>JAULJL010000001.1:5700000-7117500 GCA_030761205.1 Fremontodendron californicum | reverse complement strand
TATATTTAAATATGATTAATAGAACATGCTTAATACACATATTATATTTATATTTAAAATTTTAACATATTTAATAATTTATATTATATTTATATGATTGATATAAAAATAAAAATAAAACACAATACACGATACAGATACAAATACAAATACACAAGTGAAACCTAATTCCATCTGTTTTACTTGGAAGTTAGAGGAAAAGCTGTCAGTTTTTGTGGACCAAGTGTTGTCTAGATTGTTCAATTTTCTTTACTTTGTCAAGTCACAATTTGTTGGAGGGGGAAGAAAGTTCTGTTTAAGAAAGTTTGATGAACTATTCAAAGGAAACAGGGCATCCACTAATTTTCAACGAAATTTAGATTTTCTATTTTTACAATACAATCGAACCTTGGACAATAGCATCCATTAATTTTTTTCAGATTTTAAAAATATATTCTTTCACATCGATACATCACATTTAAAAAAAATAAAAAAAAATCACATTGATATGTCACATTTAAAATTTTTTTTATTAAATATTCTTCACAAATATCTAATCATGGTTGAAAAAAAACTCCTTTCCATACCAAATAAATTAACCCTCAATTTATCTTTGTAGAAAAAAGTACTAGAGAATAGAGATCAACAAATTTAAGGTGATCACAGCGTCGGAATTGATAATTGAAAATTGAAATATATATATATATATATATGTTGAGGGTTTTTTTGGTGTAGAATGGTTACTTTGGTGGGATGCTGATAACTCTAGAAAATAAAGTTATTTTATCATATTTTATGTATTTAAAATAGCTAAATCTTTATAGTTTAAATTATTAATTAATTATTTTTAGTAGTTTTTTAATTTAATTTAATTTAATTTAATTTATGATTAATATAGTTTTTAATTTAATGTCTTTTGTAGTTTTGTAGAGTCCTAAAGCAAGAAAGAGAGAATCTACTCATATATGGAAAGTCCAAACTGGCAGTAGTTACTTGGCCACAAAGTTTTTCTTTTTCAGGCTTTTAAGAGCTCTATAAATAGGAACCCTTAGGACTTGTAGTATTTATTTATTTATTTTTTACCTTCTTAGCTCTTAGCTTTAATTTTCTGAAGAGAAGAGCACCCACCACAATTTTGCAAAGAGCTAAGAGTGATTTTGGAGACTAGAAGACTGAAGATCTGACAACCCTTAGTTTTCTCTTTTTCCTTAATCTTATTTTATTCTCTTGTAATTTTATGATAGTGAAACTCTTTTGTTTATTGTTTTCAATGTTGAGCATGAACTAAAATTTCTTTTTCTAAAATTGCAATGGAACTCAACATGTAGTTTGAATTATTTTACTCTAGCTTGATTTAATGATATTTGAGTTGTTTATTCAATCTTGTGCTTAATGTTTTTAATTGCTTGATCACCAATTAAATTGATTTGTTAACCTAAATACAACTTGAAAAAGGGAGTTTAGTGTTAGACATGGATTGCATAACACATGTTTCATATTCAATTATTAGGATGAATTGAGTTGCATGTAGGGTAGGAATACACTTACATGTAATGTGTAACCAATTTTAGAGTTTAAACTTAATGAGTTCTTCTTTAATTCAATTTTAATAGGAATATAGTTAATTGGTTAAGAGGGATATTTTTATAAGACCATCGGAAAATCTTTATAAATAGATTAGAACTCTAGATTAACAACTCAACGTCATTAATCAAGTTAAGAGGGTAAGAGAAGTTCATACGAAGTGTTGAGGGAAATTGTAATCTTAGGCTTTTCTCCATTGATTTAAATTCCAATTTTAATTTGCTTTCTTCTATTATTAGTTTCTTTTATTAGATTTTAGTTAACAACTTTTAATTAATTGTTTGGATAAGATTAAACTGTTTTAATTTTAGTATTTAACGAACTTAATAACAATTCCTCGTGGGTTTGGCACCCTACTTTCACTTTATATCTTGTTTGCGATAACGTGCACTTGCGTAGTTAAATCTGAAAACCGATGTAATGGAGAAGGTTGGAGGAAGGTAGGACTGGAGGCAGAGCAACAACTTATTTTTTGTGTTCAAAATATTATAAATTTATATAAATTTTTACACATTAATTATTATTTTTATATAGATTTTGACACGTTTGTGTATTCTTATCGTGTTCACATCATTTTTCGTGTTGTGTCATGTTTTAATTATTTTTTATGTTGTGTTTGTGTCGTGTCTCAATTTATCCCATATTTTATTCGTGCTATTTTTTCGTATTTTTTTCGTATTATAAAATTATATAATTTTTACACGTTAATAATTCATTTTATTTATATTTTGACACATTCGTGTATTCCTGTGGTGTTCATGTTATTTTTTGTGTTGTGTTTTAATTATCTTTTCTATTTTGTGCCCGTGTCATGTCTCAACTCATTTTATATTTTGCCTAAATTGTCATTTTGATTCAATTTGGAGAAAAATTCTTGTGTTCGTTCCGTGTCTCAATTCATAACATATTTTGCATAATTTGTCATAGTGATTCAATTTAGAGAAACAATTGTATGTTCGTGTTATTTTCTGGTGTTTTCAAAGTATTATAAATTTATATAAATTTTTACGCGTTAATAATTAGTTTTATATAGATCTTGACACGTTCGTGTATTCGTGTCGTGTTCATATTATTTTTCGTGTTGTGTCTTAATTATTTTTCCTATGTTGTATTTGTGTTGTGCCTCAATTCACTTCATATTTTGCATAATTTGTCATTATGATTCAATTTAGAAAAAAACTGTGTCCATATCGTGTTTCAATTCGTGACATACTTTGCATAATTTTTCATAGTGATTTAATTTAAAGAAAATTTGTGTGTTAATGACATGTTTGTATTCGTATTATTTTTTAGTGTTTTCAAAATATAATAAATTTATATATATTTTTACGCGTTAATAATTTGTTTTATATAGATTTTGACACGTTCATGTATTCGTGTCATGATTCATGTTATTTTTCGTGTTGTGTTTTAATTATTTTTCATATGTTGTGTTTGTGTCGTATCTCAACTCATTTCATATTTTGCATAGTTTGTCATTGTGATTCAATTTAGAGAATTTTTTTTTTATTCGTGTCGTGTTATGCATTAATAATTGAGATTCATGATATATTTTGCATAATTTGTCATACTTATTCAATTTAGAGAACAAATTTTGTGTTCGTGACGTGTTACGCGTTAATAATTCGTTTTATATAGATTTTGACATGTTCATGTGTTCGTATCGTGTTCATGTTATTTCTCTTGTCGTGTTTTAATTATTTTCTCATGTTGTGTTGTATCTTATCTTAATTCATCTCATATTTTACATAATTATTATAATGATTTGATTTTAACCAGTGAATAAAAAATCGAATCGGACCAGCTTGTTGGACCGATTGAACCAGGAATAGATGATCTATCTGGTCCGGTGGATGTAACAAAATCCGATTTAATCGAACGGCCAAAAATCGGTTCAACCGGTAAAAAATAGGGAAAAAACCGTTTTTTATTTTTTTAATTATTGTTTTCAAAAATATTTTTTGTAAGTGATGAGATTTGAACTTATAACTCCTTAGAATTATACTAAACACCATACCACTAAGCAAAATGCTCATTTTTATTTATTATTTACTATATTTAATATTTATTTAACATTAAAAATATTTAAAAAACTTTTTAAAGTGTTCAACCAGTCCAACCGATTGAACCGAAAATCAAAAGTTACACTGGTTTGATTTTCGATCCGATTTTTTCAACCTTGATTTTAACTCTAAATATATGTAACTCTAAATATATTTACTTAAGATATTATAAAACATAAAAATTTATTTAAATAAATAATAATTATTTAATATAGTTCAATTTAAATTTATTTTTGATTATTAGTATAATTAAAAATTTATAAATATTAAAAGGAGGAACAATTCTAGTAAATTATCTAAAGTTGAATTTTCTCTGCTTTGGACTTCTATGGAGAATTTAACACTGGTTTCCAATCGTTTCAGCAGTTGGATTCAATAATCAAATTATTTGTCAAAATTGCTCAATCTTTTTCCGGTAATTTTACAAAGTTCATACTGGAAATTTGGAATATTGCTTTGATTAATTTTAGTGAATTAAGAAAATTAAGAATTGCTAAAATGAAAGATAATTCCACCCAAAAAAAATCACACTGGAATTATTATTATTATATTCAAATAATCAACTTCATTACAAAGGATCAATGAAGTAACAAAGAATGAAATCGGAAAAAGAAAAAAAAAAAAAATAGAAAAACCAAACAAGCCCTTGAATTTAATGCTTCAAGAAAGCAAGAAGAGAAACAATCAAAGAGAAGCCAACAGCTGCGCTAGAAACGCCAACAGAGAATCCAGCTCCAGCGTCTGGGGCAGGAGACGGCGCCTCGCTAACCTGAGCCGAGGCGGCGGTTAACAATGCCATGACCAAAGCCACCAAAAAAGCCTTCAAGATGCTAACTTGAGCCATTTCTGAAAGAGATAAGCTGAGAAGATTTTGTTTTTTTTTCTTTTGTAAATTGCGGGAGACTTCTGTTTGTTTGGCGTTCTTTGTTTTGGGTTTACGGTTGAAGAAGGGAAAGAATGGTATTTATAGAGGGAGTGAAAGGCGCGTGGGGCCTACGGAGGGGAGAGTGACAGCTGGGTAACGTTCACATAATAGCTAATAATTAAGTTGAGTGAACAGAACAGAACAGATTGTGTTTAGTGGGGTTCTTGAGTAAGTTTTGTTATGATTAATTTAAAATAGATTGTATTATATATAAATATAATAAAATTATATATAAATATGATAAATTATATTTAAATATGATAAGTACATATAAATATGATAAATTATATATAAATATAATATGTTTATCATGTTTATAAATAATTTTCTAAATAATATAATTTTTTATATAATTTTTTTATATATATATATAATAAATTATATATAATAAAATTTACGAGAAGCGCAGGAGTTTTTCTTCTAATTTTTCTGTTGTTTGCGGTGTGAACTGGAAAACTTTTGCTGTCAGTAGGCGGAAGCCAATTGGAGGTTGACACGTTTGTGCGAAAGTTAGTCCGACGAATCTAGGTCGGTAAGTAAACCACTTTGGAAGCGTGTAATGTTGGGTTGGACGAAGGTGTGGAAAAAATCCTAAAGGGTTAAATACCTATTTGGTAGGGATGTTCATTCGATTAATTCGGTTAATAATCGAATCGAATTATCTATAATCGAATTAATCGAAATTATTTTTTTATTAACCGTTAACCGAATCGAATAGTTAGTTCGGTTAATTAACCGAACCGAAATTATTTCGGTTAATTCGGTCGGTTTCCGAATTAACCGAAATAAATAAAAAATTTATTTTGCTAACTTATTTTTTTACATGATTTTGTATCCAAATTATCCATCCAAGTCCAACCAATAAAAAAAATTAATTTTTTAATTTTTTAATATATAAATTAATTTTAAAAAAAAAATTATCTAAACGCATAAAATAATGCCGTTTTGAAGAATTTCGGTTAATTCGTGTAATTCGATTATTTTCGCTTAACCGAACCGAATTAACCGAAAACCGAAATTCTTCAAAACCTTTAACCGTTAACCGAACCGAACTTTATTCGGTTAACCGATTAACCGAACCGAATTAAATTTCGGTCGGTTAGTTCGGTTAAAACCGAATAGTGAACAACCCTACTATTTGGTTCAAATTGTTTAATATGAAATTTTTATTTTAAAAATATGTAACGTGCTATTTATATTATTATTTCATCTATTAATATAGTACTTGAGGATGACACCATTAAATAAAATGGATGGCGTGATTATCATCAAATCAATGTTAAAAAAATCAGATCGAAAATCGAACCGATCAGATCTTTGATTTTCGATCAAATCGATTCAATCTATCGGTTTTATTAAACTAGTTTTTTAATATTTAAATACTAAATTATAAATATTAAATATAGTTAATAATTAATAAAAAAATGAATTTGGCTTAATGGTATGATCTTTAATATAATATTAAGAGGTTAAAAGTTCAAATCTTATAAATTACAAAAAAAAAAATTTGAAAAAAATAAAAAATACATTGAAAACCGGTTTTTTATCGATTGAACCAGTTCTTTACCGATTTGATGGAAATTCAGTTCTAATAATTCTTCGGACCAAACAAGTCACCGGTTTCTGATTCAATCGGTCTGATCGGCCGATCTGATCCGATTTTTAATCACTGCATCCAATCACTCGATAACACATAACATATTTAATCAAATCATCTTATAACATCATCTTTTCGAGTGCTATTTTTAAATTACAAAATAATTATTTTAAAAAAAATAAAAGCTTAATTCATTTTTTCTCTCTCTTCCTTTTCCTTCCCCTCCCTGCTTTTCCCGATTTCCTCTTTCAAGTCGAATATGATTAGTCACCAATCAGATCTGGCTAGGGAAGGCCGGACCCAACGTTGATAGGTCAAATCAACTTGAAATCAAATTGAATTCGGTCAGACTCGACCAATGACTAGCCGAATTATGCCTGAAGAAGGGGAATTAGGGGAGAAAGAGGAGGGGAAGAAGAAAGAAAAAATATATTTTATTTTTCAAAAAATATTTTATTTATTATTAATACACGTAACAATTAGTATGTGTGCCACATGTGCTTCAAAAAAAAATGTTTATGTTAATAACGTGGTAAAAAATTAACCATGTTTTATTATTTTATTGATTAATATTCATGTCATTACTGATAATTAACGGTGTTAGAGGTAAGTGTCATTTTAGTTAACAGAAATATATACAAACGCCACATTATACATTTTTAAAATAAAAGTATCACATTAGACAATCTACTATATATTAATTTTTGAGTCTCGATGGGCTCAAGAGGTATTTTTAAAATGTTGAGGAAATTTTGGTTCTATTTTATCTGTTTTTGGCTGCAAAATTAACATTTTTGGATGGTTTGAAAAAAAAAAAATAAAAAAAAAAAGAGATGGGAGAAGAGAAGAGAAGAGAAAAAGGAAAGGAAAGAGAGGAGTTTTGGGCAGCGCCTTCATCATGACTGGGAGTAGAAGTTTCCTTCTTTTGGATAACTTTGGAGGTGCATAGAACTTTCAAAAACAAAAACCATTTAAATGATAGTTTGCAAATTTGTAAGGAAAAAAAAGTGAACAGCGAATCAATTTCTTACTTTAGTTGGTGATGTTGCTAAGAGCTGGACTCTTCTTAAGTCTAGTTTAGTATTATTGTTGGGTTTTGAAAAAGTTTAGTTTGAAAAAATACATTTTAAAAATATTGTAAAAAAATATGATTTAAAATTTTGAAATGTTTAATATTAGTGTGAAAAAATACGATGAAAAGATAAAATATCTAAATAGAACATGATATTAAAAAGTGATAAATAAATAATTTATTTATAAATGAAGTAAATAAATTATTATTATATTTAATTTTATTAAACTAAATATAATAAACAACAAAATTTTTTTTAAAATAAAATTAATTCAAGCTAAAAATAAATAATAATTATTTTCACTATATTTTTATTTAAAATTTAATTTCTTAATAAAAAGATTACAATATCATATAATTTAATATATCTCATATAAAATATTATATTAAAATAATATTATGTATTTCAAAATCATAATAATGTAATTTAAAAGAAAAGAATTAAGTATTTGGTCTTTTTTCATTGGATATTTGAACTTTTCAACCAAAAGCATCATTCAGTTTTTTCTGTTTACAATAAAAAATAACTGTTAATTTTAAAAATTATGTCACAATAATTTTAAACGATGTATTAGTCAATTGCGGTTTCCCTGCAGCCATTGGGTTCGCTGGTATAGCGGAAATCTTGATCATTGATGACGATTGGTGACTTTGGGTCACCTTGGAATGTGGACAAAATTGAGAGAGATCTCTATCGTTGGTTTGCAAAGAATGAGAGTGATTTGGACCGTCTATTTTCATAAAGAATAAAAATGTTAAAACGACCCAAGTAGGCCCAATAGTTTTTAGTTTGAGATATTTTGGGTTTTAAGATCTATTTTCAATTGTGCCTTCAGTCAAGAAAATAAACTTTAGGGTTTTAAGCTCTATTTAATTTTTTTTATTTATCAGATTTTACCTTAAATTTTAAACTTATACATAAATACTAGATATTGCACATTTACAATCGCGTGAGGGATTTATAATTTACTACAATTCAAGAATTAAATATGATATAAATCCAAGCCTAAAAGGTGAGAATTAATTCATGTTATAACTTACTATATAATCATTTTTCTTGATAAAATTAACTACTATAATCATTTTAGACATAATATTAGGGCTTAAATAGAGGTGGAAAAAATTGTACACACAACTCACAGCACAGCACGGTCTAAGTCAAGCATGACCCTTATCAAAGAGTCGAGTTGGTTTAAGATTTCTTGGCGTTATTGACGTTCATTCTTAATCAAGCTAAAATTCGAGTATCAAGTTGAATTAAAATTTTTAAGATTTTAGTTGAATGATTTGAGAACCGGTAGCATAATTGTAATTATCTAAAGAAAGAATAGAATTGGTTCATCTTGATCACTTTAATTTTCTCAATCCGCACTGTTAGCAAACAAAACAAAGGGAAAAAGGAAGACAGTTTCATGGAGTAAAACACCGATTATTTGTTCATTCAATGACCTTAAGAAATAGGAATTGATACAAAAGCAGTCGCATCAAGAGCAAGGCTGAGATATTCCAGAGATAAAACTGGAGTAATCTTCTTCATGATTAAGGCAAAGAATCTATGCCATTACGATTGAAACATTATTAAAACATCCTTGTCATAATGGGTTTTTTCGATCACTAGATGATTTTTTAAAACTAACATGGAGTCGTTACTATTTTTTTTTTTTAATTTAGTTTGATTGGCCACTTACTAAAATCTATCTTTGAAATTTTTTTTTTTAAATTAATTAAAACCTTTTAAAAAGACAATTTTAAAATCTACGATTGAAAACCAGAGAAATTTGGGTATCTAGTTAAAGAAATTTGGGGAAAAGTCCTTAAACGATCAAATTGGTCGGAATTGAAGATTCCAAATGAAAGATAAGCACTGACTACGGGTAATGGAGAAGCTACTTGGAAGAAAAATTGAAGGAAAATTCAATTCGGAAGAAAATCGAGAATTAGGAGTTTTAGTGGATTTTAGTGAAATTGGAAAAAAGTGCAGAAATGGCTCGATTAGGTAAAACTAAAGCCCCTGATTGATGAGGAGTGATTAAACAAGGATAGCCCAAGGCTCAGTTTGAAAAAATTCCTAGAAAAGAGCCGATTAGAGGAAAAACGAAAAAAGAGAAAATTCTCGATAGTAAAAAAGGAAAAATCAAATCAGAGGGGAATTTGATCGAAAAATTTGGGCATTTTGGGACCAACTCGAATCCATTATATGAAAAAGGCCCAGAAAAAGAAAATTTGAAAATCGAACTTGTTTTGAGTAAAATCAGGCTTCAGAGGCAAAAGGGAAAATCTGGAAAATTCGAGAAAAATACCAAATAAGCTCCAAAAATTCTAAAAATTTGCAGATCTCATTCTTAAATCATTTTGGAGAGATTGGCGAAAGAAAATATGGATTCGTAGTTCGTTTGCAAAATGGCCAAATCTCGGACCCACTATGCAGAAATTCAAGCAGATAAATCCCGAAAAAATAGCAAATGAGCTTCAAAAATTATGAAATCTTCCAGATCACACTTTTAATTTATTTGGAAGAGATTTGTGAAGAAAAATCTGGATTCAGAGCTCGTTTAAAAAATGGTAAAAGTTCGGGTACATAAAAAGGTAATTTTGGAAGAAAAAAAATCCAAAAAATAGCAAATGGACTCGAATTTTTTTGAAAACTTCCAGAATTCAATTTTTTATTTTATTTAAAAAGTATTGAAAAAATAAAATTTGAATTTGAAGTACGTTTGCTATTTATTTAGGTTCGGGGGTCAAAAAAGTTATTTTATTGAAGAAATCGAAAAGGGCTTTTCTTGCAATGGAATTGGGCTGGATTTTAAGAGGGCAATCAGCCAAGCCCATGATGGAGATTAATTTTGCTGAGCCATTTCATCTAAAGGCCAAGAGAGAAAAGGAAGATAGTTATTTTTGTGATCAAGCTTTTGAATTTGCAACACATGGACTAGTGGTTGGAGAAGGATAACGTCATATTTATGATATCAACTTCATGACATCATATATTTAGGGGCTGATTATTCCAATCTAATGGTAGGAAATTTTCATAAAAAGCATCTTGAATTAAGGGCTATTGGATCAAAATTGGTTAGGAAAAAACTACAACATTCTAGAGAATTCTATACACCATTTGGCCAAGGCATTTGGGTGGGGGGGAATTCAGATTTTTGCTTGAGCTTTAGGGGCTGAATAGAGGCAGTAGCTAAGGGAAAAAAAGAGAGAAGAAAAAAGAAAGGTTTGGCTTGCTACTTCTTGATTTGGAAAGCTAGAGCAAGGTAACTATGTTCTTTCATGGTTTTCTCATACTTTGTTGACATAATTTTGATATTTTGATTGTCATTTTATTCTCTTTTATGAAATAAACTTGCTTTTTAAAATAAGTTATAGGGAGCTTCTACTTTGTTTTTTAAAAGAAATCAAGAAAACAAGTTTTTCTCTATTTTTCATCATGGTTGAATGAATCACTTTTGGTAAATGATTTTGTGTTTGATCTTGTTTATGTGATTTGTTGTGGTAGGTTAGCTTACTTGTGGTAGATTAGCTTGATTGTGGTAGTTTAGCTCTAGACCATGCCATGTGTTTGTGAAAATGTCTTAGCTATATTCATGCATTTACATTATTATTTCTTAGTTTAGCATGTTTCCTTTTTAGTCTTGTATTTAGTATGCCATGTGTTTGTGTTATTGCCATGCATTTTTTAGGTCTAGGTCTCATTTGCATTGCCATGCATTTTAGACCTTAGTTGCATTAAATGCCATGCAAGTTCATTTTAGGTCTAGGCCATATTCTTTATGTCATGCATTTTTTCATGTCATTTAGGTTTTAAATCATGCATTCAATTTGCTGTATTTTCATGCATTTCATGTCATACCACTTGATTTATGACTTAGGCCAATCAATGGCTCAAAGTCATGCTCACTTGAGCATACTTGTGGAAAATTAAAGAGTTGTCAAATTGATTATTCTACCTTTGTGATTTTTTTTTTTTTACTTAGCCAAGTTTTGTCTAACTTTTTTAAAAGTGTTAGCTACTGTTTGTGGGTCTTTAGGAGAGTCTCCAACATTTTGCTTTGATTTTTAAATGATTTTATCCAAGGCAAAAAAATGTGTTTTGGCAAAACAGTTTTTCACCAAGTACTCGGACTTTCCAGATTTTGCTGGGAAGTCATCTTTATTTAGAAAGTTAAGAAAAAATTTTCTCGTGTAGTTTTACATATTCTGAGTTTGCATTATTTCTTTTATATTTTTTTGAATATTTAAAAATAGGTAAAAAAAAATCATGATTTAAAACTGGACAGTAGAGGCAGATTTGAATTCAAAAGAAAAACAATTGTTGAATTTGGCTAAGGCATTTAGAGGGGTTGGTTAAGAATGTTAGCTACTGTCCTAGTTTGGTTTTTAGACCATTTTAAACTTTAAAAATGATTTTACAAACCTCGGGTTAAGGGTGATCAAGTCCGGGATTTTAAACTTAGGAAATTAGAGCCATTTTTAAAGGGTTTGGCTAAGGTTTATTTTCATCCAAGATTTAAAAATTGTTTTCAAATAATCACAAAGTATTTTGATTTTAGAAAATTTAATTTGATATATTTTCCAAAGGTAGCCAGATATCTTTTTGGATATACGGATTTCCTTATTTAAAGGAAAAAATACACTTTCATGCATTGCATTTTCCATATTCATGCATATTGTCCATGTCATCTAGATTATATTATTTAGAATATACCATATCATTTAAATTTTCCATGTCATTTAAATCATATCATTTCATTTAGATTATCATGTCATATAAATCATATAATTTCATTTAGAATATATCATGTTACTTAGGTTATTTCATTTCATATAAAATATATTATGTCACTTAGGACACTTCATTTCATTTAGGATATTTCATTTCATTTATAATATATTATGTCACTTAGGATATTTCATTTCATTTAGAATATATCATGATACTTAGGATATTTCATTCCATTTAGAATATGCTATGTCATTTAAATTATATCATATCATTTAGGTTGCATTATATTATCTAGACTTTGATTGTCATATATATTCATGTTCAATTGTTTAAAAAAAAATTGTTTTGAAAAAGATAATGATTTTCAATAAAAACAAAGATATTCTAGAGTTAAAATAATTCAAAATGTTTTCTTCCGGGTTGCCGGGGAGGATATCATCAATTATCATTAATAACGGAATATCCTTCTTAAAATGAAAATGATTCAGAAAATTTTCTAAACAAATAAAAATTTCTATATTTTGCCGAATTTTTGGGGAATGTAGAAAAATTTTGAATAATAAATTCCAAATTATTTTCAATTAAAAAAATGGAATTATTTTTTCTTTAAATCGGGAATTAATTTAAAATACTAAATTTAAAACTGATATTTTTACTGAGACTTAAGATAATACACGATTAATAAGGTATCGTTTTATACGGGCGTTGTGAGGGTGCTAATCCTTCCTCACACGTAACCGAGTCCTAAACCCGCTTCTTTAATTTCTCTGGTTTATAACGCAGCCTTGAAATTGATTTTAAAAATGTTTTAATTAATTTTAAAATGTTTTATAAAACCAGTTTTAATAGGTGGCCGATCACATCTAGCTAAAAAAGATTGGTGGCGACTTCATGTCTTTTTTCAAGGTCATTTTCAAAACCTTCATTTTTCAAAAGGAACTAAGTCGACTTTTCCTCGGTTTTTTTTATGTCACGCTTAACGAATAATAAAGTCTTGCGATGAGACTTGTTATTTTCTAGGTTGTGACAGCTTGGCGACTCCACTGGGGATATTAGAGAGTCAGGCCTAGAATTAGTCGTGTGTTATCAAAGTCTCGATTTTGTTGGTTTAATTGGTATTTAATTTTAATTCCCACATTTTTCAATAATAATAAGAATTTTGAAAATAATAAAATGTTTTTAAATATGTCCATATTCATGTGCATACATATTATTATTGTTCTTTGGTTATTTTGTTGTATATAGTTATTCTTTGCCTAATTGATGCTTTACATTGTTTGATCTTGTTGGGGCATTTAGAATAAGGGTAATAGAATAGGTGGTGAAAGGTTTGTTTTGTTCCTCCACACACATTACACGTGCACTTGCATATCATAAGCCCTATACCCGGGTTCCGTCCCTTTAGATGGAAGTAAAGTACCTACGCTTCGTGAGGCGATAGCCTCCGCATAAGCTAGCAAAACACTTTCGGAGTATTAGATTCCTATGCTTCGTGTGGCAATAGCCTTCGCATAAGCAAGGAAAATGAACTCTAATGAATTGAACCCGCTTTTATCGGGGTGCCTTGCTAGCCTTCACCGGGGACAGTGAGGAACAATTCGGGGCCTTAGAACCAATTCACCCTCATGTAATGAACCTAGGCGAAGCCATGCCAGATTTTCGATTAGATATACCGAAGTTAGAAAACACTTGGAGGAGCACTTCTTACATTTCGCTATTTATTTATTTATTCATTTAATTTTATTATTACTATGATTTTTTAATTTTATTATCCTATTACTGACTCGTGTTTTTTGTTTTGTTTTGTTTTCATTTCATGCATCATGATCATTTAGGGATATTTTCCTTAAACCAGGTGCCAACCGAAGAGTTTTTGTTATAGTCATGGAACGCTGAGACATTCTATCAGTATCAGTGGTTAGCAAGACATATCAGGAGGTCATAACGGAGTCTGAAGTGAATCACGGTGACAAAGGAGACTGTTTGGCCGTGGGTTTTACGTCTACACTTCCTGAGTTAGTTCACTTGGATTTTGTTCGAAATGATTTAGTGGAATTAAGGGAAATTTGGAGATAATGGGGATTTGATAGGAAGAATGAATTCACTAGGAAATATGGTGATATAGCTCTACTTCTCCCGATTGAGGTGGACGAACAGCTGATTAGAGACATAGTACAGTTTTGGGATCCTTCATATCGGTGTTTCACTTTTAATCAGGAGGATATGGTACCTGCCTTTGAGGAATATTCTACCTTGCTCTGTATTGAGTCAGCAAATCCAGATAAGTTCTATTGGAAGGAGCATAAAACATCAAGTTGTCGGAAGAAACTTTCTAAGATGATGGGTATAGATATTTCGGTAGATTCTCCATAGATAAAGAATAAGGGTTTGAGTGACTGTATTCCTTGGATATTCTTGCGAAATTATATTAAGAGCAACCCGGATGATGATCATGTGTTGGATGTATTTGCTTTGGCAATTTATGGGTTGGTTATATTTCCGAAGGTGGAAGGTCATGTCGAGGTAGATGTTATGAATTTCTTTGATCGGTTAGACAAGCATATTGATCATTCTACTGCTATTCTTGTTGAGATGGTTAGGTCACTTAGTTACTGCTAGAGGAAAGGAAAAGGACGCTTCGAAGGTTGTGTGCAACTTCTGTACGTTTGGATTTAGAGTCATTTTTGGGGGAATGATAATGGTAAGCTTCAGCCCTATATGAAGACATGTGTTCCTCTTACCGAATTCAACAACAAGAAATGGTCCAAGAAAGGGGATAAGGAACAATAGATTAAGACTCTCCGTCAGTTAGGAACGGAGGATAAGGGCTCCGTGGGTGCCACTTGGGTTGATTTTATATCGTTGTGGTGAGAACTTATGGGTTCCATGTTGGGAATTTGGGGAGTCGTTGGCTATGCACCCTTACTAGTGCGGAGGCAGTATGGATCTGAACAGTTTATCCATATGACTCATGAGCTTATCTCGATGGACTTATTTTATGGTGAGCTCGAATATATGGGAAGAATACGTCAAGTCATCATGGCATGGAAGGAATTATACCGTTCACAAGTAGGTAGGTATACCGACAATGCTACTCCAGCTTATCTGGTATGGAGGGCCAAGAAGCTTCGTGACATTGTGCTTCCCGCTGAAGATCCTTCTGTTCATCTAGTTATCCTTCAGCCTGAACCAGTAATACCGTCAGCAGTTGAGCTAGTTAGGCAAGAATTAGAAAAAGACAAAGGGAAGTTGAAGTGAGAATGCGATAAGCTTCAGGAAGATGTCGAGGATTTGAAGACTAAGCTTGAGATTCAAGAGACTAAGACAATAAAGGTGGTCACAGAGAGGGATACAACATTGGCCGATATACTAGATCTACATCAAGAAAACAAGAAGATAAGGGCCACGAGAAGGTTTACGGAAGCCAGTATTTCTTTCAAAGCACATGAGAAAGAAATGAAGAAACTTGAAATGGAGTTGGATTATTGGAAGAATAAGGCCAAGTAAAGTAAAGAAAAAGAGTCCGGGTTTTCTCAAGAGCGGCAGAAATGGGAGGATACACATTCTTTGTTGTCAACCAAGTTAGAGAGATGCCAACAAGAAAATGAACAGTTGAGGTTCAGGTTGGGAAACGAGAAAGGAAGAACGTCCCTGATACGCAAAGAGAATGAGTCACTCCATGCGGCTATAGAGCAGCAACCGCCAGCCCAGAAAATCGAAATCGCAGATATCGTCCGAGAATACTGATAGGGCAAGTGAAAAGGGTTGAAATGGTGAAGACTTTGAGAAGCATGATCAGTTACTGTAGCATCTCTTGGAAGAAGTTTAAGACTAGTATGAGCTAGTATTTCTATGTAATTTGATGGTTGTATGAAGTTTTCCATGAATTAATGAAAAACCTTTGGCTTTGGGATCCGATTTTAACGCAAATATCATTAATTTTGATTTTTCATAAAAGCATTCTCCGTTTACCAATTCATTCATCTCATTTATTTATTTATTTGTTGATAGACATGTATCATTTTGACATTATGTTACAAGCCTAACATATGTGGTCTTTTATTATAGAATACATTTGTAATATACATGATTACTTTTTGTATATACGTTTGTGTTAATTCATTTATTCTTTACATGTATTATTCTGATGTCATGTTACAATTCTAACATGCATGGTCATTCATTGCAGAATACATTTGTGTTATACGTGGTCATGCTTTGTATATACCCTTGTATTAATTTATGAATTCTCTACATATGGACATCATGTTACAGTCATAGCATGCATGTTCATTAATTATAGAATACATTTATGACATGCATGGTCATTATCTGTATATACTCATGTATCAATTTATTCATTCTTTACATGCATCATGTTAGCATCAGGTTGCATTCATAGTCATCATGAATTCTTTGTATGTCCATGCATTGATTTATTCATTCTTTACATGCATCATGTTAGCATTAGGTTGCATTCATAGTCAGCATAATTTCTCTGTATATCCATGCATTGATTTATTCATTCTTTACATGCATCATGTTAGCATTAGGTTGCATTCATAGTCAGCATGATTTCTCTATATATGTTCATGCATTAATTCGATTACTCTTTACATGCACTAATTTGCTTATTACATACATCATGTTAGCATTAGGTCGCATTCATAACACACATGGTCAGCATGATTTTTCTTTGTATATACTCTGTATCAATCATTCATTATTTAAATGCATCATAATTGACATCGAGTTGCATTCATAGTGTATATGATCATTCATTGGGAAATACGTTGAAATGTACATGGTCATTCATTGCATATATCCATGCGTTGTTGTTTTTCTTTGGTTGTATCATGTTGGCATCGTGATTGCATTTATTACATACATGGTCAGCATGTTTCAATTGTACATGTTCATACATCATATTGTTTAGGCTTCACGTGTATTAAATTGCATTCATGGCTCTTTCATCAGGACATACATTTGGGGAAGTAAAACAGAAGTTGGCTTGGCTTTAAGAGTCTTTGAAAGAATTTCCATTTCAAATCAAGGGTATAAGACCCTTTTAATACAGGATAATGCTATGGAGAATGAACAAGTTGCCCAATGGAAAGAATACAAAGGGTACAGGAAGAATTGCGAGAACAGCTGGCAAAGTCTCAAGCAGAATCTAAGGATCAGATGACTAAATTGATGGAGCTGATGTCCACCGTAATCAAGGGAAAAGGATACACTGAAAACTTTGCCGCCAGAGAAGGGTTAGAGGTACAAAAGAGTCAGAGTGAGGTCATGATGATGGATGCCCAGAACACAGTTAACCCTATCAACGTCCTAAACTCAGATGATCTAGCTGAACAGGCAAAATTGAAAATGGTTGAGTCGAATGACGCTGAGTTGCAGATTCCCAAGGGAAATATCAGTTGTTAGATGAAAGGCTCCGGGCAGTAGAAAGTACAGATGTATTTGGGAGTTTAGATGAGAAAGAACGATGTTTGGTCCTCGATTTAGTCATTCCTCCTAAGTTCAAGATCCTTGACTTTGTGAAATAATACGGGATGACCAATCCGTCAGCCCACATCAATATGTTCTACCGGAAGATGACGAGTCATATAGATAATGATAAGCTTTTGATTCACTGCTTTCAGGACAGCCTCAGAGGGTCTGCAATTAGGTGGTATAGTCAGTTGAGCAAGGATCAGATTCGCTCTTGGAATGGCCTGGCTAGGGCTTTTCCAAACCAGTACAAGCATATGACCAACATGGCGCCTGACCGTCTCACCTTGCAAAATATGAAAAAAAGAGCTACTGAGATCTTCAAAGAATATGCGCAGTGGTGGATGAGCTTGGCCGCCCAAGTACAACCGCCTTTAACTCAGAAGGAAACCACTATCCTTTTTTGTGAATACACTGCAGACCCCATACTATGATATACTTGTCGGCAACACCACGAAGAATTTTTCAGACATGGTAATTTCAGGGGAGATGATTGAGAATGCTATCAAGGATGGGAAAATTGAAGGAAAAAGAACATCCAGTACCTAGAGAAATGGGACATCTGAAAAGAAAAAGGAAGATACCCAAGTCGTGGAAGGCTTTGCCCCACCTACCCAATTCTCTTCATATCAGCCATTTTACTCTACCCTGAACAATGTCTCTCAAGGTTCTTATCCTTATCAACCAATGCCTGCAACCACACCAGAATTTACATCTGTCTATCAATCTAACACCCTTGGGAATAATCGAAGGGGGCATAAAAAGCGAAAAAGAAATCAGGTTGACCCGATTCCTGTGACATACAGTGAGCTACTACCTCAACTCATCGAGAATCACCTTGTGACACCCATGCAATTAGAGCCTCTGAGGCCCCCTTATCCGAGCTAGTATGATGCTAATGAGTGTTATGGTTATCATTCTGGAAATCAAGGTCACTCAACAGAGAACTGCCCCGCTTTGAAGTACAAGGTCAGGGATCTCATCAAGGCTGGTTCTATAAGTTTTAAAGATGGGAAAGCTAAGTGTCATAAGAAACATGGTGCATAATCATATTAGGATTTCTGATGCATGTAGTTCTATACACTTTGATGATGAAAGTACTTGTCTCATGTTGACATCTACGTTGAATAAATAAATTTTGAATTTAAATGTTTTGTGTTATTTATGTTTTAATAATAATTTGAATTTGCAAAAAATGAAACTTCATGAAAATTTGTGGTAAACAATAATAAGGGCTTTTCACATGAAATAATGGATAGTCTTGAGAATATTGATGATCATTGTTAGAAATAACCCAATACCTTTTCCTCTCTCTTTTAGGCTTTCCTATGCCTAAGTCCTTTGAACCGAGACCATTTGAAAAACCTAATGCTTCAAAGAATATGATTGATTAAACTTCATAAACCATTGTCATTGCAGAATAAGCAAAGATGTAAATCCTAGTCTAGGCTATGAACAAAGAACGATTTTTGAAAAATTTTCGAACTCCTTGAAATTCAAACAAATGAGACATTCTTTCAAGAATCTAGATCGTGGTAATTTGATATGGGTCAAGGTTAGGCCAAAGTCATTCATGTCCTTTCCAATAACCACAAACACCAATTGCCCAAATATCATTTCATAATTGACACCCTCGGGGCACACTGATTAAATTAAATTATCTATTCCAGAGAAAACCCATTTTTGGGTCATATTTTCCTTGTCTCTTCAAAAAACTCAGATTTGAAACTCAGCCTTTTCAAAATAGACTTAGACTTGCTATGTTTCTACAATTTCCCAAGGTTGACCAAATTGGGGCATCATATGTAGAAATGATGGATACATGTTGAATAAGGATGGACTAACGCATGAATCAGTAGGGCATACGAAAAAAAACGAAAAAAAGAAGAAAATTTGTGATATCATGCATATGAGAATTCGGATGATTCCAAAGTGCAAAATGAAATTCTGATTATCTATTCCCCTGGGGATTGCTTTTCAATGAGAATATTCAGGCTTGATATGATGAATGGCCATCTTTAATATCCCTTTCACAAGAAGAAATTATCCATAGTCACCCCTTTTTGAGCCAAAAGAATTCTTCCTTCTTTGAACCTTGATCAAGGATCACCCTCTACACTGGGGGGGAAATGTGAGGAAAGATCTTCTCAAAGATGAGTCCTAGCTCGAAGTCAAATACAAAGCAAATTGAGCTCCTAAATGAATACGGGCTCACTCTGTCGAAGAAATGAAGAGACAGGAAATAGAAAAGATGGCGAAATGGAAGCCAAGAACAAAACAAAAGAAAACAAAAGAAAAAAAGTGAGAAAAAAATGAAAGCCAAAAGCAAAGAAGAAAAAAGAGCAAAAGTCAAAAAAGGAATGAAAAGTCCAAAAGGGATAAATACTTCAAAGGAAATCCTACTCAAGAAATGATCCTTGATCTGATCACCCTCAAACACAGATTTTGGGCCTATTTATCCTTTCTTTCTAAACCCCGAGCCGTGGCCTACATTACGTGCTTTAAAAGCCCATTTTGATCAAGCATGAATATTCAACTTGAAGGGTTTTTCCTCAGATTTTATCCCATCTCATCGAATTCTCATTTCACTAAGGAAGAATTTAGAATTCTCAAGTGCATGGTAAAACAATAAAAAAAAGAAAAATAGGAAAGAAGAGGACTCCAGGGCGAAAACCCAAAATGGGCGGTCTAGATTGAAATGGGAATTTTCGATTCCATCTATGATAGTACCGATACCACAAAAGAAAAGGTCACCTTGAAGAAGTGGTCATCGAGGAACATCTAGGAATTCCTGAACTTCCCAAATTGTTAGCTCTCATTCGAAGGATTGTCTTCAAAAACTGAGACTTTTTCTTTCCAAGATTAAACTTTTCGGTTTAAACATCCTGGCCAATATTGATGCTTGTCAAAATGCCTTGATATGGAAACTAAAAGAATGTTGAATTTGTTTGGTTTCTCAATGAATTCATGATCTATAAAACCTGTTCCATTTGTGAGCATAGAAGGGACATACATTTTCGTTGTGAAGTTTTCTTCGATCAACCAAAATATTGTTATACCAAGCCTTACCAATCCTAGTTAAAAAAAAAAAAAAACCATATTGACACTTAGAGAAATTTCTAACAGTGATCATCAGTTTTCTAAAGATTTGTACATCATACACTGTGGGGTTAATATTTTTGTTCAAAAGTTTTCAAAATGAGAAAACAAATAAAGAAATTTTTTTGAAACACCCATTCTTGATGTTGACATGAGACAAGGGTTTTTCTAACCCAAAGTTATAGAACTGCTAGGATAGGTCTTGACTTCCAGATATGAGAAGAAGAAATAAAACCCGTTTCAGACCTCTGTTGATGAGAGTTTGAAAACTGTTGGGCAAAGAGAATAGCCAAAATAAATTGAAGATATACTCTGATTTGAAAAGGAAAAAATGAATTTGAAAGGCTAAGCCAAAGTCTAGAAAAAGGATCGGGGGGCATTTGCATCACTCATGAGCACTTATCTTTTTATTGAGCTTTGCATCTGCACAATGTTGGCAAGCATTTGCATCATTCATGGGTATTTGCATGGGCATTATTCCATAAGCATCTGCATTTTGCCTTTACATTCACATCCTTCATGGAATTCGCATTTGCGTCATCTTAAGAGATTGCATCATTTCTAGAACCATTAAATTTTCATTATTGTATGGTAACTGTAGTTACACTATTCATAAACCATATACAGGAACATGATTAGTCGGGGCATCTGCATCATTCCATGAAGTAGTTGCATCAATCTAAGAGCATTTGCATTTGCATCTGCATCAAGAAGCATCTGCATCAATCAAAGATATCTGCATCTGCATCATGAAGCATTTGCATCAATCCAAGCCATTTACATTTGCACCATGAAGCATGAGCACCTTGTTAAAGACATGTGCATCTTCATCTTTTCTCAAAGCTTTTTGGTATAATTTTCAACACGATTTAAAAAAAAAAAAATTAACAAGTCTTCGGTGGTGATAGCCGAAGCCTCTGTGAAGATATCCAGAGTTTTAAAATTTTTTGAAAAAGAAAAGTCTTTAATAGTGATAGCCGAAGCCCCTATGGAGATATCTAGAGTTTTAAAATTTTTTGAAAAGGGAGAAAGTCTTTGGTAGTGATATTCGAAGCTTCTATGGAGATATCCAAAGTTTTAAAATTTTTTAAAAGTGAACAAGTGTTCAGTGGTGATAGCTGAAGCCTCTAGTGGAAATATCCAGGGTTTTATAATTTTTAAAAATGAGAAATCTTCTTCTAGAGGAGTTATCGAGAGTTTTATAGTTTTAAAAATAAGCAAGTCTTTGGTGGTGATAGCCGAAGCTTTTGGAAGAGATATCCAGAATTTTGAACACAGCTGAGAACAAGACAGGTTAAGACCCCGAGACCATCGTCGAGGTCATTTCTTCTCTTGCAAATCGAACTCGTTTCCTTAAGACGGGTCAAGCCTTGATTAGTTAGGGAACTCAATTTAAGGACAAAATCTTCACTTTACAGCTTTAATAAAAAAAAAAATTGATTGATGAAAAAATGAAAAAAATGAAAAAAAAAAATGAAAACTCCCTTTCCTTTCCTTCACATTAGATTTCACTAACTGGACAAAATTAGTGTTTGTTTATCTTTGCCTGATTCCTGATTCTCAGCAATAGCCAAAGAGAGGCAGCTGTAGACACCTAATTTTGTCCGGACTACTAAGTCAGGTATGTTTTCTTCCTAAAGAAATGTTTCAGAATGCAAAAAGATTTTTCTTATCCTATAGGTCGTATTTCGTCACTTAAAGTAGACATAAAAAGTCAAACTTGAAAAAGTTAACCCCAAAAAAGTCAACCTCAAAAAATCAACTACTGAAAAAGTCAACCCACTTTCAAAATCAAGATTTGAAGTTCAATTGAAAAATGGCAAAATAATTTTGATAATTCGAGGTCTACATTGAAAGATATGGAGTTCGAAAGTTGGGTTACGGAGATTCAGTAGAAAGGAAACCCTAGTTCGGGAAAATTGGGATAAAGTACGTAAGCGTTTGATTGGTCGGACTTGAATGTTCCAAATGAAAGATAAGCACTGACTAAGGGTAATGGAGAAGCTACTTGGAAGAAAAATTGAAGGAAAAGTCAATTTGAAAGAAAACCGAGAATTAGGGTTTTTAATGGATTTTGGTGAAATTGGGGAAATTTGCAAAAATGGCCCGATTTGATAAAACTAAAGCATCTAATTGATGAGGAGTGATTAAAAAATGATAGCCCAAGGCTCAGTTTGAAGAAATTCCATGAAAAGAGTCAATTAGAGGAAAAACCAAAAAAAGGAGAAAATTTTCGATAGTAAAAAAAGGAAAAATCAAATCAGAATGGAATTTGATCGTAAAAATTGGGCATTTTCATACCAAATCCAATTAATTATATGAAAAAGGCCTAGAAAAAGAAAATCTGAAAATCGGACTTGTTTTGAGCAAAACCGAGCTTCGGAGGCAAAAGGGAAAAACTAGAAAATTCGGGAAATATACCAAATGAGCTCCTAAAATTTTGAAAATTTGAAAATCTCATTCTTAAATCATTTTAGAGAGATTGGTGAAATAAAATATGGATCCAGAGTTCGTTTGCAAAATGGCCAAATCTCGGGCCCACTATGCAGAAATTCAAGCAGATAAATCTCGAAAAAATAGCAAATGAGCTCCAAAAATTATGAAAACTTCTAGATCACACTTTTAATTTATTTGGAAGATATTTGTGAAGAAAAATTTGGATTCGAAGCTCGTTTAAAAAATGGTAAAAGTTCGGGTATATAAAAAGGCAATTATGGAAAAAAAATCCAAAAAATAGCAAATGGACTCTGAAAATTTTGAAAACTTCCAGGATTTAATTTTTTATTATTTTGGAAGTATTGAAAAAGAAATTTGAATTTGGAGTCCGTTTGCCATTTATTTAGGTTCAGGGGTCAAAAAGATTATTTTATCGAATAAACCGAAAGGGGCTTTTCTTGCAATGGAATTGGGTTGGATTTTAAGAGGGCAATCAGCCAAGCCCATGATGGAGATTAATTTTGCTGAGCCATTTCATCTAAGGGCCAAGAGAGAAGAGGAAGGTAGTTATTTTTGTGATCAAGCCTTTCAATTTGCAACACATGGACCAATGGTTGGAGAAGGATGATATCATATTTATGATCCTATTTATGACATCATTTTCATGACATCTTATATTTAGGGGCTGATTATTCCAATCTAATGGTAGGAATTTTTCATAAAAATCATCTTGAATTAAGGGCCATTGGATCAAAATTGGTTAGGAAAAAACTACAACATTCTAGAGAATTCTATACACCATTTGGCCAAGGCATTTGGAGGGGGGGGATTCAGATTTTTGCTGGAGATTTAGGGGCTGAATAGAGGCAGTAGCTAAGGGAAAAAAGAGAAAAAAAAAAGGAAAAAGAGAGAAGAAAAAAGAAAGGTTTGGCTTGCTACTTCTTGATTTGGAAAGCTAGAGCAAGGTAGCTATGTTCTTTCATGGTTTTATCATACTTTGTTGACATGATTTTGATATTTTGATTGTCATTTTATTCTCTTTTATGAAATAAACTTGTTTTTTAAAATAAGTTCTAAGGAGTTTCTACTTTGCTTTTAAAAAGAAATCAAGAAAACAAGTTTTTCTCTATTTTTCATCATGGTTGAATGAATCACTTTCGGTAAATGATTTTGTGTTTGATCTTGTTTATGTGATTTGTTGTGGTAGGTTAGCTTACTTGTGGTAGATTAGCTTGATTGTGGTAGTTTAGCTCTAGACCATGCCATGTGTTTGTGAAAATGTCTAGCTATATTCATGCATTTCCATTATGGTTGCTTAGTTTAGCATGTTTCCTTTTTAGTCTTGTATTTAGTATGCCATGTGTATGTGTTATTGCCATGCATTTTTTTCGGTCTAGGTCTCATTTGCATTTTCATGCATTTTAGACCTAAGTTGTATTTAATGCCTTGCAAGTTCATTTTAGGTCTAGACCATATTCTCTATGCCATGCATTTTTCATGTCATTTAGGTTTTAAATCATGCATTCAATTTGTTGTATTTTCATGCATTTCATGTCATACCACTTGATTTATGACTTAGGCCAATCAATGGCTCAAAGTCATGCTCACTTGAGCATACTTGTGAAAAATTAAAGAGTTGTCAAATTGGTTATTCTACCCTTGTGTTTTTTTTTTTTTACTTAGCCAATTTTTCTCTAACTTTTTAAAAGTGTTAGCTACTGTTTGTGGGTATTTAAGAGAGTGTCCAACATTTTTACATTGATTTTAAATGATTTTATCAAAGGCAAAAAAATGCGTTTTGGCAAAACAGTTTTTCACCCAGTACTTAGACTTTCTCGATTTTTCATGGAAGTCATATTTAATGAAAAAATTAAGAAACATTTTTATCGTGTATTTTTACATGTTCTGAGTCTCCAGTGTTTTTTTTATATATATATTTTTTTGAATTTTTCAAAATAGGTAAAAAAATCGTGATTTAAAACTGGGCAGTAAAGGCAGATTTGAATTCAAAAGAAAAACAATTATTGAATTTGGCTAAGGCATTTAGAGGGGTTGGTTATGAATGTTAGCTACTGTCCTAGCTTGGTTTTTAGACCATTTTAAACTTTAAAAATGAGTTTATAAACCTCAGGTTAAGAGTGGTCAAGTCCGGGATTTTAAACTTAGAAAATTAAAGCCATTTTTAAAGGGTTTGGCTAAGGTTTAATTTTCATCCAAGATTTAAAAATTGTTTTCAAACAATCACAAAGTATTTTGATTTTAGAAAACTTAATTTGTTATATTTTTATAAGGTAGCCGGATATCTTTTTAGATATACGGATTTCCTTATTTAAAGGAAAAAATACACTTTCATGCATATTGTCCATGTCATCTAGATTACATATTTAGAATATGCCATGTCATTTAAAATATGCCATATCAATTACATTTTCCATGTCATTTAAATCATATCATTACATTTAGAATATCATGTCATTTAAATCATATCATTTCATTTAGAATATATCATGTTACTTAGGTTATTTCATTTCATATAAAATATATTATGTCACTTAGGAGATTTCATTTAATTTAGGATATTTCATTTATAATATATTATGTCACTTAGGATATTTCATTTTATTTAGAATATATCATGATACTTAGGATATTTCATTTCATTTAGAATATGCTATGTCATTTAAATTATATCATATCATTTAGGTTGCATTATATTATCTAGACTTTGATTGTCATACATATTCATGTTCATATTTTTTTTTTAAATTGTTTTGAAAAAGATAATGATTTTCAATAAAACAAAGATATTCCCGAGTTAAAATAATTCATATGTTCTCTTCCGGGTTGCTGGGGAGGATATCATCAATTATCATTAATAACGGAATATCCTACTTAAAACGAAAATCATTCAGAAATTTTTTAAACAAATAAAAATTTATATATTTTGCCGAATTTTCGGGGAATGTAGAAAAATTTTGAATTAATAAATTCCGAATTATTTTTAATTAAAAAAATGGAATTATTTTTTCTTTAAATTGGGAATTAATTTAAAATACAAAATTTAAAACCGATTTTTTACCGAGACTTAAGATAACACACGATTAATAAGGTACCGTTTTATAAGGGCATTGTGAGGGTGCTAATCCTTCCCCACATGTAACCGAGTCCTGAACCCGCTTTTTTTATTTCTCTGGTTTATAATGCAGACTTGAAATTGGTTTTAAAAATATTTTAATTAATTTTAAAATATTTTATAAAACCAATTTTAATAGGTGGCCAATCACACCTAGGTAAAAAAGATTAGTGGCGACTCCATGTCTTTTTTCAAGGTCATTTTCAAAACTTTCATTTTTTAAGAGGAATCAAGTCGACTTTTTCTTGGTTTTTTTTATGTCACGCTTTACGAATAATAAAGTCTTGCGATGAGACTTGTTATTTTTTAGGTTGCGACAGTAAGGAATATAATAAAATAAAAAGTAATAATAACAACTACTACAATAAAAAAAGGTAAATAAAAAGATAAAATAATAAAATGAAATGAAATTTAAATAAAATAAAATAAAATAAAATAATATAGATAATAATTAAGAAAATTAAAAAATAAACATAAAAATAAAAACTTACCTTGAAAAATTTTCGAAAAAACTCAAAGCTTGAGTGCTCATATTAATACCTTGAATTTTTTTTTGTTGAAAAACTCGAAGCTTGATGCTCATATTAATTCATGAGAGAAAAAAAAATTAGGATATTTGTTTCCTTAATTTTCCCTTTTTTTCTCTTTCCATTTCCTTTTATTTTCTTTCCATTTCCATTTCCATTTCTTTTTCCTTTTTTTCTTTCTTTCCTTTCTCCTTTCTTTCCTTTCCTTTCTTCTTTCATTTCTTTCTTTTTCTTTTTTTTTTTACTGCCTGGACGATTCGGACACAGGGATCCCGGGCCTACTCGTGGGTCGGCGCGACCCCTTAGCAAGGTTTAAAAACCTTTTTTTTGCTTTCATTTTTCTTTTTCTTTTTCTTTTTCTTCTCTTCTCTTCTCTCTCTACTCTTCCTCTTCTCTCTCCCTTCTCTCTAAAATCCCAACCAGCAGCCAGCAAACAGCCCAGCCCAAAATCCGGCAACCGACCACCGTGCACCGCCGTCGACCATCGTTCGCCCACGGCCAAAAATTACCAAAATTTCCAGATTTAATCCTTTCGACCTCCTCTTTCCATTTTCGTCCTTTGTTTTTCTAAAAAATACCCTGATTTTTCTAGATCTAACTCGAAAGATCGCAGCTTCAAACTTAAATTCGGCCACCATCCACCGTTGGATAGGCTCAAACTCCAATATGTTATTCCTCTCCCTATCCTCTACACTTCCACCGTTGGGAATTGAAAACAAACACCCTAAACCCCATGAATCCCACCAAAATCGAAAATCAAAGGATTTTGTTTTTGAAGTTTTTTTGTTTATTTTTTGGTGTGGCTGCTTGTGTGGTTCCCCTAAGGGGATGTGTTGGTTATGGTGTGGGTGTTGAGGTGGTGGCCGAACGGAGGAGGGTTTGCGATGTGGTTTTTTCGGTGATATAGGGGTGGTGGTAGAATGCCCCCCTTTTCTTTTCGGATCCCCCCAAATTTTCTTTGTTGTTTTTCTCCATTTTTATTAAGGGCCAAGGTTGAGTGTATAATCAAATGGCAGAGGTTGAGTGTGTAGGGATGGTGGCTAGGTTAGCTGGTGGTGTGGGGAAGGGGGTTTGAGTGTAGGGAAAGAGGTAGCAGGCTGGCAGCATGATTCACGCTGCCAACCTAGTACCTCAAAAAAAAATCTTTCATTAATTTTTAAAATTTTTATTTTAAAAATACATGTAAAATATTATTAACCTAAAGAAAGTAATAATAATAATAATAAAAGTTCAATTTGAACAAAATAAATGAAGCAACTTTGTAGACACCTAATTTTGTCCGGATCCTTAAATCAGGTAAATTTCTTCCTTGTGATGTTTTAGAATGCAAAAAAGCTATTCTCATCCTGCAGGTGGTATTCCGAGACTTTGTTTAATAGGTCAAGCATGAAAAGTCAATCTGGAAAAAGTCAACCCTAAAAACTCAACTACTAAAAAAGTCAACCCTTATTCAAAATCAAGATTCAAAGTTTAATTGAACAATAGTGAAAGAATTTTGACAATCCGAGATCTACGACGACATATATAGAATCCGGAAGATGGGTTATGGAGATTCAATGGAAAGAAAACCTTTATTTGGTAAATTTGGGGAAAAGTGCATAAACGATAAAATTTGTCAAAATCAGAGTTTTCGAATGGAATATAATCAATGACTATGGGTATTGGAAACGTCATTTGGAAGCAAAACCAGAGGAAGGGTTAATTTGGAAGAAAATAAAAAATTAGGGTTTTTGGTGAATTTTGGCAAAATTGGGGAAAACTGCAGAAATGACCCGATTCGGTAAAATTAAAGCCCCTAATTGATGAAGAGTGGGTAAACAAAGATAGCCCAAGGCTCAGTTTGAAGTAATTCTGAGAAAAGAGCCAATTGGAGGAAAAACGGAGAAACGGAGAAATTTTCAATATTGGAAAAAGGAAAAATCAAATCGGAGGGGAATTTGATCATAAAAATTGGGCCGTTTTGGACCAACTCCAATTCAATATATAAAAAAGGCCTGGAAAAAGAAAATCTGGAAATCAAACTTGTTTTGAGTAAAACCGAGGTTTCGGAGGTTAAAGGGCAATCTTGGAAAATCTGAGAAAAATAGTAAACGAGCTCGAAAAATTACCAAAACCTCCAGATCTCAATTTTATATTATTTGGAAGAGATTGGCGAAGAAAATCCCTGAACCGGAGCTCGTTTGAAAAATGGAAAAAGTTCAAGCCCACTATCTTATGTTTTCATGAAAAAATCAAAAACAAATTTTTTTTTACCTCTTTTTCTTAAAGTGGCCGAATGCCCCTTGGTATGCTTGCCTTGTGTTTGATTTATTTCCTATGTTGGTTGTGGTATGTTTGCTTAGTTTGATGTTTTAGCTCTCTAAAATAATCAAGATATGGAGCTTATTTCTAACTTTCTTTACTTACTTGTTCTTATTTTGCTATTTTTATAATTTGTTTTCATATATACTTGCTTTATTTACTAACTTTAATTTTTTGTTTTTACTATATCAAGTTGTTCATGCTTTGTGTGGATGCAATACCATGTGTTTGTATATTTGCCTAGCTATATCTTTGCATATTCATCATGATTACTAATCTAACATGTTTATATTTAGGTCTTGCACATTTACTATGCCATGGTTTGTGTTATTGCCTTGCTTAAATTTCACAAATTTTCTTAATGCCTATTCGGTTTCCATAGAGTTTCTTGCCTCATGCATTTGCATTTTTGTCATGTTTGGTTGGATATCATGCTTTCATTCATGCTTTGTCTCTTTATGCCATGAGATTATGTATTTGTTGTGCCATGTTCATGCATTATTATTATGTTCATTTAGTCATTATTGTTCATATTATAGCCATGCATGTTTATAGGTCATATTAGGCCTTAGGTCATGTTATATTGTCATGCATTTTCTCATGGCATTTTAGGCATTAGGTCATCTTTGTATTGCCATGCATTTTCATGCATATTAGGAGTTCATCTTTATTGCCATGCATTTTAATGCATATTAGGTCTAGGATTGCATTTATGGCCATGCACAATTTCTATCTAGGCATTAGGTCATCTTCCATGCCATACATTTTCTATGTCATTTAGGTATTAGGTCATGCATTTCATGTATTTAACTTGCTGTTTACTCATGAATTTCATATCATCCCACTTGATTTTTGACTTAAGCCAATCAATGGCTTAAAGCCAAGCTCTCATGAGCATGCTTGTGGAAAATTAAGAAGTTGTCAAGTTGGATTTCTACCTTTGTGATATTTTTTTTTTCATTAGGCAATCCTTGTCCAAACCTTTAGCAATTTTTACTACTATTTGTAGGGCCTTAGAGGAGTCTCTAATATTTTTATTATGATTTTTGAGTGCTTTTATCAAAGGTTTTAAAATATTTTTTGGTTAAACAGTTTTTCACCTAGTGTTCCGCCTTTCACGAATTTTCTGGTAGGTCATCCTTAGTCTAAAAATTAAGCCAATTTTTCCATAGAGTTCGACATGTTCTGAGTCTCCCATAATTTCTTCAGATTTTTTGAAATTTTAAAATAGGTAAAAAAAATCACGTTTTAAAACTGGTCAGAAAAGTCAGATTTGATTTCAAGGAGAAAATAAATTTCTGTTTTGGCTAAGGCATTAAGAGAGGGCTGATTTAGAACCTTAGCTACTGTCCTAGGTTGATTTATAAGTCATTTTAATCCTAAAAAATGATTTTATAAAGGTCGGGTCAAGAGTGGTCAAACCCGGGATTTTAAAGTTAGGAAAAGAGAACCTTTTTTAAAGGGAATTTCGGCCTTAGTGTTATTTTTATCTAAAATTTTCAAAATTATTTTCAAACCAATCACAAAGTATTTTTGATTTAGAAAATTTTGATTTGATGTCTTTTTCTAAGGTAGTCGGATATCTTTTTAGATATACGGATGTCCTTATTTAAAGAAAAAAATACACTTTCATGCATTGCATTTTCCATGTTCATGCATATTATATAATATATGATTTGTGCTATGAATTTTTATATGATAATGTTATTGTTTTGATTTATATTTCGTAGTGTTATATTGATTGTTATATGGTTGTGAATATTTTATGTTATTCTATGCTCTTTGCTTAGTCATTATTTATATTGTCATATCATTTAGGATTTATTATATTCATGCATTGCTTTTTTTTTTCCATGCATATTTTATTATAATGTTTTTATGTTTTTTTATCATGTCATGTTATTAAATTATGCTATGTCATTTATAATATATCATGACATTTAAAATATACTATGTCACTTAGATTATATTATGTCATTTAGAATATACTATGTCACTTATATTATACTATGTCATTTAGAATATACTATGTCGTTTAGATTATATCATGTCATCTACTATGTCACTTAGATTATATCATATCACTTAGATTATATTATGTCATTTAGGTTATATTATGTCATCTAGATTTTACTATGTCATCTTTTATTATGTCACACTTGTTCATATTCATCTTTTTAAAAAATGTTTTAAAAAAGATAATGATTTTCAATAAAAATAAAGATATTCCCAAATTAAAATAATTCATGAGTTCTCTGTCGGGTCTGCTGGGGAGGATATCATCAATTATCATTAATAAAAGAATATTTTTCTTTCAAAAAATGAGAATGATTCGGAAAATTTTTCAAATAAATAAAAATTTCTATATTTTGCCGGGTTTGCTGGAAAATATATGAAAATTTTGAATTAATACATTCCAGGTCATTTTCAATTAAAAATGGAATTATTTTCTTTAAATTGGAAATTATTTTAAAATGCCAAATTTAAAACCAACTTTTACCGAGATTTGAGATAACACACGATTAATAAAGTACCGATTTATATGGGATTTGTGGGGGTGCTAATCCTTCCCCGCACGTAACCGACTCCCGAACCTACTTATTTGATTTCTCTGGTTTAAAACGCAGACTTTGAAATTGGTTTTAAAAAATATTTTAATTAATTTTAAATATTTTACAAAATCGGTTTTAATAGATGGCCGATCACACCTAGCCAAAAAAGATTGATGGCGACTCCATTTCTTTTTCGAGGTTGTCTTTGAACCCTCATTTTATTTCAAGAGGAATTAAGTAGTCTTTTCCTCTGTTTTTCTCAATGTCACACTTAACGAGTAATGTCTCGTATGAGACTTGTTATTTTTTAGATTGCGACAAACTTGGTTAAGACTCGACCGATAAGATCGGACTAGCGAATAACAATCAAAGGCTTCAACTCGATTTATTATTGGACTTAACCCGGACGAAATTAGGTATCTACAGTTGCCCCTCTTTGCAAATTGCTGAGAATCAAGAATAGGGCAAAGACATAGACATCAATTTTGTCTGGGATCAGCGACCTCGATTTTTTTTCCCTTTTTTATTAATTTTATTATTTCTTGATAAAGATAATAACTTTAATTTTACTAGAATCATAACCTTAAAAAAAATAAAATAAAAACTCCTCCTTCGAGGTTCCACAACTTTATATTAAAAGCTCCTCTGATCAGAGGCTCCACGACTTTGAAATTAAAAACTCCTCTAATCAAAATCTAAACAACTTTGAAATTAAATGCTCCTCTACTTAGAGGCTCAACAACTTTGAAATTAACTGCTCCTCAAATCAGGGGCTCAACAACTTGGAAATTAAATGCTCCTCTAATCAAAGGCTCAACAACTTTGAAATTAAAGCTCCTCTAATCAGAGGCTCTACAACTTGGAAATTAAAGCTCCTCTAATCAGAGGCTCCACAACTTGGAATTAAATGCTCATTTAATCAGAGGCTCCACAACCTGGAAATTAAATGCTCCTCTAATCAAAGGCTCCACAACTTGAAATTAAATGCTCCTCTAATCAGAGGCTCCACAACTTTAAAATTAAATGCTCCTCTAATCAGAGGCTCCACAACTTTAAAATTAAATGCTCCTCTAATCAAAGGCTCCACAACTTTGAAATTAAAGCACCTCTATCAAAGGCTCCACAAGTTTGAAATTAAATGCTCCTCTAATCAGAGGCTCCACAACTTTAAAATTAAATGCTCCTCTAATCAGAGGCTCCACAACTTTGAAATTAAATATTGAAAATTTTCAAGATTAGTTTGGCCATAAAACACATTACATCCTATCCAATTTTTGCATTTAGTGTTACGAGAGTGAAAACTCGTTCTCGGCTATCGTCGTCGGAAGACTTAGGAAATTTTAAATTTTAGGATATCACCACTGAATGCTTTGAATATTGCCACTGAAGATTTTATCAAAATGAAATTCCTTATTAAACGCTTCAGATATCGCTATTAAAGACTTGTTAAACCCAAATTCCTTATCAGATGCTTCGGATATTGCCACCAAAGATTTTACCATATAAATTTCTTCATCAGACGCTTCGGATATCGCCATCGAAGACTTGAAACAAAAAAGTTTCGGATATATCATTGTAAGCTTCGGATATCGCTACCAAAGACTCGAACATAACTAAATTTCGAACATCACCACCGAAAGCTTTGGATATAGCCACCGAAGACTTGGCATAATAAAGCTCCCTATCAGATGCTTCAGATATCGCCACTGAAGACTTTACCAAAACAAAGTTCCATAACAGATGTTTTAGATATCACCATCGAAGACTTGACAAAATAAAATTTTGGGATAAGGTAAAGACGACTATATAAATTTTGAAGTTTGGCTCTCGAGGAATTTTTTTTCCAATTGATTGATTTTGTCTGAAAAAATGACTTTGGTAAAACCAAAAGTCGAAAAGGTGATCTGGGCGAAACCAATATTCGAAGAAGTGACTTGGGCGAAACCAGAGTCGACAAATGACCTAGGTGAAACCGAAAATCGAAAGATGACCTAAGCAAAACCAGTAGTCAGCAGATGACCTGGGTGAAACCAGAACTCAAAAGATGAACTGAGCGAAACTAGAATTCGAAAGATTATCTAGGCGAAACCAGAAGTCGAAAAATGACCTGGATGAAACCAATAGTCTGAAGATGATTTGGGCTAAACTAGTAGTCGGAATATGACTTGGGCGAAACCAATAATAGGAAGATGGCCTAGACGAAACCAGTAGTTGGAATATGTCCTGGGACTAGTAGTTGAAATATGACCTGGGCAAAACCAGTAGTCGGAATATGACCTGGGCGAAACCAGTAGTCGGGTAATGACCAGGGCGAAACCAGTAGTCGAAGAAGTAACCTGGGCAAAACCAGTAGTCAAAAAAGTAACCTCGGTGAAACCAGAAATGACTTCATCTTGTGCCAACTTTACTAAGCTTAAATCAATTATATGCCAGTTACATTGGGCTTAACCTCATCTAGTGTGCCAACTTGACTGGGCTTAAATCATTTTTTAGCTAGCTACATTTGTCTTAACCAACTAAGATGTCAAATTCACTGGGCTTACTTCACAACTGCGAGCTTACATTGGGCTTAACCAACTAAGATGCGAACTTCAACTCGGCTTACTTCACAACTGCCAGCTTACATTGGGCTTAACCAACTAAGATGCCAACTTCACTAGGCTTACTTCACAACTACCAGCTTACATTGGGCTTAACCAACTACAATGCCAACTTCACTGGGCTTACTTCATAATTGCCAGCTTACATTGGGCTTAACCACATCTTTTCTTTTGAAAAACTCCTCCTTTGAGGCTCCAGAATTTTAAATTAAAAGCTCCTCTAATCAGAGGCTCCACAACTTAAAAATTTTCTCATCCACAAGTCTCAACACTGAAATATTCATTTCCATTTTTTTTTTTTAAAAAAAAAAATCGTCATTTTGAAAATTCTCTACACTTTTTCAATTCAATTGCTCCAAAAACTTCTCAAGACTTATCTCTTCTCTCATTCAAAAACATTTCTTTGACATATTCTTTCCTCTAAACCTAAAGAAAACCTTTCATTTTTCTTTCTTTTTATCCTTAACTTTTTTTTCCATATTTAGGAAACCTCTCTTATTTTTCCTCTAATCTTTCAATGTTTGCAGAATTAAAAAATGTAATGATCAACCACATTGATGCAAAAGTCAATGTGATCTACGAAGATGCAAATGTAAATGCGAATAAGTCTTATCAAGATGCAAATGTAAGTACCTATTCCACTAATACAAATGCATGAGTTTTCTCCAGACTTATAAATGCAAACATCCTCCTCAATAATGCGAATGCCCTTTCCAAATGCGCAAGTGCGAAGATATATCTCAATAATGTTGATGCCTATACCATGATGCAAATACCCTTACCATGATGCAAATGCAAATATCGACCTCAATAATGCAAATGCCCCTATCAAAATGCAAATGCAAATACCTATCTCAATAATGTAAATGTTCTATCAAGATGCAAATAGAAATATCTATTCCAATGATGCAAATGCAAATACCTATCACAAATGACGTGAATGCAAATGATAAACTATCATCATGCAAAATGCAAACTTTTATTCTAATGATGCCAAACCAAATGATGAAACAATTATGCATATGCAAGTATCAACACAATGATGTAGATGCCAAATAAATTTTATGAATGTCAATGATCAAAACTACCATGCAGGTGTCCATTAATAGTGCTCATCAAAATTTTCTCTCTAATCCCTAACATTTCTTTATTTCATCATCTTAATCAAATCTTTTCTTCAAAAGTTCCCTAAAATCCTTTGTTGTTTCTCTTCATTCTCTCACTTATATTTCCCAACCAGGAATACTTGACTTTTCTCATATTTACTCATAATTTTCTTTGTTTTCATTTCCATTTCAATAAAGCGTAAGCAAACTACCCATTTCCTTAATACTTCTCGAATTGATCAATATATTCTTCATGCATTTCGTTCCATGTCTTCTTATCTCAACTATCTCTTTTAACTTCTCTTTACCTTGCCTCTTGTATTTACTTCCCATTTACATATGGATTCAACATTCTTCTTGCCCCAAAAACAAAAATTTAAATGCATTCATACCTATTCAAATTCCAACTTCAATGATTTCATGCCTTCTAATCACATGAACTTTTATCGTTTTTTATTCTTCTCAGGATTAAATTTTTTTTTTTTTAAAAAAACTTTCTCTTGAAAGGCACTTATTTTCCCGAAGAAAAAATGCTTATTTTCTCTATCAAAAATTTTATTTTCCTTATCAAATTTTCCATGAAAAAAGGCTATTCTCAACTCAAAACCAAAATCCTCACCATTTATCAAGCAAATTTTTTTACATGAAAAAAAAATATATTCTCTTTATTCTTTACAAAAAAACCTATGTAATCATTGAAAACTTTGGGGTCTTAACAAAACTGCCCCACACAATTATATTCCATGATCAATGATAATAAACTGACCAAAAAATACGACATTGAATCTCTTGAAAATTGGTGATTACCATTTGGAATGTCTTTGACAAATGTGACTGAGGGTTTAGCTCTTTCAATGGGTGATAGTCTGAGACATTAAGATCTCGACCATTAAGGTTTTACAAGAATCACAACTCGATGAGAGATGTGAATCTTTATCCAAGCTCAGAAATGAAATAAGACTTTTTTCAAAAACATTAATTCCTTGAGAATCAAGCATTTAGAAAAACATTTCTTTTCAAGAATAATCGATTTTCAAATTCTCTTGGTTTCTAGACATGGTACCTTGATATGCATTAAAACCAGCCATGGTAGGCTCAAGGTTTTGGAAGGTTATTTTAAAAGCTTTTAACTGATCACAAGCTTTAATTGGAATTGACATTCTGGAATCTCTCAAGGGTCTTCAATACTCATTGGTTATTTCAATATGATCTCTCAGTTTTTGATGGCCTTGACAACATCGTGACTTCAAAAATTCTCAATTTTTCTCTAGACTGACCTTTAGGGTTTTCACCCTAGAGCCCCACTTTTTCTTTTTCTTTTTTAGTTTCATCATGCACTTGGGAATTCAAAAATTTCTAACAATAACAATCTTATCAATATAATGGGTTCAAGCCTCATATACACCTTTGCAAGGATAAGATTCATAAATTTAAGTATCCACATTTGATCCAAATGGACTTTTCAAGACACGTAATGTCGGATTAGGCTAGGGGTTTCGAAAGAAAGGATGAATAGGCCCAAAATGTGTTTAAGGGTGCTAGAACCAAGGATCATACCATTCAGATTTATCAAAATTTTCAATTCCCTCACTTCATTTCTCTTTATTTCTTCTTTTACTTCTTTATTTTTTTCACTTCATGTATGCCGTCAACATAATGCATTATTTTTGGGTTCTTGAAATTGGATTCCATCATGTATGATTCTTACAATAAATTTTCCTTAGTATTTGCCCCCCGATGTGGAGGGTGATCCTTGGTCAGGGTTCATTTGAAAGAATTCATTAGGCTCAAAAAGGTTGACAAGTGGATAATTTTACTCATGTGAAAGGAAATTGAAAGATGGCCATTCATCATTTCAAATATGGCCACTTATATCGAAGAGCGATTCTGTGAAAGGCTTAAAACTTTTTTTTTCTTTGTTTTTTTTTTCTTTTTTATTTTCTTTTGGTCTTGCTTGAAATCTTTTGAATATCTCAAGTGCATAACTATCATTTTTTTCTCTCTTTTTTTAACTACAACTTTCCAAATGTCACAATTCATGGAAGGTGCCCTGACTCACTCCGAGGAATAACTCATGTTTTTATCTCAAGCTTCCTATGGCAAGAACGCATTTCGGTTTTAAGTTTCTTATGTTATTTCACAGACGGGGATATTTTTTTTATGGGATTGAGTACTTGGATTTTTTCATCTATGTGCCCCAAGAAAAAGAGGCGAGCACTTCATGCTTTATGGTCATTCGAAGAGGTTTGGGAGATTTTATTTGATTTAAAATTGTGATATGATCTTAACTCACATCAAATTACCAAAGTCTAGATTCTTCCGAAAGTGTCATGTCACTTGGTTTTCAAGGAATTCAAAAAAAGTTTTCTAAATTAATCATTTCAGTGCTTCATTGTCCAGATAAAGATTCCAACCTTTGGTATCGCATTATGACAAAGTTCATGAAGCTCAAACTCATATCCCTTTTAAGCATTTAAGTTCTTAAATGGACTTTATCAAGTGGTTTGGGACATAAGAGTGTTTGAGAAAAAAGTTTAGGTCTCTACTAGAGGTGACCTTGTTCCCACCAGTAATCACCGATTCTCCTGAGATTCTTTTTTTTTTTTGGCATGACACTTTTTATTTTGAAAACAAATTATATAAGACTTTAGTCAAAACAATCTTCTCAATTCTAAAAAAAAATCTTTGCAAAAGAATAAATAATCAATTAGTGCCACACGTAAACTCTTGATATGATTTTTTCTTATACATGAAAAAAAATGTATTAAAAAAAATTATTCTTCCTAATTACAACATGAAAGAATGAAAAAATACAAAGATCTAAATTTTCAAGAAACGCATTATTTCCTAAAGATTTTATTTACAACTGAAAATAACATAAATATATATATATATATATATACAAAAAAAAGAAAAATTGAAGGTTGCCCCTCATTTGGCACCACTTAAAGTTCAAGTCCTGACATATCAAATTGAGATACCACGAAATGATTAAACCTAAAATATTTCGAAAAAACATGTTTAGTGTTCTACCAAATTCTCCCAAAATTTTACCTTTTTTGAATTTTTTTACTTTCTAAATCATGCTTCGATACACCATTCTTCATCGAGTTGGTGGAACCGAATGATGCTCCATATAATCACAAGTATGCAACTTAAATGAATGGAATGATGTGAACTATATGAAATGCAATGATATTTATGCTGGTGATGAAACATGTTTTCGTGAAATATTATGTACAATGCAAATATGATGATGATCAATTTTTTATTTCTGAAAAATCATATCTTTTGTGAAGATTAATATTGAGGAAAACACTTTATTTTATTATTTTTTTTTAAAACGAATATTAAGAATTTTTTTATTTTTTTTTTATTTTTTATGAAGGAAGAAATTAAAAATTTATTTTCCTTTAACTTTTTACCTTTTTTATTTTAAAAAAATAATGAATTTTTATTTTTGTGAAAGTAATTTTTTTTAAAGAAAAAAAACTTCTTTTTCTTTTATTTTATGATTTTTTTTTTTTGAAAAAAAATATTAATTAAGAAATCATCATTTTGTTTATTTTAAAGAAAATAAAATCTTTTTTGTTTTTTTTCTAAGATAAAAAAAGGAAATATGAAATATTTTGAAAATAAAAAAAAATTAGAAAATTTCTATTTTTAAAATGTACACTTTTTTTTGGAAAAGAAAAATAAATACAAATTTTGGACAAACTCTTACTTTACACTTAGCAATATCCAAAAGACAAAAATAAAAATTTCAATTGTTCAAGATTTTTTTGAATCCATACCGATTATGTGGGGTATGATTTCTTACAAAAATGTCCCCTCACGTGTCCTAATTCTGGGTAATTTTTACAAAACACGGGCATGGCTCTACCTTAGGTTGGTTCCATACGGCTCACTATATGAGGTTAAATTAGGTTCTAAAGACCCCAAATTGCTCCTCATTGTCGCCCATGAAGGCTAGTAAGGCACCCTGATTTAAGCGGGTTCAATTTGTTGGAGTATATTTTCCAAGCTTATGCGGAGGTTACCACCTCTGATAGGATCCAAGATGGCCCATTCCTATGGTAATTTCTATATGGGCCTATCCAAGAAGATCTAGGAAACATGGCAAGAATGGGTGGAAATAAATCAAGAATTCAAGAAATGAAATCTTGATTTAAACCAACTCTCAGAATGAAACCCCAAACGAAACTGCCTAAAAACTATAACCCTAGGGCAAAAGAATGCCTAAAGCTATAACCCCTAGACAAGAATGTCTGTAACCCCAAAACAAAAAAAGTTGAGAAAAACTCCAATACCCTATGGTAAAGAAGATAAAAAGATTTGACATGATTGGTCCCTAAGCTCTGATACCAAATGATGTGAACCCTTGGGGTTGAACCCTTTGAACCCACCAACAATATGAAATACCATAACCCAAGAAAGCCAAGATTCAGGCAATGAAAACTTAAACCCTGTGAAATCTTGTTTCAAAGAACCTAGATAAGCTAAGCTAGCTAGACCCCAAGAACACTTGTTTCATGAACCTAAGCTTGATAGTTAGAACGTCACAAAAAAACTCTTTGATAAGTTCCCAAGTTCTGTCAAGAACTAGAAAGAGTAAAAACTCACTTGAATAAAATTCAACTCAAATAGATTAATGGTTGTTGAAGTAGGCGGCTAAACAAAGGTATTTATAGTCTCCCTACTGACCCTAATTCAACTAGCCTAAGAACTCTTAGTACAAGTGAAACACCTTGGCAGCCAAGGCTTACTAGCCTAAGTAACATGAAACTCCTAAAGTCGGCTAGACCTCCTAACATTAAGAAAGATTTCGGCCAGCCCTAATTTGCAAGATAAAATAAAAGCTTAACTATGGGCTTAACATGCTCAAGCCCAGTCCTAAGTAATTAAAAGATGTCCAATAAGTTTAATGAAGGTAGACCCCACTTAGCCTAATAAACATATTACATAAGCTACATAAGTTAGGCCCAAATGCCTAAGTAATTACAAGACCCAATAACCCATCTAATTAGGCACCACCTCATCAATGAATTGGTCCCCACTCTTGCCAAGTCAATTAATGAATTAAAAGAATAGGCCCTCTTCAATAAACAAGATGCCGCCACCTTGCCTTCTAATTAGGCCCAACATATGAAGCTTGGATCACATGGACCAAGTTTTGTTCTCTCTTATTCAAGCAGCCCAACTTGAATGGCTTGACATTGCTTAAAAGACTTGTAGAATCAGCCCAAGTCTTTTGCACCAGTCCTTGCATAGCTTTTTTGATCTTCTTGGATCTTGACCTTGTAATAGGCCCAATTGGTACATGCAATGGATCTTGAAGTCCAAGTCCACCTTGGTGCTCATTATTCCCCCTTTCCTCAAAAGAATTCGACCTCAAATCATCACCTACATCATAAAGGGAAAGATCAAAAACGTTAAATGAAGCTGAAACGTTATACTCACCTAGAAGGTCCACTTTGTAAGCATTGTCAATAATTTTCTCAAGGATTTGGAAAGACCCATCTCCTCGAGGATGCAACTTGGTTCTCCTATAGGCTGGAAATCTTTCCTTGCGCATATGAACCCAAACCCAATCACCTGGTTCGAAAGTAACTCACCTTCTGCCTTTGTTTGCTTGTGAAGCAACTTTCTCATTCTTTTTTGCAATTTGAATCTTTACTTTCTCATGAAGAGAGTTCACCAATTAGTTTTCTTACTCCCATCCAAACTATTCCTTTCATCAACAGGTAAAGGCATTAAATCTAAAGAAGTTAATGGATTAAAACCATAAACAATCTCAAATAGAGAATAAGAAGTAGTAGAATGCACGGTCCTATTATATGCAAATTCTATGAATGGCAAACATTCTTCCCAAGTTTTCAAGTTCTTTTGTATAACAGTGCGTAAAAGTTATGTTAAAGTCTTATTAACTACTGCAGTTTGCCCATCAATTTGTGGATGACAAGTAGTAGAAAACAAAAGTTTAGTACCCAATTTTTCCCACAAAACCTTCCTAAAGTAACTAAGGAACTTAACATCTCTATCAGACACAATGCTTTTAGGAACACCATGTAGGCGCACTATCTCCCTAAAGAACAATTCAGCAATGTTAGTTGCATCATTAGTTTTATGGCATGGAATAAAATGTGCCATCTTGCTAAACCTATCCATTACCACAAAATTGAATCCCTACCCCTTTTTGTCCTAGGTAAACCTAATACAAAGTCCATAGATATGTCTACCCATGGTTCACTAGGAACTGGTAAGGGTGTATACAATCCATGAGGTAAAACCTTAGATTTGGCCTTTCTACATGTAATGCATCTATCACATACGCGAATAACATCCCTTTTCATTCTAGGCCAAAAAAATGTTCATGCAATATCTCTAAGGTTTTTTTGACACTAAAGTGTCCCATTAAACCACCACCATATGCCTCACACACTAACAACTCTCTCATAGAATAATTAGGCACACATAGTTTATCGTCTCTAAACAAAAGCCCATTATGCTTGTCAAATTTACCAAAGGCTGCCTTATCACATGCTATGTATACATAAAAAAAATTAACATCATTGGCATATTCATCCTTTATATATTCAAATCCAAGCATCTTAGCATTAATAGATGTAAGAAATACATACCTCTTAGATAAAGCATCAGCCACAATATTTTCCTTACCTTGCTTATATTTAATGACATAAGGAAAGGTCTCTATGTATTCCATCCACCTAGCATGTCTCTTAATCAACTTACCTTGACCCTTGAGATGTTTCAAAGACTCATGATCAGTATGTATCACAAACTCCTTAGGCCATAAGTAATGTTGCCATGTCTCCAAAGCTCTAACAAGTGCATAGAGCTCTTTTTCATAAGTGAGATAGTTAAAGGACGCCCCACTTAGCTTCTCATTGAAGAATGCGATTGGATGTTTTTCCTGCATCAAAACAGCTCCAATTCCTATTCCTAAGGCATCACATTCAATCTCAAAAGTTTTGTTAAAGTTAGGTAATGCTAAAATAGGTGCTAAACATAACCTATCTTTAAGATTAGCAAATGCTTTTTCTTGTTCATTGCCCCAATGAAAACCAACATTCTTTTTATTAATTTCAGAGAGTGGTGCAGTAATAGTGCTAAAGTCCTTTACAAAAGCCTATAAAAACTAGCTAAACCATGAAAGCTTCTTACCTCACTTACCCTTTTAGGCATTGGCCAATCTTTGATGGTCTTGACTTTCTCCTCATCCATCTCAATACCTTTTGAACTAACAACATATCCAAGAAATATAACTATATCCATGCAAAAGGTACACTTCTTAAGATTAGCATACAACTTTTCAGTTTTCAACACGTTAAACACAAACCGCAAATGTTCAACATGCTCATCTAAGCTCTTGCTGTACACTAAAATGTCATCAAAGTAGACTACTACAAATTTACCTAGAAACTCATGCAAAACATGATTCATTAATCTCATGAAAGTACTAGGTGCATTAGTAAGTCCAAATAGCATGACTAACCATTCATATAACCCATACTTAGTTGATGGTAACCACTCTTAAGATCTATTTTACTAAAAACACAAGATCCATACAATTCATCTAGCATATCATCTAATCTAGGAATAGGATGACGATACTTTATTGTGATATTGTTGACTTCTCTACAATCAACACACATCCTCCAAGTCTCATCCTTTTTTGGTACTAGAAATATTGGAACTGCATATGGACTCATGCTCTCTCTAATGTACCCCTTACTGATCAAGTCTTCAACTTGCCTTTGAAGTTCCTTTGTCTCCTCCGGATTGCTTCTATAGGCTGGTCGATTTGGAATGACTGCTCCGGGTACAAAATCAATCTGATGCTCAATGCCTCTTATGGAAGGCAACCAATTTGGCATTTCTTTCGAGAATAACTCTTCAAATTCCTGTAACAAAGAAACGAAAACACTAGGAAGAGCTTGGTTAGATTCATCAAGATTAAGATATGATTCTTTATAAACAAGGAAGGTCATGGTTTGATCTTCTAAGAAAGCCTTCTTAACCTCACTCTCTTTTGCATAAAAGCTCATCTTTGTTTTTGCTTTTCTTTCTTGTGGCATCACTATCTTTTTTTAGCCACTTCTCTATTTTTTCAACTTTCTTTTTCCTCTCCTGTTTTGGCCTCTCTCACAATTTTTTTTTCTCTCTTTTTTTCCTCATTTGATTCGGCCACACTCAATTCTTTTTGCTCAAAATCATATTTCAATTTCAATTGATCTTCATAGACCTACTTTGGTGTTAATGGAACAAGGTTGATGGTTTTGCCATCTATTACAAAGCTATACCTATTCCTAAATCCATCATTGTAACCCTCCTATCATATTGCCATGGCCTTCCCAACAATAGATGGCCAACATGCATAGGCACTACATCACAAATCACTTCATCACTATACCTCCCTATAGTAAAAGCTACCATCACTTGCCTATTCACCTTAACCTCCCCACATTCATTCAACCATTGCAATTTGTAAGGCTTAGGATGTTTAAGCATAGGTAAACCCAACTTTTCTACTGAGGTAGTACTAGCGACATTGGTGCAACTCCCCCATCAATAATCATACTACACACTTTATTATTTACAAAACATCTAGTATGAAAAATATTTTCTCTTTGCTGCTCTACATCATCTATTTTAACTTGTGCATTCAAAGCACGCCTAGCAATAAGAGACTTACCTTCAACGGGGTAGTCTAATTTAGAATCATCACCATCACAATCACTAGCACCTTCCAATTCTGGCATGTCATCACAATCATCCTCATTTTCGATCATGACTTCACCATTAGCATGCATGATCATCACCCTTTTATTCGGACATTGAGATGCAATATGACCTGAACCCAAACATTTAAAGCATTTAATATCTCTATTCCTTGAAGAATTGGAATTCAAAAATACCTTGGGTTTGTCTTTGCTAGTGCTCTCTTCCTTCCTCTTAGGTGGCTCAGTCTTGCTTTTGACAACAGCCCGATCACTTTTGTCCTACTTTGGTTTCCAAGGAGTGCTAGAAACCGAATAATACCTTACTGCCCCCTTTCTTTTCAATTGCCTCTCCACCTTCATAGCCATGTGCACCATGTCTTCAATCTGAACATAATGCTGCAACTCCACAATATTGGCTATGTCTTTATGTAAGCCACTTAAAAATCTAGCCGTGGTGACTTCCCTATCCTCCTCAACATTGACTCTAATCATAGCCACCTCCATCTCCTTATAGTAATCCTCTACACTCCTAGACCCTTGGGTAAGGTTTTGAAGTTTTTGGTAAAGGTCCCTATAATAGTGGCTAGGTACAAACCTCCTTCTCATGAGAGCTTTCAACTCACCCCATGTCTCTATAGGTCTCTCATGGTTCCTTCTCCTACTGGTTACTAGTTGATCCCACCATACTATGGCATAATCGGTGAACTCAATGACTGCCAACTTCACTTTCTTCTCTTCAGAGTAATTGTGATAATCAAATATCAACTCTAGCTTCTTCTCCCACTCTGATGGAATTTTCATTTTAATATTCCCAAGGCTCCTATCTTCTCTATTTTCCCAATCATGACCCTTAGTGTTTCTCCTAGGTTCTACTCCATGCTTAACTCCTCTAGGCCTACCCATAGCAACCTCCTCATCATACTCCTTATCAAAGTCATGCTTATCAACCACACTAGGCTCACGCCTAGCTCCCCTACATTGCCTATCTTGTAGGTTTTTAGTGGCTGTCGATTGTCTCTCTATCTTATCTGACATATTTGCCATCACAAGATTCATACGCTCAAATGATTGTTGCATGGCTTTCCACGTAAAAAATGGATTTTGATCCCTCTAGTGTGATGAACCACTCTTTTGAGACATCTTAAGATTGCTACAAAACAAATATTAGTGATAATAATAATAGGTAAAAATAACTCACACACTCCCTTAGTGTTTACACTCAAGTATGACATCACTTCAACTCTTGTTTGCACTCTTTTAGGCTTTTTCTTTAATAAACTTACTCACTCTTGCCTTTTACCACTCTATTTCCTCTTTCAAGCTCTTTAGGAACTAGAAGAACTCTTCAAGAACTCTATTGCTTAATTCTACCTAGCAAAAAGATTCAAGAAACAAGAAACTCAATTAGTAAAAGGTAAAAACAAGAACAAGATTACCAAGATTTCAATTCTTTCCCCTTTCTTGTGATCTTTTTGAATCTTTTCTTTTTCTTTTTCTGCCTATTCGAACAATCTTCTTCTTTTCTTTTTTTCATGAGACTTTCTTGATGTTCTTGAAATCTCGGATCACTTTCTTTCTTTTTTTCTTGGACTGTTCGAATGCCTCTTTAAGTTCTTGATTTTTTTTTTCAAGATTCGGATCAAGAATCAACAAGAATTTTTTTTAATAGATCAAGAATTCAAGAAGTAGAATCTTGATCTAAACCAATTTGCAAGAATGGCTATCACCTAGAATCTTGGCCCATATAAAAGTTGCAATGGGGTTGGGCTATCTTAGATCCTATCAACCTCACGAAAGTGTAGGTACTTTATAACTCCGGAAGTGTTTTGCTAGCCCATGCGGAGGTTATCATCTCACGAGAGCGTAGTTACTTTACTTCCACCTAAAAGGACGGGAACCCGAGTATAAGGGCTTCATGTTATGCAAATGCGCGTGTAGGTGTGCATGAGGAAACAAACCACCATTTAATCAATTCAATACCCCTATCCTGAATGCCTAAACATTATTAGCATAAATAAAAATAATAAAGAAATAACATAATTAAAAAGCATAAATAAAGAATTAATAGAAATCAAGACATGATTTTTTTTTTAAAGGAATAAAATTAAATATCAATTAAATCCATTAAATCAAAACTTATGAAAACACATGATTAATTAATGGCTCAACTCTCAAAAACTCCCCAGTGGAATCGCCAAGCTGTCATAACGGTTTTTTTCGACCGCTAGATGATTTTTTAAAAACAACATGGAGTCGCCACCAATTTTTTTTAGTTTAGGTGTGATTGGCCACCTACTAAAATATATCTTTGAAAAAGAATTTTAAAATTAATTAAAACCTTTTAAAAAGATAATTTTAAAGTCTGTGATTGAAAATCAAAGAAAAATCATGACGGGTTCGGGAGTATGTTTACATATGGGGAAGTGATGGTAACTCAATTAAGAGTTGTAAACCCAAGTGCAGGTTATGTTCAAGTAATAAATTCTCGGGTGTCCGAGGTCGAACCACAGGGAAGCGTACTAGTAAGTATAAGTTTATAAATATATATGAAAAAGAAAATAAACAAGATATTAGGGAATCAATAACAAAGAAAGAAAACAATATATTAGAGAACAAAATAAACAAAATAACATAAAAGCAATTAAACAAGATATAAAAAACAATAAGAAAAGATGTTGAGGTTAGAGAATCCACTCTTGGTGTTATGCTAAGATTAATCTTGTTTTATTACACAATTGAAATCCACACATAAGGGAGGTTCCAATTGGAAGGTTTAGCAATTCAGTCCAAATTGTCCAACGTCCATAGCATATGATATTATGTTCATTTGGTGTCCTCAAAACTCATAAAAAGAGTCCAAGCATTCCTTATGCCAAGGAATATGTCTACAACAAATCAAGGTTATGAAACCAAGCATTTACTGTGCCATTTTCCTTGTCAATAACGAATCAAGATCTCTACTTTGCAAGTATGATTTTAAACCAAAAGAAAATATTATCTATACTAATGTTTATAAATGATCATTCATTTTAGCTCAAGTTTAAGAGACTAACCTTAGCATTTACCAAAAGCTTCATCTCATCACCTCAACAATATGATTAGCAACACATACTAGATATGAAGAAAATGAAAAGAAAAATAAAGAAAAAGAAAACTAGAGAAAGGAAAGAAAAAGAAAACTTAGAGAATTTTATTACAATGGCTAATATCCTACCAATGTATCAATCTCTCCCAATACTCATCCAAAGCCCTCTATTTATACACATTTTGGAGGGCTAAATGACAAGAGACAAGCTTTACAAATTTCAAAGGTAGGTATAATAGGTGGGTGCATTTTTCTAACAATTTTCGTCATATTGTATGACAATTCTGATCAGCCAGCTTGATGGTCGATTTTGTCAATGTTGCAGGCTCGATCTGATAAAATGGTCTTCTGGAAAAATATACCCCTATCCGTTATGGATCCATAGCCGTTGGAATCAGATCATTTGCTCATGTGGATCGGAAGATATGGTCAAAATACCAAAACATGTCAGCACAGACGTCATTGCACATCAGCCAACTTGATGGTCGATTTCGCTAGGGAAAACGACTCCGTTTCAAGAAGTGTAAAACATGAAAAAGATAGATATGCCTCTTAACTTTGCACGGTTAAAATTTCAGCCTTATTGCTTCAGTGAAACTCCAGATATAGCCGATATGGCAAAAGGTGTCGGAACTGGAACTGAACTAGATTTGCCCTTAATTGTTGATTTAACCTAGTAATCTGAAATCACTCAAAGAAACTCGTGAAAAAACACCAAATTACATAAAAATATAAAAGATCATAAACACAATTAGACTAAGCAATAATAACTCGTATTTGACGCAAAACAATAATAAAACATAACTAAAAACTATATAATTATACGAGTTATCACACCCCCACACTTAGATTGTTGCTAGTCCCTAGCAACGACTCAATAAAAATAAAATAAGAAAATCTAATCTAATCCATTTTCGTAGGAAATCACGGTGGCACTTAGCATGTGACACAAGCCTTTAAACCCCTAGGTGTCCCTAGTGGACGAGTTTAGTCTCGTGAGGGTTTGCTAGAACGATACCCACAAACATTGAAAAACTAAAATATAAGTAAACTACATACACTAAAAATATTTACTCCTAATCCTTTCAATATAAATTAGAGACAATCTTTGAACAAGTCTTATAAACTAATCAATAGCTCAAAGAATTTCAAAAAAAATCATGCTTGAATGTAAATAAATGAGTTAAGCCAATATTAACATAACATATTTCAATCAAAATAGTGCATATTCAACTTAATCTCAACCTCTCACATGGGATACTCTCTTGATTTTCACTCTTTAAAGTAGTGGTAAAGTGTTTACACTCAATCAATCTCATGAAAACACTTCTACCATATGCTTGCTTGTCCACCTATTCTCCACTATTTAGATCATACAACTTCATAAATCAAGAGGTCTTTATTCAAGGTTGTAATGGGGCCAAAGGGTTATAATGTGGTTAAAGAACAAAAGGATAAAGATATCACAAAGGTTCCAAAGAGTTCATAGAGTTTAGAGACATAATAAGATCATACAAATAAAACTTCTCAAAACTCTTATAAAGCACATAATAACATAGGCTAAATATTCATGTTGAGCCTTTGCATCATTCTAACCAACTTTGTAACATCTTTTTCTAGAAGTTCAAGAGAAGATTCTTTTTTTTTTTTTTTAATATGGGAATGTATTTGACAATGATCCCTTTCTTTTTCTCTTGACTTTTTCTTTTCTTTTCTTCCCCCACACTTATCTTTTGTTTCTAACCCAAATTTTCAACTAAAAATATCCCTTATTTTTTTTTTTAATATGTCTCAAAATATAAAAATCCATCTTTAGAACAAGGGTAAGGATATAAGTATATTTAGGCTAGGTGTAAGTTGTGGTTACCAATAAAACATCATATTTAATGTAGGCTCAAATTGGCTCACTAGTGGGGATGTTCTCTTAGAACATTAATAAGGGATGGCTGTTTGGCTCTGGTTATAATCCTAATGCCTCTATCATATTCATGTTGTCACATGTATCAATATAGTCTCAAACGGTTTAAAGCAAGTTCTAGAGAATCATGTAATCATAAGAGCACTCAAGAAAGAAATTAGATTGATTTGTATAATGCATCAATCATTATAGGCTCAAAAACTCACAAGGATGATTATACAAGTCAGATTAAGTCTAAACATGCTTCTTTCTCAATGAACATATCATATTAATATTGGCTCATAAAAAGGTTGATATCAAGCTCAATTCTCATGAAAATCTTCTCACTAATAAATCTGTTTTAGACTTATGCAATTCATATCTCATTATAGTATTGAAAGTAACTAAAACACACTAAAAACACACTAAGTCTAAACATGCTTTTTTTTTTTTTTTTTTTTTTTGAAGAAGAAGAAGAAGATTAAATCAAACTGACAAGGTATGTCTCAAGTCTCCCTTACTCAGACCTTGTTCAGAATGAATACTTCTAAATGTCTTAAAACACAACAATTTTTTTTTTTTTAATTAGCAAAATATGTCCCTTACCCCCTACTAAAATATGACATTGTCCCCAATGTCAAATTTTAAAGGTAGAATTTAGGAGATATTACCTGCAGAGGTTGCTAACCACTTATTATAACTGAGACACAACAAACAAAATGTTAGATAATGTTGCCGAAAGTGTATTTGACCTGTCAGAAGAAAATGTTAACCTAACAAAAGATTTTTGCGTGATTTCAGGAAGAAAATCAAAAAGAGAAGAAAAATCAACCGTAAAAGTCCAATGCAAAAAATACGAGAATAATTACACAAATCGAACAACAGTAAATTAAACCGAAATGAAATTATTGCAAATCAAACCAAAAGCTGAGAAGTCATTTATTGTAGTTGTGACTGTGGCTCACATCTTCCTCTGGTTTTACGTCCAGAAACGGCTTAAACGCCTTCTATGAGTCGAGGATATGCTTCCCATCCAGTTTTCTTACAAGCTGGCAAACAGGGTCTTTTAACATCAGATTCCCAAGATGTTGCCATTCCCTTTGGAATTGCGACCATAAATCAAGAATTTCTCTTTGTACGTCTCCACTAGGATGCGTCTCAAGAGAAAGTTGGATATTACCCAAATTCTCCTTACTCAGTCCATCCTTAATGAATTCAATTTTATCATCTCGATTAGAGGACGGAATCCCAATAGAACGACATTTACCGTTACACGTCCATCGTGCACATTTGTGGCAATTTGAACTCATGCGCTTTGCTCGTCGCTTCTTTGCAAAAGTGCTTCTACCTGTACCTGGTAAATGCAAAACAGGAAGATATTCATCTTCACGTACCTTGGCTTCAATTATCCAACGTATGTCTTCAGGAATCCCTTTGTGCATAAGCATTCTTAATCTTTCAAATCGAACTTGGTAAAGCTTCAGTAAAATATTTCGAGGAAAAGGAGGAAATCGTTTCTGCAATCTTGTGAGAATATCATCCATCTTGAAAAAAAATGAAAAAGAAATTGAAAGAGAAATTTATATACAATATCAGTTTTGTGGGTAGCTGATGGAACCGACTTAAATAATCACGGAGTACCGTTATCCGCCATTTAACCGGGGTTAAAAAAATGTATTTTTTTTTTTTTGAAGATTAGTAAAAATTATATTTACATCTAGTTATTTTCAAAACAAGGATCAAAAAGAAAAACAACCTCTTCTTGAGTAACATGATTTTCCAAAAAGAGTTTGAGTCTTTGTCCATTTACCTTGAATACGTTACCATTTTGAGGATTCTCAATGTCAACTGCTCCATAATGATACACATGCTTAACCACAAATGGGCCAGTCCATCTTGATCTCAACTTACCAGGAAATATGTGAAGTCTAGAATTATAAAGTAGAACTTTTTGCCCAACATCAAATGTTTTTCTTGAAATTAACTTGTCATGAAAGGCTTTAGTTCTTTCTTTATGAATTTTAGAATTCTCATATGCATCTTTTCTGAGTTTCTCAAGTTTTTGCTTCAAACAATGCTTAACCTGAAAAGAATTTAACAAAGAATCAGTGTGTGAAATTTCTGAAGCATTATCAAACTCACATTCAATTAAATAAGCTTCTAAAGGATCATGGAATGTGGTAGTGGTGAGATGTTCATGAACAAGTTCTTCAATGAAATCCACTTCATGTACTTCTGAATCATCACCAGGTTGCTTGCAAGTGTTGAACACATTTAATTCTAAAGTCATATTTCCAAAAGAAATGTTCAACATACCATTCCTGCAATTTATCAGAGCATTAGAAGTTGCAAGAAATGGACGGCCTAATATAACAGGAATTTGAACATTTGGATTTGAAACAGGATGTGTGTCCAAAACAATAAAATCAACAGGGAAGTAAAAATTATCAATTTGAACCAAAACATCTTCAACTATCCCTCGAGGAATTTTTACAGAACGATCAGCTAGTTGAAGTGTAACAGGTGTTTCCTTGAGTTCACCTAAACCTAACTGTTGATAAACAGAAAAAGGCAAAAGATTAACACTAGCACCAAGATCAAGCAATGCACGTTCTATTCTAGTGTTTCCAATGATGCATGAGATTGTTGGGCATCCAGGATCTTTGAATTTTGGTGGAGTAAGGTGCTGAATGATTGAGCTCACACTTTCCGTTAGAAATGCTTTCTTTTGTACATTATGTTTCCTTTTAACTGTGCACATGTCCTTCAAAAATTTAGCATAAGATGGAACTTGTTTGATTGCATCCAATAAAGGAATGTTAATCTTAACTTGTTTGAAAAGTTCATATATTTCTGCATTTTTATTCAAATTCTTTATTGTTTGCAACCTTTGAGGAAAAGGAGCAGGATGCATACCTTTTTCTTTGTCCAAATTTTCAAGAAGTTCAGACTTACCATCATCCTTACCATTACTTTTCGGAGGGGAAGGAGGATCTTGGTCTTTTGATGGAATGTTTTTGTCAATTGCCTTTCCACTTCGAAGAGTTGTGATAGAACTGGCATTTTCCTGTTGAGTTTCATTGGAGCAAGAAACAAGACATTGAGTAGAAGGGTTAGGCTGAGGTTGAGCAGGAAACTTACCTTTTTCTTGAGTGCGTAATGAAGCTGTCAATGTGGACAAGGTGTTTTTGATCTCATTGATGTCCTGTGAAGTTTGGTTGTTCACATTTTCTTGTGTTTGCATGAATGCTTGCAATGTCTCTTCCAAGGTTTGTACACGTGAAGGTTGATAGGAAAAAGTGTTGCCCGGCTTTTGAGATTGTGGTACTTGAACATGATTATTATTCCGCCAACTGAAGTTGGGATGATTTCTCCATTCAGGGTTATACGTTTCAGAGTAAGGAGAAGGAAAAGGCTTTTTAAATGTGTTTATGGAATTTACTTGATCATGCAACGCTTCTTTAAGAATGGGAATGTTTGGACATTCAGAAGTGGGGTGTCCCATGATTTCACAAATTCCACAACTTTCTTCATTTTTAACCGTTTTGACTTCTTTTACTTCTCTAAGTTCCATGGCTTCAATCTTTCTAGCCAAATTAGCTACTTTAGCTTTTATCTCATCTTCTTGACTAAAATGATATTTACCTCTGTTAGAAACAAGATTAGATCTATTGGAACTTTCAGAGGAATTATCTGTGTGCCAGGCTTGAGAGTTATCTGCCAAATGGTCTAGGTAGTCAAAGGCTTCTTCAGGTTCTTTTTCTAGAAACTCACCGTTACACATTGTTTCAACAAATTGTTTAGTTTCGGGAGTTAAACTTTCATAAAAGAAACTAATAAGACGCCATTTTTCAAAACCATGATGTGGACAAGAACTTAACAAATCTTTAAAACGCTCCCAGCACTGAAAAAATGCTTCATTTTGATTTTGATTGAAATTTTGAATCTGTCTTTTCAAAGCAGTAGTTTTATGTGCTGGGAAAAATTTCTTTAGAAACTCAGTTTGTAATTCTTGCCATGTGCCAATTGACCTTGGTTTTAAATTATGAAGCCAAATTTTTGCTTTATCTTTTAAAGAAAAAGGAAATAATTTTAGCTTGACAATTTCATTTGTGCATTGTTGGTCATTAAAGGTGACACATACATCTTCGAAGTCTTTTAGAAACGAGTAAGCACTTTCCGATTCTAACCCATGGAAATTTGGAAGCAAAGCTATCATACCTGGTTTAAAACGAAAGTTGTTTGCATTGAGAGGAAAAATAAAACAAGAGGGTGATGAGCTTCGAGTTGGTTGCAAGTAGTCACGCATGGTGCGTACTTGTCTGTTCTCATCTTCAGCATGAACACTTTCATTGTCAGCCATGGTAGGAGTTGTATTAGAAAGATTACCTGAAAAAGTTTCACAATAAAATCTAACTAAACGACGAGATCTAAAATCACGTCGCCAAACAAGCATAAAACAAATTTAATATACAGATTAGGCGGTATAACCAGCCAATAAAAATAAAACAAAGTTAATATACAATATAAATATAAATATATAGAAAATTAGGCGGTATAACCAGCCAATAAAAATAAATTAGGCGGTATAACCAGCCAATAAAAATAAATATACTTATAAACTTATATACTTAGTATTGCCTCCCCGGCAACGGCGCCAAAAACTTGATGGTAACTCAATTAAGAGTTGTAAACCCAAGTGCAGGTTATGTTCAAGTAATAAATTCTCGGGTGTCCGAGGTCGAACCACAGGGAAGCGTACTAGTAAGTATAAGTTTATAAATATATATGAAAAAGAAAATAAACAAGATATTAGGGAATCAATAACAAAGAAAGAAAACAATATATTAGAGAACAAAATAAACAAAATAACATAAAAGCAATTAAACAAGATATAAAAAACAATAAGAAAAGATGTTGAGGTTAGAGAATCCACTCTTGGTGTTATGCTAAGATTAATCTTGTTTTATTACACAATTGAAATCCACACATAAGGGAGGTTCCAATTGGAAGGTTTAGCAATTCAGTCCAAATTGTCCAACGTCCATAGCATATGATATTATGTTCATTTGGTGTCCTCAAAACTCATAAAAAGAGTCCAAGCATTCCTTATGCCAAGGAATATGTCTACAACAAATCAAGGTTATGAAACCAAGCATTTACTGTGCCATTTTCCTTGTCAATAACGAATCAAGATCTCTACTTTGCAAGTATGATTTTAAACCAAAAGAAAATATTATCTATACTAATGTTTATAAATGATCATTCATTTTAGCTCAAGTTTAAGAGACTAACCTTAGCATTTACCAAAAGCTTCATCTCATCACCTCAACAATATGATTAGCAACACATACTAGATATGAAGAAAATGAAAAGAAAAATAAAGAAAAAGAAAACTAGAGAAAGGAAAGAAAAAGAAAACTTAGAGAATTTTATTACAATGGCTAATATCCTACCAATGTATCAATCTCTCCCAATACTCATCCAAAGCCCTCTATTTATACACATTTTGGAGGGCTAAATGACAAGAGACAAGCTTTACAAATTTCAAAGGTAGGTATAATAGATGGGTGCATTTTTCTAACAATTTTCGTCATATTGTATGACAATTCTGATCAGCCAGCTTGATGGTCGATTTTGTCAATGTTGCAGGCTCGATCTGATAAAATGGTCTTCTGGAAAAATATACCCCTATCCGTTATGGATCCATAGCCGTTGGAATCAGATCATTTGCTCATGTGGATCGGAAGATATGGTCAAAATACCAAAACATGTCAGCACAGACGTCATTGCACATCAGCCAACTTGATGGTCGATTTCGCTAGGGAAAACGACTCCGTTTCAAGAAGTGTAAAACATGAAAAAGATAGATATGCCTCTTAACTTTGCACGGTTAAAATTTCAGCCTTATTGCTTCAGTGAAACTCCAGATATAGCCGATATGGCAAAAGGTGTCGGAACTGGAACTGAACTAGATTTGCCCTTAATTGTTGATTTAACCTAGTAATCTGAAATCACTCAAAGAAACTCGTGAAAAAACACCAAATTACATAAAAATATAAAAGATCATAAACACAATTAGACTAAGCAATAATAACTCGTATTTGACGCAAAACAATAATAAAACATAACTAAAAACTATATAATTATACGAGTTATCAGGAAGGTATTAGCACCACCACAACGCCCGTTAATAAAACGGTACCAATTAATCATGTGTTATCCTAAATCTCGATTTAATGGACTCAACAACGGTATTTAAAATTAATTCTATTTTTATTTCTTTTCCAAAACATGTTTATTAATTTGAAAAAGGAATTGTCATTATTTTTTGAAAATGAAAGTGAGCATAAATCTTTTATCGAGAGTGCTCATTAAATATTCTCAATACTTTTGGTGGTATTTAACGAGATCCTCTCACCTCGGGATATCTTAGGAATCACTACTGTGATGTCCATCGACTTCCATCGTTGGAGACTTCTCATCCACATTTATTTTTAAATTTCCTTTTCAAGATCATTTTATTTGTACAAAAAGAAATTATTCTTTTATTGTTTATTTATAAAAGTGAATGTGGATCCATTTAAGCCTCCAATGCCATAAAACCAACCGGTTTGGTCAGGCATAAAATACCAATAATGCAAACCCTTCACTATTCGATCGTGATACAAGGTTTTCCTTCAAGTTCGTACGATAAGGAGTTATTAAGTACTAATCGGATGGTATAGGGTTTAAGCCTCCAATGCCTTGCATTGCCACAATGATGGTATGTCCCTTTAACAATATCAATTTCTTTCTTCATCTCATCATCCTTACTTTGAAGAACATTTCTTTGGTTACCTTCCCCTGGTGGAAGTAACATAGGGGACGATCTTCTAGTCTAGTGAGCACATTTAGCAACAGCTATCGATTCATGTTGTCCTCCAACACAACTTGCTAATTGCTCCTAGACAATGAAAAAAGAACTAAGTCCATACTTAGATTATGATCCATAAATCAACCAAGTTTCTCAAACTTGTTGATGCATCCATTACCACATGATGCCTCATAGGCTACCTTCTAATCATCTTTTATTGGAACAATTCCTCGAGATGTTTGAACTTCTCATTGCTAAATACCTCATGGGTCATTAAGGACATAGACATTCATTTCATTGATTAGTGAAATCGACTTTGCATCAAGTATGCAATCAAGTGACTAGTTAACCTGCTATGACAATTTATATCCCATATAAACCAATGCATATAATAGTCATTATGCAAATTGCAATAATTAAAACTAGGTTTTAAAGTTTAAATGATTATTCTCACTATTTTGTCAACATAGTATCCCTCTTCTACTATTCGAGAAATTTAACTTTTAAACTTCTTAGTAAGCAAGAACCCCTTTCATCCCACCATGACCTTGAGTGACTCAACAAGCCATGTTGAAACTAATTGAGTAGGTAACTTTGCTTACCAATTGCATCTCTATGCAACTCCTTGATTAGTTAGGTGACAACTCTTTGAATAAATGCATCATATGCACTACGCCTAACCTTGCCTCTAAATGTCATGCGATCAAGTTTTAAAGCATCCGGATAACATAACACTTAGTTGAGTAAGACCCACCACCTTCTATAACTCAAACATGTTCGTACAGTAGTTTGACCTTGAGTGACTCAACAAGCCTCCTACTTGAAGAACTCTGGTTATCTTGTTAAGATGGTGGAAGGCAACTTATCATGCGTAACATGGACTCAATATAATTTAACGAGGGATTTCTTTATCGCATTTAATAGGTTTCATTGCTTTTCTTTGTTGATTGACATGCATAGAATTTATTCAAATATATATCACATATATAAATTCAAAAATAAATCTATCTCATGCAATCTACTAGGATAATTATGGACTTTACTACTCTAGTTCCTTGAGCCATTAGGAAACTAGTTGGTCAAATTCCTACGGATACCATACATAGTCTTTATAAGTCTTGATGGTGATCTCCTTGGTCCTTCTTCTTGGCGCCTTGTCTCCTTACATTTTTGAATTACATAAATTCTAATCTTATCTACAAGCCTATATAACATTTACATATCTTTGGTAGAAACCTCGAGTTACAATCGAGAGGAGTTAGGTGATAAGAGAATTTACAATCCCAGAAATGAATAAGAGAAGGCAGGGTTTGCAGACCCTATTTATAAAAATACCAAAAAGAAAATTTAACCATCCATGGCCTAATTCTAAGGTCTAAGTCCATAACCATCCTCATGCTTTCATAATCACATCATAAAGCATAAAAATAAATGCATACATATTTAATATCACCTAGTAATCTTGTGTGTCATTTAAGGAAAGTAATATTTAAACTCATTTAAATAGACTAGGCTCAAATTATCTAGCAATTTTAATTTTAATTCAATTTACTTGAGTCCTAATCCAATTAGGATTCATTGAATTAAAATCTTCCATCTAATTAAACAATTTAATTAGATTTCCTAACACCATAGGAAGTTCAAGTTTGATTAGGAAACTTTCTCTAGAAGGAAAGTTTCACATCTTCTCCTAACTTTTAGGAGTCCTTGTTCAACTAGGAAACAATTTCCACAAGGAAAGCTTAGGTGCATTTCTAACTCTTAGGAATCCAATCTTGACTAGGAAACAATTTTCGCAAGTCCAAAATTCCAAAGAATAAGAATTTCCAAAAATAGAAAGTGATGCCCTAACACACAATTTTTGTGTGTAGCCACCTTTTACTTTTAGTAAGTTACTATGCCGCAATCGGCTGCCCTTGTTTGGGGCAACGTTTGCCTCAAACAGTCACCTCTTATGGTGGCTAATATGGTGAACAATTCACACACACTTCATCTTTTGATTGTCAGCCAATTATACCTACAATTTGATACAGGCCTATTCTAGAAGATTAATTAAGTGATGAGTTTTGATAAATGTTAATGAAGTGATGCATTTTAGGGTAGCTGAATCTGTTATTGGCTTTAATCTGTTAGTGTCATTTTTGTAATTTTTGTTATTTCTCTTACTGGCTGATATATTGCTGCCTTGATCATAGTAGCGGACATGAATGAAAATGTTTTGAAATTCCTCATCTATCTCTCTTTCTAATTTCTCTTCTCTTCTTCTGTAATCATCTATTTTCTTTACTGTTCTTCTCTTCTCTTGTTCTTCTATAGGTTGGTGCGTAACATTGGTATTAGAGCCGTCGATCTTGGCCATGGCTGCTGGTATGATGACGTTGTCGGAGGAGGATGTGACTCGACTACGAGAAAGGCTTGCACGATTGGAGTCCAAACTGGATAACTCACTGGAGCGGTTGCGAAACGAAATACGTACTGATCTTGGCTTTCGCACCAAAGTAACCCAAGTGCTCGATCAAATGCTCGTGAGAATGGATGAGATAGCCTTTGTTACAAAGGTTAGTGATCAGTCCATGGCAAACACCTCCTACCTCTCTCTTTTGCCTCCTTCATCAACTATTACCCAACCAATTTTCGACTTCAAATCCACAAACAACAGTGATGAAGAATTGGTATACAACATGTTAGACACTCAACTGTGGGCTCTTTGATGTTATATGTGCCACCTTGTGTTAATGGATATATGTCTCGGGTTGTTGGGGTTGTATATAAGGTAATCATTGCTTGGTTGATTGTTGATGTTTAGGTTAAATTTGAAGGAGCTTATTCAAGGATGCTTGTGTATGTGAATGAGTTTGTTGAGGTTGATGATCCTTATGGGTTTAGGCTTTTGGTAATGGGAAGGATGTGTTGTGGGGTTGGTTTTAGGAAGACAGTGCTTATTATGGAATTCACTAACAATGTTACTCAAGTGATTTTTATAGGACAAAGTACTAGAGAGGGTAATGGTTTGTACAAAAATGGTGTCCTTCAATTGGTTCAACTTATGATAAGGCTACTTTGATGTTTGAGGGAATTGCACGGAGAGTTTTTCCACATGAGAGTGAGAAGAGGTATGCAGGATTAAAGCTGGGAATTGGACATACCTCGACTGTCAAGGCCCACGCAGAGGCCTCTGGGAGGATTGAATCACAAATTAAGAGCCAGTACATGGATAAAGGAGACTTGGACCTTGTTGCACAAGCTAGCCATTCATCTCAATCGATGATGCGCAAGCTTGATCCATTAACCGTTGTCAAAGCATTTAACACATTTTGGCTCATTGCCAAGGAACCTGGAAAGGGTAGTCAAGAGAAGAAAAAGAATCGTATCATGGCACTTCTTGTTGCTGCAACTGACTGTGAACCTCAATATTTGATTCATCTGCTTCAGACAAAGTTACATATTGGATTTTCAGAACAGACGATATTGGCTACCTTAGAAGAGGCTGCTAAGACTGTCAAACAAGTTTTTTTTGTCCTTCCAGTCTATGATAAAGTAGTTTCTGCTCTTTTGACTGGTGGTATACGGAATCTTCCAAAGACTTGTAGCTTTACGTCGGGTATACCAGTTGGACCTATGCTAGCAAAACCAACCAAAGAGGTTGCTAAAATTGTGAATAAATTCCAGGATATTGACTTTTTTTTTAATATAAATATGATAGGGAGCGTGCACAGATACATTATTTGGATAATGGCTCAGTTGAGATATACAATCGAAATATTGAGGAGAACACTAGACAGCTTCCTGATGTTGTTATTGCAATTTCTAGATTCAAGAAGTCCTCTGTGAAATCAATTGTTTTGGATTGTGAGCTTGTTTCTTATGATCAGGTTCAACAAAACAATTTACCTTTTCAAATCCTTGGTATGAGAGCTCAAAAAAATGTTGTATTGAGTGACACCAAAGTTGATGTATGCTTTTTTATCTTTTGGCATCCTGTATCTTAATGGGCAAGCACTTCAGGAACTAACAGTTCATAAAAAAAGACTTATGACTCATCTGAAGAAGAAGCTGATTTTTCTTCCATTTGCGACAGCCTTAACATCAAGTTATCTTAAGGAAATACAAGCATTCCTTAATTCTGTTGTTTCGTCAAGTTGTGAGGGTTTAATTATCAAAACATCGGATAGAGATGCTACATATAAGCCATCAGGGCAGTCACTTAACTGGCAAAAATTGAATAAGGATTACATGGGAGGTACTGGAGACATATTAGATCTAGTACCTAGTGCTGCTTTCCATGGTCATGGGAAATGGATTGGATTCTATGGTGCCTTTCTCTTGGCATGTTACGATGACAGCAATGAAGAATACCAGAGTACTCACCTGTAAAATAGGTACGGGATTTACTGAAGCATACTTTGAAGAACGTTCTACTACTCTCTGCTCTTACTATCGTGTATGGTTTGAGGCTACTGAGGTTTGGGAGGTAAAAGCAGCAAACTTGACCATTAGCCCTGTTCATCGTGTAGCAATTGGGATTGTGGATCATGATAAGGGCTTATCTCTCCGATTTCCACATTCAGCTCATCTTCGAGACGATAAGACTCCAAAGCAAGCAGTATTGTCTTTGTATGTTGTTGGGCGTACCTCTGGGTGTACTGTTGATTTTGTTCATGGGAATATGGACATAACTCCAGTATTTGAAAGTGTTGTCCAACACATTGCCTCAAGCCTAGTTGAAATTGGAGCAGAATGTTTGCACCTTACAAAATTCTACAGACGTATGGCGAGGTTTTTATGAGTTGGAGCTGCCTTTTGATGCCAAGTTTCACACAGTTTTCAACTTGGGAATGCTTAACCAATATGGAGAAACAAATTGTAGGTTTCAATCCTTGAGGACAAGGATTGTTTTCAACAGGGTTATATTGATACGGGCCTATTCTAGAAGATTAATTAAGTGATGAGTTTTGATAAATGTTAATGAAGTGATGCGTTTTAGGGTAGCTGAATCTATTATTGGCTTCAATCTGTTAGTGTCATTTTTGTAATTTCTGTTATTTCTCTTACTGGCTGATATATTGCTGCCTTGATCATAGTAGCGGACATGAATGAAAATGTTTTGAAATTCCTCATCTATATCTCTTTTTAATTTCTCTTCTTCTGTAATCATCTATTTTCTCTACTGTTCTTCTCTTCTCTTGTTCTTCTACAGGTTGGTGCATAACAAAATTCAAGAATCAAATTCAATAACTCAAGGCTGCCCAAAAAATTCCAGCAACCATGCAAACTGTTTGCATAACTTTGATAGGCAGTTTCGGCAATCTAAAGAAATCAAAAAATTCACCAAAAATTACAGAATCAAGATAGACATGTTTCGGACTTCTCCTCAAATTTTCAAAATTTTTGGACACCTCTAACCATGTCAAAACCGCAACTTACAGCAGGTGTGCAAAAAAAATCCTGCACTTGTGTTCTTCAAAATTCAAGAACCAAAACCAATTCAAATCAAATCCAAACTTGTTTCTTTTAAGTTCTTTGTGTCATGCAATCATATGGAAAGGTTAAACATTGATCAAATCAATTTTAAACATTGATCAAATCAATTTTAAACATGTTTTAAACAATTTAAACACCAAGATCAGATTGCAAACAGAAGCTATCAGAATTGAAACAAAACAAGAAAACGTTTTTCTTGAAAGAACTTTGCTAGATCAACACACAATTCAATCCAATTGATTATTACCAAGAATTAAACATGTAATTCACAAGAAAACTTGCAAGTTAGGCTCTGATACCACTGTTGGGATTCGACATCGTGCTCAAACATCAATCAATTTAAAGATGAACATGAACACAGCGGAATAATAAATAAAGAGATAGACGAATCTAACAGGATCATGCTTGTAAAATTTTAATGCCATCTTGTAATTATAAAGCATACATATGATCAAGAATCATACCTTAACTCAAAGATCTAGTAATCTTGAGTTTACAAACAGCCCATTCAATCTTGAACACCAAGCTGTCAATCCGAGACTTGAAGCCACACAAGTGTCTGGCCTCTAACGGTAATCCACACAAGAGATCAAGAAAACCTTCATAAGGTAGGAATTGAGTCTTGCCGAAAACAATGCTAGTAGTTTAGGTTTTAAGAAACCTCTCCCCATCTAAACATCCATGGCCGAATGCTTCATAAGCATCAAGAAGAAGAAAAAGCTTTTCTTGCTTCTCCGGGTTTGGTGCGCCAACCACAAGGTTATCTTGATCTTATTTTTTTCTTCACTCTATACCTTTGCTCTCTTGAAAGAAAACGTTTTTCTCTCTAGCAATCCATGAAGAGGCAAGGAGGAAGTCAAGAAATCAAGAAGACACTAAAGCCTCTAAGCATATCGCATATGCGGCTAGGCCATCCCCTTAGGGAGATCGGCTATCACATGTTTCTTTATATGGGGGGTGGCAATCACTCTAGGGTTTGGACTAAGGACAATAGCTCTTATGTATTTGCACTTAAGTCCTTCTACTTAATTAAACTATTTAATTAAGTCCTTATTGAATAAATTCTCAAATTAATCAATTAGTCTCTTTCCATTTTAATCTCTTAATTCACCTTTCTGTGTGTGACCCATTAGGCTTCCAATATGTTGGCAATGAATATAAAAATTAATCTAATTAATTTATACTCATAGATAATGAGCGGACTCTAGCAAGCCATCATGACTACCCAAATACTAGAGAGTCACGTTAGTCTCGACATAACCTTTCGTGTTCAGTCTATCAGTGTAATTCGGTCCTTTCACCAAATATCCAGGAAAGACCATGAGAATGGTGCAATGTCTACTCATGTTCAATCCATATTAGTTCCTGCAACTATTGGTTAACTTTGTGAACTTAGACTATTTGTCCTAAATTCATCATACTCTGGTCAGAGATTCCATCAAGTTAACTTAAGCCAAGAACATATGAGATATGTCTCCGATGTCACTTGGAGTGGTGAATCCTCTCCGGATCACTCATCCATCTTCGTATGGTTCATGTCATACCCAAAACCACCCTACCATCAGCATCACTCTTGTTTGGGACCCGTTCGTGATGGAATCAAAGCATGACACTCCCCATACAAGATGACCTGGTATCACAAGTCAGAGGACTACTTACACGACTGACACGTGAGAACGTTTCCATAGACACTTGAGTGACAATACCAAATGGAGTTCTCACAGCGGGTCATGTTCAGTGAACTTGTTCAACAAACAAACACCTACATGTTATCCTAAAGTATCTCTTATACTTCAACACGTGAGATCAGTTGCTTACTAAGTAAGTAGGCTTAACATGTACCAGTCTTTGAGCATTGCCAATCCCCCGTCTTGTTAATACGATGATCAAGAACCATTTTAGGAACATGGTTTTAATGCATAAGGATCTCACAATTATATATAATTCCTTTGCAAGGCCATTATGTTCCATGGGCTTCATCCGATTAGTACTTAATAACTCCTTATCATCGTACTAACATGAAGGAAAACCTTATATGGTAGTTTATGCCTGACCAAATCGATTGGCTCTAGGGCATATACCAATATATATGTCATATTAGGCATTAGGTCATGTTACATTGTCATGCATTTTCTCATGACATTTTTAGGCATTAGGTCATCTTTGTATTGCCATGCATTTTCATGCTCATTAGGTCTAGGCCATCTTTATTGCCATGCATTTTCATGCATATTAGGTCTAGGTCATCTTTATTGCCATGCATTTTCATGCATATTAGGTCTAGAGTTGCATTTATTGCCATGCACAATTTCTATCTAGGCATTAGGTCATCTTTTATGCCATGCATTTTCTATGTCATTTAGGCATTAGGTCATGCATTTTTTGCATTTAACTTGCTGTTTGTTCATGCATTTCATATCATCCCACTTGATTTTTGACTTAAGCCAATCAATGGCTCGAAGCCAAGCTCTCATGAGCATGTTTGTGGAAAATTAAGAAGTTGTCAAGTTGGATTTTCTACCTTTGTGATTTTTTTTTTCATTAGGCAATCCTTGTCCAAATTTTTAAAAACTTTTACTACTGTTTGTAGGACCTTAGAGGAGTCTCCAATATTTTTATTCTGATTTTTGAGTATTTTTATCAATGTTTTTTGGTTAAACAGTTTTCACCCAGTGTTCTAAATTTCACGAATTTTCTGGTAGGTCATCCTTAGACCAAAAATTAAGCCAATTTTTTTCCATAGAGTTCGACATGTTCTGATTCTCCCATAATTTTTTCATATTTTTTTGAAAATTTTAAAATAGGTAAAATATCACGTTTTAAAACTGGTCAGAAAAGTCATATTTGTTTTAAAGGAGAAAATAATTTTCTGTTTTGGCTAAGGCAATAAGAGGGGGCTGATTTAGAACAATAGCTACTGTCCTAGGTTGATTTCTAAGTCATTTTAATCCTAAAAAATGATTTTATAAAGGTCGGATCAAGGGAGCTCAACTCGGGTTTTCAAAGTTAGAAAAATAGAGCCTTTTTAAAGGGGATTTTCGGCCATAGTGCTATTTTCATCCAAAATTTTCAAAATTGTTTTGAATTCAATCACAAAGTATATTTGATTTAGAAAAATCTGATTTGATGTCTTTTCCTAAGGTAGTCGGATATCTTTTTAGATATACGGATGTCCTTATTTAAAGGAAAAAAATACACTTTCATGCATTGCTATGAATATTTCTATGTACCGATTTATATAGGCGTTGTGGGGGTGTAATCCTTCCCCTCACGTAACTGACTCCCAAACCCGTTTCTTTGATTTCTCTGGTTTAAAACGCAGACTTTAAATTGGTTTTTAAAAAAAATATTTTAATTAATTTTAAAATGTTTTACAAAACCGGTTTTAATAGGTGGCCGATCACACCTAGCCAAAAAAGATTAGTGACAACTCCATTTTATTTTCGAGGTTGTCTTTGAACCTCATTTTATTTCAAGAGGAATTAAGTCATCTTTTCCTTTATTTTCCTCAATGTCCTACTTAACGAATAAAGTCTCGCGATGAGACTTGTTATTTTTTTTAGGTTGCGACAACTCCGATACTTTTGATAATGTTTCGATAACTATTTTTACTCGAACTATTTCGAGGAACAATTGATACTTCGACCATCCCAAGAAAGAATCTATTTTTCACCGAAAATAATTTAAAAGACACATTTAACGTCTATTATGCCGCACTGGAATGACATCATTTTTATTAAAAAAAATTAAAAGATTAATAATATATTTAATAAACAAAAATAAAATAAGGTAAGGTAAGGAAATATAATAAAATAAAAAGTAATAATAACAACTACTATAACAAAGAAGGTAAATAAAAAGATAAAATAATAAAATGAAATTTAAATAAAATAAAATAAAATAAAATAACATAGATAATAATTAAGAAAAATAAACATAAAAATAAAAACTTACCTTGAAAAAATTTCGAAAAACTCGAAGTTTGAGTGCTCATATTAATTCCGGAGAGAAAAAAAATAAATTAGGATATTTGTTTCCTTAATTTTCCTATTTTTTCCCCTTTCTTTCTTTTTCTTTTCTTTTTCTCTTTCCTTTTCCTTTTATTTTCTTCCCTTTTTCTTCCTTTTTTCCTTTTTTTTTTCTTTCCTTTCTTTTTTCTTTCATTTCTCCTTTCTTTCCTTTTTTTTCTTCTTTCCTTCCTTTCTTTTCCTTTTTTTTTTACTGCCTAAACGGGTCGGACGCACGAATCATGGGCCGACCCGCCCAGCAGGTTTTAAAAACCCTTTTTTTCCCCTTCATTTCTTCTTCTCCTCTCTCTCTCTCTACTCTTCCTATTCTCTCTATCTTCTCTCTAAAATCCCAACCAGCAAACAGCCCAGCCCAAAATCTGGGACGATCGTGCACCGCCGCGCTGACCGCCGTGCATCGCCATCGGCCATTGTTCGTCGACGGCCAAAAATTACCAAAATTTCTAGATTTAATCTTTTTCGGCCTCCTCTTTCCATTTTCGGCCTTATTTTTTCCAAAAAATGCCTCAATTTTCCTAGATCTAACCCGAAAGGTTGCGGCTTCAAACGTAAATCCGGTGCCGTCCACCGTTGAATGGGGCTCAAACTCCAGTATGTTATTCCCCTCCCTATCCTTTACACTTCCACCATTGGCAATTGAAAACAAACACCCCGAACCCCATGAATCCCACCAAAATAAAAAATCAAAGGGTTTTATTTTTGAAGTTTTTTTGTTTATTTTTTGGTGTGGCTGCTTGTGTGGTTCCCCTAAGGGGATGTGTTGGTTATGGGTATGGGTGTTGAGGTGGTGGCCTAACAGTGGAGGGTTTGGGATGTGGTTTTTTTGGTGATATGGGGTGGTGGTAGAATGCCCCCCATTTTCTTTTTCGGATCCCCCCCCCCCCAATTTTCTTTGTTGTTTTTCTCCATTTTTATTGAGGGCCAAGGTTGAGTGTATAATCAAATGAAAGAGGTTTTGCGTGTAGGGATGGTGACTAGGTTAGTTGGTGGTATGGGGAAGGAGGTAGTAGGTTGACAGCATGATTCACGCTGCCAACCTGCTACTTCAAAAAAAACTTTCGTTAATTTTTAAAAAATTTAATTTTAAAAAAAAATACATGTAAAATATTATTAACCTAAAGAAAATAATAATAAAAAAAAAGTTCAATTTGAACAAAATAAATAAATCAACTTGGTTAAGACAAATGGACTCGACCGATAAGATCGGACTAGCGAATAACAATCAAAGGCTTCAACTCTATTTATTATTGGACTTAACCCAGACAAAATTAGGTGTCTACGGCATCCTGATTCACAAGTTTAATTGTTTCCAACTTTAAAGAATATTATTAGACCAAACCAACCTCCTCATGTAGATAAAACATCAAGAAAGGCATAGAAAACTTTGATATCCATACATTTCTGTCAAATATAAAAGAAATTATCTGCAATAATTTGATGCTTTTGGATTCACAAATATTGAAAATTGGGTAGCAACAACCCGCTTTTGTACAACATCATCCAACCCTGCCGCTTTTCATACAATTGTAAGCCATCAAAACTTGTATAATTAATACAGTTTCAAAATCAATCCTACAAAACAGCAACCTATCTCTAACTTCTCCTTCAAGCTGCATTGTACAAGAACCAAATCTACATCTTTCAAATGCACAAGCAATGCTAATCAGCTATGCACGAATTAGACGATCCGAAGAGGTGTCAATATCAAAGTAAAGCATACCAGTATCAAAAAATATATGATCAGGAAACAGTGCACTAAGTTCTGCAGTAACAGAACTATCAGCATTCAGGAACGGACAAGTGCAAATTATGAATGGTTGGGACATGATTTTAAGGTATGCAGTTCCTAGCAGCTCGAGTTTGACGTAGCCTAGAAACTTGATTTTGCCATATTAACCGAATAATGTCACGACGTTGGTAATGGGAACATTTCTCCAAGCCTGAAATTCTTCTGCATAGTTTTCCACATCTCCTATTTATTAGTGGTATGACAATGATCAGTATTTAGTGGCATGACAATGATCAGTATTAGAGATAATGACACTGCATCTTAAAAGGACATTCATTGTTTAGTGGAATGCTAAATGTAAGAGCACCCAACAATTCTGGCATTAATGGGGAAAAAAAATGCACCAACAACTTAGCCACTTAAAATAATCACTCACCTTTACAACATTTTAGGAATAATTACAAAACTAATACACATATTCTTTGACGAATAATTACAAACATTTGTAGGTATATACAAACTAACAAAACTATTTACCCAAGACTAGAGTAATAAGCTGAGTATGAAACCCATTTCAGCCATTTGTGTTTTTCATATATTCCTTAACACTATATCTCAATTAAAATAAAAATTTCCAAAAGCAATCCAATAGTTTAGTTTCAAAGTAACAATTAACTCCAATAAAAAGTGAAATTAAGCACATAGATAAAGATTTGACCTAGATTTCTCTCTTGATTTCACGTCGTGCTTTTCCACCGTAATCTTTTAATCTTTGATATAAGTAAAGCAGTTAGCAGTAAAATTTGGCCAATGGTGGCCAGTGACCACATGACTTCCTAGATGTTTATGGTCGGGTCAGACCTTAAGTATGGTATGAATACTATATATACTTGCTCAAGCACAGTCCGATCCGAAATATGAGTCTCAAATTCTGTCTAAAATCCAACCCATAATTGTAAATAGGTAGTCCAAACCCGTTTAGGCTCGCCCATATTTAAAAATAAATAAATAAACAAATATGTTATTTTTATTTAATTTTATCTTTTTTTATTAAATTCTAAAACATGGATAACTTAACATATTTTTAAATATTTACACTATAATATTATATATATATATTTTATATAATATAAATTACATAGTATATATAAATATATAAATAATATATTATATGAATGAAAAACGGACCGAGCCGGGCTCGTGCCTTGATTGTTGGAGTCAAAACCCGACCTAATTTTTAAACGGACCTCATTTTTTTGTCCAAACCCATATTTCGGATCTAATATTTTATCCAAACTTTTCCAAATATCAGACGGACCTTTAAATTTGGACGAATAACCCAACTTTTAAACAGGTCTACTTCCTCTCGTCATGCTAATTGTAAGTTAATAAGTTCTTAATTGAACCAATTTTTAAATGTTAGATCCTTAGTCAGATCAAATTAAAATTTAAGTCCTAAAATGCACATTGGACCTAAGTTGGGTCCTTAATTATATTTTTATTTGTGCTTTTAGCCTTAATACTTTTCGGTCAATTTTCACCCTTGTTCTAGCCCATCTAATACGTATTAATTAATTTAGTGTCTTTGTCCACAACTGAAACAATGAACCAAATATTTTGGTGCATCAATTTCTTGCAAAATCATATCAATATCTTAATACTAAAATCTTTTAATAAATCGTGAACCCTTAAAACTGTGAGGAATGCGATTCGTGTGAATTTATTTTTTTATAAAGTAAGGACTTGGTTATGTAAGTTTTTTTGCAAATGAAATTTCTTCTATGAGAATTCTTATTATTAGTAAGTTATCATAGTTGTTGTGATTGGCAAATTACTTGTCCAATAATTTTATCCTAGCCTTGAAAAGTATAAGTTGTCGATGGGCCTGGGCCAGAAGTATTTATGAGTCGAGTTTAAGGGTGGATTTTAAATTTTGATTTTGAGAAGTTAATTAAAATAATAATTTGATTAGAAGAAAGAAAAAAATCGAGGTAAGGTGTTATACTTCACAAGAAAGGTACATTCAATAGTAGAGCCTACAATGGGTCATTGTTAATAGAATTTGAATTTAAAATCATTTATATCAATTGATTGAATTAATTTGACTCAATCTTGTCGAGAAAATTAATTTGATTTTGTTAAGTTCACATAGTTGTGAGTTGTAACTTAACATTTGTGATAATGTTATTGATTTTAAAATTTTAAGATAATGATCGGTGGATACAATAAATTGATAAATAATAATATGATTTTAATCACAATTAAGTTATTAAACAACTCAAAAATTTAAAAATTTAAAAATTTAATTTGGGTGCCAATTAAAAATTCTTTTAATATAAATAAATATATATACTAAGGGTTTCTAAAATTTGCAATTGGCAGATTGTAATTTGCAAAATTTCAGCTCCATTTCCTTAATTTCACACTTTGAGCATACTATTCAAAATATATATATAATATAATATAAAACAAGCAAACTACATAATATGAATTCAAAAGAAATAGGATGACTCCCTTTTATTTATGTATGATAACAAATTATCACACCAATTATATTACAAAATCAAATATATATATGTCACTAATGTAACACAACATAAACATATCTAAAACTTTATCTGGAAATAGAGAAATTGAAAATTGATAGCACCCAATAATTATCCCTGAGAATTGAATAGAGGTCTCCCCTCATGAAATCGAATTCACTGCAACAAGAAACCAATTAAAGAGACCAATAAGGAAGAACATAGCAACACACCGGAAACCGGCAAAGCAAACCCTGCTCCGGTGTCCATTCCTGGAGAAGGAGCGATATCCTGTGCCTTGATCCCTGATGCAACAAACATTGCCACAACAAATATTGCCATCAAAATGTTAGTTGCAAAGGTACTCCCAAACTGTGCCATTATCGCTTATTAAAACACTAAATTCGCTAAGACGAGAGAAAGAGAGAGATATGGGAGAAATTGAGGTTAGAATTGGTTGGTTTTTGTATGAATCGTAGAATTTATAGGTGTCTCCGGTTGCATGTGAAATTTCCTTCAAACTTCGGATGCACAAATGTGAAAACTTGTACTAGCAATTTCCTTTTCCATGCCTTTTAGGTTACGGTTTGTGGACACCCACAAAACGTTTTATTTGACTGATAAACTTAGAAATATTAATTTTTGTAGCCTTTTGGTTTTGTTTGAATTTTTCTGTAGCATTAATTTAAACTTGATGGAGGGACTAAGCAATTGGAGGAATACAGGGTTTTATAGTATGCCTTCGGGTACTCTATTTTTTATGTATGTTTTTTTTTTTTTTTTTTTCTTACTGGTGAGAATTCCCTTTTGGCCAGCTGTAGTAATATAGTAATAAAATTTGCAGAGCAAGAAGCTTTTTGGACCCCTATTTTTTTTTTCTTTCTTTCTTTTAACCGCTCTTTTATATATATATATATATATATATATATATATATATATAAATTGATGGGAAATTAAATAACATCAAATCAATAAATGAAATTAAGTCTACTACAAGAAATTGCATTGTTATATCCAAAATACTAGTTGAATTGTCTGAAATTAATCTAGATCGTTAAATTTTCAAATCTAGAATCACCAAAGGGATATTCCAATGGCTTAAATATATATATATATATAAATCATAAATTAAAATTAAATAATCATCTAAATTTTTATCGTTTTACTGTAATCAATTAAGCCCTTAGACATTTATTTTCATTTAACTGAACCTTTAAATATCTACTTTCATCCAATTGAATTCTCGATTGGATGAAAATCGATGATGATTATTAATCAATTTTTATCCAATTAAAAATTCAATTGAATGAAAAATAGATATTTGAAAGTTTAATTATTTGTAATAAAACGATAAAATTTTAAATAATTAATTAATTTTATTTCAAAAACTTTTTTTTATATATTTTAACATATTCCAATCTATTTATAATACGTATATGAACAATGTCTAGAATCATTCAATTTGTCATATAATTATTTAATTTGAATAATAAATATAAGCATGTTGCATAAAAATTATTGATTCTTAAATAAACTATTAAGAAAAGTTGACTTCTCTAAGTTTCCTTTATATCATCAATTTCTTCTACTTAAGGAACATGATGTGTCCCTTCCATTGCAATGGTGTCTTCGACTGATGATGATGATGATTATTATTATTATTATAATCACAGGCATCCAATGATAATAATGATTAATAATTGTTGGAAAGAAATAAGGTGGAATGTCTTTGCTTTAATTGTATTAATTATGAAATTAGGTGTGTGCCCAAAAAAGAAGGTAAGCTGCCATTGTTGAATAGCAACGGGTTGGAAAACTTTTGTTTGGGGAAAAATCAGCCGTTGAATTCTATCTAAATTTGATAATTTTAAACATGATACGAACACGATATGTTTAATAAATATAAAAAATATAATATAATAAATATAAAATGATACATTTAAATACGATTAATAGAACATGTTTAATACACATATTATATTTATATTTAAAATTTTAACATATTTAATAATTTATATTATATTTATATTTATATGACTGGCAAAAAAAATAAAACAGGATACACTATACAAATACAAATACACAAGTGCAACCTAAAAAGATCTGTTTTACTTGGAAGTTAGAAGAAAAGCTATCAGTTTTTGTGGACCAAGTGTTGTCTAGATTGTTCATTTTTCTTTACTTTGTCAAGTCTCAAAATGAATATATAGTCCTACAGAATTAGTTGGAGGGGAAACTGATCAAGAAAGTTCTGTTTAAGAAAGTTTGATGAACTATTCAAAAGAAACATGGCATCCACTAATTTTCAACGAAATTTAGATTTTCTTTTTCTACAATACAATCGAACCTTGGACAATAGCATCCATTAATTTTTTTCAGATTTTAAAGATACATTCTTTCACATCGATACATCACATTTAAAAAAAAAACAAAAAAACAAAAAAAAAAACAATCACATCGATATGTCACATTTATTTTTATTTATTTTTTTTATATTCTTCACAAATATCTAATCATAGTTGACAAAAAAAACTCCTTTCCTTACCAAATAAATTAACCCTAAATTTATCTTTGTAGAAAAAAGTACTAGAGAATAGAGATCAACAAAATTAAGGTGATCACAGCGTCGAATTTGATAATTGAAAATTGAAATATATATATATATATATATATATTTTGAAATGGCAATTCCACAAGGCCAAAACTAATAAAAGAATTTGTGAGGTAATTTCATTTAGTGGAAAACAATTAATCTGCTGCAACAAGGATGAGAATGCAATTAATTTAGTGGAAAATCTTATTTACGTTAAAAGGGATATAAACTGAAAATTATGTGAGCTTAGTTTATAAAGTCTTAATTTTGATGGCTATATTAATTAAGACTCTAACTTTACCAAAAGATTGAGCGTTTTAAGGAAATAATACAGCTAGGGTCACAAACAAATTATCAAGTATCTTATCAATGACTAGTTATCTTGGAAATTAAGCATTGGGAAGGGACCGTTTGAAAACAATTATTATGCTCTTTCATACTATATGTTCCCATCCAAAATTAAGTTATAACATTATTACTAGCTACCTACTTTTGAGTTTTGATTATTAGCTGATTATTGTTCATTTTATTTTAAGAGCTGAATATATATGTCCCCTTAATTACAAGGTTTCTCTAAGTTCTTCGATAAAAACTCTAACTATTTATTTAATGGATTCGGTTAATCAATATCTATAAACACCGGTTAAGAATTTTTTAATTGTTATTTAAAAATATTTTTGCATTTAATGCATTATTTTTATTAATTTAAAAAAATAATGCATTAATTGTATTTTTTTTAAATATTATTTTAACTAGTACACTAGACACTAATTAATATTTTTTATTTAATAATAATAGAATTTTAATTATTAAATATATATTGAAAAAGACATACTATTATATTTTTTACCAATATGATACGAATATTGATTTAACTTGAAATTTTACGTGCATAATAAGTACGAGTAAGCTGTTAAATTTAATGATTGATTTTGACAAAGTCACAAGTACAAATAAAAATCATATGTCATAACGGTTTTTTTGACCGCTAAGACGATTTTGAAAACACAAAAGGAGTCACCACCAATCCTTTTTTTGTAGGTGTGATTGGTCACCTATTAAAACCGATTTTAGTAAAATATTTTAAAATTAATTAAAACATTTTGTAAAACCAATTTCGAAGTCCGCGCTTTGAACCAGAGAGAAAACAAAATCGGGTTCGGGAATCGGTTACGTGCAGGGAAGGATTAGCACCCCCGCAATGCTCGTTTAGAAAACGGTACCATTTAATCACGTGTTATCTAAAATCTCAATTTAATGGATATGATATCGGCATTTAAACTAATTCTTTTTTATTTTATTTTTAAAAAACATGTTTTATTCTCTTTTTGAATTGTTATTATTTTTTTAAAAGTAAAAGCGAATCGTAAATTTATTATCGAGAATACTCATTAAATATTCCCAACACTCCTGGTGGTATTTAACGAGATCCTCTCACCTCAAGATATCTGAAGAATCACAACTGTGATATCCTTCGAATTCCGTCGTCGGCAATTTACATCCATTTTTTTATTTAAATGCGTTTGATGCGAATATTTAAATATCGGATGCACACGACTTAGCATATAAGACATATGATTAAATACATAACTATAAGATTAAATATGCAAATCATAATATTAAAAATACGAGCATGGCAAAATATCGAGCGCATAAACATTCACTATTTATTCATTTTTATTATTTTCATTTTTTTTAATGAATTTTTGTATTGAGCATATCGCTAAATACTCCCACCACTCGTGGTGATATTTAACGAAATTCTCTCACCTCAAGATATCTTAGGAATTACTACTGTAACATCCTTCGAATTCCGTCGTCGGTAAATCACATTTCTTAAAACCTTTTTTCCTTTGAAAAGTAAATTAAAATGCTTTTAATAATTATTTTCGAAATAAAAGAAATTATCTATGTAAGAATAATTCTCGAATCACTCCAATATTTTCGATAATGTTTCGATTATTATTCTTACTCGGACCATTTCAAAGAACGATTGATGCTCTGACCATCCCGAGAAAGAAATCCATTTTTAGAGAATTTTATTTACCGAAAATAATTTAAAAGACATGTATTACTTAGAAGAATTATTACTTTATAATTTTAAAATCGAAATAGAATAATAAAAATATATCGAATGCCGGACAAAAATAAATAAATAAAAATAGTAATATAATAAAAAATAATAAAGGAAATTAAAATCATACATGAAAAATGTCGAGAATCCGAAAATCAGAATGCCGAACTTGATCTTCGTAAAATTCTTTGTTCTTTCTCGACCACCTGAAAAATATCGAAAATCCAAAAAAATCAAAACGTCGAAATCGATAATCGTGAATTTTTCTTTTTAAATTTTTTTTTCTCCTCTTTGTTTCTTTTTGTTTTTTAATTTTTCCTTTTTGTATCATTATTATTTTTAATTTTTTATTTTACTTAATTAATTTTTTTTTCTTTTTCTTATTTATTTTTTTCTTCTTTTTCTATTATTTTCTATTTTCCTTTTTTTCCCTTTTTTATTTTTATTTTAAATTTTTTTCTTTTTTCCCTTTTTTTTCTTATTTATTTTTTTCTTCTTTTTCTATTATTTTATATTTTCCTTTTTTTCCCTTTTTATTTTTATTTTAATTTTTTTTCCCTTTTTTTTCTTTTTTTTTCTTCTTTCCTCCCTGGCCCAAAATCAGAGCCTGGGCTGCTGGGCCCAGGGCCTGGTTTGGCATTGGGCCGGGTCCCGTTAGACGCGGGTCGCGGGTTCGGACCCGGTTCGACGCGGGTCCTCCTCTTTTCTTTTTCTTTTTTCTTCTGGGGCGGGTTGGGTGCACGGACCCCGGTCGACCCGCGGGTCAGCGCGACCCGCTCCAGGGGGTCGCGGGTCGACCCGGGGTCCGCGCGACCCGCTCCAGGGGGCTATAAAAGCCTCCTTTTTTTTCCTCATTTCTCCCTCTTTTTTTCTCTGTCTTCCTCCCCTCTTTCTCTCTTTCTCTCTTTCCTCCCTCCTCTCTCTAAGCCTGCCCAAAAAACCACCCCCAAACCCAGAAATCGGCGACCGGCCATCGCGTCGGCCGTCGTACCTCGTCGCCGGCCGTCGCTCGTCGGTGGCCGATGGACTCCAAATCTCCTTCTCCTGAACCGTCTCGATCTCTTTTTCCCGATTCTGGCCTCCTTTTTGCCTGAACCCCAGCCAAAATCCGTAGATCTAGGAAAATATCCCACAACCGAAACCTTCAGATCTGCCACGAACGGCCACCGGATCAAGCTCGAGATCACACCGTAGCCTCTCCTTGCCCTAAACCAGCCTCTCGCCGTTCAATTTCCAAAGAAAAGGACCCGAGTCCTTTTCGTTTTTTTTTTGTCTTTTTCTCCTTTTTTTTGTAGTGATGGTTCTCTGTTTTTTTTTTGTTCTGCCTGTGTGTTTCAGTGGGGGTCTCTGTTAGAGGGATCGGTTGGGGGATTCGGATCTCCTCTCGATTTTTTTTGTTGGTGCCCTCCCCCCCCCCATTTGCTGAAAAAAATTGTGTTTTTGTAGTGTTTTTTCGTTGTTGATTCCCAAAAAGCTCAATTTTCTGGGACTTGTGACATTGCTTCAAGCAATGGAGATGAGGCTGTGCAGGTGATGTCGTGTGCAGGTGGTTGGGGGATGGCGTGTAGGGGGTGGTGCCTAGGTCTAGGGTTTCGGGATTAGATGGCTGCTGCAGGAGGGAAAGGCTGGCTGGGCTAGGTTTGGGGATTGGGCTTGGTTGGGTTGGGCCAGAGATTGGGCCTGGACCCGGACAAAAATTGGTGGTTACATCATAATCAAAATTATTGTTAATATGTTGACCATAATTAAAAATATATATCTATATAATATAGTATTTTCCACTCTCTCTTAAATTAAATAGCGTCAATATAGTCTTTTAAAAATTATTCTTAAATTAATAAACTTTTACAAATCATCCCTCCTTCATACCAAATAGGATTAATATCTATTCTATATCATACTATATTTTCAACTCCTTTTCCCAGTCCCTCTTAGATTAAATAGGGTCAATATAATCTTTTATAAATTATTCTTAAATTACTAAACTTTTACCAATCATCCCTCTTTCATACCAAATAGGGTTAATCTCTATTCTATATCATACTATATTTTCCACTCCTTTTTTGGAGTAATATGAGTAAATAAGGGTGAGGTATTTTGAAATGAGCTAATTAAAATATTAGTATTTTTTAAATTTTATTATTACATTTTAATTAATTGTATTTTAAGAGTGAAAAATTTTAGGCAAGAATAAGGTTTTGTGTCTTTGATTTTTCCAGCTTCCTTCTACAGTAAATTGGATCAAATTAAACTTAGCTAAAAAAAAATGGATCAAATTAACATTTTCAAATCTTTTTTTAATTATTTTAATTTGATGTTTATCTATTCTCTCAATAAGCATTTAATTCACTATTAAAGTCAATAAAGAATTTACTAAACATTTAATTTACAATTATTCACTCATTTCTCTAAGACTCCACCGTTACCCAACTCCCAAAAACTCTCATCCAATCTTTTCCGTTTTTTCCCTTTCAATTTCCCTAATAAATTTTATTTTACTCTATACTAAACTACACCTTAATTCTTTCTTTAAAGCCTTTTATTCCTCTACAAATTCAGTTACTTTTTATCTTGATTATCATTTTGTTTAAATTATTTTGGATCTATAAATACTTAATACCAATCATCCCTCCTTCATACCAAATAGGGTTAATCTCTATTCTATATCATACTATATTTTCCACTCCTTTTTTGGAGTAATATTATACTCTATTTTCCATTCTTCTTGGAGTAAATAAGGGTGAGGTATTTTGAAATGAGCTAATTAAAATATTAGTATTTTTTAAATTTTATTATTACATTTTAATTGTATTTTTAAGAGTGAAAAATTTTAGGCAAGAATAAGGTTTTGTGTATTTGATTTTTCTAGCTTCCTTCTACAGTTAATTGGATCAAATTAAACTTGGCCAAAAAAAACATTTTCAAATTAAACATTTTCAAATATTTCTAATTATTTTAATTTGATGTTTATCTATTCTCTCAATAAGCATTTAATTCACTATTAAAGTCAATAAAGATTTTACTAAACATTTAATTTAAAATTATTCACTCATTTCTCTAAGACTCCACCGTTACCTAACTCCCAAAAACTCTTATCCACTCTTTTCCCTTTTTTTCCTTTCAATTTCCCTAATAAATTTTATTTGATTTTTCTAGCTTCCTTCTACAGTAAATTGGATCAAATTAAACTTGGCCAATTTTATTTGATTTTTCACTAAACTTTTTGTTTCTCTTTATAGTCTACATAATGGGTTAGTTTTTCTTCAGAACTCTCTTTTCTCCCCTTTTTGTGATTACCCCATACTCATTCAATCCCTTTTATTTTTACAATGATTTAGACAAATTAGTAAAAAAAATAAATTCATTTGTTTTTAGGTATGTGATTATTTTTATTTAAAAGGCATATTTTTTAGTTTCTTGATTTTCATGGTTTAATGTTTGGACCGAAAATTCTAATTTTGTTCTTTTCAAATTTCATTTCAATTTTGCATTGCATAATTTTGCTTTTCGATTATTTTGTTCCAGTAATTCCTTATTTGGTACTGTGTTGATGGGTTGTTCTTGTTAAAGTCAACAACTCCTCTAGAATTCTCTCATCTAGAATTCTCTCCAAACTTTATTATTTCTCTAGGTTTTTCTAAAATTTTCTTAAGTCTTCTTTCTAGAGTTCTCTCTAGATTTTTTATTGTTCTTTCTCTAGAATATTAAACCAACACACTAGAACATTCTAGGTTGGTTTAGTAACCAACATAGAAAGCTATAAATAGGGTGGGATGTAAGTTGTTAGTGTAGTGAAATAAGAAGAGTGGTGAGTAGAGAGAAAAAGGAAGAAAAAGATATGAGTGAAAGAGTGAAGTTGTGAGTGCATATTAAAAGAGTGTGTCTAGTGTATATTTGGTCTTTTCTCATATTAATAAAAGAGTTGTTTTTCGGAAGTTACTGTAGCATCCCGAGATAAAGTTACTGTAGCAAATCGGTACTGTAGCACAAAACTACAATTGGTACCGAGAGTCAAAAATCAACAAAGTGGTATCAGAGCTAGACAATCCTGAGGACCGGAGTATCAGAGTTGGACGATCTTGAGGACCAGAGTATCAGAGTTGGACGACCAGAACGGGACGATCCAGAGGACCAGCGTAAAGAGCGGTATGATCCAGAGGATTGGTATCAGAGCTAGACGGTCAGGGACCGGAGTACGCATATCGGAGAAAGACAGTCTGGGACTGTGAAGATTATTGGTCTGGGACCAAGACGATCGAGGATCGTAGTTCGTGGAGACGTGGAAATTCTGCCGGTACACGGTCAGGGACTGTGAAATTAAGTGAACGAGAATCAAATTTGAGGTAAGTGCAGGCACTCTCAAGACACTATGGCAGATATTTCTAATTCCGCTAGCAACATTGAGAAGCTCAATGAAAACAATTACAATACGTGGAGCATCCGGATGCAATATTACATGCTCGGGCAAGATTTATGGGATATTGTTAACGGTGAAGCTTCAACACCACCAACTGATGCCGGAGAACTAAGAAAATGGAAGATCAAAGCCGGTAAGGCCATGTACGTGTTATCAGTCACTGTTGAGGATGGTTTATTACAACGCATCAAGGATGCAAAGACACCGAAGGAAGCCTGGGACACACTCACAATGCTGTTCGCGAGGAAAAATGATGCTAGGCTCCAACAATTGGAGAATGAACTCCTGTCAATCTCGCAGCAAAATATGCCGGTAAGCGAATATTTCTCGAAAGTTAAAACTCTTTGTAATGAAATTTCAAAATTAGATCCAGAAAATGCCATTACCGAAACGAGGATGAGAAGAATTATCATCCATGGCTTGCGACCTGAATACAACGGGATTGTTACTGCAACTCGTGGATGGAGCAAAGAACCAACTTTAACTGAGTTGGAAAATATCCTAGCCAATCAAGAGGCTTTAGATAACCAAATGTCTAAAGTCATGATAAAAGATTATGAGAAAGCCCTCTTTAGCAATAGAAGAGGTAAAGTTGCTATGAGGCAAGGAATAGAAGACATTGAAGTTCAAAACAAACAAGAAGCTTGGCAATGGAGGAGCTTTCAGCGAGGGGGAGCTCAAATTGTTCGAGATAGAGACGATAGCGAAAATATGAGGTCTCATCGTCGAAACGTTCAGTGTTTCAAGTGTGGCAAGCTTGGCCACTATGCTCGAGATTGTCGATATAGACAAGTGCAAGGCTATGCAACAGTGTTCTCACGACAGGAGCATAACTATGAAGAAGAATGGGATTTTGAGACAGCATTTACTATTGAAGAATGCGAAGAACTCGTATCTGGTTGCACCACCGAGTTAGAAGAAAATGTTCATGAAGACGAAGAAGAAATTGATTTTGAGAATATTCAACCAAGACAAGAGACAATTGAAGAGCCTTCAAAAGAAGAGAACGAGTCTCTGTTTCAATCACAAGAAAAGATTTTTGAAGATGAAAGGTTATTTCACGAAGAGGCGAAGAAGCTTGAAGATGATGTCAACATTGAGAAAGATGACAACGAGGTCATCGACACTGTTAAGACTTACAAAGGCGTGAAAGATATGAAGATCGATTGTGAAGTCAACAAATTAATGGTAGTTGACAAAGTCGAGTATGCCAAAGTCAGAGACAGGCTAGCAGAGAGAATCAAGAAGAACGAAGATAGAAATAGTGTTGAAGCAAAGACGGAAGTGAACAAAATCAAGAATCAAAAGAGAAGAGAGCAATCAACGAAAGATGAAGCAGAACTAATGATGCTGATGAATTTTAAGAAGAGAAAGAAAAAGAGAAGATATTTGATGCAAGATTTGATAAGTCCAGAAGACAGTCTGGAATGACAACCAAACCGACATCAAGAGAGTAGTTGTTGAGGGGGAGTGTTAAAGTCAACAACTCCTCTAGAATTCTCTCATCTAGAATTCTCTCCAAACTTTATTATTTCTCTAGGTTTTTCTAAAATTTTCTTAAGTCTTCTTTCTAGAGTTCTCTCTAGATTTTTTATTGTTCTTTCTCTAGAATATTAAACCAACACACTAGAACATTCTAGGTTGGTTTAGTAACCAACATAGAAAGCTATAAATAGGGTGGGATGTAAGTTGTTAGTGTAGTGAAATAAGAAGAGTGGTGAGTAGAGAGAAAAAGGAAGAAAAAGATATGAGTGAAAGAGTGAAGTTGTGAGTGCATATTAAAAGAGTGTGTCTAGTGTATATTTGGTCTTTTCTCATATTAATAAAAGAGTTGTTTTTCGGAAGTTACTGTAGCATCCCGAGATAAAGTTACTGTAGCAAATCGGTACTGTAGCACAAAACTACAATTGGTACCGAGAGTCAAAAATCAACAGTTCTATTACAGTGTGTAGCATCATCTGAGTTGTTCCATAATATTAGTGGAGGAGAGCAACTCAATTACAAACAGTAAATGGAGTAAATAGTTTTGTGTTGGTGATTGGGGTGATATGATGAAAAATATCAGATTTCTTGCAATCTTTCTGATTTTTTTTTTCATTTTAAAAGACAAGCAAAAGTCTTTAACTATCTTTTTGTTATACTCGTATTCATAATTTGATGTAAAGAAGGAAAACATGCATTAATGTTTAGTTTTTGTGGAACTTAGAAATCATAAGTTGGAGTTGAGTTGAATTCTTGTTTAATTGTTTTCTTTTTTGATAATGTTAAAAATCTTATTTTAAATTATTTTTTGTTAGAATTATGGATTTTAGTGTAAAATCGCTCGCTTATGCTTTATTAGCCTTAATTTGATATTTCTATTCATTTGAAGGTCCTGTCATAGTGTTTCTTTTTTGGATAAGTAAGTGTTTTATTTATCCAGAAAGCAGTTAAACTGCTACATCCAACATCATGTGCAACATGTACTTAAGCTATACATACTTAAACAATACTTGAACAAAACTTAAGACCACTAATCAATCAGGGAACAATAGCAACATACTTCAGCAATACTTAAAGCTATTCCAGAATGGACAAAGATCCTAGGAAAAAAGTGACAGTCCCCAATCTGCATCCAATCTTCGGTTCACTTCATCAGGACTAATGTTCTTGAGCCCCAACAATCGCATTCTGATGATCTCTTTTATCTGCTCAATGATCGCTCCTTGTGTGGATTGAAGGCGATTAAAACACCTATTATTTCTCTCCCTCCAGATCGAGTAAAGAAAGGCACTCCATGATAAACGCAAAATAACAGAAATGAGAGTTTTTCCTCTGATTCTGTTTACTGCCCATTGCAGCTCTGCTTGCCAGCTCCTTATGCTTCTATGAAGTTGACATAAGCATAGTATATGCCCCCAGATTTCCTTTGAATAGGCACATTCAAAAAATATATGATTCCGGGTTTCTTGCTCAGTTTGACATAGCTCACATTTGCCATCCACCTCCATGCCCCATGACATCAATCTGTTCTTTGTAGGCAGTTTGTCCAATATAGCCATCCAAGCTACCAGTGCATGTTTAGGAATATGAAATGGAAACCAGATCAATTTATCCCACTCCACCTTGTCCTGCCTAGGCCTGAGATCATTCCAGACTTTAGCCACCATAAATCTGTTCCCAGGGAACTTCCAAGTTAGAGCACCATAAACCTGTCATAGTGTTTCACTTCAAGGTTTAAGTCAAAAAAATTATTATTACACATTTTATTTGATTACTTGTATTTTAAATGTTATTTTATAAAATTTTGTTTTTAATTGTGAGGATGTAATTTAATTTTATTTATATATTATAAGTTTTATGAATTAGAGATTTACAATTACAATTTTATTTGATAAATAGACTTTACATTTTAATTTAATTATCTTTCATCTTTCGGTTATAAATTTTTGAACTATATTAACTTCTATGTTGTCACTTTGCTGAACAAAAAAGAATTAAGCTTCATGCGCTTTTATAGGTATGCTAAATTGAATAAAGGGATAAAATAGGTATATTATATTTAGGCAAGAATAAGAGTGTTTGTGTTTTTAATCTTTACTAAAAAATTTAATTTGAATTATTTAAGGAAATAATTCATATTTATTGATATTTAATTAAATAAAATTATTCCTAAACCTTATCAACCTACTAATTTATCTTTCATCTTTCGGTTACAATTTTTTGAACTATATTAACTACTATGTTGTCACTTTACAGAACAAAAAAGAATTAAGCTTCATGCGCTTTTATATTTGGTTTATCCCTTTCCTCTTTCATCTTATTTTGAATAGCTCAGATCTCCGAGTGCTGTTACTGAAAGTAATTATGACCAATTTCAACAAGATAGAGCACTATAAACTTTGCAATGAACTATTGTTTGTTACTATATTGGTGCATGAATATATTATATGTATTTTATCATGCAGGATGCTCTATTATTAATATATTATTATAATTTTTTCTTTTCAAGTCACCCTAAGCAACAATGCTGCATGGTCTGCACTGACAGTTTGGAGTGGTGCAAGGGTTATGAGCTAGAATTTTAAGTAAATAAGAATATTTTTCAAATAAGAAATTATTTCAAATTCTTATTATGGTGCTTTTCATTTTTTCGAGCTATTTTTTTTCTTCTATTTTGGTAGCTTTTTTAACGTAGGTTGGTGATTAGTTTATTAGGCTGTAACAAATTTTATTTTGTTTCTTCACTATATGTTCTAATATATTGTTTTATAGCATGAACTTTGGTTACACCACTTTTTATAATTTATTGCAAATTATAAAAATTTGTAGAATTCAATGAGAAGAATCAAGGAACAATGATGCTTTTGATACTCTCCTTTGATTTTAGTATACTGATTGGATTCATATGTCATTATCCAACTTTTATATTCATTAGGAGATATATATGGTTATAAATTAGGAAGTTATTAATTTATTGAATTAAATCAATGAATTTAGTGGAATGCTACTCTAGAATAGGAACTTTGAGATAGTTAGTTCAATGGGATTAGTTTAAGGAGTATGCTTAAGTAGTTAGTTTACATCATTAAAAATTAAACACACTGGTTGAAGAAAAATGAAGCTTTTTCTCTAAATAAATTGTGGAATATAAGATAATCGGATGTTCTCCCACTTATATGAACTGATAAAGGTATTTTTTAGTCGAAGGTTTAGAGAATTGTTAATCATTTGTAAAGATAATAATTTTCTATTAGCAATGGTTAAAGTATAGTAATAGTAGCTATGAGACTTAAACATTTTTCTTAATTTTGGTAATTACTATCACACAATAATATGTACATATTTTATTATCTTCACTTATTATATTAAATTTTGGGATATATGAAACTGTTAGATTCTTTTAGTTTTCTCTCCAAGTTTAGCTTCACTGGTCATTTGTAATATTTTCTGAGGCACATTGTTTATAGCTCTTATAGGCCTAGATTAGTTCTATTCTTTAGTTCTTTTTCATGTAAAAATTTAATAAATCAAATTAGCTAATCTTTTTTTATAAGAATTTTTTGATAAGTAAAAAATATATAATGGTTTGATAAATATATATATATATAATGGTGAAGAAAGAAATTTCGATTATATATACAATAATAAATTAATTTAGGTGCTAAATTATTATGATTCTAATTACAAAAATAATTGATTAAAAGATAAAAGTTATTTGATTACATAAATCAAAGAAAGAAAATATTAAAAAAAAAAAAAAAAGACATGGGAAGGAATTTTGGTTGTATACGATAAAAAATTAATTTAGATGCTAAATTAATGAAATTTTAGTTACAAAAGTGATTGATTTAAAACTAAAATTTAATGGTTACATAAATCAATTAGAAGGAAAGGATTAAAAAAGAATCAAGGAAAGAAATTTCGGTTACATATAATAGTAACACAATTTAGGTGGTAAATTAATTGGATTCTAGCTACAAAAATAATTGATTAAAAGTTAGTGATTACATAAATCATAGAAGAAAAGAATAATAAAAATAAAAGAATGAATAAAGATTGATTATATATATATATATATATATATATATATATACTTTGGGAATCAAATAAGAATAAGATTTTTGATAAAATTGACAAAAATTTGTTCATTTAGGTATAAATTAAAGGTTAAAAATTTATTTAGGTATAAATTAAAGGTTAAAAACTTATTTAAGTACAAATTAAAAGTTAAAGACTTATTTGATTGCAAATTAAAAGTTAATGGCTTATTTTGGTGTAATACAAGTATAAGAACTTAGATAAAGTTGTAAAGTTCATGGTTTTTTTAATTTTTATTTTAGCTATTATTTTTCATCTTTCAAGAGTATTTATCATTTTTTTTTTTCTTTTCTGTTTTTGTGCTTCATGAGATTACACTAACTAATATAGATCACAATCTATGACGATGGTGCGAAGTTCACAGCACGAGCTTTGCTTATTATCTTTGAAGGGAGTATTGAAGAAAAGTATTTGCATTTTTATGGTATAACATATTCAACTGAAGAAGATGCTCAACATTTTTCTACAGAATAAGTTTATCTAGAATTGCGCAAGGTGCATCAATTTGAAGTATATGATATAAATTTTGAAAGGCTTTAATCATTGAACTGCTTTTGACCGACTATCTTATATTTGTGAGATGAAAATAGTTGGAGACATATCATTTAAAGTCATGGTACACAATGTTACAAAAGAAATCAAAGAAATTTTGGAAGAGATTGATGATGAAGATTATAACAAAATTAAGTTACTAAAGGTCCTTAAAAAAGGTTAGAATGAAAAGTCTTTGATTTTTAAAGACTTTTTTATTTTGTGTACTATGAAATAAATTTAAAGTTATTTTTTATGTGTTTTACTAAATTCGTACCATAAATCATTTTTATGCATAACTAAAGTTAATGATGTTGGATTACTCACATATGGTACGAAAAAGAATGATTTTTGAATGTTAAGCCCAAATACAAAAAAACACCAATTATTTTATATATTTTCTTTTTTAATGACCAATTAATTTAAGGTCGATTTGCGCATCGCGCGAAAATATTCCTAGTATATATATATATATAGGTTAACAATTAATAAATTTATATAGGTGAATTATCAAAATAAATAAATAAATAAATTTATACAGGTGTGATTAGATGTCACCTCGTATACTTATACTTTTAAATTAATATTGTCTTTACATTTTAATGGAAAACGCAAAATTTAACGGGAAAAATGTTATATATAGGTTTTGACAAAAGTTAATTTGCACCACAAATTAATTCATGATTGCAAATTATTCCAAAATTTGCATGACAATCTCAGTTTAATCCTCAAACCATGCAAAACCAAACACGTAAAACCATTTTTTAAGCTAACAAAAACCGTATCTTCCTAAAACTAGGTATGGATTTTAGGTTTAAAATCCCCCTTAGCAGTTAGCACCTTCGTCCTCCTTCAGACCTGCAAGAAAAATAAAAACACCAACTAAATCACACACAAAAAAAAAAAAAAAATCCCCATCACCAAATTAAGGCAGGTCTCTCTGTGAGCTTATTCTTCTGCACCATGGACATGAAGAAGATCTCTTGCGCTGTCATTGTCGCTGCGGCCTCCATGAGCGCAGTCATGGCTTCCACTGACGCCCCAGCTGCTGCCCCAGGCCCAGCCTCCAGCGCCGCATCCTCAACCTTGCCTGTTCTTGGGTCCTTGGTTGGCGCCTCCCTTGTTTCTTTCTTTGCTTACTACCTGCAGTAAGCCGATAAATCTATCAAAACATATGTGTTGAAGAACAAAATGGAGGATTAATAATGTAAACTAATTTTAGTAATCTCAAATTTGATTACTTGGGTTCTTCATTTGATTGAAGATTCTTTTCTTCGCTTCATTTGTACAAGACAATTCAAATTCCTTGTGATACTTTGCAATAAAAAGTTATCTCTATGTTGTATATTTCTGACAATTGAGCAAATTAGACTTTAATTATGTCAACAGGCAAAATTTTGTAAGGAGCATCCAGCTATCAGGAACTGCTATGAGTAAGATGAGAAACATAATTCAGCAACACCAATAATAAAGAAAGAATGAAGGAATCTTAATGGACGTAAAAGAAAATCATGTCATTCATGGTTGCCCTGGACTTGTCTGGAATTTGACAGGTAGCTTTAATCATATTAAAACCTGATGCCATTTTTGTGAGCTGGAAAGAAAATCAAAATAATGAGCTTGTCATTGGATAAAGATTGGTAATTCTCAGTTCCTTGTAGTTTCTGGATTTGATTTTAAGAATTATTGTTCTGGGTTTGGATTTTGATGTATTCTCATCCTAGTACACCAACAAAAACTTGAAGTTAAACATTGCCTGTTCTTCCCTTTAAATTTTAGTTGCCTTCTAATCAAATGCACAAGTTTGATCTGTAACACTGAAAATTATTAAGAATGTCTTCATAATTTCCATCAAAACCACGAGTTAGTCAACAATCCGCAAAATATGTTTGTTTCTTGAGTTTCTTCTTTTCAAGCAAACCACTCGGAATAAACACTTCATATCAATACATACTGTAAGGAAAGGGGGGGGGGGAAACCATTTTCTCACAATAATGAATAAATTAATGCCAATTGCATCATGAAAATCAGGTTCCTCCCGTGAACTTTTGGCCAGACATGAGGCTCTTTGTTAACCAAATTGCTGTTTCTCTAGATGAGACAACTTCTTCCCCAAAAGGCCGTAGCACACCAGCAAGGTCATCGATTTTGTCTTGCTTAACAAGCCGGGCACATAGCTCAAGAAGAGACTCCAGAGCATCAGCTCTCTGCTGACTTGGATTCTCCCCTGCAGTCTTAATTTCATCACTATTCAAGGCTGTAAGTCTACTCAGTAACGACACATCACTTGGCGTCAAGTGAACCGGTCGGGCACCATCTTTCTCTGTTAGAACGGAGCAAGTATTGTTCTCTGATGTTGCTCCTACTTCATCTTTACATGGAAGTACAACATTGCTTTCTGATGACAAGTAGCTCGCGACAGCAGTACCTTCTGTTTTTGCATTAGGACTACTTGTTTTATTTGAAGAGCATCTTCGTTCTACATCAGTTTCATAAACAGTAGATGAACTTCCATGATCGGGGAACCCATTTTTATCATTGCAGCCTATACTGGAGAATGTCAGTTTACTGGAATCCTCTGATCTACCAAGAACCTGCATGTCAAGAATCTCTTTTGCTGCTTCTTCAAGAACCTGCATGTCACAAAAAATTTCCTCATCTTTTTGACTTACAGACTTTATATCAGCTTCTGGCAAGTTTTGAGTGTGCTCAGAAGTGGGCTCTTCTTGTTCATCATGCTGAGAATTGAATGCCATCTCTGAAGTTGACTCCACATCAGCATCCTTTTGAGGAATGCTGTTAAACTGAGCCTGTTTGTCTCCATTGCTAACACTCACTTCACAATCAGTGGACACGTCTTTGGAATCACTGCTAGAGTTAGATATTTCAACAGCACAGCTAGTAGGATCAACCCTCTTAGTGACAAGGTTGTCTTCTGTACTAGCTGTGCATGTTGGCTTCTCACAACTAGAACTGCTTAAGTGTACATCAGCCATTCTTGGAAATATATGTATATTTTCCTGTCCATTTGATACCCCAACATATTTAACCCCCCTGTCCTTTCCAATGCCAGGTTTACTGGACAAGGATTTTCTAGGTGTCTTCTCCTTTGGGCTGTTTGTGGGCTTTATTGGAAGATAGACAGAAGATGGGTTTCCACAGCGAAGGAGATGAGGCTGCAACTGGGGGTGCCTTAAGAGTTCAGCAGCCTAAAATATCAGAAAGCTCTGGGATCAGTATGGATAGTAGTGTTTAAAACTAGAAAGCTAAATACAGGGTCACTTGCACTCACAGTGGGCCTGTGTTCTGGGTTCTTCCTTAGCATACTCTTGATTATTTGTTTCCTGAAACATGTAGTCATTTCATTTTCTACATAGATTACACTTTTTAAAAAGAAATGAAATAACATCGATTAGTGATGTTAAGTAAATACGTCCAAGAACGATTATATGGATTAGACCGGTCATCAAGAAACAGCTGATATTTATAATGAGTTGGAAGAAGATGCTTACAATGTGGAGGAATACAAAATTGGGAGAGGAGAAATGGAGGATCTGTTGATTTTGTTAATGAGACCAGCCATATCCTGTTGAGTTGTCAATGACTTTAGTTTACTATAAAATCTATAGCAAAGCAGATTACAGACAACATGATGATAGTTAAATGATACTGAGGCAACGTCGTATTGCTCATGTTAAAAAACTCACGGGAGCTCTAAACGCTGGTTGATGTGCAGCAATCTCGAACATACAGCAACCTGGAATATTAAGTTTATGTCACTCCTAGTTAAAAGGATAACAGATTTGGTATCTCAGAATTAAGCTTTGAACTTCTTACCAAGTGACCATATATCAGATTTATAGCCATAAGGTATATCTGCCAGGATCTCGGGGCACATATAGTTGGGTGTGCCAACAACCTATTGAGAATATGCAGAGCATAGAAAAGAATTCGAGTGAATCCCTTAAAACTGGTTTTAACAAATTCCATAACCAAAAGTACTAAGACATTTAATAACAAAATCTGTTTTTATTCCAACCAGAAATACATTAGAAGAACTTGCAAATAAAAGCTTGTTGCATTGAAGGAGTTCTAAGACAGCGTAAGTTTGAGGAGTCAAAGGTTTTTTAAGGATAAATTTCTAAGAAAATTTTTTAAAAAATGATTAGCACAAATACATACCGAGGAAGCAAGGTCTTCTGTGTTAAGTAATTTTGCAAGTCCAAAGTCACCTGTACAGTCCATATAAGACATACATATCTTAGAAGACATCAAAAAAGGAGGCCAAACCTGACAAAGAACATGGATTCTTTTACAGTAATCCTTTTGCCTTCAGTTCATACCAAGCCGAATGTCATTGTCCTTTGTAAGGAATATGTTCGAACACTGAGATCAAATAGAAGTTAGAGCATAGCATCATCATTTATAAGCTTTTCTTCACAATAGGGGCAAAGATAGAAGCAGTACTTTCAGATCCCTATGAAGAACACGGTTTGAGTGCAGATAGTCCACAGCCAACAGTAATTGAGTCATCCATTTGCAGATTTTCTAGGGAGCCAAAAGAGAACAATAAGAGGGTAAATACCATCTCTAGCATCTGCATATAAGTAGTTCAATTGCAGTAATATTGTATTACCTCCTCAGGAAAGTGCATACCTCTGGCCTTCTTAATAAGCTCAGCCCTGATTCCAACAAAAATTGTAAGTGCCCCAATTAGTCATTCATAATCAGAAGCATCAGACAGAATCTGCCATCTTCTTTTATTTATGAATCGCTATTTAGTTACATTGTAATCCAATTAAAGCTGATGACCAATAATACATACAATATATAGCTGACTATAAAATCCCACTCATTAACTTTACTGGTGAGAAATTTATTCTTTTCAACATTGACTGTTTCTGTTGAAAGATTAAAAAGTTGAAGATAAGAATATGCGGTTTTTTAATCACTTCAAACCAATCTAGCAAGATAAATTGTGTTACATCTACAGCTGACCATAAAATCCTACCAGTTAACTTTAGCAATGAGAAACTATGTCGCTTCTTAAAAATTAAGGAAGGTTTTCCACTCATATAAGAAGACAAAAATTTACTAATACAATCTATGAGCATAAAAATTCCATAGAATGTGCTTAAGACGATTAAAGAACTTGAGTATTTAATCATAATCTGATAACAAAAAAAATCAACAACTCTTGTGGTGGTAACTTACATGTCCCCTCCTTCACAGTAGCCAGTTACAATGCATATATTGTTTCCCTAAGAAGCACGAAGACAAATTAACAAATTACTGATGAGTCATTCATGGTCTCAACAATATACATTATAATATTGCACAGCAGCTCTGTCATATCCAATGTAAATCGAAAATAGTGATATAACCCTTTCACCTTATCAACCCAAGCATCTTTGTACTCGACAATATATGGATTATTCAATTTTGCAATCAAGTCCATCTGCAATACAACAAAAGCACATATGAGACACATTCTCAAACATGGACTGACTAGAGATGAATTAAGGGTATTCTTGGTTTGAGATACGAAAATTTTAGTAGATATCAAAGAATAAGCTATCTAGACATCTTTTGTATCTTATTTGGCATCAATTTTACAAGTAATTTTGAGGGTCTTCTCTATTTTTGTTTGGATAAGTGAAGGCATTTTTGTCCCTAACTATTATAAATCTTTTCTCAATCAACTAGGAATCTTTTAACCCAAAATGTTAAAGTCAGAAGCCTATTCCCAACTTTAGAAGATATATATTAGATTGCTATATATAAGATTACTGGATATTTGAGACTAACATTCGAACCAAATAAAGTAAGAGAAGATACCCTCAAGTAGATCAGTGATTATCTCTCTCTCTGCCTCAAACCAAACACACATTACAACTGATTTTCCTCAATGGACAGATACAGTTATGGGGGGGAAATGGTACAGGTGGATGGTCATAGCAGCATGTACATATTTTCAGACTGTTTCCAACTGCCTAGTTTATTATGATTCCATTGCTTGTATTCGGTTTTCAAGTATGTTGTGAGTGGGTCTGTGTTTGTATGAGTGCATAATTTGTTATCAGAAAGACCAAAAAGGTTACATCTAACAGTAGAATATGCAAAATATATCTATATAGTTTTTGTAAATAAAAGAATAGCTCGCTGTAAAAGAAAAGAAAAAGATCATGGCTTTCGGAGAGGCAACAAAGGATGGAAAATGGAAAAGGGGCGAACTAAGGGTATAGAGCATCCTATTGGGTAGATAAAGATGTACAACCTAGTGGCCGTCACATAAATAAAAGGTTTGATTGTTGAACAAAACATAGACACCCCATAACCAAAAAAATTCTTAAATCAAGATTTTAAGGTCAGGATTTCGTTCAACCATAAGAAATTGAACACTAAGAAAGATACTGAAAATGAAATTTAACTGCTCTAAGCTAATTTTATGAACAAGAGGACAGATGATGAGACAGGAAAAGACCAAAAGGCTATGTGGATAATCAACATAAAAATATCTAAATCCTAATTGACTATGGAATAATCTATGCAACTTTTTTTTGGTACAAAGGAGGCTACAGCCTAAGATAATGAAAGAGATTGCAGATACTGGAATTCAAACGTCAGACCTACTGGATGTCAAGGTGACTGAACGAACCAACTGAGCTAAGCTCCGGGTTTATAATCTATGCAACTTTCACTCACCACAATTCCCATGTTAATTAATTAAAACAAGCATGAGGAATTTTTTTTTTAAGAAAGTGACCTCTTGGTGCGCTGTACGCTTAAACTTCTCTGTTTGCTTGGCCAGGCGAATCTTCTTCAACACATACCTAACAGAATAAGAAAAATAAAAGAAATCATACTAACTTATAGCTAAAGTCAATAATCGCTAAAAGACGAAGAATCATGCCGACAGCTACAATAATGAAATTTAGGCCACATATTCAGAATATACTCTTTGTTGCATAACCAATTACAGAAATCATGATTTTTGCATTCCAGAAATTCATTAGTAAGATTAGAAAACAAAGAACAACCTAGCATTAACAATCCCATGAAAAATTATTGCTAGGAACTATCATTTCTTAGGGGGGGGAAATGAAAAAGAAAAAAAAACTTTATATCACTTCCTCAGATTTTTCTCTGTTGTATGTTCCTCTAAGATCAAGCCTCAAGGTAATTGAGGGGGAAAAAAAGCAACAAGAAACAAAGATAAGGAGAAAATACTTACTTCTTTTTCTCAAGTTTATGGAGAACAAGAAAAGCAGCGCCAAAAGCTCCTCTGCCAATCTGTTCTATAACTTCATAGTCTTCCATCTTGGACTTGCCATCACCATTATTACTCTCCATGGAGACCTTGAAAATGCCAAAGATAAAGATCCAATCTTTTAGTCATCAACAAAAACAAAAACCCATTTCAGAAATCTCAAGCCAAAACAAGTTAATAAGCAAGAAAAATCCAAGTTCCAAAAATTGATGCAAAGGCCAAGAAGGAAGAGAAAGAAGGAAGAAAAGAAAAGAAAAGAGAGAGAGAGAGAGAGAGAGGTTAAATACAGGTAAAATTGTTGAAAAAGACCAAACCTTTGAGACAATTGAAGCTCTCCAATAAAATGTTATGATCTTATAAGTAGAAGAGAAACACAGAAAGTTGAGTAAAGCTAAATTTGACAATGGTGATATCACATTGGAATATAAGGGAGATAGAGAGAGGGGGAAAGAGAAAGAAGTGGATGGACAAACACAAGTAAAAGCAACATCCAACAGCTATAAGATAATTAAAAGAAATTAAAAGGTTGATGACTTACTTACCAAATTAATTAATGAAGTGGGGAAGAAAAGACTAAAGAAGTGGAAGGACAAAGTCAAGCATTAGCTAATACATAATACTTGTAATAACTTAATTGGAAAGTTGATTAATTTGATTATAAAGAATTCTACCCAAAAAAAAAAAAAAAAGAAATAGAAAGAGAGAGAGAGAGAATGAAAGATAGTAAGTTCAAATGGGCAGGGTGAGGTGTGGGAAAGACCAAAGTAAAAGGCAAAGGTTTTGCTTGCATTTGCAGATTCATGGGAGTGGGAGATCACTCACATACACGCGCAAAAATAAAACCAGGGAATGTTTCCTAGCATGTAGTTGTGATGTCACCATCTTTAAAATATATATAGAAAACCCAAATTTAAAATAAATAAAAAAATAGTAAAATCTTATTAGAGTTTTTGAATCTTCCAGAGCAGAATGTTTCAATCAAGGGATGTTTTTGATCTTTTTGGGTTTATGTTTTTGTATTTGTGTGAACCACTGGATTTTAGGTTTGTCTGGTTGGCTTGATGGATTGGCTTAAACTTTGTTAAAATATTTAAACGCTATTTTGAGAATATGAATTTAAAATTTTGAATTTGAATTTCATTTGTTATATAAATTATGAAATTAAAATGCATATATTATGTATAAATTAGTTAAGATTCAATATGATTATATATTTAAAAGGTTTAAAAACATAAATTTTAAATTCACAAATAGCTATAGATATTTCAAATTCACCACTAAATAGACATCCAACAAATTTATGAATTTAAAACATAATTATCAAATTATTTTTACATGTGTTTTATTTATAATTTACACTATTTTTAAAATTTAAATTTACTTTTTAAAATTTAAATTTTTAAATGAAACAAAAAAGAATTTCATAATGTGCACCTTTAACATATGAAATATTAATCATTTTGTTTTTGAGTCTTTCGATGGTAGTATAACAAAATTATTTAAAAAAAAAAGTTTGGGTGGCAATGGAATCATCAATCTAGTAAAAGCTTCTCCTTGTTTGGAGCTTATCTGCAGTTATTTTGTTGCTTAATTTAAGAGACAGTACAAACCCAGATAAACAAATGCCTCATCTTAACTTTAAGCTTTTCTGTTAAAACAATCAGGTATTATGTCACTATAGGTTTTTTTTTTTTTTAAAGAAAAAAATCTCACCTAATAAATATATGCTTGAAAGTTCAAATAGAATAATAAAACATTAAATCACACATCCAAATATTATGTTAAAAGAGGTAACAAATATTATGCTCATTAATACTTTTCACAATCAATGTTGGTTGATTAAGTTAATTGAGTATTTATTAATATTTTGATAAGTATTAGAATTTGAGTTTCACCGAGAATCTTAATTGATGAGTGATCTGTAAATATCGCAATTAATATTTTTTGAAACTTGTGTCATATCTTGATCCTGAATTGATATAACTTTTCTCACTTAAATTTAATCTGATCAAGAAAACAATTTTTGCAAAGTGAAATTAAACATTGTACTATTTTGAGATCCCAATTAACATCAAATGTAAAATTTGTACCCTAAAATTCAGCTGCATGAAAAGACTCTAAAGGGGTCACTTAATCCACTCAAGAAAACCTATAAAATCTTGGAAAAAAGAGACAAAATGGCCCATCTCTCCTCTACTTTCAATGAAGCATTTTTTCCATTCTAAGCTAAGCACTTTCCCTAGCATCTAGGCTATCATACTTAAAAATTTTGTCTTGCTATGGGTTTAAGTATCCACGTGATTTCTGTAATAAAAAGAGTAATTTAATTGTTTTACTCTAAAAGTGAGTAATTTAGTCTCTATATAATTGAAATAAATGTAAATAAGTAAAATTGATAACGATGTTAATGAAAAACCACTAAAATGCTGATGTAGACTCATAAAATCTAACAGAATTAATGACTTTGAATAAAATATGACTAGGAATATATTTAAATCTGTTAAATTTTACGAGTCCACGTCAACATTTTAACAGTTTTTCATTGACATCGTTATCAATTCTACTTATTTGCATTTATTTCAATTGTACAAGAACTAAATTATTCACTTTTACAATAGATGGACTAAATTACTCTTTTCACTACAGTACAGGAGCTATGTGGGTAATTAAACCCTTGCTATGTATCAACCTTTGCATAAGTCATTCCTTGCCATAGCTGGAGTGGGAGACCAAGGCAGTTGGTTAGCCTCATTCCTTGATCCTTGGAATAAACAACTTGGAGCAATTTTTGAAGCCCTTTTCCACACGTTTTCAACTTGGGGCAACATGCAGATCTTTCAAATTCATGGTGCCCATGTTTGGCCTTTGAAAAATCTTCCAATTGCTCCTTCTACCAGCCTTGAAATAGCACTCTTTAACAATTGGTTCTAGTAAGATTAACAGACAGAAACCATCCTGAGCTTTAGTCAAAATAATATAATTTTACATCCTCTCCTTTTGATGAGCTCAAGATGCCTCCATCCTGCTAAGAGTGACATTTACTAACCACCGGCTTTCTTCAAATAGCTAGCTACTTATTAATCATCATCACCCAAACCAATCATTGCTGTTATAGCACATAATGATGGTAGTGGAGACTGGGGAATATGCTTTATCAGAACTCACCAACTGGATACCAGATAGGTTACTTAACAACTGGGCTGCATTTTATTGTCAAAGTAGGCATAAGTATAACTGCTTCTAAAACCTTTCATCAACAAGTGGAGAACTCAAGACAAAATCAAATGACAGTGTCATTTTTAAGTAACTAGAACAATGACAACTTTTGATGTTTCTTCGAAGCAGATAAGGAAATTTGTTTTCAGATAATTAAGACAAGTTGCATTTGCAGAATTCTCACCAAATCCAAATTTTTACAGAAATATATATATATATATATATATATATATATATATATATATCTAGTTAAGACCCAATGTCACTACCGAATTGATTTGTTGGAGGCCTTTCGGCTTTCAACTTTCCGCTGTGCAGCTTCCAATTCTTCTTCAGTGGGTTCAGAATCCGCATTACCCCCATATTTGGACACCAGTGATGAAAACATGGAATCAAACCGGTCTTTCCTCTCACTTCGGCGCTGAGATATAATTGCAAATAGGTCTGATTCTGACTGTTTAGTTGATCTGTTAAACAACCAAAAAAGGCAAATATTTTACATCATAATTATCTAAGGTAAACAGCTTAAAATGTATCGAAAAGACCCAGTACAAGACTCACTTCCCCTTCCTCAAGGGATTGGTAGGTGGCTTCATTTGAGATATTTTCTTGGCCCATTTCTGGTAGGCTTTGGTTTCTTTCAATTCTCCTACATAGAAAAGAAAAAAAGAAAAGAGTTAATATCAAAGAAAAATCATACATCAAGAAAAGCTGTAAGAATTTAATAGGCCTCAGAATTACGCACATCCTAGCTTTGGTAATTTAGGACACAACAGTGGAATAATCAATCTAGCTCATCCATTCTTAAACTGAAAAATAGCTATAAAGTGGAATCCACTTGATGTAAGAATTCAACAGGTTTCAGAATTATCCACAATCCTAATTTTGGTAATTTGAACACTAGTGGAACGATCAAAGTGGCTCACCCATTCTTAAACTGCAAAATAGCTATGAAGTGGAATCCATGCTTTGATTATCATTTCTAGGGAAACAAAAAAAACCTTGCTTAGCAGCACCATTATAAACACATAGAGGAATCAGCACTAAAAGTCTCACCATAGGCATGGAGGATCCAGAATTTATCAAAGTGGCTTTTGGTTATCCATTTTTAAATTGACAACCAGGCAAGAACTGGATGCACGACTTTAATTGTACTTCTAGAACAGAAAATTTCTAAGCCGGCTTGTGTAAATAAAAGCTGGAAGAAAGCCTCACCAGCAGCTATTGCCTCATCAAGCATATCCTTGAAACGATGTGAATCAAGCTTAGGATCTGAACAAAGCATTGAACAGAAGAGCCTGTCGAGGGGGCAAAATTCAGAATTAATCTAGAAAGCCCAAAGGAAAGAAAAACACACAGCCGCTCTTACTTATTCATATTGCCCTTGCACTTCTTATAAAGATCAATTAAATCTTTCTTCTCTGAATCAGATCCCCTATAGTTTGCTTCGAACTCTTCAATATCAGCCTCAGTGACCTGAAATTGATTCAACCATTATGAACGAAATGGAATGGAAAGCCAAAATTCTAATGACACAAAGGGAAGAGGAGTCAACAATAGCAACCTTTTTGTACATAGCCCTGAAAAAGGATTTCAAATTCTCAACAACATCCCCAGCAAGGTCCTGATCAACAAAATAAATAGGAACAAGTTACATAATGCTCAATTAGTAAGGGAATAAATTTGACCAGGGACCAATCAATTGAATTGCTTGTATAAAAACAAGAATTCTAAGAGATGCATTTCTCGCATCAAAAAATGAGAAGAAACAGAATATTTCCATATCCTAGGGGCTTAGAGTAGCCTTGAACTATATTTACTCACAGCATCATCAACCGAACCAGTTTGGTCATAGACGGCCCGTTTCTCCTCATCACCAAGAATGGATATCACCTTTTGCAATTGCTGAAATTTCTCTTTAGCTTCCTATTACAAGTAATATGATGTGTTACAGATTGATGAAAGGAACCAAATTTACCCTCATATTCTTCCACAAGTAATCCCACACACAAACAGAAAACGAAACCTAACGTAGACACAAATTAACGTCAGCTTTTACCTCATCACCAGGATTTTTATCAGGATGCAGTCTCAGGGCCAACTTATAATATGCTTTCTTAATATCTTGCTGAGATGCCGTCTTTTCAACACCGAGAACCTACAAGCAATCAGTTGTTATTGGGCATCTGTTGCTCAAATTTACAGCAGAAATGTCAATGGATAAAACAACCCAAGAACCTTAATAACTCTCTTGGAATGGAACAATGAAAATATTGGGAGCAGTTGTCACTAGAGGTTTAAACAAAACACTTGTGCTCACAAGCTATTCAGGTTCGATTCGAAAAAAAAAAAAACTCAAATTCAGTTCGGTCATTATCGAGTCGAACTCGAGCAGCTCGAGTTATCGAGCAAACCAAATTCGAGGATTTTAATGTTTGATTGACTCAAGTCGCTCGCGAGCCTAATCGAGCTTTTTTATTTTTAATATATGAATATATTTATTTTTAACTAGTATTGAAAAATCTCAATTCGAACTCAAGCTCGAGTACAAATAATCGAGTTTGAAGTCGAACATAGAAATCAAGCTTATTTTTTACTAGGTAATTGAGTCTAATCAAGCGAGTTCGAGCAGTTCGATTTTTATTTCGATTCGAGTTTCAAATTTCGAGTCGAGCTCGGCTCGACTCAATTACATCCTTAATTGTCACATGAAACCCACAAAATAAATTTTCGATTTCAATTTAAATCCCTTACATACATTTTAACCATTTCATTTCATTTGTTTTCTAACATCCAGTCTTAAGCCTAACCCAATATAAATTTAAATTATTTCTCTACACGAGGAAAAAAATACTAACTTCTTCAGAGGTAAAAACAACCCATACACCCTAAATTCCAATCCAAATTATAAAAAGATGAAATATCAAAACAAGAAAAAATAGAAATACCTCATATAAGCTCTTTTCATTTGAAGAAGAGTGATATTCATCTTCTTCTTGCACCACTTCTTCTTCTTCCTCATCTTCACCGCGTGATACCCTAGATTTCTTTCTATTTCCCATTTTAGTACAAATTAGATTTTCTTTTTCTTTTATTTGTTTTCTATGGCTGGCAGATTACAGAAGGAATTTTTTTGGGATGGGGTGAATTTGGTTTCTTTATTTATTTATAATGTAGGTTTTGGGCTTTGATTCCTTCCCGCCATTTCGGTTTTGCTTTGCCCATTTTCCCGCCGGTTAGGGATCTGCTGTGGACCGATCTACGATAAAGCTTCAGCACGATGAAGAAAGAACACTGTATTGGCGGCTTTGATTTGATGGCAGATGGGATTCACATCAAGTGAGGTATGGCCCACATGATGTGAATGTCTGATTGCGAAGCGAGCGAGCCTGGGTTCTGATCCAGGGGCCCTCGTTCAAGCCCGTAAACCTGTGTCCACTCGGCTTGAGCTTAAATTTACGTTTTATTGGTTTCAGATTAAGCTTAGATAATAGATAGATTAAAAAAAAAACATTTTTATTTTTAAAATCTTCATATCGAATTCTTTTAGTATTTAAAATTTTTAATAATAAATTAATTATAGATATATTAGGTAATGCAAAGCTCAAGCTTGAATTTTGAAAATATTGATGATGGGTGAGCCAGTCTTACGTCCAAACTCCAAACTAACTCCACTCATAAACATTTCTCATATCATCATTTCCAGAGATTTTTAAAATTTGAAAATAAAATTATTTTTGTTTGTAAAAATTATCAAAATACTTGAAATTTGAATTACAAATTTTGGAATAGATCTGTCCAAGGGTCGGGTTACCAATCCGATCCGAATTGACCGAATTTGGACATGAATTTTTTCTATTCGAGCTGACCCAGTCCAACATGAATTATTGTTCATCTAATAGAATATTTATTTATTTAAATTGAATTGAATTATAAAAATATAAAAATATTTTTTTAATATTTTAATATTTATAAACAGCAAATCGGGTCTACGAGCCTACCCAGACCGAGCTTGGATAGGAGAAAACAAATATGGGGCAGCGGCCCGACCCATGAACAGATATATTTTGGAGGGATTAAATTTCTTTTCAATTTTCATTTCTTAAGGTGAAATTATTTTAATTCTCGATTAAGTCCAATGATCTGATTTCTTGATAGGTTTAAATTAAATTGTACTCCAATTTTAATTGAGTTTTGATTACGTTAGGAATGAACCCAATTTTTCTTTTGGGCTTTTCAATTGAAATGAGATTGGGCTTGGCCGAGTTAAATTTCTTTGGGTCTAAGTTTTTCTTTTGTCTCGGGCCTGGTCCAAATGAGCCCAAATTGAACCTGCTTATAAATAAATAATAAAAAGTTATTAATTAATTATATTGAAAATAAAAATAAAAAAATCATCTGGCTGGGGTTGGTGGCTGGCCAAACCCAGCACCCACCCTGCCACCTAGGCCCCATGATCACCAAACCAAGCACTCTCCTGGTCAAACCCCAGGCCCCACACCACCACCGGTTCTACACTTCTACTCCTTCCCCAGGCCAACCACCAATGGTAATGGCAGCCTCATGATGTTTTCTCTTGTTCTCGTTCCCTTAACATCCTGAAATATTGATGTTCACACATTCCTTTGCAGCCCATACCTGTTCTTTTCATCAGTTTTGCCCTGGATTGGTATTATTGTCAGCGAAGTATTGGACAACAGGTTTTTATACTATACTATTTAATTTAAATTAATTTTTTTATTATAAAATTGAATAATTTAGTCTTTGTTTTTTAAAAATTGAAACATAAAGATAAAATCATTAACTCATATAACGTGAACTGTTAAAAAACTGACGTGGCATTTAATATTTTAACTTATGTTTAGTTGATGACATGGATGTCAAATGCTGACGTAACACCAATAAAAATATATTATTTTAAGATGATATAGACAAAATAAATAACCAAGTAAAAGATTTGATATGGCATTTTCAACAATTTGGTTATTTATTTTATCAATGTCATTTTAAAATAATATATTTTCCATCTGACATTTATTGATATCCATTTTGAGGAGTTGAATCACTTGTGGCCCTGCCACTCTTTTTTTGTTTTTTTGGTTTCCTCCTTTATTTTGGGTTATTGATAGTAAGGTGGTTTGGTTAGGAGATTAGAGAAGATGGATTGGATTCTCATGATGAGACAGGGTGCCAAGCTCCAGAAGGCCCCATCCTGTACGTGTGTGTGTGACTATCAACAACTGTGGCTTCTTTGGAAGTGCAGCTACCATGAATACGTGCTCCAAGTGTCACAAAGCAATGATCCTGAAGCAGGAACAGGCGCAACTCGCATAATCATCCATTGGAAGCATTGTTAATGGCAGGTGTAGTGGGAATGGTAAGGAACCAGCTGTGGCTGCTGCTTTGGATCATTGGATGTACAACCTGTAAATGTTGAGTCAAAGATCATCTCATGAGCAGAAACATCCATTGATCCATCCAGAATGAATGACTCTCTGTGGGATGAAAACAAAAGAGGGTCCCTCCCAAAGTGTACCACATGCCATAAGCATACGTGTTGGTTTGACAGGATTTAATTGCAGCAGGTGTGGAAACCTCTTCTGTGCAGCTCATCGTTACTCCGAAGACAATTACACGAGTGTCCTTTTGATTATCGTGCAGCTGCTCGTGATGCTATTGCGAAAGCCAACCATGTAGTCAGGGCTGAGAAGCTGGATAAAATCTAAGAGTCCAGGATCAAGGTGAAGATTTGTGTAACCAAATATGATGCTTCTCCCTCTACTCCTCGAGCCTTCAGCTCATCATAGTGAAGGTTTATGTAAGTTGGCTGCTTGTCTCATTACGTGTCCCCATGATAGGGAGGACATATCGTTGCAGTGTAAGGAAGTCTATATTCCTTGTCGATTGGTTGGCATTAGTTGGCCCAAGTTTGTAAGTCTTTATTAATTTGTGCTGGTTTGATGGACATCGATATGATCACATTGTAATGCTTCTTTGTGGTATGCATTTCTTTCTAGTTGCACGATTAGGGGTATAAACGAGATATCTGTGCTCGTAAATTATTTGGGTTCGGCTCAAAAAAAACTCGAATTCGGTTCAATCATTATCAAGTCGAGCTCGAGCGAGCCGAATTCGAGTATCCTAATGCTTGACTCGAATAGCTCGCGAGCTTCATCGAGCTTTTTATTTTTAATTAGTATAAAATCTCAATTCGAACTCGAATTCGAGCACAAATAATCGAGTTGAAGTCGAGCATGAGAATTGAGTTCATTTTTTACTAGGTTAACGAGTCTAATTGAGCGAGTTTGAGCTAATCGATTTTTATCTCGAATCGAACTCGAACTTTAAAAGTGAAACTCGATCGAGCTCGAACGGAGTTTTAAGCCTCGAATTTCGAGTTGAACTCGAACTTCTTACAGCTCGGCTCAATTACACCCCTAAGCACGGCTAAATGGACTGTTGCGCTACTTAAATATGCTTATAAGTTTTTCTCCTTTCTAAACTTGCATAACATAAACTTTTTTTCTTTTTTTATATAAAGGAGGTCACGATTTAGAGATAGAAAAAAGGATGTAGATATTTAAATTCAAACTTTAAATTTGTTGAATATCATCTTTTAAAGATAACTGCATGAACCAATTAAGTTAAACCCTTATAATAAAAACTTTCTTTGCTTTGCTAATAGTGCTCTTTCACTTGTACTTTGAAAATACGTTTTTTTTTTTCTTCTTATTTTGATTGATTTTTTAAAACTTGCAAATCATTCTTTTTCCCTTTAAAATTACAAGTATGGGACCGATTTGAATTAGTTCAATCACTGAAGAAAAAAAAGGAGGGAATGAGAGAAGGTGAAATAAAAGTAGTTTTTTCTTTCAATTTTTTTTTTTTTATATATCAAACACAAGGCAAAAAGTCTACAATATTATGCTAGGAGGGCTAGATCCATATTAGCCATGTAATCCGACTTAGATTGGGCCTTGGCCCTTGGGTGTCTCCTTTATTTTTCTTTTTTATTAAAAGAAAAAAGACTGGAATTTAACCTTTTCTTTTTATAATTATAGTGAGGAGTGTTTATAGGTTCTAACTTCTACCTAGATTTGTCCCTCGCCGAGTGATCTTAAGTGGGTACCGTGTTCTTTCTCACAGCAAAATGAATACATGATTTTTTTTTTTTTTTATGAAAGAATTCATGTTTTTGATTTGAGTTAATAGCACCAATAGTCTTTAAATTATAGATTATATTTTATATTGATCATTAAATTTCAAAACGTATCAAATTGATCCTTATTTACAAGTATCATAACATGATCCCTTCCGTTAGCTTTTCCGTTACTTTTACTGTAGCAATCAACTTAGTGACACATGTCACCAGCTGATTGCATCACATTTTTTTCATTTTTTTCATTTTTTTATTATTTTTTATTTGATATGTTTTAATAAATAAATGTAAATAAATATTTTTTATAAAATTAATGTATAAATTATTTAATTATTAAAAAATTAATTTAAATTATTTTTTTAATAATTAAATAATTTATAAAATATAAATATTTATTTACATTAATTTTATAAAAAATATATTTTTTTCTTTTACTTTTTCTTCTTTCTTCTTTCTTTCTTTTTTTCTTTTTATAAATAAATTAATTTCGTAAAAATTAAATAATTTATAATTATAAAATATAAAATATTTATTTACATTCATTTATTAAAAATATATATTTTTACTTTTTTATTTTCCTTTTCTTTCTTTCTTTTTTCTTTCCTTTTTTTCCTCTTTTCTTATAAAATTAATGTAAATAAAATATTTTATATTTTAAAATTTAATTTAAATTATAGTATGAATTATTAACATATCAAAATTTATATAAATATATAATACCATAAACATGATTATGATACCTGAAAATACACAAATACATGAAATGCCAAATTACTATTAGGTGCATCTTGATCTTTTAATTTTACTTAAAATTAGGAAGTGAATTTAAATATTTTTAAATGCCTAGTTTTTCTCACTTCTAAATAAATAATCTTATTTTTTTCATCTTTCATATCTAAATAACTAGTTTGCGAAAAAAAAAAAAATATGATAGATTATTTTATTATTTCACCTACAAATGGATTTGCATTAATCTAATGACTCTAGCTTTCTCATTTTATAATTTTATTACTGCTAGTCATTTTTCTTTGCATCTAATTATTTGATTTAATCATATGTGCATGTATTTTATGTCAAAAGAGTCGGATTCAAATTATCTAATTCACTAATAGGAAAAAAAAAATTAAAAGCAAGTCATTTTTCTCAATGTTAATTACTTCGGATTCTTATAACTTTTTGTTGTTAGATACTTAGATTAGATTTAGATTCAATAAACAAATCATGCCCTATTTAGCCGTCTCATTGGATGCTCTCCCTGTATTACTATTGCTCAGCACTTCGGTTAAATGAGTGCAACCTTTTTTCCTTGAAAAAGTTGGTGTTTTTGCTTGTGAATTGCACCCCAAGTAAGAAAAAGGAAAAAGGAAAGAAAAAAAAAAAAGGTCCAAAAAAAAGTAAACAAATTTAAGCTGCTTGAAACTGTGCGGTAAATCATTTTGTTTGGAGGCAAATATTTGTGAAAATGAGTAGCTATCATGCTTTCAGCTTCAAATTGCTAGATCAATGTTTCTTGAAGATTATGCTTTTTGCGCTCATATGGTAGAAAGTAACTAAGATTATTCGAGTATTTAACTCAATTGTAAGTATATATATATCTAAATGTGTATTTAACTCAATTAACTTAAAATTTGTTGTGCATGATCTATAATAAAAAACGAAATACAATGATTGAATTAAATAATTATAAATCGTATAAAAAATTATAAAATTAAATTAGTTTTATATCAATCCTCTATATAAATAACTTTATTTTATTTTTCTTGATGATATCATACCTGTTTTTACTTTGAAGAAAGATTGAGGGTTAAGGCTCAATTACTCTCTCATCAATGTTGCAACTAATTTTTATAGGTAAAAATATTGTGATATCATCAAGCAAGAAAAAGTTTTAGAATATGAAGGAATTGAACATAGCTAAGCTTGACTAATTAACCATGGGAAAAAGAAGAAAGCAAAAAGTTGAAGATGGAATGATGGAAAAAACAAATTAAATCAACAAAGAAATGTCCCACTGTCCTCCACCGTCTGCTGAAAGCAATGTTGGTATTCAAAGTGTATACATTATAGTTGTCATAGCTTTCTTCAATGCAATAAGTAAAAATTGATAACAATATGGCCAACTTTCACTCACCACCTACCCACCACATAATATTACTGTCTTTGGTTTATTTGTTTTCATCAAAGACAAAAAAGGCTCTCTTAAAATCTTTTGTTGGGACTTGGAGGAGGACTCTTCATCTAGGGAATATTGCAACCAACCAAAGCACAAACACCCATGTTTCTCTTCCTCCCTATTGTTAATTTATTATGTATTTACTAACAAATATTTTTAGAAATTTTTTTAAAATTGGTTATTATATTATTTATAAAAGTATTTTTATATTAAATACGACAATTGATAATTAATGTTATGAATTTCAATGCATTGAAAAAATAAATCACCTAATATAATAAAAAAAATTTAATCAATATCTAATAACACTGATTAAGATGATATAATAACTTTAAAGATCCGCTTAACCGGTATCTATAGGCACCGGTTAAGAATTATTTATTTATCTTTTTAGAATTTTTTTTTAATTTAATACATTATTTTACTGAATTAAAAAAAATGATACATTATCACTTTAACCAGTATCTAATGACACTTATTAATATTTTTCTAATTTTAAAAAATTTATTTAAGACACTTGTTAATAAAAAATCATTTATTATTCTTAAAATACAATGGATTTTTGCCGTTGGATTCTCGGTTTCTCACTCGCTCTTGGATGCTTAATTTTGTCTTTTTCTTACACATTTTCCTACTTAAAAATTTGACTCTTGAAGTTTGAGATCATGCACACCTATAACTTCATAAATAATTTAAATTAGGTTTTGATTAGTGAAATTTTAAGATTGAACACATCTTTCAATTGGAATTTGACATTCTCAATTGTGAGTCTTAACTTAACTAAGCAGAGGAAACAATGTGGAATTATTTGATTAAATTATCTGGTAAAGAAGTGTTTATTTTCTCAACTAAATGTCATCATTCCCAGGCATATATGGCTTGATGAGTTGATGAGTTGACCAGTCAGTCCAACAGAGCACATAGCAAATACTATATTAGTTGTACATTTTTTTTCTTCTTGTTGTTTATTACTCTTGATTACATAATATTTAGTATTTACTTTTTATATTGAGGAATGATTATGAGTAGAGAATTTAGCATTGCAATTGATTGTGATTTATACAAATTTTCTTTTTCAATATGGCATGCTAAACATGAAATTATGGTATAACATGGGTTTTCATATGAGGGTAAAAGAATCAATATTCTCTTTCTCCTTGACAATTGATTTACCCTTTTTCCCCTTAGTTGGAGGCAACACTTTCACTCTTTCCTCTTCTATCCCAATCATAAAAACATGTTAAAAACATGAAATCTTTAATTTTTTTGTTAGATTACATGATGTAGATATTTTTTTTATCTACTTAATTACGATTCAATTTATGATAATCTCAAATATATATAAAAATATAATAATACTCTTAATATTTTGTAAAGGACAATTTTTTTTTTTTCATTTACGAATTCAAATAGATTCTTCTAATCTTTAAGTTAAAATTTTAAATTATAATAATAAGTTGTATCGAATAAACAATGGTATGATCCATGAACCATATTCATGATCCCAACAACACAATTGTGAATTTGAACTTGATCTTAATTCAATTAATTTATGTAATTACTTTTAAAAAGTAATATCCAATAATTTTAAATTCGAATATCAACTTTTGTAATATTTTTTTTTATTATTCTCATGCTATGAATCTACAACCTTCTTCATAAAAACAAAGATAATTATGAATTTTGGTTTTATCCAAATATTTTAATTTTAACTTAAAAAGTAACTATAAGTACTAAAATTTCAAATTATTGAGTTTGAGATTGGTTTAAGTACTCACATAGTCTCTGTACTGTAATAAAAAAATAAATTAGTCCATGTACTGTAAAAGTGAGTAATTTAGTTTCTATACAATTGAAATAAGTACAAATAAGTAAAATTGATAACGGTTTTAATGAAAAACTGTTAAAATGCTGACGTGAACTCGTAAAATCTAATAGATTTAAATATATTTTAAGTTATATTTTATTTCAAGTCATTAATTCTGTTAGATTTTACGAGTACACATCAGTATTTTAACGATTTTTCAATAATATTGTTATCAATTTTATTTATTTATACTTATTTCAATTATACAAAAATTTAAATTATTTACTTTTACAATAATAAAATAAATAAATTATTTTTTATTATTATAATATAAAAATTACGTGAATACTTAAACTGTTTGAGTTTTGACACCGTGCCATCCCCGGGCTGCTGCCGTAGGGCTGTAATCGAGCCGAGCCGAGCTCGAATACTGAGAAGCTCGAGCTCGATTCGAAACTCGAGGCTCGAAACTCGGTTCGAGCTCGATCGAGTATCATTTTTTAAGCTCGAGCTCGGCTCGAGATAAAATCGAACTATTCGAGCTCGACTCGATTAGGCTCGTTTATATACTCGAGCTCGAGCTCGAATTAAGGATTTTTAAGTATGTATATATATATTAAGGGTAAAATAGTAAATTAATAATAAAAATATTATAAATTAAAAAAGCTCGATTAGGCTCGCGAGCTGCTCGAATCGGGTATTAAGATACTCGAACTCGGCTCGCTCGATAGCTCGAGCTGCTCGAGTTCGAGCTCGGCTCGATAATGACCGAATCGAATTCGAGTTTTTTTCGAGTCGAACTCGAGTAGCTTGCGAGCACAGGTGTCTCGTTTACACCCCTAGCTGCCAGCCGACTAGATTTCCTATAAGAGTATGAAAGCTGGCTGGTAACGAAGTTTCTTGGGATGCTTTTAGGGCGGCTGACCTAAGGCTAAGAGGGCCACAATAATTACGGTCCTTTTAACTTTACACTTTTGCTTAAAAGAGTCAAAACTTTTTATCAAAAGTCAACTTCCAAAAAGAAAAGCTATAGAAAAATAAAATTATATGGCAATTTGGTGGTCTCTCAACTCTCTCTCTCTCTCTCTCTCTCTCTCTCTCTCACCGACCATTTACATTTTTTCATGAATCTTGAGAGTTTGAGCAATAATTATATGATACTATACGCCAAAGGTGGAAAAATAAGTAAGTGTACAAGTTAAAACATCTAATGTTGAGAAATCAAATCATTACCAATTTGTGGAAATAATTAACCAACCCTCCAAATAACTGCCTTTTATAAATAAATCAAAAAGTATAGTGATGTTTATTTGCTAAGGGTCTATTTAGATCTCGGTTAGAGACACATTTTTGTATTAAAGATGATGTTTTATAACTGGATCTTAAATTGAGTTTTGATGACATGTTTAAACTTAAGTTCAATTCTTACATTTAAATTATTCTATATTAATATTTTTAATATATTAAAAATTATAATTACATAAAAATATTTATATATTATTTTCTAAATACCCTAAATCCAGATCTAAGATTTTATGTTTAGGATCAAACTCGAATTTAGTTAATTAGATCTATATCTAACAAATAGCCCAGCTGTTTAGAGGAGGGGGGGGGGGGCTCATAAAAAATTATCTTGTAACTAACTTATTATTTTAGAGAAAGTCAGTAGTCAATAAAACCATTAAGGCTTTGACTCTTGTGCACTATGAGAAAATTAATTAGGTTTGGGGCAGGCAGGGGTGGTTTCATAGTGTGTGAATTTTGCCTTGTCTTACTTCTAATCTAAATATATTTTAGACTTGACTCAAAGTGAAAAAGTATAAAATAGTTAAAGATCTTAATCGAATCATAATACTCTTACATAAACAAAACAAGTTATTTGTTTAAAAACTTATAAAATAAATACACATTATTTATGGGTTCATTGCATTAATCTTTCGATCTTTTCAGTAAGGCAGTACTGAAATGAACTGAAGATTCTGTGATTTTTACACATAATTGATAAAATGGAGAGTTATTCAGGTCATCGAAGCAACCTGTTGTGTGTTGTGGAAGTCTTTGTGAGTCTTTACAACATATTTTCTTTGAGTGTAGTGAGTTTAGTAGGACTGTATTGGGATGGATCATGTATGTGCGTGGGTTTGGACCGTTTGTTAATTTCAAGGGTGAAATCTGCAGTCTTTTTTTAGCAGACAATTATCAAAACTATTTTATTTTCGTCTTTCAAATAAAAAAAAATTATCCCGTTTCATTCCGTTCTACCTCCATTTTTAAAAAAAAAATAAAAACCTCTTCATTTGAAACGAATCGTTTCAAAATCTATCGGACGGTTCGGATTTTACCATTCTTAGGTGGTTGTGGGTAATGTGTAATGTGTGTTTTTGTGCACTTACTTACTAGGTGTGATCATGCTGACTCGATAGGTTTTCCATGCTGAGAAGATGAAGCCAATATATCGAGCTGTGGCGTATGGTTTCAGGAGCTTACATATTGAAAGTGATTCCCTAGTAATCGCTATCAAGGAGATTTGTAGACAGGAAACATCTTTGTGGGATTGGGGAGGCATTGTTTATTATATTGTGGATCTATCTTTGAAGTGTGGCAGGTGCCTTTTTTTTTTTCATATCAAGTTTTATATATATATATATATATATATATATATATATATATATATATATCCCTTAAAACTGCCTTAAGGAGAGTTGAAGTGGGGAAGAATAAGATGAATATTGAAGAATAATTTAAAAACATAGAAATATCCATAATCCATGGTTAGAATTACAAAACTAAGGTTTCGTTTAATATTTGCTGTTAGCACAATTTTTAAAGTAAAAAATTACATTTTAAGGCAAACGTAATGTTAAACAGATAAAAAAAAAATTAATTTTTACGATTGAAATCATAGTTTGGCAAAAAAAAAAAAAAAGCCAAAAAAAATGAAATCTTTGGATTTTAGATGCTGATTGTTGGATAATTTTTTTTTTTTTTCATATTTTTAAATTTTTTATATTTTAAATATATATATTTTTTGACATTTCAATTCTTAACAATATTTTTTCATAACAATACCAAACACTTAAAAATCTTAAACCATATTTTTTTCATCATATTTTTTAAATACATTTTAAATTTTTTTTTTTTTAATCTAAACTTTTTTTCAACCGTTAATGCTAAACTAACCTTTTAGAATAATAAATACTCACTCTCATCGTATAACATTATTCCCTGAAATCTGATGAATTGGTATTAGGAATATTTCAGCGGCAAAACCGGGTGTCGCTTTCCTCAACAATTGTCCTAATCCTAATCTTACTTACACCCTTCAATATCATATCCTTATTTATTTATTTATTTATTTATTTTTGATTCAAAAGCTTTATGGAATTGATATTGGCATGCAGAGTTCTTCATTGACGGTGACAACTCATTATATTTTTTTTTCCCCTATTTTAAATGCTTTTTATTAAGAATTAATTAGTGAATAACAAAAAAGTATGTAGACATCGAAATCGAAGTCAATTGTATGACTTTTGTCTGTATTTGATTGTCTTCACTCTATTCTACGCTCATTCACGAGACCTTGTATATTTTTTCATTTCTTTTTTTTTTTCAACTCTCTTTCCAGGTTTGACATTGACTCGTTGTCTATTTTACTGTTTTTTTTTTTATAACATGGAGTTAATAACATTAATGATTTTTAAATTATAGGACATATTTTATATTGATTTTTAAATTTTAAAATGTATTAAATTGGTTTTTACTTACAAGTATCATAACAAATTGGTCCATTCCGTTAGATTTTTCGTTACTTTTACTGTATCAATCAGCTTAGTGACACGTGTCACCAGCTAATTGCACCACATTTCTATTATTTTTTTCCTTTTTCTTTATTTTTTTTATTATTTTTTCTTTGATATTTTTTAATAAATAAATGTAATAAATATTTTTTATAAAATTAATGTAAATAAATATTTATATTTTATAAATTATTTAATTATTAAAAATTTAATTTAAATTATTATTTATCTTTTGTATTTATTTTTAAAGAATAATAAATAAATAAAAAGGGAAAAGGAAAAAATTAATAAATACAAAAAATAAATAATAATTTAAATTAATTTCTTAATAATTAAATAATTTATAAAATATAATATTTATTCACATTAATTTTATAAAAAATATTTTCTTTTTCTTTTACCTTTACTTTTTCTTCTTTCTTTCTTTTTTTCTTTTTATAAATAAATAAATTTCATAAAAATTAAATAATTTATAATTATAAAATATAAAATATTTATTTACATTCATTTATTAAAAATATATTTTTTTACTTTTTTATTTTCCTTTTCTTTCTTTCTTTCTTTCTTTTTTCTTTCCTTTTTTTCCTCTTTTCTTATAAAATTAATGTAAATAAAATATTTTATATTTTAAAAATTAATTTAAATTATAGTATGAATTAGTATTTATTTATTTATTTATTTTTATTTATATTTATTTACAAACAAGAGAAAAAGGGAAAAGATAAGAAAGGAAAAAAATAAAAAACTTATAAATATAAAATAAATATTTTATATTTATAAATTATTTAATTTTTAGAAAGTTAATTTAATTTAATTTAAAATATGATATAATATACTTATATACTTATATATATATATATTGTATTTGTTTATGAAGAAGAGAAAAAAGAAGAAAGGGAAGAAAAAATATATATTTTTATAAAATTAATGTAAATAAATAGTTTTATATTTTTTTTAATTATTTGATTATTACAATATTAATTTAAATTATAATGTAAATTATTATTTAGTTTTTAATATTTATTTATAAAGAAGAGAAAAGCAAAAAAAAAAAAAGGGAAGAAACGAAAAAATTAAAAACATTTTTTATAAAATTAAAGTAAATAAATATTTCATACTTTTTAAATTAATTATATTTTAAAATATATATTTTAATTTATAATATGAATTATTTTTTCTTTGTATTTATTTATAAAAAAATCAAATAAATAAAGAAAAAGGGAAAAAATAAAGAGGCAAGTTGGAGCAATCAGTTGGTGACACGTGTCACTAGCTGATTGCTACAGTAAAGGTAACGGAAAAGCTAACGGAAGGGACCAATTTGTTATGATACTTGTAATCAATGACCAATTTGATACGTTTTGAAGTTTATGGACCAATATAAAATATGTCCTATAGTTTGGGGACCATTGATGCTATTATCTCTATAACATGTCTCCAAATTCATTTTATGATTGATAAAAAATTAATCTTTGTTGGATCTAAAATGTAATGGTAAAGCTCTTTGAAGATTTTCAAAATTCGAATTTTAATTCTTATCTAAACAATTGGAATCATTTTAAGTCTTTACCACTTCAATCAACCAAATATTTTACTGTTTTTAGCTGTAATATTTTATTATCTTTTTGACTAAGTGGACTAAAAATCCTACATTTGTTTTTATTTTTGTCGAAAACATGCTTGTTTATTAAATGGAACTTCCAATAACATTTTATTTTATATTTTAAATTTTAAATTATTATGTTGATCCCATTTTTTTTTATCACTCAATTTTCAAAAATTATATTTTTCACCATTAATTTTTAGAGAAATTATCTTTTTTATGTCAGTGGAATATTTAAATTTCATAAATAAAATTAGTAAGGTAACACATACCTTTAAAATATATTTAAAAATAAAAAAAAATTAAAAAAGAAATGAATATGTGATAATCTCTTAATCTTAGTCGAGTTAAAAAACTTCACTGTTATTGTATCAAATATGAACTCTAATTGTTATAGTTATTATGTATTTTTGACACATTACTGAAATTATTTAATTTGGAGCTATTATTTTTTATGAAATTACCAATTAATTCTGTTATACCCACTTGAGCTTTTGTCTATCTGGATCTCTATAGGTAAAACACTTGACGGACTCACAACTAATCAACAACTTAAGATAAAAAAGCAGACATTTGACTTATATCTATCATGCTCATAATATATAAGCGTATCCCTTCTATCCTCTCAACACTTTTTCAAACATTTATTGATTTAAATATTAAAAATGCGATTCGAAAATCAAACTCCAATGCCGTTTTGATCGATTCCCGTGTCTACATGTCAACTCTTACTCCCATCGTTAGTCTCGTTTCCAGAAAGACATCAACAAAGTTGTAATTTTTTTTATATTTTCTAGAATTTTATGGGAAATTAATAATAGTTATGAATTGTCTAAAAGTCCATTAAACTTGTCATTTTACGTGAATTTTGAAAGTAAATTTCTATATTGTGTCCATCTAAAAAACATGTAGTTATTTTAATAAAAGATTAAAGAAAAAAAAAACATTTACCATGTAATATTTCGTTTGCTAAATCAACATGATACATTGTTTATAAAACCTTAATTAACACAACTTATGATTTCGATTTAATAAGGTAGCATCCTCGTTAAATTTTTTAGGAGATAATATAGCATGCAATTCTCAAGACATATAGATCTTTGCTTTGGTTTTAGGGACCTTACAGGATAATTTCTAAGAATTAGGTGCTAATAAAATTTTTTTTTTTTTTTTTATACATTGTCGGTATTTTATAAATACATTAAGAAACTGACAAATGTGTTTTTTTTATTATATTAATTTTTAAATGTTTTTTGTTATATCCTTTAAAAACATATGTCATTCTATTAAATCTGTTGATGAAGATTTTAAATTTCAATGATAATATATTAAATAAATTTTTTAATAAAAATTTGATGTTTATGAAGTATTTATAGCTGTGCAACTGTTTTATAAAATCATTTCTCAAAAGTTTTTTTTTTTTTTTTTTGTATTTAAGGGTATTGAGATTTGAACCTTGATCATTAAAATTAAAAGTTAAACATTTTACTAACAAATCACATGATATCAAATTTTCATTAGCACCTAATTTCTAAAAATTAAAAGTACGTACAAATAAAAACTACAATTATAATCAAATATTATATTTAATATAAGATTATTTTGTATCCAATGAAATGAACATATAATATGGCAAAGTCCTATTATTAGTGGTATGGTAGCATTATACCCTCAATTTCTCACTAATATGTTTAGTGGGAAATCAAGAGTTTGATGCAGTGAGGAGCCTTCTCCATCGTATTATCCTATCTCGTTGTATCAAACAAGTTCAAAGGTTTAAACTCACATATGATAAAATTTAAATCTAAAACTTAAATTTGAACATACTCTTTATGATAGCACAAAACCTTGATATGTCAATGTTTAATTCACGATCATTAATTACTAACTATTATAAAATGAGAAGGTAGTTGGCTAGGCTTGTTAGTAAGCTTAAAAAATAAGATCGGCTGACTTTTGGTTACCAATCTAACCAGTCTGATGGATTGGACATGTCAGTTATTGAAATTATTTTAAACATTAAAATTTATTTTTAATATTAAATAAATAATAAATATAATAAATAACTAATAAAAATATGTATTTGATTAAAGATATAACTTTTAATTTAAAATTAAATGATTAAATTTCTTCACTTAAAAAAAAAACTAAAAAAAAAAACATAAAAAATCGTTAAAAGTTCAAATGCAGTATACCAAACCAGACTTCGATTCTTAGGGTCCATTTGGATGGGAGGTGAGATTGATTCTGGTGAGATTAAAAACAGCGGTAGAGGTGAGATTAGTTACTGTAGCGGTGAGATTAGATACTGTAGCGGTGAGATTAAAATCAGTGGTAGGATATATGTTTGGACGCAAAAGCAACGGTGTCAGTGAGATGATTTATAGTGAGAACAAAAAATGACCATTAACGACATTAGGTTAAAATATGTATATATAATGAAACTTTTAAATTATTTGATATTTATGAAATTAATAAATAATTAAAAATTATCACATTATATTTTTTCAAGTAATTATTTTATTAATAAATAAATAAAAATTCATAATATATAAATAACATTTTATATTTATTTTATTATTTTTAATTAATTTTATTATTATATAATATATCTATTAATTATAAATTTATTACTTAATAATAAAAATATAATATAAAAAGATAAAACAATCTGGAGCTTGAAGCTCCATAAGGTTTAAAATGTAAAAAGACCCTCCAGTAGGAGGGTCTTTTCTTCATTGGAGCTAAACAAGGCACCAACACGGTTACTGTGCTGATGCCTTGTTATCCAAATGCTTTGTGCGATCCGATTAAGATAAAAAAGTGTCCTAATCGGACCGCACTGAGACTTCGTTTTCTGATCAATCAATCCAGTTTAATTTTTTTATCCATACTTGTTAGTAACTTTTTAAGGGTTTTCTTTTTTGGATGATTTAGTAACTTTTTAAGGGTTAAAATATACCAATTTTTTTTTTTTTTTTTTATAGGCTAAAATTTGAAGGCAGTATAGGAGAGTATATACTTAGTATGTGTAGATGAGAGAGTGCATTTAGGGTTGGTTCCCATTTGGGTTGAATGTGGTTGGTGAAGGGTCAAATCCTTTTAACTGTGGATTTCACTGGGAAAAGCAATCAAGCTTCTCTCTCTCTGACTCTCTGTCTTAGGGGGGCATTTTTACAAAGTAGGTAAAAGTGTAAAACTGTAAAAAGGGTGTTTTCTTTTTGTTTGTAAGTCAGATAAAGTGTCTCTCAGTCTCGCTACTTTTCCTGAGCTTCTTCAAATATAATTAATTTTTTTCTCTGATAATTAAGATTTAGAAATGATATAAACATAATAAATGGTTAAAATACTTTTTAATTTTTTTATTTAAATAAATCATGTTATTTTGTTATACATAAATAAATATTTAATCTTTCATTCGCATTCAAATAATTTTTTAATTTTTAATTTATATTAAAATAAATAATTTTTTATTTGAATATAAATAAAAAATAAGAATTATTAAAATATAAAAACTTACATAAAATATAAAATCATTCAATATTTTTTTAATATTTTAATCATATTAAATTACTAATTAACTTCTAAGATTATTGCAGTAATTTTTTTTTTCTTTCTTTTCTTTTCTAATAAATTTTTTTACATTCTTTTGAGTTGTAAATATACTGTGGTAAATGAGTTTGAGAAGGTCCAAAAAGAATAAACGCCAAGATAAATCAGTCAGTTTACTCTTTGTCTTTGGGTGGATTAATTAATTTTGCTCGTCCATACATCAGACTATGCAGAAGAAGAATAATAATAGTAACAAATTTATATATTTTTTCCCTTAGAAAAATTATTTTCAGGTTTACCTTATTCACTTGCTAATGCTTTTTCTTTTTATCAATTGGATAATTATTGGTTATAATCTTTGTTTTAGATGTTAAAATTTGAAGATTTTAGTTTATACTAATATCTATATTCAAAAATGAAATTCATTAAACAAAATTTTTTACTAGATCTCATATAGTATCTTTATTCTCTAAGGGATATTTAATTTATATTTTAAGAATATTATTTAAAATTATTTTATTAAATAATTTATTTTTTAATATTTAAAATTTATAACATTAAATATCAACTATCACATTTAATAATAAAAAATTATTACGAATAATATCTTAATTATCTTGAAGAGTTCTTAAAGTATTCTTTAGTAAAATTTTATTTTGAAAGTTAATAATTTTGTTAATTTTTGCAAAAGAAAAAAAAAATGCCACAATGTATTGAAAAGTTGTGGAATGTGCACATTACTTAAAAACCCATGTGTCAAATTATGACTTAAAAAAAAACCTGTAACACAATTTTCATAATTTATATTATTAATCATTTTTATTAAATTTAATGTCACGTGACATTAATCTAATTAAGAAAACACATAAAAATTAATTTATACAATCAATAATATATATTAATAGAATTATATTAGTAATTTAATTTTATTTGAAAAAATAATAAAAAATCACTTTATTTTTGTCTTCATTTAAAAAATAATACATGTAATTATTCCATATATTTTTTCTTTTTTATATTTCAAAATAATTATATAATATTTTTTAATTTTACTATTCATCTTAATTATCAAAATTTTATATATTTCATTCAGAAAATGGTAGTACAATACTAATATATTTTAATCGCCTTTGCTCTCCAATGGGTCAACACTTTTGCCACAACATCCAATGCAATTATATTACTACTAGTAGTATTTTTTATTCTAATTTTACAAAATTTAATTCTATATATATATATATTTTACACTTTTTCAGAAACATTACAAAAATTTGAGAAAAGTTTCTAAAAGAAAGTCCCATTTTCCCTTTCGGTTTCATAAAAAGAAAAAGAAAAAAAAGAAAGAAAGTAGTACTGTATAATACCAAAGAATTCCCATGACTTATGATGGAGTTCTTTTCAACTTTTGCATAGATATCCACGAGCCTATCAACATCTTAGCATTACATTTCTCTGAGTTATACTCTCTCTCACTTCACAGATTATATATGAAACACTGAAAACAACCAAACCAAGCTCTTTCAGTCCCCTCCAATGGCTACAGCCTGCAAATACCCGCTTCTTCTCTCCCTCTGCTTCACATTCTTCATGTTTACCTCAGCTTCAACTGAAGCTGATGCCCTTCTTAATTTTAAGGCTTTCATTGATGACCCAAAGCACTCTCTTTCCAGTTGGTCAAATACTTCTGGTGTTCATCACTGTAACTGGACTGGTATTACTTGCATTCCAACTCCTTCACTCTATGTGTCTTCCATTAACCTTCAAAGCTTGAATCTTTCTGGTGAAATACCATCTTCAATATGTGAACTACCCTATTTGTCTAATCTTAACCTTGCTGATAACCTTTTTAATCAGCCTATTCCACTACACCTCTCTCAGTGTAGTTCCTTGGAGACTTTGAATCTTAGTAACAATCTCATTTGGGGTACTATCCCAGATCAGATTTCTCAGTTTGATGTCTTGAAAGTTCTTGACTTGAGCAAAAATCATATTGAAGGGAAGATTCCTGAGACTATTGGGTCATTGGAGCATCTTCAATTGCTCAACTTGGGAAGCAACTTGCTTTCAGGTAGTGTTCCTTTTATTTTTGGCAATTTTAGTGAGCTTGCTGTACTTGATTTGTCTCAAAATGCTTACTTGGTGAGTGAGATTCCTAGTGATATTGGGAAGCTTGAGAAGCTTGAGCAGCTCTTTTTGCAAAGGTCTGGTTTTCTTGGTGAAATCCCTGAATCTTTTGTGGGTTTACAAAATTTGATCACTTTGGACCTTTCTCAGAACAATCTGACTGGTAAGCTTCCACAAACACTAGGCTCTTCTCTAAAGAACTTGGTGTCTTTTGACATCTCAGAGAACAAGCTCTTGGGGTCATTTCCAAGTGGTATATGTGGTGGAAAAGGCCTTAAATTCCTCAGTCTCCATACAAATTTCTTCAATGGCTCAATACCTGAGTCCATTTCTGAGTGCTTGAATCTTGAAAAATTTCAAGTTCAAAACAATGGATTTTCTGGTGATTTCCCTAATGGATTATGGTCTTTACCAAAAGTTATGCTCGTCAGAGCTGAAAACAATAGGTTCTCTGGGGAATTGCCGGATTCAATATCAATGGCTGCTCAGTTGGAGCAAGTTCAGATAGACAATAACAGCTTTACTGGTAAAATACCTCAGGGTCTTGGCCTGGTAAAGAGCTTATACAGATTTTCTGCTTCTCTTAATGGTTTCTCTGGTGAACTACCTCCAAACTTTTGTGATTCACCTGTTATGAGTATAACAAATCTTTCCCATAATACCCTGTCCGGTCAGATTCCAGAGTTGAAGAAATGTAGGAAACTAGTTTCCTTGTCTTTAGCAGATAACAGCCTTACTGGAGAAATCCCACCTTCCCTTGCTGAATTACCAGTGCTAACTTACCTTGATCTATCTCATAACCGTCTCAGTGGTTCTATTGCACCAGGGCTCCAAAACTTGAAGCTAGCTCTCTTCAATGTATCCTTCAACCAACTCTCTGGTAGGGTCCCATTATCTCTAATATCAGGCCTCCCAGCTTCATTTTTGGAAGGAAATCCTGGACTCTGCGGCCCTGGATTGCCAAATTCTTGCTCTGATCAACAGCCAAAACATCACTCTTCTGGTCTGACAACTTTGACATGTGCCCTTATATCTATAGCATTTGCTATTGCAACTGTGGTTGTTGCTGCTGGTGTTTATCTGTTTCGTAGATATTCCAAGAGGAAGTCTCAAACGGGCGTTTGGAGGTCAGTATTCTTTTACCCTCTTAGAATCACCGAGCATGATTTGATAACGGGAATGGATGAGAAAAGTGCTCTAGGAAGTGGTGGCCCTTTTGGCAGGGTATATACAATAAGTCTACCGAGTGGTGAACTAGTTGCCATAAAGAAACTGGTCAATTTTGGGAGCCAACCTTACAAAGTTTTGAAGACAGAAGTCAAGACATTAGCCAAGATCAGGCATAAGAACATTGTTAAAGTTCTGGGGTTTTGCCACTCAGATGAATCAGTCTTTCTTATTTATGAATTCTTGCAGAAGGGGAGTTTAGGGGATTTGATTTGCAGACCAGATTTTCAGTTGCAATGGAGTGCTAGATTGAGGATTGCAATTGGGGTTGCGCAAGGATTGGCATACCTTCACAAGGATTATGTTCCACATTTGCTTCACAGAAATCTCAAATCAACAAACATTCTTCTGGATGCTGACTATGAACCAAAGCTTACAGATTTTGCACTTGATAGGATAGTTGGAGAAGCTCCATTTCAGTCAACTATGGCTTCAGAATTTGCACACTCCTGCTATAACGCACCAGGTAAGGGATCCCTCAGAAACTCTAGGTTAACGTTCCTTGATGCATTGTTACATTGATTTATTATTTGTTAAAGCTTAGCCCAACTTGATGCTTTCATACATCTAGATGGAATTTGATGGATGAATACTATCACATCATATTGCCAAAAGACTTTGACTCAAATTTTGTTTTGCTACATTTCTGTGATTGTAACTTTCTAAGGGTTTTTTTATTTTTATTTTATAGAAAACATTGTTCAAAGTTGATTCTAAATAAAATCAAGATTTGATATAAAAAATCTCTTTTGTTAATCATGGAGACTTCTGAACTCTGAAGTGCAGTCCAAATTCTCCAATTAAACACCATTTTTCACTTATGTCAGTTGTTTGATTGCAGAATATGGATACAGTAAGAAAGCAGCCGAACAGATGGATGTTTATAGCTTTGGTGTGGTGCTGTTAGAGCTCATAACTGGCCAACAAGCTGAGGACATTGAATCCTTGGACTCCCTTGATATTGTGAAATGGGTTCGTAGAAAAGTTAATATTAGCAATGGGGCATTACAAGTTCTTGATCCTAAGATATCAAATTCTTCCCAAAAGGAAATGCTAGGAGCTCTTGAAATCGCCCTGCGCTGCACTGCTGTTATGCCGGATAAAAGGCCGTCAATGTTTGAAGTGGTGAGAACACTTCAGTCTCTTAACCCAAGGACTTGCCTTCCAAATCTGGAGCTCTCTGCTCCTGAGGAGCGATCGCTTCCTGTTTGAATATTGAAAGTAAAGATCACCCCATTTTCGTTCATGTCTTGTATGTAATCATCTCTTTTTGAGTTTCTTATTGGGAAATGTTTGGGCATTGTTTTGTTTCCCATTTCTCTACCAGAATGTTTCGGAAGTTCATTAATAGTAATATTACGAGGTTTTTACAATGTATTACGAAACTCTTTTGTGCAGGCAGGGGAAACTGGGTGTTTTAGGTTATATATGATTCATTGATTCCCTCAAAAATTAAAATCGATAGATTTTGCTTCACATAAAATAAAAAAAAATTGAGACTCTAGCCAAAATCCTTGCTAAAGACTACAGGGCTGCCAAAATCCTAGACAGCAGCAACTAAGGAAGTGAGTTATTGCCTTTAAAGAAGTGAGTTATTGCCTTTAAAGAAGTGAGTTATTTGATAATATATTGAATATGATTATGATAAAAAAAAATGAATTTAGAGTTAAAATTAAATTATTATGATAAATAATGAAAAATATCACAACTTGATGATAATTTTTAAAGTAAGGTATAAATATAAAATAACACAAAAACAACACGAATACACGAATCAATTCGTTATATGTAAAAAAAATTAAAATGAATATCAAAATTTAATTCATTTAGATTATATTGATATTCATCATTTCTATTCATATTAAAAAATAAAAAAAATAATAAAACATAAACCTAACAATTATTATATAATAGCTCATAACTTATAACATCATTTAACATAGTCTTTTTTACTATTTAATCATCATAATATTTTTTTTATTTTAATTCAACATCAAAAGTTTAAAAAAAAAATACTTACATCATCCCAACTCAAATTCTTATTCAATATTTTAATTTTTATCGATAATTTATCAATAAAATAATTTTTTATTCAATAATATAAAAAATAATATGACTTTATTTTTAAAAATAAAAATAAAAAACCAATCATCATACAACACGTACCACAAAATTAAGAGTTATTTGAATAGTATCAAACACGAATATGACATAAAAAAGTAACTAAAATACGACTCGAAAAAATAGCATGATCACGACATAAATACACGAACGTGTCAAAATTTATATAGAACAGACTCGACACAAAATTGAGAATTATTTGAATAGTGTCAATTAGACCTGACAATTTCGGATATGAAAAAATAATTAAAATACAATACAACACAACACAAAAAAATAAAACTAACACAATACGAATGTACGAATGTGTCAAAATCTATCAACACGATACAAAAAAATAATGGGACAAAAAATTAAGAGTTATTTGAATAGTGCTAATTAGATCAGGCAATTTCGGACCTGACACGAACACGAAAAAATAAATAAAAATAACACAACACGAAAAAATAATAGTAACATGACACGAATGCACGAATGTGTCAAAATCTATACATAACGTATCAAAATTTATATATATATATATATATAATACCTTTAATACGATTATAACATAACAAATAACATAATTTTTTTTTTTAAATAACATAAATACAACACGAAATAATTATAAAAAAATTACAAAAAAATAAATATATTTTGGAGTTGCTTGCAAGAGAGCAATTGTTCTTTTATAAATAAATATATTTTGGAGTTGCTTGCAAGAGAACAATTGTTCTTTTAATTGAGGGGTTTGTCGGTTTGCCTTTTAATTTCCCTTTAATATATTTTTATAAGATATATATGTTGGATCCTTAATCTAACATTGGGTTTATATGTGAAAAATTATGTGTCGTAGACTGTCAAATAAGGCTAAGCCTATTTAAAATGGTCTACTGAAATTTGGGTAATTTGGGTTTTAATGTATCTAATAGGATGTGAGCCTTTAATGTGTAGAGACTTAAAGGTAATTTCTATTTTTATGATTGGTTAAAATAGAAATACCAAAAGATAACAAGGTAGTTATCTATGAATAGTGGTTATGATCCCCAGATCACACGTTAATCATTCTATTCTTTTCTGACATCCTATTATCAGAGAGAGAGCGAGAGAAAACAAAAGGATTCTTTAAGAGAACGTGTTGATCTAGAAGACATACCGCACTGCTCTGGAGAGTAATTGATTGTCATGGATTCAGGTACGCTTCCGCATATATGATCTGTTGATTCTTGATGATTTAACATGAACGTTTCCTAGTATTTGAGGGATGTTTTACATCCAAAGAGATTTTCTATCAATTGGCATCAGAGCCACTTCATGTGGCATCTTTAAGGATATATATAGATTTTATTTTTTTACCGACAACCGTGAGGTCGCACCAGCATGGATAGCCTCGACCTGTTGGCAAGGCCGCCGTCGCCCAAAAAAAAAAGGTTTCTGCCATTGACGGCCGTTTGGCCACCAGATCACCTAGGGGTCGAACAGACCCTTAGGGTTTGAGGAACCATGCGTTGACTTTGATTGTGACCAATTTTTTTGGGTCAATTTTGATGCAATTTAAATTTGAATATTGGTATGTTTATATATATTTTGGGATGAATTAATTTAAGCAACATGTCACCAAAGTGACCTCTCTTGTGGAAATTAATTTGTTTTGGAATATAAACGGTTGTGTGCATGTAACTTATGTGAACATTGACAGAATTGCATGGGCACCTGTGGTAATAAACATGTGATGATTATTCGATTTTACATGTGAACAATACATCGGCCCAAATGAAGATTTATTGTTCGACCTGTTTCTTATTATCAGTGTTTGATTACTACGCCAAGATCACTTATAAATTTATATTTTTGTCCAAAGACAAAATATTAATGGAGTGCCCGGTATTTGGAGATGGGGTTTACCTCTATTTAAATTTTATTGCTATTTCTGTTATGAGACTTATGTGAGCTTGTTTTGTTTGTTTGTTGTTCTCTGTGTTAAACTACAACCACTCCTGCTAATATTTCTTCCAACATCAACTTTATTCCTATGCTCAATGACACAAATTTCAAGTCATGGCAAGAGAACCTCTTGATAGTTCTCGCAGTCATGGATCTCGACCTTGCGTTAAGGGCTGATTCTTCTACACCTCTTACAGATAAGAGTACCTTTGATGAAAAGAGTGATATGGAAAGGTGGGAGAAATCAAATTGCATGTGTATGATGATCATGAAGAAAGCCATTCCGGAAGCATTCAGGGGCACAATGTCTGAAAAGATTACTATGGCTAAGGAGTTCCTTGCAGACATGAAAAGAGGTTTGTCAAAAACGAAAAGGCTGAAAATGGTACGCTCTTGACAAGTCTACTTTCAATGAGATACAAAGGCAAAGGCAATATCAGGGAGTACGTCATGGAGATGTCTCATCTTGCTTAAAAGTTGAAAGCACTTAAGCTAGAACTTTCTGAGGACTTGCTAGTGCATCTGGTTCTGATATCCCTTCCGACACAGTTTAGCCAATTTAAGGTGAGCTACAACTGTCAAAAATAGACTTGTTCTCTGAATGAGCTCATCTCATACGGTGTTTAGGAAGAGAAAAGATTGAAGCAAGATAAGACTGAAAGTACTCATCTGGCCTCAACGTCTAAGAACAAGGACAAGGGAAAAAAAAAAAAGAAGAAGGATAAGGAAGCTGCAGATACAACAACTCAAAAGAAACAATAAAAAAACCGGGTCAACCAGAAGGTTCTGGTTGTTTCTTCTACGGAGTTGAAAGGCATCAGAATAAGCATTGCACCAAATACCACGCATGGCATTCTAAGAAAGGCATGCTTTTTAATTTGGTTTGTTCTGAGGTTAATTTAACTTTGATACCTAGACACACGTGGTGGTTAGATTCTGGTGCAACAACTCACTTCAGTGTGTCTATGCAGGGTTGCCTGAGTTGTCGAAAGCCAAGTGATGGTGAAAAATACATCTATGTGGGCGATGGCAAGACGGTTCAAGTTGAGGCAATAGGAAAATTTAGATTATTATTAAAAATTGGAACTTATTTGGATCTTAATGAGACATTTATTGTACCGTCTTTTAGACGGATTTTGATTTCTATTTCTACTTTAGACAAATCTGGTTATTCTTGTTCATTTGGGAATGAAAAATTTAGTTTGTTTCATGATTCAAAATTGATTGGTTCCGGTTCTTTGTCAGGTTATGATAATCTTTATTTGATTGATACAATTACTTCATTTAATGAATCCCTGTAATTAAGTACACGAGGCATAAAGAGAAAATTAACCAATGAGAATTCGGCTGCGTTGTGGCACAAGAGACTAGGTCATATCTCTAGGTGGAGAATAGAGAGACTTGTGTCAGACGAAATTTTAGACCCCTTAGATTTAGAAGATTTTGATGTTTGTGTTAACTGTATAAAGGGGAAACAAACCAATAAAAGGAGATTTGAAGCCAACAGGACTTTGGATGTCTTAGAACTTATACATACGGATATTTGTGGGCTATTCCCTACGATTGCATGGAATGGTCAACAATATTTTATAACGTTCATAGAGGATTATTCTAGATATGGCTACATATATCTCATTCATGAAAAGTCACGATCACTGGATGTGTTCAAAAAATTTAAGGCTGAAATTGAGAACCAGCTCAACAAAAAGATCAAAACCGTCAGATCTGACTGTGGTGGTGAGTACTATGGCAGATATTACGGTTCAGGTGAACAACGTCCAGGACCGTTTGCTAAATTCCTAGAGGAATATGGTATCATCCCACAATACACTATGCCGGGTTCGCTCACTATGAATGGTGTTGCTGAAAGACGAAACAGGACACTTAAAGACATGGTGAAGAGTATGATTTGTCATTCTACCTTACCAGAATCACTCTGGGGAGAGGCGTTTAAAACTGTAGCTTATATCCTTAAAAGGGTTCCAACTAAAGCAACTGCAAAAACCCCTTATGAACTTTGGATGGGCAAAATACCCAGTTTAAAGCACTTGCACATTTGAGGATCTCCAGCTGAGGCAAGGCCTTATAGGCCTAATGAAAAGAAACTGGACTCAAGAACTGTGAGTTGCTATTTTATTGGATACTCTGAAAGATCCAGGGGGTGCAAGTTTTATGATCCCATGACTAAGTCAATTTTCGAGTCGAGAAATGCCCGGTTCTTTGCGGATGTCGAGTTTGCGTAGGGAGATACAGTTAGAGACTTTATCTTTGAAGAGGAATATGTTGATATTCCCACAGGTGTTATTGGCATTGATCAAGATTCCATTCTTGACTTTGTGCAAGGCACAACAGATCAAGACAATGTCGATGAACCTCCCATTCAAGAAATTATTCCAGAAGAACAAACTCTACCACCTCAAGAGCCTATGCCATTAAGGAGATCCACTAGAGAAAGGAGAAGTGCAGTGCCTGATGACTACATTGTATTTCTTCAAGAACATGAGGTTGACATTGGAGTGATGGAAGATGATCCGATCAACTTCCATCAAGCCATGGAAAGTTCTAACTCTCAGAAGTGGATTGATGCCATGAATGAGGAGATTAAGTCCATGGAAGACAATGACGTGTGGGATCTTGTCCCATCGCCAGAAGGTGCGAAACCTATTGGTTACAAGTGGATATTTAAGACCAAGAGGGATTCGAAAGGCGATGCGGAAAAGTACAAGGCTCGTCTTGTCGCTAAGGGCTTTACACAGAAAGAAGGCATCGATTATAAAGAGACTTTCTCTCTGATTTCTTCGAAAGACTCTTTCAGGACTATAATGGCATTGGTGGCGCATTTCGATCTTGAGCTATATCAGATGGATGTAAGGACAACGTTTCTCAATGGTAACATTGATGAGACTATCTATGGGCTCATGAAAGCATCTCGACAATGGTTTTTCAAGTTTCATCAAGTGATCATCTCGTTCGGTTTTGAGATAAATTTGGTCGATGATTGTATATACCATAAGTTCTGTGGAGCAAGTATATTTTTCTTGTTTTATATGTGGATGACATTTTGCTTTCCAGCAAAGATATAGGCTTATTGCATGAAACCAAGAGATATCTAGCTAAGAATTTTGGGATGAAAGATCTTGGTGACGCCTCTTTTGTATTAGGCATAAAGATACACTGGGATCACTATCGGGGTATTCTTGGATTATCACAAAAGAGCTATATCGAACAGGTTCTCAAGAGATATGGCATGCAGGATTGCGAACCAGGTAATACCCCTGTGGCAAAGGGTGACAAGTTTAGTCTCAATTAGTGCCCTAAGAATGATTTTAAGGAAAAGAAAGTGTAGAAGATTCCTTATGCGTCTGCCGTAGAAAGTCTGATGTATGCTTAGGTTTGTACGCGTTCAGATATTGCGTACATTATTGGGATGTTGGGCAGATATTTAAGTAATCCAGGAGTAGACCATTGGAAAGCAGCCAAACGGGTCTTCCGGTACTTACAGAGAACAAAAGACTACATGCTCACGTATTGGAGGTAGAATCAGCTTAAGATCGTTAGGTATACTGACCCCAATTTTGCTAGATGCCAAGATAGTATGAAATCTACGTCGGGTTATATCTTCCTGCTAGCAAGAGGTGCTGTCTCCTGGAAGAGTGCTAAACAGTCTCTTACAGCCTCTTCCACCATGGCGGCAGAGTTCATAGCATGTTATGAGGCATCCAATCACGGAATATGGTTGCGAAATTTTGTCACGGGGCTACGCATAGTGGACGGTATTGAAAGACCACTCAAGTTATTTTGTGACAATAAGCCGGCAGTTACAACAGGAGCTCGATGAAGTCAAAGCATATAGAAATCAAGTTCCTAGTTGTTAAACAAAGAGTTCAGAGTGGACAGTTGTCTATAGAGCACATCGATACAAACTCCATGGTTGCGGATCTGCTTACTAAGGGATTGCCACCCAAAGTGTTTTCATGAGCACACTGCTCATATGGGTGTCATGTCAATTGAAGGTATTTAGTTTTAGTAAGAGTTTGAAATTTTAGATGCTTTAAAGTTATTTCAGTTTATGGATATTTTAAAATTATTTTCTGCAGAAATAAAGTTTTGGTTTATTTACACTCTGATTTTGGTATGGATTGATCTCACTAAGGTTTAAGGGTGGACCAGTTGGAAATAGGCATGTTAAGATCACATTGCATTAAATTTCCATGCTACACATCCACATCATGATCCATGTCATTCAGTTGTATTGGCATATGTGACCATTGATAGGTCGAGTTACGAAAGATGTAACGAATGCCGCTTTGATCCTATGCTGGTATGATTGATGGACCGGATTGGTTATAAATACATGTCAGTAATGATAGCGAAGTTGAGCTCATATGATTATTTTTTGCAATGCATAATTATAAAGTTACACATATAGCCCAAGTGGGAGATTGTTGGATCCTTAATCCAACATTGGGCTTATATGTGAATAATTATGTGTCGTAGACTGTCAAATAAGGTTAAGCCCATTTAAAGTGGTCTACTGAAGTTTGGGTAATTTAGACTTTAATGTATCTAATAGGGTGTGGGCCTTTAATGTGTAGAGACTTAAGGGTAATTTCTATTTTTATGATAGGTTAAAATGAAAATACCAAAAGATAATAGGTTAGTTATATATGAATAGTGGTTATGGTCCCGAGATCACACGTTAATCATTCTATTCTTTTCTGACATCCCATCATTAGAGAGAGCGAGAGAAAACAAAAGGATTCTCTAAGAGAACGTGTTGATCTAGAAGACATACCGCACAGCTCTAGAGAGTAATTGATTGTCATAAATTCAAGTACGCTTCCGCATATTAGTCTATTGATTTTTGGTGATTTAACATAAATATTTTTTAAGATTTGAGGGATGTTTTACATCCAAAGAGATTTTCTATCGATATATATTTACAATTGATATTTGACAACATCAAGAAATAAGGTATTTGGTGCTCAAAAAAGAAGAAAAAAAATTACATGATATTAAGACACCTATAAAAAATTAACATATAATAGAATATGGGACGTAGTTTTTTTTTTTTTTACCAAACAAAGCTATTTTGTAATCTTATTTCTGTAATCAGAGTGTTTTTAAATTTTATTCCAAAAGCAAGTAATGTTGTACAATTAGATTCCACACTAACATAACAATTGTACATCACCCTTCTTCATCTGTGCAAGAGATCGTTATTTTCAATTGAATTTTTGGCAAAGATATAATTAATTAAATATTTTTTATCTGATACTAGGGAATTAAATTTGAAACTACTCTAAATAAGGTTAATGAAATTCTAGAGAAAACTCAAGGAATAAAAACTAATTATATATACTTTTAATTTGTTTTACTAATCTTTAATTCTCAAATTGCAAATTTTTACGAGCCAAAAATAAAAGAAATAAGTCCTTAGCAGAAGTGTTCATGGGTCGGGTACGGTCGGACCTAAGTATAGTATCAACATCACATATACTTGTCCAAGTTTGGGCTGGCCCAAAATATGAGTTTCAAATACTGTTCAAATCCGTCCAGATTTATAAATGGATAATCCAAACCCGTTTATGCCTGCTTATATTATTAATTTTTTTTAAGATATGTTATTTTTTATTTTTTTAGTCATTTTTTTCCTTTATTAAGTTCTAAAATATGGATAACTTAACATATTTTTAAATGTTTACACTATAATATTATATATATTTATTTTTTATATGATATAAATTATATAATATACAAAAATATAAATAATAAATTATATAAATAAAAAAATAAGCTCGGGTTGGGCTCGGATTTTGATTGTTGGAGTCAAAACCCAACTCATTTTCTAAATGAATCTCAATTTTTTTTTATCTAAATTCATGTTTCGGACATAATATTTTTGTTCAAACCCTTTCAGATATTGAACAGGCTTTCGAGTTTGGATGAATAGCCTGGCGTCTAGTCCTTAATATAGCAAACCCACATGGCCAATACATTATTCCAACTAATGATTTGGTAAATGGCATACAAATGTAAGCATGCAACTGATAAACACTAAAGTTGTTGCCAAAATTTGCATGATGAGGTAAGAAACCTAGATTCTATAATTATTTTATATATTTAGAGTTCTTGTGAAAATTTTTAATTTTATAAATAAAGTTACAAAAGTAATACAAATTTCATTTAATTTTTTTTTTAATATATTTAAAAGATATGTTTTATTTTATTAATCCGTTTATAAAATTTAAAAATTTCAATCACGATGAATTAGATAATTTACTTATCTCAATAAATTAAAACCAATATTTTATGGTCAAATACGTGTAAACAAAAATTTTCAAATGCAAAGATATGATTGGGCAATTTTACTATATTTTTCACACGTAGTGATACATGATTTGCCTTAAATTAAAACGTAACTTGATGAGACTGTGGAACCCACACTTTCATTCATGTGGCTAAATTAAAATTAGCATGATTGCTGAATTTATTATATACCAACTATATATGGTTACTTGGTTAGTAAAATCTTCAATTATTTATCACTTTGTTTATCCATTATAAATTTGCCATTTTCACTCACTAAATTTGCTGTTTTTTACTCTCTCTTTTATTCACTCAAATGTTGAAAGGAAAATTTTTTTCTCAAGTTTGGTATTGATGAAGCAAAATCATGCAAAAACAATTCTTACATTTTGGGATTTTAATTTGGATTTAAAGTTAGTTCCATTGAGATATAATCAGGTCAGTTTGAATAAGGAGTTTCTTGTCAGATTAATAAGAATGCGATTTATTCTTTAATTTTACTATTAATTTTTTTTATTCTTTCTTCTTCTTTTTTTATTCGATCTTATCAATTTAAGCTCAGTTTTTTTTTTCTTTTCATTTTCATGTTTTCTAATGTTTTGCTTTCAAGACCCATTCTTTAATTTTTTTATGCAATTCTAGTTTTCTCTTGTGTTTTATCAATGAAATCAGTAACATTCGGATTCTAAATTAATCTGAGTGACTAAATTGTTTAAATTCACATTTAGACGGGGGAAAAATGAAACACATTTTTTTTTAGATTTTTAGCCGGAAAATGAGATATCAACTAGCAGGTAATTTGTATATCATTTCAAGTCAAATCATTTCCAATGTTTGATAATTTAAAGAGATTAATTTGGCCTTGCATGTTTCTTACAATTCAAGGATTGGATCTTCACATAATATTTTTATCCGAATCGGGATGAGTGTCGGATTATGGCTATGTTTATTTTTTTTTTAAATTTTCATATATTTGAAAGATCATACTTTTATATTTATATCCGAATATGTGTTAAATACATGTAACATAATTACTTTAAAAAATAAAAATTCCAGATAATATAACATAATATTATTCTTCATTGTAAGTTGCAAATTAATTTTCCTAATGTCCCAAATCTCTCTTTCTCTCTATATTCATGTGAATGAGTTGTAGGATGTTATTCAAAAACTAACTTTAATATTAATTACCATATTAGGATGTTCACTAGACGACGATCTTTAAAATGGTGTCTTTAGCATACAATTAATTTTATAACCATAATGATACAAATTTTGAATGCCACATATCAATACTAATCATAAAGTAAAATGATTAAGTTTAGTGTCACGAGTTAAGTGATATTAATCCAATTGATAAAATTATCAAAATATTAAATAAAACACTAATAATAAAAATGAAATCAAAGATATTTTTAACTAAATAATTCTTTAAAAAAAAACCCACTTTTTTATAAAAAAAATTATCCATATATGGAATTCTACTTATAAATTATCACTCTATCGATTGGTAATTTTTTTTAGGTTTATATTTGATGCACTGTCATTGTATAGTTTTATACACCGATAGTGAATCCTACGGTAACACTTCATTAAAAAATAAACACTAAACTTAACTTTTAACATGTGGTATCATATGGTGCACTGTCAGTGTATAGATCTATACACTAATAGTACATCGTTTAGCATCATATATAGATATAAAATTAAGTTGTTGTTAGTATCCAAGTGTATAATTAGAGGGATTAAAAAACTTATACACTCCTAGACTAAGTATAAATGTTCATCAATAAGTGCATTTGCAACTAAAGAAGAACAATGTGGAAGTATACAAAAATCCCATGAAATTAAATGAAAGATTAAGATCCCATTTTAAATTAATGGTGGTATCATGAATTTTTTTGCAGGATAATTCTCCCATCTATTAACATGACTTCACCAAACTTTGATGAGAACCTGTATCTTCCCCTCAGTCCAATGTCCTTTCCTTTGCCAACTCAGTTTGAAGAATCTAATACAATATTCATGAATGGTACTAATTTGGATAACTTATTCCTCCAAAACCATGGTCTATTCCCAATGGCACAGCCAAATTACCCCCCTGATGCTCATGAAAGCTATGGTTTTCTTAGTAATCTCCTACAAGTGAACCAAATTCCAGCCACATTGCCTGATCAGTATCCTAATTTGCAGCATGAAACTTCATTGCTACTTCAAAAAAATCCCCCTCAGTTCCCTTATAATATGTCTCAAGAGATGACAAACTCTTTCATTCCTATGGAGCAAAATGTTGAGGAAATGAGTATCTTGGAAAGTGGTGAAGCAAGCTATAATATTAAATCCAGCAGTATCAAAAAGCCTAGAATTACATCAAAGAAGCAAAAACAAGCAGAAGAAACAAGGTTACAATTATTCAAACTCTTCTTAATTAATGATGTATATGAGTTTGTGTATTTGATCATCGACTGAACAAATTTGAGTGGCAGTGATAAGAGTAACAGTACTCAGAGCCCTGGTGGAAGTAATGAAAATACGAGTAACCAATGTAAGAGAAGGCGTCAGCCGAGGCAGGACTCACTGCGGATTTTTGGTGTGAGAAGCTCAACTTACCGAGGAGTAAGCAGGTCTGATCCTATCCATCTTATTTAGGTTAATTAGACATGTAAATAATGCATACATATTCAAGTATTTTATGATTGAAATATGACATCCAATTTGATGTAGATACACTGATCGATACGAGGCATTTTTGTGGGATAACAGTGATCGAAGACAAAAACCAAAGACAGGTCATTAGATTATCTAGTTTTCTGTTCTGTTTTTCTGCTTTGTATTATTTTTCTTTCCTGGTTATCATCATCTCATTGATTACTAACCCTGTTGTTGTTGTTCTTCTTCTTCTTCTTCTTCTTCTTCTTTCTACACTTGCAGTTTATATAGGTCAGTGATTTCATTCAATGCCACTTTTTAATAGTTATTCGTCAGCTTTTTTTCTGCATACAATCTACACCTCGTTCAGGATTTTAAGCTTCCTACCTCTCCAATTTAGGAAGCAGAAATTAAGGGGAAAAAATTATGAGGTATGAGAGGGGAAGATATGTTGAGTGCCCCCATTCAAACATGAGGGGCTGCAAACAAGCTTTCCTCTCAAAACTTATGCATGTCATGTTAAAAGGGGAGGACAATTGGAGGAATATTAAGCTAGCATGACAAGGTCTTCTTAGTATCCCAATGGAAAAAGTAGTATTGTTTTGGAGACCAAGATTTTTGAAACTTCATTTCATTTGGTTTGGCAGGTGGATATGATGATGAAGTGTCTGCAGCAAGGGCTTATGATTTAGCTGCTCTCAAGTTATGGGGCGAATTTGCGCCGCTGAATTTCCCAGTATGTTTTCTGTCACTCACAGCATATATTTTACAAGTTTGATCAATCAATGCTTAATTAGCAGCTAAATTTTCTTCAATGTATCTCTAGATTAGTAACTATGAGTCGGATTTGGTAGAGATGCAGTTTTATACAAAACATGAATATTTTCGCAACATAAGAAGGTAAGCCTCAAGTTACTTAGAATTATTTCTTTTTCTTTTGTTCTCAATGATCCATTAATACAAATGAATTGATTCATTATATTCTGGAAACTTCACAAATTTCAGAAAAAGTAGGGGCTTTGCAAAGGGTGTATCCATTTATCGTGGAGTCTCCAGGTAGTGTATATATATATATATATATATATATATATATATATATATATATATATATATATATATATCCTCATCTCCTTCTCCCCCACCTGTTCTATTCTTCTTTTTCCCACTCTCTCTCATCAGAAATCACTCAGCAGGAACTCAGATTTCAAGAAATGGCAAGCAAGGATTGGAAAAGGGAAGGAGATTAAAGGAATTTACCTAGGAACATTTGGTAAGTACTGATCCTAACTTATTTCATTATTATAATTAAAGAGAACTTGACAATCAAGTAATCCTTCCTTTATAAGTTATTCTATTATTGATATTAATATGGTATTCTAAAATCAAATCACTTCTAGAGAATTACATCATAAATAAAACAATGGTGAAACTAGATCTAGCTAGCACATTTTTGTTAATTGTTTGAGAACTAAATGCTTTAACTTTCAAGGTTCATGTCTTTATACTCTTTTTTCATTATTAAACAACCAGATACTGAAGAGGAAGCAGCTAGGGCTTATGATGTTGCAGCCATTAGGCTCAAAGGTGCAAATGCTATTACAAATTTTGATTTAAATGAGTATGATCTGACGGGCATTCTTCAAAGTGCGAAGCTACCAATTGGCAAGGGAGCTTCTAAGCTATTGCTGCAGTCTTCGGTGGATGACGTTATTAGAAAGAAAAGAAATGAGAAAAATTCCTTTGTATATTTTGAAGAAGATCATTCAGGCAGCCCTGAACCGAACCTACTATCAATGTCCCCTGAAGAGTTTCAAAACCTACTAGCTCCAGAAGATCCTAACATGCAGCATCAGCAGAATCTGTACCATTCCAACCAGGACCTGAACCAAATTTTTAACTCCTCTATTCTTCATGGCTTCCATAACACTGATGGGTTTCAGACTAATCCTACTCTAATTCAAGGGTTCAACAGCTTTGAAAGTGATATGAGCACTGATGGAAATCCAAGCTTTAGCTTCAATGTGGATTCGGATGGGCACTTTACAATTCCAGGGGCTGCTGGGAATTACACTGGTGGCTTAGAGAAGGGGAGTCAAGAAATGCAGCCTTTTGAAGTCCCACATAACTTGTCAGCCCCGGAGAACCTGCATCAAAATTCAAGCTTCCCCTTTATTCAAGGTTATGATCAAAACCCCAGTTTTCCTATTCTTCATGGCTACCAAAACCCTGTTAAGTTTCAGGAAAATCTTGCGGGCTCTGGCTTGGGAAATTGTGTGGAGACTGACAGAGAGTTTACTGGTAACTATAATGGAGGAATATTTCCAGGTAATGGGGGCTGTTCAGCAGTGGCAACAGCATACGATAATCTTACTAATGAATCATCAGGGGGAGTCCAGATGCAGCTGTGTGAGAACTTTCAGAGCCTGTTAGCTCTACAAGGACAAGATTCTCTTAATTACTTGAACCAGATTGAGGATGTTACCACCCAAAACCCCATTAATTTTCAAACAAATCCCATACCGTTGAGTGGCGGCTACAACCCAGAAGTTTCATGTAATGGGATTTTCGAGGGGGTTCCAAGCCCAATGGAGATTGAGAATAATTCTACAGGAGAAGGCCATGATGACTCAGGCAATGGAGCAGCTGTGGTGGAAAACCCAGTCCCAGGAAATAGAGTGAATTTCTTTGAAGACTGTGAACCTGACCTTTCTAGTTGTTTGCAAGCACTGAATGAACTTGGACCCTTGTGCTTCTAAAGTGTGGTAAGGTTTATGGTTGACCAAAAAAACAATAAACCATGGGGACTTTGATTATATATAAAGTTTTTGAACACCTAATAATGAACTTGAAATAACAGACTTTATCTTATGCAATTGCAGTGCATGTATGGCAGATAATTGCATAATAAAGCTTGAAATTAAGAAGAAAAAGAGCTCATCGATGAGATTATGCTTATTGAAATTTTAATCATGTTTATTTTTCTTTTTTTGTGTTTCAAAAAGTTTTAGGACCATACATTTTGCATTCTTTCTTATTAATCATTAAATTGGTTTCTTTTGGCTAGCACATTATTGGGGACAGGAGACTGTTCAAAGGTTCACTAGAAATAAACAAGAATTTTGCTGTAAGAACCTATTAAAAAAGATTGTATCATTATCTGTCGTAATTAAACTACAGTGATATAAAATTATTCTCACAAAACTATATATTGTTTTAAGAAATATATATATATTTGCATTTTAGTGCGAGATAATTTACTTTAAGTATATGTCAAAGAATTTAAAGAAAGAAAGTTTAAATAATAAAAATCCTATTTTTGATGATTTTATCTAATTAAACATATAAAATTATAAATATTTACTTTTAAAGACTTTAATATTTTTAACTTATTTATTAATAGTTTAACACTCGATGATTCATTGACAAATATATAATATATACTGACAATGCATAAAATATAATTATAAAGACATTACTTAAATTGAACATCAGAAATCAACTTTTTCAAAATGTAATACCTTTTCAAGAACTTTATCTTAATTAAGTGATACTTTCCTTTTAAAACATTTCCAAAGTGTGTTACTTTGCCTCCTTCTATATGTTATATGTCTAGTATTTAAGCTTACTAATTGTGTACGTTTCTGAATCCGAGGATTTGTATAATTGATTCATATAATCACTTTTAAGAAGTGACTTTCAGCAAATCTGAAATTTAAATCTCAGCATCTGTAACCCTTTATCTTATCCCGAAATACGATTTCTTTTGTAAAAAACAAATAACTCTGTACATTTCTTGTCTCTAAACAGTTATATTTCATAGTATATTTCAGCTTAATAATTTTAAGCTGACATATGAATGCAGTGCCATTTCAAGAGAAGCTTCCAAACGGTCCCTAAACTCATAATTCCTTTTACTAGGAAGTGTTAAACCCTTCTATTACGAAGTATTAACAGTTTCGTCCAAGAACATATGCTCACCAACTCGTTTGTTGTATCTTTGCACTTCAATATTGATGAATAGAATAATAATAATCCAATTTGATAGGTAAATATACTTTTAAGAGGAAAAACAGAGAAAAAAAAAGTTAAAGTTTTCTTGAATGGGAAAAGGTTACCAGTTCCTTTTTCATCATTCCAATGACTGAATTAACCATAGAACAAAACATATTCAGTACCAAAAAAAGAGAGAAATAAGCATTTATTAGAATATTTGCCCCCACTTCGTTAGGGGTTTGGATTGTTTTATATAATTTTAATTATATTAATTAGTAATTATTTATTTAAATATTTTACTATATATTTATACATTAAATAATTATAGTTTTTAATATAAAAATTAAATATTTCAAATTACACTTTTTTCACAATTTTTTGTATTAAATCAGTTTTAAATAAAAAAGTATAAACTATAAAATTTAACTTTTTTTGAAAAAAAAATCAAGTGACAAATTCATTAAAAAAAATAAAACTTAAAATGATTTTTTTATCAATCAGATTTTACTTTCTTCGATTGTGGGAATCCAAATTGACCAATTACCTTTGCTGGTATTTTTCTTCTTCTCAAAAAATAAAAAATAATTGCAAAATCTTATTTTCATATAATTTTTTTTTTATATTTTCTTATTAATAATTATTTATTATAATAATAGTAGATAATAAATATTTTTATTTAATTGGTTCATTTTATAATTTTTGTTTAAACTTTTCTCTCTTGATTACACGTTTTTCAAAAAAATAGTATATAATATCAAAATATTTTTGGTTTATTAGTTAATTTTATAATTTTTTCAAAATTTTTGTCGTAAATAGGAATGATAATTGATTGGATATCTACAATTTTTTAAATATCTCAATATGAATCCGCTTAATTTATCCTAAATTCGAATCTGTGTATTATTTACTAACTATCCGAATCCACATCCGATTTATAGAGCAATATCCACCGGATATCCGAATCCGTTAAAATTTGGATTTATTAAATCATTTTTTTTAAAAATAAAATATAAAATTAAATAAGAACTAAATATGTAAATGAAGCGGATAACGGATTCGGATATCTGACACTATCCGAACCAAAATTAAAGCGATTTTCAATAATGGATATCGAAGGGTTCATATCCGAATTCGCTTCGAATTCATTGCGGATAGTAAATTCAATATCTAAATCCGTAAATTATTTGAATCCGTAATATCAAATCTGAAAATTAAAGGATCGAATCACAAAATAAAAAATTTATTTTCTTATTAACAATTATTTATTATAATGGCTATAAATTATAAATATTTTTAATTGATCAATCTATTTTGTAATTTTCCTAAAAAATAAAAAAAAAATTATTTATTTTCACATAAATTTTTTTATTTTTATTAACAATTATTTATTATAATAATAGTAGATAATAAATATTTTTAATTAATTGATTCATTTTGTAATTCTTTTAAAAAAATTTCCCTTGATTACACGTTTTTCAAAAAAATATTATATAAATAAAAATATTTTTGGTTTATTAGTTAGTTTTACAATTCTTTCAAATTTTTTCACAAATAGAGGATATCTTTAATTTTTTAAATATCTCAATCTGAATTCACTTAACTTTTTCGAAATTTGAATCTATTTATTATCCAAATCCACATCCGATTTAAAAAATAATATCCACTGGATATTCAAATCTGCTAAAATATGAATTTATTAAATCATTTTTTAAAAAAAAAAATAAATAAGAACTAAATAGGTAATTGGAGTGGATGACGGATTCGAATATCCGAACAAAATTAAAGCGAATTCGAGTAACGAATAGCTAAGGGTTCATATCCGAAAAACCGCTATCGCCTTAAATATATATTCGGAGCAAATAATGAATTTAGATATCTGACATTATCCAGACCAAAACTAAAGCGGATTCGGATAATAAATATCCAAGGGTTCATATCCGAATCTGCTATGAATCTGATGAGAATAGTAAATTCTATATCCGAATGATAAAATTATCCGAATCCATAATATACAAATCTGGAAAAGAACGATCTAATCACAAAAATTAAAAAATATATATTTCCTTATTAATAATTATTTGTTATAATAACTAAATGTTATAAATATTTTTAATCAATCAACCTATTTTGTAATTTTACCTAAAAACTAAAATAAAATAAAAAAAAAGCTGTCATAAGCTGAGCCCTTAGGGGATAGTTTTACTCTACTATAGGTATAGATTCTATATATTGAAATCATATAATTGCAGTTGATTTCAAGCTCTCTCCACATTCAGCAAAAACAAACGCAAGTTCTTCCCACTGTACAGTCAAGCCATTAGGGCAATGTTTGAGAATTCCTAAAACTTTGAATCATCTAAACTTTTCCCCTTCTGTTTTTTCCCCTTCACCTTCACTTTCACTTTTATTTGGCTATAAAACATGAGAGATATACACAAAGAAGTAACATAAACACTCACGCGGACCATACCTCGCGAAGGAGTTCATATCTTGCATTTGCATTTGCATCACCAGAACCTCCATGCTCATGTTTTCCATTTACTCTTCCATTGACAACAACTGTTGGAGATAATGGCAATTTATCAATTATTGGTGTAAGTGGATAATTCAATTCCTCCAGTTCCTCATCACTCGTATATCCTTTCCTCTGTACCACTGATGCATTCCTACACAGCTGCGACTTCCCTCCCTCTGCAACTTTTTCTGCCACATCTGCTGAGGATGGAGGGGTATAGACAATGAGGGCAGCTGTATACGGGAAACTTCTAGCCGACTCCCCTGATAATCTCCGTTGAACAATAGTCTAACAAATGAAAGAATCACAAATCAAAAATCAGGCAACTTTTCTCTTTTGAGTCCAACAAAATATGAAACACAAATAGCATATGCAAGGCCGAGGTTGAGAATTTTAGCATGTGGCATTTAACAGTTATCATCAATTTTATGGACTTACTAGCAATATAGCAAGGTAACCCCAAAGCCAAAAACAAGTAGGGAGCAAGTTGTGCAATGGGGCAGATAAGGATAAAAGCAGTTTCAGCAACTATCATATCTAGAAAAGGTTCTGTAATAGTTACTAAAAAGTCTGACAAACAAATGTGTAGAAAAAGAGAACCCCGAACTAGTCATACCTCGGCATTCAAGGCTTCCAATACAGCTCCTGGAACAGGATCAGGACAAAATTCATCTGGAGTAAAGTTGCAGAGAATGCGTTTAACCAACGGAAGATCTATTGATGGGCACACCTGAATACGTCATGAAATAAAATATTCAAAAAAGTTAGAGAGGAACCAACATCAAAGAGATCAGAAAAGTAATCTACTAATAGGTTCATAATATGCAGGCTTTAATTAGAAATCAACCTCCATTCTGATCGAACGGTCCATTAGCATGTCCTTTGGAAGCATTAGAAGATCACTCAGGGCATTAAGAAAAAGGAAGGATTTAAGTTCTCCATCCCCGTTTCGTCTGAAATCATCTTGACTGTTATGCTGATCTTCTTTTAAAGCATCATCACTATCCATGCCAAACATATCAGTCAGCCATCTAGACCAATTACCAACCTGCAAAATAAGCATCCCTCCTTAAGAACTTGCATATAGTTTTTCCATATAAAAGCTACTATGAAATGGGTTTCACCGATTGGGAGAGGTACTGAAACCCCCAATTATCTTATTCATCTCTGATTGCAATCGGCTAGTATCACTTCACAAAAAAGTACATAACGGTATCATAGATAGCGTAAATTGAGGACTTCCTATAAAGAACATGAGAATTCATGTCAAGCAGCATCTTAGATCTTTCCATTGGCAACATATTATTCAGTTCACATAAATGCCCTTTATATATTTTCTCAACTGCTTAGATCTTTCATTGGTAATGCGTTTTCCATATGATGTTCGGTTCAAAATTAAACTAGCTAAACATTTACCTAAAATGTTTGACATTTTCTACACCATATGTTTCCAGAGAATGAAGCATATTTTATCACAACAAACGCTAATTGTAACCAATAGCAGTATATCAGAGGACCACCAACAACAGGGTGATGTAAATTTCTCAGAGGCAATGTCCCAATAAAACATGAGAACCACATAATAAAGTTAATATAACCTATGTTACCCCAACTCTTCATTTTCCTTGAAGTACCCGTGTCCAACACATATTCGGACATCGGTATAGAGGTATGATACTCCAAATATATGAAAAAATTTAGAAAAATTTGAGCATACCCGTATCCGACACTCACCCCAGAGTCCGAGTAACATAGAATATAACAAGCACAGGAATTATTGAGATTCACAACAACAATTGCCTCTTGTGATATAAGAAGTGTAGTGAAAGGACTAGCCCCCAACTGGATCTACCACGGACATCAAGAAGAAAAAAAAGTTCACTGACATAATACATACAACATTTTTGAGCTGTGCACCAGATCCAAAGCTAAGATCTCCAGCTGGAATAGGCAGAACCTTTGAATCTACAATAGGATCAGATACAGGATCTGTTGGGATCTCATGGGCTGACTCCCGCAAAATAGCATTGAACATTGCTACATCTAGCCTTGCAACACACTGTTCCATAACCTAATAAAAAAGGACACATCAATTAGATCACCAGGAAAAAAAAAAAAACCAAAGAGATGAAAACAAAACAAAGATACATCGTACTACTGCTTAAAATTTACAGAGGGAAAACATATATAAGTACATACCATTCTTGCAATAACAGGCAAGCAACCACACTCATGACCTCCTGCTCTAACAGGACAAAGTCGTTGAAAAGCATCTTGGAAAGCATTTTTCCATAAGTTGATAGAAAAACTTCCTTGCTGTTGGTCACCCAAGGCTGGCCCCAACAACTTTCCACTTGTTTTGCTGGCAGATGAACCCTCAAGAGGAGCTTGCATATGCGGAGTAAGAGCCTGAAATGAGGACCACACATGAAATTCCTTCTCTCTTATTTGTAATTTAGACCCCAAACTGTAATGCATCAATTAGATGACCTACATGTTTTAAATAACACTGTCCCTTTAATAATAAAAGTTTGACAACTTCAACTATTTACCTGCCACCATACCGACTCAACTATTCGAGAGAATATCCAAGATTCCACTTTTTCTAGTGCAGATGTAAAGGTTCCTGTCTCTTGCCAATCATCAACAAGCTGCACAAAACCATTTACTTGTTTACTACCAGCACCACCTTTCCATTTTAGAGTTGCAGACTTTACTTCACTCCTTTTGTTACTGCCATTTAACTCAGAAAGCCGTGTAAGTGGACTTGAGTCGTGTGAATTGCCAAATGCTTGAGAAATGATCTCCCTCAGCACTATGGTGTTTGATAACCAGAAGGTTAACCTTAAAATACAAAAGCCGAACATTATTCAGCTGTCAACAGTAAATGGCAACATTCTAAAGCACTTACGAAAATAATATCTGATTATAATTTACATACCTCGAAACATCATTACCACAAGATTTTGCAATCAAAATGAGCCCAGACACTGTGTTTTTAGCAATTGTGGCTCGCTTGTTTTGAGTCCAATGCTTGCAAGCATGTATATAGAGTCTAGCAAGACGTCGAGCAGGTGTGTGCACTTTATGTGCTGAGCTCCCATGCTCTGGAACAACAGAATAAAGAGAAATTTCCAGGGCAGCTACTTCTCGCAGCTCTGCTTCAAGTTTCTCAATTCTTGTCTCCATCTCTTCTATCTTTTCATTTAAAGCTGCCTCATTTTCAACTTGAAATTTGTCTTCAGCATCAACAGGCTCATTGTCACTTCCGAAACTTTGAGTGCCATTTGATGTCTCATCCAAGACATCAACTTCTTTTACTTCTTCAGCATGCTTGTCATTAGATCCTTCTGAAGACTCAGATGAAGGTTTAGGAGAAACTTTCAAGGTTTTTTCTAAAGAACTCTTAGTAGCATCCGTAGGGGGGCCTCCATTAAATTTTGCAGATTTCTTAGGAGTACTATTCAACGCCTTTGAGTGTAATTTATTAGTTTCAAGCTCAGATCCCATTCTGGAACCATGGGAAGAGCTATCTGTGAGGTTGTTATTGTAAACACCATTGCAAACTCTGGAAACACTCTCTTCTTTCTCATCCTCAGCTGTCAAGGGATCTCCCAGAGATGATGCTGAATCTTTTATTGTCTCAGAATCTGATTCTTCTTCCTTTCCCTTACTTGTTTCTCCCTCTATATCACTGGAGCGATCATCTAAAATTTCATCCTTCTTTACTTTACTGGTCATTGTATTACCTTTTGGATCTGGAGATGTTTTTTCAGACCTGTTAACATCATCCACATAATGTATAATCACGTTTTCATAAACTTCAGTAGGCTCGGAGCCCACATTTGAATCACTTACAATAGAACTAGTGTCTGATCTAGCTTTTAAAGCTTTGGATTCAGTTTCTTTCGCCTTCAAAGCTTTGCCACCATTCTCTTGATTTGTTTTATTGTTTCTCCTATCAGTTCTTCCAGGGTGCTTTGATTGGACATTAGCTGAATTTCTCCTCTTGCCAGTGTCTTTCATATTTGAAGTAGATTCACTTTTTAAATACAATTAAGGAAGAAGCTGTGCCTGTGATAAGAGAAAGAGAATAGCAACTGATATTCCTACCAAACTCGTTAGTTGAATGTCAACACTGGATGCAAAAATGGCATGTAGTTGCACCTACTTATCAAGAAGTAACCTCCTCACTTGAGGGCAGAACAATCTTCTTCTGGGCCTTTTGTCACTTGAGTGCCTCTGCATAAGAGAGAAGCCAGGATCATCAGTATGGTTTTATCTGTCACTTGATATTAGCTAAATTCAGCTACACTTCACCAAGCACACAAAAATATCTACGTGCTCTATTTATTCATGGTAGTGGACACCAAAAAGTAGCAGACTGCTCTAAGAGCATACAGAAAGCAATAGATAATAATTGATGAAACTAAGGGTCCATTTGAAACCAAACGAATCATCGCTCACAATTGGGGCATTTGGAAAAGAAGCTCCGGTGGAGAAAAAGACCCTTTTTTACATTTTAACCATCTAGAGCTTCAAGCTCCAGTTGGTTTTTTCTATTATTATATAATAAACTAATAATTTTATTATATAATGATAAGAATTAATTGAAAATAAATAATTATATAAATAATAAAAAATATTACTTGATCTATTATTATTTTTATTTATCTATTAATAAAACAATTATTTTACAGAAATATAATTTTATAATTTTTAATTATTTATTAATTTCAAAAACTTACAGCTAAAAAATTAATGGTTAAAATTCACCATTGCAGAACTGTTGATGAAAATAATGGATAAATAACATTGGTCCATAATTCATAGAGTGTTAAAACAATTATAAAAATGCAATATCCCCTGCTCTGTGACTAAATATGCCTAAATCAATGTTTCTTCCATATTTTGGACTTTAGCTCTATGGAACAATATGCTACTGCTGAAACATGGAAGAATGGAAATCTTAGATCAAAACACTATGTATGGATAGTATGAACTGCCTAAACAAGAATTCTTGAAAAGCTAATAACAAGAGCTATTACTCACTACATCAAACAAATCATGCATTTTCCAGTTCCTCTTTACTTTGATATGCATTTTCTATTCAAAGTTAATGTTGAATCAACTCCAAAACTCAGATCAAAGAAGAAAAAAGCCAAGAGATCTATTTCCAGCAGTACAAACAAAGTTAAACGCTTTTCATCATCAAAATCACGACTAGAAATTACCCAAAAGAAATTCAGAAAAGGCCAATGAAGCATTTTTCAAAAGAAATTTCCTCGGATATATAGCATTATTAACTAAGAAAAAAATAGCCTACAAAAAGAATCACAAAAGGACAGTTTTGCACGTGACACTGCAACGGTAACCAAATAAAGAAATATATATATATATATATGGATTTTGTATTTGATGCACTTTGAGTATATAAGTCTATACAGATAGACTCATTAAAAAACTAACAACTAATCTTGATCTCTAACCACTAATCCCCAATCCGATAGATGACATATTCTATCAAATATAAATCCTAAAAGAGGGATTTGTAAAACTAAATTAGTCTTACATTTTTTATTTTATTTTTTTGTAATTTTTTATACTATTAATATTTTAAAAATCCAACCCTCATATTTTAAACAAATAAACAAAGCAGGAAGCTAACGCAGCTGAGCAACTAAGCTAACTTTACTCTTCAGTCGCAATCTCTCTTTTCTGACCCACGGCGGAGGCTTTCAAGTTTTCACCATTGAAACGGACATAGTTTCTTCCTATTTTTGTCTACTAGTCAAAAACGTCAATCTTTATGACTAAAAACGACATAGTTTTTTCCTAATGTCATAGATCTTAATCAAAAACGAATATAGAACCCAAACCACGTGAATGTTGATCGAATTCAGCACCTCACACTTTTTTTCATTCGTTTAAAAGAAAAACGTTTGATAATTCCAGGAACTCAGCCACCATTTGAAAAGCTTCAAGCATCTAAAGATCAACAAATAATTGAAACATATACCAAGAAAAAAAACCCGAAATTGGAACTGAAACAGAGCAAACAGAAAAACCACAGCAAATTAGAAAGAAAGAAAAAAAAAAGTTTTATTGGACAATGAAAAATCAACAGAGAAAGACAAGATCGAAATCGAAGTATTCAGACCATTTCTCGATGCAAAGAAAACAGAGAAAATACAGTTCTCGACTTCTTCGTGTTGTCAATTATCTCAGCTATTAACAGAAAAAGACATCGAAGAAGCAGTAATAACAAAACAACAAACGAAAGAAAGAAAACGCCTACCAAAAAAGCTGTAATGCAAAAAAAAAAAAAATGCAACGAAAGGAGAAAGACTGTTAAAAAAAGAAGGAAAAGAACAGTAAAAAAACAAAACTAAAACAGACATTTCTTTGTTTGAACTTACCAAAGCTTTGTCTTGGGTTCTTGGAAGATCGAGTACAAAGTAAGTTCCAGAGTTCAGACAACGAATCCTTTGGGGATTCTAACCCTTCTCTATATTTTATTTTTTGGGGGCTTTGAGTTTCGTGCAATGAAGTTTCTTTGCTTTTTTGGTGTCTCTGGCGCTGAGGCTGAGTGGAGTCGGGAGTGCGGGAAGAAGGGGGGGGGGTCGAGGGCGCATTTAAAAAGGGTGTGAGGGAGGGTCCGCTTTGTTTAAACCGTACGGACGAAGAAGAGGCGAAGGGGGTTGTCGGTGGGGGGAGAGTCACCGGGAATCACCGGTTGACGGTTTTTAACGAATTTTAGTAATTTTTACTAGGCTTTTTTTGTAAGATTTATGGGTATACCAAAACTGCCATCATTATCTGGACTTCAGTTGAGTTAAGTCAATTTACTTGATTTTGTGTAGATTTCGGATTAAAAATTTCGAACACGATAGAATTATAGGACATAACAAATAATTAAAATATAATATAAATATAATATGAATATAAAAATTATTAAAATTTATATAATATAAATTATTAACGTATTAAAATTTATATAAATATATAATATTTTAAATATAATTATAATACGTAAAAAAATATAAATATGTCAATATAATTTTGTGTCGATTTTTTATTTTCTTACATTTAACAAAAACTTGAAAAAAGGCAGTTATAAAAATAAAAACCGTTAAGAAAGAAGAGAGGGATTGGATTTTGGAAGGTTAGAGTCTATCCAACTCTTCTTCGGTTCGGACCTAATCAAGATGTAAATGTAGCACCTTATTTTATTTATTTATAGTGACCCAAGTACCTGTTAGGTAGTGACGGAATAGTGTCTCACAACTAAACTAAGAGATGAGAAAATAGGAACTGAACACACAAAATTTAACGTGGAAAACCCTCAATGAATAAAGGGAAAAACCACGGGGCAAGACTAGAAGAATTTCACTATGAGAAAATATTACAACACCTCTCTCTAAATACTAGGAGAGAACAACCTCACAAAGAATATAAGAAAGTATACAAGAGAAGAAGAGATAATTCTTGGGATGGTTTTAATACTTCTCCTTAAGGCTCTTTATATAGCCTTCAAGGAGGAACTCTAACAATTCTCCCACCGATGTGGGATTCTAACAATTCTCCCACTTGAAGATTTGATTAAACCAATCATATCTTCACACCACTCTTTCTGTCTTGCCATTCCATGTTGCTTACGTTTCTGATAGACCATAGGAGGATCGACACCAAATAAACTTGTCAGTGTTGATTGGCTTTGTCATAACATCTGCTAGGTTGTCTTTGGTGTGAATCTTTTGCATATCCACACTTCCTTCTTCTACTACTTCTCGAACAAAGTGATACTGTATACCTATATGCTTTGTCCTGGAATGAAAGGCTGGATTCCTTGCAATGTGCAAGGCACTCTGACTGTCACAATACACAATAATCTTCTGCTGCTTGTGCCCGAGTTCTTCCATTAACCTTTGTATCCATATTGCTTCCTTGCATGCTTGGGTAGCTGCCATGTACTCAGCTTCTGTAGTAGACAAAGCTACAACAGTCTGTAACTTAGATAACCAGCTTACCGCTCCTCCTGCAAGTGTGAACACATAGCCAGTAGTGGATTTCCTTTTATTAAGATCACCTGCAAAATCTGAATCAACATAACCCCTGACAACAAGTTCTGATCCTCCAAAACATAATGCAACATCTGAGGTTCCTTTAATGTATCTAAGGATCCTCTTAACAACATTCCAATGCTCTCTACCAGGATCTGCCATAAATCGACTGACCGCTCCCACTGCTTGTGCAATGTCTGGTCTTGTACATATCATAGCATACATAAGGCTTCCCACCGCTGATGCATACGGTACTCGAGACATTTCCATCCTCTCTGCTTCATTGCTAGGACTCATACCTGAGGATAATTTACAATTGACAGGAAGTGGGGTAGATATTGGCTTACAGTCTTGCATGTTGAAGCGTCGCAAGACCTTCCTCAGATAATTCTTTTGAGAAAGCCAAATTTTCCTGTCTTTTCTGTCTCGGTGAATTTGCATCCCTAAAATCTTGTTTGCGGGTCCCAAGTCCTTCATATCGAACTCCCTAGCCAACTGTGCCTTCAAATCTTGGATTCGATCTTTGTTGGGGCCTACCACCAACATGTCATCCACATACAACAGCAAAATAATGAAATCATTATCATCAAACCTCTTGTAGTACGTACAATGGTCTGAACTCAGTCTGTTGTATTCAAGGCTAATTATGAAAGAATCAAATCTCTTGTACCAACATCTGGGCGCCTGCTTTAGACCGTACAGAGATTTGGTCAACCTGCAAACCAAGTTCTCTTTGCCTGTTTCAACAAAACCTTCTGGTTGGAGCATATAAATTTCTTCTTCAAGCTCTCCATGTAGAAAAGCCGTCTTTACATCTAGTTGTTCAAGATGTAAATCAAATGCAGCACACATAGCCAACACTACTCTGATAGTAGTAAGTCTGACAACTGGAGAAAATATCTCGTTGAAGTCAATACCTTCTTTCTGAGCATATCCTTTTACAACCAATCTAGCACGATATCGTTCTACTTGATCATTGCTATCCCGCTTGATCTTGTAGACCCATTTGTTACCAATGGCTTTTCTGCCACGTGGTAATTCCACCAGTTCCCATGTCTCGTTCTTGTGAAGAGCTTCAATTTCTTCCTGCATTGCTGTCATCCACAGAGAAGCATCTGGGCTACTAGTAGCTTCATGAAAAGTTGATGGCTCTCCATCCTCTGTTAAAAGACAGTATGCAACATTGCTCTCCGTAACATACTCCGTGTGCCAATTTGGAGGCCTTCTCTCACGAGTTGACCGTCGAACTTCTACAGCCTCGGACTCAACTGGTTCTGGTATCTCATGCTCTGGTTCTGCTTCAGAAGAATCATCTTCTTGAGAATTTCTATCCATCTGCACTGTAGCAGTCTCTTTTGAAGTGTTGTCATTTGTTTGCTCACTTTGCAGTTCATTTTCTGCAAAAACTACATCTCTGCTGACAACAACCTTGCGGGCAGTGGGATCCCATAGGCGATACCCCTTAACACCGTCAGCATAACCCAAGAATATACATTTTCTGGATTTTGGATCCAGCTTTGTTCTTTCTTGGGAGTTGTACATCACGTACACAGGACATCCAAACACATGTAGAGAAGAATAATCAGCTGGCTTTCCTTTCCACATCTCCATAGGCGTCTTCAAACCAATCGCCGTTGATGGTGATCGATTTATCACATAACAGGTGGTTTTGACTGCTTCTGCCCAGAAAGATTTGGCCAATCCCGCTGTTCTCAGCATGGCTCTTGTTCTATCTAGGAGAGTTCTGTTCATCCGCTCTGCTACACCATTCTGTTGAGGCGTATGTGCAACCGTGAATTGTCTCATAATACCCTCTTTCTTACAGAATGCTAGAAAGTTACCGTCTACATATTCTCCTCCATTGTCTGTCCTCAAGCACTTGATTCTTTTCCCAGTTTCAAGCTCTACTTGTGCTTTGAACTCCTTGAATACTGGAAACACATCTGACTTCTTCTTGATTGGGTACACCCATAATCTCCTGGAATAGTCATCAATGAATGATACAAAATACTTTGCTCCACCCAGGGATATTTCTGGTGACTCCCACACATCAGAATGGATTAAGTCCAGTATGTGTTTGCTTCTTGTAGTTACTTTAGCAAACTTCAATCTATGCTGCTTGCTTATCACACAGTGCTCACAGAAAGGTAAATTGACCATCTTGAGCCCGGGCAGGAGATTGCGTTCTGCAAGGACTTTCAAGCCTCGCTCTGACATATGGCCTAATCTGCGATGCCACATCATCGTCGTTTCTTCTTGGCTGGCTGCTGCAACTGATGCATCTGCCTCTTGCAACGTCTCTCCCAAAAGCATGTATAGATTGCTTGTGATCTTCTCTGCTTTCATCACCACAAGGTTTCCTTTCACTACTTTCAATATTCCACATTCAGTGTGGATCTTGCACCCGAGGTCATCCAATTGTCCAATTGACAATAAGTTCTTCTTTAAGCCCTTCACATGTCGTACCCCTTGAATTTTGCGAACAGTACCATCATGCATTTTTAATCTGACGGTACCGACTCCAGCAATATCTAAGGCGTGATCATTTCCCATGAACACAGATCCTTCCGAAATAGGTTCATAAGTGCAAAACCAATCTCGGTGTGGAGTCATGTGCCATGTCGCACCTGAATCCATTATCCAGACATCATTGAGTTTCTTTCCGCCTTTAGAACTAGTCGCTGCTTCACTATACAAGATTTCTCCATCATCTGAGGTACTTGCAACACAACCTTGGGAGGTTGTTGTTTCAGAATTCTTTTCTCCACCCTTCTTATTATGCCAACACTCCTTCTTCGAGTGCCCTCTCATGCCACAATTGTATCATTTAAGATTCTTCCTTCTTCGAGATTTTGATCTACCATGATTCTGACTCCCACTGGAGCCACGTTCTGTTGATCTGCCTCTCATCACCGTTAAAGCCTCTGCTTGCTTTGAATTTTCTAACCTTTCCTCCTTATTCTTGCGCCTGGATTCTTCTTCAAGAATAGCACCGGCAACATCATCAAAGTGAAGAGAGTCACTAACATTGTTATTTGTGATGTTGATGATGAGTTGATCATACGAATCTGGTAAACTCTGGAGTAGAAGTTCCGCACGTTCATTTTCCGCTATTTTGAAATCTGATGCTGTGAGTTGAGCAAATAGCGTATTCAGAGTGTTGATGTGATCCGTTACCGACGTGGATTCATTCATTCGAAGAGTGTAGAGTTTCCTCTTCAAGAATATTCTGGTGTGAAGTGACTTCACCTCGTACAATTTGTTTAGAACATCCCAAATCTCCTTTGCAGTCTTCTTCTCTGCAACACTTGACAAAACTGAATCCGCCATTGCTAGGTGCAGATTGGCAACAGCATTGTCATCCTTCTCTTTCCACTTTTCATCAGTCATTTCTGTGGGTCTACTTTCAATTGCTTCTAGACAATTATCCTTCCTCAAAATTGCTCTTATCTTCAATTTCCACAAGGAGAAATTTCTCCCACTGAACTTCTCTATCTCGAATTTTGCTGCCATGGTTGTACACGAACTGAAGCGAGTTACACTATTTCACCGTGAATAGTACCGTATACGTGAACAGTATTGTACGTATGTCGTACACTAGAACAAATCCAGTATACGTTAACAATTACTGCAAAAGTATACAACCACACGTATGAATAGTAACCGTATACGTGAATAGTGACCGTATACTGGAACAGTGACCGTAGCCCGTGAATAGTGCACCAGGTAGGTTCCCAGGAAAGAGAGGTGGGTCACTGATAGACACACTTAAATACCAAGTCTTTCCTAGCCAGAACTTCCCTAGACACTTTCACACTACCACACTTTATTTCGAGCAACAAGAATAATTCTTTTCTGATGTGGAAGATCAGACAATACTGCAACCACAGAGCATACTAAGAACCAACACTTTCACTGCAGCGGAATAAGGACCACGAACCAATGGCTCTGATACCACTGTTAGGTACCAGAGTGACGGAATAGTGTCTCACAACTAAAATAAGAGATGAGAAAATAGGAACTTAACACACAAAATTTAACGTGGAAAACCCTCAATGAATAAAGGGAAAAACCACGGGGCAAGACTAGAAGAATTTCACTATGAGAAAATATTACAACACCTCTCTCTAAATACTAGGAGAGAACAACCTCACAAAGAATATAAGAAAGTATACAAGAGAAGAAGAGATAATTCTTGGGATGGTTTTAATACTTCTCCTTAAGGCTCTTTATATAGCCTTCAAGGAGGAACTCTAACAATTCTCCCACCGATGTGGGATTCTAACAGTACCCAACCCACCCAAGAGATATATTATTTTTGTCAATTTTAACATTATCCAATTGCATAATTTTGTGTAATTTTCACCTCTTTTTAAGGTGATTAAAACTAAATAATGGTTTATATTTATTCATCTATTTATATTTATATCAATAATTTATATATATATATAAACATGAGTAAACTTTTGATTGATGAAAATAGACATATTTATTATATTTTTTGTAATATAATACTAGTTATAAATAAGAATTTTAATTTCATTGAAAGATTTTTATTAAATAAAAAATTTAAAATTAAAATTAAAATTGATATTGATATTGAATTGTTTTAACTTTAGAGTTATAATTTTACATTTAAGGTTAAAAGTAATCATATATATTTTGCAGATAGGACAAATTTTACATATCAATGCAAATACGATTTATTTATAAATAAAAATTTTAATTTCATTGAAAAAAATTTACTAAATAGAATTATTTGATAAATAAAAAATATAGTTAAAGTTTACTATTATGAATAATAATAGGTATATGTATCTCCTCTTTGAAAATTCAAATTGAATTCTAGTGATGCACCCAAAAAAGTGTATTTTTATTTAACCTTGCACTAAAAAGATCAATTGTAAGTATAGTAGTTAGTAAGGGTCGAATCCACAGAGATTAGTTTTTAGTTTATAAATCACTAATTTAAAACTTAAATTCAAAAGAAACAAAAGTTAAAGGGATTTTAAGATGTTTTAAAACTAAAGCAAACAATAAAAGTAAGAAATAAATAAGTAAGAGAATGTCAAATATGAGAAATATGGTTAAGGTTTCATTCTCCATCACTAGACATCATTGAGAATCAATAATCAGATCTATCAACATCAGTTAACTATCAAAACTATCAACCATAGATAACAACAAGTTATATTACTCCAATCTTTCCTTAATTCGTCGTTAAATAGAACAAGCTCTCCATTTAATCTCTAACCACTAAACAACCTAGAATAAGCTCTCTAGATTTAATGTAATGGTAGCTGTATGATGAGAAAGATAGGTTGATCTAGGCAACAAATATATAAGCTCGGATTGTTTAACCTATATTATGTTCCACTTTGCAATTAACGAAAACTTGACTATAATCATTAATCACAAATTGCCACTCATGAATAGGAAATCAAGACAATTACATGGATCAAGACTCCTAAACTAGCATTAGATAATTATCAAGATCTATCTAGTTGTACACCTAAACAAATCAAGACAAAGATCATAAACAATTCTTATGGAAGAACATAAGCAACTTTGATAGAAAATTAATGATAGATAGAATTTGAAAATCAATTACAAAACATGTCTAGAGCTTTGAAATCACCCTTAACCAAAGAGAGTTTAGCCTAGCATAGGCATAGATAATATATAAATAAAACTAAAAAGAAAATAAAAGAATGAAGAAGAAGGAGAATAATGATGCTCCTTGAGTCTCCTCAAAAGATGTCTAGTTTGTGGCTCAAAAATGGTATTTATAGAGTTTTAAAACTCTGAGAACAAATCCTTGCCGCACAAGTAAGCCTGGAGGTAGAAAAATCACGTTTTTGGGCAGTTTTTGCGATTTTTCTCAAATTATTGGGGCCGGAATTTGGTGCCTAGGCGCCGAGCATACTGCCTTGTATTTTTCTGTTGTATCGTCTCGCATTTCTTTGGCTTATTTGGATGATCATTTCTTGTCCGATTTAGGCGTGTAAACTACCGTTGGAAAGGTATTCAAGTCAGCTTCAAAAGTCAAGAGGAAGTTTCTTCAAATAAAGATTTTAACATCATGTTTTCCTTACAACAAGCTTCGAAGGTCAAATCCGTCTTCTTGCTTTGCAATTAGAAATTGATCTTTTTGACTCCCAAGTCTACTTCCATCTTGTGATTATGATTTTGTAAGTTATTTACCATCATTATTGACATCTTTTGACTTCATTCTCCTTATTGTACCTAAAATTCAAAAACATAATATAAGTAAACAAGATAAAAATTGAAAACATAACAAAAACTAAAATAGAAAGACATAAAATGGTATATTTTATGAACTTATCATCTAGTCTCTCTTTCTTAAAGTTAAAAACACAATTGATATTTCATTAATCCAATGCATTATTGGTGAGACACAAAAGAATCCAAAGTTTTCTTCCCCTAATAGTTAAATAATTACTAGTACAAATAATAGTTGTAAGTAAATAATGATATGTAACATCTTAGATTTGATGTCCTAACTTTGGCCTATGCATGTATTTTCCAAAATGTATGCATAAATCATAGGATCATATATTATTATTTATTAGGCTCTTCCATACACTATGTTCCCATAATATAGAAAGGAAACAAACAAACAACTCATCCAGTTTTTTAAATATAATCAAGGTTGTAGGAAATAATTTCTTTACTCAAATGTTGTTTTGGAAGTTTCTTTCTCAATTTCTCATCCATCACCAAAGATTGAAATTCAATTTCCACCTTTTTTTTTTTTTATCAAGATCTGAAAATGGCAGTGGACCACATGCAAGGATCAATATTCAATAGTTTGTTTTCCAAATTAGGTATTACTTTATTAACTAAAGAAACTAGAAATGCCCATCAGTAACTATAGCTCAAGATCTCTTTATTAATTTTTTGTCTATTACTCTTTAATTAGACCTGCTCACGAGTCAAATTATCTGTTTGGCCCGATAGGTTGGACTTAGAATAAATTTTTGGTAATCCGAGTCCATCCGACCTGTATTACTATTTAAATAATAAAAATATTTTTATGTAAATTAATAATAAAAATATTAATATTAATATAAAATAATAATTTAATATATTTTAAATAGTAAAACAGACTTTCAGATAAGTTGGGTTTGGGCAAGCAAATTATTTTCAATTCAGGCTCACCACGATTCATGGATACCTCTATTTTTAATACAACTTTAATTATCATTCATAAATATAACTTTTATAATTTATAGGTGAATTTTATACATATAAATGATACTGATGATGAATGTATTAAAAATAAGTGAATCTTATACAAGCAAAGAATGCTTGCTTGCATTGAATTTCATCCCCTGGCTGCCATCTGTTAAATGCAAGTTTTCTAAAAGAAGTAATGATATATTATTAGTAAAGATTAGCATTTTTTTAAGTCAATGAGGGTTTAGTTTAGTTAGTTTATATATTTATTTTTAAGATGTAGTATTTAATAAATTTGAAATTCGAATCTTAACATATGTAATATATATTTTTTTCAGATTGTAACCTTTTTTATAAAAAAAATATTGACATTTTTTAACAATTAACTTTAAGTCTATTTATTTATTTATTTATTTAAGAAAAAGTTGAGATATGGGTTGATTGGTCTGGTCCCAAGGTAGGTGAATGTAAGATGATTCTTGCTACTTATAAAAAGAGATGTCACAATGTTCATGTGAATTTGTTGATTTTTGTAGGTAGCAAGTCATTCAAACCCACATTCTTCCACAGATTGAGATTTTGGTCATAATTTTGGCCAACCAACAGTTTGCATTGACAGCCAAGCCAAGCATATGAATTAATTTAGGCAAATCTAATTTTAATTTGCTTAATTTAGACATATTTTAAGAATACGGTATTATTAAATTTTTTACTTTGTAAGGTTTTTCTTCTTCTTTAGATTGGAAAAGTGAGATTTAATTTGAACCCGACATAGACTTAATTAGGTATTAATCTTTAAGGTTTAAAAAAAAAAAAAAACTCTTGAATATTATCATCATATTTAGGTAAGTTTTTAATATTTAGTTTGCACCCAAATATGAAGTAAGTTTTTGATTTTTAATTTGTACTCAAATAAATTTTTAATATTTTAATTTATATTTAAATAAATTTTTAACATAAATTAATCTTTTATTTGACTATAAATAAAGTATAATAATTTATTTATTTATTTTTGATAAAGTATAATAATTTATTTAAATATAAAAAATATAAAAATTTACTTAAATAAAGTGATATAATTCAAGAACTTTTTAATATTTTAGTCTAACCTTAACTAGTAGTTGGCCAAAAAAAATCTTAACTAGTAATAGTAGTATTTTTTTATTTTTTTTCAAAGTGGGTTGTGGGTTCCTTTTATTATACATAAAAAAGTTGTATTGCTTCTATTTATAATAATTAAAAATAAATAAATTATGGCTTCTCTAAGGGGGAAAAAAGGTACAGAAATCAAGAGAAGAATCTACTAGTTTCATCATTATGTTGATTTATTTATTTATTTATTTTGTTTGTTTATTTATTTCATCTAATGTAGTAGTTATATCATATTGTTGAGTAATACTTGGTTGGATTGTAATTTTATAAATAAAAAGAAGGATAAGGCAAGTTTTAAAAAATATATTAACAATTACAATAATTTTGTTTAAACTTTGTAAACGTTTTATTTCTAATCATTTTTTTTTGTATGTGTGTTTGAAAAACAAAACTATTGCCTTCTTAATTTGGATGAAGGAAAAAAAAAATGATGTTTGAATAATTGTTTGTCCAAATGCTGAAGAAAACATAGTTTCCAATCTACAATATGGGACCGAATCGACTCCTCATAACAGTAAGGGAGACAAATATATCTTCAAATGCCAGAGAGATTTGAAGTGGATGCGATTTTGTTTTTTTTTTTGTTTGTCATTATATCTTTTTATTTTATATATTTCTATTTTTGTGATAATAGAGTTTGATAAATTTGTTAATTTGTATGTGTGTTGTATTTCGTATTTTTTGTGTATCAATTGTGTAAATATAAACACAATATAAATTATTAAATATGTCAAAATTCTTAACATGAATATGAAATGTATATTAAATATATCATTTTAATTATATTAATTATGTTTAAATTATCTTATAATATTTATTATATTATTTTTAGTATTTTTTAAATGTATCATGTTCGTGTTGTATTTTTATATTATGTTTAAATTATCATAATTAAAATTTGAGACATAATTTTATAATATATATATATATATTTATATAGGATGGTGGTGGAATTGTTCAAACCCAAACTTACACGGTTTACGACTCCTCATATTGCTAGTCAATTAAGAGGTTGTTGTTGACGTATAATTTTATTTAACCCTCGATGAAGCTGATAAAAATCGCATTAATTGTTTCTCTATACATACTTTAACGTTTTTCATCTAATGTTCACGTAATCCATACATCCATACTTTAAGCTGATAAAAATAGCATTATTGTAATTTAGTCGATTTATTTAATGTTATGTTTAAGAACATAAATTTGAAAATTTTGAATTTGGATTTTATTTGTTATATAAATTGTGAGAATGAAATGCATGCATTATATATAAATTAGTTAAGATTTAATATGATTATATATTTGAAAGGTATAAAAATATGAATTTCAAATTCACAAATAGTTATAGGTATTTCAAATTCACCACTAAATATGCATCCAACAAATTTATGGATTTAAAACATAATTATCAATGTTACTTTTACATGTATTTTATTCATAATTTATACTATTTTTAAAATTTAAATTCATTTTTTAAAATTCAAATTTTCAAATACAACTTAAAAGAAAATTTTCATCTAATGATGACTTCAAATTTGGATTTACTGTTTTTCATCGTGTGCAACCTTTTAAAGGAGTTTCTAACTACTCTTACATCAATAAATGGATGTAATCTTTCTTTGAACTGAAAACTAAGCTATATATTTTGAGATCAAAATTAAGAATTTTTTGGGGGTAATTAATTACAAAACTAATCAGCCAACCATAATTAAGTTATGTGAAATTGGATCAATTGGTCCACACATATATATATATATATATATATATATATATTGTTTCTGTTAAGGGTCAAAATAAAAGAACCCCACATGGGCCAATCTAAAATAATAAATAATATCTAAGATATTGAAGAGCGAGAGTGGGTGATGGAAACTTGGATTATGCGAAAGTACAGTTTTGCAAATGAGAGAAGAGGTGGTGTGATTACATCTGGTCATGGTTTGGATTGGTTGAATTTTTTTATTTAAGTTTGGGTTTTAAATGGATTTGAAAACTCATATGATTATTTAAAATAATTTTTAAAATATTATTTTTATATTAATATTTATAATTAATTTAAAATAAAAAATATTTTTATTAATTAATAATAATTTAATTCGAATTAAAAAAAATGTGTCCATGATCGACGGATCCTTAAAACAGATTTAGATGTGACCACTCATTATTTTTTCCACCACCGACAATGACTTTTTCCTCTCAAATCATACGTTCATCCAATTGACGCTCTCAAATCTTGTCTTGAACCACCACAAAAGAATTCATTCTTCTTCTTTTTTTCAATTTAATTGACAAAAAAAGTAAAAGGAAACAATCTTTTGTAGGATGACAAAATTGAATCTGATCGGTGAATTTTGTATCGATTTATTTCGAATGAAGAAGTTTTTTTTTTTTAAGGATAGAGTGGGGTGGAGCAGGACAGTTTTGATAAATGCTTGCTCCGTTCTACCCCGTCTCGACTTTTAAAGTTACTATCTTATCCTTTAAAATATTTTATATTTTTTTTTATATTTTAATATATATATTAGATATATATACTAAAACTATATATATACTAATATTATATATATATGTATATTATATATATATTAAAAAAATTTATATACTAAACTAAAGTTTATGAATAAATTATAATATAATTTTTTATAATATTGAATTAAAAATAATTAATTAAAATTGAAGTGTTGCGGAGTGAAGCATAGTGGAGCGGTTATGAATATAATCGACATCTATGGAGGTGGATGTTTCTAACATCCATGCAGGAGTGAGGCAGAGGTGAATAAAGCAATTCCCGCCCCGCCTCGCTCCATTGTCATACCTAATCTTTTGGTTACAAATCAGATCCAAATACCATTTATTATTATGCATATTACATCTGTATAAGGGTCGGTAAATAGCTTTGCTTTGTTTTTTCAGAAATTAATTTTCATTTTTTTATTTGAAAAATGTAAAAAAAAATTTGAAAAAAAATAGAGATTTTTTATTGTTTAGATGATTTAATGAAAAATACATTTTGTTGTTTGATTATTTTTTGAAAAATTTACTTTTTTTCAAATAACAATATTGACATAAATATTAAAATATTTAAAATTATTTATTATTAAAAATTTAATATTTTAATAATAATATTTAATACTAAAATATTATATTACTATTAAATACTGAAAATAATACCATTTATTATTAAAATATTAATTATATTAAGATTCTATTAATATAAAAATTATTAAAATATTATTTCTATTAATATAATTATTATTAATATATTATTTTTATTAATATAATTATTATTAATATTTAATTTATATTAATATAATTATTATTAAAATATTATTTCTATTTTTTTTCAAATAGTAATATGACATAAAATATTTAAAAAAAATTAATTTTAATTTTTAATATTAATATTTCAAATAATAATATTTAATACTTAATATTAAAATATTATATTAATATTAAATACTTAAGATAATATTATTTATTATTAAAATGTTAACTATATTAATATTATAAAACATTTAAAGTATTCTAATAATTATTAAATATTATTTCTATTAATATTTATACTATTAAAATAATAATATTTTTATACTAAATTTTTATTATTATTAAATCTTTATAAAGTATAATTTATATATATTTATTATTAAAATAGTAATATAAAAACATTTTTCAATAAAATATTAAAAATATTGTTTAAAATTTAAAATATTGATAATGTTACAATTTATTATTAAAATAATAATATTGCTATATGAAATAATAATCATTATATTCGTAATTTATTATTTATTATTAAAATATAAATATTATATTATATATTATTAAAATATAAATATGTATGTTTAATAATATTTAAATAAAATATTGAAAATTAAAATATTAATTTTTAATCTATTTTTATAATGAAAAAATAAATATTTTTTATTAATATAATAATATTTGGCTCGAGTCAAGTTAAATCTCGATCTAAAATACTATGTTCAAATCTTGATTCGAGTTGAACTAGGTTCATGGGTTTAGTGAGTAGCCTTACTCATAGACAGTTTTTTTTTTCTTCTGGAAATTGTCTTTCCTTTTCAAAAAGGGAAGACAATTTCCGAAAAAAAGACCTTATTTTTCATTGACTAGTAAATCATTTTTCGTTTACCAATCAATTTTCTACCAACCAAGACCAGAAAATACAAAAATCATTTTTCGAAAAGTCATTTTTTGTGAAACAAACGGATCCTAAATTAAAGCTTTGGATAAGGTTTTTGAAGTTTGAATTTGTCTCAAATATTATTAAATGAATAAAAAAAATATGTTTTATTTAGTTTTGATTTTAAAAATATCAACAAAAAATATATATATCTAATTTATTATTAGTGGAATTTAAAATTTTCAACGAGATTAATAGGATAACACATGTTCTTATAAAATATAATAAAAAATATTCAAAAATTAACATAACAAAAAAAATACTTGTCAATTTCTTAACCTATTTATTAAATTTAAAACTCTATCGACAGTGTATATAAAACAATTTTAAATTTTTTATATTTTAAAAAACTTCAAACCTATTCGACCCGATGAGTCAAGCCTTGAGTAAAAATTTTCAAAAATCAATAGGATCTGACCCCATTTTGCCTAACCCGTAGAAACCTAAACGAGGCACGTTCACTTTTCTTTTTTTTCTTTTCACATAGAGCAAGTTCACTTCACTTGATCATCTACAATACATCATTCTTAAAATATCTCATCAGTTAAGTGATATCAACTCATTTGATAGAAAACTCTGTTGTTTAATGCTCCTTAAACAAATTCTAAGCTTGATTAATGCTCTTTAAAAAGAACAAGTTTTGGTCTATATCTCAAACTAAATTCGGAAATACGATTGTGTGAAAAAAAATATTAACACTCCCATAATGCTCATTCAAAAGACAATACCAATTAATCTTAAGTTATTCTAAAGTGATTTAAATAAATGATATTTTATTATTGATCTAATATTAAACAACTCCTTAATTTTTTTCTATCAAATTGACGAAATTTCAACAACAACAAAAATCCCTCAAAGATATTCAAAAGAAATTAATTTTTCCCTTAAAAAGCCTCCATCATTTTAATTTGGTTTGGTTATTATCTCTTTAAGAGTAAAGATATAGGATTTTAAATCTAAGTCGCTTTTGCAAAAATAAAATAAAATAAAATGAAACAACATGAACAAATGGAAAGTCTTCTATCAAATAGCAAAGATAATAATAGAAACATATAGACATATAATATCTCAACCCAAATCAAGGGCATTTGCAGCAGAGAAAATGCCTCCTAATTTAATCAACTACCAATAATAATGAGGTAACTTTTATTATCAGCATTCATAAACCAGCAAATCAACTTGCCTACCATTGTTCCAGACTTCCAATAAACATGATTATGCTCACTACATGTATGATCTGTAGGTGTAAAATAACATCTAAAATCCAGGAAGTTCCATTCAAATAAACAGAATCTAAGGAGATGACTCCACAAAGGACAACCGACTACCAAGAAATTTGCATCATACACAGTGAAAGAAATCTAGGAACTACAGAATTGTGTGAAAGAGAAAAGAGATTGAGTTAAGAGAAAGGGGGTAGCGAGGAAGGTGGAGAGGGTCTGGTTAACTGATGGGCAGAGGGTTAAGGTTCTCGGGTAGTATTAATTTCCCCCACAATAAAATCTGTTACTCGGACTCTGGTGTGAGTGTCAGACACGAGTATGTTCATTTTTTTCCCAAGATTTTCATGTATTTGGAGGATCCTTGGAGGATCATATCCCCATATCCATATCCGGATATGTGTCGGACACGGACACTTCAAGAAAAATGAAGAGTCGGAGCAACATAGAATAAAATTACTGGAAGGCACAAATTTTCTGTCTATGCTGAAACAACATAAACAAGGATGATACTTAGACCATGGATAATTCATCCATCAAAAACATGTAATGATCTCAGGCAAGGAGAGGTCTCAATGACAACTGCAGTAAGAATTGGTATCAACAAATACAAGTAAAAGCTTGGCTATGTGATGAAAAATAAAGAAAATACACTGATTGCAGGATCATACTTAATGAACATTAAAAATTGGCAAAAACAGGTTGTCAACATTACCTGCTACTTTGATATTTCCCATCACAAATACCACATCCTTGTCAGAACTCTATCAAAAATTAAAATCCTCTCCACTGCAATAGACTTACAATGGTGCTGGAAACGAATCTGTAGTTTTCTAAACCAGATGTAAGATGGTTTTAAGTGTTGTCAAAGGCGCAAAGCGCACTCTAGGCGCTAGAACTCTTATATTGCCTCAGGCGCAAAAAAAAGTTCGCCTGAGTGAAGTAAGACGCATATGTATATGTGTATGTGTGTGTGTATATATATATATATATATATATATATATAATAAGCTTAAGATATAAACTTATAATAATAAACCCTAAAGAGTGGTCCAATTTATCTACAAAACATGCAATTTTTTTTTGTTGCCCAATATGCATGATTTTCTTATGGTCTCATGTCTGTTGTTGAATTGAATACTCAAATATTGAGAAGTAGAGAGTTTGATACTATCCCCTTTTTTACTAGTAAAGGTACATCTAATGAAAAAAAGTAAAAATTAAAGAAATTAAAGAGAACTTCAATTAGGCGGGCTTTTTCTACGCCTATCGCCTTACAAAAAAGCGCACCTAGGCGCACCAGGCGTGCGTCTAATCAAATGAGCCTCGCCTGAAAAGGTCTGAGGCGCTTTTGTTATCTAGCGCCTTAGGCACACGCCTTGACAACACTAGCCAAGAACATGCAATTTAAGCCGGAAAGACTTGTTTGAAAAAATTTAATAGATCCATGTTCAAGCGTATTACAATACAAAATTCAACATTTTCCCTGCTCCCATATTCTCAATCACAATTCTATCAAGCAAAATAGTCTTTTCCCCTGAACAGACTTACAAGCATGGCAGTGACTATCAAATGTCAGACAAAAATGCATAAAGTTGTACAAGCAGATAGTTAATGAGAAAATGTTTTAGCCTAGAAATATGAACCTTAGCCAAATGGCATGGTCCATTGGCAAGGATGAGACTGAAGTTTGAGTATCCTAGACTTATCATTACTAACTAAACGGTGTTAAAGACGGCAGACAATGTGGAAAAGAAACTAAAATCCTGACAAGAACAAGTTGTATTCAAGAAAATGTAGTTGATAAACAACATTCCTTCTCTCAAATCCTTAATCGCAACTTCATCAATCAATACAGTCCTTCACTCTTCAACTGAATTGCAATCCTTATACTAACTATTACATGCTCAACAGTCAACACTAATACACAGGCCTTTACATATAACTATACCGTGAATCATTCTTTTTTTTGCACCTTGCATACTGTCTCAATCTACTAAACAGAAACATCTTAACATATCCCACCCCACAGCGGTAAGTGGTCCAACTCATAACCCTTGTTTCACTAAAAATATCCTTCTGTGAAGGCTACCATCCTCAATCCTTCACGGAATCTACATACTCGTTTTCTCCACAGGCTAACACAATTGGAACGTGGATTATTCTTTCTCTAAGAAACTCTAAAAGAACTAATATTTTCCTAGAACCTACCGAAAGAACTAACAAATTAAAACTAAACTAACAACAGTATAATGTTTCTCAGATGTTCCATTTTTTTAAGGATACCATATAAGTGCATTGGCATATTAATACAGAGCCAATTCCCCCCCAATTTATTTTCAAGTTCTTTTGAGCATCATACAATTGGTTAAGCAAACTAAACTCAAAACCCATTAAAACTCAATAAGTAAATATTAGATTGTGATCACAAATAAGCTAATGACTTTCATCATCATCGAAAGCATAAATCCAATTTAAAAAAGCCATAAAAAAATTTAACAACTACAAATCCTTCAACAGTTCAAAAAACCCAATTTTTTATTTGAACTACACATTTATCAACAACAGAATATCAAAAGAGTTTCCACAGATCCGTACCCAACAGATCCAGATTGAAGTTTAGCCCCAAAACACCTCAGTCAGAAGAAGAAGAAGAAGACGACTCGGCGGCGAGTTTTTCGAGGGCTTTTTGGTGGGCCCAAGTCTCGATAGTAAGATCGGGCTTGGCATTGAGGCCGACACCAAGGATGACGATGGTGAGGAAGCTTGTGACGTAGCAAGGTAACTCCCAATCCTCCCATTTGCGGGATTGGCCTGGAGGTGGTGGGGTCCTGTTGAGGACGTAACCATTGGGTCGCTCCTGGTGGCCTGGCGAAGTCCAACGGCTTGGACCGGCGTGGGACGAGAAGGTCCGGCGGAAGAGGCGTTGGCGGAGCATGCTGATCAAGGCCATCGTGGTGGTGGCTGAAGCCTGAAAGGTCTGGGAAGAGGGAATTTGGGGACTTGGAAGTGTTGGGGGTTTTGTTTGGCTAGAAACAAGAGCTTCCTGACAGTGGAATTGCTCCTCCACGACGTCGTTCATTTTTGGGCTTGTGTAAGAGGTGTCCACGCCCATGCAACACTTCAGGCCCATGGGTCCGGCCCAATTTGAGCCGAGCTTTGTATATGAAAGGAAAAAGTCATATTTGGCCCTGAACTATAGTGAATTGTCTAATATGGTATTTAAATTTCAATTCGTCTATCAATGTACACCAATTTTCTAATACTGTTAAATATGTATGCTGAAGTGGAAATTGACCAATCCTAATATTATACGTGGATAAAAAAATGCAACATCATTTATTAAACCATCAAATTTACTTATGTGGCATTATTAAAATATAAAAATTATTTTTTAAAATTCTCTTTTTTTATTTCTTCCTTTCTCTCTCCTCTCCTCCCCTCTCGATCTCCTCTATTATCAGTGTTTCAGTCCGAATCCAGTCAATCACTGCCCAAAAACGGCATGACCAGGCCGGAATCAACCTAAAATGGTTCTACCATTTTTTGCCTGTCAGGTCGTTTTCAGTAGGTGATTGGTCGGATTTGGCTTGAAACACCAGTAATAGGGGAGATCAGGAGGGGAGAGAAAGGAAGACAAAAAAAGAAAAAAAAATTGTATTTTTTATTTTTATATTTAAAAATAAATTTTAATTTTTTATACTAAAAAATATGACATGTGGCAATGTCACGTAAGCAAATTGTCCATATCATCATTGAGAGTTAACATTGTTAAGGGAATGGACTATATTGGTAGATGGAATGATACCATAAGTATCATATTGCATATTTTTAAAGTATAGATACCACATTACACAATTTACTATAGTTCAAGATTAAATATGATATTAACCCTATATGAAATTATGAATTTTTTTGTTTGGGTTTGACTTAAAAAATTATTATATTAATAAATGATATATTTTAATATAATAATATAACTTTTTTTTTATTATTTTATAAAAACGTAATATAAATGTTTGAATTGAGTTCAAACTAAGGTAGTTAGTATCGTACCAGAGAGCGTTCCGTTTTTGTTCTGATTTTGGTACATATCGATATCGGTATGTTTTGGCGTACCGTTTCTGATTTATCGGTATTTTTCAAATATTATATATATATAACCTATTTTCAAGTTTCATAATAAAATATATATCATATACATATGCAAATATACCTCAATTACCTACATAAAATATATATTTATATGTAAATTATAAAATTATAAATATTTAATATCCAAAATGTTTAAACATCAAATAAATAAAATAAGTATAAAAATATATAGTAAATTATTATTAAATAAATTCAATAGATTAATTTAATAAATATATTTATTTTTAAATTAATTATGAAAAGAATTAAAAAGATTATGTTAGAGAAAACATTAGCAATTGATTTAAGACAATCAAATAATTTAAAAAAATTAAAAAAATTAAAATTTTGTATCAACCGGTACGAAGCGTTACGTGCCGATACTAACCGGTATTGACTGATACAACTCGATACAAACTAATACGACCAATACGAATCGATGCAAAAATCGAAACGATACATTACTAGTATCCTTTCGTTTTAGGACACAATCCAAGTCATGCATAGCTTTAACTTTAGGGACAGATTTTAAGTGATCTGAAAATTTGAATTGTCTTCAGGTCAATTATAGTTTGTTCATCAACTTTTTAAAATCAATTCAAGAATTGAGTTCAAGTAACCTTTTAACAATAATTTATATGTTTTTTTAATTTTTTTAGTATAAAAAAAATCGTAATCTAAAAATAAAAAATATTGAGACATTGGGATCGATTTAAAAGATTAAAGTCAAAAAGAAATAAAAGATAATATCGATTTAAGCATTTAATCATTTTTAAGTTTTAATCAATTCGGAATTGAGTTGTTTTAAAATTTCAAGTTACTTTTATTACCTCTATTTTAAAATCCATTTAAAATAAGTGAGGTTGGATTTTAATTTTCAAACATGTCAACTCCTATTATTAACAACGATTTTGCATTTAGGATTAAGAATCAACCCTCTAATAGTCACTTGTGAATAAATTCATCACCTTCAAGGATCAAGCTTGATGTAATAATTTTTTAAAATATATTATTTGTAATGTTAGAGATGTTATTCTTGTAATTTAAGCGTAATGCTTCTTTTTTTCATTTATAAAGATAAAAATTAGAAGTAAATCAAGATACCCAAAATTTCAAATATTGTCGTTGGAATTTCATTTTATTTATTATTGCCTTTCTCCTGATATATATATCTTTTTTTTACAAAAGAGACCACTGTTTAGGGATAAGGAAAGGGGTTGCAGATGATGTTGGAATTCTAATCTCAAACCTACTGGATATCAACTGAGCTAAGCTTCCAGTTTGTCTTTTTTGCTGATTTTGTTCACAACCCTAGGTATCTTAAAGTTCACTACTCAAACCCAATGAAGGATGCACTTTTAATCAAAGTAGTCACTATCGTATCGGTGGGTATATCGTTTTTGTTTTGATACTGTACCAATATCGTGTTTTTCGACGAATCATTTTAGATATATCAGTATTATTTAATATTTTGTTTGTAAAATATATATACACAAAATATATCTTCGTTGCATAGTACATACATTTATATTTTTATATGTAAATATAAATTTTAAATATTTTATATCTTCGTTACATAGTACAGAATTTTCAAATCTTAAATAAATTAAATAAATATAACAATATTAAGAAATATATAATAAGTTATTATTTAATATTAATGAATATATAATAACTCAATTTAATGAATACTAGAATGATTCCCGCGCGATGCCGCGAATATCAAATGTTAAATATACAATGACAACATTCTTAAAAACGAAAATTAACAATTAAACAAAAAAAATTTATAAAATAGCAAAAGAGAACTGTGTCATAACAATTTATAAAGGCAGCTTAAAAGATAAATCTAAATGAAACAAAATTTTTCCTAAATCAAATCACAATAACAAATTATGTAAAATATAAAATGAATTGAGACACGACACGAACACAATATAAGAAAAATAATTAAAAACACAACACGAAAAATAATATAAACTCGATAAGAATATACGAACATGTAAAAATATACATAAAATAAATTATTAACGTGTAAAAATTTATATAAATTTATAGTACTTTATATAAATTATTAATGTGTAAAAATTTAAATAAATTTATAATACTTTGAAGAAAAAACACGAACACGGTAGGAACATACAAATTTTTTTCTAAATTGAATCATAATGATAAACTATGTAAAATACTAGATGAATTGAAACATGACACAAACATAAAGATGAAAAAATAATTAAAACACAACACGAAAAATAATATGAACACGACACGAATATAGGAACGTGTAAAAATATAAATAAAACGAATTATTAACGTGTAAAAATGTATATAAATTTATAGTACTTTGAAAAGAAAAAAAAAAAACGGACACGAACACGTCACCAACATAACATAGGAAAAATAATTAAAGCACAACACGTAAAATAACACAAACACAATACGGATACACGAACATTTAAAAATATACATAAAACGAATTATTAACATGTAAAATTTATAATATAAATTTATATAAAAAAATAACACGAATACATAAATTTATAATATTTTGAAAAACAAAAAAAATAAAACGGATACGAACACGTCACGAACACAACATAAAAAAAAATTAAAACACAAACACAAACACGATACGGATACACGAACGTTTAAAAATATACATAAAACGAATTATTAACGTGTAAAAATTTATATAATTTTATAATACTTTAAACACAATAAAAATAACACGAACAAACAAATTTATAATATTTTGAAAAACAAAAAAATAAAACGAATATGAACACGTCACGAACATAATATAAGAAAAATTATTAAAACACAATACGAAAGATAACACAAACACGATACGAATGCACTAACGTTTAAAATATATATAAAACGAATTATCAACGTGTAAAAATTTATATAAATATATAATACTTTAAACACAAAAAATAACACGAATACACAAATTTTTTTTCGCTTTTTTTTTTTCTTACCATTTTTTTCTCTACACTAAAACAAAGTGGGGTCCACAAAAAAAAAACACCAAGGGGACGACGTGGCCACCCTCTCCTTGCATCAAAAACTATAAAATTTATCTTTTAGATATATTATTTTTGAATGAAATTATGAAGCAAAATAAAAATATCATGAGAAGAATTGATTAAAAGAATAAAATAAGTAAAAATATTTAAAAATAAAATCTTGTTCAAACCGATATTGATCGGTACAAATCAATACGGGTCGATACGGACCAATATGATTGATACGGACCGATACAAAAATCAAAATGATACAAAGATTTAAATATACTGATTTACTTCAAAACCAATACGTATCGATCACTACGATACCGATGGATAACATTGCTTTTAATACCTCAAACTATTTTATAGGGTACTCAAACCTTTCTTAATTTGACCAGATACCTGAAAAATATCTATTCTCATCTCTATATTTGTCATTACAAAGAATTGTCATCGGTTTATAGATGATCTCCACATTACCGGAGCTAGAAAAGGGTGTTTGCATGCAATTCTGTAATCTACTCTACTCTACTCCAACCAACGGAATAGTCACTTCATTATCTCAATTGAAGTAATGAGTCTCCCAATAGTGCTTTTTGATCTCCATAGCTGAAACAATATCTATCCAGGTGGCACCAAGTTGGGAGTCATTTCCTGCTTCTGTTTTGAATATGGTTGACCTCTTCAACCTTTCAACTTGTCTTTCATTCAGAACGTTTCTTATGGTCTTAAAAGTAGGAAGTAGCAGGCAAGGACCCCTCTAGTGAACTATCAGTTGGCCAAAAGTGTTTCCTGTTTTAAACGTTCAGAAACGTTCAGACTTCACCAGTAGTCTCCACATGAACAAACTCCCCTAGAAATATGGTGGAACCGGTTCTTGTCCCTCAAGGACACTTCTCTCAGATGAATCTTAGAAACGAACTTGGCAAAATTATGGCAATCAACACAAATCCGGAGGTTTTTAATCACACGGAGTGGGACTCCATCTGAGGTTGAAATCAGCCCAAAAGTCAATGCCAATTTCTCACTGTGGCCTAGGAGTATCTTCTCCTTCTGCTCTTCATCCACATCATGTAAAACACAACTTAAATCAGGAACATAGCCAGCTTCCTTGAATTTAGTTGATAACTCTTTCAGCTTTACAAACACTTCTTCCCTTCTTGGATGCGAACGATCACTTGCATGGAAGGAATGAAGGGTTTGGTCAAGCTCAATCCAACTTCTTCCCGGCTCTTTCTTCACAGCTTTCTTCATCATCAAATCCCTCACCATTCTTACATCTTCCCATCTCCCTGCAGAAGCATATAAATTAGATAGAATAACATAGTTCCCAGCATTCTCAGGCTCAATTTCGAGCAGACAATGGCCTACAAGTTCACCAATGTCAATGTTTGAGTGAACCCTACAAGCACCTAGAAGTGAACCCCATAAAGCAGCAGTTGGTTCAAAAGGCATCTTTTTGATAAATTTAAAAGCCTCTTCTACTCGACCAGCACGTCCAAGCAAATCTACAACACACCCATAGTGCTCAATCTCAGGCTCGACCCCATCTTTCCCGTTCACCATTTCATCAAAGATTTCCAATCCCACATCTTCCATCCCTCCATGGCTGCAACCAGACAAAACACCCAACAGAGTGACACTGTCAGGTTTGATTTTATTTTCATTTCTCATCAATCTGTAAAGATCCACGACCTCTCTTCCCATCCCATGTTTGCTGTACCCCACAAGCATTGCATTCCATGAGATAACAGTTCTCTCAGGCATGTTATCAAATATCTGTCTTGAGTAAATGAGGTTCCCACACTTTGAGTACATATCAATCAAAGAATTCTGAAGTACCACATAGAAGGGCAGTTTACATCGCAGGACATGGTTGTGAACTTGCTTACCAAGATCTAATGCTGCAAGCCCAGATAATGCAGTTAGAACACTAGCATAAGTAACATAATTTGAACTCATTCCTTCTAAATTCAATCTTCGAAATAGTTCTAATGCCTCTGCATCTAATCCTAATTGAGCGTACCCTGAAATTATGGCAGTGCATGAAACAACATCCCTTTCTGGCAAGCTTTCGAAAACCTCTCTAGCTTCATGAATTCTACCAGCTTTGGCATACATGTCAAGAAGTGAGCTCCCAACATATATATGGGTGTCAAGAGTTCTCTTGATTATAAGGGAGTGGATTTGCCTTCCCAGCTCAAAACCAAAAGTACCCGTACAAGAAGAAAGTACAGTGGCAAAAGTGAATTCATTCGGTTCTGAAACTGCAGCAATGTTATGTTATCACGAGTAACAAGAAACCAATTCAAAACAAGGTACCAATCCATTTTAATGCCTGGTAGTTGAAAAAAGTTAAACTGTGCCACATGAAGGCAATAAAAAATCAGCCTCAAGTCTAACTCTAAACCATCACCTATCTACAGGTCATCTTGGCATAATTTCTAAAGTTGTCCAAAATAAAAGGTGATTCATAAACCACCAAGAAATAAGATATTCAATTTTGTTTTCCCCATAACTTTTGGAAGGACCCTGTTTCTTAAAACATTTGAAGCATATATCTGTTGACAATACCATTGGGTTTTTAATAGACTACCAGACAAGACTTCCAAGACTGTAAATGTGACTTTACATTAGACATTACCATCTTTATTAGCTCATGTTGTTTCAACAGATTATAGAGAGGTTCGTTCCATATTACAATTTACAAACCAAGTCTACATCATGAACATCCCATTTTCTAAATATAGAAGAACTTGAAGAATAGCAAATTGAATCCACGTTAACATATAAAAGAAAAATGCAATTTAATCGGACTCACATGTAGCAATTATTTTATAGAATCATGTTAGCCATAAATACCTGATCTTAACATCTGTACAAAAAGATCCAACGCTTTAGAGGCAAACCCTCTTTGAGAATAAGCAGAAATCATAGCAGTCCAAGAAACCACATTCCTCTCAGGCATTTCATCAAGCACATGCCTCGCCTCCCTCAAGCAATCACATTTACTATAAAAAATGATCAGCCTGGTTCTAAGGTAAACAGGCGGTAAATATCGAGTTTTGATCATATGGGCATGGACCCTTTGGCCTTCTCTAAATGCCCTTTTCTTTATACAAGCGTTTAATAACATATCGTAGCTTTCAAACTTCATTTCAAGGCCTTGAACCGCCATTTCTATCAAAGCTTCTTTCAGTTGACAGTTGGAGCATAAGGTAGTCAAAAGAATTTGTGGGTCTGGCGTGAAGGTAGTGAGAGTTAGTTGGCGGGTGGTAAAGGAGTTGAATAAAAATGAAAAGGATGCATTTTTGGGGTAATAATGGAAAAGGCAGTTGATTTTTTGAAGCAACTTCATCTCCCAAAACTATACCTTAGTAAACTCTTTAACGACATTTATATAATGACAAAAGCTGCATCTTATGTTACTAAAAGAAATAGTTTTCCAGTGAAAATTTTGGCTCAAGCCACTTAAAGAGTTGATTCGAATTTCTCATCAATATATATAAAAGAAATTACATCAATATATATAAAAGAAATTAAAATCGAACCTCGAGCTTAGTATAATTGATTTATGTAATTACTCTTAAGAGTTAACATCTAACAAATTTAAAATTCAAATTTTAACACCTGTAATCTCTTTTCTTATTTTCAAACTATGACATTCTTTATACAAAAACAAAATTAAAATCACTTTGATTCTTTAATCAAAATGTTTTATGAACTAGCTATTATGAATTTTGAGATGATTGTTTATGTAAAGGAATAATAATGTTATTTTTTAGGGGAAAAAGTAAAACAAATTGGACAAGGATATTAGCCAATTGGTAAACACTATCCTTGGCCAAAATAAAAATCACCATCTATTAGTCCTACAAATTAAGGTAAATTGATTTCATAGCACAAAGAATACAAGTTTTGTCGACTTCTAGGAACTAAAAAACCTATTTCTCAGGCAACTAGGCCTCCAAGAAACTATTTTTGTCAATGTTTTGATGAAATTTGTTGAATCTTTTCTTTGACATCGTGCAGCCAAATGAAAGTGTAAATCAATAATTTCTTTCAAGTTGTTTTGATGATAAAGAGTTTACAATCAAAACTACTCCATAAAAGGTAGTGTCAACACATATTTCGTGTAAAGATCAAGAATTCGTATCTTATTTTGAGCCAAAAGGAATTCTCCTCCAATCTTCCGGTCACTGCCTGTAGAAACTAGAATGAAAATTAAGCAAAGAAATATTATACACAGTTGAAGGCCTGAAGTCCAAAGGATTATCCCATTGCAACGTTCGTCCATCGAACCATCTCATATTTACATTCTCAACATCCAAACCATCAATATGTTCCATGATAATCCCAGCTGTGCTGTGATTCACAAGTCCCTGACATCCAGGCCTATAATCAACCAACCCGCCAATATAATTCGTCCATCTTTTGTAAGTTAGATTCATGTTAATGAATCTCAAATTCCTTAGCAGTCCTCCTTTAGAACCTGATAAGAAGATACCATTTTCAGAATTTGCAGTGATGTTTATGAAGTTTAAATTAGAGATTGAACCCTCTGCTGAATTCGAGTCTCGTGGGCAGGTTGTCACGTAAATCGGCTCTGCCCTCCCCCACCATGACGGATCATAATATCTTGTGCTGATGTTTATGTTCGAGAAAGTAATGTCGCTTACATTTCCTGCACAAGGTAAATCCCAAGTCATTGTGGAAACTAGAAAACCAAAAAAAATATTCACTAACTAAGCCTGTGTAAAACCAGATAACATTACCTCCATCACGTATCTGAAATCCAATCCCTCTATGAGAATCTACAATAGTTATGTTGTCAAAGACCAAATTCTTGAAATCAAACCAGCTAGCACTTCCAAGTTTAATTGCCGAAGATTTTGTTCGAATCCAGCAGTCTGTGGCTGTTAAGTTACATAGAGGGGAAGTGTATGTCTTTGGGCATATAGCATCATCTCCTGTATCAATGTGGCATCTTGTAATCACTGTATTATTTGAATCCTCAATGTCTATCCCGTCATTGTTAGGTGTATTAAAATCTCCATATATTGAAACATCATGAATTGATGTGTTTTCACATCGAACTATGTGCAAGCTGCGTTTATCCAAATTGTTCATCAGAATACATGGATAAGTTGAAAGCACATGAAGAGATAGACAAACACAATTGATCATGTAAAATAGTTGCCTTTTTAACAAGCTCATGAAGGAAAACAATCAGAGCCAAATAACTATATATACTCCATTCTAGGGCATGAAAACATACTGTTGGATATCATAGTATATATTAAGTGTATATATACGAAATACATATTTTAATACGTAGGTTGTCGTAATTAGATACACGGTGTATATTTAGGTACACAAATGATATCAAAACGAATGAGAAATTAGTCTCATTTTTTACCCACTTGAAGAGGAAGGAAAATTGGTTGAAGCTATGTGTGGTAATCAATCCCATATAGGACTAAGAATGGCTTTAGCTTATAGTTTATATAAGCTAGAGTGTCATGATAGGTTGGGCCCCAAGGGGCACCCAAGTTTTTGTGAAGGGTGAGGACCTACACAACTTGGGCTAGACCACACGCGCGCGCCGCCTCCGCCGAGTGGGGCCGGGCTTGGGTTGGGCTAGGTCGGGTCAGGTTTGGGTCAATAATTAATTTTTTACTACCCAACCGACTTAATTTTTTGTCCAAACCGAACCAGTTCAACACCAACCAGCCGAACCAGCTCAACACCAACCAGCTTTATGTTTGTCTGAATAATTCATCTTCTAGAATGTGTCTGTTCGGTTGTTACCGTTCTTTGCCTTTTCAGTTGTGTCTTTGCCTGTTGGATTGAACCGGTTCATTGTAACAGACTTGTCTATTGAACGAACCGGTTCCTATCCAACAGATATGTCTGACCGAACAGACTTCTCTGTATCTAAAAATATGAGTGTATCTGTTTCAAATCACTAATTCACCGAAAATATTCTTGTCTTCAGAGAGAGAGACTTCAACATTTTTTTGTTCGCTGTGTTGCATCCGAGTGTGCTCTCATTTGCAACAGATATCGAGGAAACCTGGGAGACGATTTGCATCGATACTGTAAGCACCTTAGACAGGCAAAAAAAGTCTTAAAGTTAGAGGTCCAACTTTGACTCGATATTGATTTTTTCAAATCAATTACTATAAGTGTCTTTGTTCGCTTCTACATATTTGTTGTAATCTGTTTGTATATATATATATATATATATATATATATATATATTCAGTTCTTCTTTTACTCTTTGGTTACATTTTACAGTATATAGCATCTATTTTTCAAACATTCTTAACATTTTTTTTAATTGTTTATATTTGTTATATACTGCTTTGGTATACGAGTTATGTTTCTTTACTGTATGATCTATTAAGACGAGTTTCGCTTATTTTTTTATTACTGTTTCGGTCATTAAGAAAGTATTTTCAGTGCCGACCGTTTCAATTGTTTTATTGCTGTTTCGAGCGTTGTCTTCATAGAATCTGAATAGTGGTTTGGTCGGGTCCTAACCAATGCCATTAATTTAGTTCGTTACTGTTTGTTTAGTAACTTATATTGCATACTGTTAGTTGCTACTTATTCATTATATATATATATATATATATATTAATTGCTTTGGTTTGGTTTCGTTCATACTGTTAATATATATTGAAAGCTTACATTGTTTGTATTGTTTTAGAACTTCAATATTGTTGTTTAATATATATATTTGTTACTTTTACACACTGTTTGCTTTTAATATTATATAGATTACATATATATTATTTGCTACTGTTAGTGATATTTATAAAGTGTGAACAATTAGTTACATTACTTTATTAGTATTGTAATTTGTTTACAAGTTAATCCTGTTATTTTTTGAAATAATAGATGGCCGAAACATCTACCGGTATTGCTAGAGCGCCCATAGCGCCACAACCTCTACATATAACACATGGTGAGAAACCCGAGAAGTTCAATGGTCAGGACTTCAAACAATGGCAGCAAAAGATGCTATTCTATTTGACCACCCTCAATCTAGCCAAGTTCTTACGGGAGGAGGCCCCGACTTTGAACGAGGGAGAGACCGATACTACAATTGTAGCCTCGGTAGATGCATGGAAGCATTCTGACTTCTTATACAAGAACTACATCCTCAATGGTTTGGACAACACGTTATACAATGTGTATAGTCCAATAAAGACAGCGAGAGAGCTGTGGGAGTCCTTGGAAAGGAAATACAGAACCGAGGATGCCGGCACAAAGAAATTTGTGGTTGGCCGGTTTCTGGATTTTAAGATGGTGGACTCTAAAACCATTATTAGTCAAGTCCAAGAGTTTCAATTGATTCTCCATGAGATTTTTGCCGAGGGAATGACTCTTAGTGAATCATTCGAAATGACAAATTTGATAGAGAAACTCCCTCCTTCGTGGAAGGATTTCAAGAACTATCTAAAGCACAAACGAAAGGAGATGTCTTTAGAGACTTGATTGTTCGATTGAGAATCGAGGAGGATAATCGTAATTCAGAGAAGAGGGTCATGGTCCAGACCATGGAAGCCAAAGCAAATGTTGTTGAACATTCGAAAAAGACCAACAAAAGGAAATTCGTTGGTTTAAGTTCTTCCCAAGCAAAGAAGGGAACGAATTTTAGGAAGATCACGGGAACTTGTTTCAACTGCAACAAGCCCGGACACCGTGCAAAGGATTGTCGACAGAACAAGAAGAAGAAAGCTCAAGCCAACCTAGTTGATGATTTTGAGCTTGCTGCTGTTGTTTCACAAGTGAACTTGGTGGAAAACCCTAAGACTTGGTGGGTTGATACCGAGACCACTTGTCACGTATGTTCTGAAAGGAAGAGTTTCTCCGAATATAAAGAAGCTGCTAATGATGAGCAACTATATACGGGAAACTCTACGGCTTGCAAGGTACGAGGCCATGGAAATGTGGTACTCAAGATGACCTCCGGGAAGGAACTCACATTGAAAAATGTTGTTCATGCTCCCGAAATCCAAGAATGGGTTTAGGCTCGTATTCGAGTCTGATAAATTTGTACTCACCAAGAGTGGGATATTTGTGGGAAGGGGATATCTTTGTGATGGGCTTTTTAAGCTCAATGTTATGACAATTGTACCCAAGAATAAGATTATTAATAATAATATTTCTTCTGTTTACTTGGTTGAGTCCCCTACTTTATGACATGGTAGATTAGGTCATGTAAATTACAAGACCTTGCAGAAAATCAGCAATTTGGATTTGCTTCCGAAATTTGTCAATGAAAAGAATAAAAAATGTGAAATTTGTGTAGAATCCAAATTAGCTAAGGCTCATTTCTATTCAATCGAAAGAAGTAGTGAACCTCTAGAGTTAATTCACACTGATATTTGTGATTTAAAATTTGTGTAAACTAGAGATGGTAAAAAGTATTTTATTACTTTTATAGATAATAGCACACGATATTGTTACGTTTATTTGCTAAAAAGCAAAGGCGAGGCCTTGGAAGCATTTAAGCTCTTTAAGAATGAGGTCGAAAATCAACTAAGCAAGAAAATAAAGAAAATAATGAGTGATTGAGGTGGTGAATATAATTCATTTTTTAATGAATTCTGTTCGAAAAATGGAATCATCTATCAAACCACTGCTCCTTATTCACCTCAACAAAATGGTATTGCAGAACGCAAGAACCGAACGTTGAAAGAAATGATGAACGCTTTGTTGGTAAGTTTAGGGTTACCTCAGAACTTGTGGGGGAAAGCTATTTTATCAGCTAATTATACTTTAAATAAAATACCCCAGAAGAAGTTAGAGAAAATACCTTATGAATTATGGAAGGGTCTAAGACCAAACTACATACACATGAAAGTGTGAGGGTGTCTTGCGAAAGTAGCCGTTCCTCCACCTAAAAAGGTAAAAATAGGACCTAAAACTATTGATTGCGTATTCATTGGATATGCAAACAATAGTGCTGCTTACCGTTTTCTTGTAATCAAGTCGGACATTCCTGATATTCATATCAATACGATAAGGAATGCTTCGTTCTTTGAAAATATTCTTCCTTATAAGGAAAAACAAGAAAACAAGACTGCAAAGAGAACTCATGAATCCTCAAGTAGTAATCCACATATTGATGAAGAGGAACAAGAGGAACCTAGAAGGAGCAAATGGGCTAAAGTACCGACTACTTATGGTCTGGATTTTCTAACATATTTGTTAGAAAATGAACCTCAAACTTTTAGCGAGGCTATGTCATCTTTAGAAACACAATTCTAGAAAGAGGCCTCTAACAATGAAATAGAATCCATCATGCAAAATCATACATGGGAACTGGTGGATCTTCCTCAAGGGCATAAGCCTTTGGGATCCAAATGGATATTTAAGAGGAAGATGAAAGCAGATGGAACGATTGATAAATATAAAACCCGGCTTGTTTTAAAAGAATACAGGCAAAAGGAAAGGCTCGATTATTTTGATACGTATTCACCAGTTACGAGAATAACATCTATTCGAATGTTAATAGCTATAGCAACTCTTAACAATCTCGTTATACACCAAATGGATGTTAAGACAGCTTTCCTTAATAGAGATTTAGATGAAGAAATCTATATGGAACAACCCGAAAGGTTCAAAGTTCCGAGACAGGAAAGGAAGGTGTGTAGACTTGTTAAATCATTATATGGTTTAAAACAAGCTCCTAAACAATGGCATCAAAAATTTGACAATACAATGTTGTCAAATGGTTTTCGTATTAATGAATGTGATAAGTGCGTATATGTAAAAGATACGAATAAGAGATATATCATTGTTTGTCGATACGTAGACGATATGTTGATCTTAGGCAGTAACTATGAGATCATAAAAGCTAACAAAACTTGGTTGACCAGTAAGTTTGATATGAAAGATATGGGTATAGCTTATGTGATTTTAGGATTAAAATTTCTAAAACACAAGATGACTTGGTAATATCTCAAGATCATTATGTAAATAATATTCTTGAGAAATTCAGTAAAAATGATACCGATATAGCCAAAACACCCGTAGATGTTCATTTACATCTAAAGAAAAATACTGATGACGTAATATCTCAATTAGAATATTCGCGAATAATTGGTAGTCTTATGTATCTTATGAATTGCACAAGACCAAATATAGCTTACTCAGTTAGCAAACTGAGTAGATTTACTAGTAATCCTGGAGAGGATCACTGGAAGGCCATTGTGAGGGTACTCAGATATTTGAGATATACCTCAAGTTATGGACTGCACTATACAAGATATCCAGCTGTACTTCAAGGGTACACTTATGCAAACTGGATATCCGATACTAAAGATTCTAAATCTACTAGTGGATTTATCTTTACTATTGGAGGAGCTGCAGTGTCATGGAAATCTTCTAAACAAACATGTATTGCCAGATCCACTATGAAATCTGAGTTTATAGCTTTAGATAAAGCTGGAGAAGAAGCAGAATGGCTTCGGAATTTTTTTGAAGATATTCCATGTTGGCTGAAACCTGTGCCAGCAATAAATATACATTGCGATAGCCAATCTGCAATTGGTAGGGCACAGATTAGTTTATATAACGGTAAATCTCGACACATTCGTCGAAGACACAATACCGTTAGACAATTGCTCTCAAATGAAATTATCTCTATTGATTATGTAAAATCAAAGTATAATATTGCGGATCCGCTTACTAAAGGTTTAACGAGAGAGCAAGTAAATACATTATCGAGGGGAATGGGTCTTAAACCTATAAATTAAAGTTACATAGTGGAAACCCAACCAAGCTGACTGGAGATCCCAAGAGCTAGGTTCAAAAGGGACAACTAAATTATGTAACTGTGTGTAAGCACTAAAAGAGTTAAACACTCTTATCCATTCCTATGATGATTTAGTGCTGCCTGCAAATAAGGTAGGATAAGCTATGCTTTTAATGATTCTTATAGATTGATAAATAATCAAGTGGGGTATTTGCAGGATACTCTTAATGAGCAATCACCTATTATGAGTAAAAAACGTGGCCACTTCTATGAGAATTGATCAGGCTAAATTCTCTAGAGTACTCATAAGAAACCAAGAAGTGTCCGAGGCCAAAATAGACACAACCGTGAGAACCGAAGATGTTCGAAGGGGAATTGTGTGATAATTATTGTCTTGGTTTACACTAAAGGCTGAATAGTTCAAGAAATCATGTTCACTAGTTAGCCGAGTAAATCCGATAGTTATTCACTATGGAGGGTTCAAAGCCAGAAGCTACCTATCTTGATGCAATTACTCTTCAAAGAAAGTCTCTCTCGTACTCCGAATCAGTTCGTCGTTTTATTCAGACAATTTTCATTCATGTGGAGGATTGTTGGATATCATAGTATATATTAAGTGTATATATACGAAATAAGTATTCTAATACGTAGGTTGTCGTAGTTAGATGGTGTACATTTACGTACACAAATGATATCAAAGTGAATGAGAAATTAGTCTCATTTTTTACCCACTTGAAGAGGAAGGAAAGTTGGTTGAAAGTATGTGTGGTAGTCAATCCCACATAGGACTAAGAATGGCTTTAGCTTATAGTTTATATAAGCTAGAGTGTCATGATGGGTTGGGCCCCAAGGGGCACCCAAGTTTTTGTGGAGAGTGAGGACCTACACAACTTGGGCTGGACCACACGCGCGCGTCGCCTCCGCCGAGCCGGGCTTGGGCTTGGGCTGGGCTGGGTCGGGTTTGGGTCAATAATTAATTTTTTACTACCCAACCGACTTAATTTTTTGTCCAAACTGAACCAGTTCAACACCAACTAGCCGAACCAGCTCAACACCAACCAGCTTTATGTTTGTCCGAATAATTCATCTTCTAGAATGTGTCTGTTCGGTTGTTATCGTTCTTTGCATTTTCAATTGTGTCTTTGCTTGTTGGATTGAACCGGTTCATTGTAACAGACTTGTCTATTGAACGAACCGGTTCCTATCCAACAGATATGTCTGACCGAATAGTCTTCTCTGTATCTATAAATAGGAGTGTTTGTATCTGTTTCAAACCACTAATTCGCCGAAAATATTCTTGTCTTCTGAGAGAGAGACTTCAACATTTTTTTGTTCGCTGTGTTGCATCCGAGTGTGCTCTCATTTGCAACAGATATCGAGGAAACCTGGGAGACGATTTGCATCGATACTGTAAGCACCTTAGACAGGCAAAAAACGTCTTAAGGTTAGAGGTCCAACCTTGACTCGATATTGATTTTTTCAAATCAATTACTTAAGTGTCTTTGTTCACTTCTATATATTTGTTGTAATCTGTTCGTATATATATATATATATATTCAGTTCTTCTTTTACTCTCTGGTTACATTTTACAGTATATAGCATCTATTTTTCAAACACATACATTTGCTAATAATTCACTCAAAATCTGACTGAATTTTCCAGCTTAAATGATTCAACCAATCAAAATGTGGCTCCCCATCCGTTCAGAATGAATCATTTTAGCTTAAAAAATTCCCTATCTTTTAAAAGAAATAAATGAAGTGACCCAAATCTCTTGTTTATCTCATCTGAGCCCTTTTTAATAGCAGTTTTCGGGTTTCATTTTTGGTTTCCTTTTGGAATGGCAGAATATTAAGTAAAAGACACTGTACCAAGTAATTAATGAAAATCATTCTAAACTTCAAATCTGCATAAGTTATCAGATCCAACATTCCTTATATCTTTTTCCTGAGTTAGGATCATATCCATTACTTTTCAATACACTCATCATTACCATTCACGTGTAAGATCCATTTATGAATTGTGTAAGTCATACTTGTGAATGGTGATTAGAGTTATATTAGATAGAAATGGACAGAAAAGTAATGGAGGGAGCCAAATCCAGCCAAAGTGTGGGTCAGTTCCGAACCCACTTCTTCCTATCCTTGGGCAACAATTAATTCCTTGTACTTCCAATTCCAAATTTACTTTTACATTCATTTTGGTCAATGAATATTCAATTTATCCTTCCTTAAATCACAACAAATCAAAGTAACTCTAGAAAAATGGCATCAGATTATCTGATTAAACAATTAACTAAAACATGGTTGTAAGCAACTAATCTGGTCCTATGCTAGCCAGTAGCCACCCTTAAATCCTTGAATTTGTAACTTGGAACTATATTAAATAGTATCCCAGAATCATATGTTAAATTGCAAGATGCTTTCCATGAAAAAAAATGATTTAGAGAGGAAAATGCTAAAGTAGGAGAGATTTACTATCCGACAGTCTCCGAGTAAAAAATTAAATATCCTAATATTTGATCCATTTACTAGTTATGACAATATGTCTATTTAAAACACAAAAAAGTACTATATCTGATAATAAATATCAGACAAATTATCAAAGCTCTTTAAAAAAAAAAACTAGTAGTAGTAACAAAAAGGGTGTAAATTATAACAGAAAACGAGGCACCAATAGGAAAGGAGAAATAGAAACTTTGAGCTTTTATGCCAAAGGAGAGTCCAAAGTAAAGTTGGCATCCAGACAAGCAAAATGGGGAAAGCCAGCATTCACCATCCTTTAGTAGGGTTCTTTCAGAATAGAGCCATGACTGTGAGGATAATAAGCTAAAATGCATACGCATGCAATGACAAAACTCTCTCTCTCTCTCTTACTAAAAAAACCATGGAGTAAGTAACTATAACTATAATAATGCACAAAATAAAGTAACTATATAATAATAACAATAAAAGCCTCACATGCAATGTGTCAGTCATGGATAGGGAGTATCCATCAAATGGGTTGAAATTGAAGAAAATAGATTGGTTCAAAACTTCAAATTCAAGACAAAATTATGTAGAGGGAAATGGAAAAGGGATAAGGTCAAAGCCAATATGTTTCTGACACATATGTAAACGTATCAACTGAATGGAGATTGAATTGACCCTACATTTAAATAATGGGGTTTGAAAGATACCCTTTGTTCTTATACTAGTAGTTTTTTTTTTTTTTTTTTTTTGTGATCAGATAGATCTAAGTCTTAAAAGGATAACCTTGCTCAAATCTGGTAGACTATTTTTAGAGAGTATTAAAACCCTAACCATAAGCAAGACAACCTCAATAATGTAGAGCGTAGACAATATTAAATTGTAAAACTCAGTAGTAAGCAATTTGGAATTGGAGAATTCTGAACACCAATTAGGCACATACATTTTGTTAATTTGAACTTTAGTTATGACAAACAATTATCTACAAAAATAAAAGGAGAAATGAAAATAGATTTATTTTTATGGAACTAATCAAGTTTTAATTTGTACTAATGTATTAATGAAAGCTCTCACTTGATCTTTTTTTTTTCCTCCTAAATACTCTACTTTCACATTTCACTTAGCAAAAGTTTTCTCATTTAAATTTTTTTCCCCTTTATATTAGTGAGTGAGACTCAATCAAATCCTATTTGAAACCCTTTTACTGATAAAATAAATTCCCAAAATAAGTTGATTAAAAAGAAAAAGGGTAGGAACCAGGAAATCATAAACAGAGAAGAAGAGAAGAAAGGAGACTAACCACCAATAAGCCGGCTGGTTGAAGGTAACATTCCAAACTCTAACATTGGTAGAGTCAAGAAAACCCACCAACCTTGGCCTACACTCATCGCCCGAGCAAGCCCCTGTCTGGTTCCAACTCACCATCACATTTTTCCTTTGATTGAACTTGACCACAAACTCCAACCCCTGCCCATCGACAACCCCTCCACCCGTTATCCCTACATCGCTTGCATTCTCAGCCAATATCACATACCATTTATCCCACTCTTTTGGGTAGTCTTCCAATTTGGTCCCACCCAAGATTGTGGAGCCTTTTGGGATGTCTAAAACCACGTTGGATTTGAGGAAGATGGTGGCTGTTAGGTAGGTGCCTAGTGGGAAGGTTACGTAGCATGGTTTGGTGGTGGTGGTGGTGGAGGAGGTGTGGCAGCTGTCGATGGCCGATTGGATGGCGGATGTGTCGTAGTGGTTGCCATCTCCGGTGGCTCCGAAGTCTCTGACGGAGATGGTGGAGTTGGTGGGAGTATGGGATTGGATGATGGTGGGGAGGAGGAATAGGAAAGTGATGACTGATAGCTGGGGAATTGGAGCTGCAGCACCCATTTCTTTTGGTATCTTTTCGCTGTGGTCAACTGACTAGAAAATGACCAAGATTTTTTTTTTTTTTTTTTGAGTTTAGTAAAGCGGAAATCCAGAATAAGTAGTTTCACCTTACCAACATGGAATTAAAATATTACTATTAATATAATACAATGTAATCATTGAAATGTGTATAACAAAGACTCAAGATAAAGAAAACTTGGGCCATTGGGGACTATTGAATTTGATGCCTAGCACAATTGTGAAGTACTCTGTTCCTTCGGGCTTTTCACTGGGATTGGCAATGGTTTCATTTTTCAAACTGCCTTTTTTTTTTTTTTCCTTTTCATCATAAAGAAAGTATGGGTAGAGACAGAGGAGAAAGTGGAGAATGAGAATTGATTCATTGGAATTGAAGGTGTAAATGCCACCCTTCTAATCAAGACTACTTACAGCATTGGCAAAACAGGGGCCAGTGGAACCCTTTTGATAGTTCATACATAGTTCATAGTCGCAGCAAAATTCAGCCACTACATAGCAGACTGTGACTTTACAAAATAACCATAAAGATCCATATAGTCAGTTGAAATGGAGTCAGTCAAGGTGGTTCTACAATCAATAAAAGGTTCTTATCTTATGTCTTCAAAAACAAAAACAAACAATAAAAAGATGAAAGCATATATTATATACTGAACAAAAGAAGCCGACTTCCATGATAGTAATCATAGTTTGTTCTATGATTTTACAATATGAATCAATCAACCTCGCAAATGAAGTATTAGATTGAATGACTCTGAGTTAGTATATATAGTAAGATATATATATATATATATATATATATTTAATAATGACAGCATACTGAGATTTCTTTCTTGTCTCTGGTCCTGAGAAATCAAAGGTTTCCAACTGACTCGGGTAAATAGAAGACATGGAAACCCAAAGATAAATGGTTTGGCCTCTCTATCCTCTACTTCCTGCTAATCTCTAATATTTGATATATACAATACCAGCTACCACAATAATTTTTCCAATAAACCTAACTGTTTCTTCAGACTTCATAGCTCCATTTTCAATTGATTTGAGTGCAACGTCGCTGCACCAAAGTTGCAATAGATGTTAGTCTCGTTAGTTTACTTGGCATTAGAAGAAACATACAACTCATGATTTAAATCGAAAAGGTATGACTAATATCAAACTTGATAAAAGTTTCATGTAGCAAACATCTGAAAGCTGACAACAAGGTTTTTGTATCAATTCTTAACAAAGAAGAAGTTCTCTGCTTGAAGTAACTATAATAAAACCTTGAGGAATATAATTAATATTAGACACCCCTCCCAACTAGCTTCTCCCTTGGTTATCCAGCATAACAATACAATAATAGCCAGTGCAGATATAATTAAAGGGATAAATAAATCATGAGTCCTTAAACTATTACCAAATTTCTATTAAATCAACTCTTAACTTCAAAAAATTCTTTGAACCGTCCAGAATTTGCAATGCCATTCTTCCACCAAAATTCTATTCAATTTATTAAATGAAAAAGAGACGATTCAATGGACTCTGCACGGAAACTTGTCAACAATGGCCTAAAAGCCTGAACTCAATAATTTGTTGGTTGTTCATTGACCATTTGAAGTAAGAGAATAGTTCAAGCCTTACTATTTCTTGTTTAAGTTGAAACTTGAAAGTTAGCAGTGATTCAAAATGTTATATTATGGTTTTGCATATTTACTAATTATGATAATTTAGAAAGCAAATAAACTCATTTCTTATCTACCTGAATTTGCCGAAGAGTCATAACTTAAAAGCGAGTTCTCTGGAGTTATGTAATTATTGCAGACTTCTTCTCTCCCCCAAACAGGCTGCTGAAGTGCATCAAAATGCAATTGCTGCTGATACTGTTGTCTGTTTCCATTGACTTGAACCTCAGGCCACATCAGAGGCATAACCATGCTGGGGAAGTTACTGTCCATTAGAGATCCACTCTACATGTATTAAAAGATGATTAGACAAGTCAGTGGAAATTTTCAGGTAACTAAAACCAATAGCTATTGTCTTGCCCTAAGAAGAGAAACTAGATGGTATACCATGTAAATAAGGCATCATATAGATGCTTCTACCCAACATAATCCATTATACAGTTAGTTTATGGGCTTCATCTAATTACCAATTTGCATGACAAGAAAAAGTTCCCAAATGGAGTATGTAGTTATTTCACTACAAAAGGGTAATCCGGTGGCAGCATTTCAGCATTTCACATTCAACACATTCTGCTAACAGCATTGCAAGTCATTTGAAGACCCATGAATTTCAATAATTTCCTGCAATGATGGGCCTTCACGGATGGGTCCACTATTATGATTTTCAATTTAAATGACTACATTACAATCAGCTGACTGGCAACCATTTTTCCCAATTACAAATTAACAAATGGTTGAAAGCATAAATAGGCAGATGGAAGACAGTGGTCCAGACATGATCCACTGCCCTCCAAATATTAATGAGAAGCAATCCTTTAAGATACCGGGTAGGAATCCAGTGGAAGAAGCCATACAATAAAGTGTACACCCATTTAGGCTTTAACAATCTATATGCCGAGTTAATAAACAACAATCCTGGAATGAAAAGGAGTTTTTCAAGAAACCTCTGCCATAAAGTCCTCTAGAGGAATATAGCAGTAGCTTAATTCCCACCAAAGCTATAGAAAGCTGAAAACTTTGCAGAGCTACTAGTTAAATGAACTGGGAGTCACCGGAGGAGCTTTCAATTCCCAACGTTATACTAGACATATAAGACAAAAGGTGCCTGATACTTACTTCTGCTGTGAATACATTGTCAAGGTTGAAATCAATTCTTGGGTTCACAGCTGCAAGTCTCATTGATAAGAACTGCAACCAAAGAATGTTACCAGAATCAAACCACGGGGATGGAAGATACTGCAAGTAAAACCACAGCATAAAGCATACAACAAGACTTGCCAGCCCATTGGGATCTTTGCTTAATTTTGCAAATTTTTCCTATCTGGTTGGGAGGCAATGCAAATGCTCCCATTTAGCCAACCAAGGATGTTCACAACAAGAACCAGGAGAAAAATCAACATTGAAAGGGTTGCAGAACATAGAAAATCTCTACTACAGCAAGGGCCCTCCTACAAATTAGTGAAAGCCACCTAAAACTCTAGGCAAATATGTAAGATGATAAATTTCAGACCATCTAGACATCTATGATCATTTGAAAGTGATTTTGGTACAAATAAAGACACTAAAAATTTTAAAAACCCATTAGATAAACAATTATTTAAAAATTTTGGGTAGCAATTTCAATAGGGCTCCATCCAGTGGCCAAGTCCTGTGTCTTTCCCTACACCCTATTAGTCCATTTGCAATGCTTAAGAACACAACTTGAGTTCATAAATTTCTCATAAGTTCAAACCTTCCGGTATCTGTGAAAAAAAACTGATGCTTGAGATGCACAATTCTCACCTCCACTTGATGTTGTAGGGACTGCACATGATTGATGATTTCATCCAACACCAACGCTGTACCAGAAATCTGCGGCACATGGATCAAAAAAGTCTTGAATATATTTGAATTCGTATGCGTCCTATAAAGAAATTCAAACTACAAGGGCTTTTCAGAGCAGTCAACTTCTTGAACCTAAGAGCAAGAAGTCAACTCAATCGGAAGCAGATAAAGTTTCAAGTTTAATATAAGGACATCCACCTAGATTCTGATTGTTTGAAATTTACGACTTCAACTTTCACAATAGCCATATAAGTTTAACTTGGCTGCATACCATGAAACAGACATTAAAGAAAGGAACAATTCATGACATGCAGATAGATGGCCTAATCATGGCCTCGTCATAAAATAAGTTCCAAAGCGACTTCTTCTAAACAGAAATCTAAAGCTAGCTGGAAGCCTATTGGTGTCCAGTCTCCCAAAGGATGCAATGTAAAATGCATCAAACTGAAAGCAATTAAAATCAACAAATATTTTCCAACAATTAGGCATCTCTCATCCTTTAAAATTTCAAGGAGATCACGACTTGTGGTCCAGGAAAAGAAAGGTTATTCACAGTTTGCCCATCTACTCTCCACTGAATTGTGGTCACCAGAAAATGACTCAGATCTCCTTTCATTTGTTAAAAATATCTTGTGAAATGTTAAGGCATAAATCAAGATTATGTTTTCAACAATTAAACTAATTAGCCATGGACTATCACATCATGTCCCCATGTAGTTAGGCAAGCATTTGGCATGTAAAAAAGCGTTTTCTTTTGTCATCCTTTTTCTACTTATATCCCATAGAGGATGGATACCTAACTAGTAAGAGAAGTTAGCAACAATTCTACATCAATGAAATGGGACCTAAAGACATTTAATCTAACAAGCCATTAGAGATGTCCACAGAGCACTTCACGGTAATGTCAAGCTAGCATTTCCACATGACTAAAATTTTCTTCCACCGTCATCAAACGCTAGAATCGTCATTTTACTGATAATTATACCTTCCATAGATAATTCAAAGTCCAAAACATCAACTAGTTAGATTTGATTAAAACTAGAAAATCTAGCTTTTCAATTTACTACCATCACTGAAACAACAATAAAATTGGACTTGCTATTTGAAAAGACGAAATTAACCTCAAAAAGGACTTTTAACAAACTCTCCCCACAAAGGAAAAACAGCTAAAACATTAAAATCACCAAACTGCCATTAGGACACCAGATCATCACTTTTGTTGTACAAAAGTAATCCACTTTAGTGCAAAAGGTGACAAGGACAAAACAGTTCCTAATCAAAAATAATCTAAAGATGTAATCCCACTTTTTGTACCCCGTTTAGACAGATATTCTTAATTTAATAACAAAATCACAATCAAATCATTAATCAACCAATTAATCCAACTGAAATTGACCTTATTGCATCCAGGTACCAACTCCTGTAGTAGCTTCATTCGTGCATTAATCTTCTCTCTCCTTGCCTATAAACCCCGTATTTAACACCAAAATTAGCTTAATAAAAATAAATTTGCAAATACTAATAAGCAAACTAATTAAGGAGCTAATCACGATTCATGAAATATTAGTAAATTACTCTCTCTGCTAAGCTATGGCTATCCGTTGCCTGTCCCCGGCGAGCTCTAACGTGAACGTAAGGCAGCTTCTCAGCGTCCTCTGAGCTCTTATTCGCCGCAGTTTTGCTTTTCTTCGTTGACTCCTTAACCTAAAAACCCTCAAAAACAAATTAATTAGCTAATTAATCAAAACTATACCAAAAATGGAAAACCCCAGAAACGCTAGATCAAAAGTTTCTTTTGTTTATGGTTTTCCACCTTCTTTTCTCGTTCCTTTCTCTTGATATTCCGCTTCTCCACCGTTGGATCAGAAACCAACGGCTCAGATGACTCGGTCTCCGCCGGCTCACTCTTCATCGCCTTCTCAAGATTCGCGCTTGAATTGTTTGACGTCGTTTCAGGCGAGTTGCTCTTCTTATTGGTGGTGTTACCCTCTCCAGCAAACACAGAGGACCTCGCAGCTCGTTCGATCAAACCACTATTAGAAGGAAAATGAAAGCTGCCTTTGAAATCTTCAACGTTCGGAGCCGGAGCAGCGATAAGCTTAGCCGACTCGGGAGAGTGAAGAAGCTCAACGGCTTGTGGAGCCGGGAGTTCAAGAAGAGCTGTGAGAGAACTCGCATTATCGGTTGTCGGAGCCGAGATCAAACGGTGGATTTCGTCTGTAAATTGGAGCAATTCGAGTGCCCCAACTTCGTCCCCATCTGACGCCGTTACATTAGATCCTGTTTCCTTCGTTCCCGCGATTGGCTCCATTGGAGAAAAAAAAAAAAACTAGCCAATTTCGAAATTCTGAAAAATACTCAGTTCAATTTCTCAAAAATAAAAAGTACCCACTTGGTTAATTCAACCCAATTTGGAGTCTAACAGCTTAAAAAAGTTTTGAGAGAAACTTTGGTTAGCTTCTTCAATGGCGGTCAGGTCAAGCTTAGAAAAATGAGTTAATGTTTTAAGAGAGAGAGCTTGTTGCCCTGTAAAAGAGAGTCGGGAATTTCTTTATAAATTTTTATTTTTGCAGATGGAGAGAGAGAGAGAGTAGGGTCTCTCAGTCTCACACTAAAATTGTACGGTTCTAAGTGTACAGTTCGTTGAGATTAGGAGAAAAGAAGTTTGTTGGGACTTGGGAGTACGGTCCCCACCAGGCTTTTTGTTGGGAAAATATGAGAAACATGTAAGGAACAGTAGATTAATTGTTGAAAGGTCCAATGAAAAATAATAATTTAAGAAAAAGAAATGAAAACGATTAAAATTGTTTAAAAGGAAATTGTAATGACAATATTACCCTTAATGAAATAAGTAAATTTTTTCTCCCCATTCTCTCTTTCCCCGTGTCCCCATTCTACTCTCCTTCCTTCCCTCTTTTTCCTCTGCCCCCATTCTCTCATTCCTTCCCCCCCATTCTCTCATTCCTTCCCCCTTTCTCCTCCGCCCCCATTCTCTCCTTCCTTCCCCCTTTCTCCTCCGACCCTTTCTCTCCTCCGTTAACAATGGATGCTGCTGGTCTGTAGGTAAGAGTCGGTCGCAGTTATTTTGTTATAAATCTAGTTATGTAAATCTGGTTCTGTAAATCTGGTTGTATGCATGTGGTAGTGTAAAATTTTTTTCCTTTATCAATTTATTTGTGGGCATGTTATTGTCTTACTTAGGGTGTAGTAAAGTTTGTAAATTTTGTTGATCGATGTAGATGATTAAGGAAATCAATGATTGTTTAAGCAATTTTCCTTTATTAATTAGACCTAGATCTCTATCCTCTAAATTAAATATACAAGAAATTAGAATTTTTTTTCAGTGTGGTTGGCAGCAGGCAATCTGTATTATTATAGGCAAAAAGGTGCGTGGTCTATATATATTATTTCCTTGACTTATAATATATTTATTATGATGAAGTGGAAGTGCCCAAGATTTGTTTATTTTAAAGCATGATGATAATGCAGATGTAGTTGATTTTAATAGAAAAATATAGGAAGACAAATTAGGAAGAGTAATATGTTTTTCACTATCTCTTCTCACAAAGTTGAAAATCAGATTCCGGGATTAAACTTTAATGTGTTGTCATTTATAACGCACACAATATGTTGATATAATCTATCTAATTGGAGACAATTCCCCATTAATTCTATATCCCCATAACAATATTATCAATTTTTCATCATTAATTGGTTAAATGATTCCTCTCACCTAACTGTTTTATATAGACTTTCTTAAAGGTTTTCTGAATGATGAATTTGTTTGCTATAACGGGGTAAGTTTTGACCCGAATACAGAATAAAGCTTCTGTGAATTGATGAGGTGCTACTTCATGCAAAATGCTGAAGGTTAGATTTGTTTGATAGGAGTGGCATTGGTAACGGTCCCTTAGACTTAATTTTGATGTGAATAGTGAAGCAGAAATGGAACAATTTTGTCATGGCATTGGACTACCAGCCTTTTGCTTTTATATTAATTGGAATGTGAATATGTTACGAACTGGTATTGATGTGGTAACCTTTTTGTTGGGAACTGATGGTTGAACGAAGGCAATAAAACACCTGGTTACATGAGTCCTGTACAGCCTGACAGTCTTTTGCAATTAAGTGGAAGCTGTTGATAAAGAATGAATTGAATGTCTTAGTAAAGAAGTTGTTGAAAATATTATCTTCATTTCTTCTAGTGTTGTCCATGTCTTACTATTTTCTGATTGATTTATTTATTCATAATAAATTTGAATAATTAATTTATGTCTTTGAATTATTTTTATGATAGGATCATTGGCATACATTGTTAACTGAATGAGATTTAGGGTAGAATTAATTAGAGTTTTTAAAATGTACATATAATAATATTGAATGTACATATAATTAGGCTAAATGTACATACTGTTATATTATATGTACATATATGGTCATTGTTTTGAAAATGTACTTTAGTTTTTAGTATTAAAAATATTTGTTGTTGCAACACCGAATATAAAGATATGGTCATTGTTTTGAAAATTATCTTAATTGTACAAGGAAAAATGTTAGAGACAAGCTTATGTTACATTCTCTTAGCACTCTTGTTTTTGTATGGTACATGTGGAAAGTTTGGAGTGTGGTTTAGTTAATGGTTTTCATTTTTGAAGAGTTGGCTTTATATATATATATATATATATATATATATATGTATGTTTGTATGAATTCATACATACATAAATAAGTTCGTTTGCTATGAACTTAGAGTATCCATACGGTAGATGTTGGCTAGGTTATCTAACTTTTTATGATGTTTTGTTATCTCTTAAATTTCAGGCTGGAGATGCACTGATATAATTGTATGATAATTTTAAATGTGAGTTTGAGACCAAGATTAATCTTCTCAAGCTGGTATGTTTTTATAGGTTTATGTGTTTTCTACGAATGCAATTGTATTATGTTGTGATACTACTGGAGGTGAAACTAATTTATCAAGATTTGATGTTAGAAACTTCTTGTTCTTCAGAGTCCCCTTTAGAAAATACTGTTTTATCAACAAATTAATGTGCAGCAATGCTCTGTAAGGTTAAATTCTAGTCTTACTAGTTTGAGCTTTTTCTTTCATGCTACATCCCCTTCTGTTATCATCAAAATAAAAAATTTTATAATAACATGGATGAATCGAGTTGCCAATTATGTAATTGACAATAAAACCTGCATTAAAATGACATACCGTTGTATGAAAGATAACGCTGATGGTAATATGGCTAATGTGCTTAAGTATTATGTTTTCCAGCCCGAAGACTGACGCTGTACTTAGCCTTACACCCAATCATTAAAAGTAGATGGATATTAAGTAAAGAAAGTTTACAGCTTTTATTTGGCTAACATATATATTTATCCTTTGACTTCATTTCATTTTATTTTAATCCTTTCAATTATATAGGATTTGACATGTAATATGTCCATTTATGCTCTTCTAGGAGATAACATCTACAACTTTGTAGAATTGCTTGCTCATAATATTGTAAGAAGATCTTTATTAATTTTGTTAATTTCACCATATATTGCAGTTCAATTTTTTTTACAAGCAAAATAGTTTCATGTCATGATAGTTGTTTGTGCCTCAATTTAATTGAAATGATATTCATGCTTGTTATTTGCTTGCTTGCATATATAGGACTATGAAGAAATTGTCAGTGTAAAAAAAGTACATATAAGTTGCAAGAATGTACATATAGTTATGCTACATCCTATGTAAATAATATGTGAATATTTAAGTGTTGCATAAATGAGAAAAGTATTTATTTCTCCCAACATATGGAAGTGATGGAGTAAATTTTCTTATGTTTATGTGACATTTGTTTGGGACTTGTAAAAGTGAAATTTCTATTAATCTTAACAAATGTACATAAAATTTGTAAGAATGTGGCACATAATATCTTAATTGATTCATTTTTGGTAAAATACATATTATTTGTAGGAATGTACATATAGGTATACAATATGTACATTCCTGCATACTTATATGTACATTTAAGCAAAACAATATGTACATTTTTAGTTTCTACTAAATTCAACCCTAAATTGGTGTGATAGAATTTTACAGATAATATCTGTGTTTTACTTGAAGGGAAGGATGGGGAGATGAAATTCCAAAGTATGATGGAAAAGATTACCCCAAATATGTCATACAAAGCATACTGCCTTGAGCCTGAGGTAGGTTTCTGATTATTAATGTGCTTCCACTATCATATAAAATTGTCATGAAACTTGTCATTTTAAAGAGGAGGAACATGTAAGAGCTTAAATCATTGGGGTGTAGGATAGAAATTGTTAGAATATAAAAAAGTACATATAGTTTGGAATAATGTACATATTGTTTTCCTACATGTACATATTATTTTGTTATATGTACATATAAGTTGGCTTATTTTGTTGAAGCATTTCTTATAATTTCTGTTAGTTTTTAGTCGTTTTAAATGAAAAAAATGACATGCAAACATAGTATGATTAAAGGTTTGGCTTTAGGGAGCAAGACTCTTTTAATTGCAATTATGTTACTGTCATCGTAGTATTTACTATATTTATTTTATGTTGCATGTCCCACAATATTGAGAGAGAGAAAAAAAAGGATGCATTTAAATGACGTATAGGACATCAATGTTAGTAAAAAAAATATTTTAAAAAAAATTTAACTTATATGTACATGGCCACAACAGAATATGTACATTCCTGCATCTTTATATGTACATTTAGGCAAAACAATATGTACATTTGTAATTTTGTAGAATTAGTACAATTTTAATATGAAATAGATGCTGTCAAGAGTGGAATAATAGTTAAATGGTCCTAAATCTTAACAATATTTGTAAAAGGAAATTGAAGAAATAAGAATTTATTACTAAGGAGATCGAAAATACAAATATACCCTTAATGAAATCAACATAATAGCAAAAACAAAACTTGATATTTTGCTTCCGATAATCTTCTTCCCCTTCTCCTTTCCCCATTTTCCATCCCTTCCCTTACTTCCTGACCTCCCTATTCTATATGCCCTTTCTTTTTTCTTCGTATATGTCAACTTGTTTTTACGAATAATTCTGATGGTGTACAATTTCCTTTTGGTATTGTAAATGTACTGTCATTGTTTTGCTTTAAGAAATTAAAGAATATGAATGTTACATGTACATATAGTTTAGTTGAATCTACATATAGTTTTGTTATAATTACATACTTTTATACTTCTATGTACATATAAGTGCGCAAATAGTTTTTCACATTTCTGAGAGATTTGTTCATATACTCTTTTTAAAATATACATATAGTTATGCTAAATGTACATATAGCTAGGCTAAATATACATATTGTTATAGGTATATGTATATGTACATATAACTTTGCTTCTGATCTTGCAGTATTTACTATAACTCTAAACGTTTTGCCATGTATGAAGAACTTCAACAAATTTGGGCGACTCAAAATAATTTGGATGCATATTTGTGCGGGGACTGAGTTCTTATCCTCCTCCACCATCATAGTCAACTATATGAAATTGTATTTCTCGTGTATTTGCGATGTTAAAGTTGTAATTCAACTTGATCTTCACTGTTTATAATATGTGAATATTTAAGTGTTGCGTAAATGAGATAAGTCTTTCTTTCTCCGAAGATATGGAAGTGATGGAGTAAATTTTCTTATGTTACATTTGTTTAGTCCTTGTAAAATTGAAATTTCTATGAATCTTATAAAATGTACATATAGGTATGCAATATGTACATATTGTTTTGCTATATGTACATATACATATTGTTTTGCTATATGTACATATTGTTTTGCTATACGTACATATTATTATATTATATTTTCTCTTGATTGGTCTTTTTACTTTTGGGTTCAAACGTAAAAGTTTATTGTTGCTTTATACATTGCAGAAACATATTGTTCGATCATTATAAAGTTGAAATGAGTGAATCAAGCGTTAACAAAAGAGTCTATTGTTATTGTCATATTGATGGTGAGGTCTTGATTGTTAATGGCGACTGTATAGAATATCGAGGTGGAAGAACAGTGGGTGTGATGATCGATGAAAACACTAGTTTTGAAGAATTAGTGCATCAAGTTGGGGAAAAATTAGGGAAGAGTGTTGATGGTCATGTATTTAGATATACACTGGAGTTTGACAAAACCAAGCTAATTGATTTGGTGAATGATGCCGGTTTGACAGATTTGATAAATTTTACTAATCGATTATGCAATTTGTATATTTTTCGAACTGAAGTGATTGAATCCGCCAACAACAATGACAGAAATATAGTGCATCATTCGAACGAAGATCTGTTCTGGTAAGAAATATAAAGGCTTTATAACATAAAAGTATATAATTGCGTTACGTCTTACTCATGTTTTTGTTATAATTGCAGTGGGGTTATTGACAATGAAGACATAAGTGGAAACTATTCTGAGAGGGAACGTAATGTAGGTTCTTCCGTTGAATGTTCTAGTTCGAAGATATCTGGTGTTATTGTTGAATGTACTGCTGCGAACAAAAATCATTTTGCAAGCGAAATTTGGAAAGATCACATTATTGGCAGCGGTCAGAAATTCAAAGATGCATCTGCCTTTAGGCTGGGTCTTTATCAATTTAGTATTGCGAATGGATTTGCATATAAGTTTAAGAGGAATAGTAAGTCTTTTATTAGTGTGGTCTGCAAGGCTGAAGGCTGTCCTTGGCATTTAACTGCTTCGAAGATGCGATGTACTGACTTTATGGTTGTAGGGACATTTCTAAATGTGCACAACCACTGTGCGCAAGATGCAATTCAAAGTAGACCTTCTTCGAAGTCAAAATTTGTTGCTGCCATAATTTCGGAGAAAATGAATTTGCAACCGGACACAACGCCACATCAAATTCGTGCTGCATTAGAATCTGAATGTGGAATTCCAGTGACCTACCAGCAAGCTTGGGCATGCAAAGAGCAATCCATGAAGTTGCTGCATGGGAAAGTCGAGGACTCGTACAAATTTGTTCCATGGTTGTGTGAGCAAATCAAAGATGCTGACCCCCAAAGTGTCGTAATCTGCACTTATGATAATGGTAATCATTTTAAGCAATTGTTTATCGCTTATGGATGCTCAATTATTGGTTTTTTGAATGGGTGTCGAGGGTTGATTTTTATTGATGGTTGCCATTTGAGTGGACCTTATAAAGGGACGTTATTATCTGCTAGCTCAATAGATGCAAATAATCAGCTGTTCCCACTTGCATATGCAATTGTTAGCTCAGAAAGTTTAGACAATTGGATGTGGTTCCTGGAAATTTTAAAGTCAAATGTTACCAGAGATGTTTCGGTAACCATTATTTCTGATAGGAACCAGAATATTATCACTAGTGTTGGCACAATATTTGGATCGGCTTGTCATGCTTATTGTTACAGACATATTAAGGAAAACTTTAGTGCTGAAGTTAGCAAATTCATGCATGGTGGGAAAAAAGTGAAGGAGCAAGCCCTACAGTTGTTGGATGCAGTGGTTTATGCTAGACTTGAAGAGGATTACAATGTTGCATTCACAAATTTGACCATGTACAAAAAAGAGCTAGGTGAATGGGTGTTAGATAATCAGCCAGAACATTGGGTCATGTCAAAATTCAGTCATCCTCGTTGGGATCATATTACTAGCAACGTTGCAGAGTCTTTCAATGCATGGTTAGTCAAGGAGAGGCGACACAACATCATTTCCCTCATCAATGAGCATAGAGAAAAATTGGCTAAAAAAATTTATAAAGCAAAGTCTGATGTCAGTAATTGGAAATATGGAGTTGGGAAGAATGTTGAGGAAAAATTACTGGAGAGTATTGGAAGAAGTAAATACTTCCATGTTTCTTGTTATAGCGATTTCACCGCTAAGGTAAGTCACGGCAACAAAGACATTGTTGTTAACTTGAGGACTCGACAATGCACATGTTTAGGATGGCAAATGAGTGGACTTCCTTGTGCCTATGCTTCTGCAGTCATTGAAGCAAAACATGGAGACATATATCAGTTCGTTGATGATTGTTATAAGTCAACGAAACAGGAGTTGATTTATTCACTTACAATGGCTCCAGTTGAGACTCATAACTTGCTTGATTTCACCCTATCAGACAGCAGTCATTTATCGTTGAAGCCTCCTTTAACGAAGAGGCCACCCGGTAGACCAAAAGTCAAGCGCATTGAATCACAATTTATCAAGAAACGAGAAATTCATTGCTCTAAGTGTAAGCAAATTGGTCACAATCGAGTTTCATGCAGATCGCCAAATCCAGTGTAAAGCAATTGTAAGTTTTACATGATTACTATTTAAATTTACTTTTTCTGAACTATGGTTCCATGCCAACACAGTATAACTTATATCTTCTTCATGTGTTAAATGCAGGTTCATGGTTACATACCTTACCTTTTGTAAAGGAGTGGCAACTTTTTTTGTAAAGTGAATTGATCCTTTTTTCAACCCTATCAGAAGAATATGAATGTTGAAGGTGCTATATTTCATTTTTTGATGCACCTCAATTGTATATATAGGTTTAGGGTTTACAAGGTTAGAGGTGCAATATTTTTTGTTCGAGCACCCAAATATGTTTGTAGGTTAGAAATTGAATGGTTCAACGTGCTATATTTTTTGTGAAAGCACTGAATCGATGTCTATATCTTTTTTTGTTTATTGTATAGGCATGCCAAGAATTTTGTACAGCAATGTGTAGATTTTTTTTTGTTTAATAGGTCTGTGGCATTTAGGTTCACAAGCTTCAGAAGCTTTTGGGTTTAGGTGGGACTATTGTTTAGTCTACTCTTCTCTTCTTATTTATGGTGTATGTAACTTCCTGTATTGTGTACAACATCATATTTTTGGAATGAATGAAAGAAAATATCAACTTTCTTCGTTCGAAGTTGATGATATTTCTTCTTATTTGTTATTGTCTAGTGCTACGGACTTGGGCAGAAGACAATATGTACATTCTTGCTTATATTTACAACTACGAAAACGAATATGTACATTTGTAGTTTCTCCTAAATTTAAACATCAATTTTAGTAACAAAATATTTAATTCACAATATAACTTATATGTACATGGCCAGAAGACAATATGTACATTCCTGCATACCTATATGTACATTAAGGCAAAATAATATGTACATTTGTATTTTCTTATGTACATTAGTAGAAACATATATTTACATTGAAACTTATATTTCATTTCAACTTTATTTTAGTAATTTCATATATATAGTTATATACTTTTTTAAGTTTTAACAAAAAAATTGGCGGCACGGATGAACAAAAATAATCGAACTGGGCAGGAAAACAAAAATTTGAAGACTTTGCCAACAAGCTCTTGGCTGAGTGGCGAAGAGTCTTGGGTTCAAACCCAAGCAACCCCTCTCCTTACCCAATTATAAAAAAAAAAAAAATTTGAAGACAGAATGTTCGTGCCGCGGCTCAAAGCCGTGGCGTCAAGCGAATGAAATGAATATGCAGCCTTCCCAAAACAGGTTATGAATCAGACAGAAAAACGACGCCACGGCCTAGGGCCGCGGCTAACTCTAAGGGTTTAGGGTTAAACCCTAAAAAAGATGTAATACAACGCCGCGGCTCTCTTTTACGGCATTAAATTCAGAGTCAGACAGAAAAACGAGGCCGCGGCTAAGGGCCGCGCCTCACTCTAAGGGTTTAACCCAAATCCAGACAGGAAAACCACGCCGCGGCTTATTGCCGCGGCTCACTCGTACGGAATTAGGTTGTGAATCAGTCAGAAAAACGACGCTACTGCCTAGGGCCGCGGCTAACTCTAAGGGTTTAAGGTTAAACCCTAAACAATACAGAAAACTAACGCCGCGGCATTGTCCCGCGGCTCACTTTTACGGCATTAAGTTCCTAATCAGACAGAAAAACGTAGCCGTGGCTCTGGGCCGCGGCTCACTCTAAGGGTTTAGGGTTTAACCCAAAACAATACAGGAGAACCACGCCGCGGCCTTACGCCGCGGCGCACTCGTACGGAATTAGGTTCTGAAACACACAGAACAACTACGCAGCAAACAGAAATACGAAGCCGTGGCCTTGGGTTGCGGCTCTGTATTACGGTTATGAATCCAGACAGGAAAACGACGCCGGGGCGTAGGGCCGCGGCTCACATTTACGGTTAAACCCTAAGCGAGAGAAAAAAAAATGACGCCGCGGCTTGACGCCGCGGCTCTGTATTACGGTTTGGGGTTTAGAGTTGACAGAAAAACGACGCCGTGGCGTTGGGCCGCGGCTCGCTATTATTTGTAAGCCCCAATCCATACTGAAAAACGAAGCCGCGGCTTATCGCCGCGGCACACGTTTCTATGTTTACTGTCTACAGTAGACAGTAGCAATACGCCGCGGCTTTGAGCCACGCCGCCATGGGTAATAAACGGTTTTTTTTTAAAATATTTCTAACCCTAACACCATCAACTAATTTAAAAACCCCAAAATAGCTTCACCCTTATGTTTATAACCATTTTTTGTCTCTCTTCAGAATCTCTTCTCTCCCAACATTTTTCCCAACATAATTTTCCATTCTTATAGAAAACCCATTTGATATTACTCTCACATCTCTCATCTTTCCCAACAAACTTCTTCTCCATACATCTTTCTCTCAATTTCATCTAACTTGAAGCAAACGAATTATTTCATCAAAGTTTTAAATTCAAGTAAGTTTATATTGTTTCTTTATATTTGTTGGTTGTTGTGGGTTGAAATGCAAAAGTATTGGTTATTGTTGATTGGTTTATTTGAAAATCATGGCAATTTTTATGCTGGGTTTTGTTGAATTATACTCAACATTTAAAATTTTGCTACTGATGACATTGTCTTTGATTATGTCGTGTTGATTGATTTATTTAGTGATGAAATTGTAGAAGAATTTAACTATTGCTTTAGAGGTGTTTGGTTGATTGAAGAAAATTGTTGAATTTGGTAGATATTAACCAACTTACAACTACTGTCATGGGATTGAAAAAGAAACTCAAGGGTAGCAGTACTAATAGAACTTTTGATATTACTAAGTTCGTGTCGGAAGCGGCAGTATTACGACATACCCAATCTCTCCTCCAAAAAAGCCCTATTCCAGAAAGGGGGTTGAATCTTGATCCGCGTCATCGTGAGTATCAAGATGTAATTAATTCGCGCAATTGGCAGAAATTTTGTGCTCCACCTCAATCCGCAGTGCTACCGGTGGTTAGAGAATTTTATGCTAATGCAGCCGAAGCCAGTGGTGATACGATTTTCGTCCGAGGATGTGAAGTACCGTTTGATCCGCAGACAATTAATCAATATTACCAGACACCGAATATTGTGGATGATGACTTTAGTCGGTATTTGAATGGCCACATTGACATGACTGTAGTCACAACACATTTATGCCCACAGGGGACTACTTGGAAAATATCGAAAGGGGAGCTTGTTTCGTTCAAGGCCAACACTCTGGATAAAGAGGTTAAGGTGTGGATGCATTTTATAGCGGCCAAAATGCTTCCATGTAAGCATGTTAGCGATGTCACCAAAGATAGAGCAATTCTTCTTTATGCTATTACTACAGGCAAATCGATTGACATTGGCCAGCTTATCTACAGGGCCGTAATGCATAGTGTTAGAACAACACGGGAGGGCCTATGGTTCCCCTCCTTAATCACTCGGTTGTGTGACCAGGCTGGTGTCCAATGGGATAATGGTGAAGAGTTGTTACATCCTAAGGGTCCCATTGATGATACCATTATGTATCGTTTGACCCGAGAAATTGATCGTCCCCCACCCGGACCTGGTGCAAGTTCATCCTCAACCCCACAACCTCAGGAGTTAACTATGGCAGAGCGCATAACTAGACTTGAACTTCAGAATGCGCATCACCTTGCATATCATGCCCATCAAACTGAATGCTTCAAAACTGTTGAACAACTTATCCATCTTTGTGCTCGTCATATGGGTGCTGACACGACCCAATATCCCACTATGCCACCACCACCAACAGCTTTGGCTCCCCAAGAAGCGGAAGAAACAGAGGAAGAAGATGATGAAGATTAGAACTGATTAGGTGCTGACAATGAACTTGATTTAGGTTTGGGGGGTATTTATTAGTTATGGTTTTATAATGTAATTTTATGGGGTATTTATTAGTTATGGTTTTATTATGTAATTTTTGGGGGTATTATTTGTTATGGTTTTATTAGTTTATGGTTTTATTATGTAATTTTTCTCTCCAATTGAAAACCCTCTGCTTTATTACGCTATCTTCAGCCCATGTCAACTTCTCAATTTTTTTTTGTATTTTCTTACACAACAAGTTTGCATAACCAAAATTAGGGTTGCCGATGGCAGAGCAACAAAACCAACGAGCTGTGAAACACTATGAAAGTAAAAAACTGAATCAAACTTTAACAAACAAGCTAAAAGAAACTAAACTAAGTTGTTATATTTCAGAAAAATTACTTAATTGTGGTGCATTTCACTTAAATATCTTCAAACTTTTCATTCTACAACCTGATAGACAGCCTTTACATCAATCCTACTATTCCCGAACCAGATCACTTAGATGTACAGTGATAACTCGTATAATTATATAGTTTTTAGTTATGTTTTATTATTGTTTTGTGTCAAATACGAGTTATTATTGTTTAGTCTAATTGTGTTTATGATCTTTTATATTTTTATGTAATTTGGTGTTTTTCACAAGTTTCTTTGAGTGATTTCAGATTACTAGAATTAAGGGCAAATCCAGTTCAGTTCCAGTTCCGACACCTTTTGCCATATCAGCTATATCTCGAGTTTCACTGAAGCAATAAGGCTGAACTTTGTATCCCTGCAAAGCTAAGAGGCATATCTATCTTTTTCATGTTTTACACTTCTTGAAACGGAGTCGTTTTCCCTCGCGAAATCGACCATCAAGTTGGCTGATGTGCAATGACGTCTGTTCTGCACCGTTTTGGTATTTTGACCATATCTCCCGATCCACGTGCGCAAATGATCTGATTCCAACGGCTATGGATCCGTAACTGATAGGGGTATATTTTTCTAGAAGACCATTTTATCAGATCGAGCCTCCAACATTGACAAAATCGACCATCAAGCTGGCTGATCAGAATTGTCATACAATATGACGAAAATTGTTAGAAAAATGCACCCACCTATTATACCTACCTTTGAAATTTGTAAAGCTTGTCTCTTGTCATTTAGCCCTCCAAAATGTGTATAAATAGAGGGCCTTGGATGAGTATTGGGATACATTATACATTGGTAGGATATTTGCCATTGTAATAAAATTCTCTAAGTTTTCTTCTTCTTTCCTTTCTCTAGTTTTCTTTTTCTTTACTTATGTTTCTTACATTTCTTTTCATTTTATTCATATCTAGTATGTGTTGCTAATCATATTGTTGAGGTGATGAGGTGAAGCTCTTGGTAAATGCTAAGGTTAGTCTCTTCAACATGAGCTAAAATGAATCATCATTTATAAACACTAGTGTAGATAATATTTTCTTTTGGTTTAAAATCATACTTGCAAAGTAGAGATCTTGATTCATTATTGACAATGAAAATGGCACAGTAAATGCTTGGTTTCATAACCTTGATTTGTTGTAGACATATACCTTGGCATAAGGAATGCTTGGACTCTTTTTGTGAGTTTTGAGGACACCAAATGAACATAATATCATATGCTATGGACGTTGGACAATTTGGACTGAATTGCTAAACCTTCCGGTTGGAACCTCCCTTATGTGTGGATTTCAATTGTGTAATAAAACAAGATTAATCTTAGCATAACACCAAGAGTGGATTCTCTAACCTCAACATCTTTTCTTATTGTTTTTTTTATATCTTGTTTAATTGCTTTTATGTTATTTTGTTTATTTTGTTCTCTAATATCTTGTTTACTTTCTTTGTTATTGATTCCCTAATATCTTGTTTATTTTCTTTTTCTTATATATTTATAAACTTATACTTACTAATACGCTTCCCTGTGGTTCGACCTCGGACACCCGAGAATTTATTACTTGAACATAACCTGCACTTGGGTTTACAACTCTTAATTGAGTTTCCACCAAAGTTTTTGGCGCCGTTGCCGGGGAGGCAATACTAAGTATATAAGTTTATAAGTATATTTATTTTTATTGGCTGGTTATACCGCCTATATTTATTTTTATTGGCTGGTTATACCGCCTAATTTGTATATTAACTTTGTTTTATTGGCTGGTTATACCGCCTAATTTAGTATATATATTTTTTGGCTGGTTATACCGCCTAATTTTCTATATATTTATATTTATATTGTAAAGTTTATATTTATATATTATCTATTTATTAACTTTGTTTTATGCTTGTTTGGCGACGTGATTTTAGATCTCGTCGTTTAGTTAGATTTTATTGTGAAACTTTTTCAGGTAATCTTTCTAATACAACTCCTACCATGACTGACAATGAAAGTGTTCATGCTGAAGATGAGAACAGACAAGTACGCACCATGCGTGACTACTTGCAACCAACTCGAAGCTCATCACCCTCTTGTTTTATTTTTCCTCTCAATGCAAACAACTTTCGTTTTAAACCAGGTATGATAGCTTTGCTTCCAAATTTCCATGGGTTAGAATCGGAAAGTGCTTACTCGTTTCTAAAAGACTTCGAAGATGTATGTGTCACTTTTAATGACCAACAATGTACAAATGAAATTGTCAAGCTAAGATTATTTCCTTTTTCTTTAAAAGATAAAGCAAAAATTTGGCTTCATAATTTAAAACCAAGGTCAATTGGCACATGGCAAGAATTACAAACTGAGTTTCTAAAGAAATTTTTCCCAGCACATAAAACTACTGCTTTGAAAAGACAGATTCAAAATTTCAATCAAAATCAAAATGAAGCATTTTTTCAGTGCTGGGATCGTTTTAAAGATTTGTTAAGTTCTTGTCCACATCATGGTTTTGAAAAATGGCGTCTTATTAGTTTCTTTTATGAAAGTTTAACTCCCGAAACTAAACAATTTGTTGAAACAATGTGTAACGGTGAGTTTCTAGAAAAAGAACCTGAAGAAGCCTTTGACTACCTAGACCATTTGGCAGATAACTCTCAAGCCTGGCACACAGATAATTCCTCTGAAAGTTCCAATAGATCTAATCTTGTTTCTAACAGAGGAAAATATCATTTTAGTCAAGAAGATGAGATAAAAGCTAAAGTAGCTAATTTGGCTAGAAAGATTGAAGCCATGGAACTTAGAGAAGTAAAAGAAGTCAAAACGGTTAAAAATGAAGAAAGTTGTGGAATTTGTGAAATCATGGGACACCCCACTTCTGAATGTCCAAACATTCCCATTCTTAAAGAAGCGTTGCATGATCAAGTAAATTCCATAAACACATTTAAAAAGCCTTTTCCTTCTCCTTACTCTGAAACGTATAACCCTGAATGGAGAAATCATCCCAACTTCAGTTGGCGGAATAATAATCATGTTCAGGTACCACAATCTCAAAAGCCGGGCAACACTTTTTCCTATCAACCTTCACGTGTACAAACCTTGGAAGAGACATTGCAAGCATTCATGCAAACACAAGCAAATGTGAATAACCAAACTTCACAGAACATCAATGAGATCAAAAACACCTTGTCCACATTGACAGCTTCATTACGCACTCAAGAAAAAGGTAAGTTTCCTGCTCAACCTCAGCCTAACCCTTCTACTCAATGTTTTGTTTCTTGCTCCAATGAAACTCAACAGGAAAATGCCAGTTCTATCACAACTCTTCGAAGTGGAAAGGCAATTGACAAAAAGATTCCATCAAAAGACCAAGATCCTCTTTCCCCTCCGAAAAGTAATGGTAAGGATGATGGTAAGTCTGGACTTCTTGAAAATTTGGACAAAGAAAAAGGTATGCATCCTGCTCCTTTTCCTCAAAGGTTGCAAACAATAAAGAATTTGAATCAAAATGCAGAAATTTATGAACTTTTCAAACAAGTTAAGATTAACATTCCTTTATTGGATGCAATCAAACAAGTTCCATCTTATGCTAAATTTTTGAAGGACATGTGTACAATTAAAAGGAAACATAATGTACAAAAGAAAGCATTTCTGACGGAAAGTGTGAGCTCAATCATTCAGCACCTTACTCCACCAAAATTCAAAGATCCTGGATGTCCAACAATCTCATGCATCATTGGAAACACTAGAATAGAACGTGCATTGCTTGATCTTGGTGCTAGTGTTAATCTTTTGCCTTTTTCTGTTTATCAACAGTTAGGTTTAGGTGAACTCAAGGAAACACCTGTTACACTTCAACTAGCTGATCATTCTGTAAAAATTCCTCGAGGGATAGTTGAAGATGTTTTGGTTCAAATTGATAATTTTTACTTCCCTGTTGATTTTATTGTTTTGGACACACATCCTGTTTCAAATCCAAATGTTCAAATTCCTGTTATATTAGGCCGTCCATTTCTTGCAACTTCTAATGCTTTGATAAATTGCAGGAATGGTATGTTGAACATTTCTTTTGGAAATATGACTTTAGAATTAAATGTGTTCAACGCTTGCAAGCAACCTGGTGATGATTCAGAAGTACATGAAGTGGATTTCATTGAAGAACTTGTTCATGAACATCTCACCACTACCACATTCCATGATCCTTTAGAAGCTTATTTAATTGAATGTGAGTTTGATAATGCTTCAGAAATTTCACACACTGATTCTTTGTTAAATTCTTTTCAGGTTAAGCATTGTTGGAAACAAAAGTTTGGGGAACTTCCATCACTCACAAATGTCACTGTACCATCAAATATTGAACCACCCAAGCTGGATTTTAAACCATTTCCATCCGAGCTAAAATATTCCTTTTTGGGTGAGAATGAAACTTTTCCAGTCATAAATGAACTTGAGGAACTCAGAAATGATGCATATGAGAATTCTAAAATTCATAAAGAAAGAACTAAAGCCTTTCATTACAAGTTAATTTCAAGAAAAACATTTGATGTTGGGCAAAAAGTTCTACTTTATAATTCTAGACTTCACATATTTCCTGGTAAGTTGAGATCAAGATGGACTGGCCCATTTGTGGTTAAGCATGTGTATCATTATGGAGCAGTTGACATTGAGAATCCTCAAAATGGTAACGTATTCAAGGTAAATGGACAAAGACTCAAACTCTTTTTGGAAAATCATGTTACTCAAGAAGAGGTTGTTTTTCTTTCTGATTCTTGTTTTGAAAATAACTAGATGTAAATATAATTTTTACTAATCTTCAAAAAAAAAAAAAAAAAAAAAAAATTCATTTTTTTCCCGGTTAAATGGCGGATAACGGTACTCCGTGATTATTTAAGTCGGTTCCATCAGCTACCCACAAAACTGATATTGTATATAAATTTCTCTTTCAATTTCTTTTTCATTTTTTTTCAAGATGGATGATATTCTCACAAGATTGCAGAAACGATTTCCTCCTTTTCCTCGGAATATTTTACTGAAGCTTTACCAAGTTCGATTAGAAAGATTAAGAATGCTTATGAACAAAGGGATTCCTGAAGACATACGTTGGATAATTGAAGCCAAGGTACGTGAAGATGAATATCTTCCTGTTTTGCATTTACCAGGTACAGGTAGAAGCACTTATGCAAAGAAGCGACGAGCAAAGCGCATGAGTTCAAATTGCCACAAGTGTGCACGATGGACGTGTAACGGTAAATGTCGTTCTATTGGGATTCCGTCCTCTAATCGAGATGATAAAATTGAATTCATTAAGGATGGACTGAGTAAGGAGAATTTGGGTAATATCCAACTTTCTCTTGAGACGCATCCTAGTGGAGACGTACAAAGAGAAATTCTTGATTTATGGTCGCAATTCCAAAGGGAATGGCAACATCTTGGGAATCTGATGTTAAAAGACCCTGTTTGCCAGCTTGTAAGAAAACTGGATGGGAAGCATATCCTCGACTCATAGAAGGCGTTTAAGCCGTTTCTGGACGTAAAACCAGAGGAAGATGTGAGCCACAATCACAACTACAATAAATGACTTCTCAGCTTTTGGTTTGATTTGCAATAACTTCATTTCGGTTTAATTTACGTGTTGTTAGATTTGTGTAATTATTCTCGTTTTTTTTTTGCATTGGTCTTTTACGGTTGATTTTTCTTCTCTTTTTGATTTTCTTCCTGAAATCACGCAAAAATCTTTTGTTAGGTTAACATTTTCTTCTGACAGGTCAAATACACTTTCGGCGACATTATCTAACATTTTGCTTGTTGTGTCTCAGTTATAATAAGTGGTTAGCAACCTCTGCAGGTAATATCTCCTAAATTCTACCTTTAAAATTTGACATTGGGGACAATGTCATATTTTAGTAGGGGGTAAGGGACATATTTTGCTAAAAAAAAAAAAAAAAAAAAAAAAATTTGTTGTGTTTTAAGACATTTAGAAGTATTCATTCTGAACAAGGTCTGAGTAAGGGAGACTTGAGACATACCTTGTCAGTTTGATTTAATCTTCTTCTTCAAAAAAAAAAAAAAAAACAAAAAAAAAACAAAAAAAAAAAAAAAAAAAAAAAAGCATGTTTAGTTACTTTCAATACTATAATAAGATATGAATTGCATAAGTCTAAAACAGATTTATTAGTGAGAAGATTTTCATGAGAATTGAGCTTGATATCAACCTTTTTATGAGCCAATGTTAATATGATATGTTGATTGAGAAAGAAGCATGTTTAGACTTAATCTGACTTGTATAATCATCCTTGTGAGTTTTTGAGCCTATAATGATTGATGCATTATACAAATCAATCTAATTTCTTTCTTGAGTGCTCTTATGATTACATGATTCTCTAGAACTTGCTTTAAACCGTTTGAGACTATATTGATACATGTGACAACATGAATATGATAGAGGCATTAGGATTATAACCAGAGCCAAACAGCCATCCATTATTAATGTTCTACGAGAACATCCCCACTAGTGAGCCAATTTGAGCCTACATTAAATATGATGTTTTATTGGTAACCACAACTTACACCTAGCCTAAATATGCTTATATCCTTACCCTTGTTCTAAAGATGAATTTTATATTTTGAGACATATTGCAAAAAAACAAGGGATATTTTTATTTGAAAATTTGGGTTAGAAACAAAAGATAAGTGTGGGGGAAAGAAAAGAAAAGAAAAAGTCAAGAGAAAAAGAAAGGGATCATTGTCAAATACATTCCCATATTAAAAAAAAAAAAAAAAAAAAAAAAAAAAAAAATCTTCTCTTGAACTTCTAGAAAAAGATGTTACAAAGTTGGTTAGAATGATGCAAAGGCTCAACATGAATATTTAGCCTATGTTATTATGTGCTTTATAAGAGTTTTGAGAAGTTTTATTTGTATGATCTTATTATGTCTCTAAAATCTATGAACTCTTTGGAACCTTTGTGATATCTTTATCCTTTTGTTCTTTAACCACATTATAACCCTTTGGCCCCATTACAACCTTGAATAAAGACCTCTTGATTTATGAAGTTGTATGATCTAAATAGTGGAGAATAGGTGGACAAGCAAGCATATGGTAGAAGTGTTTTCATGAGATTGATTGAGTGTAAACATTTTACCACTACTTTAAAGAGTGAAAATCAAGAGAGTATCCCATGTGAGAAGTTGAGATTAAGTTTGAATATACACTATTTTGATTGAAATATGTTATGTTATTATTGGCTTAACTCAAACTATTTACATTCAAGCAAGATTTTTTGTGAATTTCTTTAAGCTATTGATTAGTTTTTAAGACTTGTCCAATGATTATCTCTAATTTATATTGGAAGGATTAGTTATAATTATTATTTTTAGTTTTTCTTATGTCTTCAATGTTTGTGGGTATCGTCCTAGTAAACCCTCACGAGACTAAACTCGTCCACTAGGGACACCTAGGGGTTTAAAGGCTTGTGTCACATGCTAAGTGCCACCGTGATTTCCTACGAAAATGGATTAGATTAGATTTTCTTATTTTATTTTTATTGAGTCGTTGCTAGGGACTAGCAACAATCTAAGTATGGGGGTGTGATAACTCGTATAATTATATAGTTTTTAGTTATGTTTTATTATTGTTTTGTGTCAAATACGAGTTATTATTGTTTAGTCTAATTGTGTTTATGATCTTTTATATTTTTATGTAATTTGGTGTTTTTCACAAGTTTCTTTGAGTGATTTCAGATTACTAGAATTAAGGGCAAATCCAGTTCAGTTCCAGTTCCGACACCTTTTGCCATATCAGCTATATCTCGAGTTTCACTGAAGCAATAAGGCTGAACTTTGTATCCCTGCAAAGCTAAGAGGCATATCTATCTTTTTCATGTTTTACACTTCTTGAAACGGAGTCGTTTTCCCTCGCGAAATCGACCATCAAGTTGGCTGATGTGCAATGACGTCTGTTCTGCACCGTTTTGGTATTTTGACCATATCTCCCGATCCACGTGCGCAAATGATCTGATTCCAACGGATATGGATCCGTAACTGATAGGGGTATATTTTTCTAGAAGACCATTTTATCAGATCGAGCCTCCAACATTGACAAAATCGACCATCAAGCTGGCTGATCAGAATTGTCATACAATATGACGAAAATTGTTAGAAAAATGCACCCACCTATTATACCTACCTTTGAAATTTGTAAAGCTTGTCTCTTGTCATTTAGCCCTCCAAAATGTGTATAAATAGAGGGCCTTGGATGAGTATTGGGATACATTATACATTGGTAGGATATTTGCCATTGTAATAAAATTCTCTAAGTTTTCTTCTTCTTTCCTTTCTCTAGTTTTCTTTTTCTTTACTTATGTTTCTTACATTTCTTTTCATTTTATTCATATCTAGTATGTGTTGCTAATCATATTGTTGAGGTGATGAGGTGAAGCTCTTGGTAAATGCTAAGGTTAGTCTCTTCAACATGAGCTAAAATGAATCATCATTTATAAACACTAGTGTAGATAATATTTTCTTTTGGTTTAAAATCATACTTGCAAAGTAGAGATCTTGATTCATTATTGACAATGAAAATGGCACAGTAAATGCTTGGTTTCATAACCTTGATTTGTTGTAGACATATACCTTGGCATAAGGAATGCTTGGACTCTTTTTGTGAGTTTTGAGGACACCAAATGAACATAATATCATATGCTATGGACGTTGGACAATTTGGACTGAATTGCTAAACCTTCCGGTTGGAACCTCCCTTATGTGTGGATTTCAATTGTGTAATAAAACAAGATTAATCTTAGCATAACACCAAGAGTGGATTCTCTAACCTCAACATCTTTTCTTATTGTTTTTTTTATATCTTGTTTAATTGCTTTTATGTTATTTTGTTTATTTTGTTCTCTAATATCTTGTTTACTTTCTTTGTTATTGATTCCCTAATATCTTGTTTATTTTCTTTTTCTTATATATTTATAAACTTATACTTACTAATACGCTTCCCTGTGGTTCGACCTCGGACACCCGAGAATTTATTACTTGAACATAACCTGCACTTGGGTTTACAACTCTTAATTGAGTTTCCATCATACAGCTCTAAAATCCCATACGTACATTCCTGCATTCCTAAATTAACTTCTGCAGTATGAAGGCTTAAAGGTTAAAACAACATAAACAATCATGAAAGTGCAGAAAACAATTTTTAGAATCCACAAAGCCTGGACTTGCTCAGAACTTGCTCTTTTTCTGTATTTCTTGTATCCAAAATCAACTGGGCGGCGAGCTACAGACGGTACTTCTTCGCATCATCCTAAAAAAAATTATGTACACTCATTAAAATTCTCTGTATTAGTGTTAGAGGAAAAAGAAGTGATTTATATGACATTCACCCGATTAAGCGGTGGACTGATTCGGCCAAACCAGGATTGTAAGTGCTTAATTAAAAATACCCCGCAATCAGATGAACTGTAAGACAAATGAGAAAATCTATTGCATCAATAGTACTGATAACTAAAGAAACATGTATAACTCTTAAATGAATTAAAATTAAGAGATTACTCGTCATCTGATTGTCAATCAAATTGTACACGGTTTTCCTTCAACTCTTTCATTGCATCTGCAGCAGGATGATTCCAAGCACATAATAATGCTGAAAACACTTTAACCTGAAAACACAATTTGAAGCATGTCACACAAATATTCCACTACGAACAAGGTAGTTGAGAATATGAGTTAAAGATTACCAAACGTTTCGGGAAACCAACATGCAGACGCCCAAACGACGACCTTCTTGAGTCGATGATTTCGATCTCACCAGACACCGTATTCACGCAATATGCAACCCAATGATTATTTGCACATAAGGGTAAGCAAATCTAAAAAGGATGAATTGATTATTAATGAGAAATCAGAAATAACAACTTCAAATATATATATATATATACATCTTATACTAATGTGAATATCGATAAAAATAAGCATATATGTACGCATACCAGTTGAGCTTGCATAATATCAGCATTATTCGGTTCATTTGCAAGATAATTAGCAAAATCATTGGCGACTTCATCAGTTGTCTTCCTCCCAAACTTGTAATTAACGATGTTAGACTACATTGAACGGCCACATTTCATTAATAACCTATACTATATACTTATAATCTTAATCAACATACAATAAGAATTAAATTTTTTTTATAGAGATGTAATTAGGAGGGATAAAAATTAATACCGCAAATTGTGAACTCAAAACAACACGAGTTCCAATCGATTTCCTACCGATATACATTTTGGTGGCGTTAATTACACGAACATATTTCTCTACAACCTGCCATACTCCAAAGAAGTATTAATTACGATACCATACGATAAAAGCGTTAATGCAAATGTGTAATTAACGAACTTCATTATACCATGTTATTCACCCAATTGGAACCGGCTAAAGAGAGTATGTCCGACCTCGTCAATGACCAACCATGCATTGCGGACAATATTTCCCTACATCATTAATAAACATAGTTCAAATATCGCATTGTCGTCACAATAATGTTATGTAAAAAGTTGAGAGTCAATTGGATTGTGTAACTTACTCATGATTTGCATTTTCATCCCAAGCATAATTAACAACAGCTTTTTCTACTTTCTTCAATGTCGCAATTGGCCAATTAACATAGAATGGTGATTGAAGATTCATAGAAGTCGTAATTTTTCTAGGAATTCGTGGAGATCTCCTAATAACAGGGGAATCATGTATTTCCCTCTTTCGATTTCCACGAATTTCCTCTACAAATTCCACTCCATCTTCAAATTCAAGATTGGAAGGAACATTACATTCTTCCACTTGAAAATTTGATAGAGGTGCAGTTGTCTGTGAAGTTGAGCCTTTTGCAAATGGCCTAAACATAGATGATGGAGAAGCTTCATTCTCCACATTCTCCATCCTTCTAGTGAAATCATCGAACTGATCTCCCATTTGAGCATTGACATGTGCTGGAGACAACTTCGCCAATGCCATGAAATCAAGAACATTGTCTTTATGAAGCTGGACCATTTCTTGATTCCACTTAATCATCCTCTCCGTACGGCCTTTGATCCTTTCAAATAAAGCCTAAACACATAATTCTAAATTTTAAATATTTATGGATTCTGTTGCAACAATTTTAAAGGCTATGAAAGGTAATACAGTCTTAGATGAATTTCAATGACAAAATGTCGACATACCATTGCCTCTGGATCAAGCTGCATGGTTGAAACTTCTCCAAAACACTCATCCATAGGGGGATCAATGTCACTTACAACCTACATACAGAACTAGATTTCAATAACATTTTTTAATACGAACTAATAATCTATTTATAAATTAGAATGCGCAAAGAGTATTGATATAAATAAATACAAGCATGAATCAAACATTACTTACCTCCCCTAACCCATACCCCCCTAACCCTTCCTCAACTTCTAGGCGCTTCTTCACGGACGCATCATCCCATCCCATTAATCGGGGCATTGCACGAACAACAAAACGTTCGGATGGGATAACTCTATCCAAATAAAACATCTATCCAAAATGTTCTATATTAACAATAGGATAATAAATATAATCACTTTTTTTTTACTTATTAGTAAAAGACATTGAAAAAAGAATCAAACAATATAATACATATTTACCTGAAGGAAGAGTAAGGAGCCTGTAATGTATGTTGTATCTTGCCTGCCGTTGTACCTTCTAATGCCATTCATCAACTGCTTAAGTGTAAACCCACCCCAATTGTAGGAACGAATTTGGGATGAATTATAAATCGTGGTAACTAACTTTCTATTTACTTCAGGCCTACTAGAAGGCGCCATGACAGTACCGATAACAAACAAGACGAACAACCTTTTCCAATCATCTATATCTGTTACATTATGTAACAAGAGCTCTACTTCTTTCAATGAACAAACCCTTAAAAATCTATCACACCAACCCTTTATCTCATCATTTTCATTTACAACATCTACTCTAACCTCTTCTCCTGTACATGGAACACCAAACACTAAACCTACATCTGTATCTTTAATAGCTAAGATATGGTTACACCATCTTAAAACACAATTTAATGGCTCACATTGTTTAATAAGCCACTCACATAGATGGTGACGCAAAATTGTACAACTCAAACTTAGAAACCCACCAAAACCTATCTCTCGCACGACATTTTCCTTCCTAACATCACCCCTAACCACTTCGTTCATAACCCTAACCAATTTACTAGGGCTACATCTTATGCGCAATTGAACATCACACTGCAATTTCGTAATGAATAGATTACGTTCAATCTACCAATAATTTATATTATCATTAAAAAAAAAGTCGAATGAAAGAAAAATAATTTACCTCAAGACTTTTATTTTTTCTTGCAATATGGCGTGAACTATGACGTCGTTCCATTTGTTCTTCCCCGAAATTTTTATGTGTCACAAATAAAGCTGATAACCCAAAAATATATAGCTAAAAAGTTAACATTCTGCTATAAATAATAAACAAATGTAGGTGAAATTGCAAAGAAATCGTAAGAAAACGTCTATCCCTCCCTTTTATTTTGACCCAAAAAGAAATAAAACCTGAATTGTGTATGCATGTGCAAACTGAAAATTGCAGTTTCTCACTTTTCACAGTCAACAATCTTGTTTTCGGAATTTCACAGGGAAATATGCATTGCATTAGTTTATTACAACAAAATAATGGCTCTCAGAAGCCTACATCTTTTGCTGAATACAACAAATAACATTCAACAGTTAATATGGTGGGTAATCAACCTAATCAATCTACTACAACCAATTTGTGAGGACTGTTTGTCCAAAGGATTGGTTTGGTTGCATTGCACTGCAGTGCAGCCCACCAGGGTGGGAGTGGGACTAATAAGTGTCTTAGGAGTGTTTCTCCAAAGCTGAAAGGCATATTTGAGAGTATAGCCCACCAGAAGCAGAAATGTATACTCTTAATGGTGGTATAAATTACATTCACTGCTTTAGGATATGAAAGAGTTGTTTATGAAATCCAGTGGGTCAGAATTCGAAAGTATGAGAGATTTTATTGCTTATGGTTAAATGAGAAAGAGTTGTGTCTGGAATTTTATTTGCACTTGTAGGGCTTTAAGAACTAAGAAGTTGCTGCAATTGAGGATTGTGGTTGCTGTAAGTTTTAGAGAAACAGAAGAACCAGGGCTATATCGATATAGTTAGAGCGAATTGCTCTGGAAAACTCTGGAGGATTTAGGTTTTTAATGGTTTAACAAAAAGGGTAGTGTATTGCTGCAATTGGGAAGAATAGGATGCAGTTCTTGTTGTTGTTCCTGTACCTTAAAGAGTAACCCTAATATACTGTAGCGAAGAACCTCAGGGGAATAAGAAAGAAATGCAATCAACAATGACAAGTTCTTCAGGAACCTCATCTAATTGTTCAAATCAATATCTAAAAATGTAATATAAAAGAAACTTCAGTTAACAAATCCTGTGCCTTTAATAAGAGGAAGTATAAGGTTATAATCTAACTATAGATTAACACTTTAATGGTTATTCATTATGAAAAATGTCATAAATCTCACAGTTTTGCTTTAAGAACTTGATATCAAAATAGACTTAAAACTTTAGTAAATGAGGCTTATAAAATGTATGAAATTTAATCCTATCAATGCTCTGCTTATTTTCACCTTTTAGGAGATGAGGAAACTTACAAGGATACAAATATTGAACATAGTTAACAAATGCTCATTGAAGTTATTTATATTTCCTAGTTATTGATATTTTTCCCTTCTTTTTGTTGTGTTTTTTTCAATCAGATTAGTAGTTGGCAGATCCCTAGTGAAGTAGCAGAGTTGAGAAAGAAACAGGATAGTGATGTATCAAAGGAGCATGCAGTGCAAGTACCAAATATTGATGTAACGGCAGAAAAAGGATCTACTCCAATAACTTTGAGTGCTCCTGCTGTTAATACAGGTGACCTTGCAACAAAATAAGCCCACTTATATGTACATAGAACTATAACAGTACGTACATATAGCATAACCATATGTACATTCCGCAAAAGTATATGTACATTTTCATATTACTGACAATTTCTTTCTAAATCTCAATCAATTAAGCTCTTATGTGTTTCCAAACCATAAAATCATCTAAGTATTCTACTTATACTATTACTTAGACAAACACCAAAACCCTAACTATAATCCTCCGTTTAATCTCGAAATCGTTTAAAACAACTGTAAAATAATAGCTTCACTAAGAAATTATTAAAAACAAAAAAAAAGGTCCACTTCTGTGTACATAACAAATTGACAGAATGTACATAAAACTTCAATACAAACACAAAAGCAAATGCTAAACAAAGGATGTTGTTTCTTTTTAAAAGAGACTTAAACAAATAAGAAAATTTGAAGATCTTAGTTGCAGCAAAAAATGGTTATAACGTAGGCTACATACTTTGATTATATGTACATTTGGCAGAATTATATGTACATTTTCAAAACTCTAATCAATTCTATCCTAAATCCGATTCAATTAACAATGTATTATATGTATATTTTCAATACTGCAGCTATTATGTTCAAAGTCCGAAATGAAAAGGTGAACAAAAACAGAATTGACAATGCAAATGGTCGGGAAATATCGCAGTTGAACCCCAACATAAAGGAGGAACTTATGGACTCTATGTCATAATGTCTAGAATCCTACTAATGGCCAATGGCTCATAAAAAATAGAATTTCACAAAGAATAATCGGGAGCAAGAACGAATTTATGTCAGTATGCAACTCATTCACACATTTATGTCACAAAGCACTTTTAACAAACCAATTTTAACAAAGCAATTTTAACAAAACATCCACACAGTTATGTCAGTATACAAGTCATTCAATAATAATGCTACCAAACAAATTCCTAACATCAAAATATAACTTATATTTCGCTACCAGACTTCCAGAAGTTTCAATAACACAGGATTTCTAGAACTTGATAAACCAAATAAATATACGCTGTATATTACAGACACAATGCACATGTTTGAACTCAATTGATGCTACCCAAATCCCATTACATTAGAGCATAATTTAGCTGCAAGGAAAACAAATACGTGCAGGAATATAAAACAATGTATGAAATCTAAACAAAACATTTCAAAAATCAAATAAAATTATGCCATGACAAATCCAAAGAGGAAGGAGTTTACCTAAAGCTCTTCAGGACCAAGAATATGAGAAGATTTTCTGAGGTTTCACTCGGGTAAGGATTATCCTCCGATTTTGAGTCGCCTAAGGTTTTAGTTTCAGTCACCCTAAACCGAAAATGCAAAGAAAGTGAGGAAGAAATAGATGAAAAAAAATGAGGCAAAGGGAGAAAGGAAGGACACGAAATAAAGAGTGAAGAACAGAATGAGAGAAAAACTGAAGCAAAAATTCGGGACCCAAGTGGAAGCTAAACTCAAGAACACAATCAGAGACAAAAGCCAAAACAGAGAAAAACAGAATTATCAAATCGGGAGAGAAAAAAAGCCAAAATTGACTTTGTTTTTTAACCTAACACTACTCATAAAATGGTAATTACGATTTCCTCTTTATCAATTTTTAAATTTTCTATTTCCTTTTCAAAAATAATTTATTTCATTCGTATCTTTTAACATAATTCCTATTACACTGCATGTTTCTCATATTACCCCAATAATCTTTCTCAATGGTATCCATTAAAAAAATCCTATTACACTGGTTGTTTTTCAAATTCACCCTACTCAAAAAATCTACTCTAAACCCCAATACAAATTAGGCTCTAAAGACTTCCATCTATTTAAATTTACCAAAGTAACAAAAATATAATGATTCATACAAAATGACTAAGACTAGTAAATTAAAACACTCTTGCTCCCTAAGGCCAAAAGCCAAACTCTTAAACATAATCAATGTCGTTATCGTTTTTGTCATTTAAAACGACTTTAAACTAACACAATTTATAAGAAATGCTTCAACAAAATAAGCCCACTTAAATGTACATATAGCATAACAATATGTACATATAGCATAACAATATGTACATGTAGCATAACTATATGTACATTCTTGCCAACTATATGTACTTCTTTATACTGACAATTTCTTCAGTCTTGTATATGCAAGCAAGAAAGCAATCAACAAGCATGAATATCATTTCAATTAAATAGAGGCACAAACACTATCATGACGTTAAACAAATATCAAAGCTTTCAAATTCATTTTAAAAGCAGTTTAAGTAAATGGTTTATCAGTTCTATAACTTATGATTAAGTAAAAATGTCAAATTGCAAATATATGTTCATAGACTCTTACAAATATCTGCTTATACATATCCAAACCTGCCCATAATAACCAAGTTTGGTGTAAGGAAACCATGTGCATGGAAAATATAACAAATCAAACTCAGTAGCCTCTCATCAACTAAATAAGGGATACAACTGAAGGTTAAGAAATCATACATGTAAACCAAATTGACAATTTATTAAGTACAATATAATTCATAACAAAGGGTACACAGCTGAAAATTATAAAATGGAAGAAACTAAACAGACAAAAATGCATCTAAATTATTGAATTCTACAGCAGAAACTCCTATTCTTAACACCACCAACCCTCATTTATCATTTAATTCGCTGGAATGTCAATATAGTTATAGCAAACGCTCTGTTTAGGTTCATATAAATTGAAATTTAAAAATGTTTTGGACATAAAATGCTTATTTACCTCTACATTGTTTGCCCTCTCGAAAAATTAATGAATTCAAGCCATTCTTACAATTGATGGCAACCTTACTGAATAAATGATCTTTCCCCCTTTCACTTTGACTTATGTTCGCATCACAATATAAGAGTGTCAGGTACGACCCACAAATTTTAGCTAAAATGTTAATATCACTTTTAGGACAGAAAACAAACTACAATATCACAACAAATTGCTTTTTTTTTTAATGGCAGAGAACATTAGAACAAACAATATCACAAGACCAACCAAGTTTTCAATGATAAATCTAACAAAAATGAATTCTCTATACGATTACTTTTAGGACAGAAAACAACAGTAATTCGTGTATGGATATATATTGAATCTATAAAACAACACATAAACAAAAATTAAAACAAGGTCAGAAGAAGTTCACCTGGTTTTGTAAAGTTGCTTTCCTTGTATATTGCTCCCCCAGGAACATACACATCAACCTTCTAATAACAGAAAAATATCATGTCAATAGAGTAACAACAGAACAGAAAAGATATGTCATATCAAATTATAAATGTCTAATTTATATAATATACATACAGATTATATTTGTTGGAACAATGTCAATATATTATTCTCATTCTAGTAGCCAATAATTATGTAATTTATCACAAAGAAATTTAACAGTTTCTGAAAGATCTTTAACAACAAAGGATGAAACAATCGCACCATTCTTTTATAATAACACATTCATATTTCTAGTTCTTTTATAATAACAACATACCCATAAATTATAACTGAAATAACATAATACCCACAAATCAAAATCAAAATAACAAACAAAATTTTACCTCAATCTTCTTCCTGAGCTTCCTATTTCGATCAAAACCCTAAACCCAACTAAACTCACAAATTAAACAAACTTTGAAATGGGTTTTCAATCCCTAAACCTTAACTTCTCAACTGGGTGAATGATTTTGAACAAAATAAAACTAGGTTAAAAACGTTGGTTGGGTGAAGATTTTTAACAGCAACAAAGAGAATAACAAAAGCAGAAGAAGAAGAAGAAGAAGAAGAAGAAGAAGAAGAGGAAGCTATTCGGTTTGGGGGGTTTGGGTCGATTTCTGTCGTCAAATTTTAACAAGGAAAAACAAAGGTTAAACATGTCATTTCCATTTCCTTTGTAATAATATTAAACTTTTACATTTCCTTTTTCAAAATAATTTTAAATTATAGTACTCTTTAACAATTAATCTACTGTTCCTTGCACGTTTCTCATATTTTCTCCTTTTTGTTTTCATGATTTTTATTTTTTACTATTTTATTTTTTTTATAAAATATACTTAAAAGAACTAAAAAAAAGTTTTTTTTATATAAATGATGGATCATAGATTTTATTAAAGATTTAATTAACGAATGTTTAAAAGATATTTTTTTAAATTATTATATATAATAATATTTTTTTAATGTATTAAAAAATAGTAAAATTTATTAATTATTATAGGTATATATTAATTAATTTTAAAGAAAACAACATTTCTCAATTAAACCTTTTTATTAATTAAGAATAACATAATTAAAAACAAAAATATAAAATAATTAAATTTGATTTTTATAATTGTTTTATGGTGATTGGTTTGGTTTTTTTTATCACAATATAGTTTAAAAAAATTATTTATCAAAATATCATTGTTTTCAGATTAATTTTTAAAATTCGCTTGTTTTAAAATGAGCTGGGAAATCGCCATCCCCATGACGATTTTTCAACGTAAAATTTTCAAAATTTTCAAAAAACACCAAGGAAAATCGCCATAGGAGGTGACGATTTCCCTTGGTGGTATATATATTTTTAATTTTTTACTTAAATTTAAAAAAAAAAAATTATAAATTTGTTTTTGAAATTTGTATTTTAATTTCAAAAATTGTAAATTAAATAAAAAAATTAAATTGAATTTTTTTAAAAAAAATTTAAAAGTCCAACGGTATATTTTTTATTTAAATTTTATGAAATTTTTTTAAAAAATTTTTAGTTAAATTTTATTATATAACCTTTTTAAACAAAAATAGTAATAATAAAATAAATAAAAAAATCAAAATTTTTTGAAAGCAACGGTAACTTGACCGTTGCCTTCAAAATCTCCTCTCCTCCCCCCCACACGCACCACTCTTCTATAAATAACCCCCTTCATTTTCTACAACTTATTTTAATTTTCTTTCTTCTTTCTACAATCAATTTTTTTTTACCAACAAATTTATTTCTACAACATAATTTAAAAATGGCTTCATCATCACTATTGAGGTTGCAAGAAAATCACATATCCTCGGTTATATTTAAAGATGTAAGTAAATTGTTGTAATATTATTTGTATTACATTATCATTTTTTAGTAATTTTTTAATTATTATTATTTTGTAATTTTATAGTTTTATATTTTTTATATTTTTAATGTTTTAAATATTATAGCTTTATCATTTTTTTAATATTTTTTTTCATTTTATAGTTTTATAATTATTTATTTTTTATATTGTTTAATTATTTATTATTATAGTTTTTTAATTTTTTAATTATTATTGTTTTTTCATTTTATAGTTTTATATAATTTTATTTTTTATTATTATAGTTTTATAATTTTTTAATTATAATTTTTTTTATTTTATAGTTATTTATTTTTATAATATTTAATTATTTAATAATTATATAAATAATTTTAAAATTTTATATTATTGTTTTGTTAATTTATAGTTTTAGAATTTTTATATTTTTTAATTAATATAGTTTTATAATATATTATTTTTACAATTATTTTATTTAATTAATTATCAACAGGATACTCGTCGCGTGTTACGTTCGAGAAAATTTACATTGGAAGACCCGCAACCATCTATTATCGACCACTTAAGAAGAGCCGGATTTTATCACGCAACTCAAATTCGACGATTTTTGATACAACCCGACTTAATCAATGCGTTGATCGAACGATGGAGACCCGAGACGCACATTTTTCATTTTCCATTTGGTGAATGCATGGTAACTCTAGAAGATGTTGCGCTTCAACTTGGACTTCCGGTCCATGGTGATGCAGTTACAGGCGGAAGCTTGCTAGATTGGAATGAAGAGTGTCAAAATCTATTGGACGCGGTACCTCCAGATGAGTATGTATCTGGCTCAACGGTGAGACTAAATTGGTTGAAATCCTTTCAAAATCTTCCATTACACGCAACTGAAGAACAGATACAATATGCTGCTAGAGCATATATTTCACGTTTGATTGGAGGATTACTAATGCCTGACAAATCGAGTCGAGTACATTTAATGTATCTTCCATTACTACGTGATTTAGAGCATGCGGCAAATTATAGTTGGGATTTTGTGTGTTTGGCGGTTTTGTATAGAGAACTGTACCAGGCTACAGTTCCAAAAAGCCATGACATAGGTGGATGTTTAGTGTTTCTACAAATCATGGGCTTGGTATCGGCTGCTATTTCTTGCTCCGCGCGTGGATGTTTCAGCTGTATACCCCCTTGCAAGCAGGTAATAATCTTTACTATTTTATTAATTTTGTATAAACTTGTATTTTTATAGGTCTATTAAAATTTTATATGCATTTTAACAGGTGGAGTAGGAGTAGAGATTTTACCGAGACTCCGACCGACCTTGCAAGTATAAGATTGCGACTAGATCGAGTGGGATATGATAAGGTAAATATTTTGATTGTTACATTCAAGTATTTTTGTATTTAATCCATATGAAACTAATAATTTTTAATAATTATTCGCAGTTTCTGTGGATGCCATATTCCTCAAGTGAAATTATGGAATGCCTCCCATCGGATGCCTACAATAATTGTAATATATGGAAAGCAAACACAGCATTGATATGCTCTTCATATGTAGAGTGGCACCAAACTGACAGGGTGTTGCGACAATTTGGGATGCAACAACCAATTCCGCAAGCACCGGTGAACCTTGATAAGCTTCACAAGATCGACACGCGTGGCCGTCATGAGAAATTCTGACATGCGAAGCATGAACATTGGATCCAATGGTGGAATATACGTTGTCAACGAATTCCGACAGGTTATTCGATTGTTAGTAATAATTTCAACCCATCTGATGATTACATAGGATGGTATAAAAATGAAGGTCGGCCTTTTGTTTGTCCACCATCGGTGTATGAGGATGTTAGGTATGCTATTTACCGGATGAACTTCAACTCCAGTCCATCCTACACAGGATATGGAAGCTCCTAGACCTAGCCGATAACGTGGGCAGACGCGTCAACTGGCTTCATCTGAGTTCACATCAAGGAGGATGTCATTTAGTCATCCTGAACCTAAACGAGATCATGGAGTATCATCCAGTCATCGTTATTCCGTCAGTCACCTCGGATATGACGTTGATGAGTGTTACCGACCATCACCGCCAATAACGAGGTTAGATGACCAGCTCCCCATCCTAAGTCCAAGTTCAGTATATCTAACATCAATGTATCAGTTTGGAACCCCTGCTTTAGCATTTGATGGTACATCATTTCTGGGTCCATCTAGTAGTCAGGTTCCCTTTATGGGTGAACTAGGTGTTGGCTCCTTTAGCAGTGGGATTCAAATTTTTGATACAGAAGAAATGACGGATGCCATACAACCGAAACCAGTGGCGGTTACAGCAAGAGGTCGTGTTCGACCGCGAATACGTGTCAATGACGAGGTTGAACGACGGGTCCAACAACCACGCACTAGGAGAGCTCGACACTGTTGCTCTACACCACGCAATAATTAGAATAAATGTACTTTTATCAATATAACGAGAATAATGTATTTTAAATTTATAATATATAAATTTATATGTTTCATTTCATGTTATTTATTTTAAATTTGTTGGGAAATTAATTGTTATTTTTAACTTTTTTATTCAGCATATCTAATTAAAATGTTAATATTGTTATTTAATTTATAAAAATGTAATAAAATATATTATTCAATATATTTTTATAAAATTTCTTAATTTTATATAAAATAATAATCCAAATTACATGATAAGTAGAAAAAAACTTGAATAACATTTTCCCTTAATGGCAAAATATGTAAATATTACAGGTTATGAAAACATGTAATTCCTTTATTGTTGATGCGAACTCTCCCCCGATGTGCCAGATTGATGCGGACATTTTCGACGGCTATGACCTTCATTTCTGCATAATCCACAACGTTTTGGTTGGCCTTTCTCCCTGAGATCCATTTCATTATGAATACGACTTGATTTTGGCCTACATGTGGATTTCTCCGCATTTCTTGATTGGGGCACACTTCTGGACCATCATATTGAAGCCAATAACCTTCATTTCCACTGCTTCGAACTTATGTCTATAAACATTCAATATAGTTTCCAGTCTATAGACATTGTCCACATATTGCATGCAACCTACTTGGACATGTGCACAAGCAGCAACTACATGTGAACAAGGGAACCTTTATGCTTGAAACTTCCCACAGTCACACCACATGTCACTAAGCTTGACTTTGTACTTCATTGCAGAAACACCCTCTTGTGGATCAACTAACTCTTCAATCAGAAAAGATTGATTTGCTCGCGTAAAATTACGAACAAAGTGAGAGTTAGCTTTCCTGCGATTTTCATGCATAGTCTGTATGACTGTTTCACAGTATGTGTGCCCTCCCTCCATCATTGCAATTTTCTTGTTCCCCATCTTAACAAAAAGTGCAGCCAACCTATAATATATTGATTGCACTAAAGCAATAATGGGAAGATGACGCGTTCCCTTCAACACCGAATTGATAGATTCAGCTAGGTTGGTTGTCATATGGCCATAACGTCTTCCTTGATCATATGATTGGGCCCACTTCTCCTTGGGGATCCTATCAAGCCAATTAGCCGCCTCTGCATTTTCTCCATGAAGATTCTCATACATGAAATGAAAATTCGATCGCCTCAACTCGTATCCTAATAAAATTAAAAACAAAAGACTTGTGAATTTCAGTATTATTTTATATACTAAAGGAAATATAAGAGATAAAATAACTATGATTCCATTCCATACTCATGTTAACAATGTGTCGACGCAATTCCTTATTGTTAAACTTATTCATAAAGTTAGCTGTAATGTGTCGAATGCAGTACACTGAATATGCATGTGGAGGATTCCATCCACTACCATCGCGTCTAATCGCAGCTTTGATGGCTTCATGTTGATCATATATCAAGCATATGTCAGGCTGTTTTGTCACATGTTACCCAAATTAGTGAGAAAGAATGACCAAGCCTCTGTTGTCTCACCCTCCACAATGGCAAAAGCAATTGGCAGTATGTTTTCGGTTGCCATCTTGTGCAATAGCTAACAATAATGTTCCTTTGTATTTTCCATATAAGAAAGTACCGTCTATTTGCACAATAGGTTTACAATACGGATACCCTTCAATGCACGACTTAAATGTCCAAAAGAGTCGATGGAATATTCTCTTACCCTGGACCAGTCGATCACCGTGATATACAGGTACCGTTTGCAATTCCACAATTGTACCAGGCACGAAATGTTGCATTGCACCTAACCATTTAGGTAGCTCATTATACGATCTATCCCAATCGCCAAAAACTCGAACAATTGCCTTTTGCTTTGCTTTCCACGCTTTCTTATAGGAGGTGATGTATCCATACCGGATTCGCATCTCAGCGATCAAAACTGAAACGCAGATCTCCGGATTTGCTTGGACCAATGACAAAATGCATGAACAAATCATGTTAGAATCTAACTTGCAATGATCTTGTGAAATCCTCCCCGATGTGCAAGTATGAGGCCCTTTATATTTTCTAATCTCCCATGCCTGTTTCTTCTTCATAAAAGTTGCCCTTATTCTCCAATTGCACCATTTCCCATACATTAGACATTTTGCATAATATTTGGTCCGCTCATATTCAATTACTCTGTAATCTACAGAGTTTTTGATGTTATAGTGCTTAATTGCTGAAAGCACAGCCTCTTTCATTGGAAATTGTAACCCAACACACAGATCAACTGTAGATGGATCAAATGTCAGAGGCGTAGCTAATGCATGAGCATACTCAGGAAATTCTGGCACTTGCATTACCTCCAGATCCAAGGTATGCATATGGGATGCAGCCTCATATGGGGGAAGATCTCCATGAGTGTTGATCTCAGCAGGGACGACGTCTGGGTCAGAATCACTGTTGTCATCACTTGCGAATTCAACATCCTCTTCCTGCTCACTAAAGTCACCAACATATTCACCATGGACTCCACATGGAGGAACAGGATCAACACCAGCTGGCTCATCTTCGAGGGTAGTAGGAATTGTTTGTGAGACTAATGAATTATGAAACGTTGTAGCTTGAGATAGCAGAACAACTTCTTCTGTGGGAATGTCGTATGTAGTGTGAAAATAGAACGGCCCAGAATCATCATCTTCTATGGGAAAGTTTTCTGTAGTGTGAACATTTGAAGGCCCACAATCATCGTGAACATCCTCTATGTCAGCATATAACTCAAGTACACCAACATTTGCAAATGTCTGATGAGCATAAAACATGCATCTGACATCATCATCATCTTCAAGTGGAAATGTTCTATATGGGACACATCCTTCACCAATAGAAAGAGGATGCCTATACTTAATCTTTGAAAATCTTTTTTCTATTTCCAGCTTTAATTTTTGTATGAATTTGCAGCTTTAGTTCCTCTAATATGACGTCTTCATCAACATGAAAACTTTTAGGACATTCACAATCAAAGGTAGCACTTTCGTCAGTATTATGAATTTGGCCATTATAGTAGACCAATGCGATCACTCTGTTGCTCATGTTGTGTAGTAATGAAACTAAGAAGGATGAGAATGGATGTATTATCACTCAGCAAAAGAAAGAAGAAATAAAGATTGATGAGAATGAGGAGCTATTAACACTAAAAAAAAATCTGATTGAAAAATTGCTGTAGGGGGTATTGTAAGCCTTCATCAGTATTATGAATTTATAATGGTTCATTATGTTGTGTACCAGATGACATATCCCATCCTTTGTACAGGATGAAATCTGATTCCCATTTTCTGGCTAGGGTTAATTGACTGAAAAATGATAACTCATTCAATGCAAAAACTAATGATAAATCTCATCTTTTGTACCAGACTGTCCAATAGTCCCATCTATTGCAGAAGAAATCCAATTCCAATATTTTCTGCAGCATTTGATTGACTGAAAAATAGCTGAAACCTATCCCTTACCCTAAATCATTCCCATCCATTGCAGAAGGAATCCAATTCCAATATTTTCTACAGCATTAGATTGACTGAAAAATAGCTGAAACCTATCCCTAACCCTAAATCATTAGTCCCATCCATTATAGAAGGAATCAAATTCCAATATTTTTTATAGCATTTTATTGACTGAAAAATAGCTGAAACCCTAACCCTATCCTTAAATATGGTCAATAGTCCCATCCATTGCATAAAGAATCTAATTCCAATATTTTCTGCAGGATTTGATTCACTGCAGAATAGCTGAAATCCTAACCCTAAATCATTAGTCCCATCCATTGCAGAAGGAATCCAATTCCAATATTTTTTACAGCATAAAATTAAAATAATAATAATAAAAAAATTTAATTTTATATAAAATTAAAATAAGAAATTAATTTAATTTTTATATAAAATTTAAATAACCAATCAAACTTTAATTTATATAAAATTTAAATAAGAAATCAAATTTTAATTTATATAAAATTTAAATAAGAAATACATTTTGTAAAATAAAATTGTATTTTATATAAAATTTAATTAAGAAATAAATTTTTTATATAAAATTTTAATAAGAAATTTTTTTTTTTTATAATTTTAATAAGAAATAAAATTTTACTTTCTATAAAATCAAAATAATAATATTTTTTTATTTTTTATAAAATTGAAATAAAATTGAAATTAAATTTTTTATAACATTAAAAAATTAAATAAATTATAAAATTTTAGTATATATATTTTAAAAAAATAAAAACAAACCAAGATAATTTTTTTTATACCCGTTTGTTACAGATCTCACATATAAAATTTAAATAAGAAATCAAAATTTGTATTTATATAAAATTTAAATAAGAAATAAAATTTTTTATATAAAAATTTAATAAGAAATATAATTTTCTTTTTTAAATTTTAATAAGAAATAAGATTTTATTTTTTATAAATTTTTTATAATAAATTAAATTTTATTTTTTATAAAATTAAAAAAAATTTAATATATATATTTAAAAAAAATAAAAAAACAAACCAAGATAATTTTTTTTATTTAATTTGCAATTTTTAAAATTAAAATACAAATTTAAAAAAAATTGCAATTTTTTTTAAATTAAAGTAAAATAATTTAAAAATATATATACCACCAAGGGAAATCGCCATCCCCCATGGCGATTTCCTTTGGTGTTTTTTTAAAATTTTGAAAATTTTTCGCTAGGAAATCGCCATAGAGGTGGCGATTTCCCAGCTAGTTTTAAAACAAGCTAATTTTGGAAATTAATCTGAAAACAACGGTATTTTGATAAATAATTTTTTTTAGCTATATTGTGATAAAAAGACCTATTTCAAGGAGCTCCTTCCACTTTTTTCTTTTCTTTTTTTGATTTGGCAAATGATTAAAGGAAACACTAACCTAACCACAATCGACTTTTTTATAATAATATTGTTAAATTTTGTTATTTTTTAAATTATCGATATTTTATTTTTATTTATCAAAATGCGTTAGTTTCAAAAATATTAAAAAATCATCATGGCCGACAGTGATTTTTCTTCACATTTTTGCAATTTTTTTTTCAAATAAATATATGAAAGCTGCCCTAGACGAGGGCGACTTTCATACATATTTTTAACCAAAAAAAATAACACAATGGAAGCTGCCCTCCATGATGGCAGCTTCCATACTTCAAATAAATTTTTTTTTTAATTTGTATATATTTTCATATAATTTATAAAAAAAGTAATTATATATAAAAAATAAAAAAAGTAATTTTAAAATTTTTTATAAAATAAATGAATTATATATAATTCAGGGCTCTTGACATAAAACATACTGATATAAAGCTAAAGCACACTGACATAAAGCAGTTTCACATTAAGCATATAGACATAAAGTTAAAACACACTGACGTAAAGCTAAAGCAACAAAGCAATGTCTTCTTTTTCTGGGCTCTTCTTTTGAGGAAAGTGTTTGCAAATATTCTTCTGCCGAGACTTGCTTTGAGCGGCAAATCTTCGATTTTTTTATCCAAATATTGTTTTTTTCTTTTTTATTTCTCAAATTATTGTTCACTCGATTTTATTTACAAAAATGCGCTGGTTTTAGATATAGTTTGGAAACCTCCATCACTGATGACGATTTTCAAATACAAAGAAATATTTATAAAAAAAAACACATGGAGAGGGGCGGCTTCTAAATACAAATTTTGTAATTTTTTTTATCATGAGGGAAAATCGAAGGGCGGCTTCCCTTCATGAAGATGAATTCCTTCATGAAGGGAAGCCACCCCCATGGCGGCTTCCCATTTTTTTTTTAAAATAAAATTTAAATTTTAAAACCCTTTAAAAATTTTAAAAAAAGTTTAAATTTTAAAAACAAAATTTTGAAGGCAACGATCTAACCGTTGCTTTCCCCAATCCCCATCTCTATATAAACCCCCATCTCTTTCATTATTTTTTCCAATTTATTTCATAAACTCAAAATTTTTTTCCCTCTTATTTCATACAAAAAAAAATCAAAATCTCCTCAATCTCCTCTTATTTCATACAAAAAAAAAATCAAAATCTCTTTAAAGTTCTTCATTTTTCCATACAAAATCTCTTAGCTTTGAAAGTGAAAATTTTCTCTATGTTTTGTTGATTTAAAAATGGCTTCATCATCATTGTTGAGATTGCAAGAGAATCACATATCCTCAGTTGTATTTCAAGAGGTAAGTAAATTTTTTTAATATTATCTGTATTACATTATTAATTTTTTATAATTTTATAATTATTTAATTAAATTAATTATCAACAGGATACTTGTTGCGTCTTACATTCGAGAAAAAATTTATTTTGACGACCCGCATCCATATATTATTGATCACTTACAGAGAGCTGGATTTTATTATGCAGCTCAAGTTCGGCGATTTTTGCTTGAGCCCGAGTTAATAAGTGCGTTGATTGAACGATGGAGAGCCGAGACATACACTTTTCATTTACCATGTGGTGAATGCACGATCACTCTAGAAGATGTTGCGTTTCAACTTGGACTTCCAGTGGATGGCATGGTAGTTATAGGAGCAAGCTTTCCAAATTGGAATAAAAAGTGTCAAAATTTATTGGGCGTTGTACCTCCAGAAGAGCATGTTAGGGGCTCAAAGGTGAAACTAACTTGGTTGCAGTCCTTTTAAAATCTCCCCAAACACGCAAATGAAGAAGAGGTAAAATATGTTGCTAAAGCATATATTTTACGTTTGATTGGAGGAATGCTAATGTCCGACAAATCGAGTAATCAGGTACATTTAATGTATCTTCCATTACTTCGTGATTTAGAGCATGCAGTAAATTATAGTTGGGGTTCTGTGTGTTTGGGGTTTTTGTATAGAGAACTGTGTCGAGCTACAGTTCGAAAGAGCCATGACATAGGTGGATGTTTAGTGCTTCTGCAGTCATGGGCTTGGTACCGACTATCATTTCTTGCTCCGCACGTGAAGGTTTCGCCTGTATACCCCCTTGCAAGCAAGGAATAATCTTGACTATTTTATTAATTTTGTAAGAACTTGTATTTTTTATAGGTCTATTAAGATTTATACGCATTTTAACAGGTGAAGAAATCGTAAAGATCATATCGTACTTCGGCCGAACTACAAAGTCTAAGATTACGACTAGATCGACTAGGATATGATAAAGTAAATGTTTGAATGTTTCGATTGTTACATTCAAGTATTTGTGTATTTAATCCATATGAATACTAATAATTTATAATAATTATTCGCAGTTTGTGTGGATGTCATATTCTTCAAATGAAATTATGGCATGCCTCCCATCGGATGCCTATAATAATTGTCATATATGTAAAGCAAATACAGCATTGATATGCTTCACATATATGGAGTGGCACCACACCGACATGGTGATGCGACAATTTGGGATGCAATAACCAATTCTGCAACCACCTATGAACCTTGATAAGGTTCACAAGATTGACATGCATGGGCGTCATGATGAATTCTGACCTACGAAGCATCAAGAATGGATCTAGTTGTGGGATATACGTTCTCAACGAATTCCTCTAGGTTATGCCATTGTTGGTAATAATTTCATACTATTTGATGATTACATAAGATGATATAAGGATGAAGGCCTATCTTTTGTTTGTCCACCGTCGGAGTTTGAGGATGTTAGGATTAGGCTATTTCCCGTACGAACTTCAAATCCAGTCCCTTCTACACAGGAAATGGAACTTTCTAGACCTAGCCGACAATGTGAGTGAACGCGTCAACTGGCCTCATCACATGTTGAGGAGTTCACTGCACCGAGAGTGTCATTTAGTCATCCTGAACCTGAACGGGATCATGGATTAGCATCCAGTCATCGTTATTCCATCAGTCACCCTGGGGATGATGTTGATGAGTGTTACCGATCCTCACTACCAAGGACGAGGTTAGATGACCAGTTTCTCACCCGAAGTTCAGGTTCAGCATATCTAAGTACACTGTATCAATTTGGAACCCCTGCTTCAGCATATGGTGGTACATCATTTGTGAGTCCATCTAGTAGTCAGTTTCCCATTTTTGGTGGGCCAGGTGTTGGCTCCTCCAGCAATGGGTTTCTATTTTTAGATACAGAAGATATGGGTCCCTCCAATAATGAATTTCCATTGTTAGATGCAGCTGATGTAGGTCATTATAGCACCGTCCATGAGCATGCGGATGCTACACAATAAGAACCAGTGGCGGTTACAGCAAGAGGTTGAGGACGACGTCGATCGCGAATACGTGCCATTGACGAGGTTGAACAACGGGTGCAACCACCACGCAATAGGAGAGCTCCGCACTGTTGCTTCGCACTACGCGTTAAAAGAGCTCCCTAATAGGTAATTAGAATAATGTACTTTTATATAATAATGTATAATATAACGAGAATCATGTATTTTTATGTAATAATGTATAACGAGAATAACGTATTTTTGTATAATAATGTATAAAGCATTGGTTGATTATTTGATTTTGTGAAAAACTGAACATGAACAAGTATCGGATTCCTTCTGGTACAACAGATCAGACTAGTGTAAGTATGAGACTACTAACATTACAATTGGGAATAGGATTCCTTCTGGTCTAACATATAGGACTACTGCATGGATGAGACTGCTTACATTAAAATTGAGAATCAGATTCTTTTTGGTACAATAGATAGGACTACTGCATGGATAAGACTACTCACATTAAAATTAGAATCAGATTCTTTTTGGTACAACAGATATGACTACTGTATGGATGAAACTACTCACAGGATGAGACTAAGCCATTATAAGTATGATACTACCTCATCATTCTTTCCTCATTTTCATTTTTTCTCTACCTCATCATTCTCTCTTCATTCTTGTTGTTTTCTGATCTTAGTGATATTACCTCTTCATTCTTATCCTTACTTGTTGTTTTCTGGTCTTACTACACAAAATGAGCAACAAATCGATCGCATTTGTCTATTATAATGGCCAAATTTGTAATAGTGATGAAGATGTTATATAATTTATTACTACATAAAATGAGCAACATATTATATAAATTATTATATATATATATAATTAAAAGTTTATATTTTTTTATATATAACTGCTTTTTTTTTTATAAATTATATGAAAAAATATAAAATTTTTTAAAAAAATTGAAGTATGGAGGGCTAATTCCATACAGCAAAACTCAAATTTTTTTTTTATATAACACAATGGAAGGAGGGTGATTTTCATTGTGTTTTTTTTTTTTTTTTTGGGTTAAAAATATGTATGGAAGCCGTCCTCGTCAAGGGCGGCTTCCATACATCTATTTGGAAAAAAAATTACAAAAATGTGAAGGGAAGTCGCCCTCTGCCATGACGATTTTTTAATATTTTTAAAACTAACGTATTTTAATAAATAAAAATAAAATATCGATAATTTAAAAAATAAAAAATTTTAAAAATATTATTATAAAAAAGCCACCATAATCTCTGAAAAAGATTGTGCGCTCCCATCTCCAACACATTTGAACCTTTTTCTCCCACAATTTTAATAATAAATTAATTAATTTCGAAATCTAGAGCTCAATCTCAAACATAAACGGTAATGTTAATTAGTGTGATTAAACATGGATTAAGGTGATATTTAAAAAATATATAATTAATTAATTTTTTAATTTAATAAAAATAATATATTAAATATAAAAAATATAAAATAATCATTAAATTATTATTAATCAATGACAGTATTTATAGACACTAGTTAATCGGATCCAAATATAAAAAAAATTTGTTAACGAGTGTCCGAACACTCTCTAAGAAACTAAAATTAAAAATAAATTAAAAATTTTGAATCCAATAATTGAACCCAATATATGTAAACTAAATCATGCTAGCTAGAGTAGAAGTTATATAAAAATGGAGGCTATGAAGCAATAAATACCTTAAGAAGGCATTTTTAAGGTGTAAATTATTATATATATATATATATATATATATATATATATATATATATATGTACAACAGCACAATAATAAATATAAAACTAGTTGAACACCCGCACGATGCTGCGGGTAAATTTTGTTTATTAAAATTTTTTAAAGTTTCGTTTAGGTTATATTTTTATTATTTATTTTTATTGTTATTAAAAAAAATATCAACAAAACAAAATTTATGAGATTATTAATGTAATTTAATTTAATTTAACTTAACAAAATAAAATTTATATTGTTTTACATGTTTTAACATATTTCAAAATCAATATAATTATTAATTTTTATAGTATAACATATATAACCTTTATGCTATTCATATTTTGATAAAAAAAAAATTATCGCACTTTACTCTCTTAAGTTGTTTTTTTTTTTTTTTCACTCATGGTAGCTGTACTTTAATTTTTTTTTCTTTATCATATATATATATATATTTTTACCATTTTCACTCTTTCATTTCTTTTTCCCCCATTTTATCTCTTTTTTATTTTTCTCTTTTTCCTTTTATTTTTCGTGTTAATTTTACTTTTTCGTTCCCTTAGTTTTTTTTCATCTTTATTTAAACAATTATACCCCATTTTTTAAAATTTTAAAATTATTTTTACGTTAATTTCGTACTATTCATTTCTTTAAGTTTAAGATAAAATATCATTTTTTTTTACATTTTTTTTTTTATAATAATGTAAGTAGTTTCTTTTTTCTTTTTACTTTAAAATCTTTCATATTCTTTATTCAATTATATTTTTATCTTTATTTTTTTAATAATAAATTTACATTACTTTTAATTAGACCTGATAATCCATGTATTTATGTCGCGTTCATATTATTTTTTCGTGTCATAATCGTGTTTAAGATATTATATATTTATATAAATTTTGATATATTACTAATTCATTTTATATAAATTTTGACATGTTCACATATTTGTGTCGTGTCGTATTTTATGTCGTTTTATAATTGATTTTCTCATGTCAAATTCATGTTATGTAATTATGTCGTGTCCAACCTTAAATTTTATTTTATTTTATTTTCATTATACTTTATACTTCAATTTTATTTATTAATTTTTCTTAGTTCTCTAAAACTTTTATTATTATTATCTATAATTATTTTATTGCTCTTTTACCTTTCTTCTATTTTTTTTCCTCTTTCTTCTTTTTTTGTTTTTTTTCTTTTTCTAGTGTCTTCCTCTCTTGCTTACGACGAAAGGCCACTCTGACAACGGTAGCCAAGAACCACTCCAACAGCAACGGTGCCCTTCCACCACCCTCTTGCCTCTGTTCTTTCTCTGTCCTGAATCTCTATATCCTTCCCCTTTTCTTCCAGAATTTCCTCATTTTCTCAGTCATAGTTTCTCTTTCTTTTGTAAAAAAAAAAAATCAATCCGAAAATTGCCATGAAAAAAGAGATACAATGAAAAACTTGACACAATTTTAAAATAAGAGCAAAGTTTTTTTTAGTCTGAAATTGGAATGTCCATAAAAATGATAGAAAATGACAAAACACATTTAAGAATTTCAAAATACCTACTGAGTCCTTTAGAACTCAAAAAAAAAAAAAATATATATATATATATATATAGTAGATAACATGCTCTTTACAATGAACGATGAATAAAAACCATAGAAAAACTAAAAGTGATGTGGTGGAAATAGAGCTGTCAAACCTTAAGGTTATTAGTTCGAATCGAATTATTTTTTTTTTTTTTTTTCAATTTAAATTGAGTCGAGTTTAAAATAAAATATTTTAAGTTAGGATTCAATTCGACTCAATTATTATTTAATTAATAAAAAATATTTTTTAAAATTATAATTATAATTATAAAAATATAAATATTAATATAAAAATAATATTTTAAACATTAAAACAGATTTTTAAACCTATAAATCAAACGAAACTTAAATAAATAAATATTTTACTATCTAAACTTAATCCTACTTTTCTATTGATAAACAGTTTTAAGTGAAAACTGAGAGAGAGAGAGAGAGTTGGAAGGACGAGCGGCCGTGGGGCGTAAGACACTGGGGCTGGTCCCATAGGGCGGGGACCGGCCACGAACCAAGCCCCGACACTGATTTTAATCGCAGAAGATGACCAGTCATTTTCGTGCATTTATTTATAGCCACTGTATATATAAGTATAAACCATAATATTATACCACCTTTACTAATACGTCAAATATATATATATATATATATATATATTTTTTGAATGTAGAGCAAAGTGTAATAAATTTTGATTCAATGAATTGCAGAGATTTTGACCTCCCAATTTGGGTAGCTTTGAAGCCTTCCTTTTCAATTTTTATTAGATTATTATAAACCTCAAGTTTCTCCTTCAGATTGAATCTAATAAAATAGAAATATATTTAAGTATGGTGCTACAAATCTGTGTCTTGAATCATATATAATTATATAATATATATTTCAAGAAAATTATTCTATATATGCATCGACATAAAAGTTTTTAGTATTACAAATAAAAATTATAATCATAATCAAATAATTATCTATCTATAATCTATAATATATATAAAAACACGAATGTGAATAATCTTTTGAACTGACGAAAATAGTTATCGTTGTTCACTATATTTCTAAACTACCATTAAAAATATTTTTTATTATTAATAAGATTTATCTAATTTATAAGTAAGAAATTTAATTTCATTAAAATACTTTCGTTAAATAGATTAATTTGATAATCAATAAAAAATTAAAAAATTATGTAAAATTACTTTATCTTAAAAGTTTTAATCTTTCACTAATATTAAAAGTGAACTAATTTATTTGATATAAATAAAAGTTAAATCTTACATTAAATTTTTTTATCTTCATAATTAGTTTTGCATTAATATTAAAAATTATATAATAATTTGTACATGAAACAAATTTTACATGCAAATTTTAGTTAATATACATTTTATTATTTATTTTTAAAATATACAAGTATATATTCAAAAATAAATAAACCAATGAGCATTCACATACGAATGTATGTAATAACAAATACTAGTATATATAAAAGCACGAATGTGAAAATCTTTCGAATTGACAAAAATATCCATTGTTGTTCATTATATTACAAATTCACCATTGAAAATTTTTTTATCAATAAAATTTATCTAATTTATAAGAAAGAAATTTAGTTTTATTAAACTAGTTTCGTTAAATGGATTAATTTGATAATAAATAAAGTTTATATGAAATTTTTTTTATCTTAAAAGTTCAAAATTTTCACTAACATTGAAAAGTAAATCATTTTATTTAGTATGAATTAAAAATAATTAAAATTTACATTAAATTTCTTATATTCATAATTAATTTTGCATTGAAACAAAATCTACCAATTTTAGTTAATATACATTTTATTAGATTTATTTATTTTTAAAATATATAATTATATATTCAAAAATAGATAAAATAACGAACATTCAATGCAAACTCATGTGATAAAAAATACTAATATATATATATATAAATGGTACATCCATAAAAAAAAATTAATAAACCCATAAATCAACATAAAATTATATTATATGTTCATTTGACTATAAACAAGAAAATTAATAATTTTATTTCATTATTTTATTTCAATTGTATAAAAATTTTACGGTTAGTGTTTATAATAATAAATTAATTAATGATTTTTTTTTTATTTCGATGACATGAAATTTTAAGATTAATTAGCAAAATTAGTTTTCCATAATGTTTTGGTGATACGTAGTTAATTACTAATTAGTACTTATTAGTACATGTTACTTTTATTAATGAGAGAGTTATATAGCAAAGTTGTGTTTTTTTTTTTTTTGTTGTTGCCAACAAGTAGTGTTAATTGGAGGATTGGATAAAACACTCCACTAAATCCATCAGGCCTTGGTGCCTTATAAGCTCCTAATTGGAACACCGCTTCTGTCACCTCCTCAACTGAAATTGCTTTAGTAAGCTCTTTGTTCATATCCTCTGTCACCATTATTGGCACCCTGTCCATAACTAATCCCCAATCTCTTCTCCCTCCTGGTTGAAATAACCTCTTATAATACTTCATAAACATATCCATAATCTTCTCTTCTTCATCCTCCCATTCCCCTCTTTGCTCTTTGATCCTTAGTATCTTATTTTGGCTTCTTCTCACCGTTGTTGTTTGGTGAAAGAACCTAGTATTCTGATCTCCCATGTTAAGCCAATTGATTTTCACACGTTGAAACCAGTATTGCTCCTCTCTATCCCAGGCTTCCTTAATGAGACCATTCAACCTCCTTACTTCCTTTAGATCTTCCACTGACATATCTTTCTCCTGCAAACTTTTAACTTGCGATGTAAGCTTTGTAATTTCATTTTTATTATTCAGACCTTCTTTCCTACTCCACTCTTTTAGCAATTGCTTACACTTTTTTAGCTTTGCAACCAGCTATTCAGTCCTGGAGCCCTTATTTTCGCACCTCCATCCTTCAGTCAGTACTTCTTCACATTTTGATAGTGATATCCATGCTGCTTCAAACTTAAAGTTCCTAGGTGCCTTTTTATCCTTAAACTCAGTATTAACAACTATTGGAGAGTGATCAGATCTAATAGCAGACAGGTTTAGCAAACAGGTTTATAACCTGCATGTCTGTAAACACCGAATTTCATCCGGATTATGTTTTTTATTTTTAATTAATTAATTCTATTTTTTCTTTATTTTTCGAAATTATTAAAAAAAAAGGAAAAAAAAAAAAGAAAATCAGATAAAAAGATTAGTTTGGATTGAGCTTGGTCTCTCCCTCAGATCAGGATTGGTTTTTGAAGATGAAAGGAACTCTTTATTAGATTAGGTTTCAAAACCTAAATGAATTGAAATCTATACCCGATTGAATTAAGACTCCTCTTTGTTCTTTCTATAAATTCATAGCAAATAACACTGAAAAGGGGGGTTGTTCATCTACTGGGTCACGCTTTTTATAGCCCTCCATTCAGAATTAAGAACTGAACCAATAGTCAAGCTTTTTCCTTTTCTACCTCCTTTGCTTTGGCTATAGTTCCCGAGTATCCAAAGCTAGGTGGTCACCGCCTTGCTTTCTCAATCACCACTTCTAAAGAATTCAATGCACTTCCAAGGCAGTATCTTGGAATCATCAACGACAACCATATTGGCATCGAGAAAGCAGGGCATGGTTTTTGCTGTCTCGAAGGCTAAGATTTGAAGCGTGGGAGAAGAAGACTTATCGTAACCGCTTTTTTGCAGCGTTGAGACCAAATATGGCCTTGCTTCTTTTGCGTTTTACTTGAGGGATCAAACAACTGTAATTGCGGGCCCAGATGGAAAAACAGCAACATATGAATCAAAGGAGGTGGTTCTCCATTTTTGTCACTTAGGGTTGATTTAAAGACTCGAGCAATCACATTAAGGAGTGGCTTTACCTGTGGGATTTTGAAGAGGCAGCTTCTTTGGCTAGATTCCAAAGTGACAAATTGAACCCAAAAACAAGAAAGAATAAAAAAGCATTAAAACAACTAAACCAGAAGACAATTCGGTGCTGTATAAATATTTGTTCCCGGATCCGGACGCTATAATGCAAGAGATTTCTACTGCTTCTTGAAGTTGTGTTTTCATGCCGAGAAGGGATTGTTCTTGAGTTTCTTGGTTATTTCCGCAACATATTTACCTTGGTGAAAGGCTTGTTGGAGTTCTAGCTCGGTGGGTTTACGAGATCCATCGACTGCATAAGTGCCAGCACTATACCACCTTTTACCTCATTCATCTCAAACATGCCACTGCCAAAGGTGTATCCAAGAGGGACAAATATCATACCATGATGTGCTAACTGTGTTATAGCAGTTAATATGGTATATTTTTAAGATGAATTATTTATTTTTCATGATTTTAGTTTTTTTTTTTTTAGATAAGCATATTTTTTTTAGATGGCATGTTTAGGTTTTTTATTATTATGTTTACCTTTTTTAGATGATATGATTTTAGAATTTTTTTATTATTATTATTTTTTATTTTTAGAGATACGATATACTTTTATTATTTTATTTTTTAGGTTTGCATGGGTTTTGTTTTTATTATTTTTAGAATGCATGATTTAGGAATATTATTTTATATTATTTTTATCATTATATATATATATTATTATTAACCAGTGATTTATTTTTTAATAAGATTAGATTAATTTTTAAATTGAAGATTAGTTATTTTAAAATTAATAAATTGAGATTTTTTCAATGATGAAATTCGAAGAGATCACGAACGGCGGATTTCTAAGAAATTTTTAGGTGAGAAATTTCTCTTAAAAATTCTCCAGAATGAATGAAAGGATATTTTAAGAGATTAATTTCAATACCAACAAAAATCAAAAATTTATTTTTTTAAAGAAAAATTAAGTTTCAACATCTTTTTTCTCTAAATTGATTTTTCATAATAAATGCTTAATTAAAATTGAAAGATAAATTAAGATTTTTTCGATGATGAAATTCAAGAAAGTTACGAATGATTAACTTTTAAGAAATTTCTAGGTGAGAAAAATTCTCTTAAAAATTCTCCAGAACGAATGGAAGAATATTTTAAGAGATGATTTTTTATATTAAAGATCAGAATTTATTTTTCGAATAAACATTAATAAAATATGGATTAATTTTGGAAGATTAATATTTAATAAATAATTTTGTTCAATAATCTAACTTTTTTGACGACGGAGCCTCTTCAATAGAACGAATGGTTTCTTTTGAATACTCTCGAGGTGAGGAAACATTTTTTTTTAGGAATTTCTCCAGAATGAGTAGAAGGAAGACCTAAAAAATAATCTCCGATATTTCTAACTTTAACAATTAAAATGAAATAGGATAGACAAGACCATTTAATTAAGACTTTTAAGTATCACAAGACTAATTAGGTACTATCTCTTAGATAGGCGTCGTGAGGGTGCTAATCCTTCCTCACACGTAACCGTACTCCCGAACCTAGTTTTGATAAGTAGACCAGAACCTATTCTTTTTAAGGTGCCTTAGTCAAGCTTAGGATTACTTTAAATAAGATAGATTTATAAAGGTGACTAATCACACCTAGATTAGATGATTAGTGACGACTCCATTGTTTGTGTTTAGCATGCTGAATTCGTATTTGGCACGTTATGATAATGTCAGGGAAACTTTCTTGCCACTTCAAATTAATCAAAACCTTGTCCAGTCTCTCCTTTATTACCTCACATTCCCTTACACCAAACTAGGTAAAATTATGTTCTTCAAAATGGGTGTCATTAAGCTTACATGCCACCAGTAACTTATGAAAGCTTTTCATTTTCCTTCTTTCCTTTATCTTTCCTCCCTCATTTTCTTGGATATCTAATATATCATTAAAGTCTCCAATGCACATCCATGGCCCTTATACAAATCAAGGCTTTCCTTTTATGTATTCCCACACTTCTTTCCTCTCTTCATATTTTGGCTCGCCATACACCCAGAAAACTCTACAGCCAATCCCATCCATCGGATTTATTATCAAAGTGTCTATTACATTTTTTTTTGTTCCTGTCAGAAGTTGCATTTGAACCTCCTCTTTCCACCATAAAGAGAATCCACCACTTAGTCAATCGGCTCTATGTACAAACTTTCAGCAAATCCTACTCTTCTTTTCAGTTTCTCCCTTTTACACTACTATTTTTTGTTTCCATCAGAAATACTATCCCTGGATCATACTTTCTCTTAAGCTCTTTAAGAGCTTGAACTGTCAAGGCTGATCCAGCACCTTGATATTTCCATGAGATTGCAATTATGGCCCCCTTGTGGCTGCTTGAGGCCAGCCCCCACAACTTTTTTCTATTTTTTGCCTTGTCTCCTAATCAATCAGGTCTCCACTACTTCCTATCTTTACCCATCCTGGAAAACTACTGTATACTGGAGCTTCCACCAAACAATTCTTATTCCTCCCACCTCCTATGTTTTTCTTTCTGATTACTTTCTTCCTCTCTCTATTCTTACACATTTGTATTTTTTGGGATTGTTCTTCCTCCTTTATCTCTTTCACCTTATCCATCGAGACCACCCTAATTTTCCAGTCAAAGTCAACCCTCTGTCTCTTGACCATACCCTCATCATCATCACCATTCTCCTTTTTAATTCAAGTTTTTCAAAATCACTTGCCAGTTTCTCTCCTTGTTCTTTCCCACCACTTTCACCCCATCTTCGTCCCCTTATAATACCTTTTTCCCTTTCCTCCTCAGGAGGTAGTTCCATTGTATAATGTTGAACCTTGTTTCTTACTTCTGTTGTTGTATGATCTCCTAGAAATTCCTCTATTACAACATACCACAGTGTTCCTGTTTTATTCTTGGTACAATCCTCAACTTTCTTTTCCTCCAAACCTACTTCCAGGTTGTCATGGTGTGCCCCTTGTGCTCCATCTAACTTTACCTTTCTCCTCATTTCCATTTCATCATTCCCTATTACTATTCTCGCTCTTCCATCTACCTTCACTTCTTGGTCCCTATAATTTGGCATTTTTGCTCCTGTCATCCTCTTCTCTCTCCACATACACACCTCCCCAAACCCTTATTTCTTCTTCTTTCCTTCCCTAATCTCTACTAGTTCCTTCCCCTTCTCCGCTTCTTATAGATGCTTTCCAATTAGTGCTTCCACTATTCCCTTCCCAGCCCTCTTTTCCTTTTCCTCCATAATTCTCTTTTACTTTTTCTTCCCAAACTTGCCCATCTCTAATATGTGGACCAAACTTATTTTTTGTCTGATCCTAACTAGCAATTTTAACAGTTTCAGCACAAACTTTCATGTTATGTCCTAATCGTCCACATGCAAAACAAAAATCTAACAAATTTTCATACCTGATAGCAGCCCAGGTCTTACTTCCATTCAGTCTTGGCACCCAAAATCCATCCAACAGTAGTTCTCCCACTCTTATTCGTACCCTGATTTGCAAAAAGCCTCTTCCTATCCCTGCCTCAAAATTTGGATCTTCCACCCTCACAACTTTCCCCAATTCTTTCTGCATTTAGTTTCGTAAGCATATCCAAAGGCAAATTATAGATTTGTACCCAAAAACATACCTGTGTTAGATCTAGCTCTTCTACAGTACTTCCATGTTCCCATCTCTATAAGGTTAAGCAATGCCCCATAATCGACCATGACCCATCCTCATATGCCCTGTTCATCAACATCTCGTTCTTGAAAGAAATACTGTATTTGTTAAACCCTATCTCTCGGATACAGGTTGCAACTTTCCCTGGCAAGATCCCTCGTAAAATTGCAAGGGCTCCCTTCCAATTTAGCGGTTTGTCCACAATTATCTTCCCTACTAGCACAAATCTTGACAAAGCAAGACTTTTCTCGTTCCCGCTTTCCAACAAAATCTTCAAATCCTCCCCCTCCATTATCACCCCCTAGATCTCACCACACCGAGTCATTGAATCACAGAAACGCTAGAGTGTCCACTCTTACCTCTTAAACAAAAAAACGCTACACATTACCCTAAACCTAATAATGCCAACTCTAAACCCTATGACCTAGTGACACCCCTAAAAAACTCAATCAAGAAAACCTACATGCATAATGGAATTCATGGAAATGGTTAAAACACAAGAAAATCAAGAAACAAAAGAAAGCAAGTAAAAATTGTGTCAAAAACAAGGAAAACTGTGGTTTTAGCAAAAAATCGAGACTAAATTGGCGAAAAATGGTGGGTAAACTCTCAAGAAAAGAGGAAACTCTTTCAAAAAAGAGAGGGAAAACTCTCACTTTAGAGAGAGAGTGCGTATAGCGTTTTACTTCTTATTAATTAGTACTTATTAGTAAATGTTACTTTTATTTTAATGAGAGAGTTATATAGCAAAGTTGTGTGTGTTTTTTTTTTGGGGGGGCCAAAATGTAGTGTTAATTGGAGGATTGGATAAAATCCTCTAATATATAAATATATATATTTATGTTCCTTTCAGAAGAAAACGAACCTTAAGTTATTGTAAACATGATGATCAAATCAAGATTCGCTGACACTGGAAATTCAGTTTTATATATACACTCATCTTAGATTACATCCTGATGTGAATTGGCCTAACGATGATAAGATTCTGCATTCTTTTGCACCCCAAAACTTGGGAAATTTGGGGTATATTCACAAAAAAGGCTTCTAGCTGAGGTAGGATTAAGTTTTGATAGTAACTTGTCTAAATCCAATCTGATTTGTATGATTTCAAAAATTCGTTTTATTATTTAAAATATATTTAAAATTATTTTTTATTTTTTATATTTATATTTATAATTAAATTTAAATTTATTTTTATTGATTAAATAATAATCCGAGCCAAACCGAGCTGACTTCGAACCTAAAATATCATGTCTCAAACCTGACCTGAATCAAACTGGGTGGAACCTCTAGACCTAAAATATTATGTCTCAAGCCTGATTCGAATCGAGTCGAACTGAACCGAATTTCGACCTAAAATAAATATCATGTTTCAGGTTTGACCCGAATTGAGTCATGCCTGCCAAACCGAACAAATAATTAAATCATTATTGAACAAGTCTAATTTAAAGGATAGTTACTCTATTTAGAAGGGTGCATGATTCAAATTGAGGTGAAAATTCAAGTTTAGATCAGGAACATATAAAGCCTTGAGTTGAATTACGTGCAAAGCAGAAAATTAAGAATAGCTTTTGGGTCCTACCACTAATTACCAGATTCATCATTTTTTTCCTATGATTAAGGGAGAAAAAGCTAAATAAAATCATATTGAATACCATCTTAATTTACATTTTGCACAAGAAAAAAAAATCTAACAAAATTTTGGTCACATGTTCTATATTGTCTTTTTCCACATGTTAATATACTCTAACTGTGCACTCAGACTATTATTGATGCGAAGAGGAGTAACTGATAATAAAATTTTGTTAACGAGTACTGTAAAAATATTTTTTTAAGTTATTGTATTAGATAAATTATTATTTTAATATTTAAATTTATCAAATTAATTATTAATTATTGCATTTAATATAAAATATTATTATAAATAGTAAATTAACTAATCTTAATAAGTACTTAAAAATACTCGTTAACAAAATCTTTGATAATATATATATATATATCAATTGTATTTTAATTCTTGTTAAAAAAATTAATAAAAATATTGATTAAGCCAGTCAATCAATTAAGGAGCTAGTTTAGAAGAGTTTGACGATGACAGAATAAGACCTTATGGCTAAAAAATAAAAAAAGAACATGCCAATTTATATAAGATCAATCCTACATTAAGAGAGAAATTAAAATACATATGCTTGGACATGATAAGATATTGAGGACAATCATTAGAAAAATCATTAGAAGGTAGAGTAGCTATAGCTTAGGGTTTAAGTTAGAAATGGTATCTAGGGCAAAATTAATTTTTGTTACATGTGACATTGAATTATACAACAAGATATAGTATTTTCTCGTGCCATAAATTTGTTTTAAAATTTAAATTCAAAACTTTCAAATTGAAATCTCAAATTAATTAAGAAATCTCTTTAAAATGAATGTGGACATACACATATTAGATTAATTAGTCATGCATCAAAATCTTTATTGCAAATGTTAACGGATGCCTATAAACACCCTATTAAAAAAAATATGAGTAATTAGGTAATTTTTTTTAATTAAATTAATAAAAAGTTGAATATTTAAAATTTTATATTAAAAGATAAATGTATTTTTTATTTTATATATTTATTTTGATTTATTTTGAATTTTGTGTCAATTAATCAACTGATTTGATGTTATTTGATTAAGTGACATCAAACTAGTCAAACATTTTATTAATAGTATAGATACAAACTTATTATGATGAAATGTGGTTTTCCAATTCGCCTTAATTTCGTTGAGAAATTTGAACGAAATTAATTTTTCATTTATTACTTTTGCATCCTTAAATTTATTTTTATTAAAAAAGAAAAAAAATATTCTTAAAACTTTAATTTTAGATTTGTTCAAGGGTAGGGTTACTCGTCCAAACCCAAAAGCACGTCCGATATTTAAGAGAATTTGGACAAAAATATTAGGCTCGAAATATGGGATTGAACAAAAAAATGAAGCCTATTTAGAAAATGGGTTGAGTCTTGGCGCCAATAATCAAGGCCCAAGCCCAACCCAATCTGTTTTAATTTATAATATATTATATTTATATATATTATGTAATTTATATCATATAAAAAATAAATATATATAATATTATAGTGTAAACATTTAAAAATATGTTAAGTTATCATGTTTTAAAACTTAATAAAAGAAAAATATAAAATTACTAAAAATAAATAAAAAATAACATATTTGTTTAATTTTTTTAAGAAAAAAATAATATAGACGTGCCTAAACGGGTTTTGGCTACTCATTTACAAATATGGACGTGTTTGGATAGAATTTGAGGTCAATATTTCGGATCGGATTAGACAAATATATATGATATTGATACCATACTTAGGTCGACCTTAACCCAATCCGACCCACGAGCACCTCTATTTAATTTGAATACAAAACTTTTAAAGTACAAACTTTTATAATAAAAAAAACGTAGTCAAGTGATTATAAATAAAGTTTGCACAAAATGAGCCTCTAAATCAAAATTTCTTTTTCTTTATTTATTTTGCATTTAAAGAAATTATAAAGCATGAGTATATTTGACTCTAGTAGATATATAAATCTCGTACTAAAAAATTCCTGTTATGAACTAATTAGATTTTAGGTGATAAAAAAGAATGTTATAGCTCGAGCTAAGATTTTTTACTCAAAATATTTTGTAAATTAATTATTACATTAATGGGAAAAAAATATAAAGTGAATTACTAAAAGAGTTATAAGTTTGAGTGAATAATATGAAATTTGATGGTGGGATGATAGGTTGGTGGTTGACATAAGGTATCATTATCGATGCCCAAGTTGAATCGCTCAACACAATTGTTCATAGTTGGTCTTCTCTATTTTACTTTTATACGCTCATAGTTCATAATTTTTTATTAGGTAAACATAATTTAGATCGAATTAGGTCGATTTAAAATAAATAAAATTTATCCAAATCCGATTCAATGCGAAACAAACTTATCATGTCGAGCGGGGTATCGAGTCTTTGCGTAGGTCTCCCTCTATCCCATAAACAATATCTAGATTTAACTTGCAATCAAACATTTTTTTAATTTTAATCATTGATTTTTTAAATAATTTATTAAAATAAATTTTTATAAAAATATATTTGACATTTTCTGGTTTTTTAAAAGTACTTTTTTCATATATATTTGAATTAATAATATATTTTAAAAAATAAAATAAAATAAAAAATTTAATCTATTAAAAATCAAATTAAAACCGTATTTATGGGATAGACGGAATAATTGATTAGTGAACTGTCAACTTTGATCTTATTCTAAAATCAAAATAAAATCTTTATTTTTGCAAACAAGGCTGAGCAATGTCTAAAATCCAAATTCAGCCATACCAGAATTAGGCAGGCATCTTTGACCTTAGTACAAGTTCAACAAAGCCAACCAAGCATAAAGAACTCAATTGAGACTTGAGAGGACATTTCTAACTTTTTTTTTTTTCTTCTTTTCCCATTAGGCTAATGACCACAGTGCTTCCCTGCAGTTCCATTAATGGATCCTTGCATCTTGGGGTACCCCTAAATTAAACCATTACCTTTCTTTAGGTTTCAGCAAGGCACACTGTACCCTCCACATTTTGCTATCACCATTAAAGAATTAAAAAGGGTTTTTTTTTTTCCCACAATAAAATCATATAGCAGAGGAGACAATCAACTATAGGCAACACTTCCAGATCAATCAGTTTCAAACTTTCATAGTACAATCCCTACCTTACCCATTGATTCCAATTGTGGGCAATTTTCCAGACAACTCCTTAATTTCTGTTTGAATTTTGAAATGTGCTTCATATGCTCTTTCTCTTTGGATCAACCTTAGCTCATTGTAGCAGGTTGCATGAGTTTCTGCTAAAACCTACCTATTTTATTTAGGGTGGGTCTGATTTTGTGTTTGAATCTCAACAATCAAAAGTCCCTTTTTTGGGGGGTAAGCAAACTATAGATATCTGAATGTGCAATTGAGAACAAGATTTTTTTTTAGCATTTACTACAACTTTTCAACCCAATGGGTAGGCTTGAAAATTTGAAAACTTGCCAAGAAGAAAATGGTTAAACCGGAAGTTGTACTAGTTCAAGTGTTAAACAATCATGAGATGAAGGATCTTTCTAAGACCACTTGAAACTCAAAAAAATCAATTCAGTTTGTACTCTCTGACAAGAGAGGGTGGCCAAGATGTGAATTGGAGTTTTGTCCAAATAAAAGCCTCTTTATCAATAGAAAATTGTGTTAACAAAACCTATGATTTGTGGTCCATGGCATGGCTCAACTTTTATAATTGTAGGCTATAAGAAGCATTGGTTGGGGGGTTCAATTCATCTAATTTTCCAACTGGCTGCTCTACCTGACCTGACCTGACTGTGACTTGACTCTCCTATTTGGCCCAATTTAGCTCCACCCTTGTATATATAGGTGAGAAATAAACTCTAATCTGCTTCTTTTCCATCACCCCTTTTTTTCATTATTGTTTTTCAGCTGTTGTCAATAAAACTATTCATCTATTATTGTAAAAGTTTCTGCTGTAACTACAGCAATAATAAACTTCAATGCTGCATAATGTAATTGCATTTAGATAAAGAAATTAATGGCATAAAGTCAAGGGGTCAATGTTTTGAATAAATAAAAGCATGGATTGATTGCAGTGTGCTGAAATCTCTTTTTATAGTACTCTTATCACTTTTCTTAGCTGTCAATCTTTGGAAGAAAGTGAAGATTTCTGTATACCAAAGTAGACAAAGTTGTAAGGAAAAGAAATACTGAAAGGAGGAAGAGTAGGGTTGCAAAGCAATAGAGCAGAGCAGTTCATGAATAACTCAGAATTAACTCAATGATAACCTCCTTCAAGCTTGTTTGTTTAATATCAATTTTGAACCAAAATCAAGTTTCATTTTAGGCTTGTTTGACATAAAAAGCTTAGCTCAAGCATTTTTTATCTTCAGTTTTGAATGGAAAAATTATGACTGGACTTTTTTGCAGCCTTAAAAGAAAGTGCAGTAAAGGAAAAGAAGGAAGTTTCTATGAAAACGGCATTTGATATAGATTGGAAAACTGGGTTGCTTATAAATACTCTTACTTTTACCTAGATAAATACGACATAAATATACGAACACATCAAAATTTATGTAATACGAATTATTAATTTGTTAAAATCTATATAACACCTTAAATATGATATGACGTAAAAAAAATAGCACAAATATAATACGAATATACAGATTGCTAGATCTACTTTTACGTTTTTGTAGCTTCGTTTTTATGCAATTGGAGGAGGAAAATGAAAATCCAAATTATGGTGATAAATGCAAGTAGCATTATCCTAATGTCATTAATATCTAGAAAGCTAATTTAATTCTGGTATGAATTAAGTTTTCAAAAATCAGCTGCAGAAAAAGATGGCCCAATATTTAATGCATTAAAATATTTTTTATTGAAAAATATAAATCAATATCTATAGGTACTAATTAAAAGTATTATATATATAAAAAAAATACAATTAATGTTTTTTTTTAATTCAATAAAAATAATACATTAAATGCAAAAAAAAAAAAATCTTAAATGATAAATAAATAATTTTTAACCAATATTTATAAATACTGATTAAGTTAACCCTTCTTTATTATTTATTTATGAAGTAATAGTAGTAATAAAAAAAAAAAAGGAGAACTAAAGAATGAAAAGAACAAGTCACCAACAACGACAACAACAAATAGGTGGCAGAAGAGAAAGAGAAAGAGATGGGAAATTTATTGTTAAATTTTGCATTCGGGGGGCTACCACTGCACACTACAGTGATAAAGAGAGAAGGGGGAACAACAAAACAGGGAAAACAGAAGGAGGTGGCAACTTGATTGTGGCAAATTGTAGCCAAATGGGAAATGGCTTCATCAAATGAAATGACAATCTCAAGGGTACACCCAGTTTTGGACTTTCCAATTAGGTAAGGAACAAAACTTTGTTGGAACTTGGGAGTTGGGACTGTGGTGAATAAATAATCAAAAATGTTAATAAATGTTTGATAGTACTGATTAAGATATTATATATAAAAATAAAAATTTAATATATTATTTTTTTTTGAATTTAATAAAAATAATATATTAAACACAAAATATTTTTGTAAATGATAAAAAAATAATTTTTAATCAATAAATGATATTAGTTAAGAAGGTTCATAATTAAAAGAGCAATGTTGCTTCACCCGTCTATTTATCCCCCCCTTTTTTTTTTCGTCTCATGTTTTATTTCATCAAAATTTTACTTTATTTTATTTTTTATAAAATACATAATTTTTATACTGTTAATCCTCTTTGCCATCTCGGCGGGATTAGAGGAGGGACAATAAAAACGGGTTATAAAGCATTTTCCTAAATAAAATTACCACAACCTTTCCTCTGTTGTAGTGTTGAAATTTGAAAACCAAATTAATATCCAATATATTGGCAGTAAAAGCAAAGAAACCCCCCAGGCCACAACCAACAAGAATATAATTTACTTTTTTTTTTTTTTTTCCTTTCCTAAACTGTAGGAGTAAGTATATATATATAAAAAAAAAAAACTGTAGTGTAATCTATTATCTATTACTTTATTACTTTACTATATATAAAAATAATCCCCAAATTAAAGGAGATGAAAGAATCAAGAATTTTGGGTTAAGGGTTAGGTGATAACTAAGTATAGGTATTAAGGGAGTTGGAGAGGTTAGTTTGGGTATTTTAAAAAAAAGTTGATTAGGAAGGAAAGAAAGAAAAGAAAGGAAAAAAAATGAGAAAAAATTATGTGTTTGTATTATTTTTGTATTCGTGTTATTTTTTATGTGTTCAAAATATTATAAATTTATACAAATTTTACGTGTTGATTGTCGCAACCTAAAAAATAACGACGAAGTCTCATCGCAAGACTTTATTATTCGTTAAGCGTGACATTAAAAAAACCGAGGAAAAGTCGACTTAATTCCTCTAGAAAAATGAAGGTTTTGAAAATGACCTTAAAAAAGACATGGAGTCGCCACCAATCTTTTTTAGCTAGGTGTGATCGGCCACCTATTAAAACCGGTTTTATAAAATATTTTAAAAATTAATTAAAACATTTTAAAAACCAATTTCAAGTCTGCGTTTTAAACCAGAGAAATCAAAAAGCGGGTTCGGGAGTCGGTTACGTGTGGGGAAGGATTAGCACCCCCACAACGCCCGTATAAATCGGTACCTTATTAATCGTGTGTTATCTCAAGTCTCGGTAAAAGTTGGTTTTAAATTCAGTATTTCAAATTAATTCCCAATTTAAAGAAAAATAATTCCATTTTTTTATTGAAAATGATCCGGAATTTATAAATTCAAAATTTTCCTATATTCCCCAACAAACTGGCAAAATATAAAAATTTTTGTTAGTTTTGGAAAACTTTCCGAATCATTCTCTTTTTTGAAAGAAAGATATTCCTTTATTAATGATAATTGATGATATTCCCTCCAGCAAACCCGGTAGAGAACTCATGAATTATTTTAACTCGGGAATATCTTTATATTTTTTTTTATTGAAAACCATTATCCTTTTTTGGAAACATTTAAAATAAATGAATATGTATATGCTAAATAAAGATAACTAAATAAAAGCATAGGATATCATGAAATATTCGAAACCATATAATAAACCATGTAACATCAAAAAATATAAATCAAAATAACAACAATATCATAGAAATTATTATAGCAAGAATCACATATTATATAAAATGCATGAATATAAAAATGCAATGCATGAAATGTATTTTTTCCTTTAATTAAGGAAATCCGTATATCTGAAAAGATATCCGGCTACCTTAGGAAAATATGTCAAATTAAATATTCTAAAACCAAAATACTTTGTGATTGTTTGAAAACAATTTTGAAAAGCTTGAATTAAAAATAAAAACTGGGCTAATTTCTTTAAAATGGCTCTAATTTCCTAAGTTTAAAAATCCGGACTTGACTACCCTTAACCCGGGACTTGAAAAACCATTTTTAGAGTTTAAAAAGGCTTAGAAACTACCCTAAGTCAGTAGCTAACCCTCCTAATCAGCCCACTCTAAGTAAATTAACCAAAACAGAAAATTGGTTTTTTCTTTAGATTCAATTCTGACTCCACTGTCCAGTTTTAATCCACGATTTTTTACCCTATTTTAAAAAATTCCAAAAATTCTAAAACATTTACTGGAGACTCAGGACATGTAAAACTACACGATAAAAAATCAGCTTAATTTTCTGATCAAAGATGAATTCCCAGAAAAATCAGAGATGTACGAGTTTTTGGAGGAGAAAAAACTGCTTTGTTTTTCTTTAAATTCAATTCTGACTCCACTGTCCAGTTTTAATCCATGATTTTTTACCCTATTTTTAAAAATTCCAAAAATTCTGAAAAAATTACTGGAGACTCAGGACATGTAAAACTACACGATAAAAAATCGGCTTAATGTTCTGATCAAAGATGAATTCCCAGAAAAATCAGAGATGTACGAGTTTTTGGAGGAGAAAAAAAACTGCTTTGTTTTTCTTTAAATTCAATTCTGACTCCACTGTCCAGTTTTAATCCACGATTTTTTACCCTATTTTTAAAAATTCCAAAAATTCTGAAAAAATTACTGGAGACTCAGGACATGGAAAACTACACGATAAAAAATCAGCTTAATTTTCTGATCAAAGATGAATTCTCAGAAAAATCAGAGATGTACGAGTTTTTGGAGGAGAAAAAAAAACTGCTTTGCCAGCACATTTTTTTGTCTTTGATAAAATCATTTAAAAATCAAAGTAAAAATATTTGAAACTCATAAAATGATTTCCAAACAATAGCTAAGACTTTTTGAAAGTTAGATAAAAATTGGCTAAGTAAAAAAATCACAAAGGTAGAATAATCAACTTGACAAACTTAATTTTCCACAAGTGTGCTCAAGAGAGCATGACCTTGAACCATTAATTGGCTCAAGTCATTATTCAAGTGGCATGGTCATGAAATGCATGAAACAATGCAGCAAACATAATGCATGAAATGCATGGATCTAAACCTAAATGTAAGGAAAATGCATGACATAAATAATATGGCCTAGACCTAACATGAACTTGCATGGCAATAAATGCAACCTAGACCTAAGACATGCATGGCATTTTCACAAACACAAGGCATGCTTAATTCAAAAATCCAACCAAATATCATGCAAATGCAAAAACCTAACAACTAGCATGACAAAAATACAACACACAATGCAAAACACATGGAGTAGCCAAATGGCCCCAAGCTTCAACAAGCATGGCATTTTCACAAACACTTGGTATGCTAGTATGAAAAACTAAGTCATAACACAAAAATCACACAAGCATTTTCACAAACACCTAATATACCAAATCTAAAACATGCTCACTAAGATATAAAACAAGAATCATGCAAAGAATCACATAAGCATTTTCACAAACACTTAATATGCTAACTCTAAAACATGCTCAAATTTAAACAACATGAAAACAGAAAATTAAAAATGCAAAAACATGATATCTAAGACATAAATGGCAACAAATAAAGCAACCAAATTAAATATAACTTAAGAACATGAAATAACATAATATTTAAAACATCAAAAATAAAGAAAATAGCATAAACAATATGGTAAAATGAATCAAAAACAACAACTTAAAATAAATAATGTAGGCCATTTGGCCATGGTGAGTTTATTATAAAAACAAAATGTAAAAAAAAATATACTTAAGAAAGGAAATGAAGGAAGAACAAGAAACATTATTTTAAAATGAAAACTCACCAAGTAGCTTTTGAACGGATTAAGCTATAAACCCTCAGAGTAGCTTTTGAACGGATTAAGCTACGAACCCTCAGAGTAGCTTTTGAACGGATTAAGCTACGAACCCTCAGAGTAGCTTTTGAACGGATTAAGCTACAAACCCTCAGAGTAGCTTTTGAACGGATTAAGCTACAAACCCTCAGAGTAGCTTTTGAACGGATTAAGCTACAAACCCTCAGAGTAGCTTTTGAACGGATTAAGCTACGAACCCTCAGAGTAAAACACTATGACTCACCACCCAGATAATCCTAATACAAGTGTATAGACTATCTCACAAGGGGTAGTGGGTGGTCTCAACCAAAGGCCAAGACTCCTTATTTATAAGGTGAGCACCTCCTTGGCTTGACATTACAAAGGGATGTGGGATTGGGACTTAGGCTCAAAAATGAAAATCTCTAACTTAACTCTTGATTTTTAATCACTTGATTGAAAAAATCCTAAGCTTCCTCCTTCCTTTGGGCTTGGGCAGGCCAGCACTTCTCTTTTCCAGCCCAGCTCTGATTTTTGAAAGGCCCAAAGAAGCCCTTTTCGGTTGCTTGGGTGAAATGACCATTTTGCCCCCCCGGATGCAAATAAATATCAAACGGACTCCAAATTCAATTTTTCTTTTTTTAATACTTCCAAAATAATAAAATATTGAGTTCTGGAAGTTTTCAAAATTTTCCGAGTCCGTTTGCTATTTATTTGGATTTTTTCTTCCCAAAATATCCTTTTATGCCCCTACTTTTTACCATTTTTTAAACGAGCTCCAAATCAAGATTTTTCTTCACCAATCTCTTCAAAATAATTAAAAAGTGTGATCTGGAAGTTTTCATGATTTTTGGAGCTCATTTGGTATTTTTTTGGGATTTATCGGCTTGAATTACTGCATAGGAGGCCCGGGATTTGGCCATTTTGCAAACGAACTCGGAATCAAGATTTTCTTTCGCCAATCTCTTCCAAATAATTTAAAAATGAGATTTGCCAAATTTCAGAATTTTTGGAGTCCATTTGCTATTTTTCCGGGATTTATCCTTTTGAATTACTGCATAAGAAGCCCGGGATTTGGCCACTTTGCAAACGAACTCGGAATCAAGATTTTCTTTCTCCAATCTCTTTCAAATGATTTAAGAATGAGATTGACAAATTTTCCATAATTTTCGGAGTCCATTTGCTATTTTTCCCAAATTTTTCCAATTTTACCCTTTAACCTCCGAAACCCGGTTTTGCTCAAAACAAGTCCGATTTTCAGATTTTCTTCAATCTGAGCCTTGGGCCATCCTTTTTAATCATTCCTCATCCATTGGGGGCTTTGGTCTTACCAAGTCGGGCCATTTCTGTGATTCTTCCCGATTTCACCGAAATCCACTAAAAACCCTAATTCTCGGTTTTCTCCCGGATTGACTTTTTTTTCGGTTTTTCTTGCAAGTGACTTCTCCATTACCCGTAGTCAGTGCTTATCTTTCATTTGGAACCTTCAATTTCGACCAGTTTGATCGTTTAAGCACTTTTCCCCAAATTTCTCGGATTAGGGTTTCCTTTCTACTGAATCTCCAAATCCCAACTTCCGAACTCCATATCTTTCAATGTAGACCTCGGATTATCAAAATTCTTTCGCCATTTTTCAATTGAACTTAAAATCTTGATTTTGAAAGTGGGTTGACTTTTTCAGTAGTTGACTTTCTGGGGTTGACTTTTTTGAGGTTGACTTTTTCGGGGTTGACTTTTTTTCAAGTTTGACTTTTTGTGCTCGCCCTCTTAAACTAAGTCTCGGAGTACCACCTGCAGGATGAAAACAGTCTTTTTACACTTGGGAACATCAATATGGGAAGAAAACATACCTGTTTAGTGGTCCGGACAAAATTAGGTGTCTACATTGATAATTCGTTTTATGTAGATTTTGACATGTTTGCATATTCGTGTTGTGTTTGTATTATTTTTTATCTGTTCATAATATTATAAATTTATATAATTTTTACATTTTAATAACTCATTTTATTTAGATTTTGAAACATTCAGATATTCGTTCGTGTTAGTGTTTTTTTTTGTTCAAAGTATTATAAATTTATATAAACTTTTACATGTTAATAGTTCATTTTATGTAAATTTTGACATGTTCATGTATTTGTGTTGTGTTCATGTTATTTTCGTGTCGTGCCGTATTTTAATTATTTATTTCATGTGTTTGTGTCGTGTTTCAATTCATCCAAATATTTTGCATAGTTTATCATGGTAATCTAATTTAGAGAAAATTTTGTGTGTTGGTATCGTGTCTCCAAATATTTTGCATTGTTTGTCATAGTGATCCAATTTAGAAAAAATTTTGTTTGTTCGTGTCGTGTCTCAATTCATCTCAAATTTTGCATAATTTGTTATAATTATTCAATTTAGAGAAAATTTGAATGTCCGTAACATGTTCGTGTTATTTTATCATATGTTTTAAATATTATAAATTTATAATATTTAATAATTCGTTTTATGTAGATTTTGACATGTTTGTGTATTTGTGTCGTGTTCATGCTATTTTTTGTGTTATGTTTTAATTTTTTTTTTCATGTTGTGTTCGAGTTGTATAATCATGTTGTGTCCAAAATTGTCAAGTCTAATTGACACTATTCAAATAACTCACAAATTTGTGTCACGTGTCATCATATTCGTGTTATTTTTCCTATTATAATCGTATTTAAGGTATTATATATTTATATAAATTTTGACAAGTTAATAATTCGTTTTATGTAGATTTTGACACGTTCATGTATTTGTGTCGTGTTCATATTATTTTTGTGTCATGTCATGTTTTAATTATTTTTTCATGTTATGTTCGTGTCGTATAATTATATTGTGTCTAAAATTGTCGGATGTAATTAACCATATTCAAATAACTCTCAATAAGAATTATTATTTTTCTAAATTATTATCTTTACTACTCTTACTTTTTTATCTTCTAAGTTTATTACAAAATGTTAATTCAAATCCCATAATATTTCGCAGCGAAGCGCAGGCATTATCTAGTTGGTATAAGATCTGTCGATGGATAAAGTTATTCTCTTGGTTTAATAGGCTCGATTTAATTTGGATCGGGTTTAGGATATTTTTTTTTATAATCTTGATTGTTCCAGTTCAGATTAATATTTAAAAAATAAAAATATTTTTTATTTAAATTTAATTATAAATGTATAAAAATTATTTTTAATATATTTTAAATAATAAAATAAATTTTCAGATCGAACTTTAAGTAAAATTTTTCTATTCTAATTTGGTTCAACCTAACCCGATCCAAAAATACCTCTAACTTGATATCATTGTTTTGAGATTCATTTCAATGGATAAATTCCATCACTTAGTTTAATTGTGCATCAGGCACATTATAAGTTACATTATTTCACTTTTTTTTTTTTTTTTCAATACTAGCATTAAAAATGTTTAACGGTTTTAGCGGATTATTTTTTGGGACAATAAATATTATATGTACAAGTAGAATTTACAATTACAACGAAAAAATATATAATATAATTATTACATAAAACTAAATCAAATTCATACATAATAAAATTTAAAATTTGAGTTTAACTAAAGGTTTTAGAGCTTATTTCTTACATCAAGAACAATGTATTGCATTAATATGTTTGTACAATTATTTATTGCAGAAATAAAAGTCTCTCATAGCTACTTCATCAACAACAAAAAATCTCTAAACAATTCAAAAGCAAGTCACTGGTTAATTTGAATTAATCAAGGTTGCTATTTGAATTTTCATAATAATTAAATTATTCCATGTTTATTTTACACTCAAGGCTCAAATAGAGCCCCAAACATCAATCAACCAAAATTTTATATATTGTGCTTGAGTAAATAAGAAGATATTCTGATTATCTCTCTGTATGGAGAATCATGGATTTTTAAAAACATTAATCAAATTCAGCTTTTGAATGCTAACTTTATTTTTAGTTTTGTCGGAATATAAGTCGAGTCATGTCGATTTAAATCTATTAGTATATTTATATGAGTACTAGTATTTGTTAACATATGGATGCCTTTTTTTTAATATATAATTATATATTTTAAAAATAAATAAAACTAATAAAATATATATTAACTAAAATTTGGTAAAATTTATTTCAAATATAAATTATATTAAATTATTATAAAATTTATTATTTTTAATATCAATGCAAAATTAATTATGAATATAAAAAATTTAAAGTAAATTTTTATTATTGATTTACTTTTCAAGGTTAGTAAAAAATTCAAACTTTTAAGATAAATCAGTTTCATATCGACTTTATTTTTTATTTATTATTAAATTAATTCATTTAACGAAAGTATTTTAATAAAACTAAACTTCTTCCAATAAATTAGATAAATCTTATTAATAATAAAAATACTTAAAAGTGTAAATTAATAATATAATAAATAACAATGGGTATTTATTATCAAATTAATCCATTTAATGAAAGTATTTTAATAAAACTAAACTTCTTCCTTATAAATTAGATAAATCTTATTAATAAAAAATATTTAAAATGGTAAATTAGTAATATAATAAATAACAATGAGTATTTTGGTCAGTTCAAAAGATTCTCCATATTCGTACTTTTATATATATTATAGATTATTTGATTTTTAATATAGGGTCGGTTTGTTTCGCAGAAATTGGCTCCCAGAAAATATTTTTTTGAAAAATGTAAAGATTTTCTGATATTTGGATGACTTAATAAAAAATGTTTTTCGTTATTTGGTTATTTTTTGAAAAATCTTACTTTTTTCAAATAACAAACATAAATATTAATTATTAAAATACATAAAATTATTTATAATTAAAATATTAATATTTTTAATAGTAATATTTTAATAATAATATTTAATACTAAAATAGTATATTAATATTAAATACTTAAAATAATACTATTTATTATTAAAACATCAATTATATTAATATTTAAAATATTATAATTATTATTAAAATATTATTTCTGTTATTATAATAATTATTAAAATATTATTTCTATAATATAATAATTATTAAAATTTTATTTATATTAATAATTATTATTAAAATATTATTTCTTGTTTTTCAAATAGTAATATTGCATAAATATTAAATATTAATAAAATATTAGTTCTATTAATATAATTATGATTAAATATTATTTTTACTTTTTTTAAATAGTAATATTCAATAAAATATTAAAATATTTATTATTAAAATATTAAAAAATATGAATTAAAAATTTTAAAATATTAATTTTTAATATTAATATTTCATATAGTAATATTTTAATAATAATATTTAATATTAAAATATTATATTAATATTAAAACATGAATTATATAAATATTTTAAAATATTTAAAGTAATCTAATAATTATTAAAATATTATTTTTGTTAATATTTATACTATTAAAATTATAATATTTTTATACTAAAAACATTTATTATTAAATCTTTGTAAAGTATAATTTATATATATTTATTATTAAAATAGTAATATAAAAACATTTTCAATAAAATATTAAAAATACTATTTAAAATTTAAAATATTGATAATGTTATAATTTATTATTAAAATAATAATATTGTTATATGAAATAATAATTTTTATTAAAATTATATTAATTATATTAATAATTTATTATTTATTATTAAAATATTATATTATATTATTAAAATATAAGTATGCATGTTTTATATATTTAAATAAAATATTGATAATTAAAATATTAAAATATTTTTATTTATTTTTATAATTAAATTTTTTATTAATATAATAATATTTGACTTGAGTCAAGTTAAGTCTCGATCTAAAATATGATGTCCAAATCCCGATTTAAGTTGAATTAGGTTCACGGAGTAGCCTTACTCATGGACAGTTCTTTTCTGGAAATTGTCTTTCCCTTTTCAAAAGGGGAAGACAATTTCCAAAAAAAATGCCTTATTTTTTGTTGACTTGTAAGTCATTTTCCGTTGGCCAATAAATTTTCTACCAACTAAACACCAGAAAATACAAAAATTATTTTTCGAAAATCATTTTTTATGAAACAAACGAACCCAAGTTGAGTTAGAATTTTATTCTAACTCATATAATTCACATAAGTGCTATTAAAGGGTTATGTCTCCGGTTTCCTTCTATTACATCTTTAATCATCATTTACAAGTAAGACTTTCACAATTAATGAGTGAGCTATCCACGTGTGAAGGATAATGATGAGTTTATTGAAAAGTAGTGGACAAAAAAGTAATTAATTGAATTCTAACCCATTCCTCTTAATAGGTTTGAGATATGTGTTATATAGTTAGATACGTATACTTATGAAAATTAATAAGAAGTGTTATTTACAATTACACTAGTAAAAAGATTTCTCTTAAACTCTCTTTTACATAATCCTTGGATATTCACCAAGAACCTTAAGACTTGGAGATATGAAAATTTATGGACAACTCTAATAGTTGCTCCATAGATGAAAAAGATTAAGAAACGGTCAATAATTTTAAATCAAGAAGTAGATCTTTGTGTTAGATATCAATGATTAATTTAAGTGTATAAATACAAAATACGTATACCAATATGTAGGTTGTCGTAAGTAGATACACGGTGTATAATTAATGTACACAATTGATATCAATATTGAATGAGAAATTGGTCTCATAAACACCCACTTTAAAAAGAAGAAAGTTGGTTGATATTGTGTATGGTATGGTATAGTATGAAATCTCACATTGAACAAAGAAGGCTTTTGCTTGTTGTTTATATAAGTTAGAGTTCCATGTTGAGTTAGAGCCTCAAGGGGCACCCAAGTTTTGTGGTGGGTGAGGACCTACACAAAACTAAGTTGGACCACACGCGTCGGGTCGGACCAGGCCAGTAATTATCTTTTTGCTGCCCAGCCCAACCAACCAGTAATTATGTTCAGCCCAGGACCGAACCAATTAGTTTGTTTCAAGATTTGTGTCTTTTCAATAAAGACATACTGGTTTGGTTCTGTGCCTGACCGAACCGGTTCGTCCTATTTGATATGACTGTTCTGACCGAACAGATTCATTCCAAATGGTTTGACTGTTCCGAACAGTCCTCAGCATTTCTATAAATACCGGAGTCCTGTGTCTGTTTTATTCACTCAAAAAATTTTGTCTTCTTTCTCCGGTGCTATTCTGTGTTCTAAGGGAAACCTAGCATTTTCTGGTTCGCTGTGTTGCATCTTCGAGTGTGCTCTCAGCTGCAACGTTTTTGAGAAAACCTGGGAGACGATTTGCAACAAACTATAAGCACTTTTTAGACAGGCAAAATTCGTCTTAAGGTCAGAAGTTCTACCTTAACTCGATATTCATTTTCTGTTGATTAAAGTCTGTAACCATGTTTGTAATTTCGTATGTTTATATATATTCATATTCTTTTCTAAATAGTCGAATCTGATTTATATTTTTCTATTTTGTTTATATATGTATTAATTAGTAAACGAAAAACAACGTACTTAAGACGAATTTGTTATTTTGTTATTGTTTCTTTCTTGTACTGTAGCATATATATATATATATTCTTACTTTTGTTATAATTGACAGAATATAGAACTTAGTTTATTTCTATTAATTGTTTGAATATACAAATTTATATATTCTTACTGACTTCTTTTATATATATATATAGTTTGTCTAATATAGTGTTTATGTAATATATATTTATTTTCATACGATTTTTTTTATAAAAGATTATATATATTCTGTTGTCTTTATATATTCTTTGAGAATATTATTAGTATTGCAATTCTGCAATAACTTTTAAACTAAAAGTTGATCCTATTATTTTTTTAATAACAGATGACAAAATGATCTATCGGTACTGCTAGTGCGCCTGTAGCGCAATAGCCACTACATGTTACAGTTGGTGAGAGGTCCGAGAAGTTCAGTGGTCTGGACTTCAAACGATGGCAGCAAAAGATGTTGTTCTATTTGACCACCCTCAACTTAGCTCGGTTCTTACGGGAGGAGGCCCCGACTCTCAAAGAGGGAGAGACCGATACTACGGTTATAGCCTCGGTGGAAGCATGGAAGCACTTTGACTTTCTATGCAAGAACTATATCCTCAACGGATTGGACAACACGTTATACAGCATGTATAGCGCAATCAAAATAGTGAGAGAGCTGTGGGAGTCATTGGAAAGAAAGTACAGAATCAAGGATGCCGACACGAAGAAATTTGTGGTTAGCAGGTTTCTGGATTTCAAAATGGTGGACTCAAAAACCGTGATTAGTCAAGTCTAAGAGTATCAGTTGATCCTTCATGAGTTTACTCCGAAGAAATGATTCTTAGTGAATCATTTGAGACGGTGGCTTTGATAGAGAAATTACCACTTTCGTGGAAGGATTTTAAGAACTATCTAAAGCACAAAAGAAAGGATATGAGCTTAGAGGACTTGATTGTTTGGTTTAGAATCGAGGAGGATAACCGAGGTTCAGAAAAGAGGGCTAAGGTTCAGACCATGGAAGCCAAGGTGAATGTTGTTGAACATTTGAAAAAGACCAACAAGAGGAAATATGTTGGTTCTAGTTCTTCCCAAGGTAATAAGGGAACAAATTTCAAGAAGTTCACGGGAACTTGTTTCATGTGCAATAAGCCCGGACATCGTGCAAAGGACTGCCGCCAGAACAAAAAGAAGAAAGCTCAAGCCAACCTAGTTGATGATAATGAGATTGAGCTGGCTACTGTAGTATCACAAATGAACTTGGTGGATTAATACCGGGGCCATTTATCATGTTTGTTCTGAAAGGAAGAGTTTCATCGAGTACAAAGAAGCTGCTAATGATGAGCAACTATTTATCGGAAACTCTACGGCCTGCAAGGTACGAGGCCATGGGAAGGTTGGTACTCAAGATGACCCCCAGGAAGGAACTAACTTTGAACAATGTGGTTCATGCTCCTAAAATTAGTAAGAATTTGGTTTCCGGCTCTCTGTTGAGTAAGAACGAGTTTAGGCTTGTATTCGAGTCTGATAGATTTGTACTCACTAAAAGTGGGATGTTTGTGGGTAGGGGATATCTATCTGATGGGCTTTCTAAGCTCAATGTAATGACTATTGTACCAAAGAACAAGAATATTAATAATACTATTTCTTCTGTTTATTTGGTTGAGTCCTCTAAAGTATGGAATGGTAGATTAGGTCATGTAAATTACAAGACCTTGCAAAGAATCGGCAATTTGGATTTGCTTCCGAAAATTTTCATTGACAAAAATCACAAATGTGAAATTTGTGTGGAATCCAAATTGGCTAAGGCTCATTTCTATTCAATAGAAAAAAGTAGTGAACTTCTAGAGTTAATTCACACCGATATTTATGATTTAAAATTTATACAAACTAGAGGTGGTAAAAAGTATTTTATTACTTTTATTGATGATTGCACAAGATATTTTTACGTGACGAGGCCTTGGAAGCTTTTAAGCTTTTTAAAAATGAGGTCGAAAATCAACTAAGCAAGAAAATTAAGATAATGAGTGATAGAGGTGGTGAATATGATTCATTGTTTAATGAATTCTGTTCAGAAAATGGTATCGTCCATCAAACCACTCTCCTTATTCACCTCAACAAAATGGTGTTGCAGATCGCAAAAATCGAACGTTGAAAGAAATGATGAACGCTTTGTTGATAAGTTCAGGGTTACCTCGGAACTTGTGGGGGGGTGCTATTTTAACAGCTAATTATATTTTAAATAAAATACCTCACAAGAAATCAGACAAGACACCGTATGAATTATGGAAGGATCGAAGACCATCCTACAAATACATGAAAGTGTAGGGGTGTCTTGCGAAGGTAGCTATTCTTCCGCCTAAAAAAGTCAAAATAGGACCTAAAACTGTTGATTGCGTATTTATTGGATATGCAAACAATAGTGCTGCTTATCGTTTTCTTGTGTTCAAGTTGGACATTCCTGATATTCATATCAATACGATAATTGAATCAGGGAATGCTTCATTCTTTGAAGATGTACTTTCATACAAGGAAAAACAAGAAAATAAGACTAAGAGAACTCATGAGTCCTCGAGTAGTGATTCAAATATGGATGAAGAGGAACAAGAGGAACCCAGAAGAAGCAAACGGGCTAAAGTACCAACTAATTATGGTCAGAATATTCTAACTTATTTATTAAAAAATGAACCTCAAACTTTTAACGAGGCAATGTCATCTCCAGAAGCAACATTCTGGAAAGATGCCGTTAACAATGAAATAGAATCCATCATGCAAAATCATACATGGGAACTGGTGGATCTTCCTCACGGGCATAAGCCGTTAGGATCCAAATGAATATTTAAGATGAAAATGAAGGCAGATGGATAGATTGATAAATATAAAGCTCGACTTGTAATAAAAGGATACAAGCAAAAAGAAGGGCTCGATTATTTTGATACGTACTCACCAGTTACGAGAATAACATCCATTCGAATGTTAATAGGTATAACAACTCTTAACAATCTCGAAATAAACCAAATGGATGTTAAGATAGCTTTCATGGACGGAGATTTAGACGAAAAAATCTATATGGAACAACCCGAAGGGTTCAAAGTTACGGGATAGGAAATGAATTGTGTAAGCTTGTTAAATCATTATATGGTTTAAAGCAAGCACCTAAACAATGACATCAAAAATTTGACAATATAATGTTGTCAAATGGTTTTCGTATTAATGAATGCGATAAATGCGTATACGTAAAGAATACGAATAAGGGATATGTCATTGTTTGTCTATTCGTAGACGATATGTTGATCTTAGGCAGTAATAATGAGATCATTAAAGCTACCAAAGCTTGGTTGACCAGTAAGTTTGATATGAAAGATATGAGTGTAGCGGATGTGGTTTTAAGAATTAAAATTTCTAAATCACAAGATGGCATGGTAATAACTCAAGATCATTATGTAAATAAGATCCTTGAGAAATTCAATAAGAATGATATCAATATACACCCGTAGATGTGGACTTACATATAAGGAAACTGGTGACCCAATATCTCAAATAGAATTTTCGCGGATAATTGGTAATCTCATGTATCTCATGAACTGCACAAGAGCAGACATAGCATACTCAGTTAGCAAACTGAGTAGATTTACAAGTAATTTTGAAAATGATCACTGGAAGGCCATTGTGAGGGTACTCAGATATTTGAGATACACCTCAAGTTATGGGCTGCACTATACAAGATATACAATTGTGCTTGAAGGGAACAGTGATGCAAACTGGATATCCGATACTAAAGATTTTGAAATCCACTAGCGGGTTTATCTTTACTATTGGATGAGCTGTAGTGTCTTGGAAATCTTCTAAACAAACGTGTATTGCCAGATCCACTATGGAATCTGAATTTATAGCTTTAGATAAAGCTGGAGAAGAAGTGGAATGGCTTCGAAATTTTTTAGAAGATATTCCATGTTGGCCGAAATCTGTGCCTGCAATTTGTATACATTGCGATAGCCAATCTGCAATTAGTAGGGCACAGAGCAGTTTGTATAATAGTAATCTCGACTTACTCGTCGAAGACACAATATTGTAAGACATTTGCTCTCAAATGGAATTATCTCTATTGATTATGTAAAATCAAAGGATAATATTGCAGATCCACTTACGAAAGGTTTAACAAGAGAGCAAGTAAATAAATCATCGAGGGGAATGGGTCTCAAGCCTATAAATTAAAGTTACATAATGGCAACCCAACCTAGCTGACTGGAGATCCCAAGATCTAGGTTCAAAGGAACAACCGAGTTATGTTAACTTAGTGTGAGCACTAAAAGAGTTAAACACTCTAATCCATTCCTATGATGAATTAGTGCTGCTTGCAAAGGAGTTAGGATAAGCTATGCTTTTAATGATTCCTATAGGTTGATAAAATCAAGTGGAGTATTGCAGGATACTCTTGATAAGAAATCACCTATATGAGTATGAAACGTGGCCATTTCTATGAGAATTGATCAGGCTAAATTCTCTAGAGTACTCATAGAAATCAGGACATGTTCGGGGCCAAAATGGACACAACCGTGAGAACTAAAGATGTTCGAAGAGGAAATGAATGATACCTATTGTTTTGGTTTACACGAAAGGCTGGATAGTTCAAGACATCATGTTCACTAGTTAGCCGAGTAAATCCGATAGTTGTCACTATGGAAGGTTCAAAGCCAAAAGCTACCTATCTTGAAGCAATTTCACTTCAAAGTTATTCTCTCTCATATTTTGAGTCAGTTTGTCATTTTAATCAGACGATTTTCATTCATGTGGGGGATTGTTAGATATCAATGATTAATTTAAGTGTATAAATACGAAATATGTATACCAATACGTAGGTTGTTGTAAGTAGATACACAGTGTATAATTAATGTACACAATTGATATCAATATTGAATGAGAAATTGGTCTCATAAACACCCACTTGAAGAGGAAGAAAGTTGGTTGATGTTGTGTATGGTATGGAATCCCACATTGAACAAAGAAGGCTTTCGCTTGTTGTTTATATAAGCTAGAGTTCCATGTTGGGTTGGACCCTAAGGGGCATCCAAGTTTTGTGGTGGGTGAGGAGCTACACAAAACTGGGCTGGACCACACACACGCGCACTGAGCCGGGTTGGGCTGGGTAGGGCCAAGTGATAACTCTAAGAAATATAGTTATTTTGCCATCTTTTATGCATTTAAATTAGCTAAGCCTTTGAGGATTTATTAGGATTTGATTAGTTTTAGATATTTTTATATTTATTTTGTTTATCCATTTTATGTTTAAAATAGTTATTTAGTTATTATTTATGTGTTTTTATAGGTCCAAGGTGATTTGGAGCTTCGAGGTGCAAAACGATGAAAAATGGTGCAAAGCAATGAGCAGGCAGATTCGACTTCTGGAGCTTCTTTCAAGAAAAACTTGATCTTAAAGACTTGAATTGAGAAAACTCCCTTCTTGACTTTTAAAGATGACTTCCATACCTTTCCATTAGTGTAAGACTCGTCAAAAGCAGATGAGGTTTTCCCAGTCAAAACAGTTGACGAAGTGCAAGAAAATGGCGGAACCAACCTAAAGTAGACAGAGAGTTGGCGCCGCGGCGCTGGGAAGGCAGAAAGCCAGCACCACGGCGCCGATTGTGAACAGTTAAATCGCAAAAAAATGTTAAAAAAGCCTATACTTACCTGTTTGCTTGTGCGCGAAATTTTGGACTCTAAGAGGCCTTGGACACTTTAAATAGGACTTTTTTAGGTCAGAATAAAGAGGATTGGATATCTAGAAACCTAATTCTCTCAAGAAGATAGTTGCCATCAAAAGCTCTCAAGAAGATTGGAAGATTTGTGAAGATTGAAGATTCAAGAACTAAGAACTCCTAGTTTTCTTTTTTCTCTTCTTTATTCTTCTTGTGTTGTTAATGATGGTGAAACTATTTGAATATTTGTTTTCACTAATTATCATGAACTAAATTTCTTTTACTAGGATTTCAATGGAACTCAACACATAGTTTGAATTTACTTTCTCTCTCTAGCTTGATTTAATGGTTTGTTGAGTTGTTTGTTCATTCTTGTTCTTAATGCTTCTAATTGCTTGATCATCAATTAGATTGACTTGTTAAGCTAAATACAACTAGACATAGGGAGTTTAGTATTAGACATGGATTGAATGACACATGTTTCAGATTCATTTATTAGAATGAGTTGATCTGCAGGTAGGGTAGAAATATACTTACTTATCATGTGTAACCATTGTTAGAGCCTAAGCTTAATGAGTTCTTCTTTAATTCAATTATCATAGACATATAGTTAATTGGTTAAGAAGGATATTTTTATGAGACCATCGACAGATACTTATAAATAAGATAGAACTCTAGGTTAACAACTAAGGATCATTAATCAAATTAAGAGGTAGAGAGAGATTCAAGCGAAGTGTTGAGGGAAGTTGTAATCCTAGGCTTTTATAATTAATTGAATTCATCTTTTTTAATTTACTTGCTTTGAGTATTAGTTTCTTTTAATTTAGTTTTTAATTATCATCTTTAATTAGTTGTTTAGATAAGATTAAGCTGTGTTAATTTTAATACTTAACGATTTTATAGCAATTTCTCGTGGGTTTGACACTCTACTTTCACTTTATTACTTGTTTGCGATAGCGTGCACTTGAGTAAGGAAATCAGACAACACCAGGGCCAGTAATTATCTTTTTGCTGCCCAGCCCAACCAACCAGTTTTATTTTTCTCGTCCGATTAATTCATGCCTGTTCGGCCTAAGATCGAATCAATCAGTCTGTTTCAAGATTTTTATCTTTTCGGTAAAAACATGCCGGTTTAATTTTGTACCTGACCGAACCGGTTCGTCCCATTTGATATGACTGTTCTGATCGAACAGGTTAATTCCAAATGGTTTGACTTTTTCGAATAGTCCTCATCATTTCTATAAATATCGGTGTCCTGTGTCTGTTTTATTCACTCAAAAAAAAAAATTCTTTCTCCGGTGCTATTCTGTGTTCTGAGAAAGACTTAGCATTTTCTTGTTCGCTGTGTTGCATCTTCGAGTGTGCTCTCGGCTGCAACGTTATAGAGAAAATTTGGGAGACGATTTTTATCAAACTGTAAGCACCTTTTAGACAGGCAAAATTCGTCTTAAGGTTAGAGGTTCTACCTTGACTCGATATTCATTTTCTGTTGATTAAAGTCTGCAACTATGTTTGTAATTTCGTATGTTTATATATATATATATATATATATATTCATTTTTTTTTAAAAAAATAGGCAAATCTGATTTATATTTTTTATATTCTATTTATATATGTATTAATATGTTTCATGCAATAATTAGCAAACGAGAAACAACACTTTAAGAGGTTCATGAAATTAGTATCAATAAATCGATCTTAAGAATTCAATTTAACATCAGAATAAATAATCTTAAACCTATTAATTTTCTGCAAGTCTCATAAAAGACATGGTTATCTGTTAGAATCAAAATTAATTGTCTATCAAATTTTTCTAATTCTACAAGAGAATATACTTCTTTTGTTCTTTGGTTCTGGCCTTTTACTAGGCAACTATATGTCTATGATACAAGCAAAAAGAAGGGCTCGATTATTTTGATACGTACTCACCAGTTACGAGAATAACATCCATTCGAATGTTAATAGGTATAACAACTCTTAACAATCTCGAAATAAACCAAATGGATGTTAAGATAGCTTTCATGGACGGAGATTTAGACGAAAAAATCTATATGGAACAACCCGAAGGGTTCAAAGTTACGGGATAGGAAATGAATTGTGTAAGCTTGTTAAATCATTATATGGTTTAAAGCAAGCACCTAAACAATGACATCAAAAATTTGACAATATAATGTTGTCAAATGGTTTTCGTATTAATGAATGCGATAAATGCGTATACGTAAAGAATACGAATAAGGGATATGTCATTGTTTGTCTATTCGTAGACGATATGTTGATCTTAGGCAGTAATAATGAGATCATTAAAGCTACCAAAGCTTGGTTGACCAGTAAGTTTGATATGAAAGATATGAGTGTAGCGGATGTGGTTTTAAGAATTAAAATTTCTAAATCACAAGATGGCATGGTAATAACTCAAGATCATTATGTAAATAAGATCCTTGAGAAATTCAATAAGAATGATATCAATATACACCCGTAGATGTGGACTTACATATAAGGAAACTGGTGACCCAATATCTCAAATAGAATTTTCGCGGATAATTGGTAATCTCATGTATCTCATGAACTGCACAAGAGCAGACATAGCATACTCAGTTAGCAAACTGAGTAGATTTACAAGTAATTTTGAAAATGATCACTGGAAGGCCATTGTGAGGGTACTCAGATATTTGAGATACACCTCAAGTTATGGGCTGCACTATACAAGATATACAATTGTGCTTGAAGGGAACAGTGATGCAAACTGGATATCCGATACTAAAGATTTTGAAATCCACTAGCGGGTTTATCTTTACTATTGGATGAGCTGTAGTGTCTTGGAAATCTTCTAAACAAACGTGTATTGCCAGATCCACTATGGAATCTGAATTTATAGCTTTAGATAAAGCTGGAGAAGAAGTGGAATGGCTTCGAAATTTTTTAGAAGATATTCCATGTTGGCCGAAATCTGTGCCTGCAATTTGTATACATTGCGATAGCCAATCTGCAATTAGTAGGGCACAGAGCAGTTTGTATAATAGTAATCTCGACTTACTCGTCGAAGACACAATATTGTAAGACATTTGCTCTCAAATGGAATTATCTCTATTGATTATGTAAAATCAAAGGATAATATTGCAGATCCACTTACGAAAGGTTTAACAAGAGAGCAAGTAAATAAATCATCGAGGGGAATGGGTCTCAAGCCTATAAATTAAAGTTACATAATGGCAACCCAACCTAGCTGACTGGAGATCCCAAGATCTAGGTTCAAAGGAACAACCGAGTTATGTTAACTTAGTGTGAGCACTAAAAGAGTTAAACACTCTAATCCATTCCTATGATGAATTAGTGCTGCTTGCAAAGGAGTTAGGATAAGCTATGCTTTTAATGATTCCTATAGGTTGATAAAATCAAGTGGAGTATTGCAGGATACTCTTGATAAGAAATCACCTATATGAGTATGAAACGTGGCCATTTCTATGAGAATTGATCAGGCTAAATTCTCTAGAGTACTCATAGAAATCAGGACATGTTCGGGGCCAAAATGGACACAACCGTGAGAACTAAAGATGTTCGAAGAGGAAATGAATGATACCTATTGTTTTGGTTTACACGAAAGGCTGGATAGTTCAAGACATCATGTTCACTAGTTAGCCGAGTAAATCCGATAGTTGTCACTATGGAAGGTTCAAAGCCAAAAGCTACCTATCTTGAAGCAATTTCACTTCAAAGTTATTCTCTCTCATATTTTGAGTCAGTTTGTCATTTTAATCAGACGATTTTCATTCATGTGGGGGATTGTTAGATATCAATGATTAATTTAAGTGTATAAATACGAAATATGTATACCAATACGTAGGTTGTTGTAAGTAGATACACAGTGTATAATTAATGTACACAATTGATATCAATATTGAATGAGAAATTGGTCTCATAAACACCCACTTGAAGAGGAAGAAAGTTGGTTGATGTTGTGTATGGTATGGAATCCCACATTGAACAAAGAAGGCTTTCGCTTGTTGTTTATATAAGCTAGAGTTCCATGTTGGGTTGGACCCTAAGGGGCATCCAAGTTTTGTGGTGGGTGAGGAGCTACACAAAACTGGGCTGGACCACACACACGCGCACTGAGCCGGGTTGGGCTGGGTAGGGCCAAGTGATAACTCTAAGAAATATAGTTATTTTGCCATCTTTTATGCATTTAAATTAGCTAAGCCTTTGAGGATTTATTAGGATTTGATTAGTTTTAGATATTTTTATATTTATTTTGTTTATCCATTTTATGTTTAAAATAGTTATTTAGTTATTATTTATGTGTTTTTATAGGTCCAAGGTGATTTGGAGCTTCGAGGTGCAAAACGATGAAAAATGGTGCAAAGCAATGAGCAGGCAGATTCGACTTCTGGAGCTTCTTTCAAGAAAAACTTGATCTTAAAGACTTGAATTGAGAAAACTCCCTTCTTGACTTTTAAAGATGACTTCCATACCTTTCCATTAGTGTAAGACTCGTCAAAAGCAGATGAGGTTTTCCCAGTCAAAACAGTTGACGAAGTGCAAGAAAATGGCGGAACCAACCTAAAGTAGACAGAGAGTTGGCGCCGCGGCGCTGGGAAGGCAGAAAGCCAGCACCACGGCGCCGATTGTGAACAGTTAAATCGCAAAAAAATGTTAAAAAAGCCTATACTTACCTGTTTGCTTGTGCGCGAAATTTTGGACTCTAAGAGGCCTTGGACACTTTAAATAGGACTTTTTTAGGTCAGAATAAAGAGGATTGGATATCTAGAAACCTAATTCTCTCAAGAAGATAGTTGCCATCAAAAGCTCTCAAGAAGATTGGAAGATTTGTGAAGATTGAAGATTCAAGAACTAAGAACTCCTAGTTTTCTTTTTTCTCTTCTTTATTCTTCTTGTGTTGTTAATGATGGTGAAACTATTTGAATATTTGTTTTCACTAATTATCATGAACTAAATTTCTTTTACTAGGATTTCAATGGAACTCAACACATAGTTTGAATTTACTTTCTCTCTCTAGCTTGATTTAATGGTTTGTTGAGTTGTTTGTTCATTCTTGTTCTTAATGCTTCTAATTGCTTGATCATCAATTAGATTGACTTGTTAAGCTAAATACAACTAGACATAGGGAGTTTAGTATTAGACATGGATTGAATGACACATGTTTCAGATTCATTTATTAGAATGAGTTGATCTGCAGGTAGGGTAGAAATATACTTACTTATCATGTGTAACCATTGTTAGAGCCTAAGCTTAATGAGTTCTTCTTTAATTCAATTATCATAGACATATAGTTAATTGGTTAAGAAGGATATTTTTATGAGACCATCGACAGATACTTATAAATAAGATAGAACTCTAGGTTAACAACTAAGGATCATTAATCAAATTAAGAGGTAGAGAGAGATTCAAGCGAAGTGTTGAGGGAAGTTGTAATCCTAGGCTTTTATAATTAATTGAATTCATCTTTTTTAATTTACTTGCTTTGAGTATTAGTTTCTTTTAATTTAGTTTTTAATTATCATCTTTAATTAGTTGTTTAGATAAGATTAAGCTGTGTTAATTTTAATACTTAACGATTTTATAGCAATTTCTCGTGGGTTTGACACTCTACTTTCACTTTATTACTTGTTTGCGATAGCGTGCACTTGAGTAAGGAAATCAGACAACACCAGGGCCAGTAATTATCTTTTTGCTGCCCAGCCCAACCAACCAGTTTTATTTTTCTCGTCCGATTAATTCATGCCTGTTCGGCCTAAGATCGAATCAATCAGTCTGTTTCAAGATTTTTATCTTTTCGGTAAAAACATGCCGGTTTAATTTTGTACCTGACCGAACCGGTTCGTCCCATTTGATATGACTGTTCTGATCGAACAGGTTAATTCCAAATGGTTTGACTTTTTCGAATAGTCCTCATCATTTCTATAAATATCGGTGTCCTGTGTCTGTTTTATTCACTCAAAAAAAAAAATTCTTTCTCCGGTGCTATTCTGTGTTCTGAGAAAGACTTAGCATTTTCTTGTTCGCTGTGTTGCATCTTCGAGTGTGCTCTCGGCTGCAACGTTATAGAGAAAATTTGGGAGACGATTTTTATCAAACTGTAAGCACCTTTTAGACAGGCAAAATTCGTCTTAAGGTTAGAGGTTCTACCTTGACTCGATATTCATTTTCTGTTGATTAAAGTCTGCAACTATGTTTGTAATTTCGTATGTTTATATATATATATATATATATATTCATTTTTTTTTAAAAAAATAGGCAAATCTGATTTATATTTTTTATATTCTATTTATATATGTATTAATATGTTTCATGCAATAATTAGCAAACGAGAAACAACACTTTAAGAGGTTCATGAAATTAGTATCAATAAATCGATCTTAAGAATTCAATTTAACATCAGAATAAATAATCTTAAACCTATTAATTTTCTGCAAGTCTCATAAAAGACATGGTTATCTGTTAGAATCAAAATTAATTGTCTATCAAATTTTTCTAATTCTACAAGAGAATATACTTCTTTTGTTCTTTGGTTCTGGCCTTTTACTAGGCAGCTAATCTTTCTTCCCTTGTAGCAGTTCCATTGCTTCTTCTTTTTTCTGATTAAAGAAATATCTCAAATGTTCAAAAATAATGATAATAACAATTTTTTTATATATAAAAAGGTCATATTTGAGAGCATATTTAGAGGGCAAGAGAATTTATGAAAATGATTCTTGTGAATTATAAATAGACAGCTCGATTGGTATAGCCTACTTAGTTGCATTATTTATATCCCCGGCTGCAATCTCTTTCAAAAATTAAAAATCTAAAACTGAAGAAAATTGTTAAATGTAACCTTCACAATTGCATGCATTTGGATAAGGGTAACTTTCAAAACCATCATAATTGGTTATATTTTTTCTCACAGAAAAGATAGAAGATAGAAAATTTATTTAAAACTCTATATATAGCCTAATTATAGGTTCAAATTCAAACATTTCCTTTAAATTAAAAAAATATTATTTTATTCATTATAGATATATATTTTTAAACTCTAAAAACATGTGAAATCAAAAAATTACATGTAACACTTTCAGTATCTCACATTCCAATTTTACGAGGATTCATTATTTTATATATATATATATATAAAACTTAAATCATAATTGCAAAATGTTTTTTGTGAGTAAAACAAATCAAAATAAAGAATACGTACAGATTAAGTACGAATCTATCTATACATAAAATTTTAATTCAAAATTTTTTTGAGATAACTCCACCTAGAAATTGACCTTTAGAGTTTAGACAATACATGTCCACTCTCTTTATGCAAAATTGCAGGAATTGTCTTGTACAGCTGCACGAAAACACCCTAATGTTCACATCTAAGCCTTCACTTCCTTGAATGATTGTATAACAATATTAGAAAGCTGTATATATCATGTCTAATTAATGGGGCCAAACAAGAACTGTTTAAAGGTCGAGTTACCTGTTTGATCCGACAAATCCGGCTTATATTGGGTTGGATTTGGATATAGGTTTTTTTAATTTGAATTGGTTCGACTCTATCCGAATTACTATTTAATAATAAAAAAAATATTTTTTAAATTATAAAATATAAAAATATTTTTTTAATATTTAAACTGTGAAACAGATTTTAAAGCCGGTCCGAACCCAACCCGAATCATACTTGAGTAAAAAATCTAAAAAAAATCAAATCGTAACCCGATCCGGCCCGACCCATAAACATCTCTAACCAAACATATAATGTCCATTATTATTTTGTGTAGCAAACTATGTGATTACTTAATTCAACTTGGTAATATATAACCACACACATGCATTCTGAAACTTTCAAAATCTTGAAAAGCTTTAGCTGATATATATTTTTCTTGTTGGATTTGATATCATATTTGTCAACATGCTTGCTTAATTATATACAAATTAAATTGTTTCTTGTCATATTTCTATGCTTCATTTAATAATTAAGTAAACCCAATATAACTTTAAAAACAAGTAAAAATATATTTTTCAATGGAGCACAATTCAAATATTTTTTTAGTGTAACTTTATTTTTGTTTGGCATTAGGTTTATAGTTGAATTCAATGATCACAATCAAACCCAACTCCAATAGCAATGTTACACAATCTATAAAGTTCAATAGTTAATTAGTATTTTGGATTTGAATTAGTATTTTTTTAAGCTGATTTTCAGATTATTTTTAGGTTCGAGTTTATTTTGTCGCCTCTAAATTTTAATGATTAAGAGGCTGAAATCTAAAAATGAGTGTGAAAAAGGTGAAAAAAGAGGAGGGCATGTGGAATGCATGGCAGAAGAATTTCTCACAAACGTTTGTTTTTTCTGCTATTTCTGGGCCTCTCTGGTTTGAGAGATTGGTGATTAAGTCAAGTCAATCCCACAACTCCATAATTATAGTTTTACTTTTACTTGGAATTAAAGCATTATAAGTAACCAAAGGTCTTTAAACTACTATAATTTTCCTGACGTTAAAACTAGAAAGACATCAGTGATGACATAAGAAATAAGATTGGCATAACCTACACTACAATTGTTGATCAAGTTTCCACAAACTAGTATAAATGAAATGAACATGGATAACAGTCGATGCAATTGGATATATATTATGTTAATCGGATTCGTAGAAGAATATAAGATATATGTCGGATACGAATATATTTAATTTTTTTAGTTTTATCATATATATATATATAAAATCATATTTCATATTCATGTTTAAATATGTGTTAGATATAAATATCGAATTTGAATATTTTAATAAAATTAAAAAAATCCAAATAACATAATATATATTTTTGACAGCAATAACAATAACTAGGCATGATCTGCTTGATCCTGACCCATTTCAGGTATTTTTTTTCCTTTTATTTGACATTATTAATTCTCTAAAAATGATCCTTATCCTCTCTATCTTCTAAAAGTTAGCAAACTTCGGCATATCCTGATCTGCTTCATGATCTCTTCTCCAGGATACGTGAGATAAACGTATCAAGGATTTCTGAATTTGGATAAAAATATTAGATTTATAATATTTTTTATTTTGTATTCAACAATGATTAAAAACACAGTTAATGGACTTCAAAAGAAGGTTTGAAGAAATAATTCTTAGAAATTTTTTTATAAAAAAAGGAGGAATGTGAAATACAATGTTCCTTCTTATTAGAAGACGTTAAGTGCATGTTAAAAACATGAATTTGCGCCAATGAAATGAGGTTTTGTTTCGCTAGTAAGGAGACGATTCTAATATTTTTGTGCCATTGGTCATTCGTGATAGAGGTTAGAGCCTATGTTACTCAAACTTGAAGGTGAGTGTGGTATAGCATATATGCAATAAACGTTGTAGTTTCAATTTTATGCAATAAAAGATTGCTAATCTTAAGGTTTGAAAATTTATTATGTGAATAATCCGGAAGAAGAATGGTTTTAATTTTTTAATATAGCTAAAACAGTCCTTGACGGAAGGTGGGCCCTTAAAGAGTGGGGAGAGAAAAACAGGAAAAAACAACTTCAGTCAAAGATCAGGAAGCGGGAAAATGACCCAACATGCTTGCTAAAGGTCACGGACCAATTTTTGTATGTACGGTCAAAACATCAAGTGGTTAGAAATTTACCCATCAGGGTATGGGCTCCATTGAGGGCCTAGGGGGTTTGAAGGCTTAATAATTTGTGTATTCGTATTGTGTTTGTGTATTTTATTGTATTATAATCGTGTTAAGTATTTTATATTTATATAAATTTTGATACATTAGTTTTAATTTATTTTTTTCGTGTCATGTCTAACATTGTCAGGTATAGGATTGATGGTGCTTTCAAGTTGGGCCATTCCTCAATTAGAAGTATTTTTTTTTTTATTATTGTAAAGTTTGGAGATTTTATTATCTGGGCTCTGATAGAAACATTTACACAACCCACAAGCTCAATCCAGGTCCAACCTTGTTAAAAGGCAGCTTTCGTCCTTGGGGCTTAAACAGTTTGTTAATTGGGTGCAGGCCCAGAAAATTTAACATGGTTACTACTTACTAGCCAACCATCTGGTTTTCTGACTTTGACTGAATATCCATCCCATTGGCAGGGTTCACAGCTTGGTATCTGCAAAATTATAGCAGAGCACATATACATTCCAAAAGTATATGTTGTAGTAGTGGTACCAACCAAAATGTATGGAGTTAGGTTATACATTCAAAAATCTCAGATGAAATTGCATTCCTTACATGCACCTGTTTGAAATGCTATATGCTCAGGACAAGCACTGTAATTCTTCCATACTTGGGAAGTCAAGAAATAGTTTCATGATTTAAGGTGCCTGTTAGTAATAGTGTCAATGTCACATTTCATGCATCTATAGCTGAATCCATGATGAGGATTGTTGGGTCTTTGTAGTGGTTGAGTTGAATAAATTTCTGATTTGTCGGTGGAGGTTGATGAAGCTCTGCAAATACAAAAAACTATCAGAGGGCATCGAAGACGTGATCCGATACTTAAAGTAAATTTTAAGGGAATATCAGAGATAAGGCATAACGGCAGAGTTTTAGTGTATTTTAGGTTTCTCTTCACCAACCTTTACTTGAAGTCTAGGAGCTTATTCAACTCAACCACCAAAAAGACCTCAACAAGGATGCAAACTTTCTAATTCATAGAAAAAACACTCAATGCCTCAAATTTTCAGTTAAAGTAAGAAGTGACTAGAATTTCTGCTAGGTGCAAAATGCAGCCAAGTACTGAACAATAAAAAAAAAAAAAAAAAATGCAACCAAGTAAGCCATTAGCATGAGACATCATAATTATTGTTCTCTTGTAAAGTTATAATTAGTTTTTCCCCAAAAGATCTCATTACAAGGAAAACTTCAACTTATCTCATTATACAACCACTAATCTTTCAATGTTTCTTATTAAGCAATGAACAGATCCTGAGGAAAGTAGCACTCTGTCCAGAATCCAGACTCCAGAACATGCCAAGCCAAGCAACAGTTTGCTGAGCTACACATCAGGCATAGCATGCCGAACCAATGCGATAGGTGTAACAAACCAAGCAAACTTGTGCAAGCAGAGCTGAGATAAAAGCATAACTGATGGCAGGCATTCCAATCTAATTTTAACAAAAAAGAAGCAGAATTGTTAGTATTACAAATTACTCTATCTTGAATCTTGGAACTAGGAAAATAAGTGAATAACTAATTAAAGCTGCTGCTATGATGAATAAAAGAAAATAATTAAAACTCATGAACATCAGTTTGGAAACCCTTCAAGATAATCAAATCTATACGTAATATCAACTGGTTGTAGACTCTGGAAGTCCTTTTCATCTCAAAAACTATGTTCTGTATAGTATTGAGACATGACAAATCTCTATAATCCTAGAAGTATTTCGTCATCGACATGGCATTGTATACCACTCAACGAGAACATTAAGAGAATATACATGAATTAAAGACTTCCAAGAAGATTGAAAACACCAAGGAATAATGATAAACAAATTGGAAAAATGAAAACCATGACCCCGTATTTGACAGTTCTAATATTTGCATAGTACCTGTGAGGCAACTTGTTTGATCAACATCAAAGTGTAATATCATTTAAATTGCTCTGCATCCCCAATGGACAACATAGTTGCATTCAGATTCTTTACACTCCAGGGCCTGCCCGTTGCAAAGCTTACCGCATACAGAACATTGAGGGCAACTCCAAATGTACTTGACAAAAGTGAGCTCGTGTGGATGATTACTTAAGAATTGGCATGTTCTTCCCATATTGATATACGGAAGGTCCCCGAGAACACAATTGGGATGAACAGTGGTATCACAATCTGCACAATTATAGAACCATTGGCTCGGAGATCTTTCTTCCTCACAAATATCACAATAAAATTGAGTAGAATCTTGATCATCCTGATATGTTAAGTCAAAAGATGCTTATCATACTTGTACCAAGCTCTAAATGGTAGCTTGATACACTTGAAATCTAAGTCGAATTCACAACGTTTTCTGCATCTATATGCGTAAGTTTTTCTAATAGGCCGGGAACAAGCAGTGCAATTCCCACTATAGTTGTGGTCAAGAATGAGTAGGTGTTCATGACTTGGATGGCTCAAGGTGTCTGATAATGAACTGCATTGAATATCAATCTTGAAGCAAAAAAAAAAAATTTGTTGCACTTGTAGCTAAATCCATGGTGATCACTTTTGCAAGCATAGCAATACCCAAGCTCGTAATCCTTTTAAGTGTGAGCACATGCTTGTGTCTAGGATCTTGCTTTTCTCTAGGCAACTCGGCGCAATTTTTGTGGAGAAAAAACCTGCATTCGCCATCGCCACAACTATAGAAAGAAGCTGGGACAGGGAGCATACACCCATTGCAACTGTTATCATTTTCTACTTCATCACTAAAACGGAGAATCAAATTGTGTTCATGGTACTCATGTTTAATCTCTGTTGCTATCACATCCCAAAAACAAGCACTAACCCACAACAAATATTCAGGAAGAAAAGAAAAAGAGAACATAATATTTTTGACATTGATAATTAACATATTTTACTAAGGAAGAATTTCAACTAATAACTTTTGCACGGATAAAACTACAAACTCTCCTTATAACACATTTATAATTTTTGTACGGATAAAGTTACAAACCATCCTCCCAATATTTTGTACAAATAAAGTTACAAACCATCCTCCCAATATTACGACTTACCACCCTCAATATAACTTCTATTTAAGTGTATAGACTCTTTCTCCTAAGCGGTGGTGGTTATTTTTTCCTAAAAGCCAATGTTCATATTTATAAGCGAGCAATCCACTTGGCTCATCAATTCTATTCAATTTGGTATTAGGACTTCCTTTGCTTAACCAATTAGTTACTTGATGTATGATGAACACTCCTACTCAATGTGAGACTTGAAATTTTACTCAAACTCAATATTGGACTTGAACTCAAACACAACATAACATTGGTGATCAAATTCATAGATTCACTCGTTGTTCTCTTGGACTTCTCTTCTTTGTCTTCGATGAAAGATGTTCCATCCCAAATTTCTTTGTCTGTTGCACAATTCGCATGAGCAATGTAACTGCAGTTAGAGGCTGAACAATAGTAACTCCCAAACTCTGAATTCACATGGTCGCCACAAATTCTACAATCCCACGTTCCATATTGGTTTTGCTGAAAAAAATAAGTGTGAGAAATCGGATGCGGATGTCGCGTTATTTTGATAGTACTTGGCAGGGAAAGGCATTTCTTGTGAACAATAAGGTTGCAACTGATACATAGATAGGCAATGTAATTTCCACCTGTATCCTATTATTCTTGATAAAAGAAACCATGGGTGTTCATGAGTGGAAACAATAATCAAGCGAGGCAATGAAACATCTTCAAGGTTACGGCCAAACTGGCAAGCAGAGCAGCAATAGGCAAACCCTGTGATGTGCTTATAGCACAAATGACATCTTCATTTGGATGAGTCGTTGGATTTAGCGGCGGTGAGAGTAGTGAGTAATCTCATGTTGTAGCTCCGCATGCCTTATGAAGGTCAAAACTTCTACAATCCAAACATCTATAAATCGAACCATATAGTACTTCACAACATCCAGAGCAATAACCATCAGCATCCCGGTTATATATTTCGTTGAAGATCAATGTATGCCGGTGAAGAGGATGTTCCAGTTTATGAAAGTTTCCAGCAATGTATAGTTGCAGCTTAGCACAATTTATGTCCAGATCAAACTTACAAGAAGAACAGTGATAAACAAATTCAAAGGAATATTTGTGACAGAAATTACAACGATATCTACCGTCAGGATATGGTGATTTTGGTAGAAGAATGAGAGGGTGTGTAGTGTGGAACGGATGACTAATCTCAAGGGGTAGCTCAGCACATTCTTTATGAATGTCAAAGTTGATGCAATCCAAACATCTATAAAACTCACCTGATGTTTTTTTCTCACACAGACTGCGATAACCATAAACTTTCTTGTTATGCTTTTCAATGAATATCAAAGGATGTTCAAGTCTAGGAAACTTTCCAGCAATGGGTTGTTGAAACAATGCACAACTGATGTCTAGATCAAATTTACAAGAAGCACAGCTATAAACTGACTCCGTAGGAAGCCTCATGACAGAAATTACAAAGGTAATCAAAAGAAGGATTTGATAGAAGAATAAGAGGGTGAGGTTGCAATGGATGATTAATCTTTGGGACTAACTTTATCTCGGCACATCTTTTGTGAGGATAAAAGTTGCAGTCAATGCAGCAGTAGTTGGGACCTTCTAGTTCTACTGGTTGCTTGTGAGTGGGGGGGTTGTTCCCGTTTTCCTAATCCTGACGGTATTTCAGCTTTCTGAGATGGAGCGGTGGTTTTTTTTTTTTCCTATTATTTTCTCCATAAAAATAAGTTTGTTTATAAAAAATACAAAACAAATGCCTGGTTGCGTATCATAAAAAATTAAGTTGACTCGCTATTACTGATCTCTTTGCTTGTTCCATGTGAATTACCTGTGGATGATGAAGATTGAAGCCTAGTTCTGCAATCCAGTCCTGGTACAACCCAAGTGTCTTTAAACTTATTTTCCCGTAAATTTACTACTATTAGAAAAGAAAAAAAAAATTTTGCGCCACGCTGCTGCCGGAGAAATGAGACTTTTTTACCTGAATATAATAAAAAAAATTATTTATCGAATTACCGAGGTTATAAAATTAATTATCAAAATCTGTTTTTTTAAAACATGTTGAATAATCGTTATGATTGATGGTGATTTTCCAACATTTTTTAAAAAAAATTTGGAAAAAATTACAAGAAAAATCATCATCTCCATGATGATTTCTCTTGTATATTTTTTTTACAAATTTTAGAAAAAACTACAAGAAAAATCGTCATCCCCTATGATGATTTTTCTTGTGATTTGGTTAAAAAAAAAAATTATAATGTGAAGAGAAATCGCCACCAGCAGTGGCGATTTCCCTTCACAACAAATTTTTTAAAAATATTAAATTTTAAATAAAAATTATATAATTTATAAAAATTAATAAATTATAAAATTAAAATATTTATAAAAATTATTTTTTTTAAATTTAATTATAAAATATATAAAAAAAAAATTTAATATTTTTTAATAGTGAAATGGACTTTCGGGCAAAATATGTATAACGGTATTATTTTTGATGCGAACACTCTCCCGATGTAATTTATTATTTTATTTAAATTTAATTATAAAATATATAAAAATATTTTTTAATTATATAATTTTTATTCTCGGGCCAGGGAAATAAAAAAAAATTCGGACCTCAGCCTAACTCGATCCATGGACACCTTTAGTCATAGCCGTCGAAAATGTTCTTATCAATTTGGTACATCGAAACACATCAGGGCTAGCCGGGCGGGCTACTCGGCCCGTGGATAGATATAGTTATGACATTCATTCTTGCATAATCCATAACGCTTTATTTCCCTTGTCCAAGCCGATTTCGGGTCGGGCCAACCCGAAAGCCCGTCTCACTATTCAAAAAATTTTAAAATATATTTTCATATTTATATATATTTTATAATTAAATTTAAATGATTTTTTTATATTTAATAAATAATAATTCGGATTTTTTCGGCCGGCTTGAATTGCAAAAACACTTGTCCAAGCCCGGTCCAATATGATTCGGACCCAATATTAATTTTTTTTATTTTAATATTTTTTGAACACCCAAAAGGGCTTTCGGGCCAGTCCGGACCTGGCCCGAAATGAGCTTGGGCAAGAAAAATAAAAAATATTAAAATATTAGAAATTATATATTTTTATATATTTTATAATTAAATTTAAATAAAAAATTTAATTTATATAATTATTATTTTAATTTTATAATTTTATAATTTTAAATTTTAAATTTTTTAAATTATAAATTATATAATTTTTATATAAAATTTAAATTTTAATATTTAAAAAAAATGTTGTGAAGGAAAATCATCACTGCTGGTGGCGATTTCCCTTTATATTGTACAAATTTGTTTACCAAAATCACAAGAGAAATCGTCATGGGGGATGACGATTTTTCTTGTGTTTTTTTTCAAAATTTGTAAAAAATATACAAAAAAATTCGTCACGGGGATGCCAGTTTCTCTTGTAGTTTTTTCCAAAAAATTTTAAAAAAGTACTGGAAAATCGCCATCAGCCATGACAATTTTCCAGCATGTTTTAAAAGAACGGATTTTGGTAATTAATTTTGCAATATCAATATTTCGATAAATATTTTTTTTAGCTATATTCAGATAAAAAAATCGTGAAATGATTCGCTTTTTATTTTTGTAATAACAATGATAATAATATTATGGAAAACATAAATTAATAACGTTAAAAAATACATACAATAAAAATAGGATATTTTCCACCATTGAGAAGGTGTCCACGTCACCATGTATTGTTGACTTTTTTTTTTTTGAGTGGAAGGGAAGAGAAAGGAAAAAAATGTGAGAAAAGAAAAGGAAAAAAATGTGAGAGAAGAAAAGGAAAGAGAAAGAGAAAAAAATAAAAAATTTATGTAATCGTGTTATTTTTTTGTATTTAAAGTATTATAAATTTATATAAATTTATACATGTTAATAATTCATTCTATGTATATTTTAGACGTTCGTATATACGTGTAGTGTTATGTTATTTTTCATGTTGTGTTTTAATTATTTTTTCTATATTGTGTTCGTATTGTCTTAGCGGTTCAATTTAGAGAAATTTTTTTGTGTTCATGACGTGTTCGTGTTTTTTTTTTTTTGTATTTTCAAAATATAATAAATTTAAATAAATTTTTGCACGTACGTTAATAATTTATATAAAGTATTATAAATTTATATATTTTTTACACGTTAATAATTCATTTTATGTATATTTTTACACTTTTTTTTTCGTGTTGTGTTCATATTATTTTTCATGTTGTGTTTTAATTATTTTTTCAATGTTGTGTTTATGTTGTATTTCAATTCATCTCATATTTTGCATAATTTGTCATTGTGATTTAATTTAAAGAAAAATTTGTGTGTTCGTGTTATTTGTTGTGTTTTCAAAGTATTATAAATTTATATAAATTTTTACACGTTAATAATTTATATAAAGTATTATAAGTTCATACAATAAATATAAGAAATTTTAAAGGATAGGGAGATTGTTAACGTGGCATGGACATTGTTCCCATCGTTTTTTTTTTTCGGTTAAGGGAAGAGAGAAAGAAAGAAAAAAAAAAGGAAGAAAGATAAGAGAAATTTTTTTTATGTTCGTGTTATTTTTTGTGTTTAAAATATTATAATTTATACAAAATTTTACACGTTAATAATTCGTTTTATGTATATTTTTACACGTTCATGTATTTGTATCATGTTCGTGTTATTTTTCATGTTGTGTTTTAATTTTTTTATATGTTATGTTTATATCGTATCTTAATTAATCTTATATTTTACATAATTTGTCATTGATCCAATTTAGAGAAAATCTTGTGTTCTCTTGTCGTGTCTCAATTCATGACATATTTTACATTATCTGTCATAATGATTTAATTTAGAAAAAAAAAATTATGTTCGTAACGTGTTCATATTCGTATTATTTTTTTGTGTTATCAAAATATTATAAATTTATATCATCCTTATTATAAATTTTGAATGTTTTTCTCAATAAAGAAATTTTGAATTTTTTTCGATGGAGAGGATATCCACGTCGATGACACCCGTCACTTCTTTCCTTATTTTTTTTTATCAAAAACAAAAGAGGGACAAGGTGGAGTATTGCCCGCCACTCCACTTTGTCCCTTTTTATTTTTTTAATAATTTTGATTAATTTAAAATTAAATTTAAACTTAAGTTTAAGTTTTAGATTTTTATTTTTATCTTTTAAATTTAAGTTATTCTATTAAATATTAAAAAAATGAAAATTGTGATAAAAAAATGTCATAAACAAATCTTTTATTCGTGTCATGTCTCAATTTATCTCATATTTTATATAATTTGTCATTGTGATTCAATATAGAGAAAAAATTATGTGTTCGTGTCGTGTCTCAATTCATGACATATTTAATTTGAATAATTTATCATAATGATTCAATTTAGAGAAAAATTTGTGTGTTCGTTTTATTTTTTTGTGTTTTTAAAGTATTATAAATTTATATAAAAATTTTACACATTAATAATTTATATAAAGTATTGTAAATTTATATAAATTTTTACACGTTAATAATTCGTTATATATATATATTTACACGTTCGTGTCGTGTTCATGTTATTTTTCGTGTTGTGTTTTAATTATTTTTTTATGTTATGTTCGTGTCATGTCTCAAGTCATCGCATATTTTATATAATTTTTTATTGTGATTTAATTTATATAAAAAAGATATACACGGTAAGATAATAAGTAATAAGAAAAGGAAAGAAAATCCCCTTTCACTTAATCTTTTTTTTTTTCCTGCTATTCTCATTTTTTTTTTCTTTTATCTCACCCTAGCAGAGTTCTATTTTATTTTTCCACTCAGATTTTCATACAATAAATTTATCTTTTAATTTTCATACTGTTTATACCTTTGGTTTGTGTCTCTCTTCTGCCTTTCTCTTTGCGTCTTTTTCCTCCATTTCCTTCTACCCTTTGGTTTGCCTTTCTTTCTTCCTTTCCGTCTCTTTTTTTTTTTGGGTCTTTGTTTGTAATTTCACATTGTTTTTATCTTTTTTTCAGCCAACCACTTCTGCTTCAACTTCAACTCTTTCATCTGATTATTTGGCTTTTTCCCTTAAATCTCGATTTTTTTTATGCCTTTGTCATGGGTCCATTCGTATGCACTTAGTTCCTTATTTTGGGTGAAAAATGTCAGAGTTGTTGTTGTGCCCATGCTTCGGTTGACCAGCCCATGTTCTTTCTTTGTTAGAGCAGTAAATGAATCGAATTTAAACGAATAAATTTTTGTTTATATTTTTTTTATTTATTTTTAAGTTTGTTCGTGTTCGGTTCATGTTCGTGGAGAATTTAAAAATTGTGTTCAAACTCTGTTCGTTTAAAATTAATTGTGTTCGTGTTCGTTCATTTAAATTAAATGAACTTGTTCGTGAACATTAAATGAACATGTTCATGAACATATAATCGAACATGTTCGCGAACAATTAAAAATATGTTCATAAACAATAAAAAAATAAAAAATAAAAAATAAATCAATTTTAAATTAATATTAAATATAAAATAATAAAATACAAATGTAACTAAATTTAAGTAATTATTAAATTTAAGTTATTAAATAATGTTAATTATATTATAAGTAAATAAAATAATAATATTATTAATTATATTATAATCAAACAATAAACGAATTTTAAATAATCTATTAAACGAATTTTAAACGATCCATAAATGAACTTGTTCGTGAACATAAACGAACTGAACAGACCTTGTTCGTGTTCTGTTCGTTTAATAAATGAACCTTAAAATTATGTTCATAATCATTTATTTAACTTAATAAACGAATAAAAATTGAATTATTCACGAACCGTTTATTGAACACTCTATACATTCACACCCGTGTAGTTTGTGTTTTTCTAAAGATTTGGTAGCTTACTTTTGAAGCTGTGATTCACGGCGCTGATTGCACAGGTTTGACGCTTTTTCTTTTTACTATTCTTTATTTCAGAAAATACCATTGATTTTGCTCTTTAGTTTTGTTGTGATTTTGTGCGACTCTATCTTCAAGTTATTGATGCTCATTCTTTTCTTTTTAACCGATGTTGCTTAAATTTATTCTTGCATTATAATGGTTTATGCGATTCTTAAATGCAAATGTTTGATTCATTTTATTTTTCTATTTAAGAGCTTTTGTCCTTTTCTTTTTTTACAGATTTATATGTTTTTTTTGTATGTATGAGTATGTTATTATTGAGTGCTTTATTCCATTATGTTCTTCGATTGTCTTATATTTTGTCAGATTTAAGAAATTCTTCTTTTTTCACCCTCTGCATGAAATTGATGATGGTTGTTTCTGATTTTCTTTGAAGATCTGTTCGATCTTTGATCATCTTTGATGCTTCTGCCTTGGCTCACGAGAGGTACACTTTGTTTTATCTCATAATATGCTCATCTTCTTTTACTTTTTTTGTTCAAATTCCGATTTAAGGCCTTTCCATATGTTGCTATCATTTATTTTCAATGGTGATGAAAATTCCAGTGTAAAATTAGAATGCTATTCTCAAAATTAGCTAAAAATTCATACTTCTGTTTGAATAATAAACCCATAGGTCAATGCCATGACGATTCTACCAGTGATAGTACGTTGCTCAATCTTTATTTGATTATATTAGTTTCTGTGGGTGAGATTTCTATATCTTTTTACATAAAGTTTTTTTTTTCATGTTAAATTTTACTTTATGGGTTTATTAATATATTCTTAGATAAACACTTGAGAATTCATGTATATTATGCTCTTACAACAATTAATTTAATTGATTATATGCTTGCTATTTTACTATTGATAGGAGTATGTACTTGAGAATTCGTTCTGTCATTTCTTAAGGTTCGTTTTATAATTGATTTTCAATTGTTTTTTTGTATAACATATCCTATTATATTAGTTTCCTAATCACTTTATAATTGTATATTATTATAATCATATTGATAGAATATTTTTTTCGGATGACTCCTTGAATTGGCTTAACATAAAGTTTTAGTGAGAGGGGATCTGATGGAAAGAAAAGATGATGGAGATTGAATAGAAATAAGAGTGGGTGGGAAAGAGATAGGGGCAGAGTATTTTGCTCTTTTTTTTTCCTTCTTTTTTTACCCAAAACATACTTCATCTTCATGTTTTTATTTTGAAAAGAAAGAAAGAAATGGGCATAAAAAAGGGAAGCAGTAAGTGGACAATTATCAATCTAACTTGAATTATCAGGCACATCAGCATACAGATGAAAGATCTAAGAAGTATACTGCCCAGGTAGAGCACCCTAGTTTTATGCCCATTTCTTTTATCCACCATAGTTTCCACAGTTTTTGAAACTTATATGTAAAAGTGAGTACTCCATCTTTATTGAAATCAGTGTTGTTTATGTTTGAATACTCAAAACTTATATCTGGTCTCATTATATTCGCTATTCAAACTTTTCTATTTTAGCAAGTCAAAAGAAGCAATCAAATACGTAGAGTGTGGTGCTGGCTTGAATTCTGCTTATGAGTTAAGAGTACTAAGGATATCTAAACCTAGGAAGGTATCACTTTTGCGTAAAGTTTTAGAAGTTTGATGATTGAGTTTATAAAGCTCTAACATAATTTGAGGCAAAAATGAATATATATTTTGATAATTCTTGAGCATCTGGCTATAAACTATTGTCGCTTTTCCCTAATATATGTGCATGCATAGATACGCATTTAGCATTGTATCTAATTATATTTTCGTGCTTGTTTTGTACTCTAAGCATATGGGCTGCATCTTGGTGATGCTAGACTAAATTTTTTGAGAATTACTTGCAGATTCTACTGTTCAATTATATGTCAATGCGAGATCCACAGTTGCTTTTGCCACGCTTGATGAGGACATGTGTCAGTCATGGTAATTACTTGAGTTAGAGGCATGTTTAGATCAGATTTCTATTTTATTTATTTTTTTGCTTTAAAACAAAAATTTAATGTCTTTTCTTATGATGATACGACAGATTAATAATGACACACCAATACTTCAATGAGTTGCAATTATACAAGCAATCAAAGCCTACTAAAGTCAGAATCATTCGTCTTTAGGAATTGATTAACCCAAATGAACCAAAAACTTTATTGAGTATTGATTTCTTAGCTATTGATACTAAGGTATTCTATGAATTTATTATACTTTTATATTAATTCATATTTGACTATTTGACAATAGATTTCATTTGGTACATCCATACAAGTTTCATATGGTAATAACCGAAATCTTACTATTGTATTTGACATTACTAATAACTTTTACAGAAAATAGGATGATGTCTTCTTCAAGGGTGCATGGATTTTTTTTATGTTGAATTTATCATACAAAGGTGATCTTCACGTGATCTTACTTCCAAGTTTCTAAAATTAACTTGGGATTATTGCATTTCTTATTCCTATCATCTTGGGTTTTTGTTAATTTTTAATTTAGTTCCACAAATTGATTTTTTTAGAGTATTTTTTCTTGCTTTGATTTGTTAGCCTATATTTCATGTGAAAGTGTATGATAATTGGACTTGACTTGCTCTTTTAATTGACTTTGAATGTAATTGGACTTGACTTTATTCTTGTTTCATGTAAATGCTTTAAATTTTTATTTGAAGCATTAACTTTTTTCAATTCTATTCCTATTTTCATGGTATATGTGGGTTATTTAATTAAAATATTAAGCAAGATTTGAATGGTATTATTGGGATATTTTAAATAATTGTGATTGAATGGTTTTGTTGCAAATTAAATCATTATTATCTTTTGTTTGGTTGCCGGCAAATTAGATCATTAAAGCTTAACAAGAGATATATTCAATTTTATGGAGTTTTTATTTTCTTTATTATTTGTTTGAGTTTTCTTAAAAAAAAAAAAAAAAATTCATCTAAATTTTAAATGAATGAGTTGATATAAATATATATATATATATATAAATATATATGTATTATGCTTGACAATTAGTCAAAAGCTTTAAAATTTTAATTTAAAAAATTTGTTAACAAAAATAAAAAATAAATAAAATTTAGTTTTTTTTTTTTAAATATACAAAATATAGTGCAGTGAAGAGCGGGTAGTCACCTAGTTTATATAAATTTATAATATTTTAAAAACATAAAAAAATACTAACACGAACACGTTAGGAAATCACTAATTTTTTTTTTTAAATTGAATCACAGTGACAAACTATGTAAAATATGAGATGAATTGAGACACAACACGAACACAACATAGAAAAATAATTAAAACATAATACGAAAAATAATATGAACAGGACATGAGTACACGAACGTGTAAAAATATATATAATTTTATAATAATTTATCTAAATTATTAATGTGTAAAACTAATTATTAACGTGTAAAAATTTATATAAATTTATAATACTTTAAAACACAAAAAAAAAAAACACGAACACACAAATTTTTCTCTAAATTGAATAACTATGACAAATTATTATATGTCATGAATTGAGACATGACACGAACACAACATTGAAAAAATAATTAAAACACGACATGAAAAATAATATGAACACGACACGAATAATATACATAAAACGAATTATTAACATGTACATTTTTTTTTATAAATTTATAATACTTTATCTAAATTATTAATGTGTAAAAGTTTATATAAATTTATAATACTTTGAAAACATAAAAAAATAAAACGAACACGAATACGTCACGAATACATAAAAAAAAATTAAATTGAATCACAACGATAAATTATATAAAATATGAGATGAATTGAGACATGATACGAACATGACATTAGAAAAATAATTAAAAATAACACGAACACGATACAAATTCACGAACATGCAAAAATATACATAAAACGAATTATTAACGTATAAAAATTTATATAAATTTTATAATATTTTAAATATAAAAAAATAACGCGAATACAAAAAATCTCATTTTTTTTCTCTTTTTCTTTCTTTTTCTTTTCCTCTACAGAGGAAAAAAAAAAGATGAATAGTAGGGAAGACTTGGATAGTCTCCACTTGCAAGAAAACATCCAATTTTTATAATATGGATGTTCAATCGAATTATTAACATATAAAAATTTATACAATATTTTAAATACAAAAAAGTAACAGGAATACAAAAAATCTCATTTTTTTCTCTTTCCTTTCTTTTTTTCTCTATCTCTATCTCTATCTCTTTTTTTTTTTTTTTTCTTTTCCTCTACAAAAAAATAAAATAAAAATATAAAAAGATTAATAATAAGGGAGACATGGATAGTCTCCCCTTGTAGGAAAACACGAATACATGAAAGTGTAAAAATATACATAAAACGAATTATTAATGTATTAAAATTTATATAAATTTTATAATATTTTAAATACAAAAAAATAACATGAATAAAAAAAATCTTTTTTTTTCTTTCTTTCCTTTATTTTTCCTCTAAAAAAAATTAAAAAAATAAAATAAAAAGATGAATAGTAGAGGAGACATGGATAATCTCCCCTTGTGGGAAAACATCCAATCTTTATAATATAGATGGATGTTCAATCCATATTTTCGCAAAAGCTCAAAACTCAACCTTACAAAGTTAGATTGTGACGTCCTCTCAAAACAAAAACAAAAGGGATAAAGAACTTAGTTCTAATATCAAATTAAAAATACTCAAATCAAATTTGAAAAGTTAATTTATAAATTAAAAAATCTAATAAAATATATAAATCACACTCGAATATAAAAATCGATAATGCAAGACCTTTTAACATCATTGATTAAAATATGTCCGAGATGCAGAGAGAAAGCATTTCAGTTTTCAGCCTTCATCATCATCAAATTTCAAATTTCAAAAGGCGCAATAAGAAAGCCAAGTTTATTGCTTCAGAAATCAGATGTAAGAATATCATAATTTTTTTTAATGTTATTTCATGGTCAAATTCTTTTTTTTATTGGGTTAATTTGAAAAACATGTTTTCAATAGTCACTTTATTTATAAATGATCTAATATGCTAGAATTATTTTAAAAAAAAAATTGAAAAAGTTAAAAATTGTTAAGAAAGATATTGTAAAGATAAAATTGCATTTAATGAAAAAAATCTCTTTTTTCTTTCTCCTCCTATTAGAACTGCTCATGGGTCGGGCCGCGGCCCTTTTCTTTTTTAATTTTTTGCCCAGGCCCGGCCCTGGGTCGGGCCGGGTTGGCCCGGTAGGCTCGAATTTATTGTTCATCGGATTAAAAGAATATTTTTTTTTATATTTTTATAATTAAAATTAAATAAAATAATATTATTATAATAAAAAAAAACACTGTTCCGGACCTGGTCGGCCTAGAACAAAAAAATTCTGCCCAGGCCCGGCCCAATGCGGGCCGGGCGGGCTGCCCGACCCATGAGCAGGTCTACCTCCCATTAAGAAAATATTATTTTTTAAAAATTTTAATTGAAAATAAATTTAAAAAATAAAATATTTAAATATTTATTTTTAAAAAATAAAAAGTTTTTTTAATTTTAAAAATATTAATTTTATTATTTTTTATTATTAAAAAATTTTTAATTAAAAAATAAACTAAAAAATAAAAATATTTAAATATTTATTTTTTAAAATAAAAAAATATATATTTTAAAAAAAAAAGATTTTTTTAATTGAAAAAGTAAATTAAAAAAAAAGATTTTTTTATTAAGAGTAATTTTGTTTTTACAATATCCTTTCTAACGATTTTTAATTTTTAATTTTTTAAATAATTCTAACATATTAAACAATTAATAAATAAAATGATATGTTTTTCAAATTAACCCTTCTTTATTTAACCATTTCTGTTGTGTTTGGATGGCTCATATCAGAGCTGGCAAAACTAGTTATGAAAAATAATTAGGAAGAATCAATAATCAATTATCACTAATCACCGACCCAATCTTTCACCTGGGAAAGCTCATCAGAAAGTCAAAGAACTCATTGGTTATCGGTTGAGACTTGAGATATAGGAAAATAATTTTATAATATACGAACTCTTAGATACAATTTATTTTTTAGATTACATATTCATTCAACAGATAAGACTTAAGAGCCAGAAAATTAATGAACATTACAGCAATAAATTTAAGTTTGGAGAGCTTACTGCTTACCTAATTTATTTATAATTATAAAAAAAGGTTTCAAAATTTTGAAATCCTAGACAAATTAAATTAAATGTAGGTTTTTTTTTTTTTTTTGGGTATCCAAAAAACATACTACCTAAAATATATAAAAGAAATACAATTATAAACCTAATAAGAAATTTAAACAAAAAATATAAAAACGCCACTATAGAAAACGAAGTCTGTTTTAGTCATAATTTTTGCTGACAGACCCAACCCAAATGCTTTTGCTATATGCTTTCGCTGATAATCAGCATTATGTGCTAGGCTGCCAAAACATAGCAGCACCTTACCTTATGAACTGAATTGCTTTAGCTAGAATAATCATTTGGTCCTACTGATCGAGCTGTTTTTTTGTAAACAATAGATTCAGATACAGATTAACGTATGCACCAGCCAGGCAGCCACCTTCATTTTACCCATTATAATAGAATATCAGTTTTATAGTAAGTAACTTTGAACAGAAAAGGAGAGTAGGAGACCTCAGGTAAAGGATTTCTGATACCATTTTAAGCTGGTTTTAACAGAAAGAAGCTAGAATTCTCACAACTGCATATTACTCTGTCTTGAGAGTTGTAGAAGCAGTAAAGTTCGTTCAAGAAATTTGAACAAGTTATAAAAAAAAAAAAAAAAAACTTTGATTGGCTATTTTAAGCAGTAAATAAATTACCCTGTCTTATTATTATTATTATTATTTTCTTTACTTGGCTTACAATTACTACTTCTACAGTTAGGTGCAAGAGAAGCTAAAGTTAAGCTATCAGTACTGATGGACCCTCAAATTAATAACAGTTCCTACTACTTTTATGTTTTATGAAATATGATATGCCCCTAGCAGTAGCACCTTTTGTTAATTGCATCCAAAAGGATCCAAATCCATTCCATTAAGTTTTTTGCAACTAGATCACATACTGTTCAATATTATGTTGAAAGATTAGTAGGAACATGGTATCGCATTGTGGAAGTTCAGTTCATTCTCAAAAATGGTTATATTCTATTATGTATAAGTGAGACATGACAAAGCTTTATAATTGATTAATATTCCAAATCAAGCCAAAGCATGCATTTTCATCACAACTCAGAATATATAACATTCAAGAAAAATATTACAAGTTGGAGTCCAATAATAACTTCAGAATGCATACATCAATTGTGGACATCCCATCATAGCTGCAAATATATTGTCATTGTACTCAGAATAATAATAACCAAATTGAGAAACATATATATATATATATATATATATATATATATATATATATATATATATCAACAAGTGAAGAACCATGCATGGTATAAATAACAAGTGCTGAATACTCTTGGTTACCTTCCAAGTAAAGTGGTTTCCTCAGGTACCTTGACTCAAGACTTCCGACATCCAACCAAAGAGTGATTGCATTTCTGATTCATCATGGAAAGAATCTTTACATCTCCAATGGATTGTAAAGTCGCACCCAGACCTACATTCAAGGAACTGAACATTGCAAAGTGTGCGACATACTTTGCACAGAGGTAGGTTCCAGATTTTCTTCACAAAAACTAGAGGGTGTGGATGAGCAGCAAAACGGTATGTTCTCCCAGGCTTGACATGTGGGAGTTCCCCAAGAATACATTCAGGATGTACAGTGTTATCACACTGTTCACAACAATAAAACCAGTGCTTGGGGTTTCTTTCTTCTTCACAAATATCACAATAATGTTGATTAGGATCAGAATTGTCGGTATAAGCTAGATTGAGAGGGTGTGACCTGTCATACTTGTACCAAGCTTCAAGCGGCAATGTGATGCATTTAAAATCCAAGACAAATTGACAATGATTGCATCTAAATGCACCAGTTCGAAATGCTATATGTGCATAACAAGCAAAGCAATTTCCTTCATACTTGTGGTCAAGGAACAGCTGGTGTTCATGACTTTCATGCTCAGAGGTGTCTGATAGTAAACTACATTGAATGTCGATGTCAAAGTCACATTGGTTGCATTTGTAGCTAAATCCATGATGAAAACGAAAACAAGCCTTGCATTTGCTTATACGATTGGCAGAATGTGGCTTGTAAAGAGTGAGCGGGTGCCGGTGAAGTGGATGTCGCTTTTCCATAGGCAATTCAGCACAGTTTTCATGGAGGAAAAAATCGCATCTTCCACAACTGTAGAAGGGAGCTGAAACAGGCTGCATGCACCCATCACAACTCTTATCATCAACATTTAACCCATCACTAAGAGTACGAGTGAGACTTAAGTTGTGTTGGTGGAAAAAATGTTTGATCTTTGATGCTATTAAATTCTCCCCATCTCTGGTTTGCTCAATAACAACGAAAGACAGTAATGATTCCTTGGACATCTGATCTTCATCACCTAGATCAGCGTTTTTATCCCAAATAAAGTCATCTGTTGCACAACGAACATGAACAATATAATTGCAATCTTGACAATAGTAACTCCCATGCTCTGTGTTCACATTTTGGTGACAAATACTGCACTCTCGCTTTTCAGTTTTGTTATTCTCTCGAAGGAAATAGATGTGAGAAATTTTGTGAGGATGGCGTGTTATTGTGATAGAATTTGGGAATGAGATGCAATCTTTCTCAATCACAAGGTCGCATGTAGGACATAGATAGGGAGTTCCATATCCATCAGTGCCACAGAAGTCGCAAATGAATGAGATCGGCCTTGTTACAAGACTAAATGAGTGTTTAGGATCATGATTTTTAGGTTTTGTCATAATGCGTGGAAGTGAAAAATCTTCAGGCAGACTCCCAAACTTGCATTCAGAACAGTAATAAACAAAGCCCTTATTATGTATTTGTTTCCTGCACAAATAGCAAGAGCATCCTTTCTGGTGAGTAGGCAGATTTGCGCGAAGAATAAGAGGGTGCTTGCGGTGAGAGGGATGATCGATCTCGACCGGAAGCTCAGCACAGTTCTTATGAAGGTGGAACCTGCAATCAAGACAACTGTAGATAGGACCTGATAGTCTTTCCTTACACCCGAGGCAAGAGTCATTGACTTCAGCACTATGCTTTTCAATGAAAGTCAATGGATGTGCTTCATGGCTAAAATGTTGAATTTCCACAACCTTTTCAGCATTGAGTTGTGCAAGCAGAGCACACTTGATGTGAAGATTAAATCCACAAGAAGAACAGTGATAGAGATATCCCCAAAAACGACTGCGACAGAAGTTGCAAATATCTTTAGCAGGATTGGGCGGCCTGTCTAGAATAACAAGATGATGTCTACGATGAAAGGGGTGGTTAATCTCAAGGGGTAACTCAAAACATTTTTTGTCAAGGTGGAATCCACAATCGAAACAACTGTAAATTGGACCTGATAGTGATTCCTCACACCAAGAACATGAATCTTTGACTTCATTTTTGTGCTCTTCGACGAAGATCAACGGATGCTTGTGGCTGAAATGTTTAAGTTCAGGAAATTTTGCAGCACTGAATTTTGGATGCAAAGCACATCTGACGTGCAGGTCGAATTTACAAGAAGAACAATGATAGACAAATCCACGGCAATGACTATTACAAAAATCACAGTAACATATACCTGAAGGAGGATATGGTGATTTTGCATGAAGTTTAAGAGGGTGTTTTCGGTGGAAAGGATCATTAATCTCCCGAGGCAACTTGACACAAGCCTCATGAAGGTAAAACCCGCAATCAAAACAACCATATATTGAACCTAATAATGGTTCCTTGCATGCAGAACAGGGACATTTAACTTCATTACTATGCTTTTCAATGAAGATTAATGGATGCTTGTGGCCAAAATGTTGATATTCAGGAAAATTTTCAACAATGAATTGTTGAAGCAAGAAACATTTGACATGAAGATCGAAGTTACAAGAAGAGCAGTGATAAAGAAACCCCTCGCAAGGACTGCGGCAGAAATTACACATACATATAGCTGAAAGAGAGTAAGGTGATTCTGCTAGAAGAGTAAGAGGGTGTTTACGGTGGAAAGGGTGGCTGATCTCTTGAGCTAGCTCGGCACATGGCTTGTGAAGATAGAACTTACAGTCAGTGCAGCAGTAGCTTGGCCCTTCTACTTGTTCCTTACACCCTGAGCAATACAAACAGGCTTCCTTACTGACATTACGTTTCTCTTGGTTTACTGGTTCGTTAGACCCCGAGCAATGAGCTTTTTCACTCGGATGACTGATCTGCTCTTGAATGTAGAGCAGCGGATGTTCATGGCTGAAGTGTTTCAAAGACATCTCCCCACTCTTCCTTTTTCCTTCCCTCTCACAGTAAGATACTCTGAGCTAAGCTAAGCTAAGTTGTTAAAGAAGAAAGTCTTTTATTTCGTCCTGGATCTTTGGTTGCTGATGATAATTATTGTTCTAGCTAAATAGTTATCTTCTCCAGTAAAATGACTAATTAATGCATGCCTCACTTATCGGTTGTCTCGTCCTGCAGAAAATAAGGCCTCAATTATTGATCCAACGAAACGAATCGTGTCACTTCAACATTGGTTCTTACATTGACAAACAAGCAATTAGTCATGTACATTAAACACTTGATAGGCACATTATAGCATGACCAATTAAGCGCAAACCAGTGGACTCGAAATTAAAGTCGTATTTGGCGGAGTTGGAAAGTTTGAGAGTGTCGAGTCTACTCCCAGCCCCACACCTCCCGATTGCGGAGTTGGAAAGCGACAAGATAGATAAAAAAAATTTGTATTTGATACACTGTCACTAAATCATACGATAATATTGTCCGATTTATCATGCAAGTACACGTATCGTTAATAAGTAATATAATAAAAAGTAAAGTGTTGATCCCACGATAAATTGTTACTAAATTTGTTAAGTATTAAAATTAAAACAACCTAATATCTTATTCAAACAATTAATTAAAAGTTGTAATTAAAAACTAATAAAAGAAAGCAAATTAAAAGGTGAACTAAATCAATTGAGAAAAGCCTAGAATTACAATTTCGCTCAACACTTCGTATGAACCTCTCCTACCCTCTTAACTTGACTAATGATATTGAGATGTTAACTTAGAGTTCTAATCTATTTATATGTATCTTCCGATGGTATTATAAAAATATCCCTCTTAACCGATTAATTATATTCCTATGATAATTGAATTAAAGATTAAAAAATTAAGTTTAGACTCTAAAATTGATTACACATGACATGTAAGTTTATTCCTATCCTACATACAGATCAATTCATCATAATAAATTAGTATTAAACATATGTTATTCAATCCATGTTTAACACTAAACTCCATTTTCCAAGTTGTATCTAGGTTACCAAATCAATCTAATTGGTGGCCAAACAATAAGAAGCATTAGGAACAAGATTGAATAAACAACTCAAATATCATTAAATCAAGCAAGAGAGTAAAATAATCCAAAATACATGTTGAGTTCCATTGAAATCTTAGAAAAATAAATTTAGTTCATGCTAACTAATGAAAAAAAATAACAAAGGAGTTTCATCATCATCAATATTATAAGAAAGATAAATAAGAGTAAAGGAAAAGAGAAAACTAAGGTTTGTCAGGTCTTCAGTCTTCAATTCTCCAAAATCTCCTTAGCTCCTTGAAATCTTTTGGTGGTTACTCTCCTCTTAATAAAATTAGGTTTATAGAACTTAATTCCCCCTATTTGAGGCTTAAAAGATCCTATTTATAGAGCTTTAAACCCTTAGAGTCAGAAACTTCACGTGCAAGTAACAGGTAAGAAACAGTTTTTTTTCCTGTCCATCTGGCGCTGCAGCGCTGGGTCTCGGTGCAGCGCCAGCCCCTCTGTTTGCTGCACTTCATTTCTGTCGTCTTCTCGCACTTCCTCGGCTGATTTGGATGGGCAAATCTTGTTCGATTTGGAAAAATAAACTACAGTTGGAAAGCTATGGAAATTAGTTTCAAAAGTCAAGTAGGAAGTTTTCTTGAATAAAGACTTTAAGATCATGTTTTGCTAGCAACAAGCTCCGAAGGTTAAATCTGTCAATGCGTTGTTTTGCACCTTTTTTCATCTTTTCGTCTTTTCGTATTTTCGCACCTCGAAACTCTTTCTCACTTTGGACTTATAAAAATATAAAAATACTAACTTAATAACTAATTTAAACATGAAATAAATAAATAAAATTAATCTAAAAACAATTAAAACTAATCAATTCCAAATAAAACTTCAAGAACTTAGCCGTTTTGAATACATAAAATGTAGTAAAATAACTATATTTCATAGAGTTATCACACCTCCAAACTTAAGATTTTGCTAGTACTTGAGCCAAAAAAACAAAACAAATAAACTAAATAAAATAAAATAAAACGAAATGAAATGAAATGAAATGAAATGAAACGAAACAAAGCTAAAATGAAACAAAACACAAAACTAGAGATGAATACACTTGAATAATGATTTCCTCAAAAGTTATTTCAAAATCCCGACTCAAAGTAGAACATAAATATACTCCAAATTCATTATTCAATTCAATCGTATGCCTAATGCTTGAATGGACTTTCAGTTTATGTGTGAATAATCTCTTTACAAATCATTACATGCAATCTAAATAAGTTTATGCTAATGCAAAATACGGATTAGTACTAGATTCTCATATGTTTGTTTTTCATGTCTCTCTCCACTAATGTAGACTACACTTCACCAAGGATCAAATAGGTCTTTATTAAGCTTGTAATGAAAGGCTAGGGTCAAGGTATAATAAAGGATATATTTCGGTTTAAGTCACCCATAGACACTTTTCATTTTTTTTCCAGGATTTTCGAAGAGTCATAATCTTTACCTCAAATTACATTATCCATTCTTTGAATGCATTTTCTTTTTCTTCACCACTTTATTCTTCTTTTTTTTTTTTCGGTTCTTCTTTTTCGAAAAACCATAATTTTTTTTTTCATTGAACATCACCATTATACCTAAATTAGACATGGCTCATAATTAATATCATACACATACCTATGTAGTAAGGGTTAATCATGGTTTTTGTTTTTTTAGGCTATGCTAAAAGATGTGACAATCAAATAAATGAGATCAATTAGGCACAAAGAGGTAAACTCAGGATAATCATATATAGAGGTAGGCTAGAAAGGCTCAAACGATCCAAAGATGGCCTAATCATCTCCACAACTTAGTGTTGTCTAGGATTTCGCCTCGAGAGAGAATCAAACAAATTCTAGGCTTCTTGACATAATCGCAATTCATATCTGTCGCAACCTAAAAAAATAACGATACAAGTCTCATCGCGAGACTTCATTATTCGTTAAGCGTGACATTAAAAAAAAAAGAGAAAAAATCGACTTAATTTCTCTTAAAAAATGAAGGTTTTGAAAATAACCTTGAAAAATACATGGAGTCGCCACCAATCTTTTTTAGCTAGATGTGATCGGCCACCTATTAAAATCGGTTTTATAAAATATTTTAAAATTAATTAAAAAACTTTTAAAACCAATTTCAAGTCTGCGTTATAAACCAGAGAAAATCGAAGAATCGGATTCGGGACTCGGTTACGTGCGGGGAATGATTAGCACCCCTTAACACCCATATAAAACAGTACCTTATTAATCGTGCGTTATCTCAAGTCTCGGTAAAAAGTCAGTTTTTAATTTAGTATTTCAAGTTAATTCCCAATTTAAAGAAAAATAATTCTATTTTTAATTGAAAATGATCCGGAATTTATTAATTCAAAATTTTTCTATATTCCCCAACAATCGTGGCAAAATATATAAATTTTTATTAGCACGGAAAATTTTCCAAATCATTCTCGTTTTAAAGAAGATATTCCGTTATTAATGATAATTGATGACATTCTCTCCAGCAAACCCGGCAGAGAACTCATGAATTATTTTAACTTGGGAATATCTTTATTTTATTGAAAATCATTATCTCTTTCAAAATATTTTAAAACATATGAATATGAAAATGTGGCACATGAATAAAATGACATAGCAAAGTCTAGATAATATAATGCAACCTAAATGATGTGATATAATTTAAAGGGCATAGTATATCCTAAATGAAATGAAATATCCTAAGCATCATGGTACATTCTAAATGAAATGACCTAGGTAACATGATATATTCTAAATAAAATAAAATGATTTAAATGACATGACCATTTTAAATGACATGGCTTATTTTAAATAATTAAACCTAAATGGCATGGAATATAATTTAAGTGACATGAAACATAAAATAATGCTATCATGGAATATGCATGAAAATAAAAATAATAATGCATGAATATAATATATGCTAAATGATGTGACAAAAATAAATGACTAAATAAAAAAAATAGGATAACATGAAATATTCAAAACCATATAACAAACAATAACCATCATAAAAAGTGAATCAAAAAAATAATAATACCATAGAAAATTATCATAGCAAAAATCACATATTAAATAAAAGGCATGAACATGGAAAATGCAATGCATGAAAATGAATTTTTTCCTCTAAATAAAGAAATCTGTATATCTAAAAAGATATCCAGCTACCTTAGAAAAATATGTCAAATTAAATTTTCTAAAAAAAAACTTTGTGATTGTTTGAAAACAATTTTGAAGAAAAACTTGAATGAAGATTAAAACCCCTACCAAACCCTTTTAAAATAGCTCTAATTTCCTAAGTTTAGAATCTCGGACTTGACCAACCTTAACCCGAGGTTTATAAAATCATTTTTAAAGTTTAAAAAGGCTTAGAAACTATCCTAAGACAGTAGCTAAAGCTTCTAACCAACCCACTCTAAATGCCTTTGCCAAATTCAACCATTGTTTTTCTTTTGAATTCAAATCTGTCTCTACTGTCCGGTTTTGACACACGATTTTTTAGCCTATTTTTAAAAATTCAAAAAATATAAAAAAATACTAGAGACTCAGAACATGTAAAAAATACACGAGAAACAATTGGATTAATTTTCTGATTAAATATGACTGCCCAAAACAAATCGAAAAAGTACGAGTACTGGGTGAAAAATTGTTTTTCCAAAACACATTTTTTTGCCTTTGATAAAATTATTTAAAAATCAAAGTAAAAATGTTGGAGATCCTCCTAAAGACCTACAAATAGTAGCTAAGACATTTAAAAACCTTGGACAAAAATTGGCTAAGTAAAAGAAATCACAAAGGTAGAATAATCAATTTGATAACCCTTTAATTTTCCACTAGTATGCTCAAGTGAGCATGGATAAGAGCCATTGATTGGCCTAAGTCAATAATCATGTGGCATGACATGGAATGCATGAAAATACAGCAAAGTGAATGCATGAAATGCATGGTTTAAAGTCTAGTGATATGGAAAATGCATGGCATAAATAACCTAAATGCCTAGCATGAGTTTGCATGACAATAAATGCTATCCTAACTTAACAAGCATGACCTAGTGTCTAAATGACATGGCAAATGACATAGAATAATAAAATGACCTAAACTTAAATGACATGGAATAACAAAAATGGCCTAAAGCTAAATGACATGTAGAATGACCTAGATGTCTAAATGAAATAGCAAATATCATGGCCTAGAAAAATGACCTAAAGCTTAGAGAAAATACACATGGCTGAATGGCCTAGGAACCAAAGTGTTGTGAGAAATGTCATGTAAAATGACCTAACTAAATGCTATGTAAGATGATATGAAAAATGGAAATGGCCTAAACTATATGACAATAGCCCCAAGATGCAAAAATATGACACAAGTCAAAAGAACAAGATGGTTAGCAAGAATATAAATATACATAAAGATAAACAATAATAGAAATAAGCAAGTTAAAGTAAGCAAATAAATAACAAAGAGATGAGCTCCATGGTTGGTACATTGGACAAAGCCCCCCCATCCATTATCTCTTGATTTTCATCAAGGTCATGAAGCCTTTTCAATCTCAAAATCATAGAAAATAACTAAGGTAAAAAAATATGGAGATGAGCTCCATGGTTGGTATATTGGAAAAAGCCCACCCTAACCATTATCACTTAATTTTCATCAAGATCATGAATCCTAACCATTGTTTTATTTATTTTTTGAAAAGCAAGAACAACAAGAAAGATGTAAAAAGAAATGGTATGAAATCACATGGAAAACAAGAAATAAAGCATAAGGAAGAAGAAGAAAAAAAAAAATATGTAGTAGCAATGGTAGAATGGCTACCTTAACAAAAGAATTCTTTCTTTTTTTAAAAACCTTTTCCTTTCTCCATTAGCTACTGACCTCTCCTTTCAAATGCTCAGCCATTTAAGGAAAAATAAAACAGTCCCCCCTCTCTCATGCTTGCCGATTGGCCCTCCAACCATTGGATGAATTTTGCACTTTTTCTCCTCCAATTTTGGCCTTTAGATTAAGATATTTTCAAGACAACATAAAAATGTCATCTTGCCAATTGATAGCAGCCCTTAAGATGTGTACTCAGCCCTTGTAATAACCTCAGCCCTTAGATGAAAATGAGGACCAATCCAATGCACTCCCTTGCTTGGCCTAATAAGTGCCTACCCTTGGATGAGTTGTGCTCATCTTTCTTCCTCCATTCTTGGCCATTGGATGAGGATTCTTTCATGACAAATAAAAATTTTATCTTTACATTTTAATCCCAGCCCTTGAATGGTGTATTCAACTTTTCTACAAGGCACCTAAGTCATTGGATGAAGGGGGGACCATTTGCAAGCTACTAGTAGAAGCATGTTGAGCTTGATAGTGACTAAGGAATTAAATTGATCAAGCTTCCTTCTTCTCCTATATTCTGGCTGACCAAGGGAGGAAAAATCCCGGCAATTCCTTCTTCTTTCATATTTTTCTTAATTACATATTTGCCCTTTTTGGTTTCTTCAATAAAATGACCTTTTTGACCCCCGAACCTAAATAAATAGCAAACGGACTCCAAATTCAAATTTTATTTTTTCAATACTTCCAAAATAATAAATAAATTCTGGAAGTTTTCAAAAAATTTCGAGTCCATTTTCTATTTATTTGGATTTTTTCTTCCAAAATTGCCCTTTTGTGCACCCGACTTTCACCAATTTTAAACGAGCTCCAAATCCAAATTTTCTTCACCAATCTCTTCCAAATAATTTAAAAGTGTGATCTGGAAGTTTTCATAATTTTTGGAACTCATTTGCTATTTTTTCGGGATTTATCTGCTTGAATTTTTGCATAATGGACCCGAGATTTGGCCATTTTGCAAACGAACTCCGAATCAAGATTTTATTTCACCAATCTCTTCCAAATAATTTAAGAATGAGATCTGCAAATTGTTATAATTTTTGGAGCTCATTTACTATTTTTTTGGGATTTATCCTTTTGAATTTCTACATAGTAGACCTAGGATTTGGCCATTTTGCAAACGAACTCCGAATCAAGATTTTCTTTTGCCAATCTCTTAGAAATGATTTAAGAATGAGATCCGCAAATTTTCAGTATTTTTGGAGTTCATTTGCTATTTTTCCCAAAATTTCCAATTTTACCCTTTTACCTTCAAAGCCCGGTTTTGCTCGAAACAAGTCCAATTTTTTGATTTTCTTCAAACTGAGCCTTGGGCTATCCTTGTTTAATCACTCTTCATCAATTAAGGGCTTTATTCTTACCGAATCGGGCCATTTCTGTAATTTTTCCCGAATTCACCAAAATCCACTAAAAACCCTAATTCTCGATTTTCTTCCGAATTGACTTTTCTTTCAGTTTTTCTTTCAACTAGCTTCTCCATTACCCATAGCTAGTGCTTATCCTTCATTTGGGACCTTCCATTTTGACCAATTTGATCGTTCAAGCACTTTTTGATGGAGACTCAATTAAGAGTTGTAAACCCAAGTGTAGGTTATGTTCAAGTAATAAATTCTCGGGTGTCCGAGGTCGAACCACAGGGAAGCGTATTAGTAAGTATAAGTTTATAAATATATAAGAAAAAGAAAGTAAACAAGATATTAGGGAATCAACAACAAAATAAGATAAACAAGATATTAGAGAACAAAATAAACAAAATATAAAAGAAATTAAACAAGATATAAAAAACAATAAGAAAGGATGTTGAGGTTAGAGAATCCACTCTTGGTGTTATGCTAAGATTAATCTTGTTTTATTACACAATTGAAATCCACACATAAGGGAGGTTCCAATCGGAAGGTTTAGCAATTCAGTCCAAATTGTCCAACTTCCATAGCATATGATATTATGTTCATTTGGTGTCCTCAAAACTCATAAAAAGAGTCCAAGCATTCCTTATGCCAAGGTATATGTCTACAACAAATCAAGGTTATGAAACCAAGCATTTACTGTGCCATTTTCCTTGTCAATAATGAATCAAGATCTCTACTTTGCAAGTATGATTTTAAACCAAAAGAAAATATTATCTATACTAGTGTTTATAAATGATGATTCATTTTAGCTCATGTTTAAGAGACTAACCTTAGCATTTACCAAAAGCTTCACCTCATCACCTCAACAATATGATTAGCAACACATACTAGATATGAATAAAATGAAAAGAAATGTAAGAAACATAAGTAAATAAAGAAAAAGAAAACTAGAGAAAGGAAATAAGAAGAAAACTTAGAGAATTTTATTACAATGGCTAATATCCTACCAATGTACAATAATACTCATCCAAGACCCTCTATTTATACACATTTTGGAGAGCTAAATGACAAGAGACAAGCTTTATAAATTTCAAAGGTAGGTATAATAGGTGGGTGCATTTTTCTAACAATTTTCGTCATATTGTATGACAATTCTAATCAGCCAGCTTGATGGTTGATTTTGTCAATGTTGGAGGCTTGATCTGATCAAATGGTCTTCTAGACAAATTTACCCCTATCAGTTTGTGATCCATAGCCGTTGGAATCAGCTCATTTTCTCATGTGGATCAGAAGATATGGTCAAAATACCAAAACTGGTCAGAACAGACGTCATTGCACATCAGCCAACTTGATACCACATTTCGCTAGGGAAAACGACTCCGTTTCAAGAAGTGTAAAACATGAAAAAGATAGATATGCCTCTTAACTTTGCACTGTAAAAATTTTAGTCTTAATGCTTCAGTAAAACTCCAGATATAGCTGATATGGCAAAAGGTGTCGGAACTGGAACTGAACTGGATTTGCCCTTAATTCTTGATTTAACCTAGTAATCTGAAATCACTCAAAGAAACTCGTGAAAAACACCAAATTACATAAAAATATAAAAGATCATAAACACAATTAGACTAAGCAATAATAACTCGTATTTGACACAAAACAATAATAAAACATAACTAAAAACTATATAATTATACGAGTTATCACTTTTCCCCAAATTTCCCGAATTAGGGTTTCTTTTCTATTGTGATTCCGTAACCCAACTTTCGACCTCCATATCTTTCAATGTAGACATCGGATTATCAAAAAATTTCACCATCTTTCAATTGAACTTCAAATCTTGATTTTGAAAGTGGGTTGACTTTTTTAATAGTTGATTTTTTGAGGTTGACTTTTTGGAGTTGACTTTTTCAAGTTTGACTTTTTCTGTCTGCTTTCTTAGACCAAGTCACGGAGTACCACCTGCAGGATGAGAAAAGTCTTTTTGCATTCTGAAACATCAATTTAGGAAGAAAACATACATGTTTTAGTGGTTCAGACAAAATTAGGTGTCTACAACATCAACATAAGCAGTCTTTCAATAAGCAATGAAAATCTAAGCAAGACATCAAATGCTAAAATTTTGAAAATCACATCCTAACAATGAGACTAACAAAATAATTTAACACAAACTCAAATCATGCTTATGTTTTTCCAAAAGTCAAGATAAATCAATAACTAAAAGTTTATCATTGGATAAGGATTTCATCATAATAAATGCAAAACATCTCAAGTCTTTTTTTTTTTTGGTATAATTAAGACTCCTAAACATAAACATATAAAAGAAATAAAGACATCAACCCCAAACTTAAAACAATCATTGCATAGGCAGCAACTATGGTTTCTCTCCTTGTGATTTTGTGGTTAGGGTTTTAATAAAGAAAGGTGATTTGCGATTAGGGTTTTTCTGTTGTTAGGGTTGTTGAGGGAGATCTTACAATGCCAATTTGGATGACCAATTCTTGTCCGATTTGGGATCATGACCTACCATTGAAAAGGTATTCAAGTCAGCTTCAAAGGTCAAGAAGGAAGTTTCTTCAAATAAAGACTTTAAAATCATGTTCTCTTAGCAACAAGCTCCGGAGGTCAAATCTGTCTTCTTAATTTGCACCAAGAATTTGATCTTTTTGATTCCCAAGTCTTTTTCCATCTTGTGATTGTGATTTTGTAATTTCTTTAACATCCTAATTGACATATTTTGACTTCATCTCTTCCAAAATACCTACAAAGCATAAAAACCTAGTAAAATATCAAGGAACTTAAGAATCAAAGCACAAAGTATAAGAAAATTAAATAGGAAAATGTATGAAATTAAGCACTTATCAAATTCCCCCACACTTAATCTTTTGCTAGTCCTCGAACAAAGTCAAATAGAGACAAAGTAAGAAAATCGAATCTAGTCCTCTTTCAATATAACTTAGAGACAATTATTGAACAAGTCTTATCAACTAATCAATAGCTTAAAGAGTTTCAAAGATAATCATGCTTGAATGTAAATAGTTTAAGTTAAGCCAATATTAACATAACATATCTCAATCAAAATAATGCATATTCAAACTTAATCTCAACTTCTCACATGGGATACTCTCATGATTTTCACGCTTTAAAGTAGTGGTAAAGTGTTTAGACTCAATTTATTCATGAAAACAGTTCTACCATATGCTTGCTTGTCCACCTATTCTCGACAATTTAGATCAAACAACTTCATAAATCAAGAGGTCTTTATTCAAGGTTGTAATGGAGCCAAGGGGTTGTAATTTGATTAAAGAATAAAAAGATAAAGATGTCACAAAGGTTCCAAAGATTTCATAGAGTTAAGAGACATAATAAGATCATACAAATAAAACTTCTCAAAACTCTTATAAAGCACATAATAACATAGGCCAAATATTCATGTTGAGTCTTTGCTTCATTCTAATCAACTTTGTAACATCTTTTTTTTTTCTTTACCCAAAAGTTCAAGAGATAGTATTTTTTCTTTTCTTTTTTATATGGGAATGTATTTGACAATGATCCCTTTTTTTTCTCTTGACTTTTTTTTTATATTCTTCCCCCACACTTATCTTTTGTTTCCAACCTAAATTTTCAATAAGTATCCTTTGTTTTGCAATATGTATCAAAATATGTAATCCATCTTTAGAATAAGGGTAAGGATATAAGTATATTTAGGCTGGGAAAAAGATGTGGTTACCAAAGAAATAGCTTATTCAATGTAGGCTCAAATTGGCACTAGTGGGGATGTTCTCTTAGAACATTTATAAGGGATGGCTGATTTGGCTTTGGTTATAATCCTATTGCCTCTATCACTATCCATGTAGTCATATGTATCAATATAGTCTCAAAACGGTTTAAAGCAAGTTTTAGAGAAACATGTAATCATAAGAGCACACAAGAAAAAAATTAGATTGATATGTATAATGCATCAATCATATAGGCTCAAAAACTCACCAGGATGACTATACAAGTCAATGTCAAGTTTAAACATGATTCTTTCTCAATCAACATATCATATTAACATTGGCTCATAAAAAATGATATCAAGCTCAGCTCTCATAAAAATCTTTTCACTAATAAATCAGTTTTAGACCTATACAATTCATATCTCATAATTGTATTGAAAGAAACTAAAACACACTAAAAAAATAATAATAAATAAAGAAATTATAAATTATTCCCCCCACACTTAATTCTTACATTGTCCTCAATGTAATACTATTATCTCAAATGAAAGAATCATGTGTAAGAGAAAAGAACTAATAAAAAAAGAAGAAAGAAAAAAAATATATATATATATATTGACAACTAAAAACAAACTAATAAAACCTAAACAAAACCTAAAACACTACATAAACAATAAAAATAATAAAAGGAAAAGAAAGCAAATCTGAGTATGGCAGGTTGGTAATTTCTTCATTAATTGAGCTGTCTTCCAATTGGCACTTGAGTTAGTCTTTTCAACCTAACCAACACCTCTTCTTGGTTTTTTAGGCTTGTCAGGCTCATACATGAAACTTTCCAAATTTGTGCGTTTGATAGGAAGCTTTCTTTGCACAACAGTGGATGCATTCTCCATTACAAGTATTATTTCATCATTTTTTGTGGTGCATATCTCATCGAGGAATTGAGTATATTTTGGTACTTGTTGAATGGCATCCAAAAACAAGTTTTTTAAGGTTTTCGGCATGTGTTGTTCATGTTCCTCCTCCTTGAACTTTGTGAATCTACTAGGAAAAGATGGAGAAGAAACATTAGTAAAAAGTGGAACCTTAAACGTTACCTCAGGTGCCGAAATACTCTCTTTTGGAATTGAAGCTTCATTATCTTCTAGAAGTAAATCCATCTCTAGTTCTTTCTCATCCTCGGGTTCCCTTGGATTTTCTGATTCATCCTCAAGTTGTGTGGCACTGACATTCTTCTTTGGATCAATCATAGTTTGGGAAGGGATTTCTTGAGATCTTTGTTCTACTAATTCCTCCATACTATTAACCAATTGGCTCATTTGTGTTTTCAAACTCTGGATACTTGCCCTTGTTTCTTGTTGAAGTTGCAAAGAATTAATGCAAAGAGAATTGACAAGACTTTGTAAAGAAGTACCTGAGTTTTGAGGTGGGGGTGAAAAAGATCTAGTTCTTGAGACCATGATTGATTGAAGCTCGATAGATGAGTGTAATTGGCATAATGATCTATTTCTTGATAATTTATCGAGTAGCCATAATTAGTATGATCCAACCATTCCTCATTGTAAGTGTTTGAGTAAGGATCATACTGTTGTTCTTGGAATCTTTGTTGGCTTTGCACCTAAATCATAGGTTGGTTCACAACTATCTTTTTGGAAGTATGGGCACCAATTTGTTAGATGATCTATCATGAAACACACTCCACACTGCCTTGATTGCTGTATCTTACTTATGGCCACTTGTTGAACTACGGATATGAGATTGGCTAGTTAGTTTTGAAGGTTCTGAAGGTTTGATGTAGCACCTGCCATCTCTTTTTGCTTGAAATCTGAAAAGAAAAACCTGTATGTACTCAAAAATTTGATGCACTCAAAAGAGTATATCTTATTTAACCTTGCGCTAAAAAGATCAATTGTAAGTATAGTAGTTAGCAAGGATCGAGTCCACAGGGATTGGGTTTTAATGTATAAGTTATTAGTTTATCACTTAAGTTCAAAGACAAGAAAAGAAAAGGGAGTTTTAAGATGTTTTAAAACTAAAGCAAATAATAAAAGTAAGAAGTAAATAAGTAAGAGAATATCAAATATGAGAAATATGGTTAAGGTTTCATTCTCCACCACTAGACATCATTGAGAATCAATAATCAGATCTATCAACATCAATTAACTATCAAAACTATCAACCGTAGATAACAACAAGCTCTGTTACCCCAATCTTTTCTTAGTTCGTCGTTAAATAGAACAAACTCTCTATTTAATCTCTAACTATTAGACAACCTAAAATAAGCTCTCTAGATTTAATGTAATAGGAGCCTTATGATGAGAAAGATAGGTTGATCTAAGCAACAAACACATAAGCTCGGATTGTTTAACCTATGTTATGTTCCACATTGCAATTCCTGAAAACCCAACATAATCATGAATTACAAATTGCCACTTATGAATAGGAAATGAAGACAATTACACGGATCAAGACTCCTAAACTAGCATTAGATAATTATCAAGATCTATCTAGTTTGCAACCTAAACAAATCAAGACAAATATCATAAACAATTCTTATAGAAGAACAAAAGCAACTTTGATAGTAAACCAATGATAGATTAATTCTAAAAATCAATTATAAAACTTGTCTAGTTCTTTGAAATCACCTTTAACCAAAAAGAAGTTTAGCCTTGCATAGGCATTATTAACATAAACAGAAAATTAAAGAGAAACTAAGATGAAAACTAGAAGAAAGAAGAAGAAAATCAAAATACAAGAGTAGAAGAAGTGTGTTGTGGCTATCCCCTCTTGTCTCTATTTATAGGCAGCAACTAGGGTTTCTCTCCTTATGATTTGCGGTTAGGGTTTTAATAAAGAAAGCTGATTTGTGATTAGGGTTTTTCTGTCGCTAAGGTTGGTTAGGGAGATCTTACAATGCCAACTTGGATGACCATTTCTTATTCGATGTGGGCCCATGACCTACCGTTGGAAAGGCATTCAAGTCAGCGTCAAAAGTCAAGAAAACTTTCTTCAAATAAAGACTTTAAAATTATGTTTTCTTAGCAACAAACTCTGGAGGTCAAATCTGCCTTCTTGATTTGCACCATGAATTTGATCTTTTTAACTCCCAAGTCTTTTTCCATCTTGTGATTGTGATTTTGTAAGCTCTTTAACATCCTAATTGACATGTTTTGACTTCATCTCTTCCAAAATACCTACAAAGCATAAAAACCTAGTAAAATATCAAGGAACTTAAGAATCAAAGCACAAAGTATAAGGAAATTAAATAGGAAAATGTATGAAATTAAGCACTTATCAGTAGACCATTGATAACTATTGGAAGTCATCTCTTCAATTAAATCATATGCCTCATCAATTTATTTTCCCATGAGTGCACCACCTGCTGCATCATCGATAGTAGTTCTAGTATGACCCATTAACCTATTAACCCATTGTAGAAAGTGTGCACCTGAAGCCATTTAGGTAAACCATGGTAAGGACATCTTATGAGTAGATCCTTGTATCTTTCCCAAGCTTCATATAGTGATTTTGAGTCATACTGCATAAAAGATGTGATAACATTTCGCATCTTAGCTGTCTTGGCTAAAGAAAAATATTTAGCAAGAAACTTTTGGGCCAAGTCCTCCCATGTAGTGATAGAGCCAGCAGGAAGTGAATGTAACCAACTCTTGGCCTTATCTCGAAGTGAGAAAGGGAAGAGTCTCAGTCTAATGGCATCGTCAGAAACTCCATTGTGTTTGAAAGTGTCACAAATTTCCAAAAAATTCACAACGTGAGCATTCGGATCATCGTTAGGTAAGCCGCCAAATTGAACGGATGTTTGGATCATCTAAATAATGGCTGGCTTTATCTCAAAATTGTTAGCTTGGATGGCAGGCCTCCGGATACTTGTATGAAGTTCTTGCATGAGAGGAACAACAAACTCTCGCAAGGTCTTTGTATCATTCTCTTCAGCCATTGTATGATTGTGAGTTGAAGCTTGTAAATTCTCCCTTTGAAGTCGATGAAAAGTTATTTCTGGTTCTAGATCAAAAGGGACAAGTTCCAAATTTCTAGCTCTTCGCATACAAAGATAAAGAGTACCTGAAAATAAGAAAAAGAAAGTTTAAATTAAGACTAAGGTTGCTTGGTATTAATATTTAAAAAAATAGTAAAACAATTCCCTGGCAACAGCGCCAAAAACTTATTATCGGATTAACCATGCAAGTGTACGTATTGTTAACAAGTAATATAATGAAAAGTAAAGTGTCGATCCCCCGAGGAATTGTTACTAAATTTGTTAAGCACTAAAATTAAAACAACCGAATCTTATTCAAATAATTAATTAAAAGTTATAATTAAAAACTAATAAAAGAAACCAAATTAAAAGGTGAATTAAATCAATTGAGAAAAGCCTAGGATTACAATTTTCCTTAACACTTCATATGAACCTCTCCTACCCTCTTAACTTGACTAATGACATTGAGATGTTAACCTAGAGTTCTAATCTATTTATAAGTATCTTCCGATAGTCTTATAAAAATATCCCTCTTAACCAATTAACTATATTCCTATGATAATTGAATTAAAGATAAACTTATTAAGTTTAGACTCTATAATTGATTACACATGACACGAAAGTTTATTTCTACCCTGCATGTAGATCAATTCATCATAATAAATGAATATGAAACATATGTTATTCAATCCATGTCTAACACTAAACTCTTTTTTTAAGTTGTATCTAGGTTACCAAGTCAATCTAATTGGTGGCCAAACAATTAGAAACATTAAGAACAAGATTGAATAAACAACTCAAATATCATTAAATCAAGCAAGAGAGTAAAATAATCCAAACTACATATTGAGTTCCATTGAAATCCTAGAAAAATAAATTTAGTTCATGCTAACTAATGAAAACAAATAACAAAGGAGTTTCACCATCATCAATATTACAAGAAAGATAAAGAAGAGTAAAGGAAAAGAGAAAACTAAGGTTTGTCAGGTCTTCAGTCTTCAATCCTCCAAAATCTCCTTAGCTCTTTGAAATCTTTTAGTGGCTACTCTCCTCTTAATAAAATTAGGTTTATAGAACTTAATCCCCCCTATTTGAGGCTTAAAAGATCCTATTTATAAAGCTTTAGAACCTTGGAGTCAGAAACTTCACGTGCAAATAATAGGTAAGAAACAGATTTTTTTTGTCTTTACGTCTGGCGCTGCAGCGCTGGCTTTCCAACGCTGCAGTGCTGGGTCTCGACCTTGGCGCCAGCCCCTCTATTTGCTGCACTTCGCTTCTGTCGTCTTCTCGCACTTTCTCGGTTGATTTGGATGGGCAAATCTTGTCTGATTTGGGCAAATAAACTACTGTTGGAAAGCTATGGAAATTAGCTTCAAAAGTCAAGAAGGAAGTTTTCTTGAATAAATACTTTAAGATCATGTTTTGCTAGAAACAAACTTCGAAAATCAAATCTGCCCATGTGTTGCTTTGCACCTTTTTTTGTCTTTTCGCACCTCGAAGCTCCTTCTCACTTTGGACCTATAAAAATACAAAAAAACTAACTTAATAACTAATTTAAACATTAAAAAAAAAATTAATCTAAAAACAATTAAAACTAATCAATTCCAAATAAAAATTTCAAAAACTTAGTCGTTTTGAATGCACAAAATGTGATAAAATAACTATATTTCATAGAGTTATCATATAACACATCATTAATAAATAAACATAAATCTTTAAAAAACTTCAAAAATAAATACAGATAACTATAACTTTTAATAGGTGGCAGCATGTAATTCATTGTCAATGTATAGAGATATATACACTGACAATGCATCAAATATAAATTCTAAACGAAATAAAAAAATTTATTTTTATTAATGATAGTAGAAAGAAAAATGTGAGGAAAGAAAATAAAATAAGATATATATTTTTTCTTATTTATAAAACCAAATCATTTTAAATTGAAAAAATTAGTGAAATTAAAGTAAAAAAATATGAGTCAAATGTGTATGTTCACAACATGTCCATCATTTTTTAAAATTTATTTTATTATCTTAACTTACTAAAACTATAATAGTAAAATAATATAATTTTATTATATTTCGTTTAATTTGATTGACAAAACTCAAATTATGTTTCATTTGAAGATTTAAAAACTATATTTAATGAGCTTTTCATACATATAAATCTCAACTCGTGATTCTAGATAAAATACAATAAAATCTCGAAATTGTCTTTGAAAGGCTGAAACTGTTGCAAAGCAATTTGCACAATCTTTACTAAAAATAAAATATCTCCACTTAAAAAACTCGATTTTAAGTTTCGTTTGATTCAATAAAAACTAGATTTGCTAAACTTTTCAAAACTATAAGGCTCAAATCATAATTCTCTTTAGATAAAATACAATAATTTTTATAAATCGTCTCTACTAATGCTGCCAAACAACATGCATACCTTTTAGTAAAAATTAATTATCTTTTCATAAAAATAAAAAAGAAAATTCTAAATTCATTTTCGTTTATCTAGTTAGGAAATAGGTTCAAAAATCTTTTCAAAAATTTATAACTCGAATGGTGAAACTTTATAAATCAATATAAAAAATAAATCAAATAACACTGTTGTAGGAAACTTTATTCTTACAAAACAACTTTCTCTCTTTAATCAATAAAAATAGGATGAAAGGGCAAAGTTGACACCATATTATAGGTGAATATTAAAATTTGTTATTAAACATTATTTTGATTGATATTTGTCATTATACTTTTGGGATTAAAGCAAATTTGACACTATATTTTAACTCAATATTAAATTTTATTACTTTACTTTTGTTTGATTAAATTTTGCCACTAAATTTGAATTTTTTTTTGAGTGAATTATGTCATTCAACTTTGATTCGGATAATTTGAAGATAAAATTTAATAAAAAAATTCCTTCCTATATTTTATTTTAATAATTAAAAATAATAAATTAATTAATAAAAATATTAAAAATAATAAATTAACATAGACATTTTTTATTTTACTTTATTTTTTAATTTTAATTTTTGATATTTTATATATTAATTTATTACTATTAATTATTAAAATAAATATTTGAAGAAATATTTTTTTGTTAAAGTTTGTTTTTAAATCATCCAAAATCACAATTGAATGACAAAATTCAATCAAATAGAAATATAATGGCAAATTTGCCTAATCTCAAAAATATAATGACAAATCAATCAAAATAAAATATAACAAATTTCAATATCCAGCTATAATACAACGACAAATTTATCTTTTAACCAATAAAAATATGTATTCTTCTCATCAATCCTTAAATCAACTCAATAATCATGCTTAACTGCTTAAGTCTTAAATGAATGAGTAGAACAATGCCCAATAAATTTACTCAAAATGATCAAGAATTATCACGAAAAAATTAATAAATTTCTATTTTTTTTTCTTCTTAAACCTTAACCCCAGGTTTCAACAATAAAAATATATATATATATATATATATATATATATATATATATATTCTTCTCGGTTTTCTTTGCTTTTCTTTGCTCTATCTTTTTCTTTTTTTTTTTTACTCAAGTATAGGCCCAAGTCTTAAACCAAATGTCCACCTTCATGATTAATATTAAGCCTTTCCATTTAGGCCGGGTATTACATAACAAATAAACTATCAGGAAAAAGGTATGAGTTTATTTATTTAATCTCATAACTAATTTTTCAAACATGTATGGTCACAAAACCATTATGAGAAGAAGTGCTACTTTCCATGTGTTTCTTTTCTTTCTTTCTTTCTTTTTTAAGCAATACTTTGATGTAGACTCACAAAGCACAAGAATAGAAAGAAAAATCACCGGTGCAGCAGAATCTTACATTTGCAGCAAATCATTAATTTAAAAGCATAAAAGAAGAGCAAAGCAAAGAAAGTAGTTGAGGCAGGAAACACCGTTGTAAAATAAACATGTTTTGCATAACAGCAAAAACGTAAACGGATCATCAATCAGTATAAAATATGTTAATAAACCTAAAAGGAATCTTAGTGAAGCCATGAAAAATATTAGATGGCACTGAAAAAAGCATATTTGATTCAATCACTTCTTTAGGGAGATAACACTCCTTTCACTTCATCATTCTTCAAAACTTGAAAAAACTTGTCTAGTGAACCTCCCATATCTATGAATCAGCCGTAACAAATGAAGGGTATGGCCGCCCGAGTAAAAAACCGTTCAGTAAACTAATTAAACTTCCAAGTTTTAATACATCGACTCCAGTTAGCTAAGTTTCACTTTCTACATGGATCAGAAATATGGATAACGAACTTACAAATACCACCTACCATAATGCCCGGTAATCAAAATTCATGTAGGTCAACCCCATCTTGTAAAGAGTTGAAAGAAGATATCACAAGCCTGCAAATTGGAGGTTATTATCAGCATGAATAACATATACATATACATATACATATATATATATATATATATATATATATATAGAGAGAGAGAGAGAAAGAGAAAGAGAAAGAGAGAGAATAGCACCTTCAAGAAGGCAAAAAGAAAGAGATAAAGAAACTAATTAAGAAAGAAAAGTTTTTAGACTAAAGATTTTCTAAAGATAAAAAAGTTCTATTTCTCTAAAACACAAACTAATTAAGACATAAAACTCCTTAAACTAAAATATTCTAAACATCAAACATTTTATTTCTCTAAACAGAAACCTTTTTCTCAGCACTAATATCCTTCAGTATTTTATAAAAGTATTGAATTATGCCCAAATAAGTGAGATGATTAGCATAGATAAATTTATAGCAAATATTATCTTAGCCAGACTTCATGACTTGTTTTAAATCAACATTAAAATTGTTTGACATTCATTACAGTTCCACACAGAGCTCACATCATATCAACACAGCCTGTTTTTTCATTCATTTCACATTTGACTACCCTTGTATTTCAACACAGTAACAGCAATTGATCCTGGATTTGTTCAAGGAAACTCAAGCAAACCACTGTTAAAGTGACCTAGAGCCTAATTTGTATTCTTTCCACTATATGTAAATTTCAGGATATGTATATCTCTTTCAAAAACACCAGAACTACAATATCTTCACATCAATGAAAGAAAGAGTTCACTTGTCTTCAACATGCATGAATATCTCTTTCAAAAACACCTTTGGATGACAGACACACCTGCATTTTATCACTGCTTAATTGTGCCATTGTCCTAGCTGTAGGAAAGTGGTCACACAGATTTACAAACAGTGGCAGTTAACAGTAAGAACTTAATTCCACTAGTTTTTATAGTACATTAGAAAAGATGATAATTTCCCTCAGAGAAAATATAAACAAATGACGCTTGCATGAAGTTTGAATACTTTTCAGTACTCACAAGATACATTAAGCATAGCTAACACAAACACTTTGGGTTCAAAGACGCACAATACCTCTTAATGGAAATAGAATCTTTAATACATATAGAAACAGGTTTGTTTGCACGTATGCCATATCTAATAACACATGCTTAGTGAAACCATGGCTTTTTGAAAATGAAATTCTTGAATCTTAAAGAATCAAGAGTTTCCTGAGAAATGAAATGAAATCAGATATCACAAATACAATACGTAAGTTACTATTAATTTGGACACATTAGAAGCTATTTTGCATAATGCAACAGTAAACTTGCCAAGTTATTCATGAATGCAATATTAGCACGAATATAAACTGTGAATGCAGCAATTTACTTCAAGAACAGAGACATGGTACATGCATAGGCTAAATTATGACAAGAGGACTGACCAAAGGGTTCCTAAAATACTAGTAGAAAAGAGAGGATCGAATGTCTAATTCTTCAAACTTCAAAGGGAAGAAAAAGAATACGCTTGCAGAAAGAAGTCTACACCCAACAAAGAGGGAAAAGCTTAATTAGAAAGATTAAATCATGAGATAAGTACATGGCAATGCAGAAATAATAATGCTAAATATAGGAGCTAATCAAAAAAGTATTGCTTAAGTTCAGAACTAACCTGAACAAAACTACAGTGAAGAGCAATAAGTAAATGGCCAGCTTGACAAATCGATATTTCTTCTCAGTGTTAAGATCTCTGAAAATCTCAGTGACATCAAGAAGATGCTTCCGATTCAAGTACCTGAAATATTCAATTAGCAATCAAACATAGTGCAGTCACAAATTAAATAGAAAAATTAGTTCAAAACATCGTACTACTAAAGGTGTCAACCACTTATACAGGAACCATGATGCAAGCATTGCCTACAATTACCATTTCCAAACAAAACTTTTACCTTCTAAGATTTCTTGCTTGAAGAATTTCCTTTAACACAACCGCACATATCTGTCTCTGTGAAATGGGTGATAGAATCTTGTAGAATTCACAACTTTCTAAACATAATACTAAATCTTTTGAAAGCACAAAAGACCCTCTTTGCAAGCATCCAAGTCAAAGTTCCAAATTAAAATTTTAAACCAAACAGTTCAATTTAGATAAAAGATATATTACATGTAGTAATTCACAACAAATACAAACTGGTGGGTGCATAGTGTGTAACAAGGATTAAGAGCGTAAGAATAGAGAGAAGCGAAGGATAGAGACAATTTGTTTTGGAAACTTTTTCATGCCTTGTATTCCTTCAAATTCTCCTCTTAAAGCCACTAACGGCTACACTGTTGATTTCACCCATAACTAACCAATTTGTAAATCATTTTTTACGTTTATTACATACTACCTACTGGACTGGACTGGCCCAACTGACCCATTACCATAATGGACATGTAACGCAGCATCCTTGTCCTCAAAGATGGAAGTGTGGGTACTGGTTTTGAAGATCAGACAGAATTTCCCAAGTAGAATCTTCAGGAAAAGAGTTGCTCCACTGAATAAGGACCTATGTAATAGCTCTGTTGTTTCTTTTAACCATCTTCCTATCAAGTATCCCGATTGACTCCTTAGCAAGTAATCCATCCTCATCAAGCAGTGGCAGAGCAGACTAAGTAAGTTGCTTACCAACATGTTTCTTGAGCACATTTGATACCCCTCTTCTATACATGACTTCATAATCAAAGCCATCATCTTCAAAACCCATTGTTGTTGAGCTAGAGTCTGAATTTGTTGGTTAAATAGAAATTGAAGACTTTGATGATTTGTCTTAATCAAGCAATGCCTGCCAATTAGATAAGCACTCCACTTCCTTACAGCAGCCAAGATAGCCATCATCTCCTTTTCATAGACAGACAATGTATGGTGCCTAGCAAACAACCCTTTACTGAAATATGCTATTGGCTTTCCTCTTTGGCTTGAAATGGCCCCAATTCCAACTTCCACAGTGAATTCATAGTTGAAATCTGGCAATGCAAGCAGTGGAGCTTCAGTCATGGCCTTTTTAAGCTTCTGAAAAGCTTCAGAGCAATCTCACTCCAAGAGAAGGCATATTTCTTTATCAGTTCAGTGAGAGGTTTTGCAATGGTGCCATACCCTCTTATGAACCTTCTATAGTAGCCTGTTAATCCCAAAAACCCTCTTAGCTCCTTACGAGTTTGGGGAACAGGCCATTCACACACACACTTCACCTTATCCTCATCCATTGAAACCACTCCCCTATTGATAATATGCCCCAGATACTCAACCTTAGTAGAACCAAATTCACACTTGCTCCTCTTGACATGAAGTCTGTGTTGGCACAAGATCTCGAACACTTGTTGTAGGTGTTCAAGATGAGCAGTCCAATTCTCTGAATATACCAGAATATCATCAAAGAACCAAGACAAATTTCCTCAAAAAGGAGTGGAATATACTGTTCATAAGGCTTTGGAAGGTGGAAGGTGCATTTGTAAGCCCAAATGGCATGACCAGAAACTCATAATGCCCTTGGTGTGTTCTAAAACCTGTCTTGTGAACATCTGCCTCATTCATCCGAATCTGGTGATAACCAGATCATAAATCAAGCTTGGAGAAGTACACAGCCTTGGTCAATTCGTCAAGAAGTTCCTAGTTCCTCTACTAGAGGAATAGGGAACCTGTCTTTGATGGTAACCTTATTGAGTTGCCTATAATCCACACAAAGGCACCAAGAACCATTTTTTTTTTTAAACCAAAATTACTGGTGATGTAAAGGAACTAGTGTTGTTCCTAATGAATCCAATGTCTAGCATCTCAACAATCATCTTTTCCAGCTTATTTTTTTGAACAGTAGGGTATCGATAAGGTTTAACCTTAATAGTCAAGGTTTCATCTATAAGAGAAATTCGAGGGTCATGCTGTCTAACAGGTGATAAGGATCTATGTTCTTCAAAAAGAATAACATACTTGTTTAACAGTTGTTGCAATTCAACGGGGAACTGAAGAGCAAATGATGGTTTTTGTACTGCATTCATGGTATTAAGATGAATACCAATAACCAACATAGAATTAGTACCTTTACTAGCAGGTGCTGGCAACTTGGAAGCTTGCTTTTTAGACATTACCAAAACTTGTCCAACTAGTAACCCCTGCCAAACGACTCTTAAGCCCTCCAAACTAAAATGCATTGTCAGACCCTTGAAGTCCCACACCACTGGTCCCAAGGTGATTAGCCACTGAATTCCAAGAACCAGGTCACACCCTTGCAGAGGTAGTACAAAATAATCTGCTGAGAAGGTGCATCCTTGTACTTCCATATTCAACCCTAAACAAGCTTCCTGAGATCCCATCTTGGCCTCATTAGCCACGGATACAGACACCTTCTGGATCTCTTGAACTTCACAACCCAGTTTCTTGACCAACCCTTGGTCAATGAAGTTATGCGTGCTCCCTGTATCCACCAAAATGACCACAATTTGGTTCTTGAGCTTACCTTGAATTCGCATGTTTTGGTAGCCTTCAATACCAAACAAGGCATGTAGGGATATTATAAGGGCTTCTTCCTTCAGAGTATCTGCTTCCTCTATCTGTTCTAAACAGTCAGAAAATTCTTCATTGTCCCTATCCACCTCGCTATCAGTGTCTAGTAGAATGTGATATAACTGTGACTTAACACATTTGTGGCCTAAAATATACTTCACTCCACACCACATACACAATTCATTTCTCCTCCTTTCCTCCCTTTCCTGTCTAGATGGTGTCCTAGAATTAGAGGCAGACTTAGTGCTACCTTGGGTAGGACTACAGTTACAGTTTTGGTGGAGGAAGGGGTACTATATTTAGGTTGATTTGATGGGGTTGGCAGTATTGGTAAGTTGGGGGTAGGTAACAGGGATGGTAGATTGGATGGTCTTATGGTGGGCGATATAGGTGTTTGATCAGAAGAAATGGTACTTTTGTATGAGAAAATGGGTTTTCTAGGTACATTACAACTCAGAGACTCTAACTGTTTGGCCAAATTGTAAGCATGGGTAAGGGTTTTAGGGAAGAAAAGCCTTATAATTTTGGAAACTTCAGGATTGAGGTTGCTGATAAACACACTGAGAGCATAGTCTACTGGTAACAACTGCAAGGAATTCAAAATGGAGAGGAATTCATCGTAGTAGTTATCCACAGAAGTGCCATGCTTCAATGTCACCAATTCAGACATTGGATCTGAAAAATCAGTATTCCCAATCGTGACTTAACCTCCTCCAAATATGCAGGCCACTGCAACTGATCGATTCCCCCTTGTGACTTGCAGAAGTATTGGTGCCATTGGAGGGCCCTGCCCTCCAGATGCATCATAACAATTTTGATCTTAGCATCATCAGGGACTTGTTCAGAGGTAAAATACTGCTCAAGCTTCATTAACCACCCAAAAAAACTGATACTCCTTCAAAACGAGGACATTCCAATCTCCCATGCCTGCACATCGACTGTCGAAGCTCCCTAGTTCCCCCTGGATGAAGCTCGAAAGGACAATGATTGCTCAAAGTTTTAGGAAGACTTGAACTCTCATTAGACTTGGAAACAACATTGACAGACTCTGTTACATGGACTCGACACTTTAGGGTGTCGTACCCATGTCGACACGACACGAGTACGGACACGGAATATGTGTCGAACTTGGTGCTGCGCATTCCGACTCACCTTTTTGGGTTGTGAGAAGTGGCGGCTAACGGCGTCGAAGTGGTGGTTCAAAGCAACGAGGGCTGTTTTGGAGCTTCAAAAGGGGTGAGGAGGAAGAGCAAGTGATGGTGAATAACATATTAAAGAAAGATATCATCTGGAGTGGCGGAATGGGATTTTTTTGAGGTTGTTGTCTCGGACTTTGATTTTAGATCTAGACTTTTTGGAGGCTTTTTTCACAAATACAATTGGAGAAACGGAAAAAAGAGAAAAAGGGAAATCTATGGGTGAAAAATGGTGAAAATTCGACGCCGGTCAATGGCGATGATCGGCGGCAAGCGCGGAGGTCCACCGTTGGGTTCTGGTTTTCTGGATGCTGCAGATTGTTGACTTTTGTAGAGTGAAAGAGACAAGAGAGAGATGAGGAAAAAAGAAATACGATGCGTTTAGGGGGGCAGGAGAAGAAAAGAAAAGAAGGAAAAAGGAAGAAAAAGAAAGAGAAAGGAAAGAAAAATCTTGGTCTAACCTAAAAAAAAAAAGTCTTAGGCCTCTTTATATTTTGGATTTGTATTTGATCATATAAAATTGAATATACAAAATTTTAATATTTAAGGTTACTAAAATAAAAATATTTAATATTTAAATTTAACATTAATTATAAAAAATTGAATTTAAGTATTTAAATTTTTTTTAATGATTTCTGAAAAGAGAAATAGGTAAAAGAATTATTTACACAAGATATTGTATTAATATGTTTTTGTGGTAATATTAAATAACATATCCCCGTACCTGTATCCTATTTCCCGATACTTTTTAGACGACTCCGCGTGTCCAAAATTTTAAGCAAATGACGAGTCTGACACTTGGATACGTACCCGTATCGGATAACCGAACCCGAATCCATGTAACATAGTTGATAGAATCCATGGTGGACTTCCCAGGATTTCTGAAGTCCATTTTGCTCATCACCATTTCAAACATCTTGCGCATTTCACTACCCAACTGTTCAACATCAGAACGGAGTTGAGAAAGACTGCCATCAAGCTTGGTTTCAATCCTCTCCAATTCCTTTTGCTGCTGAGTCAGCTCCTTCTGTAGCCAAGTTGACACGCCATTCGCTATGACTCTGATACCAATTTGGTGGGTGCAAAGTGTGTAACCTATGAAGCACGGGTACGTGTTTTATGAAGGTGTACCCGTACCTGGTACGGGTACGCCTGGGGTACGCCTGGGTACGTACCAGGTACGTACCTGACTTTAAAAAAAAAAAAAAAAAAAATTGGGTACGGCTGGGTACGCCTGGGTACGGCGTACCCAGCCCGTGAGTAAGGCCTTACTGACAAAAACTGAGCCCGTGAGTAAGCCTGTAGATTCTCTTCCGCTTCCGACGCTGCTCAGAATCCATATCTTTTCAGAATCCAAAAGAAAACCCAACGAAGAAAAAAAAAGGGGGGGTGAAACTAAAAGGTAAGAAATAAAAGAAAAAAGGAAGAACAAGAGGAAGAAAGAAAGAAAGAAGCCAAGAAGAAAAATAATAAAATGATAGATCTTGGGTGAGTGTTTTTTTTTTTTGGTTATGGAAACTGCAGACTATCGAAGGAGTACTTGGAAGAGTGCAGATCTGGAAGCAAGCAAGAAGTACCGAGAGGGTTAGGGGATGACGCGTTTATGGCTGCCGTCAAAGGACAGACTAAAAATGGGGAAAGGTCAGGTCAAGTGTAGCAGCTGAATTATGGACAGAATTGGTTGAATTCTTTTCTTTTTCTTTCGTTTTTTTGATGATGTGAAGGAGAGACGCTTGGCTTTCATGGACAGGCTAGTTATTGTCTTTATTAGTTACTACTCCACTATATATTTTCTTTTTCTTTTTTTTTTCTTTTGGTTATGGTTAGAAATTATTACATGGAATTATTAAATTTTATAAATAGATTAATAAAATTTCAGTTATATATATATATAATATTAACGTACCCGTACCCTAGTTTTTTAGAATTTGTCGTATCCCGTACTCGTACCGGTACCGTACCCGTATCCATGCAACAACGTAGTGTGTAACAAGGATTAAGAGAGTAAGAATAGAGAGAAGGAAGAGAGAGAGAGAGAGAGTTTGTTTTGGAAACTTTTTCATGCATTGTATTCCTCCAGATTCTCCTCTTAAAGCCACTAACGGATACACTGCTGATGTGACCCATAACTAACCAATTTGTAAATCAATTTTTAACGTACTACGTACTGGACTGGCCCAACTGACCCATTACCATAATGGACGTGTAATACAAACTACTACCAAGATTTAAAATCTTGTTCTTGTCTATCAACAACACACTATTTAAATCGCGCCCACCAAGTCCGTTTACAACGCCAAATCAACAATGCACGCAGTCACGCACCTTATCATCAGTTTCGACTTATAAAATCTAAAATATTTTACCTAAATCAAACCAAGTGAAAAAAAAAAAAAATCCCCATTCGAACTCGAAAAACAGTACAATAATCAGAATAAACTTAAATGCATTTTTATTTAGCGAATAAGTATATACACTTACAACATCAGATGATAAGCGGTAAGGGGAACAGTCAATAGAAACATGAACCAATGCCACGTCAGCAGGAAAAAAAGGCAGAGAAATCCTTGCAAAAGAAACTCCGGGAGAACAATCGAATTGATCCGAGTCGCTGCTTCGAAAGGATTCAGATGATCAGCCTCAAGATCTGATAACGATAACAACTGTACCAAAACCAAATTAAAAAAAGAAAAAAGATAATCACAGTTTTAAAATGAAAAACTAAAAACAAGGGGGGGAGATTACCTGATAAAAGGATGAAGCGACAAGAGCAATGTTGATGAAAAAACAGAGAACCCAGAAAATTAAATCCCAAGCCATTTTCCCGAACAAAGTGAAAGGTCTGATTAGCTGCTTTTTTTTTTAGAGCAAAAAAGAGAGGAAAGAAAAACCCCTCTTTGTTTTTCAGGGTTTATTCCTTAATTGTGAACAGAGCGAATGGAAATGGAATAGACGGGGAGGTGTTTTTCAGTGTGGGAGCGTGCCTACTTTTTTCTGTTTGCTCTCACTTTCATGATTCCAGTCATCAGGTGCCACGTGATAAGATGTAAATTTTCTTTTTATATTTTCTTCTTGTTGTCAAAATATTTTGATTTTAGATTACTCAATAGTAAAGCTTTTTTTTTTCTTTCAAAAATAGCCATTTATATTGTTTGGAGTCAAAATATGTTTACTAGTAAATTTTTTTTTATCAGATACTAATAAATAATAGATAAAGAGCATAGCAATTGAAATAAATAAAAATATTATTTTAGAAAAAACTAAAACTTTATTAGTTTAGATAATTTTATATGAAAAAACTATCTAAAAAATCAAAAATTCAGGTATAATATAAAATAATTTATGATAATATTTTAATTTCGTTTGTAAAGTAAAAAAAAAAATTATAAAAAAATTTAAATAATAATCTATCATATATTATCCTTTGTTATTTTTTATTTGTTTTCACCATCATCCCTCCACAACCCCTCCTTCCACTAATCTTACAAAAATATATATTTTTAAATAGTTATTGACTCTTATTCAGTCCCTTTATATATATATATATATATATATATATATATATATATATATATCTAATTTACATATATATCTATATCTATATTTATTTATATTTATAATATATATAAAAATACAAAGGTTAAAAAATTTAAATTAATGAAAATGATGATTTTTGTTCATTATATTTTTAAATGACATTTTAGATATTTTTTATTATTAATAAGATTTATTCAATTTACAAGTAAACATTTTAATTTTATTAAAAAAATTATTAAATATATTTATCTGATAATAAATAAAAAATTAAAATTTACAATGAATTATTTTATTTTAAAAATTATAATTTTTTAAAAGTAGACAAATTTAGGAAAATTCAAGTTAGAAAAAATTGCTTAAGCATAGCACATCCAATGTCAAGATAGAAGTCATAAGAACAGTGATAAACAAATGCTGAGCAATAAGAGCGACAAAAGTTACAAATAAAAACCTTTACAGTTGAAGGAAAATTTGGCGAAAATGGTAGGAAGAATAAAAGGATGTGAAGGGTGGAAGGGATGATTCAATTCCAGGGGTAGCTCAGCACATTCTTTATGAAGATCAAAGTTGCTACACTCCAAACACCTGTAAATGGAAACTGATAATGGTTTCCAACATCCCCTGCAATCACCATTAACTTTCTTGTTATACTTTTCGTTGAATATCAATTAGTTTTCGTGGCTGAAATGTTCAAGTTTATCAAAGTTTCCAGCAATGGATAGTTGAAGCTCAGCGCAATTGACGTCCTGGGTGAAAATTACAAACAGCGCAGCGATAAACGAATCCCATAGAAAGCCAGCCACAGAAATTACAAAAGCATCTGATATAAGGTGGTTTTGAAACAGGTTGAAAAGGATGATGAATCTTGGGTGCTAACTTAGCACATGCCTTTGTGAAGGTAAAACTTGCATTCGAATTCAGCGCAGCAGTAGGCCGTATCCCCTTCTTCTTTCCAACACCCAAAGCAACGAGCTATGCCATTCTTGTTCCTGTGCCAAAAAAGACAACTTTTGCCACTTACATTAATCTGTTTGACCAAGTTTTGGGAAGCCTTTTGGACAAGTTTAGCGGACTTCGGTCTCATTGACTTTAAATTTCTGTCATTGTCAGGAACTTTAAGTCAATCCCAGAAAAATTGGTTATCTTTTTTATTTATCTCTCTCAAGATTCAAGAATCTCTCTCTTTCCACCAAGAAGGATTTATTGTTAGGTAGGTCATTTCTTCTCTGTTTTTTTTTTTTTTTTTCAATGACCCATAAACGAAGCGCTTAGGGTTCATTTGAAACTCAGTCCAAATCAGCTAGGTCCAAATCCATTAAATTAAAACCAGAGGCATAAAAAATTGAAAACCCAATGGCCTAAATTCAAAATACGAAGTCACCTGAATCTTCTTCTTCTGAGTGTTGAGGCTTTCAAACTGACAATTTTTGTCTGCAGAAACCATGAAGCTGCTGTATCTGAACTATGGACACAAAACCCTGCCTCTTAAATCCATTCACTCTCCCAAAACCACTTATTTGAGAACCATTAAAGCTTGCTCTCCCAGACAGGACCTCAAAGGCCGGACTGTGGCTGTAAGCACTTCTTATCTTGCTTCTATTTTTTTCTTCTTTGTATCACATTGTTAATTTTTTATCTCACAAGCAATTAATCACAATTCAAAGAAGAGGAATTTACACATTATTTACATGCGACATCATTATTAGTACTAGCATTAACATTAGCTTTTGCTAAAAGCTTAAATTTTGGGTTTATAGTTGAAGGAGCTACAATGTAGAAAAGGAAGAGAAAAAGAGTTTGAATTTAGATTAATGGGTCATTTTTAGCAGAAATAGTTGCCTAAAACGTATTTGGGTATTTACAAATGAAGCTATATCTTTGATACTCAAAGGTGTCCACTGTCGACTACAATTAATTGTATTCACTTTTTCCAGTTTTGCTGATTTCTTTTCTCATGAATAATTTCTACTTGTTGGAATTTTAACTGATCAAATGCGCTTAAGGAGTAATCCTGAAGGCCCACTTCACTTGAGATAGGAATTAATGAAGAAAAAGGAAGTGACTTATATACTGTAAAATAACATTTTATAAGCTGTTCAGATGGTGGATAGCAAGCATTGTGCACTTCAGAGACGAAAGCAAAATTTTGCAATTTGAATGCTGTCTTATCATCTGAAGCTGTTACGAAATTGGCATCACAAAAATTCAATTTAATTCTTTTTCTTAAAAAAAGTTCAGAATCTCTATCCTTTATATTTATTGTCGGTTAAGTTCTTTCCAGTCATTTTATTGTGTCTTTGTAAAATTGGCTGACAATGCGTTCTTGAAGGATTTTTTTAATTCAACAATGATTAACATATCACAGTTAAATTGCAGGTAGTTGGCTTGGGAAAATCTGGAAAAGCTGCTGCAAGGCTTGCTCTTGCTCGAGGTGCTTCAGTTATAGGTATTGACCAGAATGAGAGTTTGAGTTTGTTGGAGGTATATTATTGTCTATCCCTTCATTTTCTGAAATTTATTGTGGTCACTTAAAATCTCTGTACATATACATGTTCACACTGGTTCCTTGTAGCCCATTTTAATGCATAACTTGATATTGATTACAGCATGATCCTTCATTTATGACACTGAAACATACTGGGTTAAGGACGATCCTTGGACACTGTGATTGGACGCTGCTTAACAATGCAGATGTGGTGGTTGTTTCTCCTGGAGTTCCCCTAGAAAACTATGGTCTTTTGTATTTGTTACAGTCAGTAAGTTCATGTCTTAATTTAAGCATTTCATGAGAAATAAGAGTTGGCTGGCCTATTTCTTGTTTGTGAACAACAGAAAGACTGATTGTAGCCCTCTCCATTATTTCTAACAAAAATCATTTTTCAAGTACTTGGTAATTCTCATGAGCACCAGTTTGTAAAATTTTATGAATTATTGGATGGGGTTAAATAATCATGTCATTTATGGATTCTGCTTTTTTGATGCTGTGGTATGTCATTTGCAATTCATTCACATAAAGAACCTCATGTAAGTGAAGATACAATAGGACTTTTGCATTTTGGCACCTTCATTCCTACAAAAAACGGAGGATGAGATTGTGAGTTCCCATCTTGCATGGCTGCCTGAGTTTATGCAAATTGAACAAAATGGACTGTAATTATGCTTCCATCAACTTTTTCCTCCCTGCTGTTCTTTAGTTAATAATTTTGTGATAATCTTTTCAGTCTATATGCAGGGAAAACAGGTCATGTCTGAGTTGGATTTTGCAGCAGAAGTTCTTCCAAAAAGTGTCAGAATTTTGGCAGTGACAGGAACCAATGGGAAATCCACTGTTGTTACTTTTGCTGGACAGGTTTCTGTACTATTTGATCATATTGTTTTTGTATCATATTATCTTTGTATTAATGCATTACACTTGTTCTGTATTCTTGATATTAAAAGGTCTCATCATGTTGCTAGATGTCTAAGATAAGTTGCTATAGAAGACCCATGAGACAAAGTAGAAGCTGAAATGAACATGCCTTCTGAAAACAGGCTCTGTTTAGTATTAGTGTACATGTATTTTCTTTAATTGAAACCTACTTAGCTCTTTTATCTACAGAAGCTGCATTATCCATGTAACAGTCACTTGCTGTGGAACAAGGTTCTCCCATTTCCCTTCTTTTTGTATAAGAATTACTCCATGGACCAAAGGGCAATTGAACCCATGACTTCGTCCTCCATCCTGTTCTTATGGGGGAAGAGATGTCATTTGAACCAACGGCCATGGCATTATCAACAAGATAAAAGCTATAGTTAATGGGGTAGCTTTATATTCCTGTCTTTTCTAGCCATTACATTTTGTTATATGAGCTCACCTACACTCTTCCTGTGATTTATTTTTAACTTGATCATTTGATGGCAGATGCTTAGTCATTTTGGTATTGAGACATTTGTGGGGGGGAACCTTGGAAATCCACTCTCCGAGGTGGCCCTTCAGCATTTCAGATTGCCTTCACAAGAATGCAAGCTTAAGGTGAGTCTAATTGATCTTTTGTCTCTTTCTTTTTCTTTTTTTTTTTGTTTGTAATATTTAATGGTGTGATCTACTTATTTTCTATCTGCTTTTTTAGAATGTGTGTATCATAAAGGATTCCATCTCCTTGAAGTCAATGTCAACTTTAGGTTTCGATTTTTTTTCTGAATATATAGAAGCACCTATAGACTGTACATGTCAACATTTTCCAGGTTGCAGTAGTGGAAGTCAGCAGCTATCAAATGGAAATTCCCTGTGTGTACTTCTGTCCTTCGGTGAGTAGACTTGGGAAATTTGCTTGACAACTGCTGAAGTGCTTTCATTTATTAATTTTTAATCTGGTGATATGAAAACTTTTTGTAGGTTGCTGTGGTATTAAATCTTACCCCTGATCACTTAGAAAGACATAAGACAATGCTGAGTTATGCAGAAACTAAGTGTCGTTTATTTTCTCACATGACCAACACCAAGCTGGGACTTCTTTCATTTGGTATGCTTCTTTTTGACACTGTATAAAAAGTAACCCTGTCTATCTTATTTCCCTTCCACCCCATTCGATGGGCTTGAGTGTTGGACTTGTAACTCCTTGATGCGTCTAAGGGTTACTTTATCATGGAGATTGCAGTTGTTCTTTCTTTTAACAGCCAATCAAATAATTCCTTTTAGGGAACCAGCACTTGGATGAAGCAGTTAGGAAATATTGGAACAAATTTAATCTTGCTTGGATAGGAGCTTTTCCAGGTGTGAAAGTAAGAAATACTACTTTACTTGTAGTTATTGCAAAAAGTTTGTATTTTATCCATAATTTAACCTCTTCAATTGCCATCTTCCTAGCTCTAGTTCAAGTCCCTAAAAGATATGTTGGTGGTCCAAATACATAGATGGTTGAATATCTTGTATTCTGGGCAAAGCATCAGGAATTTAAGTTGCTCCAGGCTGTTGTAACATTGGCATTTCTAGGTCCTTTTTTCACTAAATAAATAAAATGAAAATGCCAAAAAAAAAAGAACATGAAATTATTTGCTGAGAATCAGTCATTTGCTTAGAACCACTTCTGGTTTAATAATTCGTATGGAAAGTATCATTTTTGTTATTCGTTTTCATTCATTTGCATGTGATGTTGATGGTAATTGCTTGTTTGGAAAAGATTGATATGGAGGCAAAAGTTGCCAGCTTCAAAGTCCCTGATATAGGAGTTGCATCACAACTGCAACTTGGTGGCATGAGAGCTATAGGGAAGCACAACTATTATAATGCTGCAGTGGCTGCATTGTCTGTGGCTGGACTGGATGTTGGCGTGCATGTTGAAGCCATCAATTCAACAATTGAAAAACTGAGGGCACCACCTCATCGAATGCAAATTGGTAAGTGTCAATTTATTGTAGTACTTGGACATAGTTGGGGTATTATTGATGGTTCTGCATAGCTGAATTAGAAAGGGGTCTTATATGGAGAATTCTCTTGTTGTGCTGAATTATACTATACAGAATTGCCAAATTCATGCCGAAATGCATCTTGCACCAATCATGCTGTGGCTAGACCTAGTCTTGATAGAAACCTTTTGAACCTTGGACCTCTACCCTCCTAAGAAGGGTAAAAACTGCAAAGCCAAGCCTGGGTTGTTTCCACTAATAGAAACCTTTTTTGAAGTACATCTGGAAATTGGAACAGTTCACTTCTTGACAGAGTTAAAGAAGTTCTTAATAAAACATGAAGACTAAAACTGATTGTGCTTTAGCTGAAGGCATTAGCTCTGATAACTCTAGCAAAGAAGTTACCTTGTCTTTCTTTGACTTTCTCTTTTTTCCTTTTCTGCTTATCTTTAATGGTACCAGACTTGTTAGAATTTATCGTTGTTCGACTACTCTTCTAGTCCTGTTATTCTTGTAAAATCCTCATCGATCTGCTGGCATTTTAGATAGAAGAATATGGTTGTTGTAATTTTTCTGCTATGCAAGATTTAATATCTTAATACTCTTGTATGGAGAACAACAAACAAGAAAAAGCTTCTACTATTATGTGCAATTGCTAAAATGGTTTTAAGCTGACCTGTAATTTGGTACTGATATTAGAGCATAACACGTGTCCAGTGTAAGAAAACAATTGCCACCTAAGAAGTTGAATTTACAACTTAAGCTGTTGTCAAAATTAATACTTCTCTCATTGTCTTTAAAGTATAGTCCAAACTGGTAGATGTTTCTATCTGTGAAATGATTTACATGTAGATGTAGCATTTTATGAAGTTAATTCTACTTGTTATGTTGAGTTTGAGCATTTAAACTACTAATTTTTTCTGAGCTAATCTCAGATTGTTTACCTAGTCCCTGAGCTTTTAGCAGGACTACTACTTTCTGATTCTTGGCATTCATCATGTAGTACACAAGGATATTCATGGGGTTACATGGGTGGATGACAGCAAGGCAACAAACATTGAAGCTACACATGCAGGACTTATGGGTCTGAAGGGACAAAAGTCAGTGATTCTACTCGGTGGCCTTGCTAAGGTTGGGTATTTATCTTTTCTTCTGAATATAATTTTCTTCATAACTGCTTTGGTGCCTTTGGTGTTTGGCTTGCTTGAATGGTGTTTGTTCCCCCTTTTCTGCATCATAAAAATTGAATTAGAGCTCTGAATGTGGCTGAACTTGGACTTTGCTTACCATCTGAACCATGTTATTGGTTGAGTCATGAGATAATGTCTCCTTGACTTTTATTGTTTCTTTACCCCTCTCAAGGCCTTTCATAGGCATTTGCTCATACTATAACTATGTTAAACATTGGAAGTTGTTTTTTATTGTTTACTTTGCAGGTCTTAAATGGGCAAGCGTCAAATGGTTTTGAACAATTGATAGAGCCACTGGAGGGCCATAGATGTGTAATAACTGTATGTGAGATGTTTCTTCTTGTTATATGCTAGATTGCTATGCATTGATGCTTGTGGATTCAGATTTATATGCCAGTTTCCAATTCAAAATCCTTACTTCCTGTGTTTTCTCCGCTTCTTTTATTTTCATGGCTTGTTTCTAAATTGCTTTTGTATGAATGCCCAAAGTTTGGGTCTTCAGGAACCCTGATTCATCACACGTTGTCCAATAATGGTCTTAGCATTCCTTGTATTCAAGCTACAAATCTGAGGGATGCGGTCAAACATGCTAGGAAGATGGCAAAACATGGTTTGTTCTCTTCAAAGATGGATTGTGGTTTATTATGTTCTTTTACTCATGGAGTCATATTTTCGTTCTTATATCAGCTAATCGACTATCATACAGTCGTGCCAGGTTGCAATCATTATGTGATTTAGTTTAGATGCATGATCCTTCTTAGAAAAGTACTCTGATGTTTTCAAGCTGTTTGCCATGTAATGTATAGCACATACTCTTGAGTTGTCTTAGAATATAAAGAGAAATGATAAAAGAGAAAGTTAAAGGAAAAAGTATCATAATAAATGATAAAGTTGTTGCTACTATTACTTTTGAGACATTCTTGAGCATAATCTCAGAAAATAAACTTCAACATGAAAAGAGTGAAAAAGAAAGTAGAAGAGAAAGCTAACAGGTTATTAAAATATCTTGCTTCTAGTTCTAGCAGCTAACTTCGCCTTCCTGTGCTTCATTCTTGCACCCCTAGGTTTTTGGCTGGGGGCTGTTGGTAAATGATGACTAACATCAATACTTACTCGCATATATTTTGACATTGACACAGGTGATGCCATTGTGCTAAGTCCAGGTTGTGCTAGCTTTGATGAATTCAGAAACTTTGAGCACCGAGGGATGGTTTTCCGGGAGTTAGCCTTATCCTCGTAATACATTTACATTGTCCAACGACTCAGTTATGAAGTGTGCATTAGATAATCTACTTCTGCAAGTGATGACACCAGGTTAGTAATGGGTGTTTCTCTAAAAGGATTAAAAGCATTAGAAGTTGGTTGTTATGGTTTGGTTTCATATACTGGTGGAAATGCAGCAAGGCCTCTTAAGCGTGACAAGGAAGGTAATGTTTGTTTTAGCAGCAGTAGTTCACATGGAGAGTTGAAGGAAATCTTATGAGCTGACATTCCAGTTAGGTGGTTGTGGCTAAATAGCAATTTGTATTTAAACCAGGCTAGCTGAAATTCATTTGGCAAATTTGTACCTTCTTCTCTTCTGTGTAATCAAGAGCTATTTTTGACATTAAAAAGAAATTTGTTAAGACATTTTTCTTCCTAGTTTTCTACTTTGCATATGGAGTTGGATTCCAATAATATTTCGTGGTCAGGTAGTAATTACGCATTTTGGAAATGGTAGAAAATAATAATAAAAAATTATTTGAATTTTTTTTTTTTAAATTTAATTGATATTTTTTTTAAAACTCCTATTAATTTTGATTATGTAAGTAAATGAAATAATAATTTTATTAAAAAATAATGAATAAATAAGAAAATCATATTCATTAATATGAATAAAAATTAAAAAAAAATATATTCAATTAATATTAAGAAAAAAAATAAGAAAAAAGAAAAAAAATAAGATAAAGAGAAAGAAACGAGAGCGTATCTGAGAATCCAAAATGCAAATGAATTAGTAGAACAAGTTTTAGAAAGAGGAAAATCCATTGCTTGTCTCAACTGAAAAGTGCAATTCTCTCTCTCTCCTTTTTTTTTTTGTTTCTTGTTATTTGCAGGTAATTCTTTCATTCCTGATTATTCTTTTCTCTATTAATAATCCAATCACTTAACCCTTTCTTTTCAGATTCATTTATAATTCTTCCTTTCTTTCCTTTTCTTTAACTATCATTTTGCCTTTTCTCAATTCATCAGGTTTGCATTTCCCCTTTCTCTTTTCATGTTCATCATTTTTTTCAAAGTTTTCTTTCTTTTTTATCATTACAGCATTTTTTTTCTTTATTTAATTTGGTCTCCCTTGTTTATTTTTGGACATTTGTGCTCTTTATATTGTACATAGATATCAAATATTGAAAAGAAAAAGACAAGAAATCAGACAATGATACAATTAGCTCTATGAGTTTTAACATAGTTATGTTGGGGAAAATTCTTGTCCATAGGGTTTTACAGTTATAGCTTAGATGAGAGAGTTCCAATTTACCAAACCAGGTGGTTTAGCTCGTTAGGTGATTATAAGATCGTTTTTAATTCTGCAATAACAGAATTAGCATTGGTAATAATAATAGAATCGTATGGGTCTAGGTTGTTGTTGTTATTGTTTCCATAAGATGCTATCGAGTTCGGCTTTAAGTAAGAAAACAATTAGTCTGAATATGGAAAACGGATAGTAGTATTCATATATGATTTCAAATTTCTCTGGATTGAAGGAAGGAAGGAAGGAAGGAAAAAGAAAAGTGACTTGATCATTCTGTTCTTTGTTTTTTGCCTCTTGATATTTTCCTAATTGCTTCGGATCTTAACTTTCTCTAAGTAATCACTTTTTTTTGTGGGGAAAATTTTCTTTTGTTACTCTGACATGGAATTGAGTGGTGCAAAAGGAGGCTTGAGTTGATAATGAACCTAATCTGATTTTTGGCCAGGGTTCTCATGTTGACATGAAATTTTAACGCTAACCTTTTTCAGAGTTTCAAACTGAGAATTGAACATTCTTAACTCAGCAGTCAACCTAATTTGTTCTTTGGCTTGGACCATTCAGGTTCTGATAATGAGGTTAGAATTCAACAATTGAGCTAACCCAAACCTGAAGTTGATTCATTTTATTCAAGAGGAACTGTGTTGTCTGTATGTAATAAGATAAAGTAGTCTCTTATACTGTCTTTATATGTATAATCATAAGAATAATTATTCTTGTGATATGTTAAGTTGGGGGTGGGAAAGGGATTAACACTTGGGAACCCCCCCCATCGAGGTAGGTGTGATTTGTATTAGGCTATTGCCTTTGCCACTATAGGTGCAATTCTATGAAACAATTTTTCATGAAGTATAATAGGTATCAATGATACTATTATTATTGACCAAACCATTTTCCCCAACTGCAAAGTATAAAATTGCAAGTCAAGGTATTGAAATACAAATAGTCCTTATTTAATTTGCATATACTCATGCATGACGTATTGAGTATGGTTATTCCATAATTCGGCTGATACCTACCTATAATCTCTATAAATTGACTGATATGTAATGGAAAAAATGCAACTTGATTTTGCAAATTGTGATTATTTTATGAGTCAGCTAATTGTTTGGTGACATAATTTTGACATTTATGCCTTTGGATTTTTGGCCATTTAGCTCTCTGTACTGTGCTTGTGCATCAGGTTTTGCCAACATGATGGTTTGTTCTCCCATCAGCACATGTGCTAAGAATGTTGTCCACTTGAGGGGACGGATGAGCAGCAGTCTCTGCAGCGTCATTTCCCGTGGACCATCCAGTTCATGCTGTTATTGTGTGTATTCCGGACCCAAGACAAAATATACTGATCTTTCTGTTTCTAATACAACATCTGGTTCACCTGCTATTGGCTATCAAGAATTCCAAGCAGGCTGCTTCCGCTCATCCAGGCGAAGTGGCAAATTCCAGTCACTAACAGTTAACGAATCAATTAGTGGTAAAGGAAAACAGAAAAGACAGCTTGAAATTTCTTGGGCCGGCCAAAGTATGAAAATGAGGCTTTTGCTGCCTAAACAAGGAACACTTCAAAAATTCAAATGCATTGGAGGACCTATATCCTGGCCTCCAGGTTGTGTTTCTGCTGGCTTAGTTTTTGGTTTGTTGGTTTGTTATTCAAGTTCTGAACCAGTACATGCAGAAGCTGCTGGGGCAAAGGAGGGTAAGGAAGATGAATGTGAGTCTTCTCATGCTAAATTCTCTCATGGGAAAAAAGTCTATACCGACTATTCTGTTATTGGTGAGTGGCAGATTACACCCTAGTCCTTATAGAGCCTGGTCAGAAAGTACTTGCACGTAGTTATTGAATTTAAATTGGAGGTATCAGTTAAGTCACTTTCCTAAGTCCTACATTGTGTAGGAATACCTGGAGATGGAAGATGTATGTTCCGGTCTGTGGTTCACGGAGCTTGTTTAAGATCCGGGAAATCAGCTCCCAGCGAACATGATCAAAGAGAGCTAGCAGATGACTTAAGGGCTAAAGTACATTCTTAATCTGCTTCAATAATCATTTTCCTTTTTTTTTTGGGGGGGGGGGGGGTGGTTGTTTTATAAAAAAACATATTTTACTTCTGGTTGGTTTACTGATTATATATATATTTTTTTGTAACTTGCAATTGCTAAGTTTGTCGTTTTTGTTAATCATTTTATAAAAAACGTTTACTGAATCAAAACTGATGCTGGTTTTGTTTGCAAAATAAATCTTCTGTTACATTCCTTATCTAGTGAAGCTGACAGATTTGTTTGATGCATAATGCAGGGTTGTCTTTTCTGCAATGTGTGTAATTATAGCCCTTGATTTTTCTGATGTTTGATTAAATTCTCAGGTTGCAGATGAATTCATCAAACGAAGAAAAGAAACAGAATGGTAAGTTTTCTGAGTTGTAAGTCTGTTTGATTTTTTCAACTTTTAGACTCATTTCATTGTCCTTTTTGCTGTCACCTATTTTGTTGCCAGAAGAATCTTCCATCTATTGTTAAATACTATGAAATGAAAGATTAGAAAGACATCAATAGCAGGAGTCATGTAGGCAACTCGTTATTTTTAAGTTTCAGTTTACCGATGCCATTTCTGAGATGAAGTACTCCAAAGTGTTTTTATGATTGTCTTGTTCATGATGCAACCTTGCCTACCAAATTTTAATAAAGTATCCAAGCAGCTTCCTCTGAAGAGGATGCAATAATTAGTTCTCTACATGAAAAATACTTGTCATTCACCTTGGGCAAAAAACATATGACTTTCATGTTTCTAGAGAAGATATTGCATCACTTAGATTTGAATATTTTCTTCTAAACATGTATCTGATGGCTTAAAAATGCCAACAGGTTTGTTGAGGGAGATTTTGACACCTATGTATCACAAATAAGGAAGCCACATGTGTGGGGAGGTGAACCCGAACTGTTCATGGCTTCACATGTTCTCCAGTAAGTCTTTGTTCATTGTGTGTTTATTGGTGTAAACAGGTTTCTGTTTTCTTGACCAAGAGAACTTAATTGATAAAATTGTAAACATTACCGTATGCCATGGGCATATATTTCTCAGTATATCGTGATGCATCGCATGGCAGATTTTTCTTTTCCGTCTTGCCTTTTCTAAATCAATCAATGTATAAATATATCTATATAATTGGTGATGGCAGGATGCCAATCACAGTCTATATGTACGACAAGGATGCTGGCGGCTTGATTGCCATTGCAGAATATGGCCAAGAATATGGCAGGGAAAATCCTATAAGAGTTCTCTATCATGGTTTTGGTCATTATGATGCAGTGCAGATGCCTGGAAGGAAGCCAGGTAAATCAAAGCTTTAGCTTTAGATTATCACTGCAAATAAGTATTACTATTGAATTTCTAGAGCATATAACGTGTAACTATTTAGTTGCAAATGAAATGATTATTCAAAGATTCTTTATTTTTTGTTTGACATTATAAATTACTTTTCATTCCCTGAATATTTGCACAGGAAGAATAGTCGACAATATACCGAAAGTTATGGTGAAGATTACAATAAGAATTTGTTTGGGGAGAACCAAACGATAACTCTTTTTTGTTTTCGTATAAAAAGTAAAATAAAGTTATTAGTTAAAGAAAATTATAAAAATGATATAAATAATTTATTTATTCATTACAAAGGTAATAATGAAAAAAAATTATGTATTTTTACATGATGAATTAATAAAAATAAATATTTTAAAAGAAATAAAAGATTAAAAAAAAATTAAATTTGTAATTAGATTTGTTCACGAATTACACTACTTGTCAAGTTTATTAGTATAATCGATTCAACCCATGATATTATTTTATAAATAAATAACTAAATAAATAAATATTTTAATTTAATTTAATTTTAAAATGTTAATATAAAAATATTTTTAATTAAATAAAATTTGAATGAACTATTGAGCCAAATTCGATTTCAAATTTAAATATTAAAGGTATCGGTCGAGTGTGATGCGACTCGATTTATAGATATCTTCAAACAGTCAATGTCTAAATCAAAGTTTTTTTTCTTACTTTTTATGTTTGTTAAGACAATATTTAATAAGCGGTCAAAGTATTTATCAGATCTTTATACTTTAGAGTCTGGTGTAAATTAGTCCTTGTACCAAAATTGTATGTAATTTGATCCATTTACTTTTAAAATAAAAGCAAATAAGTAAAATTGTTAACATCCATAATAGTTTATGTTAAAAAGTTAACTAGACAATTTGACATGTTCAAAAATGCTGATGTGTCATAACACATTTGACATGGCACTAAAATAAAAATATTTTTTAAAGCTGACATAGAAATTAATTAAAAATAAAAACATCAAATTTTTCCTATTGGACAATATGATTTCACGAAAAATTGAAAAGCATCTGAGTTATCCCCTAATACCTATTTCACGAAAAAAAAGAAATGAAATTTATCTTACACACACACAAAAAAAAAACATTTGAAATAAGTAACACAAATGGTTATTAGATATTTTCTTAACAAATATAAAAAGTAAGAAAAAAAATTTTGATTTAGACATTGACTAATTGAAGATGTTTATAAATCGAATCGCATCACACTCGATTGATACCTCTAAAATTTAAATTTGAAATCGAATTTGACTCAATAATTCATTCAAATTTTATTTAATTAAAAATATTTTTATATTAATATTTTAAAATTAAATTAAAATATTTATTTAGTTATTTATTTATTTGTAAAATAATATCATGGGTTGAATCGACTATTGACAAGTAATGTAATTCGTGAACAAATCTAATCACAAATCTAATTATTTTTTAATCTTTTATTTTCTTAAAAATATTTTATTATTAATTCATCATGTAAGAATACATAATTTCTTTTCATTATTATCTTTGATATGAATAAATAAATTATTTCTATTATTTTTATAATTTTCTTTAATTAACAACCTGATTTTATATTTTACAAGTTTATGAAAAATAAAATAAATTTTTTATTTTATTCTCACCAAATAAGTTTTCATTTTAGTCTTCACCGAAAGTTATGCCATAAAATTTTTGACCAAGAGTTTGGCAATGTTGGCAAGTTTATTTTCTGAGTTAAAATTATTCTAACATGACAATAATTAAAAGTAGGGAACACTTTAGTTCTCAGCATGTGAATCTCATATGACTTTATTCATCACGGTTAAAAAGCTATAATTAGGACTGTAAACGAACAGAGCGTTCGATGAATCATTCGTGAACAGTTCGATTTCTGTTCGTTTATGTTCGTTTATTAAGCTAAACAAACGATTATTAATGCAATTTTCATGTTCGTTTATTAAACGAACCGAGTTCGAACAGATGTGTGTTCAGTTCGTTTATGTTCACGAACAAGTTCGTTTATGATTCGTTTTAAGCTCGTTTATTAGTTTGTTTAAAGCTCGTTTATTGTTCGTTTATAATATAATTAATATTATTATTATTATTTGTATTTTATTTTATTTATAATATAATTAATATTATTTAATAACTTAAATTTAATAATTTAGTAATAAATTAAATTTAATTACGTTTGTATTTTATTATTTTATATTTATAATAATTTAAAATTGACTTGTTTTATATTTGTTTGTTTATTTATTGTTCATGAACATATTTTTAATTGTTCGGGAACATGTTCGATTAAATGTTCATGAACATGTTCATTTAATGTTCACGAACAAGTTCATTTAATTTAAATGAACTTGTTCGTGAACATTAAATAAATGAACACGAACACGCTCAATTTTAAACGAACAGAGCTTGAACACAATTTGAAAATCCTTAATGAACACGACCAAACACGAACAAACTCAAAAATAAATAAACGAACACGAACAAGTACTTATTCGTTCAAACCTGATTCATTTATAACCCTAACTACAATAACGTCACTAAAAAAGTCTATTTGTTTTTGGTGAATGCTTTGGATCCGGTTTAGGTTGCCCGCATTTTTTTTTTCTCCATAGAAAAGAAAAGTATTGCCGATTTTATTCCATAAAAAGATTGCTTTGATAACTTTCTACTTTCTACTTATTAACAATTCGAATTCGTGGCTGCACATACTTTTTTCTGTTCTTATTATCATGAAAGGAAAGAATCCCACCATTCACGTGGGACAAAAACCATTTGGACGAAACCCAAAAAAAAACTAGTATCCTTTGCTTTTCTTTTTCCTTTCTTTCTCTCTCCCTTTTTTTTTTTTTTTTTATTTAGAAAAAGTCCATTGATAGCTGAAATGCGGTTATATATCTTTTTGGGTAAAAATGGTAGTGAAAAATATAAATTCAAATTAGGTATCTCTGTACCATTGACTCAAGTTCTCTTTCGGTATCCATTTGGATAAACTTTGAAATTAAAAATAATAGCGATGCGATTAAATAAATATTTGTTTGGATAACAAAATAGTGATAGTGGTTAGACTTGTCCAAAGGTTGGGTTATTTGTTCAAGTTCGAAGGTTCGCTCGATATTTGAGAGGGTTTGGACAAAAATATTAGATTCGAAAAATGAGTTTGGATCAAAAAATGAGGTCTGTTTAAAAAATAGATCGGATTTTGGTTTTAACATTCTGTTTTTTAATTTTATAATATATTATTTTTATATATATTATGTAATTTATATCATATAAAGATTAAATATATATAATATTATAGTGTAAACATTAAAAAATATGTTAAGTTGTTCATGTTTAAGAACTTAATAAAAAAAAATATATAAAATTACTAAAGGTTAAATAAAAAATAACATTTTTTTAATAAAAAAATTAGAAAAGAAAATTATAAGGGCGAGTTTAAACGGGTTTAGATATCCATTAACAAATATGTGTAAGCTTAGGTAGAACTTGAGGTCCATATTTCGAGTCGGGTCGGGTTTGGACAAATATATATAGTGTTGATACCATATATAGACTCGGTCCGAATTCGACTCGAACCATGAATATCTCTAGTATTGGTGATGTGAGAATAAAAAATGACTATTAAAAATGTTAATATAAGAGTGTATTGATAAGTTATTTTTATATATTTTTTAATAAAATTTAAATTTTAAAATTTAAATAAATATTATTTTTATATATTTATTTAAATATTTAAATTAATTATTATATAAGTATATAAATTTATTTATTGTATTAAATGAATAATTTGAAAATATTTAAATATAAATAAAAAAAATAAGTTAATAAAACAAAAACTGTAGGAAAAAAAAAGAATAGGGTGAAAAATAATTTTCACGGCAGGTTTAGGCCTCGTTTAGCATTGCTTCTGGTATAGCTTTTGAGGTCAAAAGCTACTTTTCACTGCAAACGCAATGCTAAACAGATAAAAAAAATTGGCTTCTGATGTTGAAACCATGGTTTGAAAAGCCAACCAAAAAGCCAAAAAATGTAATTTTTGGGCTTTAAAAGTTGACTTTTGGATAAAATGACTTTATTATCTTCACATCTCCACACTTTTATTATTTTAAACATATTTTTTTTTCGACATTTCAATTTCCTACAATACATTTTCACAGCTAAACACTTAAAAGATTTTAAACCATATTTTTTACCATATTTTTTAAACATATTTTTTTAACCTAAATTTTTTTTTTCAACAGCAATACTAAACTAGCTTTAATTATTCAACAAATTGGATTTTTGCATCTCTAGTTCTAGGGGGCAGTGCGGGGCTGCACCATGGGTAGGGCTGTAATCGAGCCGAGCCGAGCTCGAATACTGAGAAGCTCGAGCTCGATTCGAAACTCGAGGCTCGAAACTCGGTTCGAGCTCGATCGAGTATCATTTTTTAAGCTCGAGCTCGGCTCGAGATAAAATCGAACTATTCGAGCTCGATTAGGCTCGTTTATATACTCGAGCTCGAGCTCGAATTAAGGGTTTTTAAGTATGTATATATATATATATATTAAGGGTAAAATAGTAAATTAATAATAAAAATATTATAAAAAAAAGCTCGATTAGGCTCGCGAGCTGCTCGAATCGGGTATTAAGATACTCGAACTCGGCTCACTCGATAGCTCGAGCTGCTCGAGCTCGAGCTCGGCTTGATAATGACCGAAACAAATTCGAGTTTTTTTCGAGTCGAACTCGAGTAGTTTGCGAGCACAGGTGTCTCGTTTACACCCCTAACCATGGGTGCAATCCAAAGGAACCCATGGTGCAGTTGGGTTAAAAAATCTCTTTAAAAAAGGTTGAATTCTATCGCACCTGTTCAAATGGTTCGGTACAATGGAATCCAAATGTACTTTGTTGATTATTGGACCATTACAACTTTTAACCAACGCAGCACCGTCCATTGGTTTTTTTTTTGGATAAATTTTAAAAAATATGCTCTAAATAGTTAAATTATTATTAAATGATTTAACGGATAAAAAGTTTTTGAAAAAAAAAAGTTAAAAAGGATATTTTAAAGATAAAATAGCTCTTAATGAAAAAACTTTCTTTTTCTTTCTCCTCCAATTCAAAAAATATTATTTTTTTAATTTTTAATTAAAAATAAATTTAAAAAATAAAATATTTAAATATTTATTTTTTTAAAATTTAAAAAAATAAAAAAAATATTAATTTTAGAAATATTAATTTTATTATTTTTTATTTTTTAACTAAAAAAAGTAAATTAAAAAAATAAAAATATTTAAATATTTTTTTTTTAAATTAAAAAAAATTTATTTTCAGAATTTTTTTAATTAAAAAAAATAAATTAAAAAATAAGAGAAAAAAGGAGGAGAAAGTTTTTTTATCAAAGGTAATTTTGTCTTTACAATTTTCTTCCTAACAATTTTTTATTTTTTCATTTCTCTTTTTCAAATAATTCTTACTCATTATATCATTTAACAATTATTGTATTGTTGATGGTATATTTTTCAAATTTACCCTTGTTTTTTTCTTTTATTTTTTTCTTCATCAAGTTTGGGAACTGAAACAGATAGACGAAATAAGAGATTTTATATAGTATTTATTAGGGTTTTTTATCAAGATATTGCAAAAAAAAAAAAAATTATCAAACTACCAACGTTTTCAAATTATATACCAAAATGCGCCCATTTGAAAATCAGTTGGAAAATCGTCATATGATATGGCGACTTCCCAACTATTTTTTTTTTAATTTTGCTCGAAAGTCGTCATATGATATGGCAACTTCCAAGCTTTAAATTTTGTAAAATTAAAAAAATTGCACTTAGAAGTCGCCATGGCGACTTTCAAGTGCAATTTGTTAAATTTATTTTTTATTATAATGTTGGGAAAGCGCCATATGATATGGCGACTTCCCAACACCATTTTTTTAAAAAATTTTAAATTTTAAATAATATTTTTTATATAATTAATTAATTATTTAATTTTATATTAATTAATTAATTATATATATTTATAAATATAATTAATTATTTAATTAATTAATTAATTATATATTCAAGTATGTTACTGTTTTAAAATGGTAAAAATAATTAACTTAAAATTTTAATTTTACAAAATTAAAGTTTTAAATAATAAATTAAAAAACTAATTTTACAAAACTTAAAAAATTTATACCGTTTTCCAAACTAATTTTTTTAATAAATTTAAAAATTAATAATAAATTTTAAATAACAAAATTAATAAATAATCATTTAAAATTTTAAAATAACAGTTAATTTTTACATTTAATGAAAGAAAAATATAAAAAGTACATGATTATTATACAAAATGTACATTATTAAAAACATCTACTAAAAAATACATGATTATTATACAAAAAGTACGTTTATTCTAATTATTTACGGAGGAGCTCCCGTATCGCGTGGTGTTGAGCGACAATGTCGAGCTCTCCTATTGCGTGCTGGTTGGACCCGTCGTTGAACCTCGTCAGTGGGAAGTATTCGTTGTCGACCTCGTCCTCGACCTACCGCCACTGGTTCTGGTTCTATGTGATCCGCATGCTCACCCACATCAGTCGATGGGAACGCACTACTAGAGAGACCCACATGTTCTGCATCAAAAAATGAAAACCCACTGCTCGAGGAGCCAGCACCCATAAAGGAAACTTGATTACTAGATGGGTCCACAAGTGATTTAATACCAAATGCTGACGTAAGGGTTCCAAACTGATACATTGTAGTTAGATATACTGAACTTGGACTTTGGGTGAGGAGCTGGTCATCTAACCTCTTCATTGGCGGTTCTGGTCGGTAACACTCATCAATATCAAATCCGGAGTGACTGACTGAATGACGATGACTGGATGCTACGCCATGTTCTGGTTGAGGTTCAGGATGACTAAATGAAATTCTCGGTGCAGTGAACTTAGTCGCATGTGATGAGGCCGGTTGATGCGTACGCCCACGTTGTTGGCTAGGTCTAGGAACTTCCATTTCCTGTGTAAGACGGACTGGATTTGAAGTCTATCCGGGAAATGGAATACTCCTAACATCCTCAAACTCCGACGGTGGACAAACAAAATGCCGACCTTCATTTTTAAACCATCTTATGTAATCAGCAGATGGGTTGAAATTATTACGAACAATGGGTATACCTGTCGGAATTTGTTCAGAACGTTGATTCCACAAATGGATCCATTGTCGATGCTTCGTAGGCCAAAATACTTCATGGCACCCACACATATCAATCTTGTGAATCTTATCAAGGTTCACCGGTGGTTGCGAAATTGGTTGTTGCATCCCAAATTATCGCAACACCCTGTCAGTAGCGTGCCACTCTATATATGCAAAGTATATCAATGCTGTGTTTGCTATCCATATATTGCAATTATTAGTTGTATTCGATAGAAAACACGCCATAATTTGATTTGAAGAATATGGCATCCACACAAACTACGAATAATTATTACAAATTATTAGTTTCATATGGATTAAATACAAAAAAACTTGAATGTAACAATCGAAACATTTACCTTATGATATGTTTCTCGATCTAGTCGTGATCTTATAGTTCGAAGGTCGAGCGGAATATAGCTACAATCTTTAGGATGACTCCATCTGTTAAAAAGCATATAAAATCTTAATAGACTTAATAAAAATACAAGTTCGTACAAAATTAATAAGAATAGTCAAGATTATTACCTTCTTGCAATGGGGTATACAAGCGGAAAATTCTCGCGCGGAGTAATAAATGACAGTCAATGCCAAGCCCATGACTGCAGAAGCAGTAAACATCCACCTATGTCATGGCAGTCATGAACTGTAGCCCGGCACAGTTCTCTATACAAAACCGCCAAACACGCAGAATCCTAACTATAATTTGTTGCATGCTCTAAATCACGAAGCAATGGAAGATACATTAAATGTATCCGACTGCTCGATTTGTCGGGCATTAGCATTCCTCCAATCAAACGTAAAATATATGCTCTAGTAGCATATTTTATCTCTTTTGTGCTTGCATGTTCGGGGAGATTTTGCAATGACTGCAACCACATTTTTGTCACCATTGAGCCCTTGAGACACTCTTCTGGAGGTACAACACCCAATAAATTTTGGCACTCTTCATTCCAATTTAGAAGACTTGCGCCTGTAATTGGCATGCCATCCACTGTATTCCAAGTTGAAGCGCAACATCTTCTAAAGTGATCGTGCATTCACCACACGAAAAATGAAAAGTGTTCATCTCGGGTCTCCATCGTTTAACCAACGCACTAATTAAGTCTGGCAGAAGCATACATTGTCGAATTTGACTTGCATGATAAAATCTGGCACTCTTTAAGTGGTCGATAATAGATGGATGTTGATATTCAAAAAAAAATTCCTCGATCGTAAGACGCGAACAGGGTCATGTTCATAATTAATTAAATTAAATAATTATAAAATCATAAAAAAATTAATAATGTAATCTCTTTAAAATATAATTAATAAAAAAATTAATTATGATAAATAATTAATAATAATTTTATAAATTTACAAAAATTAATGCAAAATTAATCAAAAATTAATAATGATAAATTATAAAAAAAATATGATAAAAAATTATAAAAAAATTTACTAACCTCTTGATTGTATAACCGCGGATATGTGCTTATCTTGCAACCTCAATAACGATGAAGCCATTTTGAAATCAACACTAAGAGAAAATTTTAGAGAAAGAGAGAGAGAGTAGTCTTTGAAAATTTGTGTGAAAAAAATAAAGGTGAGGGGGTATTTATAGGATAGTAGGGGGTGGGATGGCAACGGTCAATTGACCGTTGCCTTTAAATTTTAATTTTTTTTATCCGTTTAAATTTAAAAAGGTTAAAATTTAATTTTTTTTTTTACTGTTGTACAACGTTCAAATTTTAAAAATTTTAACAAAATTAGTTCGGAAGTCGCCATATCATATGGCGACTTCCGAACTATGTTTTCAAAAAAAAATTCAAAATAAAGGTTAGAAGTCGTCATATGATATGGCGACTTTTGACCTATAAAATTTAATTTTTTTTTTTTAAAAAAAAAAAATAGAAGGGAAGTCGCCATATCATATGGCGACTTCCCATGGTATTTTTTTTTAGAGCATTTTGGTATTTAATTTAGAATTATAGGTATTTTGATAATTTTTTTTTAACAATATTATGATAAATTTTCCTATTTATTATTATTACTAAATTATATACTTATGTGCGATATTATTATCAAGGATAATGTAAATGTGTATATTGTCTTGAAGGTAGTAGCTCAATTACATAAAAATTACCAAGATAATTATAAAACGAAGTCAAATAAAATAATATAAAAAAATCATGTATCTTAATCTTGAATAGACCTGCTCATGGGCCGGACAACCCACCCGGCCCGTACTGGGCCGAGTCTGGGTGAGCATTTTTATGATCCGGGCTGGCCCGGCCCGGCTTGAATCATTGTTCACATAATAAAAAAAATATTATTTTTTTAAAATTTAATTATAAATATATATATATATATGAACAGTGTATTCGGGCCCGCGAGCTGGCCTGGGCCAAGCCTGGACAAAAAAGTTTAAAAAATTTCGGGCCGCAACCCGACCCGGCCCATGAGCAGGTCTAATCTTGAACATATTCAAATTTAACAACGTATTTGGTTCATTGAAGGGTTTAGTCGGCGCATTATAATAATACAATTGTTTGGTTCATCGAATGAGTATTCGATGATGAAATTAAAAAAAATTATTAACAATGTATGAAAGACGAACTATTACTTAAATTGTTATGTTTTGAATGAAGCCAAACGTATACTCTGTGTAGAAAGAACAAAACCCACTGCAACACAAACACTCAGTCAGCATACAAAATCAAATGAAGTATCACCAACAAATCAAGAAAGAATCTTCAACAACTCTAAATCAAATCTACAGGATTCTCTTAGATAAACAATGTTTAAATTTCAAATTACAAGCTTAGAGTTTAGCTCAGATTCAACAACTTTATACTTGTATATATATACACTTTTCCTCAATAATGAAAATATAGATTGGCTTAACAGCTGTTCGATCTCACCTCCCTACCCTCTCCAATGGCTGCCAACAACAATACCTCTATCCCTGTTTCTGTCAGCAACCATAACAGCGCTCAAACCGATCCCATTTCAATCAATGCAACCGCCCAATTACCATTGAAACTAAATTCCTCAAACTTTCCATCCTGGCAAATTCAGTTTTTCTCCCTACTTGATGGCCATGACATTACTAGCTATCTAGATGGCACCATTTCATGTCCAGAGGTTGTGCTTTCAACCAATGGCATCCAACGCCCAAATCTTGCTCACTCTCTTTGGCGCAGGCAAGATAAATTCATCCTGCATGCTATAGTAGCTTCTGTCTCCGAATCAATCATTCCTATCATTGCTACTGTCAAAACTTCTAGGGAAGCATGGCAGAAACTTTCAACCACCTTTGCAAGCAAGACTCGTTCCAGAGTCATGTCCTTGAAAAAAAAGCTTACAATGTCAGCACAGGAAGGACGATCAATTGCAAAATATATGCAATTCATGAAATGTACAGCAGATGATTTGGCATTAGCACAAACAGCTGTATCAGAAGATGATCTTATCATCTTTGTCCTCCATGGCCTTAGCACAGACTTCAAAGAAATATCTATAGCCATTAGAGCTAGAGAAACTGCAATCTCATTTGAAGAGTTGCATGATAAGCTGACTGACTATGAGACCAAACTCAAGCAAAAAGATGCCTATCATATGCCAACTACCACTGCTACTGCCAATTTTTCCAGGAAAACTAGAGGTAACCAATCTTACAGAGAAAGAGGTACTTACTTTTATAAGTCAACTGCTGCCACTCGTCATTATCCTGCATATTACAAAAAAAAAAAAATTCAACTCCATTGACAATTTCTCACCAACAAAATTAGTCTGTCAGCTATGTGACAAACCAGGGCATAGTGCTAAAACTTGCAGAAGCTCCAAGACATACCAAAAAGAACCAGTAGCCAATCACATCACAACCTGTCAGCAAAAGAACTCTCCAAATTGGATTGTTGACACAGGTGCTTCTTATCATGTCACGACAGACTTAAACAACCTATCTCTCTACACCGAATATGGAGGACCAGATGAAATTCTTGTTGGAGATGGAACAGGTTTGAAAATCTCTCATATTGGCTCATCTGTCATATCTACTCCTAGTAAGCCCCTTCATTTGTCAGATGTACTACATGTTCCTACCATGAAAAGAAACCTACTTCCAGTTTCAAAATTTTGTCAAACTAATAAAGTCTCTGTTGATTTTTTTTTTTCATATCATTTCTTGGTGAAGGATCTCGCTACGGGGGCACCACTAATGAAAGGCCTGAGTAAAAATGACATTTATGAACTACCAAGTTGCATGCCATCTCCTCCAAGCACCGCTCGAGCCAGTTGAGTGTCAAAACCTCAACCACCTTATGGCATAACAGACTTGGTCATCCCAATGCAAAAACTCTCAATTACATGATTAGAACTTTTGATTTTTCTTGCTCTTCCTCAAATAAAGAGTTTGTATGGGACTCATGTTGCTGCAATAAAAGTCACAAATTACCATTTTATCAATCTACCTTAAAAAGTTTCAAACCATTAGAATTGGTCTACACTGATGTATGGAGACCTACCCATATTAAATCTATGGATGATTTTTCATACTATGTTATCTATATTGATCATTACACTAAATATGTATGGCTATTTCCTCTCAAAACTAAGTCTGATGTCTACCTACAGTTTCCAGCATTTAAAGCTCTAGTTGAAAAATATTTTGGAACTCCTCTAATTTCTATGTACTCTGACAATGATGGTGAATACACTAAACTATCCAAGTTTCTTGACTCTCATGAAATCACTCACCTCACCACTCCCTCTCACACACCCCAGCATAATGGCACAGCTAAAAGAAGACACAGACACATAATTGAAACTGGTCTCACATTGCTTCATCATGCATCCCTGCCTCTAAAGTTTACACTCTGAGGTATTAGTGTATGTACAAACACAATTGGTTTGGATTGGGAGGAGAGGGGAGCATACAAATTTCTACTTTTTGTGGGGCGTGCGTGTCGTATGCTGTGGAAGTTTTTGAATCTCAAAAATGTTATGTAATAGTAGCTGATGATCTAAATTACGTGAAAGACCTTTTTTTGAAGTGGAAACTGAAAAGTGAGACTCCACTTCACAAGCATGGGTCCTCCTGCTTGAATGATTTTCTGGCATAAACATAGGAAAACCCTGAACCCATATTACAAAGGGAGATTTACATTTACGTGTAATGAATGGCAAATATATTAATGGCTGATTATTTAGTAAATAAGAATTGGTGTGTAAATGTGTAATGATATTTATGGAGTGTAAGAATGGGATAATTATTGACTGTAACCAAAAAACAAAAATATCCTTTAAAGTACCAAAAAACCCTTCTAAATACAGTCAACTTTTTAATTTTTTTTTTTTTCAAATTCCCTCCTAACCCTCCCTAAACAAGTTGAAGCAAAATTTTTGAAAAATCCCTAAAAAAACCTATGCTAGAAGAAGATGGGAGAGATGGTCGCTGGTCGGATTTACCATTCTATGACTGATCGACAGAAAAATTTTAAATTTAAATTGCAGTCATGTTATTGTATTATTACATTTATTATGGTTGTAAAATATAATAATTATAAAATAATTTAAAACAATTGTGATATTGATAACGAAAAAAAAGTTCAAATCATAAAAATAACTCGCATCGCAAATACTAATTAAATCCTTAACCAACAATAGCCTTGCCGCCGACGAATGGAGGGGTAGAGAAAATCGGGGAAGGCCACCGGATCTAGGCTAGATCCGACACTAGCATGGTCGAATCTCGCTGACCTATCGATGTCGGATCAACCCAGATCCAACTGGTCTCTCTCCTCTTCTTATTTTCTCATTTTTTTTCTCTCTCTTTCGATTTAATTTTACACTTCAAAAATATTCATGCTACGCAATGAAAATCTATAATTATTAAAAATATGTTTAATCAATATTAATGAATATTTTTTTATTTTTTGTGATAACATTTATTTATTTATTTTTGTTAAAACATTTTATGAATGAGTATTTTCGAAATTTAATCAATAAATAGAGGATATATGAATGCTAATGTCTTATTATTGGATTATTTGATTGATTTATATTTGATACATTGTCAATGTATAGATCTATACATTGACAATAAACCATATGACATCTGACAATAAATCAAATACAAACTCTTATTTAATTATGTACGGGTCACAATTTTTTTTATTTTAAAAGATTATAAATAATTTCTTTATTTTACTATTTTTCATTATTTTTATATATTTAATAATCATTGTTTATAAAAAAAGTAATAAAATAATTTCTTACCAAATACATTAAATATCATGATAATGGTAAGTTTAAGAAAAAGAAAAGAAAATTGTTTAAAATTAATAATATTTAATATATTGAGATTATGTTTTAGTTGTGGGCTATTCATGCTATATAGGAAGTATATAATTTTTTTTTTCAAACTTATAAATCATCTAATCACAAATTAAAAAATTAAAAAAAAATCAGAAAAAAATTAAAGAAAAAAATTATTTTTAATTTTTACTATCCTTCATTATTATCCTAAAATTTACTTTATTACCTTATTACTTTAATTTCTTTTCAAAATTATTCCTTTTTAGAATTATTTGCTCTATTTTGTAATTTTTTCATTTTTAAAAATTTGTATGATATTTCTAGAGGAGTTCTCCCAACTTTATTTATGAATATTTTTATTTTATTCTAATATATGTAAATTGAGTGATAAAAGACATATTTTTTGGGCAAATCAAGGACATATATATAAGTATAGATTCTTTCATTCCATTTTTAATAAATACTTGAAAATTACACATGAACAATAAATAAATAAAATATCTTTCCAATCCCAAAGACAAAAATACCCCTTAAAACCTTTCATCTTATGAGGAATATTTTGATGATTTTCACTATACCTTAGAATCAATATACTTAAGATGATTTAGGTATTACTCAACTCACAAATGTAATTATTAAATTTACTTAATATTAGTATCCATTTTGAAATAATATGGAAACATGATATAATCAATGTTGGCAAGTTGGCATGATCGTTAACGTTAATATTTTCAGTGTTTCGATTTACGTAGTAGTACTATTACTATTCTATTTGAATTTTTTTATTTCTTAAAAGTATTTATATTTGATATATATGTTCAATATACATTTAAATATGGATATAAAATATAATCTTTTAAATATATAAAAAAAAATAAAAAATAAATATATCTATATTGAATATATATCCGTAAATCATCCAAATAACGTAACTACCTGCTACATCCTTTTTGATAAAATAAAAAAAAAAAAACAAAAAGAAGACAGTACTACTACTTCATATTTGATCCAAATTACTATTACATTTACAATTTTGATTCAATAATTAATAAAAACTGAATTTAAATCTCTTATATTCCAATATAATTATATAAATAAAGAAGCTTAATTATTACTAGTGTAAAGTATCAAAATCTGGATCCATCCTGTTTGTTTGTATGTGGTTATAGACTTCTAGTAACAAGAGAATAGTCAAAATGTTTTCAAACTACTTACATTTTGCCTTTTGGAGACAACCAATAAAAGATAAAAAAATATAGATAGAACAACTTTTCATGTCATCGCACAATTAATATTATATTCCAATGTGTCATCTGATTAATAATAATAATGTCTTTGTAAGTTTTTATTATAACAGTGAGGTGACTAATGTCCAATCTATTAATAATTATTTTTGAATTCTAAGCGAGTGATATTTTGAATTAGGTTAGAGATAATTTAATCTATAGTAAAACAAAAACAATAATGGATCTCACTTTTTTTTAAGGGTTTTAAAATTTTATTTTTAAATTATTATTTTTGAGTTTTAAAGACTAAGATGGTATTTTGAATTAGGCTATAAATAATTTAGTCTTTCTCTATAAAAATAAATAAATAACGGGTCCCACTTTTTTTTTTTTTTAAGGTTTTAGATTTTTATTTTCAAATAATGTATTTAAAGAGTTGGTCTGTAAGTTAACTCGTGTGTCGATTTAGAATTAGTACTCAATCCATTCGGGAATTTTTTTTTTTATTAATTAATTTTTTTTTTTAGTTTTTTATTTTTAAATCATATATTTAAAGATATTGGTCCGCACGTTGACTCGCGGGTATTTTAATTTTAAATAATGTATTTAAAGAGATTGGTCCGCACATTGACTCGCGGGTCGATTTAGGATCCTTACCCGACCCACTCGGAGAAAAAATTATTTTATTAATTATGTTTAGTTTTTATTTGATTTAAATGATGTATTTAAAGAGATTGGTTAGCATGTTGACTTGTGGGTTGATTTAGGATCCGTACCCAACCGTCTTGAAAAAAAACATATTTTATTAATTATTTTTATTTTAATTTTAAATGATTTATTAAAGAGATTGGTTCGTACATTGACTTGCTGGTCGATTTAGGATTCACACCCGACCCACTCGAAAAAATAAAATAAAATAAAATATTATTTTATTAATTATTTTTAGTTTTTTATTTTATTTTTAAATGATGTATTTAAAGAGGTTGGTCCGCATTAGAGGTGGTCATGGGCCGGGCCGCGGCCCGTTTTTTTTTTTTCCTCTGCCCAGGCCCGGCCCTGGGTAGCCCAAGCCCGCCCGTTTAGGCCCAAATCACTGTTCATTGAAATAAAAAAATAATTTTTTTTTATAATTAAAATTAAATAAAATAATATTATTATAATAAAAATCACTGTTCCGGGCCGGGCCAGCCCGGAACATAAATTATCCTGCCCAGGCCCGGCCCATATTGGACCGGACGGGCTGCCCGGCCCGTGAGCAGGTCTAGTCCGCATGTTGATTCGCGTGTCAACTTAGAATCCGTACCCGACAATCTCGAGAAAAAATTGAAAAAAAAATTATTTTATTAATTATTTTTATTTTAATTTAAAATGATGTATTTGAAGGGGTTCGTCTGCATGTTGACTCAGAGGTCGATTTAGGATCCGTATCCGATCCGTTCGAAAAAAAATATTATTTTATTAATTAATTTTTTTTTTAATTTTAAATAATGTATTTAAAGGGGTTGCTCTGCACGTTGACTCTCGAGTCGATTTAGGATCCGTGACCTGACCAGCTTGAAAAAAAGTAAATAAATAAATTTATTTTATTAAATATTTTAATTTTAAATGATATATTTAAAGGGGTTGGTCAGCACGTTGACTCGCTGATCGATTTAGGATCCATACCCGATCCGCTTAGGAAAAAAATTCAAAAATTCAAAAAAAAAAAAAAAGAACTTGTTACTAATCTATATGAGAAAATCGATCCTACGAGAGAATAAAATATAAATCACATTTTTATTTTCTTATTTATTAACTTTTCCCTCTTATAAATAAAAATATATACTGTACAATAAAATCTAAATATTTTTCAAAAATATATATAAATAACATTTGAAAATATATTTGTATTATGTAATTTATAAATAAACAATTATCATAAATTTAATTTTCATAATTAAAAAATATTATGATAATAATATTAATATTATTATAATTTAAAATAAAACATTTAAATAAATTATTATTATTTAATAAAATATAAACTAAAATTAATTTATTATTATTAATTAATTAAAAAAAAAAAAAAAATACCCCGACTAAATGATTTTTTTTCCAGTAAACTAATAATAAAAAGCTCCTTTTATAAAAATTATTTAGAGGAATTCAAACCTTTTTATATTAAAAATACTGTTTAGAGGAATTTAATTTGTTTATATTGTTAATTAGATGATAAATTATCTTACAAATTTAAATTAATATAAAAAATTATGATTAATTATTCAAAAAATTAAAGTTAATAAAAAAAATTCAATTATTATATATAAATTCAATATGTCTTCTAACATGTCAAATAAATGATCGATATATATGTACGTAGAACCAAATATCAGAAAAATATTAGAGCAGTAACATATAGATACAATATTGACGCTAAAAAAATATTAGAAAAGTGATTGTTATGATTCTAATCAGAATTCAAAATTTCTGATATTAAGTTAAGTCATCAATTATTTTAAAATTTTAAATTAATAAAAATATTTAATTATTATATTTAAATTTGAATAGATAAAAAATTCATAATTTAAGATAAAAATTAAAAATATTAAGATTTAAATTAAATATGTTAAATATTATATCTTAAATCTTAAGTCTGGGTTCAAAGCAATTCAAATTTTTGTATACAAAACCAGCCAAGTTTCTCTCTCTCTCTCTCCATTCTCAACATCGAGAACTCCCCACCCACCCACTTTCAATTTCAAACACATCAAAGAACTCTGCTTTTCCTCTTCTTCCTCCCTTGCAACTTCTCGTTGCATGAAAATTAAAATTTGATTATGATCCAATGAAGCCTTAGAAAGACTGGCATTAACAAAAGCACAAAGAAAAAGGATGCTACTTTCAATTCTTAAAGTTGTTTCCTTTCTATTTTTCTTTACTTCACTGGTTTCCTCTCTCAATTCGGATGGTCTCTCTCTTCTTGCTCTCAAAGCAGCCGTAGAATCCGACCCAACTCGTTCCCTTGACAAATGGTCTGAGTCTGATTCAACCCCATGCCACTGGCCGGGAATCGCCTGCACCCGCAATCGAGTCACCTCAATCTTCCTTCCTAACAAAGGGTTAACCGGTTACATCCCATCCGAACTTGGTCTCCTCGACTCGCTAACTCGCGTGAGTCTCTCTCAAAACAACTTCTCAAAACCCATTCCTTATCGTCTCTTCAACGCTACAAACCTCATCTACATTGACCTTTCTCATAACTCATTCTCCGGCTCAGTTCCTCCACAAATAAAATCCCTCAAATACTTAACCCACCTCGACCTTTCCTCCAACTCACTCAACGGGTCACTTCCTGAGTCACTCGTTGAGCTTAAAAGCTTGACAGGAACTCTCAACTTGTCTTACAATAAGTTTTCCGGTGAAATTCCAGCTTCTTATGGAGAGTTTCCAGTTATGATAAGCTTGGATCTGAGGCACAATAATTTAACAGGGAAAGTGCCTCAAGTTGGTTCTTTGTTAAACCAAGGGCCCACCGCATTTTCAGGAAACCCTAATCTTTGTGGGTTTCCGTTGGGAAATCTTTGCCCTGAAGCTCAAAACCCTAGAGCTGTTTTAAACGCTGAAGAAAACCCAAAAAATCCCAAGGGTCTTAGGCCCATTTTTGATGATGGGAATGGAGAAAAACGCAAGGAGAAAAATGGATCGGTGGCTGTTCCTTTGATCTCAGGCGTTTCGGTGGTGATCGGGGCGGTTTCGGTATTTGTGTGGCTGTTTCGGAGAAAATGGAAGCCTGGGGAGGGTAAAGTGGAGAAAGAGAAAAAGTGGGAGGAGGTTGATGAGGAAGGGCAAAAGGGTAAATTCGTGGTTGTTGATGAAGGGTTTAATTTGGAATTAGAGGATTTGTTGAGGGCATCTGCGTATGTAGTGGGGAAGAGTAGGAGTGGGATAGTGTATAAAGTGGTGGCGGGGAGGGGATCCGGCACGGTGGGGACTACGGTTGTTGCAGTGAGGAGGTTGAGTGAGGGTGATGCAACGTGGAAGTTGAAGGAGTTTGAGGCTGAAGTAGAGGCTATTGGGAGGGTTAATCATCCCAATGTTGTCAGGTTGAGAGCTTATTATTATGCCAATGATGAGAAGTTGCTGGTTACTGATTTCATCCGTAATGGAAGCCTGTATGCTGCATTACATGGTAACATTCCTCTCCTTGCATTGGTTTTTTTTTTTTTTTCTTCTAAATTCTAGTGTTATGCTACTCTTGAATTAGTTAGTGACATTTTCTGAAAGTCCTTAAGATTGTTGAATGAGACCCCTTTTTGAATAATGGGCGTATTGGACATTGATTTCATGGTCCCTTGCTCACTAACTTTATTTTGTCATTAAACAGAAGTCAATGTCTTCGGAACATACTTTGAAGTTCTATCTTGGTTATGTTTTGCTATGATTTACTTGCAATATACGTGTACAATGATGAGATTGTGTTCCTTTTAGCCCTTCGGATTGTCAAACAATCTGAATTGGGTCTTATTTATAGATTAAATTGTTACTTTGTTACTTCAATATCAATGTTCTGCTCATGATTTGTTTAGATGGAAAGAAAAACCCACGGTTTTTTATCTCATTAAAGTATTGTTAGGAGTTTTCATGTATAATAATGTTTCTGAGATTCTTTATGTAATTTCCACTGAATACACATAAATTCTTGGTTTTCAACTGTAGTGCTTAAAAGTCTAGAACATACCTGTAATCATTTTCTAATACATAATCTTTGTACTTTATATTATGTAGCTGGTTGAATCCAATGATTATTACATCTGATATATTAGTATATTGGTTAATTTAGAAGCATTGTTGCTGTATTCATTTACTTGTTGAAATCTATTTGTCAAAATCTTCTACTTATTTTCTTCATGAGTTTCTATACTTTGCACCGACGATTATTAGAATAAACAGTCAATATTTTCTTGGCCTATTGACCCTACTAATGCCTCGCAAGTTTCACACTACCTGTCGTTTTCAAGACAGCTCCTGTCTTGGACAAGGATTGGGCAAGATACTGTGACAAGCTAAAGGAGACTCAAGTTGTTTCCAAGCACCTAAATTCTTGAGCTACTTAACAGTTTGGTGGGTTTTGCTCATCTTTTGTTAGGAATTTTGTTGGACATTCTTGGAAACTTCCTGATTTATTATCACTAGATAAAAAAGAGAAAAGCACCAAACATTATGATGATATAATATAAGCTTTATTGCTTTGCCTACTTCGATGATGATCATATTCTTTGCCACAATTTCTTTTTCCTGTTGAGGGTGTAAGCTGAAAACTGCATAGGAGCTAATTTTAACATTTGGTTACATTCAAAGTGTTTTTTCCATTCCTAACCTATACACGCTCACACCCAAGTAAACAATCAATAGAGAATCTGATATAAGCCTTTTGGTATTACTTCTTTCGAATCACTTTCTGGATCTTCTTAGAGGGTTTGTTTGTCCTCATTGGCCCTGTATTAACTCAGCCTTGGTTCACCTATGACATATTTCTCTTGGTTTTTTCTTTTCCAACTGAGATTTATGCTTCGTTTGTCTTTTATTGATCATGTCATTTCATTACAAGTATGCTTAGAACATTTCTGACAATAGTGGTCCTGCTAATGTGCTGCTCATACAAATTGAAGAACCAAAATTTATTGAACGGACCCCATCAAGGTGGCTGACAAGTGCATGGTTTTTTTATGCATTGGATTTTTAGTTGATGACATTTAACAAAATGTGGACCACTGACACAATAGTTGTCTTGCTATTATCTGAAGTGCATTCATATGTCTATTCACTATTGCATTTGCATGTCTCAGGTTTTGCTCTAAGAAATTCCCATGAAAATATCATTCTTAAGTAGATTGTTTGGTATAACTCTGCAATCAGTTTGCATGTGAATTGGTCATAGTACGAAAAGTGAGAAAAAAAGGATTCTTAGGTCCAATGCCGTTTTGGCACTCCAGAACGGTAAGAACCCCTTCCCATCGTGCTTCCAAATGAAGCCTAAGAAAAACAAGCATTTCTACGGTGCTTTTTGTTTGATTATGGTGAAATCTCTGATAACAGACGATGTGAAACATAGCCATTTTAACATGTTTTTATATTATGCAGGAGGGCCGTCCAATAATTTGCCACCACTTTCCTGGGCTGCGAGGTTGAGAATTGTCCAGGGGACTGCAAGGGGTTTAATGTACATACATGAATACAGCCCTCGAAAATTTGTTCATGGCAACTTAAAATCAACAAAAATCCTTCTTGACAATGAACTCCAGCCTTACATCTCTGGGTTTGGACTCACTCGTCTCGTCTCTGGGACTTCCAAATATTGCTGTTCAGTAACCAAAAAGCTGAACTCAACCCAAACCTTTGCAACCTCTGCAGTGGGCTCAAGAATTTCAAGTTCTGATTCTTACCTGGCACCTGAGGCTCGAGTATCCGGTAGCAAGTTCACTCAGAAATGTGATGTGTACTCTTTCGGAATCGTGGTATTGGAGATTTTAACCGGTCGGGTACCTGATGCTGGACCGGAAAATGATGAGAAGGGATTGGAAGGTCTTGTGAGGAAAGCATTTCGAGAGGAGCGTCCTTTGTCTGAAATTATAGACCCAACACTTCTAACTGAAGTTTATGCAAAGAAGCAAGTGGTTGCAGCATTTCACATTGCGCTCAATTGCACAGAACTGGACCCAGAGTTGCGCCCTAGGATGAGAACTGTGTCGGAGAGTCTTGATCGCATCAAATCGCAGTGAAAATATTATGTTCGAGTTGTAAAGTTCCATAGTTGTGGCTAACCCCCCTGGCTCTGTTGAAGCTGTTTTGGTTTCTGAACTCCTAGGATGCAGGGTCACTTTGATGTATGACTTGTTAGATTATTGTTGTAATCAAATGCGTTATCTTTGAATGTTTTGATCTGTCCACATTCGAATGTTGATCAAAGAAGAATATCCAGGTCGTATTCCAAAGGATTAGATACTTGAAACAAGGCAAATCGTTAGGATATCATCAAGCAAAACCACTCTTGTCCCTGAAACAGCATTATCAAAAGCCAATATATCAGACAAAATGATCAATTTTAGTATAAAAATAGGTGGATGAAACATCAAACTCGGCATAAGCAGCAAAAGAAGGGAAATCTTTGATTCCTTCTTTCTACAGCTCAGTTTCTCACTATCAATAAATGCTAAAAGGAGTAGAAAATTCTAGGTAAAATCCACAATCCAATCCATTTGTTCGTACTTGTATTTAAACCCTTGTTTCAAGTCTTATCTATATCTAAAATATAGAGTGAATTGTTTACTTGGCAACTCAAAATACTGGAACTTGATTTACATCTGTAACCAGACAATTCCAGGTTTAATGCTTCAATTCTGGATGAAGACAAGCCATCGGGATAAGAGGAACATTGTAATAAGACAAAGCAAGACTATGACAGGAACCGAGTTCGCTCCAATAGGACCACTTCAATGATTAAATGAGCAAGAACACCCAAAAAAAAACATGTTTTAAGAGTTGTCTTGTCTTAAGAGAGGGAACTTACACTACTTAGGGTCGAAAGACTTATTCCATAGTCCACATTTCTTGGTGTCTAAGATTGGCTCCACTAGCAACATGGGTGTAAAGGTATCTCTAATAATTGAGAGAGGAGATCTCACAGAGATGATGAGGGGTACAGTTCCTGTTAGTAAAATTGGAAGTCTTTATGACAAAAGATTAAAATGGTAGCAAAATTGGAGAGAGTTCGAAATGGTTAAGAAAAGATGGTTCGAGTAGATCAAAAAGTTATCCCAAGTATGAACAATAGGTTCCTTTAGTACTTAAATATTCCAAATTTATCTCTAAGGAGAGATAATGAAGGGTTATTAGTTATCTGCTCATGGGGCCGCGATCTGTTATTTTTTCATCTTATTCAGGTTCGGTCCATCGGCTTGGGTTATTGTTAATTATATTAATAAAAAATTTAAAAATATTTTTATATTAATATTTTTATAATTAAATTTAAATAAAAAATATTTTTTTTAATAATTAAATAGTGATACGGGCGGACCGACTTAAATCATAAAAACTCATTTTCAAACCCGACCCAATATTAGTTGGACTTGTCGCCCGACTCATCAGCAAGTCTAAGTTAGTATACCATAAAAGCTAAATAATGAATAAGAGGTACTTAAATATTCCAAAATGGTTATCATTAAATAAGGGTTAGTATTTAGTATTTTTTTTTTATAATTGAGATTGTCAGGATTTTATCTTTAATTATTGAAATGAAGAATTTAATACTGCTAACAAATTATACGACTTTTGACTACTTTAGTGTGTTTCCATAAAAGTTAAACAGCATTTTTCAAATTATCACCAAACCAAAAACCAAAAGGTCTACTTACTTATCCAAAAAAAAAAAAAACCAAAAGGTCCTATTGACAAATCAAGGGTCCAGTAAAAAAAGGGACTTACTGTAAACATAACCTAGATACAGCAGAGATTATATATATTTTTAATCAGAAATGGTAAATATTATTAAGGCCAATGGAAAAGAACTTAAGTCACCTTGTAGCAAAAGCCATATTTGAATAAAAGAGATTACAATTTATTTATGATGGCAAATACTAATTTCTAGTTCAAAGTAGAATTGTTTATGGGTCAAACCGAGTTAGGTCAGACCCGGTTAATAAATAAATTTATTTGTTCAAAATTTTGCTTGATAAGTCAAGTTTTTTAGGCCTATTTTTTATTTTTTAATATTAAAAAACTAAAATTTTATATAAATTTTAAATATATGTTATAATTAAAATTAAACAAAATATTTTATTAATTAAAAAATTAGCCTAAATTGGATCGGGCCAGATCCGAATTTTAAAAACCTTACTCAAGGTTGATCTAGGACAGATTGGTAGCTTGATCATTGGACAAATCTAATTTAAAAGTACATCAAAGTGATTTTTTAAAGCTTTAATGATACAATACTATTAATTAGTATAAACTTTTTATTATCTTACAAACATCTCAACGGTCAAAAAATTGAGATTTCAATTTAGAAGATTAATTTTTGAAGAAAGATGATGAGATTAATTTATAGGATGATAGAGATATTCGAAATGTGTAATTGAAAGTTCATAATTAAATGTAAAAAAATCTTAAATTCCTAGAACGAGATTATGTTATAAAACAAATGGCACTTGCTGCATACTTATAGTCATCTTGGGAGAGGCCTAACAAAGTTGAAGGAACAGTTTTTCAACGATGGGAATCTACCGGCTGTGAATCCTCATCCTTTAAAACTTAAGGTCCACTTATAATTTTAATTGCATGACATGTTTTTAATATTTTGCAAGTCCTTTTTTATTCAATGAGTCAACTTGTTAGACAATTATATAGATTATCCGAATCTAAAAATTATTTAAAATTTTTGATCTGAAATAATCCAAACTAAATTCGATCCGACCTATCCATTGAATAAACATGAACTTTTATAGTCTACCATGTGAATGCTTATTTGACAAAGATAACAATCATGTAAACCGTTACTTGATAGAAACAATGAATTTTAGTGATTTTATGTAAATAAGAATTTAATTAAATAAATAATATTTAAAAAATTAATTGAATAAAATAACAATATAAAAAACTTATCTGAAAATTTAATTTTCTATTTTGGTTTTTTTTTTCTTTCATTAGCATGAAACTTTTTTTCTAATTTGATTTTATTTTTATTTACCTTTATTTCACATATATAATATCTAATTCGGTTTGTCCTTGATTGCCAACCATTGCAGCAAACAGGTAACCTATGCTGTCAAATAGAACTCTAATCTCTCTCCCAATGGCCTCTGTTTCATGCTTAACAGCACATTTACTTGCCTTTACTTCCACACACAAAAAAAAAAAAAAACTATGTTCAATGCTAGAGCTTAAGATCAAAAGGCTTTTTTTTTTTTTTTTTCTTTTTTAATTAAGGGTTTATTCTATTTGGTTTATGCAGTCATTTTTAAGAGTGACATCCAATAGGTCTGAAGTTCGAATCCCAGCATCTGCAATCACTTCTCCTATCCTCAAGTTACGGATTTCTTTGTATCAAAAAATGTTTCGGAATTTACCCTCTACATAAATGTAATGCTAAATTTGATTCAGGTTTTGATTATTTCGAGTTTATATAGTTGCATATGTTTCTATGCATCTGACAGCTTTTTTATTTGATAATAGGCTGCCCCAAGTAACCAAAACACCAAACCAAATAGTGTGATCTTTGCTGATTGCGATGGAAATGGTAAGCTGTGTTAAATTGTCCAATACCAGCCCAAGAAAAAAAAAATAAAAGCCTAACAATGTGTGGTTGCAATTGTGTGGTTTAATGTGTGGTTGTAGTTGTGTGATTTAAATGTGTGGTTGTTATTAAACAACAATGTGTGGTTGCAATTGTGTGGTTTAATGTGTGGTTGTAGTTGTGTGATTTAAATGTGTGGTTGTTATTAAACAACAATGGGTGATTGTAATTTATTTAGATTTTATATTTGTGTGGCTTGTGTTTGTCTTGGTATTGTATAAATACCCCCCTCCCTTGCATTTGTAAATCATCAAGTAGTAAGCTTCAATAAGCAATAAAAGTTCTAAGTTTTCCTAAAGAGTTCTTCTCTAAAGAGTGTAGTCTAGAGTGAAGTGTGAGCATTTGTGAGTTTTCCTAAAATCTAAACTTTCTTCTTTGAGTGGTAAAATTAGAGTTATCTACTCTAAGTTTTTCTCAACAATTGGTATCAGAGCTAGGTTGTGAGTTACTACCATGGTTACTATTCACACGTGTCACTATATACTTTTATAGTAATTGTTAACATATACGAGATTTATTCAAGTATATGGTATACGATACTATTCACGTATACGGTACTGTTCACGATGAAATAGTTATTCAGGTACTATTTTTGGTTTGAGCGTTCTTGAGTCGTGAGGAGTTTGTACTCTACAAGTTTGTGTCTCAAAATCAAGCTTGTTCGGTATTGTTAGAGTCTTGCCGACACGATGGGTGATCTTCAAGTAGTTGGAGGAATCAAGAAGTTCAATCACAAAAATTACAACACGTGGAAGACGTGTATGATGTCTTACCTACAAGGTCAAGACCTTTGGGAAGTCGTTGGTGGTAGTGAAGTTACGAAGCCCGAGCAAGAAGATGCTCAAGGAACCTTGCGCAAATGGAAGATTAAAGTGGGTAAAGCCATGTTTGCCCTTAAGACCACAGTTGAAGAAGAAATGTTGGAACACATACAAAAGCTAGAAACGCCAAAAGAAGCGTGAGATACTTTAGATGCACTCTTTTCGAGAAAAGAATGACACAAGACTTCAACTTCTTGAGAATGAATTATTATGAGTTGCACAACGGGATATACCGATTGCTCAATACTTTCACAAGGTAAAAACGTTATGTCGTGAAATTTCTGATTTAGATCCTACAGCTGCTATTGGAGATACCAGGGTAAAAAGAATAATTATCCATGGTTTGAGGCCTGAATATCGCAGCTTCGTTGCCGCTATACAAGGATGGCCAACTCAACCATCACTTGTAGAGTTTGAAAATTTACTTGTTGGTCAAGAATCTATGGCCAAGCAAATGGGAGGGGTCTCGTTGAAAAGTGAAGAGGAAGCACTCTACACCAACAAAAGCAAAGGCAAATTCAAACAGCACGTCGGTGGTGGATCTAAAAAGTATGGTGACAAGACAAAAAGTCATCAAGGAGAAGGGAGCTCTCGTCCAGGGGGAGCTTCAAAGAATAGTAGCAACAATAAAAGATTTGAAGGTAACTGTTACAACTGTGACAAGAAAGGTCACATGGCAAAAGATTGTTGGTTTAACAAAAGGCCCGCTGAGAGCAATGCTGCTACTTCTAGTACAAAGGAGAAAAGCGAAGATGATTGGGACGCTGAAGCATTTTTTGCTATGGAAGAGGAAGAGTTAGCTCTCACAGTAACAACGGCTGACCGAATTGACTATGAGAATGACTGGATTGTCGATTCAGGTTGCTCAAATCACATGACAGGCGATAAACAGAAGTTGCAGAACCTGTCAGAATACAAGGGAAATCGCATTGTTGTGACAGCTGATAATTCAAGATTACCGATTACTCACATCGTAAGACGGTAGTAGCACCTCGATATAGTCATAATCAGGTACCACTACAAGATGTTTACCATGTCCAAGGCATGAAGAAAAATTTGCTTTCAGTGGCACAATTAACATCGTCAGGTCACCATATTCTGTTTGGTCCAAGAGATGTGAAGGTATATCGTGATCTCAAAATCTCAGGACAGCTGATGATGGAAGGACGACGTCTGGAGTCAGTCTACGTGATGTCAGCAGAGTCAGCATATGTAGACAAGACAAGAAGGAGCGATACAGCAGATTTATGGCACATGCGGTTAGGTCATGTTAGTTATTCCAAGCTAAGTATGATGATGAAGAAGTCGATGCTTAAGGGACTTCCTCAGCTTGACATAAGAACAGACACAGTTTGTGCAGGATGCCAATATGGTAAAGCACACCAATTGCCATACGAGGAGTCAAAGTTTAAAGCAAAAGAACCATTAGAGTTAGTTCACTCTGATGTATTTGGGCCCGTTAAGCAACCATCAATTAGTGGAATGCGGTACATGGTGACGTTTATTGATGATTTCTCCAGGTATGTGTGGGTTTTCTTTATGAAAGAAAAGTCTGACACTTTCTCAAAGTTTAAAGAGTTCAAAGAGAAAGTTGAAGGAGAAGTGGGAAAGAAGATATGTTGCTTGCGCACAGACAATGGAGAAGAATATAGCTCAGGCGAATTCTCTCAATACCTACGAGAATGCAACATACGTCATCAGTATACTTATGTCAATACACCACAACAGAATGGTGTAGCAGAGAGAAAGAATCGGCATCTTGCAGAAATTTGTTGGAGTATGCTGCATGCAAAGAATGTACCCAGAAGATTTTGGGCCGAAGCTATGAGAACCGCAACCCATGTGATCAACAAACTTCCTCAACCAAGGTTAGAGTTTGTTTCACCCTTTGAGAAATTGTGGAAAATGAAACCTTCAGTCAGCTACTTTCGAGTATTTGGTTGTGTATGTTATGTATTTGTTCCTGATCATTTATGTAGCAAGTTTGATAAGAAAGCAACTAGGTGTATCTTTGTGGGATACGACAACCAAAGGAAAGGGTGGAAATGTTGTGATCCTACGAGTGGAAGATGTTACACTTCACGCAATGTGGTATTCGATGAAGCATCTTCCTGGTGGTCCTCAGAAAAGGAGGTGTTGTCAGATTCAAAAGAATTTGAAGACATGCTACAACAGAAAATGGGAGAGTATATTGTCCAACTTCAATCAACTTCAGACGAAGTAGAAGACCTATGTGATGATGACGATGACGAGCAAGTGTTAGTCCAGAGTACTTGGCAAACTGGTGTGTATCAACCAGATGTTAGATCGAGTGAAGTGGAAGAACCATCTCCACAATCACAAATCCGAAGGACAACAAGAGCACGGAAGCCAAATCCCAAATATGCTAATGCAGCCATAGTGGAAGAACCAATTGCAACAGAACCTGAGACGTTTGAAGAAGCATCACAGAGTTCTGAGTGGATTATGGCTATGAAAGAAGAGATCACTGCGCTTGAGCAGAATCAGACTTGGGATCTAGTGCCAAAACCAAGAGATGTGAAACCCATATCCTGCAAGTGGGTTTACAAGATAAAACATCGTCCAGATGGGTCGATTGAAAGGTACAAGGCACGGTTGGTGGCTCGTGGTTTCTCTCAGAAGTATGAGCTAGACTATGATGAAACGTTTAGTCCGGTGGCAAGACTTACAACCGTACGAGTCCTACTTGCCCTTGCAGCCAACAAAGACTAGAACTTGTGGCAGATGGATGTGAAGAATGCATTCCTTCATGGAGAGCTAGATCGGAAAATCTACATGATTCAACCATTGGGATTTCAAAACCAAAATCATCCTGAGCATGTGTGTAAGCTGCGAAAGGCACTTTACGGATTGAAACAAGCACCTAGAGCATGGTATGGTAAGATTGCTGAATCTTTAACTCATAGTGGTTATTCAGTGACACCTGCAGATTCCAGCTTGTTTGTCAAAGCTAATGGAGGAAAGCTAGCTATCGTATTGATATATGTGGATGATTTAATCATAACTGGTGATTATGAGGCAGAAATTCTTCAAACCAAGGAGAATTTATCAGTTCGTTTCCAAATGAAAGAACTTGGACAACTCAAGCACTTTCTTGGTCTAGAGGTTGATCACATACAAGAAGGAATATTTCTCTGTCAACAAAAATATTCTAAAGATTTGCTAAAAAGGTTTGGAATGCTCGAGAGCAAGCCAATTTCAACACCGATGGAACCAAATGGCAAGATGTGTGCACTTGAAGGCAAAGACTTGGAAGATGCAACTATGTATCGACAATTGGTAGGTAGCCTGATCTACTTAACCTTGACTCGACCTGACATTTCTTATACAGTTGGTGTGATGAGTCGGTATATGCAAAATCCAAAGAAGCCTCATTTAGAAGCAGTTCGACGAATACTGAGATATGTGAAAAGTACAATAGATTATGATCTTTTGTACAAAAAAGGTGAAGATTGTAAGTTAGTTGGTTATTGTGATGCTGACTATGCAGGAGATCATGACACCAGGAGATCAACAACTGGGTACATGTTTAAACTTCGTTCTTGAACAATTTCTTGGTGCAGTAAGAGACAACCAACGGTATCATTGTCAACTACCGAAGCTGAGTATCGAGCAGCAGCAATGGCAGCTCAAAAGTGTACGTGGCTGATACAACTAATGAGTGATCTACATCAACCAGTAGATTATGCAGTTTCGTTGTATTGCGACAACCAGTCAGCAATTCGTTTGGCAGAAAATCCAGTCTTTCACGCAAGAACCAAACATATAGAAGTGCATTATCACTTTATCAGAGAAAAGGTTCTACAAGAAGAGATTGAGATGAAGCAGATCAAGACAGATGATCAAATGGCAGATTTATTCACAAAAGTTTTGAGTATCAACAAATTTGAAATGTTTCGTCGTCAACTCAACATGGTGCAAAGAGGAAGAGCTGGTATTGAGGGGGAGTGTTAAATTGTCCAATACCAGCCCAAGAAAAAATAAATAAAAGCCTAACAATGTGTGGTTGCAATTGTGTGGTTTAATGTGTGGTTGTAGTTGTGTGATTTAAATGTGTGGTTGTTATTAAACAACAATGTGTGGTTACAATTGTGTGGTTTAATGTGTGGTTGTAGTTGTGTGATTTAAATGTGTGGTTGTTATTAAACAACAATGGGTGGTTGTAATTTATTTAGATTTTATATTTGTGTGGCTTGTGTTTGTCTTGGTATTGTATAAATACCCCCTCCCTTGCATTTGTAAATCATCAAGTAGTAAGCTTCAATAAGCAATAAAAGTTCTAAGTTTTCCTAAAGAGTTCTTCTCTAAAGAGTGTAGTCTAGAGTGAAGTGTGAGCATTTGTGAGTTTTCCTAAAATCTAAACTTTCTTCTTTGAGTGGTAAAATTAGAGTTATCTACTCTAAGTTTTTCTCAACAAGCTGATTATTCTAAGGACATTTAAGAGTTTAGGCCCTATTGACTTGAAAAGGCTTGGTTAAAGGTTCAAATTCAGATGGTTGGCTATAATTCTTTCCATCTAATTACATTTGATGTATCTCTAATTGTAATAAGTAATGGTATAGAAACAGATATATAGTTATGTGAGCAAACCATCTAGATAAGATAACAGTTTGGCCATGCAGGTAAGTCTTTTTTCCTTTTGAAATAGCATCGGATAATTAAATTTGATAATTCGTGTATTTGTATCGTGTTATTTTTACGTGTCATAATTATGTTTAATAATTTATTTTATATAAATTTTGACATTTTATATTCGTGTTGTATTCATGTTATTTTTTTATATCGTATCGTATTTTAATTATTTTTTTAATATTTATATTCAAAATTAACAGGTCTAACCACAATGTAGTGAAAATGTATATTTCTGTTTAACAGTTCTTTGTTCTCAATGCAAAGGCAGTGAACTCTGTTGATTTCTTCAAGCGACAATTTAAAGCCGGTGACTCCTATTGGCTTTGAGGATAATAATCCTAAAATTGTGTTAATATATTTTGGATTTATATTTGATGCACTGTTAGTGTATAGATTTATACATCGATAATATATCCCACGATGTCACTTGTCGGATTAGGGGTTAATGATTAGAGTTAGAGGTTAGGAGTTAGAGTTAGGGGTTAGTGGTTAGTGGTTAATTTTTTAATGAGATGTGGATTCACTGTCAATGTATAGACCTATACACTGACAGTACATCAAATACAATCACATATATTTTTTATTATATTAATTTATTAGCATTTACATCTTTTATTTTAATTAATGAATCGAAAGGTTCTTTTTTAAGGTTTAAATTGATAACTCAATTTTTTATTTATTTTACATCTTACTATTTATTAATCTTTACATAACTAGAAATTAACCTTCTTTTACTTGTGATGTCCATTAATTCTAGCATTTGTGATCTTGAACTTGATCGCAATTTTTAATATTTATTTTACATTAGAAAATGTGTTTAATTATGCAACATTTGCAAATGGGTTGTGAAATGAGATATTTGAATTTGAAGACTTAGTAAAATAGTAATATGAGTTTAGGGTGTCTATGTAGCCCTTCAAATATCGAAAGACATATAGTTTTTCTTTTTAGAGACTTATAACATTTTTGTTTATTTGAAAAAGAAAGAAAGAAATATTCAAATCATGTTTATGGGTCATGCCTGCAATAGTTGAAATATGATTTTTTTTTTTTTTGGGCTCTCCACTCTTTCCCACTGTGATTACCACCCACCATTACTCTTACCCCAATTTCCACAATCTGCCATTGTCATTTTCCAAAACAAAAAAAAAAAACAAAAAAACAAAAAAAAAAGCTTTTGATTGTGTTTTGTTCACTTGGGAATTAAGCTGATATGGTTCAAATAGTGTTTTTTATTTGATAATTAAAAAAGGGTATTTTAGAGGGTACCCGTATTTTTTCATTTGATAATTAAAAAATAAAAAAGTATTCCTGAAAAAAATTCTAAGCCTAAGCCTTTTGATATTTGAAAGACTAGTTTTTTTTTTTATGTGAAAGGCTAGTTATAAGATGCCTAAACCCACTTTATTATTTTAGGGGTCACATAGACATAGGTAGAGTGATAATAGTTTTGTTCGGTCAGTTTTGAATAAAAATTGTAATTAATATGTAGTATTTTAATTTTTTAAAAATTAAATTAAAATTAAATTGAATATCATTTTAAAAATTATTATTTTATAATATTTTTTAGTTTTGTTTGTTAATTTAGAAACAAAATACTTATTTTATATTATGAAAATAAAAATAATTAAAATTTAAAATTTTGTTCGATTTGAGCAATTATAGTTTTTTAATTTGCGAATAAAAAATCAAACAAAATCAAATAAATTTATTATTATCTGAATTAAAATCAAACTGATTTTAATAAAGAATCAAAATCCAACCATCGATTTTCAATTTTTTTAATTTTTTTCTCGACCCTACACATAGGTCTGCCATTTGAATAAAACAAACTTTCATTGTTGAACTTTTGACAAAACTTGACGTGTCACGTGATAATCTATATTATATATAATGAGAGTAATTGAATTAAGCGATATCAATTTAATTGAGAAAATTATCAAATTTTTTAAATTTATAATGACTAGCATCTATATTATATATAATGAGAGTAACTGAATTAGTGTCACGAGTCAAGTGACACCAACTCGGTTGAGGAAATTACCAATTTTTTTTAAAATTATAATGATTAGTATTTATGACACATGCAAATGAATGTGAAATTTTTTCTTCAAAATAAAAAATAAAATAGCACAACAAAACATAAAAAATTGAGTGGGAAGTTAAAAAATTGCATCTTTTATTAATAAATTAATATAGATGATTAATTGCATGACATTAAAATACATATACCTTTAGTTTTATATTTATAAAAAATTTATTTGAATTTTTTTGGTAAATTCATCAACTGAGTTGATTTTATTTGACTTGTGACATCAACGCAGTCACTCTTTTTATAATAGTTTAGATTATAAAATAAAAGATATTAATATCTTTTTAATGTTTTTTAAAAAAGATTTTTATTTTAAAATTTTTTTATATTAAAAAATTATTTAAAAAACTGCATTTTTTTTAAATAATTAATTTGCTAAAAAAAATATCACCTGGATGTGCAAATTCTAGTTGCACCAAAAATTAGTGACCCTCTCCATTATTTTTTTTAAGTAGTGGTGGAGAGTAGAGGTGTCCCTAATAACACTGAAATTTTCAGCTCAAGCTTTGTACTATTTATCCTCTCTTTAAAATGGGTTTATGCTTACTAATTTTTTTAATTTACAACCTCTCTTGCTTTCTTTCAGGGTGAGATATTGCTCCTTTACATTGTTTCTAATGCAACGGGGATTAAATCAATTGTTGTGAACCTCACAAGTTTGCAAAACTAATGTCTTTGTTTCTTTTCACAAACTTATAATTAGTAGTTTAAAATCCTAACCTTCTTTTGATTTTCAAGGACTATGTACCCATAACTATGTGACTTCTTTTATTTGATCAAAATATTGATGCCTAAATATAAATCAATGTTTTCTGTTATGTACAATTTACAATTTTTATATTTAATATTTATATATAACATTTTTTAAAATAACTAATAAAAATATTGTCATAACGGTTTTTTCGGACCGCTACGACGATTTTTATGAAAACACAAAATATGGAGTCGCCACCAATCTTTTTTGCTAGGTGTGATTGGCCACCTATTAAAACCGGTTTTAGTAAAATATTCTAAAATTAATTAAAACATTTTTGTAAAACCAATTTCGAAGTCCGCGCTTTGAACCAGAGTAAAAACAAAATTGGGTTCGGGAGTCAGTTACGTACGGGGAAGGATTAGCACCCCCGCAACGCCCGTTTAGAAAACGGTACCACTTGATCACGTGTTATCTTAAATCTCGGTTTAATGGATTTAACATCGGTACTTAAAACTAATTCTCCTTTCCTTTTATTTTATTTTATTTTATAAAAAAAAAAACATGTTTATTATTTTTGAATTTTTTTTGGATTATTATTATTTTTTTTGAAAACGAAAGTGAACACAAATTTATTATCGAAAATACTCATTAAATATTCCCGACACTCTCGGTGGTATTTAACGAGATCTTCTCACCTCAAGACATCTCAAGAATCACAACCGTGATATCTTTCGAATTCCGTCGTCGGCAATTTACATCCATTTTTATTCAAATGCGTATGATGCGAATATTTAAATATATGATGCATACGGCTTAACATATAACTATAAAATTAAACATGCGAATCGTAATATTAAGAACACGAGCATGGCAAAATATCGAGCGCAATAAACATTCGCTCTTTATTCATTTTTTTATTTTGATTATTTCCATTTTTTTTTAAAACGAAAACGAATTCTTGTATCGAGCATGTCGCTAAATACTCCCACCACTCGTGATGATATTTAACGAAATTCTCGCACCTCAAGATATCTTAGGAATCACTACCGTGACGTCCTTCGAATTCCGTCGTCGGTCATTTGCATTTATTATTAAAAATCCTTTTTTTTAAAGTTAAATTAAAATGCTTTTAATAATTATTTCCGAAATAAAATAAATTATCTATGTAAGAATAACTCCCGAACCATTCCGATATTTTCGATAATGTTTCGATTATTATTCTTACTCGGACCATTTCAAAGAACGATTGATACTTCGACCATCCCGAGAAAGAAATCTGTTTTTAGAGAATTTTACTTACCGAAAATGATTTTAAAAGACATGTATTAATTAGAAAAATTATTATTTTAATATTTTAAAATCGAAACCGAATAACAAAAATATATCGAATGTCGGACAAAATAATAAACAAAAATAGTGGTGAAAATCATACCTGGAAAATGTCGACGATCCGAAAATTAGAAGGCCGAACTTGATCTTCGTAAAATCGCCTGAAAATGTCAAAAATCCAAAAAAGTCAAAACTTCAAAATCGATCATTGTGAATTTTTCTTCTTTTTTTTTAATTATTTTTTCCTTTTTTTATGTTTTTATTTTTAATTTTTTTAATTTGTTTTGATTGATTTTTTTTAATTTTTCTTTTTTTATATTTTTATATTATTATTATTTTTTTAAAAATTATTATTATTATTTTTTAATTTTAATTTTTTTTTTTAAGTTTTTCTCTTTTTTTCTTTTCTTTCTCTTTTTTTTCCTTTCTTTTTCTTTTTTTCTGGATCAAAACGCCTGGTTTTGGGCTGCTGGGCCCAAAACCAGGCTTGGCCTGCTGGGGCCAGGCCTTTTGGGCCTGGTTCGGCGCGGGCCGGATCCGGTTTGGGCCGGAACCGGTCCAGGCCTTCCTTTTTCTTTTTTTTTTTTATTATTGGTGGCCCGAAACGGGTCGGGTGCGCGGACCCCGGGTCGACCCGCGGGTCCTGTGGACCCGCTTCCAGGAACCAAAACGGCGTCGTTTGACGCCTTTGTTTTTTTTTTCGGACCGGGTCGGGCGCGCGGATCCCGGGTCCACGCGCGGACCCTGGGCAATACGGCGTCGTTTTGACGCCGAGGGTTTTTTTTTTTTTGAAATAAGCGGGTGACCCGCGCGGACCCCGGGTCGACCCGCGGGTCCAGGCGCGGGTCACCTTGACCCGATTCAGGGGGCTATATAAGCCCCTTTTTTTTATCTTCATTTCTTCTTTTTCTTTCTCTCTCTCTCCCTCTCTCTTTCTTCTTCCTCTTCATTCACCAGAACAAGAAACCGGCGGCCGGACCACCGCGCCGGCCGCCATGCTCCGTCATCGGCCGCCCTCGTCGGCGGCCGATGAGCTCCAAATTTCGGATCCGAGGGGTTTCGACCCCCCTCGTCACGGATCAGGGCTCCGTTTAGCCCGGATCCTCACCGAATTTCGTAGATCTAGGATTCGAACCTCAAACGTTTTTTTTTTTGCTGCTTTTGCTGTTTTGGTTTTTTGTGTTTGGCTGGTTTACTTTTTTTGCAGGGCTCGTTTTTGGGTGGTTTTTGGCTCGGAGGGGGGGTGTCCGATCTCATGGCCCTCCGATTGGAGGGCTCAGATCTGGGGTTTTTGGTGGGTGCGAGTCTGGGGGATTCGAATCGGTGGGGGTCTCTGGGGGGATCCGAATCGGTAGATCTGGCTTCCTCCCTCCTCTGTGGAGGATCGGATCCTCCTCCTCCTTCTTGTTGGTGGCCGTTCCAAAAGAAAAGAAAATGGGGGATTCGAATCCCCCTCTCCCCCCCTTTTTTTGTTGTCTCTCTTTTCGATTTTATGGTGGAAAAAAAGGGGGGTTGAGTGTGCCAGGTCGGTGGCGTGGGAGGCTGGTGGCGTGTGGCAGGGAGGCTGGTGGCAGAGGGCTGTCAGGTTAGGGTTAGGTTAGGCTTTCTGGTAGCTAGGGTTGGGTTAGGTAGGGTTAGGGTTTGGTTCTGGGTTTGGGTTTGGGTTTAGGCCCAAATTGGGCTTGAAAATTGGGCCTGTACTGCAGGCCTGGTGCTTGGGTTTGTAGATTGGGCCTGGTGAATAGCAGGCCCGGTTCGCACTTGGCCCGGGTCTGATTCGGATCTGACCCGGACGAAAATTGGTTATTACAGCTGCCCCTCTTTGCACATTGCTGAGAATCAGGAATAGGGCAAAGACAGTATAACCAATTTTTTCCGGTTATTGAGATCCATTTTTAGCGAGGCTCTATCATTTGGAAAATAAATTGCTCCTCTAATCAGAGGCTCTATCACTTGGAAAAATAAATTGTTCCTCTCATCAGAGGCTCTACAACTTTGAAAATAAATTGCTCCTTTCATCAGAGGCTCTACAACTTTGAAAAATAAATTGCTCCTCTCATCAGAGGCTCCACAACTTTGAAATTTAAATCGCTCCTCTCATCAGAGGCTCTACCACTTGAAAAATAAATGGCTCCTCTCATTAGAGGCTCCACGACTTTGAAAATAAATTGCTCCTCTCATCAGAGGCTCTACGACTTTGGAAAATAAATTGCTCCTCTCATCAGAGGCTCCACAACTTTGAAAATAAATTGCTCCTCTCATCAGAGGCTCCACAACTTTGAAAATAAATTGCTCCTCTAATCAGAGGCTCTATTACTTGAAAAATAAATTGCTCCTCTCATCAGAGGCTCCACCACTTTGAAAATAAATTGCTCCTCTCATCAGAGGCTACACGACTTTGAAATTTAAATTGCTCCTCTCATCAGAGGCTCCACAACTTTGAAAATAAATTGCTCCTCTCATCAGAGGCTCCACGACTTTGAAATTTAAAAAAGAACTTCGAATTTTGACAATGAGTTTGAACACAACTTAGATCATCACCTCACTTACTACCTTAGTCTTACGAAAGTGAAGACTCATTCTGGATATCCCATCTCTTTCTCGTTTAGTTTTGAAATTCCTTGTCAGATTCTTAAGATATCGCCACTCGACTAATCATACCGAGGCTCGACCTTTCTTAAAGTAACGAGTTTGACTTCGCAAGAATTGAAAATGGTACCCGGAGGTTTTGAAAAATGTCATTTTGAAAGATGTTACCCGGAGGTTTTTTTGAAAGCACATACTTGGAGGTCTAAAAATGTTACTTCTTTGAAAGTGGTGCCCGGAGGTCTTATTCTTGACTTTGAGAGTGATGCCCAGAGGTCTTTATCAATGATTTTTTAGAAAGGTGCCCGGAGGTCTTGAAAACATAACTTTTGAGGAAATGCCCGGAGGTCTTGAAACAGGTGCCCGGAGGTCTTTAAAAATGTCTTTTCATTGAAAATGGCGCCCGGAGGTCTTATCCATGATTTTTTTGAATAATGCCCGGAGGTCTTGAAACAGGTGCCTGGAGGTTTTTAAAAATGTCTTTTCCTTGAAAATGACGCCCGGAGGTCTTATCCGTGATTTTTGAGAATAGTGCCCGGAGGTCTTAAAAATGTAACCTGGAGGTTTTAAAACAGATGCCCAGAGGTTTTTTTTTTAAAAAAAATTTTCTATCTCTTTGAAAAATAAATTGCTCCTCTAATCAGAGGCTCAACAACTTTGAAAATAAATTGCTCCTCTCATCAGAGGCTCCACAACTTTGAAAATAAATTGTTCCTCTAATCAGAGGCTCCACGACTTTGAAATTAAATTGCTCCTCTAATCAGAGGCTCTACGACTTCGAAAATAAATTGCTCCTCTCATCAGAGGCTCCACGACTTTGAAATTAAATTGCTCCTCTAATCAGAGGCTCTACGACTTCGAAAATAAATTCTTTTCCTGTGCCCGGAGGACTTAAAAGAGAAATGCCCGGAGGTCTTAGAACAGGTGTCCGGAGGTCTTGGTGATCATACCTGAAGATCATATCTTGGAAAAAAATCTCACTGAATGTTCGAATTCAAATGTCAAAATTTCAAATAGTCAATGTCATGCATGAAATGTGAATGTCATGCGATGTCAATGCATATGCCCCTGATGATGCATGTGCAAGTACCTTCAGATACTGTACACATTTTACGACATGATGCAGATGCAAAACTTAATAAATATGCGAATGTTCATGAATGATGCGAATGTTCCCAATTGTTTTTTTTTCTGATCTTGGTTTAGCTTTTCCAAATTGTTTTTCCTCTCCGAGACAGAGTGTATCCTGAAACGCTCGTGTCTCGTAAGAGATCAACCCTTTTCTTCACTTTGGAACTATCCCTTTGCCCCGATAGTTTTTCAAGATCAACTGGAATCCGAGTGTTCATTTCTTCTACCTCAATAGTTCCATACCTCTGGGCCAGAAGAACCTTCGTCTTATGCCAACATCGGAAATGGTTTCTTCCAAAAATATTTTCATTTATCTGCTTTTGCTTGCTTCTTTTTTTTTGAAAAATGTTTGCTTATTTACTGAAAACTTTTGAGCTGAAAATGTCATCGTCTGATATTGTGATATCCACATCTCTTGAAGATTGATGATCACTGTTAGAAGTTTTTCTGAGTGTCAATTCGGATTTTTCAAATTGAGTCGGAAGGCTTGGTACCACAAAATTTTGGTTGATCCAAGGAGACTTCACAACAGGAAAAATGTATATCCTTTCTAGACTCACAAATGGAACAGATTTTATAGAACATGATTTTTTGGACTCAAACAAATTCAACCTTCTTTTAGTTTCCAAATCATGGCATTTTGACATACGTCAAGATCAGCTGGGATGTTCAAACTGGAGAATTAATTCTGGAAAGGAAAACGGTCTCAGTTTTTTTTAAAGTCAAACCTCCAAACGAGAGTTGACAGTTTTGGAATATTTTAGAATTCCCAGATGTTCCTTAACTTCTTCAAAAAGACTTCTTCTTTTGTTATGGCCTCGACGATACCATAAGCAACACCGAAATTCTCCCATTTTACTCTAGACTGCCCATGTCGGGTTTTCACCCTAGAGTCTCATTCTTTCCATTTTTCATTTTTTTTTCTTAAATGTTTCACCATGCATTCAAGAAATCAAGACTTATCCAAAAAAAGATTTTTAACCAAAAAGGAGACCAAAGTCTCATGCATTTCTCTAAGAATAGACTCATCAATTTAAATGACCATGCTCGATCAAAATGGTCTTTTCCAGGTACGTAATGTATGCCGAGGTTCGAGGTACTGAAAGAAAGATAGATAGGCCCAAACATGTGTTTAAGGTGATCAAATCAAGGATCATTTCATGAGGAGGATTCTCTTCGAAACACTTGTCTTTTCTGAGCTTTTCTCTTTATTCGATGATTTTCATTCGTTCTTTTCTTCCTTTTCTATTTTTTGCTTTCCTTTTTCTTTTTATCTCCCTTTTTTTTTGCATTTCTATTTTGACAAGGTGAACCCGTCGTTATTTGGAAGCTTAGATTTCTCTTTGATTCATGGTATTCTTTTTTCGTTTTTGAACCAGGACTTCACTATCCGTGACCTTTGAAAAGATCCTTCCTCGCATTTGCCCCCCAGTGTGGAGGGTGATCCTTGATCGGGGTTGAAAGAACAAAAGTATTCATTAGGCTCAAAAGGGGTAGCAAAAGGATATTTTTATATTTTGTGAAAGGATGATGAAAGATGGCCATTTTTCATCTCGAACACAAGCACGTAAATCGAAGAGTCATTCCTTAGAGGAAAATAATGAAAATGTTTTTTTTTCTTTCTTGAAACCATCTTGAATTTTATAAATGCATGATGTCACACTCGTTTTTCTATTTTTTTTTTCTTTACTTTTTTTCATTTTTTCTTTTTTTTGATGCATGCTCCGAAAATTACTTCATCTTTATCCACCACGCGTCTTCCGTATCTACAAATGATGCACCATTTGATTGGTCATACAAATGAGAATTCGTATCATAACGAGGAACACCTCGAGTCTTTTTTGCTCTCCGAAGGGACAAGAAAGAATATGGCTCGAAAACAGCTTTTTCTAGGAACACGAGAAAATCAGGTTTAATCATTGTTACCCGAGACGTTAATCATGAAGTGACGTCTGGGCAACTCTTGTTTTGCGGTTACGAAAAGAGATGTGAATAGTTTTGGCATAACCTTGACATACATCAATTTACCATAATCCAGATCCTTGAAAAAAGTTTCACTTGTTTGAGACACCAAAAAGCTCGGATTTTTTTTTTTTCCAAAAAGTTTGTTCCATTGCTCATAACCTAAACTAGGATCTGCATTTTTTTTACTGCACTGACTATGGTTTTCGAAATTCAACAATATATTCCTGGAGGCATTGATTGTTTCAAACTCAAAGGATTCAAGCATAGGCAAGTCCGAAAGAGAGGGGGAAGGATGTTGGGTCATTTCTAACATTGATCATCAAAAATCTCAAGATATCTCATCATTTCTTAACGTGAAGAAAGATTTTTTTTCTTTTAAGAACACATTCTTCAAAATCAAGAATTTCAAATTATCATTAAAACACAATAAACACAAAGCATTTGAAATTTATTTATTTCATGTGGATGCCAACATAAGACAAGTGCTTTCATGATGAGGCATAGAACTACATGTATATTCCTTGATGCTTGTTGACATGCTTTTAGAGGTAACCATTCTCGTCCTCCAAACCCGTGGCGAAGAAACCGATTTATGGCAATGCGGATTTCCACTGTTCGACTAGCTCTAGAGTCAAAAGGCCATTGTGGACAAGACCTTCAATCTTTTCCTTCAGTTTTCTGCATGCTTCAGTTGTCTGCATCTTTCAGTTTTCAAAACTAAACCGACTTCTTTTTTTATTCCTGTCAAGTGTGCTTCATGATGCATGAGCTATGAATGCCGTGAATGTAACACGATGCCCATATGATGCATGTAAAGAATAAACAAATTAATGCATGAGTATATACAATGAGTGACCATGTATGTCACGAATGCATGACCTTATTGTTATGAATGCAATCACGATGTCGATATGATGCATGTAAAGAATAAATAAAATGATATACTGGTATATACAGAGAACGATCATGTATGTCACTAATGTATTCTACAATGCATGACCATGCATGTTATGATTGCAATATGATGCGAATTTGATTTGTTCTAAAGAATAAACAAATTAATGTATGAATATATACAGAAAACTATTCATGATTTGGACTGAACTTGATCATTCAACAATTTTATTGCACAAACTTTGCCCCCAAATTCAATCCGCAAAAAAAAAAAAAATTTGTTTTTTTTTTTTGTTTTGAAAAATGTTTTTTTTTTCGTAAAAATCAAAATATTATTTTCACAAACCAATTTCTATCAAAAACTTTTTGTGGTAGTGGGTCTTATTATGGCACTGATGTCCAAATATTTACTCAACACTACCGGTTTGCAATTCTCATTTAATCGACAACAAGTGTTTATGCGGTTTATCAAATGAGATTATTAGTAAATGCTTTATTTACAAGTGCATCAATGCATGAAATGTACGAGATGTACGAAAAGAAAAAAATTTCATATTTACAAACTCAAAAAGTTAGCGAACATTTGCTCCGACAGTATCAACTTATTTAAGCATCACGGTGCCTTCGGAGCGAAAAATGAAACTTATTGCGGGTAGCACGATGTACGTTCATCATTACCCGATTTACAGTTCTTGTTCGGAATGTAAACAAATAGCGAAAGATCACCATGTTCCTTCCAAATTTCGACCGCTTCCGATCGGAAATTCGATATGGCTCTACTCAAGTTCACTACATGAGGTTGAGTTAGGTTCTAAAAGGCTCCAAATTGCTCCTTACTGTAGCCCGTGAAGGCTAGTAAGGCATCCCGATTTAAAACGGGTTCAATTTGTTGGAGTATATTTTCCAGGCTTATGCGGAGGTTATTGCCTCACGAAAGCGTAGGTACTTTATTATTCCGAAAGTGTTTCGCTAGCCCATGCGGAGGTTATTGCCTCTCGAGAGCGTAGGTACTTTACTTTCACCTAAAGGGATAAAGCTCGGGTATAGAGCTTATGTATGAAATGTATGTGCTCGTGTGTGAGAAGGAACAAGCAAACCTTCGACTATTTGTCTACGACTCTTTATTCTATTCATTCCACGATTTAAAAAAAAAAAATAAACGACATAAAAAAATATGAATAAAGAATTAACAAATATCAAAAGGTAACTGCAAGCAAAAAAAACAAAGAAAGAAAGAAAGTAAAGAGAATTAAAATTAAATACCGATTAAATCCATTAATTCGAGATTTTAAAACAACACATGATCAATTTGTGGCTCGACTCTCAAAGTGTCCCCAGTGGAGTCGCCAAATTGTCATAACGGTTTTTTCGGACCGCTACGACGATTTTTATGAAAACACAAAAATGGAGTCGCCACCAATCTTTTTTGCTAGGTGTGATTGGCCACCTATTAAAACCGGTTTTAGTAAAATATTCTAAAATTAATTAAAACATTTTTGTAAAACCAATTTTGAAGTCCACGCTTTGAACCAGAGTAAAAACAAAATTGGGTTCGGGAGTCAGTTACGTACGGGGAAGGATTAGCACCCCCGCAACGCCCGTTTAGAAAACGGTACCACTTGATCACGTGTTATCTTAAATCTCGGTTTAATGGATTTAACATCGGTACTTAAAACTAATTCTCCTTTCCTTTTATTTTATTTTATTTTATAAAAAAAAAACATGTTTATTATTTTTGAATTTTTTTTGGATTATTATTATTTTTTTTGAAAACGAAAGTGAACACAAATTTATTATCGAAAATACTCATTAAATATTCCCGACACTCTCGGTGGTATTTAACGAGATCTTCTCACCTCAAGACATCTCAAGAATCACAACCGTGATATCTTTCGAATTCCGTCGTCGGCAATTTACATCCATTTTTATTCAAATGCGTATGATGCGAATATTTAAATATCGGATGCATACGGCTTAACATATAACTATAAAATTAAACATGCGAATCGTAATATTAAGAACACGAGCATGGCAAAATATCGAGCGCAATAAACATTCGCTCTTTATTCATTTTTTTATTTTGATTATTTCCATTTTTTTTTAAAACGAAAACGAATTCTTGTATCGAGCATGTCGTTAAATACTCCCACCACTCGTGGTGATATTTAACGAAATTCTCGCACCTCAAGATATCTTAGGAATCACTACCGTGACGTCCTTCGAATTCCGTCGTCGGTCATTTGCATTTATTATTAAAAATCCTTTTTTTTTTAAAGTTAAATTAAAATGCTTTTAATAATTATTTCCGAAATAAAAGAAATTATCTATGTAAGAATAACTCCCGAACCATTCTGATATTTTCGATAATGTTTCGATTATTATTCTTACTCGGACCATTTCAAAGAACGATTGATACTTCGACCATCCCGAGAAAGAAATCCGTTTTTAGAGAATTTTACTTACCGAAAATGATTTTAAAAGACATGTATTAATTAGAAAAATTATTATTTTAATATTTTAAAATCGAAACCGAATAACAAAAATATATCGAATGTCGGACAAAATAATAAACAAAAATAGTGGTGAAAATCATACCTGGAAAATGTCGACGATCCGAAAATTAGAAGGCCGAACTTGATCTTCGTAAAATCGCCTGAAAATGTCAAAAATCCAAAAAAGTCAAAACTTCAAAATCGATCATTGTGAATTTTTCTTCTTTTTTTTATTATTTTTTCCTTTTTTTATGTTTTTATTTTTAATTTTTTTAATTTGTTTTGATTGATTTTTTTTTTAATTTTTCTTTTTTTTTAATTTTTATATTATTATTATTTTTTAAAATTATTATTATTATTTTTTAATTTTAATTTTTTTTTTTTAAAGTTTTTCTCTTTTTTTCTTTTCTTTCTCTTTTTTTTTCCTTTTTTTTTCTTTTTTTCTGGCCCAAAACGCCTGGTTTTGGGCTGCTGGGCCCAAAACTAGGCTTGGCCTGCTGGGGCCAGGCCTTTTGGGCCTGGTTCGGCGCGGGCCGGATCCGGTTTGGGCCGGAACTGGTCCAGGCTTCCTTTTTCTTTTTTTTTTTATTTTTGGTGGCCCGAAAAGGATCGGGTGCGCGGACCCCGGGTCGACCCGCGGTTCCGCGCGCGGGTCCTGTGGACCCGCTTCCAGGAACCAAAACGGCGTCGTTTTGACGCCTTTGTTTTTTTTTTTTTTTCGAACCGGGTCGGGCGCGCGGATCCGGGGTCGACCCACGGGTCCACGCGCGGACCCTGGGCAATACGGCGTTGTTTTGACGCCGAGGGTTTTTTTTTTTTTTTAAATAAGCGGGTGACCCGCGCGGACCCCGGGTCGACCCGCGGGTCCAGGCGCGGGTCACCTTGACCCGGTTCAGGGGGCTATATAAGCTCCCTTTTTTATCTTCATTTCCTCTTTTTTTTTTCTCTCTCCCTCTCTCTTTCTTCTTCCTCTTCATTCACCAGAACAAGAAACCGGCGGCTGGACCACCGCGCCGGCCGCCATGCTCCGTCGTCGGCCGCCCTCGCCGGCGGCCGATGAGCTCCAAATTTCGGATCCGAGGGGTTTCGACCCCCCTCGTCACGGATCAGGGCTCCGTTTAGCCCGGATCCTCACCGAATTTCGTAGATCTAGGATTCGAACCTCAAACGTTTTTTTTTTGCTGCTTTTGCTGTTTTGGTTTTTTGTGTTTGGCTGGTTTACTTTTTTTGCAGGGCTCGTTTTTGGGTGGTTTTTGGCTCGGAGGGGGGGTGTCCTATCTCGTGGCCCTCCGATTGGAGGGCTCAGATCTGGGGTTTTTGGTGGGTGCGAGTCTGGGGGATTCGAATCGGTGGGAGTCTCTGGGGGGATCCGAATCGGTAGATCTGGCTTCCTCCCTCCTCTGTGGAGGATCGGATCCTCCTCCTCCTCCTCCTTCTTGTTGGTGGCCGTTCCAAAAGAAAAGAAAATGGGGGATTCGAATCCCCCTCTCCCCCCTTTTTTTGTTGTCTCTCTTTTCGATTTTATGGTGGAAAAAAAGGGGGGTTGAGTGTGCCAGGTCGGTGGCGTGGGAGGCTGGTTGGTGTGTTGGCAGGGAGGCTGGTGGCGTGTGGCAGGGAGGCTGGTGGCAGAGGGCTGTCAGGTTAGGGTTAGGTTAGGCTTTCTGGTAGCTAGGGTTAGGGTTAGGTAGGGTTAGGGTTTGGTTCTGGGTTTGGGTTTGGGCCCAAATTGGGCTTGAAAATTGGGCCTGTACTGCAGGCCTGGTGCTTGGGTTTGTAGATTGGGCCTGCTGAATAGCAGGCCCGGTTCGCACTTGGCCCGGGTCGGATTCGGATCCGACCCGGACGAAAATTGGTTATTACAAATATAATTAATATTATTATTATTAGATGTTGTTACTTAGAGGTGTCAAACGAGCGGATTCAGACCGGTTCAGATCGGGTTATTTTTCAATTCAGATCATTTCGGGTTTGGGTTATTTTAGGTTTAGATGATTTCGGATCGGAGATTTTCGGGTTCAGACCATCTCGGATACAGACTTTTCGAGTTCATATTATTTAGGGTTCTGTTCATGTTCAGACAGGTCTAGATCGGTTCGAATAATTTTGGAATTTTATAATCTATAAACATTTTTGTAATTTCGAATGTAGTAAGTAATTTCACTTTTTACAAGTTAAATAAGAATGTGACAGAAATGCTAAAATTAAAATTTTAAAAATTAATAAATATTTATATAAATATAAATAGTATAATAATTTTATTTATACATTGAGTCTGTATCAATATTTTTGTATTTGAATATTGTTCATTATTTTTTTAGTCTGATATCTTTTTAAGTTTAAATAAAAGCTAAATATATAAGTTCAATATATCTACTTATAGTATGAATAGAATAAAAAAGAATTTGTATATTTTGATATTATTTATTATATTGCAATGGTTATATAATTATTTTTTTAAAAAAAAAAATATTTTCTCTTCTCTTTGCTTTAATTAAGAAACTGCCTTAGGTCGTACTCTAAGAGCTTTATTTGATTTCCATTTTTTTTCCTTCTTGCTAGCACAGGAGAGAATATAACTATAATTAATACTTATATAAAGGGAGCTAAAATAAATACAAAGTAACACTAAAATAGTAGACGTTCAAAATCATTGGGCTATATTAAAAAAAAAAAAATCATTTGAAGGAAACAACAAACAAGTTACAAATAAAATCCACTAAACATTTATATAAATGAGTGTTTACTCTTAACCCAATAACCAATTAGACACTTAGTCATTTAGTCAAACAAATTTTCATTTTCATTTTGATTTTGATTTTGATTTTCATTTTTTGTTTTTTTTTTATTTTATTTTTTAGTCATTGTATTATCATTTTTTAACAATCTAAACCTACATTAAAAGCAATCCCCAAATGCATGAGGATTGAGAATTTAAAATTTTAAAACACATTTTTTTTGTCACATACTACATGTCATTAGTTATGATTTGGGAGTTAATTATGGTATCACACTCTTTTTACCACATACTACATGTCATAAGCAATAGTTTGGGGGTTAATTGTGGTATCCAATTAAAAAAAGTAAGGTTGATTTGGACTTTTATCACATGATTTTTGGATTAATTATGTCATTTTAGATTATTTTGGACCTCGGGACTATTTCGGGTTTGGGTTTTTTCTGGTTCATACCTTATCTGATTTGGATCTTTTCGGTTTCAAATCATTTCAGTTTCAAATATTTTATGTCGTGTTTATGTTATCTTTCGTGTCGTATTCGTATTATTTTTTTCGTGTGTTCAAAGTATTTCGTATGTTCAAAGTATTATAAATTTATATAATTTTTACAAGTTAATAATTCGTTTAATGTAGATTTTGACACATTCGTGTCATGTTCATGTTATTTTTCGTGTTGTGTTCGTGTTATTTTTTCGTGTGTCCAAAGTATTTTAAATTTATATAAATTTTTACATATTAATAATTCATAAATTTTGAGACGTTCGTGTATTTGTTTTGTGTTTATGTTATTTTTCGTTTCGTGTCGTATTTTAATTATTTTTTCGTGTTGTATTTGTGTCGTTTTCAATTCATCCAAATATTTTGCATAGTTTGTCATAATGATTCAATTTAAAGAAAATTTTGTGTGTTTGTGTCGTGTCTCAATTCATCCCATATTTTGCATAATTTGTCATAATGATTCAATTTAGAGAAGAAAAAAAAGCATGTTTGTAACGTGTTTGTTTTATTTTATCGTGTGTTTAAAGTATTATAAGTGTATATAAATTTTTACACATTAATAATTGATTTTATATAGATTTTAACACGTTCGTGTATTTGTGTCGTTTTCATGTTATTTTTCGTATCGTGTTTTAATTATTTTTTTCATGTTCTGTTCGTGTTGTATAATCATGTTGTGTCTGAAATTGTAAAGTCTAATTGACACTATTCAAATAACTTCCAATTTTATGTTATTTTTTTAGTCATAATCATATTCAAGTTATTATATATTTATATAAATCTTGACACGTTAATAATTCGTTTTATGTAGATTTTGACACGTTCGTGTATTTGTATCGTGTTCATTTTATTTTTTGTATCATGTCGTATTTTAATTATTTTTTTCATGTTATGTTCGTATCGTATAATTATGTTGTGTCTGAAATTGCCGGATCTAATTGACCATATCAAATAACTCTCAATTTTATATTAGGTATCCTATAGTGATGAGAGTTATTATTTTTCTAAATTATCTTTACTCATCTTACTTTTTTTATCTTTCGAATTTATTACAAAGTATCAATTCAAATCCAATAACATGTCGCAACGAAGCGCGGACATTTATCTAGTATTTTATATTTTCAAGAATTTATTTTTATTTTTATATTTATGTTTTTTTTTTTGACATAATTATAAATACTAACATAACAATATTACATTTAATCGTATACACTAATTAATCAAATGTCTAATTAAAATATTGATTAGTAGACATTAAAAGAGTACCAAACTACCAATTAATTGGTTTAGCCTTAATAATTAGTACTTAGAAATTTTAGAAACCAGGATATTTAAAAACTAATTTATACACTATTGATCTAATTTTAATATTTGACCATTCAAATTAGATATAAATCATATACACCTATTAGTAAATATCCAATTATAATATTGAATAATTATAATATTGAATAGGAGGCATTATTAAAAAGAGTATCAATTATCATTAAAAAAATGACTTAATATGAATAATTGTTCAATTAATTAGCTTAACCTTGTTATAAATTTTAGGATACTATGACGTGTAAAAGCTAATTGATATAGTTTTAAATTATTTTGACATTAACAAATAAATAAATATATTTTAGCATAAAAAATAACTTAATACTTAGTTTAAAATACATGTAATCAATCAATTAATTTGTATAGTATTAATTAAAATTGTAAGAATAAGAAATCATGATATTTAAAATTAATTAATATAACGTTAATAATAATATATTAATTAATATAGGATGCTTAAATTTTATTCAATATTTTTAAGTTAACAAGTATAATTATTTAAATATAATTAATCTTAATATCAATAAATTATAAAAAACTAATTGTACTAAAATTATTACTAGTATAGTATACATCTAAATTATACTTTAATTTACTATTAATAGCTAATTTTATTTTTGTAATAAATATTACTATAGCATTAAAGTAAATTAAATTTCCTTTTACATATATTAAAATTGAAATGAAAAAATTTAAAAACACAAATTAACAAAAAAACGACATTTAAAAAATGAAAGCAAAAGAAACTATTTGATTCAAACCTTTACTAATGTTATTAATATTTTACGCAAAACATCAAGTTCAATCATATGTTAAAATTATAATTTTTTTTTTTTATATATTTGAATTATTATTGTATTAAAATTAAAACTTAAATGTGGAGTAAGTACAATAACATAGTGCAAATGATTATTTTATTTATTATAAAATCAAATATTAAATTAATAGTATTACTTGTTATTTTTTATGGTTAAGTGTTGTAAGTATAATAAGGGTAGTAGTAAAAAATATGAGTTAATAGCATCAATGATCCCCAAATTTTAAGGCATATTTTATATTGGTCCCCAAATTTCAAAACATATCAATCAGATCTTCGATCTTATAGTTTTGTATCAATGTAATCCTTCCGTTAGCTAAACCGTTAGAATAGACGTTAAATGATAGATGGCATGTGACGTGTAAATTATAAAAATACTATCCTGCTGATGGGCCCTTCTTTTTGTCTTTATTCTTTTTCTTTTTCAAATTTTATATTTTTCTTTCTATTTTTTATAAATAAATACAAAAAAATAAAATAAAATAAATTATATTATATTATAATTTAAATTAAATTAAATTAATTTTTTAAAATATAATTAATTTATAAACATATAAAATATTTAGTTAAATTAATTTTATAAAAACGTAACAATAAAATATTTTATTTATTCTTTATTATATTTTTATTTTTCTCCTCTTTATAAATAAATAAATAATAAATAATAATTATATTATAATTTAAACTAATTTTATAAAAAATAATAATTAATAAAAATTTAAAATATTTATTTGCATTAATATTATAAAAATATTTTTACTTTTTTCTCTTTTTTCCTTTTCCCTTTTTTTCTTTATATATATAAAATAAAAATAATTTATATTATAATTTAAATTAAATTAAATTTTCAAAAATATAATATATTTATTTACATTAATTTTATAATAAAAATAAATTTTATTTTCCTTTTTCTTATTTATTTTTTCCTTTTTATTTTTCTAAAAAATTATTCTTATAAAAAATTAAATAATTTAGAAATATAGAATATTTATTTACATTCATTTAATTAAAATTTTATATTTTTTATGTAGACTCCAATGTTGAAGTTGAGGCGGCAATTACTTTGATCGAATCTGCTATAAAGCGCTAAATCGGACCCTCTTCGATCTAGCACGAGGGATCAAATTTGGCCTCTTGCAATGCCTATCGAGCATATGAATGGCAGTCTGATCCTTTGCAGGATCGGACTGGTGGCAGAGATTCAAATTTTCCTTTTCGATTGATGAGAGTTAGATGAAGAGAAAAAAAATTAAAAAAAAGAAAGAAAAAGGAAAATAAAATATATTTACAAAAAAAATTAATCTAAATAAATATTTATATTTGATAAATTATTTAATTTTTTACAAAATTAATTTATTTATAAAAGAAAAAAAAGAAGAAAAAGGAAAATAACTTTTTTAATTAATTAAAATAAATATATTATTTTTTATGAATTATTTAATTATTACAAAATAATTAATTTTTATTTAATTATTTATAACAGTAAATAAAAAATAAAAGAAAACTTATTTTCATAAATTAAAGTAAATAAATATATTTTTATTTTTTTATAAATTATTTACCTTTTTAAATTTAAATTATATTATAAATTATTATTTTTTCTTCTTTGTATTTATTTATTAACAAGAAAAAAATGGAAAAGAAAAAAGAGAAAAAAGTAAAAACAAACTTAAAATAATTTTTATAAAATTTAATGTAAATAAATATTTTATATTTTTGATAAATTATTTAATATTTATATTTAAAATAATATAAATTTTTATTTATGTTTTAGTTTATTTATAAAGAATATATAATGAAAAAAAAAAGAGAAAAAGGAAAGAAACAAAAAATTTAAAAATATTTTTTTATAAAAAAAATGTAAATAATTATTTTTAGTTATAAATTAATTATATTTTCAAAAAATTAATTTAAATTATAATATAAATGATTTTTTTTTATTTTTTGTATTTATTTATAAATAAAAAAAAGAGAAAGGAAAATATAAAATATGAAAAAAAAAAGAATAAAGAATAAAAGAATAAGGAATAAAGGCAAAAGACAAAAAGAAAGACTACATCAGCATATGGTATTTTTGTAATTAACACATCACATGCCATCTGTCATTTAACGTCTACTTTAACGGTTTTGCGAACGGAAGTACCACATTGATACAAAAGCATAAGATTAAGGATCTGATTGATACGTTTTGAAGTTTGGAGATCAATATAAAATATGTCCTAAAGTTTGGGGACCATTGGTGCTATTAACTCAATAAATATTTGATATTCATATTTAATGTGTCATAAATTAATTTTATTTTCATAATTTAATTTAAAGATTCAATATTAATTTACTTTTGTTGATAATACTTGATATAATTGTATAATAATTATAAATAAATTTTCATAAATTTATAATTTTTATTTTTAAAAAATTATCATTTATTTATTTATTTTAAATAAAATCTTATAATTATAGTTTGGACTTTTTGAATATAAATTCGATTCTTTATGAGTTTTGAATCAGATCGATATTGGGTTGATCATAGCAGATTCGGATCGTGATTAATTTCGTGTTGTTTCAATTTTGAATTTTTCGAGTTTCATTTTTTTTTTTTGGATTTAAAATTTTTGTAATTCAAATTTTTTTATCAATCCGAATCAGATCAAATCCGAATCAGATCAAATTCAATATAAAATTAACTTCAGATTTATATCAACTTTACCGTTTCTATGGTTACCCGTGTACATAGCACGAGTTATTTATAGTATATGTTAAAAGAGCCTCAAAAAGAGGGGAAAAAAACAAGAGAATCAAAGAGGTTACTTGCCATTGGACTATTGTTCAGTCGGGGCCCATCCCACGCTCTCTGTCTCTCTTTCTCAAAAGTAGAAAAGAAAAAAAAAATCGAAAGTTGAGACAAACACCACAAAACCAAGAGAGCTTTGCTTAAATTAGAACCACTTTTTATAACCCTTTTTTGGAGATATAAAAGCCCAAAAGTGGAAATGAGTCGAGTTTTTTGTTTTTATTAAAAACAAAAACAAGAGTGTGAGGCTGAGCAACAAACCCATTGAAGCAAATGCGATCTCACGTGTCTTTGTTTCCCTTCACACAACACTAGCCTTTACTTTAATTGAAGACTTGGCTAAATATATAATGTTACAATTATACTATATAAAAAAAATTAAAATATTATATAAAATATTATATGATATAAAAAAATAATATGAATATGACATAAATATACGAATATGATAGAATTTATATAACATAAATTATTAACATATCAAATTTTATATAAATATATAATATCTTAAATATAATTATAAAATATAAAAATAATACGAATACACAAATTTTTAAATTAAATTTTGGGAATCAATGAGCAAACCCTTTGTCTTATTTCTCTCACTGTCATTTTTTATTGACTTACTTTTTTTTCTTCTTACTTTTATCGGAGGGCTTGGCCTTCAATGTGCAAACCTTTGTCTTGTTTCTCTCACTATCATTTTTTATTGACTTACTTTTTTTCTTTCTTTTTTCTTTTAATCACAAAAACCATATGAGAGCAATTTGGGACCACAATGAACTCATTAACATTTTCTTAATGACCCATAGATTAGATTCTAAGATAATTCAAGTGATGTAATTAATTAATTATTTAGGAGAATAATTATATATATAATATTAGTTTTCAAATTTACTCTCTTTTAATAATTTAGGTTTAACCAATTTGATTTTTTTTTTTTAAGTTCGTTTTTAATAAATAGATGCTGATTTTTTTTTTTAATTTCACAAGCATTGTATATGTCTCATTTTTTAATTAATTTTTTATTTGTTTACTATAACATAAAAATATGTATCACTCTATTAACTCTGTTTGTAAAATCTAATAATTTTATTGTCAGTAAATATGATAATTTATCTTTTTTAAATGATTAATATTTGAAAAGTTTATTTTTTATACATCATTCTGCCAATGGTGTTAGAATTTTAACACATGTACTCTTTTTTATTATGTTACTTTTTAAAAAATTTAATATATTTTTAGAAAGTATATATTAACCGAATTTTGATTTTATAGACTCGGTTTTGTAAAATTACCACAAAAATTTGGCGTGATTTAATCGAGTTCATGGGATCAAAATTTATGATAGGCCTCTAATCTCGTAGGATCTAAAAACTTCACAAACGACATAATGAGATAATTTTTCATATCTGAATCACCATTTTTTTTTTTTAAATGTTCAACGAGAGTTTAGAGGATTGTCAATTGTTACAGATCCTTTTAAAATATATTTAAAACAAAAAAAGATATACATGACATATTTTTAATTTTACTTGTAAAAATTTAAAAATTTTAACAACAATGTATATAAAAAAATGAAATATATGTGTCACTTTTGTCGCAACCTAAAAAAAATAACGACGACGTCTCATCGCAAGACTTTATTATTCGTTAGGCGTGACATTAAAAAAACCGAGGAAAAGTCGACTTAATTCCTCTAAAAAATGAAGGTTTTGGAAATGACCTAAAAAAGACATGGAGTCGCCACCAATCTTTTTTAGCTAGGTGTGATCGGCCACCTATTAAAACCGATTTTATAAAATATTTTAAAAATTAATTAAAACATTTTAAAAAACCGATTTCAAGTCTGCGTTTTAAACCAGAGAAATCAAAGAAGCGGGTTCGGGAGTCGGTTACGTGTGGGGAAGGATTAGCACCCCCACAACGCCCGTATAAATCGGTACCTTATTAATCGTGTGTTATCTCAAGTCTTGGTAAAAGTTGGTTTTAAATTTAGTATTTCAAGTTAATTCCCAATTTAAAGAAAAATAATTTCATTTTTTTTATTGAAAATGATCCGGAATTCATAAATTCAAAATTTTCCTATATTCCCCAACAACCGTGGCAAAATATATAAATTTTTATTAGTCTTGAAAAACTTTCCGAATCATTCTCTTTTTTGAAAGAAAGATATTCCTTTATTAATGATAATTGATGATATTCCATCCAGCAAACCCGGTAGAGAACTCATGAATTATTTTAACTCGGGAATATCTTTATATTTTTTATTGAAAACCATTATCTTTTTTTGAAAATATTTAAAAGAAATGAATATGTATATGCATGACATAAATAAAATGACATAGTACAGTCTAAATAATATAATGCAACCTAAATGACATGACAAATATGAATGGTATGACATATAATTTAAATGACATGGAATAAAATAATGCTATCATATAATATGCATGAAAATAAAAATACAATGCATGAAATGTATTTTTTCCTTTAATTAAGGAAATCCGTATATCTAAAAAGATATCCGGCTACCTTAGGAAAATATGTCAAATTAAATATTCTAAAACCAAAATACTTTGTGATTGTTTGAAAACAATTTTGAAAAGCTTGAATTATCAATAAAAACTGGGCTAAAAATTTTTAAATGGCTCTAATTTCCTAAGTTTAAAAAATCCGGACTTGACTACCCTGAACCCGGGACTTGAAAAACCATTTTTAGAGTTTAAAAAGGCTTAGAAATTACCCTAAGTCAGTAGCTAACCCTCCTAATCAGCCCACTCTAAGTAAATTAACCAAATCAGAAAAATGGTTTTTCTTTAAATTCAATTCTGACACCACTGTCTAGTTTTAATCCACGATTTTTTATCCTATTTTTAAAAATTCTAAAAATTCTAAAAAAATACTGGAGACTCACAACATGTAAAACTACACGAAAAAAAATCGGCTTAATTTTTTGATCAAAGATGAATTCCCAGAAAAACCAGAGATGTACGAGTTTTTGGAGGAGAAAAAAAAACTATTTTGTTTTTCTTTAAATTCAATTCTGACACCACTGTCCAGTTTTAATCCATGATTTTTTACCCTATTTTTAAAAATTCCAAAAATTCTGAAAAAATTATTGGAGACTCAGGACATGTAAAAATACACGAGAAAAAATTGGCTTAATTTTCTGATCAAAGATGAATTCTCAGAAAAATCAGAAATGTACAAGTTTTTTTGAAAAAAAAAACTGTTTTGCCAACACATTTTTTGTCTTTGATAAAATCATTTAAAAATAAAAATAAAAATATTTGAAACTCATAAAATGACTTGAAAGCAGTAGCTAGGGCTTTTTGAAAGTTAGATAAAAATTGGCTAAGTAAAAAAATCACAAAGGTAGAATAATCAATTTGACAAAATTAATTTTCCACAAGTGTGCTCAAGAGAGCATGACCTTGAACCATTAATTGGCTCAAATCATTATTCAAGTGGCATGGTGTGAAATGCATGAAACAATGCAGCAAACATAATGCATGAAATGCATGGATTTAAACCTAAATGTCATGAAAAAATATATGGCATTCATAAAGTGACCTAGACATAAAATGCATGAACATGATAATGCAAATGTAACCCAAACCTAAAGTGTCATGAAAATACATGGCAATACAAAGATGTCATAATGCCTAACATGAACTTGGAAATGTGTATGGCATACCAAGATGACCTAGACCTAATAGACATGGAAATGCATGATAATACAAAATGACCTAAGATCTAATATGTCATATGAAAATGCATGGAAAACAACATGAACAAAAATGACCAAATGAATACAATACTAATGCATGAACATGGCATAACCAATACACAATCATATGACATGAAGAGGCAAAGCATGAATAAACATGGTAATCACATATTCACGATACAAATGCAAACACAAAGTAGAGATACTAACCAAAAAGGTTTTGCCTCCTTTGTGATATGCATTGTTCGACAAAAGCGACTTGATGGGATAGAAGGTAATGAGATATCCATACAGCCAAGTTAGAATCATCCACAAAGCCTTTTGCAAAGCAGTGCAGTAATTTTGGAACTAATAGCTTCCCTTTGCTGCTAACCCCTACCGAAGCTCGTATAAAATCACGCTGAGCTTCTTCAAGCTTTTCCATAACATTCTTCTCAGTGATGTTTGAGATGGTCCAGCAAGCATCTGAAAGGATTTCCTCATCATTTGAAAGGATAAGACGCTCAATAGTTGGCAAAGCTGGCTTTGTCTGTTCAAATGAAGGTTGTGGCTTGCCCCTGCAAAAGTTCAACAAAGTCCAGGTAGCATTTCGCAAAATAGAGAGGTTTGCATGTTCATTGAATTGTGCTAACAATGACACCAAGACCCCATGGCCAAGGACCATGTCGCGGCATTTAGGAGAGTCTCCAGCAACATTTTCTAATGCCGAAACAGCCTTGGTGTTTTTTGAGGTCCCTGAAGCAATATTTGTAGAGCCCAAGCTGCCTCAAACTGAAGCTGTGGGAAGTCATCCCTTTCAAGGAACTCAACAAAATCAAGGAATAACACTTGATTGTACAACTTCGTTGATTGGAGGACTACGTTCTATTGATAGTAGCTTCGGGACTTGAGTTGTTGCCTCAAACTACGCATTCCTAACATCTCTGGCACTGAAATCCCTCTACTCGAATGCATCATCATCGTCATCTGGAAGAGGCTGACTGGCTGCCGCTGCAAGCTCAGCCTCGAGCTGTTGCTGTGCAGCCAAGTCAATGTGAACTTCCGGAGGAGCAAGAGCAGGAGACTCCACAAAGTGAAGATTAGGATCACCTGCAAGCTTCCTAGCAAGGTACAAGAAAGGCTTCTCAAAATTGTAGTTGCTCTTGGCAGAAATTTCGTAGTATTGCAGATTTTTCTCCCTGTGGAATGTGACCTGCTTTGCCTTGACCTGCCTGTTCTTCACATCAACCTTGTTTCCGCAGAGGACGATTGGAATATTCTCGCACACCCTGCAAAGATCACGGTGCCATGTAGGAACATTCTTGTATGTCAAACGGGCAGTAACATCAAACATAATTATGGCGCATTGCCCATGGATGTAGTAACCATCTCTGAGACCACCGAACTTCTCCTACCCAGCAGTAAAACTATATTTTTCCACAGTTAGTGAAGAAGTCCAAAGGGTGAACCTCCACACCAATTGTTGGTTCGTATTTTTTTTCAAACTCTCCAGTCAGATGCCTCTTTACAAATGTGGTCTTCCCAGTGCCTCCATCGCCGACGATGACGAGCTTGAAGCTCGGATAATCAACAGTCTGTTGGTTCGGCAAAGCCATTAACTACGAAACTCAAGATAGACAGCGAGAAAAGACAGAATCAACTTACGAATCTGCGTTTGTTTGACGAAAGCAAAGAGAATCGAGAGGAAGGAAATGGAGTGATCTGGGAGACGGCGATAGCAAGGGTTAAGGTGGAAGATTGTCTTCTCATCAAGGTACTTCTCAGGGATGACAGGCTTGATAACATGCTCTTTGAGGTCAGCAACAATTTCATCGATTGTAATAGTCTCGTCATGCTGGGTGGAGATGAGGACAGTGTGAACACGAACTGGAACCATGACACCATTATCATTGTAATACTCAACAGTAACCTGGGTTTTACCATCCGGCCTTAGCCAGGGGCAGGTGCCATTCTTCCTGCGTTGTTAAATTGTGGTGTTATGCGAGGGGATATCTCACGTGCTCTTCCTTGTCGATGCCTCTCTCTGTTGCCATCTCGTGAAACCGATGGAAACTGAGTTTATCGAGGAAGATGGCGTTAAGCCTACGGGCAGGCTCTCGAGATCGAAGAATCTTCGCTTGGCAGCTCCAGTGCTGCTGGGAATGATATTGAAGGAAGCAGCTCTACCACCTCTCCAGTCCTTCATTGATGGGCCATCAACAGTCTTTTGGGTAGCAATAATTGAATGGACAGTGGTCATAAGACCCTTAACAATGCCAAATTTGTCATGGATGACCTTAGCCAGTGGAGCAAGGCAGTTGGTAGTGCAGCTTCTTTGCACCACCTTTCAAGTGAGCAGCAGCCTTGTCCTTGTCAGTGAAAACACCAGTAGACTCGACAACTTAATCAGCTCCAGCCTCTCCCCATGGGATTCCTCAGGGTTTCTGATGCCAAAAACTGTGACAGGCTTCTTCACCTTAAGCTCGTGGTGCTTCCATTGACCGTGAACACTGTCGTACTTAAACATGTAGGTCATGTAATCAGTGGTGATGAAAGGATCGTTAACAGCAACGAGCTCAAAATCTTTGCTTTGAAGAGCAACTCTCGCAACCAAACGCCCGATCCTTCCAAATCCGTTGATTCCGATCTTGATCTTTCCCATAATGTAAAAAGTTAAAATCAAAAAACAGAGCTGATGAAGAGGATCCAGTTGAGAGAGATCTGATAATGAAGATGTAAGAGAGTGGAGATTGGGAGGAGAAAATGGTCCATTTATAACCAATTTTTAACCTAAAAATATGTAATGTCCAAATTACCCCTCCTTTATTTTTTTCAAGTCCTTTTTTTTTTCAAATATTTTCAATTAAAAAAAAATTATTTTAAAAATCTAATAAAACTCAAGATTAAACTTTTTTTTACCTCGGGTTTAAATTGAATTTTAAAATTGATAATTTTACGGTCCGATTTTATTTGAACAATTAAAGCTAAAAAGGATATATATAATTTAGAACATTTTAAAAATCTAAAATCGCGACCGTGACTTTTACAAAAATATTAAACCCGAGAGGAAAACAAATCAAAATTGATTTTAAAGGCCCGGACAAAATTAGGTGTCTACAGCTGCCCCTCTTTGGCTATTGCTGAGAATCAGGAATCAGGCAAAGATAAAATAGACAACAATTTTGTCCGGTCTGTGAAATCACATGTGAAGGAAAGGAAAGGGGTTTTCTTTTTCATTTCTTCATTCATTTTTGCATTTTTCATTTTCTTCTTTTTTCTATTTTTTTATCTCTTTTTTCATTTTTTTTTTATTTTTTTGTTTGTTTTTTTTTTTTTAAATAAAACAATAAATTGAAGATTTTGTCCTTAAATTGAATTCCCTGCCTAAACAAGGCTCGATTCGTCTTAAGGAAACGAATTCGATTTTCAAAATAAAAATTTATTCCCGAAGGTGTTTAAAATTGGAGCCCGGAGGTCTTTGAAAAAATTGGTGCCCGGAGGTCTTAAAATGGTGCCCGGAGGTCTTTGAAAAGACTGGTGCCCGAAGGTTTTTGATGACGGTCTCAGGGTTCGACTCATTTGATAAAACAGAATGAATTCGATTTAAAACAAAAGGAAATACCTTGACGGTGGTCTCAAGGCTCGACTCATTTGATAAAACAGAATGAACTCGATTTAAAACAAAATGAAATACCTCGACGGTGGTCTCGAGGCTCGACTCATTTGATAAAACAGAATGAATTCGATTTAAAACAACAGAAAATACCTCGACGGTGGTCTCGAGGCTCGACTCATTTCATAAAACAGAATGAATTCGATTTAAAACAAAAGGAAATACCTCGACGGTGGTCTCAAGGCTCGACTCATTTGATGGAACAGAATGAATTCGATTTAAAACAAAAGGAAATACCTCGACGGTGGTCTCAAGGCTCGACTCATTTGATAAAACAGAATGAATTCGATTTAAAACAAAAGGAAATACCTTGACGGCGGTCTCAAGGTTCGACTCATTTGATAAAACAGAATGAATTCGATTTAAAACAAAAGGAAATACCTTGACGGAGGTTCGACTCATTTGATAAAACAGAATGAATTCGATTTAAAACAAAAGGAAATACCTCGACGGTGGTCTCAAGGCTCGACTGATTTGATAAAACAGAATGAATTCGATTTAAAACAAAAGGAAATACCTCGACGGTGGTCTCGAGGCTCGACTCATTTGATAAAACAGAATGAATTCGATTTAAAACAAAAGGAAATACCTCGACGGTGGTCTCAAGGCTCGACTCATTTGATAAAACAGAATGAATTCGATTTAAAACAAAAGGAAATACCTTGACGGCGGTCTCAAGGTTCGACTCATTTGATAAAACAGAATGAATTCGATTTAAAACAAAAGGAAATACCTCGACGGTGGTCTCAAGGCTCGACTCATTTGATAAAACAGAATGAATTCGATTTAAAACAAAAGGAAATACCTCGACGGTGGTCTCGAGGCTCGACTCATTTGATAAAACAGAATGAATTCGATTTAAAACAAAAGGAAATACTTCGACGGTGGTCTCGAGGCTCGAATCATTTGATAAAACAGAATGAATTCGATTTAAAACAAAAGGAAATACCTCGACGGTGGTCTCAAGGCTCGACTCATTTGATGGAACAGAATGAATTCGATTTAAAACAAAAGGAAATACCTCGACGGTGGTCTCAAGGCTCGACTCATTTGATAAAACATAATGAATTCGATTTAAAACAAAAGGAAATACCTTGACGGCGGTCTCAAGGTTCGACTCATTTGATAAAACAGAATGAATTCGATTTAAAACAAAAAGAAATACCTCGACGGTGGTCTCAAGGCTCGACTCATTTGATAAAACAGAATGAATTCGATTTAAAACAAAAGGAAATACCTCGATGATTGTCTCAAGGCTCGATTCATTTGATAAAACAGAATGAATTCGATTTAAAACAAAAAGAAATACCTCGACGGTGGTCTCAAGGCCCGACTCATTTGATAAAACAGAATGAATTCGATTTAAAACAAAAGAAAATACCTTGACGGCGGTCTCAAGGCTCGACTCATTTGATAAAACAGAATGAATTCGATTTAAAACAAAAGGAAATACCTTGACGGCGGTCTCAAGGCTCGACTCATTTGATAAGACAGAATGAATTCGATTTAAAACAAAAGGAAATACTTCGACGGTGGTCTCGAGGCTCGACTCATTTGATAAAACAGAATGAATTCGATTTGCAAGAAAGGAAATGACCTCGACGATGGTCTCGGGGCCTTAACCTGTCTTGTTCTCAGCTGTGTTTAAAATTCTGGGTATCTCCTCCAAAAGCTTCGGCTATCACCACCAAAGTCTTGCTCATTTTTAAAACTGTAAAAAATTCTGGGTATCACCTCCAGAAGCTTCAGCTATCACCACCGAAGATTTTCTACCTTTTCAAAGGATTTTAAAACTCTGGATATCTCCACCAGAGGCTTCAGCTATCACCACCAAAGACTTGTTCATAATAATACAAAAAAAGGTACCTCGACGATGATCTCGGGGCTCGACTCATTTGAGAAGCAAAACGAGTTCGATTATACCTGACAGCTTTAAAAGATGATGCAAATGCTTCATGATGCAAATGCAAATGTCTTTAGTTGATGCAAATGCTTCTTGATGTAGATGCAAATGACTTAGATTGGTGCAAATGTCTTTGATGCAAATGTAAATGACTTGACTTGATGCAAACTTTCTTGATGCAGATTCAACTAACTTAGATTGATGCAAATGCTTCTTGATGTAGATGCACATGTTGAATAAAATTCTTGGTAACTCCTCCAAAAGAAGATTTCTCATTTTTCAGAATTATAAAACCCTGGATATCTCCAACAGAGGCTTCAGCTATCACCACCGAAGACTTGTTCACTTTTAAAACTGAAAAATTCTGGATATCCCCACCAGAAGCTTTGAGAAATGATGCAGATGCACATGTCTTTTAACAAGGTGCTCATGCTTCAATGTGCAAATGTAAAATATTTCTTAGTGCAAATGCAAATGGCCTGGATTGATGCCCATGTTTCATGATGCAGATGCCCCTACTAATTGTGTTCATGTAACTGGTTTATGAATGGTGTAACTACAATTACCACACAATAATGAAAATGCAATGATTCTAGAAATGATGCAATTGCTTGAGATGACACAAATGCGAATTCCATGAAGAATGTAAATGTAAAGTAAAATGCATATGCTTATGGAATAATGCCAATGCAAATACCCATGAATGATGCAAATGCTTGCCGACACTGTGCAGATGCAAAAGCTCGATAAAGATATGAGTGCTCATGAGTGATGCAAGTGCCCCCGGTTGTTTTTCTAGACTTTGGCTTAGCCTTTCAAATTTATTTTTCCTCTTCAAATCAGAGTATATCTTCAATTCATTTTGGCTATTCTCTTTGCCCCAACAGTTTTCCAACTTTCATCAACAGAGATCTGAACCGAGTTCTATTTCTTCTTCTCATATCTGGAAGTCAAGACCTATCCTGGCAGTTCTACACCTTTGAGTTAGAAAAATCCTTGTCACATGTCAACATCAAAACGGGTATTTCAAAAAATATATTTATTTGTTTTCTCATTTTGAAAACTTCTAAACGAAAAATATTATCTCCACAATGTGTGATGTACAAATATTTTGAAGACTGATGATCATTGTTAAAAATTTCTCTAAGTATCAATCTGGGTTTTTTTTCAACTGGGATTGGCAAGGCTTGGTATAACAAGATTCTGGTTTTTCCAGGAAAACTTCATGACAAAAATGTATATCCCTTCTAGGCTCACAAATGGAACAGTTTTTATAAATCATGAATTCATTGAGAACCAAACAAAATCAACATTATTTTAGTTACCATATCAAGGTATTTTGACAAGCGTCAAGATTGGCCGGGATGTTTAAATCGAAAAGTTTAATCCTGGAAAAAGGTTTCAGTTTTTGAAGACAATCCTCTGAATGAGAATTGGCAATTTGGGGGGTTCAGGAATTCCTAGATGTTCCTCGATTACCACTCCTTTAATAAGATCTTTTCTTTTGGGGTATCGGCACTATCATCGATGGTATCAAAAATTTCCATTTTACTCTAGACCGCCCATTTTTGGGTTTTCGCCCTAGAGCCCCATTCTTTTCAATTTTTCTTCCTTTTTTTTGTTTTTTTTTTTTTTGTTCTACCATACACTTGAGAATTATAAATTCTTCCTTAGTGAAATGATAATTCAATGAAATGGGATAAAATCTGAGGGGAAAACCTTTCAGATTAAATATTCATGCTTGATCAAAATGGACTTTTAAAGCATATAATGTAGGCCATGGCTCAGGGTTCAGAAAGAAAGGATAAATAGGCCCAAAATATGTGTTTGAGGGTAATCAGATCAAGGATCATTTCTTGAGGAGGATTCTCTTTGAAGCATTTGTCCCTTCTTGGACATTTCTTTACTTTTGACTTTGCTCTTTTTCTTCCTTGCTTTTGGCTTTCAATTTGCCATGTCTTTCACACACATTTTCTTTTCCATTGTGTTTTTCTTTTGTTTTTCTTGGCTTTCATTTCACCATCTTTTTCTCTTCTTTTTCTTTGACAGAGTGAGCCCGTATTTATTCGGGGCTCCATTTGCTTTGTGTCTGTCCTTGAGCTATCACTCATTTCTCAATGATCTTTGAAAAGATCTTTCCTCGCATTTGCCCCCCAGTGTAGAGGGTAATCCTTGATCAGGGTTCAAAGAAGAAAGAATTCTTTTGGCTCAAAGGGGTGACTATGGATAATTTTTTTTTGTGTGAAAGGGATATGAAAGATGGCCATTTCTCATGTCAAGCACAAATATTCACATTGAAAAGCAATCCCCAGGGGAAATAGATATTCAGAATTTCATTTTGCACCTTGGAATCATCCGAATTCTCATATGCATGATATCACAATTTTTCTTTTTCTTTTTTTTTCTTTTTTTTTCGTCGCATGCCCCAATGATTCATGAATTTAGTCCATCCTTATTCACCATGTATCCATCATTTCCACATATGATGCCCCAATTTGATTAACCAATGAGAATTTGTATCAACGAGGAACATAGCAGGTCTAGGTCTATTTTGAAAAGGTTGAGTTTCCAATCTGAGTTCTTTGAAAAGATAAGAAAAATATGACCCAAAAACGGGTTTTCTTTGGGACAAGGGATAATCTAGTTTAATCATTGTGCCCCAGGATGTCAATCATGAAGTGGTGTTTGGGCAATTAGTGTTTTGTGGTTATTGGGAAAGGTCATGAATGGTTTTAGCACAATCTTGACACACATCAAATTACCAAAATCTGGATTCTTGAAAGAATGTCTCATTTTTTGATTTTCAAGGAATTTGAAAATTTTCAAAAAGTTCGTTCCTTTGTTCATAGCCTAGACTAAGATCTACGTCTTTGCTTATTTAGTGATGACAATGGTTTTATGAAGTCAAATTATTCATATTCCTTGAAGCATTAGGTCTTTCAAGTGGTCTCGGTTCAAAAGATTTAGGCTTAGGAAAGCCTAAAAGAGAGGGCTGAAGGTCTTGGGTCATTTCTAACAATGATCATCAATATTCTCAAGATTGTTCATTATTTCATGTGAAAACCACTTATTTATTGTGTACCACAAATTTTCTCAAAGTTTCATTTTTTTTTTTTTTTTTTTTTTGCAATTTCAAATTTATTGCTAAAATAAAATGAACACAAAATATTTAAATTCAAAATTTATTTATTTCATGTAGATGTCATCATGAGACAAGCGCTTTCATCATCAAAGTGTAGAAATATATGCATCAGAATGCTCCTATTGACATGCTTTCAAAGATAACAAATCTTATCCTCAAAATTCTTCAAGAGGAAATCAATCTATGGTAAAACAGATTTCCAATGTTTGATAAGCTCTGGAATCCAAATGCCATCGTGGACAAGACCCTCAATTCTTTTCTTCAGTTTTCTGCATTTTTTAGTCGAATGCCCAATTGCCCCAATATGATACTCGCACTTACTGTTGGGGTCATAGCTTTTAGCTGACGAAGAAAACTCTTCAAAGCTAAGCCAATTTCTATTTCATCTTATTAATGTGTTTCATGATGAATGAGCTATGAATGTCATGAGTGCAATTTAATGCATGTGAAAGATAAACAAAGTTATGTGTGGTCATATACAGTGGAAACATGTTGACCATGTATGTTATAAATGCAACACGATGCCAACATAATGCATTTAAAGAATAAGAAAAATCAATGCATGGATATATGCAATGAATGGCCATGTATGTTCCAAATGCATTTCTCAATGAATGATCATATACACTATCAATGCCACACAATGTCAATTATGATGCATGTGAAGAATACATGATTGACACAGAGTATATACAAAGAAAATCATGCTGACCGTGTATGTTATGAATGCAACTTGATGCCAATATGACAAATTAATGTAGGAGCATATCATGATGACTACGTATGCCATGAATGCACCCTGATGCCAACATGATGCATGTAAAAAATAAGCAAATTAATGCATGGATATATACAATGAATGACCATGTATGTTCCAAATGCATTACCAATGAATGATCATATACACTATAAATGCCACATAATGTCAATTATGATGCATGTGAAGAATAAATGACTGACACAGAGTATATACAAAGAAAGTCATGCTGGCCGTGTATGTCATGAATGCAACCTGATGCCAATATGCAAAATTAATGCATGAGCATAACATGATGACTATGTATGCCATGAATGCACCCTGATGCCAACATGATGCATGTAAACAAATAAGCAAATTAATGCATGGATATATACAATGAATGACCATGTATGTTCTAAATGCATTACCAATGAATGATCATATACAGTATGAATGCCACATAATGTCAATTATGATGCATGTGAATAATAAATGATTGACACAGAGTATATACAAAGAAAGTCATGCTGGCCGTGTATGTCATGAATGCAACCTGATGCCAATATGAAAAATTAATGCATGAGCATAACATGACGACTATGTATGCCATGAATGCACCCTGATGCCAACATGATGCATGTAAAAAAATAAGCAAATTAATGTATGGATATATACAATGAATGACCATGTATGTTCCAAATGCATTACCAATGAATGATCATATACACTATGAATGCCACATAATGTCAATTATGATGCATGTGAAGAATAAATGATTGACACAGAGTATATACAAAGAAAGTCATGCTGGCCGTGTATGTCATGAATGCAACCTGATGCCAATATGAAAAATTAATGCATGAGCATAACATGACGACTATGTATGCCATGAATGCAACCTGATGCCAACATGATGCATGTAAAAAATAAGCAAATTAATGCATGGATATATACAATGAATATGTATGATGACTATGTATGCTATGGATGCAATCTAATGCCAGGTATATACAGATAATGACTATGCATGTATTCTACAATGAATGAACATGCATGCTACGATGTCAAAATGATACATGCTAAGACTAAATGAATTATCACAAAGGTATACACAAAGAAATCAATGATTACACGAAATTGGTGGGACCTAAATCTTGATTATTCAAAAAAAATCTCATTATGCAAGATTTGCCTCCAAATTTATGATTTTTTTTTTTTTTTTGTGATAAACCAATCACATCATTTTCAAAAGAATTTCAGGGTGGATCTTACTATGGTACAATATGAAAATGTTCATGTGACACTACCGGTTTTATGAAATCATCAAATTAAATTACCAACTATTTATTGCAAAGAATGAGATCAATAATATAACCAAAAATGTACATGCTCCATTCACACATGCATGAAATGTGCAACATGCAAAAATGCTTGAAAAAGGATTTTCTTTTCTTTTTTTTTTTAAAAAAAAAAAACAGCTAATGAACATCTGCCCCAACAATATCTGCTTATTTAGGCATCACGATGCCTTTGAGGCGGAGTATCACATTTATTACGGGCGATGTACGTACATCGTTGCCCGATCTACCACACTTATTCGGAGTGTAAAATAGGTAACAAAAAGTTTAGAGATGTCCCTCCATGTGTTCCTATTTTCGGTATGTCTAACGGAAATTCGGCATGGCTTCGCCTAGGTTCACTATATGAGGGTTAATCGGTTCTAAGGCCCCGAATTGTTCCTCATTGTCGCCGGTGAAGGCTAGTAAGGCACCCCGATAAAAGCGGGTTCAATTCGTTAGAGTATATTTTCCTATGCCCATGCGGAGGATCATCACGAAGGCATTAGGTACTTTATACTCCGGAAGTGTTTCACTAGCCCATACGGAGGATCAATCACGAAGGCTTAGTTACTTTATTCCCACTTAAAAGGACGGAACCCGGGTAGAGGATTCATGTTATGCAAATGCACGTGTAGTGTGTGTGGAGGAATAACAAACCTTTCACTACCTATTCTATAAACCTTATTCTAAATGCCCTAGCAATTAAAACATTCAAGAATAGTGTAACGCATTAACCAACAAGCAATTATAATATACAACCTTAAATAACTAGAGAACAAAAATAAAATGCATGCATATGAGTATGAACATATTTAAAAACATTTTATTATTTTCAAAATTCTCCTTATTAAAAAAAATGTGGGAATTAAAATTAAATACCAATTAAACCAACAAAACCGAGACTTTGATAACACACGACTAATTCTAGGCCTGACTCTCTAATATTTCCCCAGTGGAGTCGCCAAGCTGTCGCAACCTAAAAAAAATAACGACGACGTCTCATCGCAAGACTTTATTATTCGTTAGGCGTGACATTAAAAAAACCGAGGAAAAGTCGACTTAATTCCTCTAAAAAATGAAGGTTTTGGAAATGACCTAAAAAAGACATGGAGTCGCCACCAATCTTTTTTAGCTAGGTGTGATCGGCCACCTATTAAAACCGATTTTATAAAATATTTTAAAAATTAATTAAAACATTTTAAAAAACCGATTTCAAGTCTGCGTTTTAAACCAGAGAAATCAAAGAAGCGGGTTCGGGAGTCGGTTACGTGTGGGGAAGGATTAGCACCCCCACAACGCCCGTATAAATCGGTACCTTATTAATCGTGTGTTATCTCAAGTCTTGGTAAAAGTTGGTTTTAAATTTAGTATTTCAAGTTAATTCCCAATTTAAAGAAAAATAATTTCATTTTTTTTATTGAAAATGATCCGGAATTCATAAATTCAAAATTTTCCTATATTCCCCAACAACCGTGGCAAAATATATAAATTTTTATTAGTCTTGAAAAACTTTCCGAATCATTCTCTTTTTTGAAAGAAAGATATTCCTTTATTAATGATAATTGATGATATTCCATCCAGCAAACCCGGTAGAGAACTCATGAATTATTTTAACTCGGGAATATCTTTATATTTTTTATTGAAAACCATTATCTTTTTTTGAAAATATTTAAAAGAAATGAATATGTATATGCATGACATAAATAAAATGACATAGTACAGTCTAAATAATATAATGCAACCTAAATGACATGACAAATATGAATGGTATGACATATAATTTAAATGACATGGAATAAAATAATGCTATCATATAATATGCATGAAAATAAAAATACAATGCATGAAATGTATTTTTTCCTTTAATTAAGGAAATCCGTATATCTAAAAAGATATCCGGCTACCTTAGGAAAATATGTCAAATTAAATATTCTAAAACCAAAATACTTTGTGATTGTTTGAAAACAATTTTGAAAAGCTTGAATTATCAATAAAAACTGGGCTAAAAATTTTTAAATGGCTCTAATTTCCTAAGTTTAAAAAATCCGGACTTGACTACCCTGAACCCGGGACTTGAAAAACCATTTTTAGAGTTTAAAAAGGCTTAGAAATTACCCTAAGTCAGTAGCTAACCCTCCTAATCAGCCCACTCTAAGTAAATTAACCAAATCAGAAAAATGGTTTTTCTTTAAATTCAATTCTGACACCACTGTCTAGTTTTAATCCACGATTTTTTATCCTATTTTTAAAAATTCTAAAAATTCTAAAAAAATACTGGAGACTCACAACATGTAAAACTACACGAAAAAAAATCGGCTTAATTTTTTGATCAAAGATGAATTCCCAGAAAAACCAGAGATGTACGAGTTTTTGGAGGAGAAAAAAAAACTATTTTGTTTTTCTTTAAATTCAATTCTGACACCACTGTCCAGTTTTAATCCACGATTTTTTACCCTATTTTTAAAAATTCCAAAAATTCTGAAAAAATTATTGGAGACTCAGGACATGTAAAAATACACGAGAAAAAATTGGCTTAATTTTCTGATCAAAGATGAATTCTCAGAAAAATCAGAAATGTACAAGTTTTTTTGAAAAAAAAAACTGTTTTGCCAACACATTTTTTGTCTTTGATAAAATCATTTAAAAATAAAAATAAAAATATTTGAAACTCATAAAATGACTTGAAAGCAGTAGCTAGGGCTTTTTGAAAGTTAGATAAAAATTGGCTAAGTAAAAAAATCACAAAGGTAGAATAATCAATTTGACAAAATTAATTTTCCACAAGTGTGCTCAAGAGAGCATGACCTTGAACCATTAATTGGCTCAAATCATTATTCAAGTGGCATGGTGTGAAATGCATGAAACAATGCAGCAAACATAATGCATGAAATGCATGGATTTAAACCTAAATGTCATGAAAAAATATATGGCATTCATAAAGTGACCTAGACATAAAATGCATGAACATGATAATGCAAATGTAACCCAAACCTAAAGTGTCATGAAAATACATGGCAATACAAAGATGTCATAATGCCTAACATGAACTTGGAAATGTGTATGGCATACCAAGATGACCTAGACCTAATAGACATGGAAATGCATGATAATACAAAATGACCTAAGATCTAATATGTCATATGAAAATGCATGGAAAACAACATGAACAAAAATGACCAAATGAATACAATACTAATGCATGAACATGGCATAACCAATACACAATCATATGACATGAAGAGGCAAAGCATGAATAAACATGGTAATCACATATTCACGATACAAATGCAAACACAAAGTAGAGATACTAACCAAAAAGGTTTTGCCTCCTTTGTGATATGCATTGTTCGACAAAAGCGACTTGATGGGATAGAAGGTAATGAGATATCCATACAGCCAAGTTAGAATCATCCACAAAGCCTTTTGCAAAGCAGTGCAGTAATTTTGGAACTAATAGCTTCCCTTTGCTGCTAACCCCTACCGAAGCTCGTATAAAATCACGCTGAGCTTCTTCAAGCTTTTCCATAACATTCTTCTCAGTGATGTTTGAGATGGTCCAGCAAGCATCTGAAAGGATTTCCTCATCATTTGAAAGGATAAGACGCTCAATAGTTGGCAAAGCTGGCTTTGTCTGTTCAAATGAAGGTTGTGGCTTGCCCCTGCAAAAGTTCAACAAAGTCCAGGTAGCATTTCGCAAAATAGAGAGGTTTGCATGTTCATTGAATTGTGCTAACAATGACACCAAGACCCCATGGCCAAGGACCATGTCGCGGCATTTAGGAGAGTCTCCAGCAACATTTTCTAATGCCGAAACAGCCTTGGTGTTTTTTGAGGTCCCTGAAGCAATATTTGTAGAGCCCAAGCTGCCTCAAACTGAAGCTGTGGGAAGTCATCCCTTTCAAGGAACTCAACAAAATCAAGGAATAACACTTGATTGTACAACTTCGTTGATTGGAGGACTACGTTCTATTGATAGTAGCTTCGGGACTTGAGTTGTTGCCTCAAACTACGCATTCCTAACATCTCTGGCACTGAAATCCCTCTACTCGAATGCATCATCATCGTCATCTGGAAGAGGCTGACTGGCTGCCGCTGCAAGCTCAGCCTCGAGCTGTTGCTGTGCAGCCAAGTCAATGTGAACTTCCGGAGGAGCAAGAGCAGGAGACTCCACAAAGTGAAGATTAGGATCACCTGCAAGCTTCCTAGCAAGGTACAAGAAAGGCTTCTCAAAATTGTAGTTGCTCTTGGCAGAAATTTCGTAGTATTGCAGATTTTTCTCCCTGTGGAATGTGACCTGCTTTGCCTTGACCTGCCTGTTCTTCACATCAACCTTGTTTCCGCAGAGGACGATTGGAATATTCTCGCACACCCTGCAAAGATCACGGTGCCATGTAGGAACATTCTTGTATGTCAAACGGGCAGTAACATCAAACATAATTATGGCGCATTGCCCATGGATGTAGTAACCATCTCTGAGACCACCGAACTTCTCCTACCCAGCAGTAAAACTATATTTTTCCACAGTTAGTGAAGAAGTCCAAAGGGTGAACCTCCACACCAATTGTTGGTTCGTATTTTTTTTCAAACTCTCCAGTCAGATGCCTCTTTACAAATGTGGTCTTCCCAGTGCCTCCATCGCCGACGATGACGAGCTTGAAGCTCGGATAATCAACAGTCTGTTGGTTCGGCAAAGCCATTAACTACGAAACTCAAGATAGACAGCGAGAAAAGACAGAATCAACTTACGAATCTGCGTTTGTTTGACGAAAGCAAAGAGAATCGAGAGGAAGGAAATGGAGTGATCTGGGAGACGGCGATAGCAAGGGTTAAGGTGGAAGATTGTCTTCTCATCAAGGTACTTCTCAGGGATGACAGGCTTGATAACATGCTCTTTGAGGTCAGCAACAATTTCATCGATTGTAATAGTCTCGTCATGCTGGGTGGAGATGAGGACAGTGTGAACACGAACTGGAACCATGACACCATTATCATTGTAATACTCAACAGTAACCTGGGTTTTACCATCCGGCCTTAGCCAGGGGCAGGTGCCATTCTTCCTGCGTTGTTAAATTGTGGTGTTATGCGAGGGGATATCTCACGTGCTCTTCCTTGTCGATGCCTCTCTCTGTTGCCATCTCGTGAAACCGATGGAAACTGAGTTTATCGAGGAAGATGGCGTTAAGCCTACGGGCAGGCTCTCGAGATCGAAGAATCTTCGCTTGGCAGCTCCAGTGCTGCTGGGAATGATATTGAAGGAAGCAGCTCTACCACCTCTCCAGTCCTTCATTGATGGGCCATCAACAGTCTTTTGGGTAGCAATAATTGAATGGACAGTGGTCATAAGACCCTTAACAATGCCAAATTTGTCATGGATGACCTTAGCCAGTGGAGCAAGGCAGTTGGTAGTGCAGCTTCTTTGCACCACCTTTCAAGTGAGCAGCAGCCTTGTCCTTGTCAGTGAAAACACCAGTAGACTCGACAACTTAATCAGCTCCAGCCTCTCCCCATGGGATTCCTCAGGGTTTCTGATGCCAAAAACTGTGACAGGCTTCTTCACCTTAAGCTCGTGGTGCTTCCATTGACCGTGAACACTGTCGTACTTAAACATGTAGGTCATGTAATCAGTGGTGATGAAAGGATCGTTAACAGCAACGAGCTCAAAATCTGTGCTTTGAAGAGCAACTCTCGCAACCAAACGCCCGATCCTTCCAAATCCGTTGATTCCGATCTTGATCTTTCCCATAATGTAAAAAGTTAAAATCAAAAAACAGAGCTGATGAAGAGGATCCAGTTGAGAGAGATCTGATAATGAAGATGTAAGAGAGTGGAGATTGGGAGGAGAAAATGGTCCATTTATAACCAATTTTTAACCTAAAAATATGTAATGTCCAAATTACCCCTCCTTTATTTTTTTCAAGTCCTTTTTTTTTTCAAATATTTTCAATTAAAAAAAATTATTTTAAAAATCTAATAAAACTCAAGATTAAACTTTTTTTTACCTCGGGTTTAAATTGAATTTTAAAATTGATAATTTTACGGTCCGATTTTATTTGAACAATTAAAGCTAAAAAGGATATATATAATTTAGAACATTTTAAAAATCTAAAATCGCGACCGTGACTTTTACAAAAATATTAAACCCGAGAGGAAAACAAATCGAAATTGATTTTAAAGGCCCGGACAAAATTAGGTGTCTACAACTTTATTAATTTTATTTGTGAAATCTAATAATTTTATTGCCGGTAGATATGATAATTTATCTTCTTTAAAATGATTAATGTTTGAAAATTTTGTTTTTTATACGTCATTCTGCCAATTTAACACATATACTCTTTTTTATTATGTTACTTTTTAAAATTTTAATATATTTTAAAAATATATATATATATATATCAATAGAAATTTGATTTTATAGACTCGATTTTGTAAAAACTATCACAAAAATTTGACGTAATTTAATCGATTTCATGGGATCAAACAACCCTCTAATCTCGTTGGTAGGATCTAAAAACTTCACAAATGAAAGAATTTTTCATATATGAATCACCACTTATTTTTTAAAATTTTTAACTCAATTGTCACATACCCTTTATAAATATATTTAAAATAAATAAAAAAAGATATATATGAAATATTTTTAATTTTATTTGTAAAAATTAAAAAACCTCACCGACCATGTATATAAAAAATGAATAATATATATTAATCTTTTATTATTTCTATCTTTGATTATATATGTCACTCCCTTTGTTTATAAAGAAACCACTTGAAAAAAAAAAAAAAAAAACTCTCGTGATCTCGTTTCCCTTGAAAGTAGAAATAATTATAGGATAGGCACTCTAATACTAATATTCTTTGATATATTGAGTGAGTTTGGATAGAGATGAGAAGTGAACAAGACAATTTGTCATTTTTGTCTTTTGTGTTATCATAGTAAATTTGAAAGAAAAGTGAAAGAAATTGTCTTGAAATCTCCCTTGTAACCTTTTTTTTTCTTTCAAAAATTAAGAGAATTCAAGGAAATACAATTAAAAAAAAAGTTAATATCATGCAGTAAAATTTTTATAAAATAATATTATTGAGATTAAAAAAATAATATTTTAAAAAGGTTATTTAATTATGATAAATTAATATTTATTAATTTATTAAAAAAAATTATGTTTTCAATGTATAACTTTATACATGTAATTTTTTTTTTTTAGTAAGATACATGAATGACTTATAAATGAAAAATATTAAATAGAGTCAACAATTAATTTTTTTTTTGCATAAAAAATTACTTGCTACAACATAAAAATAATGTACCAAATGTGGTGTGTGCATTGCAAAAAATTAAAGATGAACATCAGTCTGGTTTAGGTACAAAGAAAAAACAAATAACTTTAGATTAATATTTTGAGAAATAGCTTAAATGAGAAAGTGAAAATTTCCTTATAGCATGTATTATATGAATTTTTACGTATTTTTTATTTTTTTTAAGAATTATTAATTTATATATTTGTTGTGCCCTAAAAAATTATAAAACAATTATTATCTTATACATTTAGCGAGGTTATTATTTTACTACACTGGCTCATGTGCGATTGCTAGATTTTATTAATTAAACAAGATTATTAATTTATCGAACATTCATTTATCAAGATTTTACTGTATTTAATCCTTGAACTATAATAAATTATTTAATGTGCTATATGTATTTGAAAATATGTAATGTGATGTCTAAAGTTTCAATCATTACCAATGTACTTCAACTTCCTAATATTGTTAGGTATCTAAGTTGACGTAGTAATTGATCAATTCATATTACAAACTCATACTTAAACGATTTATATTTGATGCACTATCAGTATATAAGTCTATACACTGACAGTAGATCTTACGATATCACCTGTTAAAAGTTAAGTTGTAGGGTTAGGGTTAGAGGTAGGGTTAGGGGTTAATTTTTTAATGAGATATCATTGTAAGATTCAGTGATTCACTATCATTATATAAACCTATAACAACAGTATATCAAATACAAACTCATACTTAAAGTATTGTGTTATTGTTATTTTTAGAGTTAGTGTATCTATGAAATACAAAATTTGATTTATCTATTTTTTCTTTTTTGTAAACTCAAGGTGTCTTTTCATCCCCATTTTATGATTGATGGAAGCCTAATCTCTGTCGGGCCAGGAGTGTATGGTAAAGCCCTCCCAATATTGAAGACTCTCAAGATTCGAACCTTGATTCTCATCTAGGGGGTTAGAGCTACTAACCACCTCAACCAATCAAATGATGAGGATTTATCAATTTTTTTGGGCTCGGTATTGTGTTATATTGATTGTCATGGTGTTTTAATACTATAAGAACTAGTATAAGAAAAAAACTTGACCTTTGTCTTATTTTATTTATTTTTAACCCTCAAAACAAATACTATAATTTTGTCCATCCACCTATAAAGTTGTGGAACAAGCATAAAAGCATAAAAGATTGACTTATCACATATTCACATGCACAATAATAAAGAAATATATATATATATATATATATATATATATATATAAAATAAGATCCAACATCCAAGTCTGATCTAACTAGTATAAAATTTTTATGCTTCGTACCCCTTTTGGTTAAAAAAAAGAATGTAGATTTGATCTATTCTCGTTCTGGAAAAAAGAAAAAATATACAAGAAGAAAAAAATAATTTGATCCAAAGAAGATACATATACCAAAGTACCAATATATTACACATGGTAGATTAATCTCTGTCATTTAAATGTTTTTAGATCCTTGGATTTTAAATAATCTTGTTTATTATTGCATAATAAAAAAATATAAAACAAAATACGCTTTCTTACATTTTAATTTCACAATTTTAAGATTGCATTAACTAAATTAGTTATACCAATATATATATATATATATATATATACTCATCTAATTGATTTTCACCAAATAAAATATATTTGAAAAATTATCTCATTTATAATTAGTAGAGTATTTTACTTTCACTCTCTATTTGAAATTGAATTCTTTAACTTCACCTTTTGTATCTAATTTTTCTACTATCTTTTTTAATGTTATATATTGCTTTAACTTCTTAATTTAACCTTTTCTTTTGTAATCTTTCATTAAGCTGAAAGGGTAGTTAGTTCATACGTATAATTTAAAAAAAAAAGTAAAATGGAAATAAACAGGAAAAAAAAAGCAACAATAAAAAAAATATATAAAAAGAGTTTTGTTAGGAGACACTTTTTAAAATTAATTAATATATTATTTATAGTAATAATATTATATTAAATGCAAAAGTTAACAATTTATTCACTATATGAGTTCGTTTTTGATGCACTGTTAGTGTATAGGCTTCATACACTGACAGTAAATCATATATTGATATCTCATAAAAAATTAACTACTAACCACTAACTTCTAACTCTAACCATTAATTTTTAACCTTAACCACTAACACTTACAACCTAACTTTAACAAGTGGTATCGTAAGATGTATTGATAATATATGACCCTATACACTATCAATATATTAAATATTAATTCTTATTATATTTAATAACTTTAAAAATAGTAAAATCCATATAAAAATGGCAAGTTGGTGAAATAAAGAGAAAATGGGTGGTGATAATGGAAGCTGAAAAATTGGAAAGACGGCGGTCGTTTATCTGATGTGATGGGAAGAAAGAGAAAAGGTTAAAAGGAGGGGCGGAGGCATAAAAATGAGGTGCAGTCACGGGTGACGTCGAGGCGTAATCACGGAACAATAGCTTTCCATGCTCGTGTGGTTTCCGCCTTATCCCCGTGGTTTCTGTTCCAACGCGCAACACTATTCCCGATGTTCAACATCCCTTTCCCCTATTATTTTATTCCCCCTTATAACTACTCCTACTACTTTATTTTTATGCCCATCCCTTTTAATTAAATATTTATTTATTATTAAAAAATATTAATTAATGTCTAATGACATTAATTAAGAACAAGTGATATATATTGAAAAAAATATAATTAATAATTTATTTTTTTAAATTTAATAAAATAATATATTAAATAAAAAAATAATTTTAAATTAATAATTAAATAATTTTTAAATGATGTCGATTAAGTGGATTTTTTTTTATTTTGAAAGACTTTTTATATTTAATATTTTTTTATTAAATTAAAAAATAATATATTAATTATATTTTTTTATATGTATCACGTTAACCAATGTCTATCGACTAAGATTAATATTTCCTTTTTCTTTTTACTCCTTAAAAATTTTGTTTTTTATGTGAACTTAATTTGGTAAAATAAAAGGTTAAAACTTAAATGTCTCTTTTCTTATAATTTTTTTTTTTTTTAAATGTCTCTTTTCATTTTAAGTTGATTATTGGATCCAAATTATCTTATATTTGAATGATCGATGAATTTTTTTTTATCGCGTCATATCTGTATTTTATGATTGGAGGGTTATTTTTTGTTTGAGATTATCATAATTAATCAAGAGATCACAATAGTTTGAATCTCAACAATGTTTCATTTTTCTTTGAATAATTAGTAGAGGTGTTCATGGGCCGGGCCGGACCGCGGCCCATTTTTTTTTCTGCCCAGGCTCGGGCCTGGGTCGCCTAAGCCCGTCCGTTTAGGCCCGAATCACTGTTCATTGGAATAAAAAAATAAATTTTTTTATTTTTTTAATTAAAATTAAATAAAATAATATTATAATAATAAAAAGCACTGTTCCGGGCTGGGCCGGGCCGGAACATAAATTATCCTGCCCAGGCCCGGCCTAATACGAGTCGGGCCTGCCGGGCTGCCCGGCCCGTGAGCAGGTATTAATGATATATTAATAAAAAAATCATTCACGAAATGTAAAATATAATTGATAGAGAGAAAAAAATTCACAAATTTTCTTTATGACAAACTAATGATAAAATGGCTGTTATAGACTCTAAGTTTTAGTTTTAACAAGAATCTTAATTGTGAATGTACCTCAAGTCAAGTGGATTGAGCCTTTGACTTGAGCAATCCTTCAAATTAACAATATGCAAACTCATACTTATGGTTCATCCCAATAGCATAAAAACATAGTATTTTCTTATCAACTTGATTAATTTATAAAATCAATGACTTGAATCTTTGAATGATGAAGTCTACAAAGCATATCTTTATCCCCCATGCATTAAAGACCATATGGATTATAAACTTGTCTTGGTTTTTCATTTTTGGGTTGTGCTCCTCATTTCCTACTCCTTTCCTGCTTTTTTATTATTTCGTTCTCTTAATTAAAAAGCGATATTATTGCTTAATTCAAATAAATCCTTACATTTTTTTTACAAAAAAAAGATGCACTTTAAAATGTATTAATATAAGTATTTATATTTGATGCATTGTTGGTATATAAAAATATACATTATTAATGAACCATATTATATAACCTGTTAATAAGCAAGATTATTTGCATTTATTTTTAATTTATTTTTGTTTATTAATATGTGATATCATGTGATTTACTGATAATATATAAATTTATAAATTGACAATATATTAAATATACACAAATGTTTTTTTTCTTTGAGCTACGATTGGAGTCTGTATTAATATACATCTTAGAACAGTAAATTTATATGATTAAAATACATCAACGAAAAAATTTGTATGTTTCAAATTACCACTAAGAAGATCATAGTTATTTACTTATTTTTATAGTTTTACCCAAAATATTGAGACAATATTCTTCAAGTCAGTGGCCTTTGCATCCGTAGATATTAATATTTTTAGTTTTATTTTATATTTATTAATAAAACATTTAAAATATTTTTATATTAATATTTTAAAATTAAAATAAAGTAAAATATATTCTTTATTAATATAATAATATTCTTAAATCAGATCAAATCTAAAAAATCGTGTTAAGACTCCGCTCAAGTCGAGTCAAACTTATGAGTTTTGATAAATGATTCAACCTATGAACAATTTTATTTTTTTGGTAACTATATTGTGACATTGCCATCTTATTAATATGGCAAATCATTTATGTTGTACTTCGTTTATGTAATAATGTATATTTAGAAGGTAGGACAAGAAAAAAAAAAAAAAAAGTCTTTACACCGAATTGTTGTTCTTTCTTGACAAAATGGTAGGAATTACATTGAGAATTGATTGTAGGTAATAAAAGTTGTGTACTTAATTTTGACATTTGCATGTAAATTCAAGAATTGGTAGTATCTTATTATTATTATTTTTTAGATGTTTTCTTATAGTATTAACAAGCACTCTAGGAAGTGTTAAACAACTAATCTAATCTTGAACCAAAAGAAAAAAAAACAGCTAATATTTTTTTTTGTATGCAAACTTGAGATATACTAAAATATATTTTAAAATATATTAAAAAATTAAAAATATATGTCAAAATTTTAATTTTGTAGAGTTAAAAAAATTTATCATAATATATCAAATACGAACTCATTTAAAAAAAAAAAAATTAATTTGCACAATGAAAAGGGCATAATTGTAAAACAAGCAAAGACATGAAACTAAACTTAGGAGTGGGGAAAAAGAGAAGCTTTTAGATTGATGGCTATCCAACAGTATCCATTTACTTTTACCATTGTCTGCATTCAACCCAAAAGCAAAGTAAAAGAAGAAAATAAATATCGCCTCCTTTCTTCTCTTTCTCTCTCTCTTTTCTACTCGCATTAACATTCAACATCGCTCTTTCTCTCACTAGATCTTCCTTGCTTTTGGTGCTGTGAAAAGCAAATCTGAGGCTCTTGTTTATCTTCTCTCTCTTTCTCTTGTCTCTCAAAATTCATCTTTTTCTTTATCTGATTCAAGTCTTCTAAAACCTTCAAGTCCCATTTATTTACGCTTTCTTTTTTCCCTATACTGGGTTTTTTTTTTTTTTTTTTTCTCCCTTCCCTTGTCAACTTGTTATTTTGGGAGCTTGGGTTTCAAAGGGCTTAAAAATTTCTTTTAGTTGCTTCTTTTTCAAGATCTTATCTCACTCCGCTTAGAAATCAAGCTGAAAATTTTCTTCCAGGAAATTGATTCTAAAATTCCCTCAGAATTTCCCCCTTCGTTTTAAAGGACGTCGACTTGAGCTGTGTAGAATGGTTCTCTAGCTTAAAGTTCTCAGCACTACACAGCAGAAAAAAAAAAGAGAGATTAAAACAGGGCAAAACAAGGGGAGAATAGAGGAAGTTTCAATGGATTCAAGTACCCATCAAAGTTATCAAAACCAAAACAGCCAACCAAATTCAGGGTTGTTACGTTTTCGTTCTGCTCCAAGTTCTCTTCTTGCTAATTTCACCGATAGCCTTGATTGCGGGGTTAACAAAGGCAGCTTCGACTCTGACAGATTGATATCCAGATTCATGAATTCAAGCGGGGGCAACAGCGAAATCGAGGATAAATCTGGGACAGAGGCGGCTGTTAACTATGCGAATTCACAGCAGGGTTATTCCGGATTACCGCCTCATTATCCGAAACAGAGCTCTGCTATGGATAGCTCATATGAGTTATTGGGAATGGATCATCATAGTCAGGGGAAACCGGTTACTTCTAGCCTAATGAGGCAAAGTAGCTCGCCTCCAGGGCTTTTTACCAACTTATCTGTTCAAAATGGTATTGTTCTTGTTCTCATTTATTATTATGAATTTATTTTGTTGAGGTTTTTAATGCTTTGGAACATTTTGGATAGTAGTTCAGACTTTTTGTTTTCTAGTTTGATATTTGTTTTTTCCTCATCATTTAAGATTGGATAACGACCTATACCCTTTAAACTTTAAAGTTATCATTTTGGTTGTGCTAAATAGATTTGGTGTTGAAATATGGATCTAGCAAGCTGATAATCATTCAGTTTTTTGTAAATTAAAATATAGACCACTCATTTGATTTGGTTGCTTAGTCTTTACTAATAGTTAGATTGAGTTTATACTAATATTTGATTTGGAAATTTTAGTTCTTGTAAAGGAATCGAGACTTTTTTATGTTGGGTTTTTTTTTTGCTATGGCTTATGACACTTTTTAAGGTTAGCTAATATACTATTTATAGTAATAATATTGTATAAATGCAAAAATTAATAACTTTATTCATCATTTTCCATGCATTGGTTAAAGATATTATTATATTTAGTAACCTTAAAGACTGTCCTTAGGACACTCGCAAAATCTTTTTTTTCCCCCACTTTATATGGTTGCATATAAGCTAACTGGTGAAGCTCTCATTGGCAAGATAAGAGATTTAAGGAATTCTTTGAAAATTGTTTTTGAATTTCTTGGCAACAAGTATGGAACCTAGACATTTGAGGTTGTAATGTGAAGCCAACAAACTTAGTACTGAGGTCTGAGGAAGTTAGAGGCTGGGATGATGTACTGAAAATGTCTTCAGTAAATTGCAGGCTATGCCAGCATGAAAGGTTTGGGAAACTACAGCGGGGTGAACGGTACTAATGGAGAATCAAGTCCATCTTCAAACAGATTGAAGAATCAGATTAGCTTCTCATCAAGACTACCTTCTTCCTTGGGCATGTTGTCACAGATTTCCGAAATTGGCAATGAAAGCATTGGGGCTAATAGCCCTGATGATGGCAAACTTGGAAATAGAAACAGTGATGCTCGATTCTATGGCACTGGATACCAATATGGTTCTTGGAATGATTCTGCAAACTTCACAGAGAATCTTTCTGGCTCGAAAACGACACAAGAAAATGACCGGAAATTCTTTTCCACTAACCTGGTATAAAGTTGCATATCAACTATAGCTTTTCTTAAATTCCTCAAAAAAGATTAGAGCTCAGCTGTCTTAAGTAATTTTAATTTTTGAGTGATTATCAATAGAATGGAGATCTTGGAAGTCGTGTTCATGTATTGTCTCACCATTTGAGTCTGCCAAAGACTTCAAATGAGATGGTTTCCATGGAGAAGTTTCTACATTTTCAAGATTCAGTCCCTTGTAAGATTAGAGCTAAGCGCGGTTGTGCTACCCATCCTCGAAGCATTGCAGAAAGGGTAAGAATATCTTCATCTTACTAATTACCTCCTGATCAGATATCTAGCAATAATTTCAAATTTCACCATATTTACTCGATTTGAGACCAAATTAAAAATTATCGAACTTGGAGATATTGTAGCTTGAGTTGTTTGTACAAATTTGGCCATTTCATAAAGAGGACTATAAAGGGTAAATTACTTTCAGGTGAGAAGAACCCGGATTAGCGAACGGATGAGAAAGCTACAAGATCTTGTCCCAAACATGGACAAGGTATGGTTTTTTTCCTTGCACTTTTCGACAGAAAATTTCTGTATTTGGAAATCGATTGTTTTGGGGTTTCATTTTGGCAGCAAACAAACACAGCGGACATGTTAGATTTGGCAGTGGAGTACATCAAGGACCTTCAAAAACAGTGTAAGGTACTGAAGGAGAGCCTAAACTTCCAACTGAACACTCTTTTCTGATACTTTTGTTTTTCATCTTACACTTGCAATCATATTCTTTTGCAGACTCTTAGCGACAATCGCGCAAACTGCAAGTGCTTAAATATTCAGAAGCCGATCCCTAATCAAATTGTATGATTTACTTTGCTTCTGTATAAACGAATTTTGATATGAATGAATTGTTGCTCTTTTTGATGTGGTGAACCCAGTATAAAGGAGCTTTTATATATATATATATATATATATATTTTCTTTCCCTTTTTGTGATGTAAAAAGTTTGGCTGCATTTCTATCACAATATTCCAATCCTGTAAGCTAAGAAAGCTTCCCACTTCAAGGTATATGGAATAAAGAGAAAATTGTGTAGGACATGTTTTTGTATTGCATTCTTTAGTTACCTGAACTTGAGATGAGTGTTGGATACGATATGTGTTCGACATGGACAATTAGGCATACTTATTTTTTTATAAGTTTTTTCATATATTTAGAAGATCATATTTAAATATGTGTCGAACATAAATATCAAATACAAATATTAAAAAAAAAAAAAGTTCAAATAACATGGCTGCATTCCTCGTTATCATTTCTCACTTAAAATGCCTTCTTTGTTAGTTTTTGCAAGTTTTGATTTTTTTAATTGAAATTCCCTGAAGTGTGGGTGGCTAGCTTCTATTTGTTCATCATCCCATCTTGGGGGAAGGTATTATTTTGCCCTTGAACGAACCTTATCCACTTTCTATTTATTCCAAGGACGCTATTGAATGCGAAAAAAACAGTTGCCTGATCTGACTAATTTCCTTTCTTTATATTTTGGAAAGGGAAATGAAAAAAAAATAATGCAAGAAGGGTTTTGCTAACGAGTGCTCTTAGGGCACTCTTTAAGGTTAGTTAATATACTATTTATAGTAATAATATTGTATTAAATGCAAAAGTTAACAAATTTATTCATCATTTTTAATGCATTGATTAAAGAGATTACTATATTTAATAATCTTAAAAGTGCCCTTAGGACACTCGTTAGCAAAATCCATGCAAGAAATAGTCAAGAAAGCTGGCTTTTGTCACGAGGATGGTACTAAAGCCTCCAACTCATTAATCAAAAATTTTGGCAACCTAAATCATAAGATTATATCAAAAATTTTGAGCTAGGAAACCTTATCAAATAATACTGATTTTTCTAAATATAGATTTTACTTGTTCGATCGATTCAATTCTGATTCTTATTCCATGGACTTTTACTTTGATCTGATTTAATTATAATTAAAAAATTTAAGCTGAAATTATATTTATCCCATAGAAACATTTAAAACAAAATCTATGTTTTTATTATGAATTCAATTTTTGTGGTTGCAAATAAGTCAAAGTCAAAATTTCATAATAATTTTCACAAAGTTGGATCCTTAGAATCAAAATTCTCAATTAATTTTAATTATTTTATATTTGAATAGTATTTGACTTAATGATAAAATCAGATTTCTTTAGATGAAATTAATTTAGACCAAACTCGAGACAATTATTTTTGATTATTGAAATCAATTAAATAAGTAAAATATTAAGATTTTATTGCTAGTTTATGTATCTCTTAATCTAGAGAGTTATATTTGAATTTCTTTTTCTTTTCATTTGGTAAAAAAGAAACTTTTATATTAGAAAAATATTGAAAAGGAAAGCTTATAAATAAAGTATAATAAAAATGATCCACGCTAAAATTGGGTGTCAATGCAACACACCAGAACATTTCTTCCAAATTAACAATAAGCAAAAACAGCGAATGGTGATTGGCTTTCTCCTTCACCTCTAACCAAAAAAAAAAAGCCTTTCAATAAATCCAAAAATTCTCCGATCTTCTTCCTGCTTCATCTAACCCTAACCCTAATTGCCGATTCCCATCTTGACATCTTCCCATTCACCAACATCACCATTTTGCCCTTCTCCACATTTCGTACTTTGATCTATAATTATGCCATGCAAAGCTTCATTTCTTGTATATTCCGCCAGATCCACATGATTAATCTGAATTTCAATTATTGTGTTTTATGATCGAATTAAAATTGTGAATTTTGAGCGGTGGATCAATCTGAGTGGGTATCTGATTGGGTGGTGACAATGTCAAACTTATATGGCGATTACAATCAAAAGATAGATTATGTATTCAAAGTGGTTTTGATTGGGGATTCAGCAGTTGGGAAATCTCAGCTGCTGGCTCGTTTCGCCAGGAACGAATTTAGTGTGGATTCAAAAGCCACAATTGGTGTTGAATTCCAGACTAAAACCCTTGCCATTGATCACAAGACTGTTAAAGCACAGATTTGGGATACTGCTGGCCAAGAAAGGTATGATTTTTCCCCTGAAATTTTCAATTAGTTTATTTGGATTATTGTTTTTTTTTAGTGGGTTTGCATAATTGTTATATTTGACGAAAATAAAGAATTAGAGTAGAAAATGTCAAGGAACAATTATGTTATATCCTTTAACCTATCCAAGGAACAATTGTAATAGGCAGACCAAGTTTCATTATTTCAAGCTAGGAAATTAGGAAACTAATATAAATTAGAAGTCAGGTGGAACTGGATCAATGTTTCATGGGATGGAACAAGAATCAGATAGGAAATTAATGCCTTTATACATCCTGTAATGATAATATGGAGGTATAAGGGATGCTCCGGCTTATGGTGGAATTCTGGAGATGATCATATATTGGCTGGTTGAAGACAGACTTTATTTTGAGATTTTCTAATTTGGTGGTGAGGTAGATCTTTATGTTGCTTCTTTTTCGATTCGATGAGTGATGTCAGGGGTAAGGTTGTTTAATGTGTAACTTAAGTCTTACAAATTCTCTCAGTGATCCTTTTGTAATGCTGGTTTGAAATGGTTAGTGGCAATGTCATAGCAGCTGAGCTACCAGGCCAACAACCACTCCCAGGTTTTGTTATTATATGTGTCTTCTAGGAATGGTTTTAGATGGTATTCAGTGGAAAATTTTAGTCGTCCAATAAAGACTAATTGTTTTGTGTCTTTGTTGTTGAAGATATGGTCTGCTGGTTTCAGATGCTAAAATTTTTCAAATGAGAAATGAAATGTAATGGTCCATTGCGGATGCTATTGTTTATATAAGCCTTTTTTATGACATAACGTTCTTATCCTCCTAGAAAGAATTAAAATTAGAAAAGAAAAAGAAAGAAGCAAAGGAGTATTTGATTTTCGCCAATTAAAACATCAGGAAACAATGAGAATTAAGACCTTTCAGAAACATGTTAGAGTATTGTTCCAACTCTTATTTGTTGCAATGCTGACATCATACGTACTAGTAAAACATTTTTTCATGTAATTTATGCTATCAATAGGGTTCATTTATGACGGAGTTGTATTATAGTTTTCTCAAGAGCACATCAAAGTTAGGCTTCGATATGTTCTGACGATGGATTGTTTGTTTTGAGCTTTATGGTTTATTCTTGGGTTGGATTTTTCCATCAAGCAAGCACAGAGAAGAGTTGTGCATAGCATCTTACTGCCCTGGGTTCTTAGCTTATTGCTGCATCATTTTACTCAATCTTGAACCCATTGCGTAATGATTACTGTTTCTCGTATCTATTCTTTACCTTAATCCTTTATATCTTTAGGGAACACAAATTACATATAGATATAGGACTCTGGCTTACTCTCTGAATTTCAGTGATAGATATGTGCTCTTTCTGTTCATTTGCATTGTCAAGTTTCTAACCAGAATATCATCTTCTTCATCCATGACAACCCTTATTCCGCTTTCAGTTCTACCCTTTTCCTTCTCTATCGTGGTCATGAGCATTCCATCTTTCTCCAAATGGTATTTCGTTTCTGATGTAAACTCATTTTTAGTTTGATATATAGCTTATTTTCCTCCGGAATACATTTGCTCTTCTTTTTATCTGCAGGATAGCAGATCTGATTAGAGTAATCCTCTAAGAAGTTTCTAGCAGAACAAAGGGCTACTTGGTCTTGTTGTAATCAAGCGTTTTAGTCTTGTGTCCTACTTGAGTTCGTGGTACAGCATTTTTCGATGCTCATGTTCCAATCATGTAGGAAGTAACAGAACTTGACAAAATTGTTTAGTGTGTTAGACTTGTAATTGATGCGCCAACAAGATAATCATTGTAATTTAGTTTGAATTGTTTCTTTCTTTTTAGTGATCTAATAGCCCTGAATTGATTGAGAAATAATAGTACTGTAACTTCTAGGCTAGCAATTAACTCCCTGAACAAGATGAGCAGAGTCATATAGTTTGAAGTTGCTTCCTTTTTTCTTGCTAAATCTAATAGCCAGTTGATTGGGGATATTGTAAGTTGTAAGTGTTTGATAATGTATAGGCCTTGGCAACTGAAAAGTGAGAATAACAATCACAAACAAACACTTGTGCATGAAAAAGTCTGGTAATAGAAAGCTGCACTTGGTGTTGTAGCCTGTATGAGAGAATTAGTGTTCAGCGAATTTTCATGAATCTTATAGTCATCTGTACTCAAGCAGATTAATGCTACATTCACAAACATATTTAGTTCATTTTTTGAGATTTCTAGAGCAGTTCAAGCAGATCAATAAGTTTGTATAATAGATTTATGAGTATATAAAGTGAAGGACAGTGAGTTCTTATCTCAAAAGATTCACAAGTTCTGCAGGAATTAGATTGAATCTATAACATAAACCCTGATTCATTACTTTATGCAATATGCATACTGGCTAAATGGTCATTATTGGTCATACGCATTTCATCCAATCTAATAATGAAACGCATCTTATTAGTGCATTCACATAGCTGAAAGGAAGAAATTTGATTGACCAGTTTGTTTTGTTTGTTCTTCTTAAACATTGATGATGACAATTACTTTGCTTTAAAAAACTTGTCATCCTGCTGCGGCAACAAGCAGAGTTTGCTAATCTTTCTTTTTGACATGGTAATCTTCATGCTGGCTTCTTCTATGTGAAACTATATAAAATCGAACCATATTTTCTGGCATGCTAAGTGCTTTAGATTTGGTCCTTATTCATTTAACTTATTGATTAGGACCCCAAAGTAACATGGCAACGGGCTGATGCCTTGAGAAGCTCTTGGGACTGTGTTTTGTTTCCTTCATATTGTATGGTGTGCTGAAGTATCCTTGTTGCTTTGTGCAATTAGGTATAGGGCCGTGACAAGTGCATACTACCGAGGAGCAGTAGGAGCGATGTTAGTTTATGACATGACCAAGCGTCAATCGTTTGACCACATGGCAAGGTGGCTAGAGGAATTGAGGGGACATGCTGATAAGAATATTGTTATCATGCTCATTGGCAACAAGTGTGACTTGGGAAGTCTGAGAGCAGTACCAACTGAAGATGCACAAGAGTTTGCTCAAAGAGAGAACTTGTTCTTCATGGAGACATCAGCTCTAGAATCTACCAATGTTGAAACTGCTTTTTTGACGGTTCTATCAGAGATATATCGAATAATCAGCAAGAAAACTCTTACTGCTAATGATGAGTTAGATCCCAATGGCAATTCAGGTCTTCTTAAGGGAACCCGGATTATTGTTCCCAATCAGGAGCTGCAAACAGAAAGGAAAGCTGGCTGCTGTGGATCATCCTGATTTTTACAGCCCAGCAGCCCCAGCTTTGTGTTTTTTTTTTCCAAACATTTTGATTTGTTAATTTAGGTACATACAGGGACTGATCTACCTATGCTCTTCTGGGGGCAATTGCCCCCACTCAACTTTTAAAAATTGATTAAATATATATATATATATAGAGAATATTTTAAAACTTTAATAAAAATATTACCTTTGCCTCCACAAAATTAAAAATTTTAATGAACATAATAGTTTTACTCCCACTTAAATTTACCAAAATCTAAAATTTTGAGTATACAAATCTTTTTTGCTGAACCATCAATTTGTTTTAGCCTTTCATTATTGTACAAAAAACACTAAAAAATTATAATGAAAAATTAACCATTATTTTACTCAAAATTGTTATATGTATTAAATCATTCTTTCAAAAAAATTGTGAAAACATAAAGAATAAGGATAATATATATATATATATATGAGAGAATCAACTTATATTAGTGTTGAATTAGTTAGTTTTACACATTTTTTATAACTAAATGTATGATTGATATTTTGATAAATTAACTGTTAAATTTAGTAATATAATTGCATTCGTCGTGAGCATTAAACTTGTCCACGGGTCAAACTACACATTCAAGCTCGAAGGTCCGGCTGATATTTGAGAGCGTTTGGAAAAAAATATTATACTCGAAAAATAGATTTTGGTAAAAATATGAGGCATGTTTAAAAAACGGGTTGGGCCTTGGTTCTAACATTCAAGGCTCAAGTCTGACCCAATCCATCTCGTTTTTCAATTATATAATATGTATTATTTTTATATTTATATATATTATGCAATTTATATTATATATAATATTATAGTGTAAACATTAAAAAATATGTTAAGTTATCTATGTTTTAAAACTTAATAAAAGACAAAAAGATTAAATAAAAAATAATATTATTTTAAATTTTTTTTAGGAAAAAATAATATGAGCGGACTTGGGTAAAATTTAAAACTCATATTTTGGACTAAGCCGGACTTGAGAAAGTATATATGATGTTAACACCATATTTAAACCCAACCCAATCATTGTTGGGTCTCGAGCAAGTCGAATTATTAAGCGAGCTAGATTTGAATATTTGAATATATGACTCAAATAGCTCAAGAACCTAATCAAAATTTTCTATTTTTAATTAATAATTTATGATTTTACTCTCAAAATATATATACATAACCTAAAAAGCCATAAATTCTTAATCTTTAACTTCAAGTCTTCACACACATTTGCTTCCTCTCTCTCCCGATCCCACCCCTCTCTCTCCCTCCCTCAATAAATACCATCCCAACAGTCACACCCCTTTCTTTTTTGTTTTCTGCCTTCATCAGCCAATTTTTCTTCCTTTCATTTCCTTTTTAAATTCTTCAGATGTTTATTGTTTGTTTGTTTTTTTTTTTTTTGCTGCTTTAATTTGATGTCTTTAAGATTCCCAATTGTGGGGTAGAAGTGATAGTATTATTACCTTATTATTGTTGTTAATTTCTAAAAAAAAAATTGGAAGTTATTTTGATTGTGTCATTTCTTAATTTTAATCAAATCAAAATTTTCTCATTGTAATGTATGATTAATTTTGAAGTCTAAAACATATAAATGGATAATAAAGCAATTTTAAATGTGATCTAATCTCTTATTTTCAAGTCCTAATTTTTTACATCAGTATTATTAGATTTAATTAATACAAATATTTTTATTTGGAAAAATCTCAATTCGAGTTTGAGTACAAATAATTGAGGTTGAAATTGAGTGTAAGAATCAAACTTATTTTTATTAGATAAACGAGCTTAATCGAACGAATTCGACTAGTTTGATTTCTATCTCGAGTCGAGCTCCAACTAGAAAAATAAAACTCGATCAAGCTCGAGCAAAGTTTTAAATCCCGATTTTGGAATCAAATTCAAAATTTTTACTATTTCAACTCGACACGACTACACCCTAAAGCTTACATTTTTATACAAAATGAAAGTTTTATAGTGTTTAAATCCGAAAATTTCATTATGAAGATGAACTAACCAATTAAACTCATCATTTTATAGTATAAATGAAAACTATTTTTTTTTGTCGAAATCCAAGGTGTTCTTCAATCCTTATTTTATGGTTGATGAAAGCTTAATATTTGTTCAGGCCGAGAAACATGATGGTAAAATCCTCCCAATATTGATGACTCCCTCAAACCTTTGTCTTCATCTTGTGAACTTAAATTAATTGTTATTTAACCCCAAACCTAAACAAATATAGTTTTTGATTTTTGATTTCCATGTAATAAGGAACGTTTCTTTTATTTGTTTTTTTTTTTTCATTCTTAATTATACTTGTAATTTGTTTTATCTTTTAATATGTATTTCATTAGGATGATAAATTTAGTGCTAAGAAAAAATATAAAAAAAAATTTAGTGCTAAGAAAAAAAAAAAAAAAACTGAAAATCAATTCAAATTGTAGTATTCGGTTTGGTTTGAATTATTTTTTATTGTATTTAATTTGATTTTGGTTATAAATTGAAAATTTGAAATTATTCAAAAATGTTATTTTTTATTAATTTTTATAAGATAAAATAAAATATTATTTTTAAATATATGCAAAAAAACTGGAAAATATTAATTAGAAAAAATAAAATAATATTTTAAAATTAAAATTTTCAAAAAATCAAAGAATCAAACCAATGAAATTCCATTCTAGTTATTACGAAAGATTATTCGATTCAATTATTCAAAAAAAAAAAAATAATAATAAAAATAATGCATTAACCAACTTTTTTTTACATCTCTTGCACGTGCCAAAAATTTCCCGAAAGTACCCCGGAACTCCTTTCTCTGCCTACAATACCGCCCATTTTTCATTTTGAAAATTTGCCAAATTCGCTTCTCTCCCAAACACCAAAGCTTTCTCTCTTTCTTTCCCCTTTAGTTTTATCCTCTGCTGAGAGACCCTTCATCACCGTCAAACCCTATCAAGCAAACCCCCATTTCTTCCAAGGTAAATCAAACTAACCCAACCGATTTTTCTTCTTCTTTCTTGCTTGCTTGCTTTCTTTCCCATTTTTTTTTTCTTGGAAGTTTCTGATACCCTTTTTTTTTTTTTTTTCTCAATTGAAATCCATAAGGAATGGAAGAGTCAAGAGATAGACTCACGAGAGCTGTCGATATAGCAGAAGTCTTCGCTCGAAGACGATCTGGGCCTTTGGGAATCCTCTCAGATGAAGCACAAGAGTTGTTAGGCTCCCCTGTTCAACAACGTAGGCCAATGGGTGTTGGTGTTACTACTTCTACGCCGCGTGGTGGAGGGATCCGCAGGGGAAGCAGTTTTGGCACCCCAAGATCCGGTATTAGACGTGGCCGGAATCTTTACCGATCGCCGGCCCCGGGAAGAGAGAATACTCCGGTGACAGGGAGTGCCATGAGCCGTGGAAGGGGTCGAGGTACGGGCAGTGTGTTACCTTCTTGGTACCCAAGAGTTCCTCTCCATGATATTACTGCTGTTCTAAGGGTAATGCTCGCTTTTTCTTATCCATTTCTTTGCTTATTTTATGATAACTTCAAGAGAAAATCGTTGGTTAGTTTTTTTTAACTTCTCTAGTTAGTTTTGCTAATGAGAGATTCTTAAATTATGACCATTCAACTGCTGATTTATGTACTTTCATGGTTTGGGTTCCATTTCCATTTGGTCATTCATTGAAGACTTAAATATAAGGCAATGTGATTGTTTTTGGTATTTATTGTCTTTCTTTATTCTTATTTCCATTATGTTAATGATTGCTGGATTTGGTATTACTATAGAAGTTGCTTACTCTGGCTTGAATGAGCTCGATTTTACTTTCTCATGTCTGGATTTTGATCCATTCATTTACAATTTTTCTTTTTGGTGAAAAATCTCCTTGGAGTCCTAAACCATTGATGCTCATCTAATTGTTTTCATTTTGTCAAGGATGTTTTATTTGCCTCTAGGTTCCCTTTGTATTTCTTATTCACCCATAGTCTATTTGAGGCTTTTGTTATTCTCTGTGTTTTATAGTTTCAACTTGTTCATGGATTCATACTGCCTGTTGGGTAATTTTCAGTCTAATATATTAGCTTCAGTTGTTTTAGTTTTTTCCCCTATTTTGTTCTAATTGTTGCTATATGGCTTTCGTCGGATGTGTTAATGAGATGGTCACTGCTCTGTTAAAGTGTCATCCTATGAAATAGCGACACTGGTTGTCCAATCTTTTCAACCATTAACCCACAATTTCGAGTTCTCCTGATGTTACATTAATAGACCTTCTTAGTCTTCATTAGATGAATGAAACAAGGTTTGATTGAATTACCCAATCCGATGATGAAGAATCAAAAGAGATTTCATAAATTTTCTCGTAGAAGATTTTTTACTTACATTTAAGAGTTTAAACCAGCAGGAAACTTTGATCTTGAATCTTCCCCTTGATTTTTCCAACTTTTCTAACGAGGAATAAAAATGAGCTCCACATTTGTTCTGTCAATGAGAAATGTGTTATTTAACCCTTGCTCCTTGCTTGTTTCTCTTCTTTATTAAAATCATCCTTACCATATGGTACTATTCTAGTAATGGTCCTTCAACTTATGAAACTTTTTAATGAAGTCCTTTTATAGTATATTTTTTTAAACTGGGGGTGTTTCTTAGGCTTGTTTTATTGAGGTAATTAAATTTGATGAGGATTGAACCAGGTCATTGAAAGGAGGAGAGCTCGTTTAGGAGAAGGCGAAGGCCTAACAATTGAGAGCCCAATATCTCAGGATGAAAGGGTTTTTAGTTCAAATGTATCATCAGGTGTTCAACTCGAGCACAATTTCTCAACTCCAGCTTCAACTGCCAGATTGAAGCCTTGTCCTCCATCAGTCCGTAATGTGTCAAAGATTTTGCTTAATGTCACTAATCAGAATGCTGAGGAATCAGAGCTTCTTACACCTCAAAAGAAACTCTTGAACTCAATTGACACTGTAGAAAAAGCTGTAATGGAGGAACTACAGAAAATGAAGAGGACTCCCAGTGCCAAGAAAGCAGAAAGACAAAAGAAGGTCCGCACACTGATGTCAATGCGTTGATCTCAAGTGCATCATACAATCACAAGGATTGGGGAAGACAACATCAGTGAGAACAACTGGAAGGCTAGAGATTGCAAACCACCTTGAAGTGGAAGCTGGCTAATCATCCTCTGATGATATGTTTACATTCTTGAACTATTAGTCTATTACCAGATAGCATAGATACTTTCTATCTTTTTGTTTTTTACAGGTTGACATTGCTAAATGCCTTACTATAGGATCAGGAGACAATTTTTCAATCAATCCTCGTTGAAGGTCCTGGTATAAAGATTGGTAAGCAATCTTGTTTCTTCTCTCCATTCTTTGAAGGGATCAGTGTAGGAATAGGAGGATTTTGTTTCAACCCATGTAGATACACGACTTGTTTGGACTTGCTTGACATTTTTTTCTGGCTCTATATTCATGTTACCTTATACTATTCAAGTATCATAAGAATGGATTCTACCAATTTTTGTTCAACATGCTTTATGGTTTTAGTTGCTGCAATGTTTCAACCCCTAACACTTTTGTTTCACATTAAGATGGAACTTCTTTCTTGCCTTGGCTAGCAGATTATCTACTATATGGATTTATAGTTCTCTCGGTGTGTATCTGAAACTCCTAAATCTCTGCTCTTGCCTTGGTCTACTATGATATGAAAATTGTTGCCATCTTGGCTGTTTTATTTTTGATGAATAAGATGATAGAATCAGCATAAATCAGATGCGTGGACTAAACTTGGTAATTCACTGTAATAGTTCTAATAACATTGGCAAAGTCAAAGTGGATGCAGCCCTAGATACCAGTTGAATTGACATATAAGGTTATTTAAAAATAATGAAACTAACTACTAGTACTAGGTGGTGAGTAAATTAAAACTCATATATGACTAAATAAGAATGAATTGAACTCTCGGCTGATTCAGTAAGAGCCATCCAGCTGATGAAACAAAAACAGAAGAGTAAATTGATTACATTTTCCGGCTCCTCATAGAGCTCATCCGGAAAGGCGGAGAGCTACATCTTTCAAGGACAGGTAGATTTGGCAATCTGTATATTCGTGTTGTATTTATGTTATTTTTTCATGTCATAATCGTGCTTAAAATATTATATGTTTATATAATTTTTGACACGTTAATAATTTGTATTATATAGATTCTGATACGTTCATGTCGTATTTGTGTTATTTTTTTATATCGTATCATGTAATCGTGTTATGTTCAAAATTATTAGGTTTAGAGACAGGAATGCACTATTTTTGTGTACTACAACTAAGTATTTCTTCTTAATACACAAATGCTCGGATTTGAGAAGAGAAAAGGCGAAAAGGTTAAGGAAGTGAAAGATTATAGTAGTAATTTGATTCGAACTGGACAATCATTTTATCAAGGTTTCACAGCAATGGTTTGCAACAATTGCAAAAACTTAGTTCCTTTCATTTCTTCTATGGTTGTTGGTTCATTCCAGCATTCTTCAAAGTTTATATTTGCCTGATAAAAAGTGTTGATGTCCCTTTCTGTTGAGATGATTTTGGGATGGCTATTCGGGTGGTTTGAAATCCTGTGAGGAGAAGGAAGGTTAGAGGGTGTCGGAGGTAGGTTTTCGGGACGTGCTCCGACAGTCAATTCAGGTAGCAGTAGAGGGAGTTGAGAAAGGAGTAGAGAATAGTGAGAGAGTGTAGAGAATGTACAGTTGGTCAGCCTCGATAAAGGCTATTTATACATGTTTGGGCAACTTGCTTGGTTCCACATGTCTCCTACTGAGTTGGGTTAGGTGGTTAACGATACGGATGATCTTGTCCTAGTGGTTGTGGCAATTGGAGTTCTACATGGTCTCTGGGGTGTTAGGCGACGTGACCCTTAAAGAGCTGGGAGATGTCCATGTGTCCCGGATCTTGGTTTGAGTTATTGGGCTCGTCTGACTGGGCCTTGGATCTGAGTCGAGTATTTGGGCTCTAAGGCCATGAGTCATGGCGGGCTTAGCAGGTCCAAGAAGCAGCATTGAATTGGCATCATACATGCAATGCAAACGTTCAAATACAAACTTTTTCTTACAACAAGAAGCAAATTTGGATCTGTTTGGTTTCCTACTTAGCCTTGACCAGTAAATTACGTTCTGAAACGATCTTTAAGCTAATTGTGAGATTGTTTCTCTTACAACAAGAAGTTAATTTGTGGTATCTTTAATGACTTTTCTAGCTTATTGGAAAATTAATGTATGGAATTAGCCATGAACTGGTTGTTAATTGGAAAATAAATATCCCACTTGACCTAGCCTTTTTGGATCATTCTAACAAGATTAATAGTTTGGTCAAGTTCAACTTGGAAATATATTGGCCAAATTTCTTGTATCTTGCTATGTTGAATTTTTTTTTTTTTTTTTTTTAAATATCTGTATTTAATACTTGTATCCAATATATATTTGGATATGAGTATGAAAGTATGATATTTCAAATATATGAAAGAAGTTAAAAAAATTGAATATATTCATATCGGATACATGTGACACTCATCGAATCCGAATAATATAGATTTACTGATAAATAATAGAGGCGACGAATGCCTGTCTTCTCATCTCATATTGATTTATCATTTTTTTGGTGTGTACATAGAAAGTCAGAAACAAATTTGTTTTCTTAAGATTGGAAGGAATTTCAACAAAGATGTTACTGGTATTTTTTTTTTATATTTAAATTTGTCAAACTCTGGACCAATTTAATAATTTTGAGGGAAACTTGCAGTTCTTTTCTGTTCTATTATTAAAATTTTCAAAACCATTGCCAAAAAAAAGCAATTGAAGGTAAAAAACTTGCTCATGGCTAGGTGGTCCATTCGGCTCGACAGGTTCGGTTTGTATTTTGAACAAGAGTTTTAGTGATTAGGGTCAGTCCCGCCCGAATCATTGTCAAGTATTAAAAAATTATTTTTTTATTTAAATTTAATTATAAATATTAATATAAAAATAATTTTTTAATTTATTATTATTTTTTTGAATAATAAATCGGGTTAGATTTGGATAAAAAAAAATTCGAACCGCAATACGACTCATGAACAAATTTAAGTAAAATGGATTAAGCCTGAATCATAAAATTTAAGTTGAAGCGAGATTTCAATCATGATGTCATGATTAATTATAATCATTTATAATAATGTAAGAATTTATCATATATATAGATTTGACTAATATAAAAGAAAATTAAAAAAAAAAAATCCTTTCAAGGTTTCAAAAAATTGAGTGATGCTATTTTCAATGGAGAGAGAAACTTAAACCCCCCATGGGCCATGGCGAAGCAATTACCTGAGGAATATTTGTTGGAAAAACTCTAAACCCAGCAATTTAACTACAAACTAGTAATTGGATCCAAGTTTCATTCAATTATTATTAAGAGATGACATTCAACAAATTTGAATTCGAAATTTAACATTTACAATTTTTTTTTTAAATTACGGTTTTTTTATATAAAAAAAAAATTCAAACTAACAACAGAAAAGTTGGAATTGAAATGTGGGAATGAACAGTCTCCTATTTACTCCAAAAAAAGAAAAGAAAATGATATGACATTGTATTAAGAAAGTTATGGACGAAATCTTGAATCTCGACTTAACAAAAAAAAAAAAAAATCTTGAATCTCGTCTTCTCTCACGAATGAAATGAAATTTTCTCTTGTAGGTATAATATGCTGTTACGTGATTTTCTGGGAGTAGTTAAAATAATTTGATTTTTATTTTTGAAGCTTATCTATTAGTTGTGGGTTGTTAAGATTCCTATTTATTTGTTCATATTTTCATGCAAGTAACCGTTGTATCTAGCCTATATAATGGCTACTGAACTATGAAATAAAGGCAGAGTTCATTATCCACTAAACACTTAGTGTCTTTGGAGGTTTGTTGGGTTCCTTCGAAGAAACCTTTCACTACTTAATCTTTTCATTTTGAATAATCTGTCAAGATAGGGAAGGGGACTGTACCAGTTTGGTATCAGAGCCTGGGAATGGATCAAAGAATCGAGAAATTGGAGTCCCAGGTAGGATCTCTCTTAGAAGGGCAGCAAGACTTCATGGAGAAGATGACTGTGCTATTTGATCGATTAAACACTAAAGTCGATCAGTTATCATCTCAAAGTGTTCGTGAGATCGCTGGGGATAGTTCTCAAACTCCATCAAAGCATAATGGAGGGAGGTTGAACTTTAACAGTTCTCATCATTCCTATGCTCCTAAACTCGTTAAGCTCGATTTTCCTCGTTTCCGCGGTGATGAAGACCCAACTAGCTGGTTATGCAGAGCAGAACAATTTTTTCAGTTTCATGAAACACCAGAACTTGATCGAGTAGCTTTGGCTTCCTTCCATCTTGAAGGTGATGCTCAGTTATGGTTCCAACTCCTTAAACAAGAAGGTGGGGTTGTTCGTGGCAAGAGTTTTCAGAAGGAATTCATTCTCGGTATGGCCCTTCACAATTTTTTGATTTCTTTGGAGAGCTTACAAAGCTTCAACAAAGTGGGACCGTTCGTGATTATCAAAAGGAATTTGAGAAATTATTGGCGAAGGTGGGTCCCCTTCACCAAACTCGTCAAGTTAGCTGTTTTGTGAGTGGTTTAAAGGATAGTATAAAGGCTGATGTGTTAGCAGGACGGCCAACAACTCTTTCAGCTGCAATTGGGTTAGCTAGACTGTATGAAGCTCTAATGTGTCCCTTCGACGAGCAGCACTGGCTGAAATCAAGAAAACTTCAACCACAAAGGAAAGAATGGTGAATCATCCTAATCTGCCAGTTCGAAGAATGTCACCAGCAGAGTTGCAAGAAAGAAGAGCAAAAGGGTTATGCTATAATTGCAACGAAAAATTTAGCCCGGGTCATCGTTGCAAGAAGCTGTTTTTAATTGAAGCATGCATAGAGGAAGAAGATGGTGATGTCGTCATGGAGGTTGATGATGTTCAGGACGAAGAATCGCCAACAATATCGATCAATGCAATTTGGGGGATTAGTGCACCTGAAACCATGCGTGTCAAAGGAAGAATCAAACAATTGACGACAACTGTATTAATTGACTCAGGCAACACTCACAATTTTATAAGCGAAGTATTGGCTAGGAAGGCGGGACTAAAGCTAAGTAAGAAGGGTAATTTCCAAGTGGTCGTGGCTTCAAGAGAAAGGTTGCGGAGCCCAGGTATGTGCTTGGGTGTGGAAATAATTTTTTTCGGGAATTTCTATGTTTGTGGATTTTTATTTGCTTCCATTAGAAGGATATGATGTGGTATTGGGTACACAATGGCTACAGACACTAGGTCCAATTATATGGGACTTCTCCAAGTTACAGATGGAATTCTTAGTTGATGGCAAAATGGTGACCTTGCATGGCTTATCAGCTTTAGAAAATAGAGTGGTTGGAGAACTAGCGGTCAATGGCATGGCTAAGAGGTACAAACAAAGCTTGTTACTTCAACTGAATGCAATAGCTGGCCCACGCATTAATGCAACCTCCAGTCTTTCACGAATTAAGTTGCTTCTAGAAGAATTTAAAGATGTGTTCCAAGAGCCCAAAAGTTTACCACCTCCACGAGCACATGATCACAAAATTCCCTTGGTTCATGGAAATGGTCCGGTGAATGTTAAACCTTACCGATATCCTCAATTTCAAAAGATTGAAATAGAGAAGTTGGTGTCTGAAATGCTTACCACAGTGGTGATCCGTCCCAGCAATAGTCCATATTCCTCTCCAGTTGTCTTAGTCAAGAAGCATGATGGTTCTTGGCGTATGTGTGTCGATTACCGTTCTCTCAACAAAGCCATTGTAAAAGACAAATTTCCCATTCTTGTGATTGATGAACTATTGGATGAGCTACATGGAGCCAGTTATTTTTCAAAACTTGATTTACGCTCTGGTTACCACCAAATCAGAGTACGTCTCGAAGATGTTCCAAAGACAGCGTTTCGCACACATCATGGGCATTATGAATTTTTGGTAATGCCATTTGGACTCACCAACGCCCCATCAACCTTTCAAGCATTGATGAATGAGGTATTTATAAATTATTTGAGGAAGTTCATCCTTGTATTCTTTGATGATATTTTGGTATTTAGTAAATCCCTAGAAGAACATCTTAATCATTTAAAGATTACTCTGTCAATCCTTCGATCTCACAAGTTGTTTGTCAAAAAAGAAAAATGTGAATTTGGACAGGAACAAGTCAGGTACTTAGGCCATATGGTGTCTAAGAATGGGGTAGCAATGGATCCTGACAAGATAGTGGCAATTAAGGAATGGCCGAAGCCTAACTCTCCTAAGGCCATGCGTGGATTTTTGGGCTTGATCGGTTACTACCGAAAATTCATTAAATATTATGGCCAAATTGCTGATCCACTTACTCAAATGTTGAAGAAAGATTCTTTTACATGGAGTTCAAGGGCTGAAGTGGCATTTCAAGCTTTGAAAGAAGCCATGTCATGTGCACCATTTTTAAATCTTCCTGATTTCTCCAAGAAATTCATAGTGGAATGCGATGCGAGTGGAACAGGAATAGGGGTTTTTTTGTCGCAAGAGAGGCCAGTAGCTTTCTTTAGCCATGCTTTGCGAGGGAATCATTTGTTGCTGTCCACTTATGATAAGGAAATCCTGGCTTTGGTGTTAGCTGTACAAAAATGGAGACCATATTTGTTGGGACGCCAATTTCTTGTGCGAACGGATCAAAAGAGTTTGAAATATTTCTGGGATCAACAAATTACAACCACTGCTCAACAAAGGTGGCTGTATAAGCTCACGGGTTTTGACTTTGTCATTGAATACAAGAAAGGCAAGGAAAATATTGTTGCTGATGCATTGTCTAGACGAGATGAAGGAAGGTCAACAACTATTTCTCATCCTATTCCTAATTGGCTAGAAGCTGTCAAGGAAAAAAATGCTTCTAAAGCTGAACTAAGTGAACTCATTCAAAAGATTCTTCAAGATGAAGCGGTGGGGCCATGGATATTTGAAGATGGAATTTTATTTTTTAAAGACAAAGTTTATCTAGCAGCAGATTCTTCTCTACTTCCAACCATTATTGAGCAATTTCACAATAGCACTCATGAAGGCTATCAAAAGACACTTCATCGCATTCAAAGCAACTTTTATTGGAGGGGCATGAGAGGACAGATCAAGGAGTTTATAAATAATTGTGATATCTGTCAACGCCACAAGGTGGAAAATGTTGCTCCAGCTAGTCTTTTGCATCCATTACCAATTCCTGGTCAGGTATGGGAAGATATTTCAATGGATTTTGTGGATGGACTTCTTATCTCAAGAGGGAAATCCACTATAATGGTAGTGGTGGACAGGTTCTCCAAATATGCTCATTTTATTCCTGTTACTAATCCTTATACTGCTGTAGGAATCGCTCAATTATTTTTTGATCACATTTTGAAGTTGCATGGCATACCAAGAACAATTGTTTGTGACCGTGACCCCATTTTCACTAGCACATTTTGGTAAGAAATATTTCGTTTGAATGGTACTCATTTTAATTGTAGTTCAACTTATCATCCCCAGACAGATGGACAAACGGAGGTTGTGAATCGAACATTGGAGATGTATTTAAGATGCTTTACAAGCTGTCAGCCTAAGGAATGGTTCAAATGGTTGTCATGGGCAGAATATTGTTACAACACCAGTTGGCATTCAGCTATAAAAAGAACTCCATTTGAAGCTGTATATGGGCGCAATCCACCTTCACTTCTGTCCTATGTTCGAGGAACTGCTAAAGTGGCTGCGGTGGAACAGAACCTAATGGAGCGAGACCAAGTTATTAAAGAATTAAAGTGCAACATCAAGGAAGCTTAGTCCAGAATGAAGAAAATTTATGACTCACGTCACAAAGAAAGGGAATTTGCAGATGGAGATTGGGTTTTTCTCAAGCTTCAGCCTTACAGACAAGCATCCATATCATTAAGAAGAAATTCCAAGCTGTCTCCAAGATATTATGGGCCATTTAAGGTTATGAAAAAGATAGGTACAATGGCATACAAGTTGGAATTGCCACCTTAATCCCGCATCCATCCAGTTTTCCATGTTTCTCTGCTAAAAAAGAAACTTGGAAATGGTGTTTCCATTCAACCACAATTACCAATGATGCAAGAGGATAAGTTGCAGCCTCACCCACAAGCTATTTTGGACCGAAGAATGAAGAAGAATAGAACAGAAATTTTGATTCACTGGCAAGGTCTTTCTCCAGTTGAGTCCACATAGGAGGATTTGGAACAGATGAAGAAGCAATTCCCTGATTATGCCCTTGAGGACAATGGCCAATGTTAAGGGGGAGGGAATGTTACGTGATTTTCTGGGAGTAGTTAAAATAATTTGATTTTTATTTTTGAAGCTTATCTATTAGTTGTGGGTTGTTAAGATTCCTATTTATTTGTTCATATTTTCATGCAAGTAACCGTTGTATCTAGCCTATATAATGGCTACTGAACTATAAAATAAATGCAGAGTTCATTATCCACTAAACACTTAGTGTCTTTGGAGGTTTGTTGGGTTCCTTCGAAGAAACCTTTCACTACTTAATCTTTTCATTTTGAATAATCTGTTAAAATAGGGAAGGAGACTGTACCATATGCCCAGTTAATTTCTTCTCTTAAACAATTTGATGTCCAATTTTCTATCTTTTACCATGATTGATTTCATATTTTGTTAGAATTTAAATATATTATTTGAGCTTGTTCAACGAGCTGCTTAAGTTTTAAAATAATTGGGCGGTGAAAGGACGTATACGAATTGCTAAAATATTTTAATTAGGTCATTCTTTATCTGCTTAATTTTTTTAAATAATTAATCTTCTACTTTAATAATATTAAAATTTTCATTTTTATTCTACAAATAAAATTTCTAAATTTATTGAATGGCGTGAATGAAAATAATAAGTGGTTGAGATGAAACATATATAATAATGGTCAGTAAATTAAGTCAATCAGATTAAAAATTTATTTGGATACATCATAAAATAATACTAAAGAATATCTTCCACTGAATTTTATATGGACCGAAAGAAGGAGTGTTTGAATTTAGAACATCATTTTTAGGCGATGGAGACATTTTTGCAATGATGCATGCATCTCCTGTTGCGTAGATTGCCATAGCAAAGACAAATTAATTAATTAATTAATTAATATTAAGATTTTCCTAGTAAACGAATGACGCCATTTCCAATATGTTTTCTTTCGGGCAACAAATATGGACCAAAATTGTAATTCGCACATGGTCCCTGCCCTGAGTCTCCCTCCATGTTTTTCATATGCAGGAAGTAAAATTTGGGAAAACAAGATTCTCTTAATCTCATATATCCCAATCCAAGTTTTTTTTAGCATTGAAAACTTTCTTAAATCTTAAACGATATTGGATGGAAATAATTAATAGATAATTAAATAATTGTATACGATACATAAATGATAAAGATGACGGAAAGAAGGATTTTTTCATATATTTCTTCTCATGAAACAGATACAAATATATATAGGCATAAATACAAATTTGGCTCTCGAAATATGTAACTTAAATCATTTTGATCTTTATTCTTTTATTTGGATCACTTTAGCTCTCATGCTATTATTTTCAGTCAATTTAGCCTAAAATTAATGAAAACGTTAAATTTTTGGTTTATTTATGGTTATTTTTCTTTTATCAATTTCTTATAAAAATAGCCTAAATTTAACAAAATTGTTAGTCTCATACTCGCACGTTATCAATTTTCATTAGATTTATACGATATCGACAAAAATAATAGATTGAGGGCCAAATTGACTAAAAAAAACAAATAAGGGCCAAAATGATTTAAGTTGGATACTTCGAGTGCCAAATTTGTATTTATGCCAAATATATAACTATATCTATATATTTATATTTATATATCTATATTATATTATATATTATATATATATAAAAGTACTAATTTCAAAAACTCAAATAGTGAACGACATATATACCTTTAACAATTTATAGTATTAACTATTATGTCCTTAATTAATTAATGATTTTCTTATTAAATTTAAAATATTGAGTAATTTTATTTATTTTCTTATTAATCTTGAACTCCTTATTAATGTAAACTCTTTTAATTGATATATATTTTTACTAATATTAATTAATTTTTAATCTAATTTTTGATTAATGAATTTTTATTAAATTAAAATATTGGCTAATCTTTACATATTGTTTTCTTATTAACCTTGAAGTCCTTATTAATGTAAACATTTCTTAATTTGATATAATTTTTATTATTACTAGAATATACCCTCGTTACGTTTCGAAAAACTGGATTAAAGTTTTGAATATGATATTTATATTAATGCATGACAGATGTAATGATCAAAATTTTAAGTCAATAAACTTATAGATAAAATTGGACCACTATGACAAACTATGTAAAATATGAGATGAATTGAGACACGAACACAACATGAAAAAAATAATTAAAACACAACACGATACGAAAAATAACATGAACACGACATGGATATGCGAACGTGTCAAAATTTACATAAAACTAATTATTACTGTATCAAAATTTATATAAATTTATAATACCTTGAATACGATAATGACATGCAAAAAAATAATACAAACAACGAATACATAAATTTTTCTCTTTTCTTTCTTTCTTTCTTTCATTTTTTATTCCCCTTTTCTTTGTCTTTCCTTCTTAATCAAAATAATAATAAAAAAAAAGCTTAACGATGCCTAAACTAACCTTTCAAATAGGCTTTAATATAAAATTGTTCCCTGTACTATACTTCTTTTTCTATTTTGGTATCTAAAGAATTTTTTTACCCTATTTTAGTACCTATAGTATAATTTTTTACCCCAATTAGGATCAAAAATTATATTACAGGTACCAAAATAGGACCAAAAATTCTTTAGGTACCCAAAAAAAAAGTATACTACATGGGACAATTTTATATTAAAGCCTTTCAAATACATTTAATGTCCATGATTAATTGTCACCAAATAAAGCCCCCCAAAATTGCAATTAAGCAATCTCCTTGAATGATATAACTTTTAATGTAGGTAATAGATTAACTAATTTTTAATCTAAGTTTTTATTAATAATTTTTTTATTAAATTAAAATATTAGCTAATCATTATTTATTATTTTCTTATTAACCTTGAAATCCTTATTAATCTAAAATTTTCTTAATTGATATATATATTTTTATTAATATTAACTATTTTAATCTAAGTTTTTATTAATGATTTTTTAATTAAATTAAGATATTGAAAAATCTTTATTTATTTTTTTATTAATATTGAAATTTTTATTAAAGGAAACTTTTTTAATTGATAATTTTTTTTATTAAATCAAATAATAAATAACTTTTTATTCCGAAAAAAAATATTACTAAAATAATGCTAATACGAATGAGATTAAAATAATGCTAATACAAATTGTAATTGTAATTTACTAATTTTGGGTTCTTGAAGAAAAAAGAAACAAAACAAAGGTAAGAAAGAAAGCAACCTTCGGTTTTGCAGGGGTTGTTTTAATTATTTGTTTGTTAAATGATGAGATGATTGTAAAGAGTAGGAAGAGTTGAAGAGACATAGTGTCGTGGTCTTTTCATAGTATATAAGATTATGTTGTGGCCAAATCAAATCTATAAACTAAGTTTGTCATTTTATCAAACGATTGTAATTAATAAATTTTAAATTTAATTATATCAAAAACATTAAATTTTTTATCCTATTATTAAATCACAAAAGAATTTGAATAAATAATTATTATGTCCAACTAAAAATATACGGTGATTGTAAATATAAAAAATTCTTAATTAATTGATGATATATTCATGAAATAATCACTTGCATAAACAATTAGCTTTGAAAGTTAGGATGTGAAACAGTTTTGTGTATTTTTATTTTCCGTTTCTTTATTCTTTTATTAAATTCATATTATATTTTAATATTTATAATTTATATTACAGGTGATTAGAAGTGACATGTAAAGATTTTTAATTTTCATAGAATCAATCAAATTATAAAATTTTACAAAGAGAGTCAATATGTTAATCAAATACGATTTTTTTCTTTCTTTTTAGTTTTGATATATTACTATTACAATTACTAATAAAAGTGCTTTTTTCTTTGAAATTTTTTTAGTTCATAGATAATAACTAAGTATAAAATTCTACAAAGAGAGCCAATAAGCTTAATAATTTTTTATTTTATTTTAATTTCGGTATATTATTGATATAATCACTAATCAATAGTACTTTCTTAATTGAATTTTTTTTTAATTAAAAGATAATGATAATAGTATTAAAACATTTTTACTATTCGAAACAAATACTTTGAATTCAAATTGAAAAATATCTCATACTTACGATCATAATACTGAATGTTAATTATTATATAATATTTAACGAGTAGTAAAATGAATTGAAAACAATTGATATAATCTAATTAAATTAGATAAAAGAATTGTCGTTTATTTATTTATTTATTTTTATTTATTTGAAATTCTTTTATGAGGTATCCAATTTAAAAATAATTAATAATAAGTGGAGAGTTTCTTTCAACATATTATTTTGTGTAATTCTTTTTTATGATGATGAGTAAACTCAAAAGTAATGGATAATAAATAATTATAAAAAGGACTTCAACCATATTTTATATAGGTAATACCTTTAAATCAAAATATGATAAGTATTTCCTAACATGAATAATATGATTTATACCTTTATATTAATATGAATTAGACGGTGGATTATTTTTCTTTTCTTTTTCTTGATGACTTATACCGGATGATTTATCATTGTTTGTCAATTAAAGAAATTAATTTATTCTAATTAAAAAGAAAATTTTAAATATTCAAGATACAGTTTATTATCAATTTTTAATTCGAAAAAGTTTAATAAGACTTACTTTCGAGATATAGAAATATTCTTTAGATAATTGTTGAAAAGTAACCTACTTTATTAATTTTAAAATTTTGGATATTCTATTCTTTAATTAACAATAAAATGTATAAAGAATTTTATAATATATATAATGCTAAAATATGAAGTTAGAATGATAAAACTAATGCAAATAACTTCAAATTATTCATTATTTGGATAAAAATATTCATTCACTTTGATGGCTAAATTCGAAGAAAAAAATCTAATTAATAGCTCAAGTTGTTATGATAAATTCATTAAGGTGGATTCATAGATTTTATTAGATATGAAAATTGGTAATGCATGGTAACTTTTCAAGAATAATTTTTTATTTTAGTGATATATATATATATATATATATTTTTTTTCATCCATACATATAGTTAACCTAGGAAGCTAGGGTGTAAATTGATTTTGGATATTTTTAATTTTATTTTTATTAAATTCATATTATATCCTGATATATATGACTTATATATGTTACGTATGATTAGAAGTAAAATATGAAAATTACAATTTTCATATAATCAATCAAAATATAAAATTTTATGAAAAGTGTCAATAAGTTATATGCAATTTCATAAAATTTTAAAAAGAGAGGTAATAAGTTACAAGCAATTTCTTTAGTTATGATATATTATTAATATAATCACTAATCAATAATACTTCTTTTTTTAATACTTTTTAGTAATAATATCAAATATCTAATAAGTAATAATAAACATGAATTTGTACATGTTTTAGTATGAAAATTATGACTCATCATAATTATATTTATAACTAATTTATAATGGCTTTTGATATGAAAATCAACTCATTTTTTTGTTATTTATATGTGATTTGTCATTTATTACGAAATTAGATGTCTTTTTACAATTAATCAATTTTTATTACATTATTATTTATAATTAGTTAACTGTAATTGGTTAATAACTTATTAATGAAACTTATGTCGCATAAAAATTGATTAAATTATTATATTTGTATGTATCATTATTTTTATTTTTTTAAAATATAATATTATTTTTCTATTAATTAATATGCATGCATAATTTAAAAAAAAATAATTTTAGTATCTTTTAATAAACTTTGATATAATTTTGGTATCTTTTGATATGATTTTGATAACTTTTGATATAATTTTAATAACCATTGATATAATTTTGATACCCGTTAATACCATTTTAATAATATTTGTATTAGTTTTGATAACCTTTGATATTTGATAATATTTAATATAATTTTGATAACTTTTGTAATTGTTTTAGTAATCTTGGATATAATTTTAGGGACTGTTGAAATAATTTTGGCAATTTTTTATATAATTTTAATAACCTAGTCTTTAATATAAATTTGTTATTTTGATAACCTTTAATATATTTTGATAACCTTTTATACAAATTTGGTTACTTTTGATATAATTTGGTAACCTTTGATATAATTTTGATAACCTTTGATATAGTTGGTAATCTTTGATATGATTTTGGTAACCTTTAATATAATTTTGTTATCCGTTTGATAATCTTTGATATAATTTTGGTATACTTCTTCAAATATCTTCATCTTTGTAACACATAACTATAATTATACATTTATGTTTTGAAATTATATCAATTTAATAGGTTAACTCATAAATTACAATTAAATCATTAAGTTACATGTTTTTAGATTGAAAATCTTATTAATGTTAATACTTTTTTTTATTGACTATATTTAATTTGTAATATCATGGCTTATAATTAGTACAACTATCATGTTGCAGTTAAGTTTGATAATCGGTGATTATACCAAATAATTATGGAGAAAACTAAGTATTGAACCATATATATATATATATATATATATATATATGAACTTTTAGTTGAAATTTTGATAAACTAATTATTAGAGTATATAAGAACTTTTAATTCTTAAAAAATAGCATTTTTATATTTTAAAATAAAGATAAAGTTATTTCAATGTGGAGTGATCATTCAGTTATTGATCGAATTAATTATTTTATTTTCATAAATATTATTTATATTAATTATACATTTTTAAAATTTTAATTGTTATATTCTTCAAAAAATAACGTGTACATTATTATTTTTATTAATTACATATTATATGATCACTTACATGGAGATAAAACTAATATATAAAAAAGAGTCTCACAAAAATTATATTAGACTATACACTTTTTAAAACTAATATCATTGTTGAAATCCCTTAAAAGAAGGGATTTCAAAATAAAATTTTATCTTGAAATCCCTTAAAATAAGGGATTTCAAAATAAAAATTTATCTTACAATTTCTTCGATCAAAATTTCATTAGTTGACAGCTTACGCTAACAAATGATATCGCTTCAGGACTTGGACCTGAAATTATATTTAATCAAACGATAGCGTTCTTAATATATTTCTCGGGATGAAAAACAGTGGAAATGGAATGTATGGTCCATACGGGTTTACGGTGTAAACGAACATAGCGTTCGACGAACGGATCGTAAACAGTTCGATTTTTATCCGTTTATATTTCGTATATCAAGTTAAATAAACGATTATGAACATGATTTTAAGGTTTGTTTATTAAACGAACCGAATATGAACAAAGTTTGTTCAGTTCATTTATGTTCACGAACAAACTCATTTATGGGTTGTTTAAAATTCGTTTAATAGATTGTTTAAAGTTCGTTTATTATTCGATTAGAATATAATTAATAATAATATAATTATTATTATTATTATTATTTTTATTTGTATTTTATTTACTTATAATATAATTAATAGTTTAATAATAATTTAAATTCAATTATAGTTGTATTTTATTATTTTATATTTAATAATAATTTAAAATTGATTATTTTTTTTATTTTTTTGTTTGTTAAAATTATGTAGATTTTTTTTTGTTTATTGTTCATGAACATATTTTTAATTGTTTGTGAACATGTTCGATTATATGTTAATGAAAACATGTTCATTTAATATTCGCGAACAAGTTCATTTAATTTAAATGAACGAACACGAACACACTCAATTTTAAATGAACATAACTTGAATACAATTTTAAAATTTTTAATGAATACAAACCGAACACAAATAAACTCAAAAATAAATAAACAAATACAAATAAAAATATGTTCGTTCAAACTCGATTCATTTAGAGCCGTATGGATTAATTATTGAATGCAAAAATGAGAGAAAGAAGCTCTATAAAAGCATGTTAAAAGCCCACCATTAACAAGCCTGAAGAAAAGAGAAACAACCCTTCTCCAATTTGCCATGGCCATGACTTCCGGTGACATTCACTATTACCTTCAGTTTTCGATTTGGTTCATCATTGCTTTCCTAGTCCACTCTTTCATCAAAACATTACTGAAACCTGCTCGCACCCTAGTCCCAGACCCACCGAGCCCACCCGCACTTCCTTTCATCGGTCACCTCCATCTAGTCAGCTCAGTCCTACCCAAATCTTTCCAAGCCCTGGCTCGACGCTATGGCCCTCTCATGCGGATCCGTCTGGGTGCATCAGTTTGCGTTGTTGTATCCAATGCTACGGTTGCAAAAGAAATCTTCAAAACCCAAGATCTGAATTTTTCTTCCAGACCCGAATTTGGTTCTTCAGAATACTTCATTTACAGAGACTCAAGGTTTATCCTGGCTCAATACGGTGACTACTGGCGTTTCATGAAGAAACTTTGCATGACAAGGCTGTTGGCTGTCCCTCAACTAGACAAGTTCACCGATATCCGAGAGCAAGAGACGCTCAAGCTCGTGGAATCTGTGATGAAGTGCTGCAAAGAAGGGAAGCCCTGTGATTTGAGCAGCGAGTTCACTACCCTGACGAACAATACTATCTGTAAAATGGCAATGAGTACACGTTGTTCGGGGAGCGATAAAGATGCTGCTGAGATTAAGGAGCTGGTTCGGACATGTATGGAGCTTTCAGGGAAGATTAGTGTAGGAGATGTGTTGGGTCCTTTGAAGATATTGGATTTCTCTGGGAACGGGAAGAAGCTTAAGGCGGCGTTGCTGAAGTATGATAGCTTGGTGGAGAGGATCATTAAGGAACACGAAGAGAAGGCAAAGAAGGGTTATGATGAGGAGCAAAGGAAAGATTTGTTGGATATATTGTTGGAGGTTTACAGAGATCCAACTGCTGAAGTGAAGATTTCCATGAAGGACATCAAGTCTTTCTTGCTGGTAAGTTCTACCTTCTATTAATAACTTCTCTACTATAGCTAGGCCTAGGATGTAACCATTAGGAAAGCAAATTAGTTGCAATATTTGAAATTTGAATTGAAGTGGCAAGTTGCTATTGAGTTTGATTAGATTGGAGTTTGTTATTTAAAGTGTTTTGGCTAAAGCGATCTAAAAACTTGTATAATCCACACAATTAATTTTATGTTAATTATATTAAGTCTATATACGTTTATTTTCCAAAACAAATTGTTTATCTAATTGATGTTTAATTAATTAATGTGCAAAAAAGGATATATTCATGGCCGGTACCAGTACATCCTCATCAGCCATGCAATGGGCAATGGGGGAGCTCATAAACCTCCCAAAAGCCTTTCAGAAGCTTAGAGATGAAATCAATTCGGTTGTAGGGCCAAACAGGCTAGTCACAGAATCCGACGTCCCAAATCTTCCTTACCTCCGAGCAGTCATAAGAGAAACTCTACGGCTTTATCCTCCCTTGATCATCAGGGAATGTGCTGAAGATTGCAAGGTCAATGGATTCATTGTGAAGGCCAAGACCCGAGTGCTAGTCAATGTCTATGCTGTGATGAGGGACCCTGATTCGTGGACGGATCCTAATGAATTCAATCCTGAAAGGTTCCTGGAAAGCTCTGATGAGAGAATTGGAGAGCATCAAACGGAATTCAAGGGTCAGAACTTTCGATACCTTCCTTTCGGGAGCGGTCGGAGAGGATGCCCTGGAGCCTCCCTTGCCATGATGGTCATGCATGCAGCTTTGGGATCCTTGGTTCAATGCTTTGATTGGGAGGTGAAGGATGGGAAAAGTTGATTTAAGCCTAGGGCCAGGGTTCGCTTCAGAAATGGCTCGTCCACTTGTGTGTCACCCTGTTGCACGTTTTAATCCCTTTTGAGCCACACCATGAAAAAGTGATCAAAATAAATATTACTTGGAGCCTTGTCTTTGGAATTTGGAAATTTGTATTTCTTTCAAAGTGTGTACTTAATTTATTAGGTAAAGTCTCCAAGTTGCGATCATTTGGGTTTTGTATGTGATATAAAAGCCATAGCTCCTATTGTGTAGAAAATATGCAGATACTTGGAATGTTAATATTGCTGTGTTTTTTTAAAGACATGAAAAAAGAGAAGTGATGAGATTTATGAGATGGAAAAAAAATAGGGTTATTTTTATTGTGTAATTTAAAATTATGATCATATCCATCTAAAAAGACAACTTCAATTTGCCAATTCCCATAACTCAATTTTAAAATCAATTAAGTTAAAGCTAGAAATAAATAAAAATAAAAAAAAAAAGAAAAAAGAAGAAGAAGAAGAAGAAAGAAACAAGTAAAGAATCGTGTATTATAATACTAAGGATAGTAGGTTAGAGTAGATTTGATAATTTTTGATACAATACGAATACGATATGAAAAAAAATAATTAAAATATGATATAAAATACGATCTGACATAAAAAAATAATATAAACATGATATAAATTTACAAGTATCGGACGGATTTGCAAAAATGAAATGGGGAGCAAAGTTCAAGAATTCACTAGAGAAAGAGAAGTTCTTCCTTCTCAAATGGGGGAAACAAATTATTTATTTATTTATTATTATTATTATTATGTCGTGATTCTTGAATCTTATATGCAACTACTATTATTTCAGTTCTTCAAAATAGTGCTTTGTGCATTTGGAGTTTGAAATTAATTTTTTTACAATTGATTGTTTATTTGTTGTAAAAGAGTATAAGAATGTTGTTCTTTATATATAGATGAGCAAATAAGTCTGTTGATTGGATTGCTAAAAGGATTTTATATTAATCAAAATTGAAAGATAAATCTACTACCTCAATTTTGTGTAAGTTTTATGTAAATAAAATATATATTTCATAAAAAGAGAAGAAAAGTGGTAGGAAACATATTTATTTTCCTTGAAAAATTTATAAGAGACAAAATTCCAATTTAAAAGACAAACTAAATTTCACAAAAAAAAGAAGAAAGAAGTTTACTGGAACTTTAGGTGGCCGGTTTGAGGCTAAAATAAATACTGAGGTAACGTGGGCTTTTCTATATTCGAGTGTTGAAAGGCAGTTATTGGTTATTTTGGATTATTGGTAAAGGATGAAAAAGCCCAAAAAACAAGTTTTATTAGAAAATGCAAAATGCAGGCTGTGGGGTTCGAACCCACGCGTGCTTATGCACAGAAGATCTTAAGTCTTCCCCCTTAACCTCTCGGGCAAACCTGCTATTGGGTTAATAAAACACTTTACAATTTAAATTTGATTTTGTGTAAAATTAGAAGCTTGACATAAAAATCTGAGTTTTTTTTTTTTTTAAAAGTTATCGCCCAATTAAAAGGCAGATTTAATTAATTAAGATTAGTTACAAAATTCAAGTATTGAAGGTATAAATTGCAAAAACTTTTATTTTTTTTTGTGTGTACAAAGTTGTACCATTTCACTTTCAAATGCTTAATTAATTTTTTTAAAAAGATAAATTCAGTTTTTTATTTTAAAAAAAAATGTAGAAGATTTTGTACTGTTAAAAAGTCTAATAACTATCTGGTGACAATTTTTTTTTTTAAACCAATCTAGGTATAAAAAAACCCAATATAGGGTCGAAAGAAAAATCTATGGTGGTTACATGTATAACTTTTATTAATGTGTATTGCTAAGAATTATTTAGACATTTTTTTAGGATTTTTATTTGATGCACTATCCGTGCACCACATTATACCACTTGTTAAAAGTTAGGTTTAGGGTTTATTTTTTAATGAGGTGTCATCGTAGGATTCATTGTCAGTGTATAGATTTATACACTGCTAGTGCATCAAATACAAACTTTTTTTTTATATATAAAAGAAGTTATAGTTTTGGAATAGAGAAAGAGATTACAGACGTTGAAATCGAATTCAAAATTTATTAAATATCATATTTTAAAAATGATTATATGAATAAACTTTATTAAACTTTGAATTCATTTAGACAGCTCTTGTTGCAAGTTAAACAGAAGTGCAAACATTAAATGATTTATATACTCTACCTTGGTATATACAAAACAAAAAGTACTGATAATTAAAAGTGTAAAAATGAAGTAATTAAGGTGACCTGACAGCTTGTTTTAGAAATGGAAAAAACAATTTCAAATATTAACAATATTGTAGGACCAATTATTTCATAGTTTTACCCGCGAGTTAAGATCCTATGAATGGTCGGTTCATTGAATCAACAAATAAATAAATTAACCTACCAAAAATCAAGGCCTTAAGCATTTGTAGTTTGAATGAACTCAACAATAATGTGGTAATTTATTATTATTATTATCAAATGTACGAAAGCTGTAAATTATCGCAGACCCAAACCAATCATCGAATTTTCCATTCAAATTAATGTTGGCTTACTCGTTATCCCATGTCCTTCTAGGGAATCAGATTCAAGTAAGTCAATTTGGAAGCTTTAATTAACAAAACTGCCACAGTGGCAAATCATGTGCTTAATTTTATATGATTTTAGTAGATTTCGGGCATGTGACTACATGAATATAATAGATTGATATATGATTATATAGTTGTAGAAAAGTTTTTCTGCACAAAGCGTGAGAAAAATAATACTGCAATAATAAGTTCGTTTTTAATACATTAATAGTGAAATTAAAATATAGTCTTCTAAAAATATGAAATCTCTTAAGGTTAGGTTTTTTTTTTTTTTTTCTTTTAAAGTCTCTATGGTATATATTTAAATGGTTAGTATTTTGAATTTTAATTTGAATCTTAGATTTTAAATTTTCTTAATGAAAAGAGTGATGAGATATATGTATGAGATGCGAAATGATTATCTTTTTACATATAATTTAAGAGATCAATTTATTATTTTTATACTTACAAAAAGACTCATTTAAAAGTATATTATTCAAAGAAAATAAAATATATGGTTATGATAACTAATAGCATAAGAAAGACTTAATTCAGAATATATCTTTTATAATGATGAAAATTTGTATTTCTCTTACATTACCAACAGTACTGCTGCCATGGCAACAAGCACCAAGTTCTTGCACTATAGCAACCCCTTCTTCGTTTCCATTATTTCAATTATCATCGTTTATTTGCTTATCAAAATATGCACAAAACCGAAATCTTCCATCCGCTACCCTCCCAGCCCTCTAGCTCTACCAATCATCGGCCACCTCCACCTCCTAAGCTCCTCATTGCCCAAGTCTTTCCAAACCCTAGCTCGCCGCTATGGCCCCCTCATGCGCATTCACATAGGCCAATCCGTCTTTGTCGTTGTTTCAGATGCCGCCGTTGCGAAAGAGGTCCTGAAAATCCATGACGGTGAGTTTGCTTCCAGGTTTGAGTTTGGTCCAGCCGAGTACAACATATACAAAGATGCTGGTTTCATCACTGGCCCTTATGGCACCTACTGGCGGTTCATGAAAAAACTTTGCATGACAAAGCTCTTCACGGGGCCACAGCTCGACAGGTTCAACCATATCCGGGAGGAGGAGATCGTGAAGCTGTTGAAATCATTGATGAAGAGATCTAGGGAAGGGAAATGGTGTGATTTGAGTGCGGAGTTAGCCAACTTGACCAACAACTTGATTTTCAGGATGACAATGAGCAAAAGGTTTTCAAAGGATGGGAATGAAGGGAAGGAGATGTGGAAATTGGTGGTGGAGATAATGGGGCTTGCGGCAAAGCTAGGAGTGAATGAGGTGCATGGTTTATTGAAGAAAATTGACCTTTTTGGGAATGGGAAAAAGCTTAGAGAGGCACTTGAAAGGTATGATAGGTTAGTGGAACAGATCATTAAGGATTATGAAAAAAATTATGGGGTGGATGGTGGATCAAGAAATGAAGATCTGATGGATATTTTGTTGGCTACTTATAGAGACAAGAATGCTGAATTGAAGATAACAAGAGATCAGATCAAGTATTTCATTTTTGTGAGTTAATTCTTTACATTTAGCTTTTTTTTTTTATATATATATTTGAAATTATCAGAGTTTGATTCCTGATTACTGAAATTAAAAATCCAACACTTTCACCAACAGATCAAACACGGTTGTTGGCACAATTAGCTTTAACCATATATACTAGTTGATTTTTGAATTTAGCTACATATGCATATGGTTACCAAAATTGAGTTCTTAGTAGTAATAGTTGCATTACATATTCTCCTTGCTAATATGAAAAGGAAAGTGTTATATATATATAATTCATATTTTTAATTATGAAAAGTTTTTATAAACATTAAATTTGTATTTTATTACAAGATTTCAAAGCTTTTCCTAGCTAGAGTAGTTTTCATTCATTTTTTTTTTGGCTTGAAATTAAACATATATAATTTGTCTCAAAGTTTGGGTTGAAATAATCTGCTATCATCTTCATTTATGAGAAACTAAATTTAAAATTTATTTTTTGTACTTCATTTAAGGCTTAAAAATAATTGAGTGATATATGCCTTTTAACTTGCTATGACTTGTGGTGATAACAATATCGATATATTTAGTTACTAATTTTCTTATTTTTTTTTTGTTACAATTAATTTTCTTGTTTTTGCATGCAACTCCTGTTTTACTCTATCAAAATTTAATTTAAAATTACTTTTTGAAAAATTGTAGTTAATTTATTGGACTAAAAAACTAATGGCTTTTACTTTTTAATGTACAAAAATGTAAAATGAAAATAAAGTCTATCTTGGACTATATGTATCATTTACTGTGAATTTATACTATTTATAAAATATCTGACTGAGATGAAAATACAAAAAAAAAAACAAATATAATACTAATATAAAAAATAAAATAGAACTATTTATGTCTTTCACACTTATATATATATATATATGTATTTTTTAAAAAAAATATATTATCTATTTATTTTTAAAAAACTATCCACTTATCCAAAAAAACTACCCACTTGTAAAAAATATCCACATTTTTATTTATAATTTTTTTTATATTTTTCACCACACAGTGGGTATGTCAAATTCTAATCATATATAAAAGAAAAACTAAAAAGAAAAGAAAAAAAAAAACAATTGTATGGTTGTCAGGAGGCATAAATAAGATGTAGTAGTAAAATTGGGATTGAAAATTTAAGTTTTTTTTTTTTTTTTTCTTTGGAATTGTCTTGTTTGATAGTTACTTGAATCCAAAACCACTCTTTTGCTTTGGTTCTAGGGAGTTATTTAACTGTTTTAACAAAGACTTGAATAGTAACAACAAATTAATATGTGACAGGAACTGTTTACTGCTAGCATTGATACTTCATCCGCAGCCATACAATGGGCCATGGCAGAGCTCATCAACCATCCAGAAGTATTCAAGAGACTAAGGGAAGAGATTGATTCAGTTGTCAAGTCCAACAGGCACAGGCTAGTCAAAGAATCAGACATGCCAAACCTCCCTTACTTGCAAGCAATCGCCAAGGAAACCTTGAGGCTGCATTCTCCGGTGCCTATTTTCCATAGGGAATGCATCAAAGACTGCAAGATCAAAGGCTTCGATCTCCAGGTCAAGGATAGAGTCCTGATCAATTCCTACGCTATTATGCGACACCCGGAAGCCTGGAATGACCCGGATAAGTATTTTCCAGACAGGTTTTTGAACAACTGTGAAGAAAACAAGGATCAGGATTTTTGGTTCCTTCCATTCGGGAGTGGTCGAAGAGTATGCGCTGGTTCCTTACATGCTTATCTCGTTATGCATGGGACGGTTGGGACCTTGGTTCAATGCTTTGATTGGAAAATTAAAGATGGGGAAAAGGTTGATATAACTGTTGGATCAGGATTTTCAGGTGCGATGGCACTTCCTATGGAATGTTACCCTGTTTTACGTTTTGATCCATTTCAGGAATGAAAATGCTAAGAGTAAATGGAACTCGAAGTGTCCTACTATCTTTTAAATGTTCCAAAGCACTTTAAATAAACAATTGCAAAGCTCTGAGAGTATGTATGGCTTTTGGGTTTGCAAATGTCTGGGTTATGAAATAATGGTTCAAGTTAAATAAGGTCCTGATTTCTTAGCAATAATACTCTTAAAATGTGTACTCATCTAAGAAATAATAAAAATTTAAATTTGCAATAGCATACTCCTTTTTGTTCTTCTTTCCAAAGCCAGAGTGTTGGATTTGTGTATGTGTCTTATAGAGATATATTTAATTTTTATTTTAAGTTTTTTATGTATTTGAAAGGTCTGATCATATTTTCATATCCATATCCGGATATGTGTCGGACACGAGTATTTCAAGAAAAATAAAGAGTCGGAACAAAATAGCGAACTAAAAGAAGAAGTATCCGCAACACTTGATAACTGATAAAATTGTTGTTGGATATCAATGTATTATTTGGGTGTATATATACGAAATACGTATTTCAATACGTAGGTTGTCGTAACCACATACACGGTTTATAATTAACATATATAATTGATATCAAAATTGAATGAGAAATTAGAATCATTGAACACCAACTTGAAGAGGAAGAAAGTTGGTTGAAGGTATGATTGGTAGTCAATCCCACATAGAACAAAGTTTGGCTTTAGCTTATAGTTTATATAAGCTACTGTTTCATGTTAGGTTGAGCCCCAAAGGGCACCCAAGTTTTGTGGTGGGTAAAAACTTACACAACTTGGACTGGATCATACTTGCACGAGCCGGGTTGGGCTTGAGTTAGTATCTTTTTTTTTGCTGCCCAGTCCAACCATCCAACCAGCTTTATTTGTCTGAATAATTTGTGTCTGTTCAGGTTTGGACCGAACATTTTGTGTCTGTTCGGGTTTGAACTGAACCGGTTCGTGTCTGTTCCAACAAGGCTGTCTGCTACCTGTTGGATGAACCGGTTCATTCAAATAGTTTTGACTGTTCCGTACAGTCTTGACTGTTCTGAACAGTCCTCTGGGCATCTATAAATATAGACAACCAGTGTCTGTTTTATTCACTAATTCAGAATACAAAATTCTTCTCTTCCTCCGTTTTTCCTTTTCTGTGTTGAGAGAGAGTCTAACATTTTTTTGGTTCGTTGAGTTGCTTCGAGTGTGGCCTCTAAAGCAACGTTTATCGAGGAGGCCTGAGAAACGATTTGCATACATCTGCAAGCACCTTAGAGGCAGACAAAATTCGTCTTAAGGTCAGAGGTCAAACCTTGACTCGATATTAATTTTTTTAAATCAATTCCTATAAGTGTTCATATATTCGATTCTGTATAATCTGTTATATATATATATATATATATATATTGAAATTCTTTTCAGTAATTTCTTTTAATATATATATATACTATTTATTTTATTTTCGGTAATGGTATGATCGGTATAAAAGTTTCCAACAATTGTTTGGTTAAAGGGTAGCAGTCATTTCTTAGAATAAGAGTGTCAGCTTTGATTTTTATATATACTAGAAAAAGCAACTCGCGCATTGCCGCGGATATTCAACATTAAACATATGATGGTAACATCGTTTGTTTATTATTATTTTATTTTTAAAATTTTTAGAAAATAATTTAAATCTGATAACTTTGAACAAGATACGATTATACGACACAGAAAATAACTAAAACACGACACGAAAAAATAACGCGAACATAACACGAATACATGAACATGTCAAAGTCCATATAAAACGAATTATTAACGTATCAAAATTTATATAAATATATAATATCTTAAACATGATTATGACTAGGGCTGTAATCGAGCCGAGCCGAGCTCGAATACTGAGAAGCTCGAGCTCGAGCTCGATTCGAAACTCGAGGCTCGAAGCTCGGTTCGAGCTCGATCGAGCATCATTTTGTAAGCTCGAGCTCGGCTCGAGATAAAATCGAACTATTCGAGCTCGACTCGATTAGGCTCGTTTATATACTCGAGCTCGAATTAAGGGTTTTTAAGTATGTATATATATATATTAAGGGTAAAATAGTAAATTAATAATAAAAATATTATAAATAAAAAAAGCTCGATTAGGCTCGCGAGCTGCTCGAATCGAGTATTAAGATACTCGAACTCGGCTCGCTCGATAGCTCGAGCTGCTCGAGCTCGAGCTCGGCTCGATAATGACCGAACCGAATTCGAGTTTTTTTCGAGTCGAACTCAAGTAGCTTGCGAGCAGAGGTGTCTCATTTACACCCCTAATTATGACATATGAAAATACACGGACAAGACATGAATTAACAAATTATCAAGTCTAAAATAACTTAAATCTTCTCACCAACTCCTCCATTTATCTCCATCACGTTTTTTTAATTTTTAATAAAATAACTAAAACTCAAATTTAAAATAATAAAAAAAATGGACATAGAAAAATAACTAAAACACGATATGAAACTAAAAAATAACACGAACACAACACGAATACACGAATATGTCAAAATTCATATAAAACGAATTATTAACGTATCGAAATTTGTATAAATATATAATACCTTAAACGCGATTATGACACATAAAAATACACAAACACGACATAAATCCATGAATTACCAAATCTAAAATAACTTAAATTTTCTCACCAGCTCCTTGATTTATCTTCATCACATTTTTAATTTTTTTTAATCTTGAATTAAATAACTAAAACTAAAATTTAAAATAAATAAAAAACTAAAAAAAAAGAGCAAAGGTGGTGCCATGTGGACACCTTATCTCGACTCCAAAATGTCAAAAATTTATTGAAAGAATATGTTATACTAAAATTAAATGGGTCTCATAAACGTGTTAAATGTGTTAAATTATACGTGTCTATACGCCTAAGACATGTTTAATTAATCGTATTTTAAACGTATTATTAGACACGATTGACACTATAATACGTTTAAGAAAATTAATTAAACGTATCTTAAACGTGTTATTCGTGTTTAACATGTTTATGACACGAAAATTATCGTGTCTTAAACGTGTCGACACAATTAAGTTAAACTCATACACGATTTATCTATGTCATTCGCGTATCATATTTTCATATTGTATCTAAAATTATCAGATCTACGTTTCACCTACCCTATCTTACCAATTTTTTATATTCAAGATAAAATTAAAAAATTAATTAATTAAGATAAAAAGCAAAAAAAGAAAAAGAGAGAGAACAGTACCACTAACGTGGATAACCTCTTTGATCTTAAAAATGTATCTTAAACGTGTCAACACGATTAAGTTAAACCCATACACGATTTATTCGTGTCATTCGCGTATCATATTTTTGTATTGCATCTAAAATTATCAGGTCTATGTTTCACCTACCCTATCTTACCCATTTTTTTAATTTTTTTTATATTTAAGATAAAATTAAAAAAATTAATTAATTTATATTTAAGATAAAATTAAAAAAATTAATTAATTTAGATAAAAGGCAAAAAAGAAAAAAGAAAAAAAAAAGAGAGCACAGTACCACTAACGTGGATAGCCTCTTTGATCTTAAAAATATCCTATATTTATAGTATGGATGTCTTGTTAGCACTCCATATGCAAAATTACTTCTCTTCATCTGCCATATCAAAATTTCATGGCGCCTACTCTTTGCCTCATGGACTTCTTCTACCACTTCTTAATCCTGACCATTTCTACTCTTCTGCTAATTTTCTTGGTTAAGTCCTTTAGGAATTTCAAGTCCAAAGGCAAGTATCCACCCAGCCCTCCAGCTCTACCGATCATCGGTCACATTCACCTGTTAAAATCCGGATTACCTACATCTTTTGAAACTCTAGCCAGACAATATGGCCCCTTAATGCAGATACGCGTGGGAGCTGCTAAATTTGTTGTGGCCTCGGATGCAAAATCAGCTCAAGAAATATTGAGAACATTTGATACTGATTTTGCCTCCAAGTTCCAACCTGGTCCAACGACTTACCACATATATGAAGACAGTTCTTTTACTAATGCTCCTTATGGTGCTTATTGGAGGTTCATGAAGAAATTATGCATGACTAAGCTGTTTACAGGTTCACAGCTTGATCGATTCATCCATATTCGAGAGCAAGAGACAAGCAAGCTCTTAAAATCACTGCTGAAGAGGTCTAAAGAAGGAGAGCCATGTGACTTGGCTGCAGAGCTAACAGATTTGACAAATAACATGATTTACAGAATGGCAATGGGAAGGAGATGTTCAAAGAATCCTAGCCAAGCCGCGGAGATCAGAAAATTTATTACGGATAGCATGAAATATGCAGCCAAGTTTCATTTTGGAGAAGTGTTTGGTCCTTTGAAGAAATTCGACCTCTTTGGTAATGGGAAGAGGCTTAAGTTGAGTCTAAAAGGCTATGATCAGTTGATGGAGCAGATTATGAAGGATTATCAAGATAATGATCTGGACAATTGCGAAAATGATCATGAGAAAGATGTGATGGATATTTTGTTGGAGACTTATAAAGACACAAATGCTGAAGTGAAGTTGACTAGGGATCAGATCAAGAACTTTTTCATGGTAATTATACTTGCATAATTTCTTACTTGATAGAAGAACAGTTACCACCATTGATTAAAGTTTAATCCAATTGCAGTTGATGAGCATAGTTATAAGCTAAATCTTACAATTGAGTTCAAGCTGTCTTTCAATTATTAGTTAGCAGAAAGCTCAACTTCAACCATCACTTATCAATTAAGTCATTATCACTAAACTTGGACCTTTTTCTTTCTTTCTCTTCCCCAAGAAAGTTTTTTTTCTTTCGAAAAACGGTACTAATTTTTCTCTTTTTGTGATGATGATATCGATTTCTGCCTTGTGAAACACAAAGGTAAAAAAAAGATCAATTTCGTTCTGATTGTTAATTAAGTTGGTGAGAAGTAATGGTAACTTAAGAACTCCAGTAATTTATTTCCATGAAATATTAATGTGTTATCCTGTTACTGCTATATATATCCATCACATTGAAATCAACAAAAAGCTCGTTGACAAATTCATGTCTGCTGATATAGGAATTATTTATGGCTGGTGTGGATACAACAGCAGCAGCAACACGATGGGCAATGGCAGAGCTTATCAATCATCCCAACATATTCAAAAACCTTAGAGAAGAGATTGACTCAGTTGTGGGGAACAATAGACTGATCAAAGAATCTGATGCCCCAAAACTCCCTTACTTGCAAGCAGTTGTCAAGGAAATCCTAAGGCTACATCCTCCAGGGCCCTTACTCCGCAGACTTGCCAACAAAGATAGCAAGATCAACGGCTTTGATCTCAAGGAAGGGAGTAGAGTTTTCATTAACGTCTACATGATCATGAGGGATCCAAACTGCTATAAGGAACCGGAAAAATTCCTGCCTGAGCGGTTCTTAGGCAACTGTAATGAAATGAAGGGAGCCCAGGATTTTCATTTCCTTCCATTTGGTAGTGGAAGAAGAGCTTGCCCTGGTGCATCACATGCTATGTTCGTGATGCATGCCACGATTGGAGCCCTTATACAATGCTTTGATTGGAAAGTGAAAGATGGAGAAAAAGTTGATAATGAAGCAGCAGGAACAGGTTATTCAGGGGCATTTGCACTTCCTCTCGTGTGCTATCCGATGACCCGTTTTGATCCATTTGAGGAATGAGCTCAAAGATTTGAAACTTGTTTTATTTACATTAATTAATGTACGTACTTGTCTTTATTTCATTTGAGCAAATTATCTTAGCCTTTGAATTATGTAATTAAGGACACATCAAAAACCGTATGTTGAGTGAAAAATCCTCTGGTATTGAAAAATGCCCCTGAATGTTGAATGAGGCAATCAGGTAAAAGATGGAAAGTTTTTAATTTGTCAGAGACAATTTTGGAATTTTTTTTAGTTTAGGGTTTAATGGGTTGAAGGTTTTTGATAGAGGAAATTGATTTTAAATAGTGGTGGTAATTGGTTTAGGTCATTTGGTATTAAAAAAAAAAAAATCAAATTGTTTCCCATTTGAATTTGATTCGAATCATTTCAAGTTTAGATCATTTTATGTTCGAATCTTTTAAATTTAACATTCGAAATAACGAATTTAAGTTCAAATCATTAAGTTCTAAATTAAATAAATTTAATTTTGAATCTTTTTAACTTAACCTTTCAGATCATTTGGATCATTTAAATTAAATATATTTAGATCGCTGCCTTAATCAACTCGGATTCAATCGAATTTTTTCAAATTCTAATAAACTTTACAAACTATACGTTTAGGCGAGAAAAAACGGTTTTGGCTTTTGGAGTTTTGGTTGGATAAAAACGATAGTTGACATTTATTATCAATTTCTTTTGCTTTTTTCCTAAATATTTTGTAAACACTGTCATTTACGAGTGATTTAAAAGTAAAATTTACCATTGTAAATATATATATATATATATATATATATATATATATATATATATATTTTAAGATCTCAGTTTTTACCATCTTACTTTTTTTTTTTCCTTGATATGCAATATCACCATCATACATACTATGGTTTGAAGTGCAATAAACTGTTAAATTATCCAATACCAGCCAAAAAAAAAAAAAAAAAAACCTAACAATGTGTGGTTGCAATTGTGTGGTTTAATGTGTGGTTGTAGTTGTGTGATTTAAATGTGTGGTTGTTATTAAACAACAATGTGTGGTTGCAATTGTGTGGTTTAATGTGTGGTTGTAGTTGTGTGATTTAAATGTGTGGTTGTTATTAAACAACAATGGGTAGTTGTAATTTATTTAGATTTTATATTTGTGTGGCTTGTGTTTGTCTTGGTATTGTATAAATACCCCCTCCCTTGCATTTGTAAATAATCAAGTAGTAAGCTTCAATAAGCAATAAAAGTTCTAAGTTTTCCTAAGGAGTTCTTCTCTAAAGAGTGTAGTCTAGAGTGAAGTGTGAGCATTTGTGAGTTTTCCTAAAATCTAAACTTTCTTCTTTGAGTGGTAAAATTAGAGTTATCCACTCTAAGTTTTTCTCAACAATTGGTATCAGAGCTAGGTTGTGAGTTACTACCATAGTTACTATTCACATATGTCACTATATACTTTTATAGTAATTGTTAACATATACGAGATTTATTCAAGTATATGGTATACGATACTATTCACGTATACGGTATTGTTCACGGTGAAATAGTTATTTATGTACTATTTTTGGTTTGAGCGTTCTTGAGTCGTGAGGAGTTTGTACTCTACAAGTTTGTGTCTCAAAATCAAGCTTGTTCGGTATTGTTAGAGTCTTGCCGACACGATGGGTGATCTTCAAGTAGTTGGAGGAATCAAGAAGCTCAATCACAAAAATTACAACACGTGGAAGACGTGTATGATGTCTTACCTACAAGGTCAAGACCTTTGGGAAGTCGTTGGTGGTAGTGAAGTTACGAAGCCCGAGCAAGAAGATGCTCAAGGAACCTTGCGCAAATGGAAGATTAAAGTGGGTAAAGCCATGTTTGCCCTTAAGACCACAGTTGAAGAAGAAATGTTGGAACACATACAAAAGCTAGAAACGCCAAAAGAAGCGTGGGATACTTTAGATGCACTCTTTTCGAGAAAGAATGACACAAGACTTCAACTTCTTGAGAATGAATTATTATCAGTTGCACAACGGGATATACCGATTGCTCAATACTTTCACAAGGTAAAAACGTTATGCCGTGAAATTTCTGATTTAGATCCTACAGCTGCTATTGGAGATACCAGGGTAAAAAGAATAATTATCCATGGTTTGAGGCCCGAATATCGCAGCTTCGTTGCCGCTATACAAGGATGGCCAACTCAACCATCACTTGTAGAGTTTGAAAATTTGCTTGTTGGTCAAGAATCTATGGCCAAGCAAATGGGAGGGGTCTCGTTGAAAAGTGAAGAGGAAGCACTCTACACCAACAAAAGCAAAGGCAAATTCAAACAGCACGTCGGTGGTGGATCTAAAAAGTATGGTGACAAGACAAAAAGTCATCAAGGAGAAGGGAGCTCTCGTCTAGGGGGAGCTTCAAAGAATCGTAGCAACAATAAAAGATTTGAAGGTAACTGTTACAACTGTGACAAGAAAGGTCACATGGCAAAAGATTGTTGGTTTAACAAAAGGCCCGCTGAGAGCAATGCTGCTACTTCTAGTACAAAGGAGAAAAGCGAAAATGATTGGGACGCTGAAACATTTTTTGCTATGGAAGAGGAAGAGTTAGCTCTCACAGTAACAACGGCTGACCGAATTGACTATGAGAATGACTGGATTGTCGATTCAGGTTGCTCAAATCACATGACAGGCGATAAACAGAAGTTGCAGAACCTGTCAGAATACAAGGGAAATCGCATTATGTGACAGCTGATAATTCAAGATTACCGATTACTCACATCGGTAAGACGGTAGTAGCACCTCGATATAGTCATAATCAGGTACCACTACAAGATGTTTACCATGTCCAAGGCATGAAGAAAAATTTGCTTTCAGTGGCACAATTAACATCGTCAGGTCACCATATTCTGTTTGGTCCAAGGGATGTGAAGGTATATCGTGATCTCAAAATCTCAGGACAGCCGATGATGGAAGGACGACGTCTGGAGTCAGTCTACGTGATGTCAGCAGAGTCAGCATATGTAGACAAGACAAGAAGGAGCGATACAGCAGATTTATGGCACATGCGGTTAGGTCATGTTAGTTATTCCAAGCTAAGTATGATGATGAAGAAGTCGATGCTTAAGGGACTTCCTCAGCTGGACATAAGAACAGACACAGTTTGTGCAGGATGCCAATATGGTAAAGCACACCAATTGCCATACGAGGAGTCAAAGTATAAAGCAAAAGAACCATTAGAGTTAGTTCACTCTGATGTATTTGGGCCCGTTAAGCAACCATCAATTAGTGGAATGCGGTACATGGTGACGTTTATTGATGATTTCTCCAGGTATGTGTGGGTTCTCTTTATGAAAGAAAAGTCTGACACTTTCTCAAAGTTTAAAGAGTTCAAAGAGATAGTTGAAGGAGAAATGGGAAAGAAGATATGTTGCTTGCGCACAGACAATGGAGGAGAATATAGCTCAGGCGAATTCTCTCAATACATACGAGAATGCAACATACGTCATCAGTATACTTGTGTCAATACACCACAACAGAATGGTGTAGCAGAGAGAAAGAATCGGCATCTTGCAGAAATTTGTCGGAGTATGCTGCATGCAAAGAATGTACCCGGAAGATTTTGGGCCGAAGCTATGAGAACCGCAGCCCATGTGATCAACAAACTTCCTCAACCAAGGTTAGAGTTTGTTTCACCCTTTGAGAAATTGTGGAAAATGAAACCTTCAGTCAGCTACTTTCGAGTATTTGGTTGTGTATGTTATGTATTTGTTCCTAATCATTTACGTAGCAAGTTTGATAAGAAAGCAACTAGGTGTATCTTTGTGGGATACGACAACCAAAGGAAAGGGTGGAAATGTTGTGATCCTACGAGTGGAAGATGTTACACTTCACGCAATGTGGTATTCGATGAAGCATCTTCTTGGTGGTCCTCAGAAAAGGAGGTGTTGTCAGATTCAAAAGAATTTGAAGACATGCTACAACAAAAAATGGGAGAGTATATTGTCCAACTTCAATCAACTTCAGATGAAGTAGAAGACCTATGTGATGATAACGATGACGAGCAAGTGTTAGTCCAGAGTCCTTGGCAAACTGGTGTGTATCAACCAGATGTTAGATCGAGTGAAGTGGAAGAACCATCTCCACAATCACAAATCCGAAGGACAACAAGAGCACGGAAGCCAAATCCCAAATATGCTAATGCAGCCATAGTGGAAGAACCAATTGCAACAGAACCTGAGACGTTTGAAGAAGCATCACAGAGTTCTGAGTGGATTATGGCTATGAAAGAAGAGATCACTGCGCTTGAGCAGAATCAAACTTGGGATCTAGTGCCAAAACCAAGAGATGTGAAACCCATATCCTGCAAGTGGGTTTACAAGATAAAACATCGTCCAGATGGGTCGATTGAAAGGTACAAGGCACGGTTGGTGGCTCGTGGTTTCTCTCAGAAGTATGAGCTAGACTATGATGAAACGTTTAGTCCGGTGGCAAGACTTACAACCGTACGAGTCCTACTTGCCCTTGCAGCCAACAAAGACTGGAACTTGTGGCAGATGGATGTGAAGAATGCATTCCTTCATGGAGAGCTAGATCGGGAAATCTACATGATTCAACCATTGGGATTTCAAAACCAAAACCATCCTGAGCATGTGTGTAAGCTGCGAAAGGCACTTTACGGATTGAAACAAGCACCTAGAGCATGGTATGGTAAGATTGCTGAATTTTTAACTCATAGTGGTTATTCAGTGACACCTGCAGATTCCAGCTTGTTTGTCAAAGCTAATGGAGAAAAACTAGCTATCGTATTGATATATGTGGATGATTTAATCATAACTGGTGATTATGAGGCAGAAATTCTTCAAACCAAGGAGAATTTATCAGTTCGTTTCCAAATGAAAGAACTTGGACAACTCAAGCACTTTCTTGGTCTAGAGGTTGATCACATACAAGAAGGAATATTTCTCTGTCAACAAAAATATTCTAAAGATTTGCTAAAAAGGTTTGGAATGCTCGAGAGCAAGCCAATTTCAACACCGATGGAACCAAATGGCAAGATGTGTGCACTTGAAGGCAAAGACTTGGAAGATGCAACTATGTATCGACAATTGGTAGGTAGCCTGATCTACTTAACCTTGACTCGACCTGACATTTCTTATACAGTTGGTGTGATGAGTCGGTATATGCAAAATCCGAAGAAGCCTCATTTAGAAGCAGTTCGATGAATACTAAGATATGTGAAAAGTACAATAGATTATGGTCTTTTGTACAAGAAAGGTGAAGACTGTAAGTTAGTTGGTTATTGTGATGCTGACTATGCAGGAGATCATGACACCAGGAGATCAACAACTGGGTACATGTTTAAACTTGGTTCTGGAAAAATTTCTTGGTGCAGTAAGAGACAACCAACGGTATCATTGTCAACTACCGAAGCTGAGTATCGAGCAGCAGCAATGGCAGCTCAAGAGTGTACGTGGCTGATACAACTAATGAGTGATCTACATCAACCAGTAGATTATGCAGTTCCGTTGTATTGCGACAACCAGTCAGCAATTCGTTTGGCAGAAAATCCAGTCTTTCACGCAAGAACCAAACATATAGAAGTGCATTATCACTTTATCAGAGAAAAGGTTCTACAAGAAGAGATTGAGATGAAGCAGATCAAGACAGATGATCAAATGGCAGATTTATTCACAAAAGGTTTGAGTATCAACAAATTTGAAATGTTTCGTCGTTAACTCAACATGGTGCAAAGAGGAAGAGCTGGTATTGAGGGGGAGTGTTAAATTGTCCAATACCAGCCCAAGAAAAAAAATAAAAGATTGTGTGGTTTAATGTGTGGTTGTAGTTGTGTGATTTAAATGTGTGGTTGTTATTAAACAACAATGTGTGGTTGCAATTGTGTGGTTTAATGTGTGGTTGTAGTTGTGTGATTTAAATGTGTGGTTGTTATTAAACAACAATGGGTGGTTGTAATTTATTTAGATTTTATATTTGTGTGGCTTGTGTTTGTCTTGGTATTGTATAAATACCCCCTCCCTTGCATTTGTAAATAATCAAGTAGTAAGCTTCAATAAGCAATAAAAGTTCTAAGTTTTCCTAAGGAGTTCTTCTCTAAAGAGTGTAGTCTAGAGTGAAGTGTGAGCATTTGTGAGTTTTCCTAAAATCTAAACTTTCTTCTTTGAGTGGTAAAATTAGAGTTATCTACTCTAAGTTTTTCTCAACATAAACAGAATTACAAACTCAACTAATAATTAAGCTTTAGCAATTAGCTGCAAATAAACTTGTATTAGGAGGGTAAGGCAGCAAATTACTCTGGTTTCATTTGGTCTAAACTTTTTTTTTTATTTGTTCTTTTGAAACATATTATTTGTTTTTTCTTTCTTAAAACTAAAAGCACAAAAGATAAAAAATAAAATTATAATTGATTAAGAAGAATCAAATAATTAAAATATAAAATAGTTAATCTATATATATGTAGATTAATGCATTTTATTATCTAAAACAATTACATATTTTAATTATAATCTTTTAGAACTATTATTTACTTTCTTATCCAAATACTTTTAAAAAATATATATATTGTTTGTAAAAATTTAAAGTAATTATTAAAATGAGTAATTATACTATGCATTCATGATCTTTATGCAATATTTCATTTTTATCCACAATCTATAAAACTTAAAATTTTCATCACAACTTTTAAAATTGTTTCAAATTCATCTATTCCATTAACAAACATGCAAATTTGATGAAATTTGCAACCTTAATTAGACCGACGTGTATGCCCATGTGAATGTCTACTGGTAAAAAAAAAAAATGAGTTTCTTATTTTTTAAGCTAAAACTTATGTCATGTGAACATGCATGCGACGTGATATATTTCGTTAATTTTTAATTTCCGTTGATGAAATAGATAAATTTGAAACATTTTTAAAAGATTATGATCTAAAAATTGAATTTTAAAAAGTCGTTGATAAAAATAAAATATTACACAAAAATAATGAATGATTGATGCAATTTACTCATTAAAAATATATCAACCAAAAGTTAAGAGTTAATTACAAGCATGAAATGGTTCAAGAGGAACAATTAAAAAATGTTTTCAAACTCAGAAAAATTATGCAAAGATTGAATATTAAGAAGGCAAATGTCTTGAATGATCTTCATAAAACAATTGAATTACATAAATCGGAAAATAAAACTTTGATTACATATATACGTCGTGGACCACTTTCGCCTCATGGACCGCTGCTAAAGCTAATTATTGCAGCATAGCATTTTCTATTTAATCGTCTCATTCATAGAAGCAACAAAATTGACAAACTATGAATATATGATTTATGAATTAATGAACCTATGAGTTATTTAAAACCTTTTCGCAATTATTTTGCATGTCCAGAAGCTTTTTGCCAAATCAATTCCTTTCGTAATCCCCAATTTGCATTGTATTTTGAAATGATAAAATATTAAAATAAACAGAAATTTTACGTCATTTTTTTTAACAAACAATTGACTTCTTTATTAATTATTTCTATTTGATATATGTTAAAAGTTAATTGATTATCATTATAACTAACTGTTACATAAATATGGAATTTTATTAAAGAAAAAAGAAAATTTATTTGAGTAAAATAAAAAATTATTTATTTTGGTAGGGAAATTTTTTTGGGTTTGTGTCCGACAAAATATACTCACTTTTTTTTTTTTTTTAAGTTTTTCATATATTTTTAAAAATCATATCTAATACTTATATCCGAATATGTGTCAAAAATAAGTATCGATCATGAATATTTAAAAAAAAAAAAACTGAATAACATAAATTATATAATATCAGGAAGAAAATGACCTCCTAAATATATTATATATGCATCATCAAGATTTTTAATTATTGAGACCGGCCAGAAAGCTTTCCCCCAAATTAGTCCACTTTCATCGTACAACCAAAAGAATTAACATGAATCACGAGATAATATATACATATCAATTTTGGTCCCCCTTTCACAACAATTTTTTTTTTATTTATTTAAATTTTGCAGTATAATTCAGCATGCCTCATCATATTCCAAGAAAAACAATCTTGCATCATTGTCTCCAGCAAATAATGCAGTTAATATACGATGTATATTATGGTTAGAGGTGCTCATAAGTCGGGTCAGTTCGAAACCTGATTTTTTTTTTTAAAATTCTTGTCCAAGCCTGGTCCTAGGCGGGTCGGGTCAGCCCGTCGGCCTATGAGCACTGTTTATCCTATATAAAAAATAAATTTTTTATTAATATTTTTATAATTAAAATTAAATAAAATATTACTATTTTAATACTTAAAATACTGTTTCGGACCGGGCTGACCGGAATAAGAATTCTTTGCCTAGATCCGATCCAATACGAACCAAACCTGTTAGGCCGGATGAACTGCCCGATCTGTAAACAGATCTAATTATGGCCACTCAACCGAAAAATTTAATACTATATAACACAGAAATCAGAAATAAAATAGTACAATTTCTTATGACATTATCCTCTGGATCCCTATTGGAAGCGCAAAGCTCCATGCACATAGATGTACCACATACAACACTACAAAATATCCGACTATTTTCGACGAAAATTTTTATCGTAAAAAGCCTAATTTTTATTGGAAGTTTTTGTCAAAAAATACTTAAGTCGCTAATAATTTTTCATCAAAAATAAAAATTTTATCGAAAATAATAGTATTTTCGACAGATTATTTCCGACGAAATTAGCGTATTTTTTTTTTTGAAAAATACCGTCAGAAAAATATGTGGGTGGCATAAGATTCCATAGTAAATAGTATTTGCGAAGGAATATTTCGTCTGAATTGAGATTATTATCGACGAAATATTTCGTTGGTGATACTATTTGCAATGAAATTAATTTTATGTCAAATTTAATTATTCCGTCGCAAATTATTTTTACCAACGAAAAATTTCGTCGACAATAATCTCAATTCAGAATGTTGAGCGAAAAATCCTCTGGAATTGAAAATTACCCATGAATGTTGAATGAGGCAATCAGGTCACTGATGGAAACTTTTTAATTGGGATAATATTATGAATAGCTTCTGAAGTTTATCAAATTTGTCAATGTGATACCTGTACTTTAAAAATGTTCAATGTGGTACATGTACTATCAAACCGTGTATCAATGTGCTATATTAACTTAACACCGTTAAATATAGATGATGATGTGACATTGACTAATCAGATGATGACACGTGGTAGCACTTGATTTTTTAAAAATTATTATCTGAATTTTTGTAAAAAAAGAAAAAGAAAAGATACTTAAAAAAAGTAAATAAAAAATATTTTAAAAATAAAAAAATATTTTAAAAATTAATATCTAATTTTTTAAAAAACTTTAAAAATTATATTAAAATAATAATAAATTTTAAAATTAAATTCTATTTTTTAAATTCAAAATTTTAAAAAGTAACAAAATTAAAATATTTAACTAAAATTATATTTAAAATGTAAAATATTTTAAAATTAAATATTAAATCATTTATAATATCTAAATTTCTTTTAAAAATATTTATTAAAAAAAGTTAATTTTGAAAATTACAAAAATTAAATTATGAAATTATTTTAATTCTCTTAAAAAATATTTATTCAAAAAGTACAAAAATTAAATATTAAATTAATTTTTAATTTTTTTAAAATTTTTTTTAAACTTTTAAATTTTTAAACTTTTTTTAAGTTAATACACGTGACATCATTATATGATGTCACATGTCATCATTATATTTTAAAAATAATATTATTTTTATTTTTAAAATTAAAATAATAATTTTTAGTTAGTACACGTGGCATCGTTATATGGTGCCACGTGTCAAGTTTTCATTGGATACAAAACCCATGTCATCAATTTTTAATGGTGTTACTGACAGGTATTACAATAACACACGGAGTGTAAACTTTAAGTACCAAAATATATATTTTTAAAGTACAGGTACTATATTGATAAATTTGATAAATTTCAGGGACCATTCATGATATTATCCATTTTTAATTTGTCACACAGTTTTGGAATTTTGTTTTTGGATTAGTTTAGGGTTTAATGGGTTGGAGGCTTTTAGCAAGAGAAATTTTATTTTAGGTAGTGGTGGTAACATGGTTCGGAAATTTCGATTTAGGTAGTTTTTGTACTATAGTCAAAAGTGTATTTTAGCTCCCGTATTATAAAAGTGAGTAATTTAATCTTTATATGTTTGAAATTGGTGCAAAAAAGTAAAATTGGTAACAGTATTAATGAAAAACCGTCTAAATGCTGAAGTGGACATGTGAAACTGACAGAATAGATGACTTGGGAAAAAATAATGACGTGTCAATTTTTTTTGCTTAGGTGAAATTTAAAAACTGACAGAATAGATGACTTCGAAAAAAATAATGACATATTTTTACGCGTAAGAGAGGGATTTGGATAAAAAATTATGTTTTTCTAAATTTTACTTGAGTAAAAAATCTGACACATCATTGTTTTTTTTTTCTTCAAATTATCTTTTATATCAATTTTACATGTTCATGTTAGCATTTAGACGGTTTTTCATTAACACTATTACCAATTTTACTTCTTTACATCAATTTCAAATTTATAAGGATTAAATTACTCAGTTCTATAGTACAGAGATTAAAATGCACTTTTAACTATAGTAAAAGAACTATTAAAATACTTTAACCGGTCATTTAGTATTGAAAAAAAAATGAAATTGTTTTGGATTCAAATCGGATTCGATCATCTCAAGTTTGATCATTTTAGGTTTGGATTTTTTAAGTTTGATGTTCGAGACATACAAATTTGAATTTAAATTATTAATTTTTAAAATCAAATTAATTTAATTTTGAATTATTTTGGCTAATTTTTTGGATTATATCAAAATTTGAATTGAATGGGTTCAAATTGTTTTCTTAATCGAATTGGATTCAAGCGGATTTTTCGAATTCAAATAAGTTTTACAAACTATAATTTTAGGCTTTTGTACGAAAAAGAAAACGGTTTTGCCTTTTGGGTGGATAAAACGGAAATTGACATTGCTTATCAATTTCTTTTGCTTTTTTTCCTAAACATTTTGTAAACGCTGTCATTTACGAGTGATTTAAAAGTAAAGTTTACCATTGAAAATAAATAAATAAATATATATCATATATATATATATATAATATAATAAAATACACACTGATTGTGTAAGTTTTGCTGACATAGAAGCTTACGTAAATAGTTTATAATTTTGACAAGTAGGATAATATATAAAATTATATAATTTTAAAAATAAAAAAAAATACCAATTTGAAATTTAAAGAATTGCAATCCAAATCAATAAAGATTTTTTTTTCTTTTAAATTCAAATATCTTAAATATTATTTTTATCTTTACAAATTAATTTTCTTATAATCCTTTAATATAATTTTTTTTAAAATTTAAAAACACATATCATCAATTATATCCTTCAATATCTTAATGAATATATAATAATTTAATTATAGTAATTTTATAAGTGTATAGTTATGTATAATAGATCAATAAATATACATATTTTATAAAGATAAAATAAAAATAAAAATGAATAAAAAAATTAAATTATAAAAATATATAAAAAAATTTGTGTATGGCACGAGTTATAAAAACTAGTATATATATATATATTAAGATCTCAATTTTACCATCTTATTTTTTTATTATTTTTTTGAAGCTCCATCTTTTTTTTTCCTTGATGCAATATCACCATCATATATAGGCCAATTTATTCTAATATTGTTTTTTTTTTTAATTTGAAAAATACCGATATTTTAAAATTATGTACTAAAATACGCTTGTTAAAATATTTTTTAACTAAAAATTTATTCATATATAGGCTCATTTATTTATATGGCGACTTCGTAACTAAATTTTTTTTTCTTAAAAAATAAAGCACGGAAGTTGCCATCTGATATGGCGACTTTCGTGCTATATTTTTAAAGTTTTTTTGTTAAAACACAAGGGAAGTTGCCATCCTAGGGTGACGACTTCCCTTCATTAATGTTTTTTTTGTGTCTAAACTCAAGGTGTTTTCCATTCCCATTTTATGGTTGATAGAAAACTAATCTCTGTCGGGCCGAGAGTGTAATGGTAAAGCCTTCCCAACATTGGTGACTCCCGAGATTCGAACCTTGGTTCTCATCTTAGGGGTTTAAGCCACTTACCACTCCAACCAACCAAATGTTGGTCCATTCATTAATGTTGTTCTTAATGAAATGAATAACAACATTTTTTTTAATATTAAACAATAAAATTTAAATAAAAAATATATAATTTATAATTTTAAAACATAAAAAATAACAATTTTCAAAAATTTTAAATGATATTGATGATTTATCGTAATATCAATCGGATTCTTTCAACTCTTATTCGTAATGAAATGGACCTCTGGGAGAAAGACCAACCAAAGCGTCGTGGATTATGCAGGAATGAAGGTCATAGCTGTCGAAAATGTCTTTATCAATTTGGTACATCGGGGAAGAGTTCGCATCAACAATAATACCGTTATACATACAGTTATTGTATACATATCGTTAAAAAAAAATATAAATTGTATACATATAGTTAAAAAAAAAGGAAATTGTATAAATAAATTTTATATAAAATGTTTTTTTATAATTTTTAAATTTTGTGTAAATTGTTATTTTTTAATTTTTTATTTAAAATTTATTAATTTTTATTTTTTAAAATTATAAATTATAAATTTTTATTTTTATTTTTATTTAAAATTTATTATTTAATATTTTTAAAAAATAAAACAAATATTGTTGATGCGAACTCTCTCCCGATGTACAAGATTGATAAGGACATTTTTCGACGGCTATAACTAGAGGTGTCCATGGGCCGGGTCGAGTCCCGAATTTTTTTTATTTCCCTTCCTCAAGCCCATTTTGGGCCGGGCCTGGATCGATCCGAAAGCTCGTTTAACTATTCAAAAAATATTAAAAATATTTTTTTATATATTTTATAATTAAATTTAAATAAAAATATTTTTTATTTAATAAATAGTATTTCGGGCTAGGTCGGGCCTGCCCGAATTAATTAAACACTTGTCCAAGCCCGGCCTAATACGAGTTGGTTGATCTTTGTCCCGGAGGTCCATTTCATTACAAGTACGAGTTAAAAGAATCCGATTGATATTACGATAAATCATCAATATTTTTTTTAAAAAAATTGTATATTGTTATTTTTTTAATTTTTATTTAAAATTTATTTTTTAAAATTATAAATTATAAAATTTTTATTATAACTTTTTTATTTAATATTAAAAGAAATGTTGTTCTTCATTTAAAAAAAAAAAAATTATGTGGGAAAGTCGTCAATTGGGATGGCGACTTTTCTTATGTAAAAAGCAAATTTTTAAAAAAAATATAGCACGAAAGTCATCATATCAGATGACGACTTCCGTGGTTTATTTAAAAAAAAAAAAATTCTAATTGGAAAATCTTCATTTCATATGACGAGTTCCCAAGATTTTTAAAAACAAGTACGTTTTTATTTTTTTTTTCTAAAAAAAAAAAGGAGCACGTTTTGATACATAAATTTAAATTATGGGTATTTTGAAAATGGTTTGGAGTGCGATAAACTTAATTACAAACTCAACTAATAATTAAGCTTTAACGATTAGCTGCAAATACTTGTATTAGGAGGATAAGGTAAAATTCAGGCAAATTACTCTGGTTTCATTTGATTTAAACTTTTTTTTTTTTTATTCTTTTGAAACATATTATTTGTTTTTTCTTTCTTACAACTAAAAGCACAAAAGATAAAAAATAAAATTATAATTGATTAAGAATAATCAAATAATCAAAATATAAATTATAAAATAGTTAATCTATATTTAAGTAGATTAATACATTTTATTATCTAAAATAATTACATATGTTATGTATAGTCTTTTAGAAATATTATTTACTGTGGAGATCCGCACCCAACTTGCGAGGTATTGATCGTTTCGATCCGAAAGTTTCGTGGTTTTATCCCACAAAAGAATCCTCACAAATATGAGTTTAAATCTCTACATATATAACATAGCAGATCCTCAAAGTTTTTCAATGTAAGATGGATGTGTTACATTTACTTTCTTATCCAAACACCTTTTTTTTTTTTTTGTGAAAATAAAAAGGAAGTATTAAAAATGAGTAAATTACACTACACATTTATGATCTTTATGCAATATTTTATTTTCATCCATGGTCTATAAAACTTAAAATTCTCATCACAATATTTTAAAATTGTTCCAAATTCATTTATACTGTCAATCATCATTTTAATTTGACAAAATTTATCATCTTAGACCGAAGTGTATATCCATGACATGTGAACGTCTATTTAACAAAAAAATAAAATTTTTATTTTTTAAATTAAAATTAAAATTTATATCATATGCACATTCACTCGATTTTAACGTGAGGAACAATTAAAAATGTTGTCAAACTCAGAAAAAAATTGTAAAGATTGAAATTTAAGACGGCAAATGTCTTGAATGATCTTCTTAATAAAAATGGAATTACATAAATCGGAAAATGCAACTTTGATTACATATATACGTCGTGGACCACTTTCGCCTCATGGACCACTGCTAAAGCTAATTATTGCAGCATAGCATTTTCTATTTAATCGTCTCATTCATATAGAAGCAACAAAATTGACAAACTATGAATATATGATTTATGAATTAATGACCTTATGAGTTATTTAAAAAAATTGGCAATTATTTTGGATGTCCAAAAGCTTTTAGCCAAATCAGTTCCTTTCGTAATCCTCAATTTGCATTATATATATATATAGTATCATAGTACATTTTGAAATGATAAAATATTAAAATAAAACAGAAAATTTACGTCATTTAAAAAAAAAATATAAACAGAATTATTAAATTCTAGATACAAGTTTCAACCTATGTGACTTTCCGCTCCAACTTCATGTTCGACGATTATATTCAATTGACTTGTTTATTAATTATTAATTATTTTATATTTTATATTTGATATATGTTAAATGTTATATGATTATCATTTTAACTATTACATAAACATGGAATTTTATCAAAAATAAAAATAAAAATTATTTGAGTAAAATAAAAAATTATAGGGAAGAATATTTTACAAAAAATTTCATCAAAAAAGATGATGGCCGGATTTTTTGATGATTTAAAAAAAAAAAAAATCTTTTGTAACCTGTGTTTGGATGAGGTATTTGGAGAATGAATTTCATTTAAGATTTTTAAAAGTCCAAAAAATAAAGCTTTTGGACATCCAAAATTTTCTTCTACGAAAAATTTATCCGAATAAAACAATTGCAAATGCTAATATTTTAAAATAATACATTTTAAAATTCTTCAAAATTTTAAAATTTATAACGCACTATTAAAGAATTTTACCAAAGAAAATTTCATGGGTAACCTGATAATACTGGACACGATATGATTACATGACACAAAAAAATAACTAAAAGCATGATACGAACACGACACGACACGAAAAAATAACACAAACACGATATGAATACACGAATGTCTCAAAATCTATTTAATACGAATTATTAACGTATCAAAGTTTATATAAATATAAAATACCTTAAACACGATTATGACATAATAAAATATACGAATACGATACGGATACACGAATTATTAATATAGGTAAACCCTTGTTCATTACAACCCCACTTTCTTTCTCTCTCATTTCTTCCTCTCCCTCCTCGACCCCATCAGCCGCGCTCTCCCATTGCGCTACCCCCTCCGCACGACCCCATGCCCCTGCTCGCTCCTGGTTGTCATCAATTACAAAAGAGCTTTTCAACCTATCATTTTTTCATCTTCCACCCTTCAACATCTTAAAGGGTTTTTATTTTCCCTGTGAGAATCCAATTTTGGTCCAGATCCTATTAGGTAATGTAGCGGTCGCTTACTGTTTCTCCTGATTTCATAAGTACTGCACTTTGTCCCTTCTAAATGCAGTTGTATTTCTCTATATCTATCAGTTTCACTTTCATGGCATTCACAAGGTGAAGTAATAATAATTTTTATCAATGTATATGGTTATTTATACAAACATGTCCATAAGCAAGAAGTAGTTGGCCTCTATTACTTGAACCGTCTCTTAAGTCTTTCAGTCAAAGGGAGATGAGAAAAACAATCTATAGACCAATTACATCATCTGTTAAGGAGGATGAGGCAAAATAAATTAAACTATAGACCCTTCAATTTTCAAGATGAATCAAATATTTGCAAATAAATCCTGGAAAATGATGTGAGAATGGAATAAAATCAACAAAAACGCCTATTCAAATGAAACAACTGATAAATATCCAGGAAAACACAGTTCTGCATACATTGGAGCTTCTTTCATATGTAGTTTTCAATCTTATGTTCGACATGAATATATTCAATTTTTTAAATTTTTTTTCATATATTTGAAAGATCATACTCTATATCTATGTCCAGTATGTATTGAATATAGGTGTCGGATACGGATATTTTAAGAAAAATAAAAAATTTGGATAACATAGATTATATGATATCTGATTTAGGAAGAAAATGACCTCCAAAAGATATCATATGTGTATCATCAAGAGTTTCAATTATTGAGTGCCGGAAAGCTTTTTCCCAAATTAGTCCACTTTCATCATACAACAAAATAATTAACATGACTCACGAGATAATGTATACACATCAATTTTGGTCCCCCTTTCCTACTACTACAATTTTTTTAAAAAAAGTTTGCAGTATAATTCCTCATCATAATCCAAGAAAAACAAATTTAAATCATTGTCACCTACAAATAATGCTGTTAATATACAGTGTATATTATGGCCACTCAACCGGAGAATTTAATACTATAGAACACAGAAATCAGAAATAAAATCGTACAATTTCTTATGACATTATCCTATGGATCCCTATTGGAAGCGCCAAGCTCCATGCGCATAGATGTATTACATGCAAGATATATATATATATATATATATATATATATTTTACATTTAAGTCCCATTTCATAGTACAAGAATAATATATTAAGCATTGAAATACAAATATACTATTACTCACTGAAAACTACTTGTTTGATTGGCTCCCCCAATCATCTAAAAGTTAGGAGAAAGATAATAACCCAAACTATATATAATTCTCAGATTTTGGAAATTCAGGGAAATGAGGAATCCAAATGCTTTTGCAAAACTAGTCAATTTAAGGGCTAGTTTAGCATTACTGTTGAAAAAAGCTTGGGTTGAAAAAAGCTCGAGTTAAAAAAAGTGTGTTTATAAAGTGTGGTGAAAAAGTATGGTTTAAAAACTTTTAAGTGTTTAGCATTGCTGTGAAAAAATGTTGTAGGAAATTGAAATGTCAAAATAAAGATATGTTTAAAATAATAAAAGTATTGAGATGTGAGGATAATAAAATCATTTTATCCAAAAGTCAGCTTTTAAAGCCCAAAAGCTATATTTTTTGGCTTTTTGGTTTGGCTTTTCAAACCATGGTTTCAACAGCATAAGCCAATTTTTTTTTATCTGTTTAGCATTGCATTTGCGGTTAAAAACAACTGGTTTCATCTTGGCAGCTGGCTCCTCCAATCATATAAAAGTTAGGAGAAAGATAATAACCCAAGCTGTATATAATCTCAGATCTTGCCAATTCAAATTACAGCTTTAACATCTCTATTTACATCAAGAAACTATTTAAAAATTAAAATAGAAAGCATCAGCCGATGTCTGACACCATAGTTTACATATTTGATTCATCCATTTTCCATTGCTGATTTGATGGAAATTTTAAGATATAAGTACAATAATTAAGATAGGCTGAGAGGAAAAACTCATAATATGGGGACCAATATTACAAGATACGAAAAGTCAAATACAAGCATCTAATCTCTTGTTTTGTTATACATGCCAATATATGGGGGACCAAAGCTTTTCTTATACATGTCATGATCAAAGTGATAATGTAAGATCTCTTGTTTTGTAGCCTCCTAACTTTTCCAAGAATTTCATTTCCCCGAATTCACCATTATTTACCTTTTAGTATGATAGGGTTGTTTTCCCATCCATTCATTGCTTAGATCTAATCTCATTTTAATTTGATTGAAGCAGACAAAATGCTATGTAATAGCTGCAGGGTTTCAACAATAAGCACTATAGAGAGAACTTTATCTACTTTCTAATAGTAAATGTTGCAAGATCATCACAGAGTTTCATAGATAGAAATGTTTTTCTGTTGTTTCTAGTTTCTATTCTCCACTTTGATTCACTCTATGCAAAAGGAATAACTGGTCAAACTTGTAAATTTATCAAAAGAGTCAGAACCGTATCGATAGACGTATCATTTTTGTTCTAGTACTAATACGAATAGATATCAGTGTATTTCGATGTACCGTTTCGGGTTTATTGATATTTTCAAATATATATATAGACTATTTTCAAGTTCGTTAATAAAAAATATATATATTATATACACATCAAATATAGGTTTTTTTATCACAATATAGCTAAAAAAATTATTTACCAAAATACGGTTGTTTTCAGATTAATTCCAAAAATTCGCTTGTTTTAAAACCAGTTGGGAAATCACCATCGGGATGGCGATTTTTCAGCGTAAAATTTTCAAAAAACACCAAGAGAAACCGCCATGGGGATGGCGATTTCCCTTGGTCTATTTTAAAAAAATTTCAAAATATACGAAGGAAAATCGCCACCCCCAATGGCGATTTCCCTTGGTGTAAATTGATTTTTTTTTTTTTTTCAATTTCACCAAGGGAAATCGTCATGAGGGGTGGCGATTTCCCTTGGTGGTATATATATATATTTTAATCTTTTTACTTAAATTTAAAAGTCCAATGATTTAAAAAAAATTACAAATTTGTTTTTAAAATTTGTATTTTAATTTTAAAAATTGCAAATTAAATAAAAAAATATTATTTTGGTTTTTTTTAAATATATATATTAATTTTTTTTAATTTTTTTATTTTATAAAAATAAATTTAATTTATTAATAAAATTTTATAAAAAATAAAATTTATTTTTTATTCAAATTTTATATAAATAAAAATTTTGATTTCTTATTTAAATTTTATATGCGAGATCTGTAACAAACAGGTATAAAAAAATTATCTTGGCTTGTTTTTATTTTTTTTCAAAATATATATACAAAACTTTTATAATTTTTTAATTTTATAAAAAATTTAATTTAATTTTTTTGAAATTTTATAAAAAATAAAATAAAATATATTATTTTAATTTTATAAAAAGTAAAATTTTATTTCTTATTAAAATTATAAAAAATATTTCTTATTAAAATTTTATATAATTTTTTTATTTCTTATTTAAATTTTATATAAAATACAATTTTATTTTTAAAAAAATGTATTTCTTATTTAAATTTTATATAAATTAAAATTTGATTTCTTATTTAAATTTTATATAAATTAAAATTTAATTTGTTATTTAAATTTTATATAAAAATTAAATTAATTTCTTATTTGAATTTTATATAAAATTAAATTTTATTTATTATTTTAATTTTATGTTGTAGAAAATATTGGAATTGGATTCCTTCTGCAATGGATGAGACTAATGATTTAGGGTTAGAGTTTCATCTATTTTTCAGTGAATCAAATCTTGCAGAAAATATTGGAATTGGATTCCTTCTCAATGGATGGGACTATTGACCAGATTTAGGGTTAGGGTTAGGGTTTCAGCTATTTTTCAGTCAATAAAATGCTACAGAAAATATTGAAATTGGATTCTTTCTGCAATGGATGGGACTAATGATTTAGGGTTAGGGATAGATTTCAGCTATTTTTCAGTCAATTAAATGCTGCAGAAAATATTGGAATTGGATTTCTTCTGCAATGGATGGGACTATTGGACAGTCCAGTACAAAGGATGGGATTTATCATCAGTTTTTGCATTGAATGAGTTATCAGTTTTTCAGTCAATTAACCCTAGCCAGAAAATGAGAATCAGATTCCATCCTGTACAAAGGATGGGATTTGTTATCCGGTACAACATAATGAACCATTAGAAATTCATAATACTGATGAAGGTTTACAATACCCCTACAGTAGTTTTCAATCAGATTTTTTCTGAGTGCTAATACCTCCTCATTCTCATCCTTCTTTATTTTTTCTTTCTTTTGCCGAGTGATAATACCTCCATTCTCATCCTTTTTAGTTTCATTACTACACAACATGAGCAACAGAGTGATCACATTGGGTCTACTATAATGGCCAAATTCATAATACTAACGAAGGTGCTACCTTTGATTGTGAACGTCCTAAAAGTTTTCGTGTTGATGAAGACGTCACATTAGAGGAACTGAAGCTGCAAATTCATACAAAAATTAAAGCTGGAAATAGAAAAAGAGTTTCAGAGTAAGTATAGGCATCTTCTTTCTATTGGTGAAGGATGTGTCCGATATAGAACATTTTCACTTGAAGATGATAATGATGTCAGATGCATGTTTTATGCTCATGAGACATTTGCAAATATTGGTGTACTTGAGTTATATGCTGACATAGAGGATGTTCACGATGATTGTGGGCCTTCAAATGTTCGCACTACAGAAAACTTTCCCACAGAAGATGATGATTCTGGGCTATTCTATGTTAAAACTACATACGACGTTCCCACAGAAGAAGTCATTCCGCTATCTCAAGCTACAACGTTTCATAATTTATTAGTCTCACAAACAATTCCTACTGCCCTCGAATATGAGCCAGCTGATGTTGATCCTGTTCCGCCATGTGGAGTCCATGGTGATTATGTTGGTGACTTTAGTGAGCAGGAAGAGGATGTTGAATTCGCAAGTAATGACAACAGTGATTCTGACCCAGACGTCATCCCTGCTGAGATCAACACTCATAGAGATCTTCCCCCATATGAGGTTGCATCCCATATGCATACCCTGGATCTGGAGGCAATGCAAGTGCCAGAATTTCCCGAGTATGCTCATACATTAGCTACGCCACTGACATTTAATCCATCTACAGTTGATCTGTGTGTTGGGTTACAATTTCCAACGAAAGAGGCTGTGTTTTCAGCTATTAAGCACTATAACATCAAAAACTCTGTAGATTACAAAGTAATTGAATTTGAGCGGACCAAATATTATGCCAAATGTCTAATGTATGGGAAAAGGTGCAACTGAAGACTAAGGGCAACTTTTATGAAAAAAAAGGCATGGGAGATTAGAAAATATGAAAGGCCTCATACTTGCACATCGGAGAGGATTTCACAAGATCATTGCAAGTTAGATTCTTACATGATCTGTTCATGCATTCTGTCATTGGTCCAAGCAAATCCGGAGATCTCCGTTTCAGTTTTGATCACTGAGATGCGAATCCGGTATGGATACATCACCTCCTATAGTAAAGCGTGGAAAGCAAAGCAAAAGGAAATTGTTCGAGTTTTTGGTGATTGGGATAGATCGTACAATGAGCTACCTAAATGGTTGTGCAATGCAACATTTCGTGCCTGGTACAATTGTGGAATTGCAAACGGTACCTGCATATCACGGTGATCGACTGGTCCAGGGTAAGAGAATATTCCATCGACTCTTTTGGACATTTAAGTTGTGCATTGAAGGGTATCCGTATTGTAAACCTATTGTGCAAATAGACGGTACTTTCTTATATGGAAAATACAAAGGAACATTATTGTTAGCTATTGCATAAGATGACAACCGAAACATACTGCCAATTGCCTTTGCCATTTTGGAGGGTGAGACAACAGAGGCTTGGTCATTCTTTCTCACTAATTTGCGTAAACATGTGACAAAACAGCCTGGCATATGCTTGATGTCTAATCGACATGAAGCCATCAAAGCTGCGATTAGACATGATGGTAGTGGATGGAATCCTCCACATGCATATTAAGTGTACTGCATTCGACACATTGCAGCTAACTTTATGAAGAAGTTTAACAATAAGGAAATGCGTCGACACATTGTTAACATGGGTATGAAATCGAATCATAGTTATTTTATCTCTTATATTTCCTTTAGTATATAAAATATAACTGAAATTCACAAGTCTTTTGTTTTTAATTTTATTAGGATACGAGTTGAGACGATCGAATATTCATTTCATGTATGAGAATCTTCGTGGAGAAAATGCAGAGGCGACTAATTGGCTTGATAGGATCCCCAAGGAGAAGTGGGCCCAATCATATGATCAAGGAAGACGTTATGACCATATGACAACCAACCTAGCTGAATCTATCAATTTGGTGTTGAAGGGAACGCGTCATCTTCCCATTACTGCTTTAGTGCAATCAACATATTATAGGTTGCCTGCACTTTTTGTTAAGATGGGGAACAAGAAAATTGCAATGATGGAGGGAGGGCACACATAGTGTGAAACAATCACACATACTATGTAAGAAAATCACAGGAAAACTAACTCCCACTTTGTTTCTTAATTTTATGCGAGCAAATCAATCTTTTCTGATTGAAGAGTTAGTTGATCCACAAGAGGGTGTTTCTGTAATAAAGTACAAAGTCAAGCTTAGTGACATGTGGTGTGACTGTGGGAAGTTTCAAGCACAAAGGTTCCCTTGTTCACATGTAGTTGCTGCTTGTGCACATGTCCATGTAGATTGCATGTAATATATGGACAATGTCTATAGACTGGAAACTATATTGAATGTTTGTAGACATGAGTTCGAAGCAGTTGGAAATGAAGGTTATTAGCCTCAATATGATGGTCCAGAAGTGCGTCCCAATTAAGAAATGCGGAGAAATCCACATGGTTGACCAAAATCAAGTCGTATTCGTAATGAAATGGACCTCAGGGAGAAAGGCCAACCAAAACGTTGTGGATTATGCAGAAATGAAGGTCATAGCCGTAGAAAATGTCCGCATCAATCTGGCATATCGAGGGAGAGTTCGCATCAACAATAAAGGAATTACATGTTTTCATAACCTGTAATATTTACATATTTTGCCATTAAGGGAAAATGTTATGCAAGTTTTTTTTCTACTTATCATGTAATTTGAATTATTATTTTATATAAAATTAAGAAATTTTATAAAAATATATTGAATAATATATTTTATTACATTCTTATAAATTAAATAACAACATTAACATTTTAGTTAGATATGCTGAATAAAAAAAATTAAAAATAACAATTAATTTCCCAACAAATTTAAAATAAATAACATGAAATGCAAAACATATAAATTTATATATTACAAATTTAAAATACATTATTCTCGTTATATTGATAAAAGTACATTTATTCTAATTATTGCGTGGTGTAGAGCAATAGTGTCGAGCTCTCCTAATGCGTGGTGGTTAGACCCGTCGTTCAACCTCGTCAGTGGCACGTATTCGCGGTCGACCACGACCTCTTGCTGTAATCACCACTGGTTCCGGATGTATGTCATCTGCCATTTCTTTTGTATCAAAAATTTGAAACTCACTGCTGGAGGAGCCAACACCTAGTTCACCTATAAAGGGAACCTGACTACTAGATGGACCCAGAAATGATGTACCATCAAATGCTGACGCAAGGGTTCCAAACTGATACATTGAATTTAGATATGCTGAACTTGGATTTAGGATGGGGAGCTGGTCATCTAACCTCGTCATTGGCGGTGATGGTCGGTAACACTCATCAGTGTCATATCTGGGGTGACTGACGGAATAACGATGACTGGATGGTACTCCATGATCCCGTTCAGGTTCAGGATGACTAAATGACATCCTTGGTGCAGTGAACTCCGATGAGGCCGGTTGACGCGTCCGCCCACGTTGTCGGCTAGGTCTAGGAGCTTCCATATCCTGTGTAGGAGGGACTGGAGTTGAAGTTCATCCGGTAAATAGCATACTCCTAACATCCTCATACACCTACGGTGGACAAACAAAAGGCCGACCTTCATTTTTATACCATCCTATGTAATTATCATATGGTTGAAATTATTACCAACAATCGGATAACCTGTCGGAATTTGTTGGCAACGTATATTCCACCAATGGATCCAATGTTCATGCTTCGCATGCCAGAATTCCTCATTATGGCCACGCATGTCAATCTTGTGAAGCTTATCAAGGTTCACCGGTGCTTGCGGAATTGGTTGTTGCATCCCAAATTGTCGCAACATCCTGTCAGTTTGGTGCCACTTTACATACGAAAAGCATATCAATGTTGTGTTTGCTTTCCATATATTACAATTATTGTAGGCATCCGATGGGAGGCATGCCATAATTTCACTTGAGGAATATGACATCTACAGAAACTGCGAATAATTATTACAAATTATTATTTTCATATGGATTAAATACGAAAATACTTGAATGTAACAATCGAAATATTTACCTTATCATATCCTACTTGATCTAGTCACAATCTTATACTTGCAAGGTCCGTCGGAGTCTCGGTAAAATCTTTACTCCTACTCCACCTGTTAAAATGCATATAAAATCTTAATAGTCATATAAAAATACAAGTTCGTACAAAATTAATAAAATAATAAAGATTATTACTTGCTTGCAAGGGGGTATACAGCCGAAACATCCACGCGCGTAGCAAGAAATGGCAGCCAATACCAAGCCCATGATTGTAGAAGCACTAAACATCCACCTATGTCATGACTTTTTTGGAACTGTAGCCCGACACAATTCTCTATACAAAACCGCCAAACACGCAGAACCTCAACTATAATTTGCTGCATGCTCTAAATCACGTAGTAATGTAAGATACATTAAATGTACTCAACTGCTCGATTTGTCAGACATTAGTAATCCTCTAATCAAACGTAAAATATATGCTCTAGCAGCATATTGTATATGTTCTTCAGTTGCGTGTAATGGAAGATTTTGAAAGGATTTCAACCAATTTAGTCTCACCGTTGAGCCAGATACATACTCATCTGGAGGTACCGCGCCCAATAGATTTTGACACTCTTCATTCCAATCTAGCAAGCTTCCGCCTGTAACTGTATCGCCATGGACCTGAAGTCCAAGTTGAAGCGCAACATCTTCTAGAGTTACCGTGCATTCACCAAATGAAAAATGAAAAGTGTGCTTCCCGGATCTCCATCGTTCGATCAACGCACTGATTAAGTCGGGTTGTATAAAAAATCGTCGAATTTGAGTTGCGTGATAAAATCCGGCTCTTCTTAAGTGGTCGATAATAGATGGATGCGGGTCTTCCAATGTAAATTTTCTCGAACGTAACACGCGACGAGTATCCTATTGATAATTAATTAAATTAAATAAAATAATTATAAAAATTAATATATTATAAAACTATAATAATTAAAAAATTAAACAATATAAAAATAAAAAAATTCTAAAACTATAAAATAACAAAACAATAATAATATAAAATTTTAAAATTATTTATATAATTATTAAATAATATAAAAAATAAAAAACTATAAAATGAAAAAACAATAATAATTAAAAAATTATAAAACTATAATAATAAAAAATAAAATAATAAAAAACTATAAAATGAAAAAATGAAAAACAATAATAATTAAAAAATTAAAAAACTATAATAATAAAAAATTAAACAATATAAAAAATAATTAATTATAAAACTATAAAATGAAAAAACAATAATAATTAAAAAATGATAAAACTATAATAATTAAAACATTAAAAAATTATAAAATTATAAAATTATAAAACTATAAAATTACAAAATAATAATTATTAAAAAAATTTTAAAATTGATAATGTAATACAAATAATATTACAATAATTTACGTACCTCTTTAAATATAACTGAGGATATGTATTTTCTTGCAACCTCAATAGTGATGATGAAGCCATTTTTAACTATTGTTGTAGGAAAAAAATTATTGGTAGAAAAAAAATTGATTGTAGAAAGAAGAAAGAAAATTAAAATAAGTTGTAGAAAATGAGGGGGGGTTATTTATAGAAGAGTGATGTGTGTGGGGAGGGGAGGGGATTTTGCAGGCACGGTCAAGTTACCGTTGCCTTCAAAAAGTTTTGATTTTTTAAAATTTTGTATTTTATTATTATTATTATTATTTTGTTTCAAAAGGTTATATAATAAAATGTAACTCAAATTTTTTTAAAAATAATTTCATAAAATTTAAATAAGAAATAAAATTTTTTATATATAAATTTAATAAGAAATATAATTTTCCTTTTAAAATTTTAATAAGAAATAAAATTTTATTTTTTATAAAATTTTAATAATAAATTACAAATTATTTTTTATAAAATTAAAATATGTTAATATATATATTTAAAAAATAAAAAACAAACCAAGATAATTTTTTTATTTAATTTGCAATTTTAAAAATTAAAATATAAATTTTAAAAATAAATTTGCAATTTTTTTTAACCATTAGACTTTTAAATTTAAATAAAAAATTTTAAAAACAAATATATACCACCAAGGGAAACCGTCACCCCCCATGGCGATTTTCCTTGGTGACATTGAAAAATAATTTCAAAATACACCAAGGGAAATCGCCACGGGGGTGGCGATTTCTCTTGGTGTATTTTGAAATTTTTTTAAAATACACCGAGAGAAATCGCCATCCTCCATGGCGATTTCTCTTGATGTTTTTTAAAAATTTTACGCTAGAAAATTATCATGGGGGATGGCGATTTCTCAGCTGGTTTTAAAACAAGCGAATTTTGAGAATTAGTCTGAAAACAACGATATTTTGGTAAATAATTTTTTTAGCTATATTGTGATAAAAAAAACCTGCAAATATACCTCCATTAGATACATATATATATATATGTTTATATGCAAATATAAAATATAAAATTATAAATGTTTAATATCCAAAATTTTAAAATATCAAATAAATAAAATAAATATTTAAATAAAAAATATAAAAAATTATTATTTAATTAGGTTCAATAGCTTAATTTAATTAACATATTTTATTTTTAAATATAATTATGAAAAATAATAAAAATGATCAAGATAAAAAAAAAATTAGAAATTGGTTTAAAAAATTAAATAAGTGAAAGATTAAAAAAAATAAAATAAAATCAAAATCTTGTACCACTCAATACGTATCGGTATTGATCGGTACAAACCGATACGAATCGTTGCAAAAACCGAAACGGTACCATATCAATACCGTTTCATTACCATAAAACAGTTACGTACCATTCATATGATAGTTCTATGACTTAATTTATCAAAAAAAAAAAGGATAGTTCTATGACTTAATCATGTAAGCATAGGCTTTCTGAAACTGATCTTTTACATAAATTTCGTGGTCCCCTTGCTCTCCTGCAAAATTATTTTGATAGAACGCTGCTTTTGTCCCTTATATAAGAACATCTATGAAACCACATTTCTTGCAACTCACATATTTTCTTTGCATTCAATCATGGTTGATTCACAAGACTACATCATTGTCTTCCTTATCTGCTTGATAACCATCATTTTTCTCCGAGCCATCCTCAGCAAAACACGAGGCAAAACTCGTTTTCCACCAAGCCCACGTGCCCTTCCAGTTATCGGACACATGCACCTCCTTGGCCCTATACCTCACCAAGCTCTTAACAAGCTTTCAAACCGCTATGGACCTTTGATTTACTTCTACATTGGATCAAAGCCTAGTGTGCTTGTTTCCTCCCAAGAACTGGCAAAAGAAGTATTCAGAAATCATGAAACTACTTTCTTAAACCGTCCAAAAATGGCCAATCTTGATTACCTTACATATGGTACCGCTGATATGGCCATGGCACCTTATGGACCCCTTTGGAAGTACATGAAGAAGCTTTGCATGTCTGAACTTCTGGGGACTCGAACATTAGACCAGCTCCTTCCAGTTAGACGTGAGGAGATGAAGCGATTTGTAAAAAAAATACAATTGAAAGCTGAGGCAGGGGAGGCAGTCGACATTGGAGTGGAACTGATGAGGCTGACAAACAACATCATATCAAGAATGCTACTTAGTAAGAGGTGTTCAGATAAAGAAGATGAAGCCAATGAAGTGCAGACATTAGTGAAAGAGATGAATAACCTTGGCACAAAGTTTAATTTGTCAGATTTACTTTGGTTTTGTAAAAATTTAGACTTGCAAGGGTTTAGGAAAAGGCTTAAGGATGTTCGAGACAGATATGATATTCTGATGGAGAAAATCATATTGGAACACAAGGAAGCAAGAAAGGAGAACGGATCTGCAGGTGACACAGTCAAAGATGTACTTGATATTTTGATCGACATATCAGAAGATGAAAATGCTGAGATGAAATTGACCAGAGAAAACATAAAAGCCTTTGTTATGGTAATGAGTCTTAGATGCATATCTTCAAAAACTTTTACATGCACGTAAACATATGCATAATATAAACAGGAAAGCACTCATGCATATTTTAGTTTGATCATGAAACACTATTAACCATAAGACAAGAAACATACTACTTGAAGTCATTAACTTGTTCAATAGAGCATGCTTAAAGTTACTTTGTCATCAATGGCAAATTTCTGAAAAACCAAAAACATATTTCAGAATTTTGTTTGTCAAAGAAGGGAAAAAAAATTAGGAAATAAGAGATGATAAGAACAATTAATGCAGTCATATTTTGGTATTAGCAACTGTTAGTAGTAGAGGATAGAAGATTGATATGTATGATATGAGTTTTGCAGAATTTTTTTGGGGCTGGGACAGATACATCTTCGATTACTATAGGATGGGGAGCAGCAGAGCTAATTAATCACCCAAATGTGATGGAGAAAGCACAAAAAGAGATTGACACTGTGGTTGGAAGGAACAGAATACTAGAAGAATCTGACATAGCAAACCTCCCATATCTCCAAGCTATAGTAAAGGAAACACTGAGGCTTCATCCTGGTGGTCCATTAGTTGTGAGAGAGTCAACAGAAGATTGTATCATTGGTGGTTATGACATTCCAGAAGGAACCAGGCTCTTTGTCAATGTGTGGGCTCTTGGCAGGGACCCAAAGCAATGGGAAAACCCTTTTGAGTTCATACCAGAGCGATTTCTTAGTGAAGAGTGGAGGCAAGGAAAGAACCAGTTTTTGGATGTGAGGGGACAGCACTTCAGCCTGTTGCCATTTGGGAGTGGAAGAAGAAGCTGCCCTGGAGCTTCACTTGCACTACAGGTTGTCCCAACAGTCCTTGGCATAATGATACAATGCTTTAATTGGAAGGTTGGGGATGGAGCAAATGGCGCCGTTAATATGGAGGAAAAAGCTGGAATGACTCTTCTTAGAGCTCATCCCTTAGTTTGTCACCCAGTGGCTAGGCTTTCTCCATTTCCATCAGTATGATTATTCTGATACTGTTCGTTGTCTCGTTGCATAAATGCTAGTTATTGAAGTTTTCCACTGCTATGGATGAAGCATTCAGATACCTCCTGGCTCAGAAACCTTCAGTGAACGAGTCTCAAACATGCTTGGTTCATCTAAATAAGCTGTAGAAAGTGCGATATTAGCATAAATATGGATGTAAGCCGTCGATTGTCAGTAGTTTTAGATTCTGTCCACATTTTATGTTCTCATAAGTTGTAAAATGTCTGATGACCAGGCAAATTGGCAGGGCCCCGCCTGCGTTGTGGCTTCCTATGGTGTTTTGTATTCAGGTAGGCTTGTTTCTTCTTGGGTTTCGGTTTGCCGAATCACCCTTGTCAATAAACTTTCTTTGTCTTGTGAGTTCAGAATGTGAATGTTTGTATTAGGGCTGAGCAAAAAAACTGAGAAAACCGAAAACCGATCCGAACCGTAGTGTTCGGTTCGGTTTCGGTTCGGTTTTTTTTAATTCGGTTAAAATTCGGTTCGGTTATTAGTTCGGTTTTTTCGGTTCGGTTCGGTTTTCGGTTCGTAAGTCCAAAAACCGCAATTAACCGAACCGAACCGAATTTTATTTTTTAATTGATTTTTTAATTATTTTTTTATTTTTATAATACAAAAATAAATATTTTATTTCTAAATTAGTGAAAAAAATTAAAAATACTATAAAAAAAAGATAATTTTTAAAAATTTTAAAAATTAAGATACTTTGATTGTGGAAATAGCATGTTAGGCATAAATAATCTATTAAAATAGCATGTAATAAAGCCCAAATTCTCAAAAGCCCAAAAAGCCCAAAAAAATATGGAAAACCGATAACCGAACCGAACCGAGATACGACGGTTCGGTTATAACCGATTTTTTGATTATTGCGGTTCGGTTTCGGTTACCCATTTGAAAAAACCGAATTCCTCGGTTCGGTTTGTAAAACCCGAAATAACCGACCCGAACCGAACCGAACTCACCCCTAGTTTGTATCTCAGGTAAGCACATTTCTTCCCCGTTTTTGGAGGACTGTCGGGTATAGGGTTCGCAAAATAACCCGAATCCGTCGGTTTCGCCCCGCCCCAACCCTATAGGGCCGTTTATTATTATTATTTTTTGAAAATCGGGTAATGGGGCAGGTAATTTTAAAAGATATCAAATTCGGATTTATCCTAAACCCGCACCGACTTTTTAATTTTTTTTTACTTTTAATTTTTATATATGTTAATTATATATATTATTGCAATAAATCATAACTTTAATCCTTACTATAAATATAAATTTTTTCCCAACCCAAAGAGGCTGTCCGCGTCACCTGGTACTGTTCAAATTGCTTTTTTTTTTTTTTTTTTTTTGTGCAGGGAAGAGAAAGGAATGAAAAGAGAGAGGAAAAAAAAAGGGAGAAAGGAAAGAGATTTTTTTTTTTTATGTATTTGTTTCTTTTTTTGTATTTAAAGTATTATAAATTTTTACACGTTAATAATTCGTTTTATGCATATTTTTACACGTTCGTATATTCGTTTCGTGTTCATATTATTTTTCGTGGTGTGTTTTAATTAATTTTCTATGTTGGGTTTTTTTTTTTTTTTTTGTATTTAAAGTATTATAAATTTATATAAAATTTTACACGTTAATAATTTATTTTATGTATATTTTTACACGTTCGTATATTCGTTTCGTGTTCATGTTATTTTTCGTGGTGTGTTTTAATTATTTTTCTGTATTTTTTTTTTGTATTTAAAGTATTATAGATTTATATAAATTTTTACACATTAATAATTCGTTTTATGTATATTTTTACATGTTCGTATATTTGTTTCGTGTTCATGTTATTTTTCGTGGTGTGTTTTAATTATTTTCCTATGTTGTGTTCGTGTCGTGTCTCAATTTATCTCATATTTTACATAGTTTGTTATTGTGTTTCAATTTAGAGAAAAATTTGTGTGTTCATGTTTCATGACATATTTTTCATAATTTGTCATAATGATTCGATTTTTAAAAAAATTTGTGTATTCGTGGCCTGTTCGTTTTCGTGTATTTTTTCTGTTTTTAAAGTATTATAAATTTATATAAAATTTTACACTTTAATAATTAATTTTATATAAATTTGTGTGTTCGTATTCGTTTTTTTTTTCGTGTATTTAAAGTATTATATCTTTACTATAAATCTTGGATTTTTTTCTACATGAAGAGAGTGTACACGTGGCATGGGCACTGTTAAATTTAAGTTTTAGTTTTTTTATTATTTTAAATTAAGTTATTTTATTAAATATTAAAAAAATAAAAAAGTGATCGAGATAAATAGAAGAGTATGTGAGAATTTGGTGAGAAAATTTAAGTTATTTTAAATACACACACCATTTTGTCTTCGTTTTAACATTTTTAAAATTAATTTTTTTTTTACTTTAACTATTATTTTAGATATGCTAATTGAAAAAGTTGGATTAATTTCGGGTCATGTCACAAAAATAAATCAAATCAAAAATCAATTCAAGTTTTAAAATTTTTGTGTCATTTTTGGCTTCAGATTATTTCGGATTTGTACCATTCGGGTTTGACACTTGAATTAAATTTTTAATTTTAAAATCAAATCAGATCAACTTTAAACAAATTATTTGATCCAGTCAAATTTAATTAGAATTTTATTGAAATATGGAAAATAAGTAATAAATAATATTTTAAAAATAAATATAGACATTGTAATTTTTAATTAAAAAATAAATATTTTTTAAACCCAATTTTTTTAGATTTGAGCATGATCAGATAATTTTTTCAAATTCGAGTATCTGTTTTACTGAAAAAAATTTGTTAATCTCTTTTAAATTATTATTTTTATTTATTTTTTAATTTAAAAAATAAAAAACAAAGTGAAATGCACACCTGTGCACTTCACTTTGTCTTCTTTCTTTATTGTATATATATATTTTTTTGCTTTATCCTTTCTTTGCCTTTTTTTTTTTTTTAATTTTCTTTTAACTTTTACGGTACATTTTTTCTTTCAATTTTTATTTCAATTTTTTCTTTCTTCACCTAATCTTTAGTTTTCTCTCTTTTTTCTTTCAACCTTTCACCAGCTCCCAACCTTTTAAGCCACCCATTTGTTCTTTTTTTTTTTTTTTTTTTACAGCACTCATTTTTTTTTTAACTAATGTCATTGTTTTTTGTTTTTGTTTTTTTTTTCGTTTTTCAGATTCGGTCATATAATAAGAGATAATGGTGATCGGGTCGGCTTTAGCTAAGGGAGAGGGAGGGAAATTTGTCGGCTTTGGTCGAATCCGGTCAGCTCGAGGTCGGACTATAGTAAGGTCAGATTCGACCATGGTGATTGGGTATTCCTTTTTTTTTCTTTTCATTTTCTTAGTTTTTTAAAATTATCTTTTTTTTTTTTTTTACTTTTATCCCAATTGTTTTAGATCCAACCCATATGTGCCGTTTTCAGCCATCAAAACGCCGGATCCAACCTATGATCGATAGATCTAATCGGTTTGTTCCAGAAATATATATTTTTAAAAAATTGGTTGGGTAAAAAGAAAGAGGTAATTTTTATTTTTATTTTTATTTTCTCTTAGTTTTAGGATTTTTTTTTTTTTTTTTAAATTTTGGATCATATTTTCTCTTAGTTTATAATTACTTTCCTGATGGGATCTTTATTTTTATCTTCTTTTTGCATGACAAAAAAAATTCATCTTATATTCATGGTAAGTGTTATAAACGAGTTAGATTTTTTTTTTTTATAATTATTCATTTGGTTTTTTACTAATTTGTGTTTTCTAGCATATTCTAACTCTACGATTTGTTTTATTTAATTCTTCTGTGTGTTGATTTATTTTTAAATTAAGTAGACAATTTCAGCATATCATATGCCTACTATTATAGTATTATACTAACACCTGAAAATTTTACTATGCTATACTATGCTGTAGGTGTTTGTTGTTTTTGTAGATTGTGAAAACGAGTTTCATTTGTAATATTCCAGATAGTTTGGTTGGCTTTTCTTTATTGCCTATGTCTATAAAATTTCATGATTTATTTTTTTTAAATGGTTTGTGATGTGTGTTAATAATATTTGTTATATTTTAAGATCTAATATTTTTTTCACCTCAGTATGTCTTTAAACATTGGTTGATATTGATATTGATGGTGTTCGTTTTATAATGATTTCTTATGGTAAGGTTTTTTTCTATAAGTTGTTAATTTGGTTAAGGCATTTTGTAATTAAATTTTTATTAAAAAAAAACTTTTGAAAAGTATATTGTTTTAGTAATTCTTTTTTATGACTTGAATTTGAAAAAAAAAAATGAAAGCAGGGAAAGGAAATTTGGTTTTGTTTGTTGCTTGAGTTACGGTGGTTTGAGTGAAAAGATTAATGGTTATCATTGGTTTTTTTTTTTTTTTCCCTTGATTTATAAATAAGTAAAGAGATAAGAAGAAATAAAGTTTTTTGAAATAGCAGGTTTATTTAAAGAAAAATTTAGGCATCATCTGGATTCAAAATGTGGTAGTTTAATGAGTTTCTAAAGAATTGTAGGAAACAAAGGAACTAATGAATTTTTTTTAAATATGTTCAAAAAATGTTTTATATAATGTTTTCTTTTATTTATATAATGTTTTCTCATCGAACAGAAGCACATATCCTTTCATTTAACTTTATTAATTTTTATCTATTGTGTTTGATAGCTGATAAGTTTTTTTTTTTGTCTTAGACCATAAAAAAATAGATCTATGGTGTGTGTACTTTAATTGTTTATACTGTTAACATTGCTTCATTTGCACTTTTTCATTGTCTACTTAATTTCAAGAAAGTCGCATAATCTTTTAGTATTAGTTTATCTTTTACTCTTTAACTACTTTGATTATCATCTTGCTTAATCACTTTTCTTTTGATTGAGTTTCTTCCTATCGATTCTCTAATGCCAGAACACACACACACACACACACACACACACACATATATATATATATATATATATATATATATATATATATGGTGGTGTAAAAATTGGTCATTCAGAAACAACCAAATTTGAAGGGGAGACACCAAACGAAGGTGAGAAAAATCTCATTATTTTATAAAAAAAATCTCAAGATCTTCATTTCTTTATTTCTTTTTTATATTAATTAATTTACATAATTTATAACTTTTCAGGTACTAAATTGTTTTTAAATGCTGTGCATGTATTATAACTTTTCAGGTATGTCTAATTTTATATTTAATGATATTTTTCATGTTATTTGGCCAAAAATTTCTAATTAAGCATTACATTGTTTATTTTTCATCTAATATTAAATTATTATTGAATTTATATTTTCCAGATCTAGCTTTCTATATTTGTGTGTTTTCGAATTATAACTTTTACTTTTCGTGTTATACGTGTATTGTTATATTGGTATTGTTCCTTTAAACTTAATTCTTTTATAGGTTAAAGTTCGTAGCTCTTCATGTATGTCATTAAATCTGCTATTAGTTTTTTTTTCTTAGCTTGCTTTTTGACTTGACATTTCTTCTGATATATTTTTGGGGGAATAAAGCTATATATAGGTGCAAGAGGATAGCTGGCATTAGTTCTATCTTAGGATTTACTATAATTGGAGTTAAAATAAGAGTGCTTGAAGGAATGGTTAAAGGTTCTATTTCTCCATATGTGCATATAAGGTTGTTTGGCTTGCTCCCCATGATTTGAGTTGTCTAAATCTTAAGCTGAGTACATGGATACCATTGGGGTTTTGTATATTTGGTTCGTTTATATTGGTCTGTGTTGTAGACATGTAGTCCTATCTATAGTGTCGGCTGCAAATCCAATTGCTATTCCTGATTCAAAGGTATAGAAGTTCCACATCTTTCTGAATTAGAAGTGGGGTACTTGAAAGGAGCAAGGGCCTATTGGCTTTTGCAATATTAGCTCTCTAATTTTTTAAAGTATTGAATAGAAAAGGAACTAATGTGAATGTTGTGACTGTAATTATCTCTTACTGCTTGGGAGTGTCATCACTTAATAGACTCTGATTTATTTATTTCACATGTAAATCATCCACCCATCCCTCCTTTCTTGCTTTTGATGCTTCAAACTTCATTTAGTCCCCATGATGTTACGTGCCAAGCATAACAATATCAGTAATATTGGTAAAAAGGTATTCTCAAAATATTCATGTTGCCCATTAATATAAAACTGTCTTATTTTGCATTGAATATATGTAGTGACCATCAGATTTTGTGCATTAGTTACAACGTATGGCCTCCAATAGCTACTGTTTGAGGTGTGTTTTGGTTCTAACTGTTTATTGCTTTTTAGATTGTTCAGTGGCTTTTGTTTTGCTACATTTGAGTTGTATTTGTAAATTTTGTTGTGTTTTATTACAAGGGTTATTCAAAGCATGTAGGTATTAGAGACAACACATGAAATCTCGACAAAAAAGAAGAAGATAGAAAACGAGAGGGAAAGAGAAGGATCTGCGAAGAATGGGAGAAAGGGTGAAAGAGAAAGGATAGATGTAAAGGAAGAGGGCGGTAGTAGCTAATGGATGTGGATATATTAATGGTTGGCAATGGACCAAGACACAAAAAGGTAATTCTATTTTGGATGGCATAAATATCATTTTGAAATTATACTTTTTTTTTGCTTTCATATTTTGATACATATCTTTCTCTCAGCTCTTCGTTGAAAAAAAATTGGATTTTGATTTATATGAAGTTGGATATGATTTTGGTTCATTATCATTAGTCTAGCATTGGATATATTGAACCAAGACTCAAATTTTTATTTCAACTATTCAGAATTGCTTTGTTAAGCTGTGTTAGATTTTGTTGGTGTTATTAGTTGTATCTAATTCGATATGCTTTAGTTCAATCAATTGTAATTATGTTATTCGTTTTCTTTTAATCGGTTATTTACCCTTTAATGAAAGTAATTGATTGGTTCATGTTTGGAATAATAAAACTTGATGTTTTATAGATTACTTTCTTTTTGTTGAATATTTTTTTTTGGTTGGTTTTGAAATAGTTATAATTGCTCACTTTTCGTTGAATTTTTAATTTTGCTTGGTTTTGTTATAGTTTGAGAGAAAGCAAAGAAAAATATGAGTAATTATTAGTATCATTTTGATGTATTTAGTTTCATTCAATATATATTTTGATGTATCTTTGCCACATCGCAAATAACAAAAAGTAGATTTCAAGCCTTTTGAGTTTTGAATATACTATTGTTACACTTCCAGTATTTGCTAATTAATCCTGATGTGATACAGATATGGTAAGGGCAAGCATTTAAAGTTTTGATACTTCATAGTTTGCAGCTTTATGTTTTACTTATCTTAATTGAAGTTTTAAGACCTATAGAAGGAAAGAACTGCACATTATTGTATAATTTTGCTTAATGAAATTTTACCTATTTACTATTAGTTTTTTTACTTTGAGGGTTGTTGTTATTTTCAGCTGGCTTTGTTCCATATATGATATATTTTTAGATTTAGATGCTTATGGCCTAAGAGGTGTGTGCTAAAATGCCTATTTGAATATCATCATATTGAAACAATTTTAGTTGTTCACAAAATAAATGATATGATGTTATTAGTATTTATAATTATTACTATTAATTTTTTTCATTTTTAAACAATTCTATAATTGGAGTGGGTCAAAATTGGAGTGCCTGCTAAGACCAAGTTGTAAGCAAAAAATATTGGGGAGCCTCTGAGTGTTCAATATACGTATTGTGACAAGATAAATACTTTCTTTTTCAGCTTTTTACCATTATCATATTTGAAAACTTTTACATCACTCTCACATACTTTCTTTACTTTTCAATTGACTTTTTTTTGTCAAGGTGTTTTCAAAGCTCTAAAAGTGTAACCGAAGGTACATTGAATTTTAGGTTTTTTTATGCTTTGAATGTTGAATTTGTTTCAGTTTTATGGTATTACATTTTCAGATATTCTTTAAATTTTTTATCTAATGACAATTTATGAGTTTATATTCTCATGATAGATATGGATTAAATTTTTTATCATATTGATAGTTAAGAATCCTTTGTTATGGATTGCTTTGATGAATTTGTTTTGATTCATTAAATGGATGTTAGTTGAGTTTACATTTATAGTCTTTGGTGTGCTTTTTGAGTGATTTTGATTTATATTTGTAGATCGAGTCTTGGTTCTGTGAGTTGTTTGACAACTTTGATTTATTTTTGTTTGACAACTTTGATTTATTTTTATTTAGTTTTATTGATTTTAGCCTGTAAAAATAAAATGGACTTTAAAACTCTTAAATATGCATTGCTACAATCTTTTGGTTGAATATTTGATGAGCCTTGCAAAAAAAGATTGATTTGTATATATCACTTACAAAAGGTATTTATGTTTGTAAATTAAGTATGTAATGAAGGGAACTAAATGGTTATATAATTCATATGAAATGGTTATATAATTCATACTTATTCCACAATCATATGAAATTTATAGATAAATAAAAAATTAGAAATCTCTAAATATTTTTGAACATGATATATGCATACATGTGTGAACTATGTTGTTTCAAACGATTTCTCTTTCTTGCTTAGAATAACTTTAGCCGGCTCTTTTGAATGTTAATGAAATATTGCTATTTTATTACGTTTAGTAACAAGTTTGTATTCACCGTTATTTACCTATACTTTATTTTATTTTCTCTTAACCAATGTCCTGATATTAATATCTGTTGTTTAAGTTGCTTTTTAATTAATTTTGCAACGATGATATATATGCTATTAATACCATGTTTAATTTGTTTTTTTACAACTTTTTTTTTTAAAAAAAATTATAATTTAATCGACTTTAACATAGAATAACCTTATAATTTTTATAGTTATTATTATTTTTAATATTTTTTGATTATTGTAATCAAGTGAAATAATTATTTCTAAACAACAGTGTAAAAAAATCATCCGCAGCGTAGCGCGGGTCTACTTCTAGTACATATAAATAATATATTAATAGTTTTTTTAAAGATATATAAGAATTGTTGTTAATAGAAAGAAATTTTATTTTTTTTCATCGTCTATTTTTCAAGTTTGCAAGTGTGTAAACTAATGAAATTGATTGATTCTTGAAATATATACTTTTGGACTAACTCAATTCTTATGTCAATTGAATAAGTAATTTTCATTAGAAAATTTTGTCAATATATTTTATATAAAAAAAAAGTTGGAATTTTTTATTAAATAAAACACTATGTTTTTATAAATTCGGGACGGGGCGGGGCGGGGTAGGATGAGTCTTTTCGGGGTCGAGAACTAAAATTTTAAATAAAATCGAGTTCGAAACGAGGTCAGGTATATCTAAACGGAGGTCGGGTCGGGGTCGGGCAAGAAAAAACCGCCCGCCCCGCCCCGTTGCCAACTCTCGAGTACAACCAAAGAAAAAGAACAACCAATGAGATGAAATTGGTCTCAATCATGAAAATACATGGTCAGTCCATTGAGACAGAATTTTTTATTAATTTTGCCAAACAAACTTTGTTTTCCTTTTAACTAATAGCATCCATTCCTCCCATTGTGGAAATGTAACACAGAATCAACTCCAAAGACAAGTTCATCTCCTTGTTAAAGGATGGGGAACCCAATTGTTTTCATTCATATATCACCAAAATGCCACCATTCAGAAGTTTTATTTGAGGCTGCTCCATGAAGATATTGGCAGACTTTTGTACAACAGGGATTTTTCATCACTGCAGTACCAATTAAGATGAGGGTTGACAATTAATCACCGATTGTTATAGAAAAATCCTTTCATATAAAAAATTATGGAGGAAAAGATACGTAAAACATGTTTTTCTTGAAAAATGAAGGAAAGACATGTAAACAACGGTTTTTTTTATCCAAATATAGCCAAAAAAAAATTATATACCCAAATATCGTTATTTTCAGATTAATTCTCAAAATTCGTTTTCTTTTTTCTAGCTGGGAAATTGCCATCCCCATGGCGATTTCTTAGCGTAAAAATTGCAAAAATTACAAAAAATACCAAGGAAAATCGTCATGGGGGGTGGCGATTTTCTTTGGTATATATATTTTTTTGTACTTAAATTAAAAAAAAAAATTGTAAATTAATTTTTAAAATTTGTATTTTAATTTTAAAAATTGTAAATTAAATAAAATAAATTATCTAGGATTTTTTTTATAAAAATATTTGTTTATTTTTTAAATATATATTAAAATTTTAATTTATGATTAAAATTTTATAAAAAATAAAATTTTATTTCTTATTAAAATTTAAAAAAGAAAATTATATTTCTTATTAATTTTTATATCAAAAATTTTATTTCTTATAATTTTTTAATTTTATAAAAAAGAAAATTATATTTCTTATTAAATTTTTATATCAAAATTTTTATTTCTTATAATTTTTTAATTTTATAAAAAGTAAAATTTAATTTATTATTAAAATTTTATAAAAAATACAATTTTATTTCTTATTAAAATTTAAAAAAGAAAATTATATTTCTTATTAAATTTTTATATCAAAAATTTTATTTCTTATAATTTTTTAATTTTATAGAAAATAAAATTTAATTTATTATTAAAATTTTATAAAAAATACAATTTTATTTCTTATTAAAATTTAAAAAATAAAATTATATTTCTTATTAAATTTTTATTTCTTATTTTAATTTTATATAAATAAAAATTTTGATTTCTTATTTAAATTTTATATGTGAGATCTGTAACAAACAGATATAAAAAAATTTATCTTTGATTTTTTTAATTTTTTTTAAATATATATACTAAAATTTTTTATTTATTTTATTTATTATTTTAATTTTATGCTGTAGAAAATATTGGAATTGGATTCCTTTCTGCAATGGATGTGACTAATGATTTAGGATTAGTGAGAGGTTTCAGCTATTTTTCAGTCAATCAAATACTGCAGAAAATATTGGAATTGGATTCCTTCTGCAATGGATGGGACTAATGATTTAGGGTTAGAGATAGGTTTCAGCTATTTTTCAGTCAATCAAATGCTGCAGAAAATATTGGAATTGGATTCATTCTACAATGGATGAGACTAATGGTTTAGGGTTAGGGATAGGTTTCAGCTATTTTCCAGTCAATCAAATGCTGCAGAAAATATTGGAATTGGATTCTTTCTGCAGTGGATGAGACTAATGATTTAGGGTTAGGGATATGTTTTAGCTATTTTCCAGTCAATCAAATGCTGCAGAAAATATTGGAATTGGATTCTTTCTGCAATTGATGGGACTAATGATTTAGGGTTAGGGATAGGTTTCAGCTATTTTTCAGTTAATAAAATGCTGCAGAAAATATTGAAATTGGATTCCTTCTGCAATGGATGGGACTGTTGGACAGTCCAGTACAAAAGATGGGATTTATCATCAGTTTTTGCATTGAATGAGTTATCACTTTTTGAGTCAAATAACCCTAGCCAGAATATGAGAATCAGATTCCATCCTATACAAAGGATGGGATTTGTCATCTGGTACAACATAATGAACGATTATAAATTCATAATACTGATGAAGGTTTACAATACTCCCTACAACAGTTTTTCAATCAGAATTTTTCTGAGTGCTAAAATCTCCTCATTATCATCCTTCTATATTTCTTCTTTCTTTTGCCGAGTGATAATACCTCTATTCGCATCCTTCTTAGTTTCATTACTACACAACATGAGCAATAGAGTGATCGCATTGGTCTACTATAATGGCCAAATTCATAATACTGACGAAGGTACTACATTTGATTGTGAACGTCCTAAAAGTTTTCGTGTTGAAAAAAACGTCACATTAGAGGAACTGAAACTGCAAATTCATAAAAAAATTAAAGCTGGAACGTCCTAATATAAATTTATATATTAGAAATTTAAAATACATTATTCTCGTTATATTGATAAAAGTATATTTATTCTAATTATTGCCTGGTGTAGAGCAACAGTGTCGAGCTCTTCTAGTGCGTGGTGGTTGCACCCGTCGTTCAACCTCGTCAGTGGCACGTATTCACGGTCGACCACGACCTCCTGCTATAACCGCCACTGGTTCCAGTTGTATGTCATCAGTCATTTCTTCCGTATCAAAAATTTGAAACCCACTGCTGGATGAGCCAACACCTAGTTCACCCATAACGGGAACTTGACTACTATATGGACCCAGAAATGATGTACCATCAAATGCTGACGAAGGGGTTCCAAACTGATACATTGATGTTAGATATGATGAACTTGGAGTTAGGATGGGGAGCTGGTCATCTAACCTTATTGTTGGTGGTGATGGTCGGTAACACTCATCAACGTCATATCCGAGGTGACTGGCGGAATAACGATGACTGGATGGTACTCCATGATCCCGTTCAGGTTCGGGATGATTAAATGACATCCTCGGTGGTGTGAACTCCGATGAGGCCGGTTGACACGTTTACCCACGTTATTGGCTAGGTCTAGGAGCTTCCATATCTTGTGTAGGAGGGACTGGAGCTGAAGTTCGTCCGGTAAATGGCATACTCCTAACATCCTTATACACCGACGGTGGACAAACAAAAGGCCGACCTTCATTTTTATACCATCCTATGTAATCATCAGATGGGTTGAAATTATTACCAATAATCGGATAACCTGTCGGAATTCGTTGAAAACGTATATTCCACCAATGGATCCAATGTTCATGCTTCGCAGGCCAGAATTCCTCATGACGACCACGCATGTCGATCTTGTGAAGCTTATCAAGGTTCACTGGGGCTGCAGGAATTGGTTGTTGCATCCCAAATTGTCGCAACACCCTGTCAGTTTGGTGCCACTCTACATATGAAAAGCATATCAATGTTGTGTTTGCTTTTCATATATTACAATTATTGTAGGCATCTGATGGGAGGCATGTCATAATTTCAGTTGACGAATATAGCATCCACAGAAACTGCGAATAATTATTAAAAATTATTAGTTTCATATGGATTAAATAAAAAAAATACTTGAATGTAACAATCAAAATATTTACCTTATCATATCCTACTCGATCAAGTCGCACTCTTATACTTGCAAGGTCGGTCGGAGTCTCTGTAAAATCTCTACTCTTACTCCTACTCCACCTGTTAAAATGCATATAAAATCTTAATGACCTATAAAAATACAAGTTCGTACAAAATTAATAAAATAGTAAAGATTATTGTAGACACCTAATTTTGTCCGGACCACTAAACAGGTATGTTTTCTTCCCATATTGATGTTTCCGAGTATAAAAAGACTGTTTTCATCCTGCAGATGGTACTCCGAGACTTAGTTTAAGAGGGCGAGCACAAAAAGACAAACTTGAAAAAAAGTCAACCCCGAAAAAGTCAACCCCGAAAAAGTCAACCCCAAAAAGTCAACTACTGAAAAAGTCAACCCACTTTCAAAATCAAGATTTTAAGTTCAATTGAAAAATGGCGAAAGAATTTTGATAATCCGAGGTCTACATTGAAAGATATGGAGTTCGGAAGTTGGGATTTGGAGATTCAGTAGAAAAGAAACCCTAATCCAAGAAATTTGGGGAAAAGTGCTTAAACGATCAAACTGGTCGAAATTGAAGGTTCCAAATGAAATATAAGCACTGACTACGGGTAATGGAGAAGTCACTTGCAAGAAAAACCGAAAGAAAAGTCAATCCGGGAGAAAACCGAGAATTAGGGTTTTTAGTGGATTTCGGTGAAATCGGGAAGAATCACAGAAATGGCCCGACTTGGTAAGACCAAAGCCCCCAATGGATGAAGAATGGTTAAAAAGGATGGCCCAAGGCTCAGATTGAAGAAAATCTGAAAATCGGATTTGTTTTGAGCAAAACCGGGTTTCGGAGGTAAAAGGGCAAAATTGGAAAAATTTGGGAAAAATAGAAAATGGACTCCGAAAATTCTGAAAAATTTGTCAATCTCATTCTTAAATCATTTGAAAGAGATTGGTAAAAGAAAATCTTGATTCGGAGTTCGTTTGCAAAATGGCCAAATCCCGGGTTTCTTATGCAGTAATTCAAAAAGGAAAATCCCGGAAAAATAGCAAATGGACTCCAAAAATTCTGAAATTTTGAAAATCTCATTTTTAAATTATTTGGAAGAGATTGGCGAAAGAAAATCTTGATTCCGAGTTCGTTTGCAAAATGGCCAAATCCCGGGCCTCCTATGCAGTAATTCAAGCCGATAAATCCCGAAAAAATACCAAATGAGCTCCAAAAATCATGAAAACTTCCAGATCACACTTTTTAATTATTTTGAAGAGATTGGTGAAGAAAAATCTTGATTTGGAGCTCGTTTAAAAAATGGTAAAAAGTAGGGGCATAAAAGGATATTTTGGGAAGAAAAAATCCAAATAAATAGCAAACGGACTCGGAAAATTTTGAAAACTTCCAGAACTCAATATTTTATTATTTTGGAAGTATTAAAAAAATAAAAATTGAATTTGGAGTCCGTTTGATATTTATTTGCATCCGGGGGGGCAAAATGGTCATTTCACCCAAGCAACCGAAAAGGGCTTCTTTGGGCCTTTCAAAAATCAGAGCTGGGCTGGGAAAGAGAAGTGCTGGCCTGCCCAAGCCCAAAGGAAGGAGGAAGCTTAGGATTTTTTCAATCAAGTGATTAAAAATCAAGAGTTAAGTTAGAGATTTTCATTTTTGAGCCTAAGTCCCAATCCCACATCCCTTTGTAATGTCAAGCCAAGGAGGTGCTCACCTTATAAATAAGGAGTCTTGGCCTTTGGTTGAGACCACCCACTACCCCTTGTGAGATAGTCTATACACTTGTATTAGGATTATCCGGGTGGTGAGTCATAGTGTTTTACTCTGAGGGTTCGTAGCTTAATCCGTTCAAAAGCTACTCTGAGGGTTTGTAGCTTAATCCGTTCAAAAGCTACTCTGAGGGTTTGTAGCTTAATCCGTTCAAACGCTACTCTGAGGGTTTGTAGCTTAATCCGTTCAAAAGCTACTCTGAGGGTTCGTAGCTTAATCCGTTCAAAAGCTACTCTGAGGGTTCGTAGCTTAATCCGTTCAAAAGCTACTCTGAGGGTTTATAGCTTAATCCGTTCAAAAGCTACTTGGTGAGTTTTCATTTTAAAATAATGTTTCTTGTTCTTCCTTCATTTCCTTTCTTAAGTATATTTTTTTTTTACATTTTGTTTTTATAATAAACTCACCATGGCCAAATGGCCTACATTATTTATTTTAAGTTGTTGTTTTTGATTCATTTTACCATATTGTTTATGTTATTTTCTTTATTTTTGATGTTTTAAATATTATGTTATTTCATGTTCTTAAGTTATATTTAATTTGGTTGCTTTATTTGTTGCCATTTATGTCTTAGATATCATGTTTTTGCATTTTTAATTTTCTGTTTTCATGTTGTTTAAATTTGAGCATGTTTTAGAGTTAGCATATTAAGTGTTTGTGAAAATGCTTATATGATTCTTTGCATGATTCTTGTTTTATATCTTAGTGAGCATGTTTTAGATTTGGTATATTAGGTGTTTGTGAAAATGCTTGTGTGATTTTTGTGTTATGACTTAGTTTTTCATACTAGCATACCAAGTGTTTGTGAAAATGCCATGCTTGTTGAAGCTTGGGGCCATTTGGCTACTCCATGTGTTTTGCATTGTGTGTTGTATTTTTGTCATGCTAGTTGTTAGGTTTTTGCATTTGCATGATATTTGGTTGGATTTTTGAATTAAGCATGCCTTGTGTTTGTGAAAATGCCATGCATGTCTTAGGTCTAGGTTGCATTTATTGCCATGCAAGTTCATGTTAGGTCTAGGCCATATTATTTATGTCATGCATTTTCCTTACATTTAGGTTTAGATCCATGCATTTCATGCATTATGTTTGCTGCATTGTTTCATGCATTTCATGACCATGCCACTTGAATAATGACTTGAGCCAATTAATGGTTCAAGGTCATGCTCTCTTGAGCACACTTGTGGAAAATTAAGTTTGTCAAGTTGATTATTCTACCTTTGTGATTTTTTTACTTAGCCAATTTTTATCTAACTTTCAAAAAGTCTTAGCTATTGTTTGGAAATCATTTTATGAGTTTCAAATATTTTTACTTTGATTTTTAAATGATTTTATCAAAGACAAAAAAATGTGCTGGCAAAGCAGTTTTTTTTTCTCCTCCAAAAACTCGTACATCTCTGATTTTTCTGAGAATTCATCTTTGATCAGAAAATTAAGCTGATTTTTTATCGTGTAGTTTTCCATGTCCTGAGTCTCCAGTAATTTTTTCAGAATTTTTGGAATTTTTAAAAATAGGGTAAAAAATCATGGATTAAAACTGGACAGTGGAGTCAGAATTGAATTTAAAGAAAAACAAAGCAGTTTTTTTTCTCCTCCAAAAACTCGTACATCTCTGATTTTTCTAGGAATTCATCTTTGATCAGAAAATTAAGCCGATTTTTTATCGTGTAGTTTTACATGTCCTGAGTCTCCAGTAATGTTTTCAGAATTTTTGGAATTTTTAAAAATAGGGTAAAAAATCGTGGATTAAAACTGGACAGTGGAGTCAGAATTGAATTTAAAGAGAAACCATTTTTCTGTTTTGGTTAATTTACTTAGAGTGGGCTGATTAGGAGGGTTAGCTACTGACTTAGGGTAGTTTCTAAGCCTTTTTAAACTCTAAAAATGGTTTTTCAAGTCTCGGGTTAAGGGTAGTCAAGTCCGGATTTTTAAACTTAGGAAATTAGAGCCATTTAAAAAATTTTAGCCCAGTTTTTATTCAAGCTTCTCAAAATTGTTTTCAAACAATCACAAAGTATATTGGTTTTAGAATATTTAATTTGACATATTTTCCTAAGGTAGCCGGATATCTTTTTAGATATACGGATTTCCTTAATAAAAGGAAAAAAATACATTTCATGCATTGCATTTTTATTTTCATGCATATTATATGATAGCATTATTTTATTCCATGTCATTTAAATTATATGCCATACCATTCATATTTGTCATGTCATTTAGGTTGCATTATATTATTTAGACTGTACTATGTCATTGATGGAAACTCAATTAAGAGTTGTAAACCCAAGTGCAGGTTATGTTCAAGTAATAAATTCTCGGGTGTCCGAGGTCGAACCACAGGGAAGCGTATTAGTAAGTATAAGTTTATAAATATATAAGAAAAAGAAAGTAAACAAGATATTAGGGAATCAACAACAAAACAAAATAAACAAGATATTAGAGAACAAAATAAATAAAATAACATAAAAGAAATTAAACAAAATATAAAAAAAACAATAAGAAAAGATGTTGAGGTTAGAGAATCCACTCTTGGTGTTATGCTAAGATTAATCTTGTTTTATTACACAATTGAAATCCACACATAAGGGAGGTTCCAATCGGAAGGTTTAGCAATTCAGTCCAAATTGTCCAACGTCCATAGCATATGATATTATGTTCATTTGGTGTCCTCAAAACTCATAAAAAGAGTCCAAGCATTCCTTATGCCAAGGTATATGTCTACAACAAATCAAGGTTATGAAACCAAGCATTTACTGTGCCATTTTCATTGTCAATAATGAATCAAGATCTCTACTTTGCAAGTATGATTTTAAACCAAAAGAAAATATTATCTATACTAGTGTTTATAAATGATGATTCATTTTAGCTCATGTTTAAGAGACTAACCTTAGCATTTACCAAGAGCTTCACCTCATCACCTCAACAATATGATTAGCAACACATACTAAAAATGAAAAGAAATGTAAGAAGCATAAGTAAATAAAGAAAAAGAAAACTAGAGAAAGGAAAAAAGAAGAAAACTTAGAGAAATTTTTTTACAATGGCTAATATCCTACCAATGTATAATGTATCCCAATACTCATCCAAGGCCCTCTATTTATACACATTTTGGAGGGCTAAATGACAAGAGACAAGCTTTACAAATTTCAAAGGTAGGTATAATAGGTGGGTGCATTTTTCTAACAATTTTCGTCATATTGTATGACAATTCTGATCAGCCAGCTTGATGGTCGATTTTGTCAATGTTGGAGGCTCGATCTGATAAAATGGTCTTCTAGAAAAATATACCCCTATCAGTTACGGATCCATAGCCGTTGGAATCAGATCATTTGCGCACGTGGATCGGAAGATATGGTCAAAATACCAAAACGGTGCAGAACAGACGTCATTGCACATCAGCCAACTTGATGGTCGATTTCGCTAGGGAAAACGACTCCGTTTCAAGAAGTGTAAAACATGAAAAAGATAGATATGCCTCTTAGCTTTGCAGGGATACAAAGTTCAGCCTTATTGCTTCAGTGAAACTCGAGATATAGCTGATATGGCAAAAGGTGTCGGAACTGGAACTGAACTGGATTTGCCCTTAATTCTAGTAATCTGAAATCACTCAAAGAAACTTGTGAAAAACACCAAATTACATAAAAATATAAAAGATCATAAACACAATTAGACTAAACAATAATAACTCGTATTTGACACAAAACAATAATAAAACATAACTAAAAACTATATAATTATACGAGTTATCACACCCCCATACTTAGATTGTTGCTAGTCCCTAGCAACGACTCAATAAAAATAAAATAAGAAAATCTAATCTAATCCATTTTCGTAGGAAATCACGGTGGCACTTAGCATGTGACACAAGCCTTTAAACCCCTAGGTGTCCCTAGTGGACGAGTTTAGTCTCGTGAGGGTTTACTAGGACGATACCCACAAACATTGAAGACATAAGAAAAACTAAAAATAATAATTATAACTAATCCTTCCAATATAAATTAGAGATAATCATTGGACAAGTCTTAAAACTAATCAATAGCTTAAAGAAATTCACAAAAAATCTTGCTTGAATGTAAATAGTTTGAGTTAAGCCAATAATAACATAACATATTTCAATCAAAATAGTGTATATTCAAACTTAATCTCAACTTCTCACATGGGATACTCTCTTGATTTTCACTCTTTAAAGTAGTGGTAAAGTGTTTACACTCAATCAATCTCATGAAAACACTTCTACCATATGCTTGCTTGTCCACCTATTCTCCACTATTTAGATCATACAACTTCATAAATCAAGAGGTCTTTATTCAAGGTTGTAATGGGGCCAAAGGGTTATAATGTGGTTAAAGAACAAAAGGATAAAGATATCACAAAGGTTCCAAAGAGTTCATAGATTTTAGAGACATAATAAGATCATACAAATAAAACTTCTCAAAACTCTTATAAAGCACATAATAACATAGGCTAAATATTCATGTTGAGCCTTTGCATCATTCTAACCAACTTTGTAACATCTTTTTCTAGAAGTTCAAGAGAAGATTTTTTTTCTTTTTTTTTTTTTTTTTTTTTTTTTTTTTTAATATGGGAATGTATTTGACAATGATCCCTTTCTTTTTCTCTTGACTTTTTCTTTTCTTTTCTTCCCCCACACTTATCTTTTGTTTCTAACCCAAATTTTCAAATAAAAATATCCCTTGTTTTTTTGCAATATGTCTCAAAATATAAAATTCATCTTTAGAACAAGGGTAAGGATATAAGCATATTTAGGCTAGGTGTAAGTTGTGGTTACCAATAAAACATCATATTTAATGTAGGCTCAAATTGGCTCACTAGTGGGGATGTTCTCGTAGAACATTAATAATGGATGGCTGTTTGGCTCTGGTTATAATCCTAATGCCTCTATCATATTCATGTTGTCACATGTATCAATATAGTCTCAAACGGTTTAAAGCAAGTTCTAGAGAATCATGTAATCATAAGAGCACTCAAGAAAGAAATTAGATTGATTTGTATAATGCATCAATCATTATAGGCTCAAAAACTCACAAAGATGATTATACAAGTCAGATTAAGTCTAAACATGCTTCTTTCTCAATCAACATATCATATTAACATTGGCTCATAAAAAGGTTGACATCAAGCTCAATTCTCATGAAAATCTTCTCACTAATAAATCTGTTTTAGACTTATGCAATTCATATCTCATCATTGTATTGAAAGTAACTAAAAAAAAAAACACACTAAGTCTAAACATGCTTTTTTTTTTTTTTTTTTTTTTTTTTTTGTTTTTTTGAAGAAGAAGATTAAATCAAACTGACAAGGTATGTCTCAAGTCTCCCTTACTCAGACCTTGTTCAGAATGAATACTTCTAAATGTCTTAAAACACAACAATTTTTTTTTTTTTTTTAAGCAAAATATGTCCCTTACCCCCTACTAAAATATGACATTGTCCCCAATGTCAAATTTTAAAGGTAGAATTTAGGAGATATTACCTGCAGAGGTTGCTAACCACTTATTATAACTGAGACACAACAAGCAAAATGTTAGATAATGTCACAAAGACAAAGTGCAATCCACTCCTTGCTCGTCCATATCTCTTTTTCTTTTTCCGAGCGTTTGCGAAACAACCGTAGCAGATAAACACTCATAAGCTTGTAGCTTTTTGAGTAAATCTTCAATGGTTGTAGCAGAAATTATGGTTCTCCTTGCCTCTGAAAACATGAATCCATTATCCACAGCATTATCTAAATATGAAAGTAAATTACTAAAATAACCATTAATATTAAGCAAACCAATGGGTTTCTTATTTGTGACCAAAGATGACCAAGAAGCCACGCAAGCTATTTCTTCCAATGTACCCAGACCTCCTGGTAAAGCAATGAATGCATCGGCAGAATGGTACATGATTGTTATCCGTTCAGGGATACTCCAGACTTGTATTTCCTTACCCACGGTAGGTCCACAAAAATCTGTGAATAGTTTTGGCACGATTCCTAGAACTGGACTTCCTCCGGCGTGTGCTGCTGTAGCGACTGCTCCCATTAAACCCGTACTACCGCCTCCATAAATCAACTGGATCTTTTGTTGGGCAAGTATTACTCCAACTCTTATGGCTTCATCAGCGAATATGTTTTTTTTCCCTGGATAAGCACCTCCAAAGACACAAATTTTTTTAATGCGCTGGGACGAAGTACTTTCCATTTTTTTTTCAAGTGCTTGAAAGAGAATGAGTACATGGTGTAATATATAGAGGACTGAGTAATGAATCAGACAAGAGTAATAATGTCGCCGAAAGTGTATTTGACCTGTCAGAAGAAATGTTAGCCTAACAAAAGATTTTTGCGTGATTTCAGGAAGAAAATCAAAAAGAGAAGAAAAATCAACCGTAAAAGACCAATGTAAAAAAAAATGAGAATAATTACACAAATCGAACAACACGTAAACTAAACCGAAATAAAATTATTGCAAATCAAACCAAAAGCTGAGAAGTCATTTATTGTAGTTGTGATTGTGGCTCACATCTTCCTCTGGTTTTACGTCCAGAAACGGCTTAAACGCCTTCTATGAGTCGAGGATATGCTTCCCATCCAGTTTTCTTACAAGCTGGCAAACAGGGTCTTTTAACATCAGATTCCCAAGATGTTGCCATTCCCTTTGGAATTGCGGCCATAAATCAAGAATTTCTCTTTGTACGTCTCCACTAGGATGCGTCTCAAGAGAAAGTTGGATATTACCCAAATTCTCCTTACTCAGTCCATCCTTAATGAATTCAATTTTATCATCTCGATTAGAGGACGAGATCCCAATAGAACGACATTTACCGTTACACGTCCATCGTGCACACTTGTGGCAATTTGAACTCATGCGCTTTGCTCGTCGCTTCTTTGCATAAGTGCTTCTACCTGTACCTGGTAAATGCAAAACAGGAAGATATTCATCTTCACGTACCTTGGCTTCAATTATCCAACGTATGTCTTCAGGAATCCTTTTATTCATAAGCATTCTTAATCTTTCTAATCGAACTTGGTAAAGCTTCAGTAAAATATTCCGAGGAAAAGGAGGAAATCGTTTCTGCAATCTTTTGAGAATATCATCCATCTTGAAAAAAAATGAAAAAGAAATTGAAAGAGAAATTTATATACAATATCAGTTTTGTGGGTAGCTGATGGAACCGACTTAAATAATCACGGAGTACCGTTATCCGCCATTTAACCGGGGTTAAAAAAAAAATGTATTTTTTTTTTTTTTTTGAAGATTAGTAAAAATTATATTTACATCTAGTTATTTTCAAAACAAGGATCAGAAAGAAAAACAACCTCTTCTTGAGTAACATGATTTTCCAAAAAGAGTTTGAGTCTTTGTCCATTTACCTTGAATACGTTACCATTTTGAGGATTCTCAATGTCAACTGCTCCATAATGATACACATGCTTAACCACAAATGGGTCAGTCCATCTTGATCTCAACTTACCAGGAAATATGTGAAGTCTAGAATTATAAAGTAGAACTTTTTGCCCAACATCAAATGTTTTTCTTGAAATTAACTTGTCATGAAAGGCTTTAGTTCTTTCTTTATGAATTTTAGAATTCTCATATGCATCTTTTCTGAGTTCCTCAAGTTTTTGTTTCCAACAATGCTTAACCTGAAAAGAATTTAACAAAGAATCAGTGTGTGAAATTTCTGAAGCATTATCAAACTCACATTCAATTAAATAAGCTTCTAAAGGATCATGGAATGTGGTAGTGGTGAGATGTTCATGAACAAGTTCTTCAATGAAATCCACTTCATGTACTTCTGAATCATCACCAGGTTGCTTGCAAGTGTTGAACACATTTAATTCTAAAGTCATATTTCCAAAAGAAATGTTCAACATACCATTCCTGCAATTTATCAGAGCATTAGAAGTTGCAAGAAATGGACGGCCTAATATAACAGGAATTTGAACATTTGGATTCGAAACAGGATGTGTGTCCAAAACAATAAAATCAACAGGGAAGTAAAAATTATCAATTTGAACCAAAACATCTTCAACTATCCCTCGAGGAATTTTTACAGAACGATCAGCTAGTTGAAGTGTAACAGGTGTTTCCTTGAGTTCACCTAAACCTAACTGTTGATAAACAGAAAAAGGCAAAAGATTAACACTAGCACCAAGATCAAGCAATGCACGTTCTATTCTAGTGTTTCCAATGATGCATGAGATTGTTGGACATCCAGGATCTTTGAATTTTGGTGGAGTAAGGTGCTGAATGATTGAGCTCACACTTTCCGTCAAAAATGCTTTCTTTTGTACATTATGTTTCCTTTTAACTGTGCACATGTCCTTCAAAAATTTAGCATAAGATGGAACTTGTTTGATTGCATCCAATAAAGGAATGTTAATCTTAACTTGTTTGAAAAGTTCATAAATTTCTGCATTTTGATTCAAATTCTTTATTGTTTGCAACCTTTGAGGAAAAGGAGCAGGATGCATACCTTTTTCTTTGTCCAAATTTTCAAGAAGTTCAAACTTACCATCATCCTTACCAATACTTTTCGGAGGGGAAAGAGGATCTTGGTCTTTTGATGGAATGTTTTTGTCAATTGCCTTTCCACTTCGAAGAGTTGTGATAGAACTGGCATTTTCCTGTTGAGTTTCATTGGAGCAAGAAACAAGACATTGAGTAGAAGGGTTAGGCTGAGGTTGAGCAGGAAACTTACCTTTTTCTTGAGTGCGTAATGAAGCTGTCAATGTGGACAAGGTGTTTTTGATCTCATTGATGTCCTGTGAAGTCCGGCTATTCACATTTGCTTGTGTTTGCATGAATGCTTGCAATGTCTCTTCCAAGGTTTGTACACGTGAAGGTTGATAGGAAAAAGTGTTGCCCGGCTTTTGAGATTGTGGTACCTGAACATGATTATTATTCCGCCAACTAAAGTTGGGATGACTTCTCCATTCAGGGTTATACGTTTCAGAGTAAGGAGAAGGAAAAGGCTTTTTAAATGTGTTTATGGAATTTACTTGATCATGCAACGCTTCTTTAAGAATGGGAATGTTTGGACATTCAGAAGTGGGGTGTCCCATGATTTCACAAATTCCACAACTTTCTTCATTTTTAACCGTTTTGACTTCTTTTACTTCTCTAAGTTCCATGGCTTCAATCTTTCTAGCCAAATTAGCTACTTTAGCTTTTATCTCATCTTCTTGACTAAAATGATATTTTCCTCTGTTAGAAACAACATTAGATCTATTGGAACTTTCAGAGGAATTATCTGTGTGCCAGGCTTGAGAGTTATCTGCCAAATGGTCTAAGTAGTCAAAGGCTTCTTCAGGTTCTTTTTCTAGAAACTCACCGTTACACATTGTTTCAACAAATTGTTTAGTTTCGGGAGTTAAACTTTCATAAAAGAAACTAATAAGACGCCATTTTTCAAAACCATGATGTGGACAAGAACTTAACAAATCTTTAAAACGATCCCAGCACTGAAAAAATGCTTCATTTTGATTTTGATTGAAATTTTGAATCTGTCTTTTCAAAGCAGTAGTTTTATGTGCTGGGAAAAATTTCTTTAGAAACTCAGTTTGTAATTCTTGCCATGTGCCAATTGACCTTGGTTTTAAATTATGAAGCCAAATTTTTGCTTTATCTTTTAAAGAAAAAGGAAATAATTTTAGCTTGACAATTTCATTTGTACATTGTTGGTCATTAAAGGTGACACATACATCTTCGAAGTCTTTTAGAAACGAGTAAGCACTTTCCGATTCCAACCCATAGAAATTTGGAAGCAAAGCTATCATACCTGGTTTAAAACAAAAGTTGTTTGCATTGAGAGGAAAAATAAAACAAGAGGGTGATGAGCTTCGAGTTGGTTGCAAGTAGTCACGCATGGTGCGTACTTGTCTGTTCTCATCTTCAGCATGAACACTTTCATTGTCAGCCATGGTAGGAGTTGTATTAGAAAGATTACCTGAAAAAGTTTCACAATAAAATTTAACTAAACGACGAGATCTAAAATCACGTCGCCAAACAAGCATAAAACAAAGTTAATATACAAATTAGGCGGTATAACCAGCCAATAAAAATAAATATATACTAAATTAGGCGGTATAACCAGCCAATAAAAATAAATATATACAAAATTAGGCGGTATAACCAGCCAATAAAAATAAATATACTTATAAACTTATATACTTAGTATTGCTTCCCCGGCAACGGCGCCAAAAACTTGATGGAAACTCAATTAAGAGTTGTAAACCCAAGTGCAGGTTATGTTCAAGTAATAAATTCTCGGGTGTCCGAGGTCGAACCACAGGGAAGCGTATTAGTAAGTATAAGTTTATAAATATATAAGAAAAAGAAAGTAAACAAGATATTAGGGAATCAACAACAAAACAAAATAAACAAGATATTAGAGAACAAAATAAATAAAATAACATAAAAGAAATTAAACAAAATATAAAAAAAACAATAAGAAAAGATGTTGAGGTTAGAGAATCCACTCTTGGTGTTATGCTAAGATTAATCTTGTTTTATTACACAATTGAAATCCACACATAAGGGAGGTTCCAATCGGAAGGTTTAGCAATTCAGTCCAAATTGTCCAACGTCCATAGCATATGATATTATGTTCATTTGGTGTCCTCAAAACTCATAAAAAGAGTCCAAGCATTCCTTATGCCAAGGTATATGTCTACAACAAATCAAGGTTATGAAACCAAGCATTTACTGTGCCATTTTCATTGTCAATAATGAATCAAGATCTCTACTTTGCAAGTATGATTTTAAACCAAAAGAAAATATTATCTATACTAGTGTTTATAAATGATGATTCATTTTAGCTCATGTTTAAGAGACTAACCTTAGCATTTACCAAGAGCTTCACCTCATCACCTCAACAATATGATTAGCAACACATACTAAAAATGAAAAGAAATGTAAGAAGCATAAGTAAATAAAGAAAAAGAAAACTAGAGAAAGGAAAAAAGAAGAAAACTTAGAGAAATTTTTTTACAATGGCTAATATCCTACCAATGTATAATGTATCCCAATACTCATCCAAGGCCCTCTATTTATACACATTTTGGAGGGCTAAATGACAAGAGACAAGCTTTACAAATTTCAAAGGTAGGTATAATAGGTGGGTGCATTTTTCTAACAATTTTCGTCATATTGTATGACAATTCTGATCAGCCAGCTTGATGGTCGATTTTGTCAATGTTGGAGGCTCGATCTGATAAAATGGTCTTCTAGAAAAATATACCCCTATCAGTTACGGATCCATAGCCGTTGGAATCAGATCATTTGCGCACGTGGATCGGAAGATATGGTCAAAATACCAAAACGGTGCAGAACAGACGTCATTGCACATCAGCCAACTTGATGGTCGATTTCGCTAGGGAAAACGACTCCGTTTCAAGAAGTGTAAAACATGAAAAAGATAGATATGCCTCTTAGCTTTGCAGGGATACAAAGTTCAGCCTTATTGCTTCAGTGAAACTCGAGATATAGCTGATATGGCAAAAGGTGTCGGAACTGGAACTGAACTGGATTTGCCCTTAATTCTAGTAATCTGAAATCACTCAAAGAAACTTGTGAAAAACACCAAATTACATAAAAATATAAAAGATCATAAACACAATTAGACTAAACAATAATAACTCGTATTTGACACAAAACAATAATAAAACATAACTAAAAACTATATAATTATACGAGTTATCAGTCATTTTATTTATGTCATGCATATACATATTCATTTCTTTTAAATGTTTCCAAAAAAAGATAATGGTTTTCAATAAAAAAAAATATAAAGATATTCCCGAGTTAAAATAATTCATGAGTTCTCTACCGGGTTTGCTGGAGGAGTATCATCAATTATCATTAATAAAGGAATATCTTTCTTTCAAAAAAGAGAATGATTCGGAAAGTTTTCCAAAACTAATAAAAATTTCTATATTTTGCCACGTTTGTTGGGGAATATAGGAAAATTTTGAATTTATAAATTCCGGATCATTTTCAATAAAAAAAAATGAAATTATTTTTCTTTAAATTGGGAATTAACTTGAAATACTAAATTTAAAACCAACTTTTTACCGAGACTTGAGATAACACACGATTAATAAGGTACCGATTTATACGGGCGTTGTGGGGGTGCTAATCCTTCCCCACACGTAACCGACTCCCGAACCCGCTTCTTTGATTTCTCTGGTTTAAAACGCAGACTTGAAATTGGTTTTTAAAATGTTTTAATTAATTTTTAAAATATTTTATAAAACCGGTTTTAATAGGTGGCCGATCACACCTAGCTAAAAAAGATTGGTGGCGACTCCATGTCTTTTTTAAGGTCATTTTCAAAACCTTCATTTTTCTAGAGGAATTAAGTCGACTTTTCCTCGATTTTTTTTTAATGTCACGCCTAACGAATAATAAAGTCTTGCGATGAGACTCGTCGTCGTTATTTTTTAGGTTGCGACAGCTTGGCGACTCCACTGGGGACATATTAGAGAGTCAGGCCTAGAATTAGTCGTGTGTTATCAAAGTCTCGGTTTTGTTGGTTTAATTGGTATTTGATTTTAATTCCCACATTTTTTTAATAAGGAGAATTTTGAAAATAATAAATTGTTTTTAAATATGTTCATACTCATGTGCATGCATTTTATTTTTGTTCTCTAGTTATTTAAGGTTGTATATTATAATTGCTTGTTGGTTAATGCGTTACACTATTCTTGAATGTTTTAATTGCTAGGGCATTTAGAATAAGGTTTGTAGAATAGGTGGTGAAAGGTTTATTATTCCTCCACACACACTACACGTGCATTTGCATAACATGAATCCTATACCCGGGTTCCGTCCTTTTAAGTGGGAGTAAAGTAACTACGCCTTCGTGATTGATCCTCCGTATGGGCTAGTGAAACACTTTCGGAGTATAAAGTACCTAATGCCTTCGTGATGATCCTCCGCATGGGCATAGGAAAATATACTCTAACGAATTGAACCCGCTTTTATCGAGGTGCCTTACTAGCCTTCACCGGCGACAGTGAGGAACAATTCGGAGCCTTAGAACCGATTCACCCTCATATAGTGAACCTAGGCGAAGCCATGCCGGATTTCCGTTAGATATACCGAAAATAGGAACACATAGAGGAACAGTTCTAAACCTTTTGTTACCTATTTTACACTCCGAATAAGTGTGGTAGATCGGGCAACGATGTACGTACATCGCCCGTAATAAATGTGATACTCCGCCTCGAAGACATCGTGATGCCTAAATAAGCAGATATTGCTGGGGCAGATGTTCATTAGCTGTTTTTTTTTAAAAAAAAAAAAAAAAAAAAAAAAAATCTTTTTTCAAGCATTTTGCATGTTGCACATTTCATACATGTGTGAATAGAGCATGTACATTTTTGGTTGTGTTATTGATCTCATTCTTTGCAATAAACAGTTGGTAATTTCATTTGATGATTTCATAAAACCGGTAGTGTCACATGAACATTTGCATATGGTACCATAGTGGGATCCACCCTGAAATTCTTTTGAAAATAATGTGATTGGTTTTTCATAAATAAAAAAAAAACACAAAAAAAAGCATGTTAAAAAAAAATCATAAATTAGGAGGCAAATCTTGCATAATGAGATTTTTGAATAATCAAGATTTAGGTCCCACCAATTTCGTGTAATCATTGGTTAATTTATTTGTGTCATTTTGACATCGTGTTACAGTCATAACATGCATGATTATTCATTGTAGAATACATTTGTGATATACATGGTCATTCTTTGTACCTACCTTTGTATTAATTCATTTATTCTTAGCATGTATCATTTTGACATCATAGCATGCATGGTCATTCATTGTAGGACACGTTTATGACATGCATAGTCATTATCTGTATATACCTGGCATTAAATTGCATCCATAGCATACATAGTCATCATAATTTCTCTGTATATGTTCATGCATTAATCATCAATTTATTCATGCACATAGGAATAGAGCGTGTACATTCATAATCTTAATCTCATGACATTTTCATTTGCATGAAAGGGGTTCGAGATATGAGGAATGAATCGGAGGAACGATTGGGTGCTTTGGAACGCAATCAAGATGAATATGGACATGAAATCCGAGAGGTGAAGGAACAACTTGCCAAATTGCTGAAAATGGTTGAGGATATGGGTAACAGTAAAGGTGAACTTTCTCAGGGCTTCGCATCATCTTCGGATCAACCAAAACCATTAGGTCCAGAACATACAATCCTTGCTGGATCCTGCACTTGTCAATGCCACAAAGGTTGCAATCCTGTTGAAATTATGGACAAAATCATGAAAATAATTAAACCTGAAAGCCTGATACCAAAGACAGAAACCTCGAATCCAGTACCATACCTGCAAACTGTTCTAGGTCCAAACCAGTATCCCCACCCTACTATGGTCCAATCGTCCATTGGGACGACCACTACGGGATTCCTGAATCCGACTCCATCGTTACCAACTACCAGTTCATACTATTTCCCTCATCAATCACCTTATCCAGTACCTGAGATAGGAACCTCGAGCTATGTACAACCTCCAAAGGCCCCGTGTCCAAATCCATACCCTTACCATGCTGTTCCGCCACATCCCCATGTAAACACTCCGGTTCGAACCTTAGTGCTACCACCAAGTGCCCCAACTCCTAGGCCATGTGTGACTAAGAAACGATGCCAGAATAAGACCCAAATGCATTTTGATCCCATTCCAATCAGCTACCAAGAGCTCCTCCCTATACTGATCCAAAATCACATGGTTGTCTGTGTCCCATTGAAACCCCTGTTACCACCATATCCAATGTGGTATAATCCAAATGAAAGATGTGATTATCACTGTGGAATTGTTGGCCATAGCATCGAAGATTGTATAGCAGTCAAAAGGAAAGTGCAAGCTCTCATAGATGCCAAGTGGTTGGATCCAACGACACTGATTGATAAAGGACTGAGAAAACGCCATTAGGATTGGGAGATTTACAGCATTGAAGTGGAAAGACTTCGGTCTTATATGATGTAATAGGATTTCACTTTTTCAGTAGCCGGCTCTTATAGCCTTAGGATGCTAGGAAGAATAAAGTGCTTATAAAGACAGTTTTAACTACTGCTCAAATTTTGTAAAACATCGTTTATACCATTGTGAACATTGATATGGGAATGAATTGAGTATGCTTCAAATTTATAAGATGTTGATGATTAAGTTCCTCCGATTCTTATTTCCTCCGTGATATCTTCCCCTTTGCATTTTGCATCCCATCAATTATTTGTCAGGTTGCATTCATAACAAACATAGTCAGCATAATTTCTTTGTATATGTTCATGCATTAATTTGCTTATTACATACATCATGTTAGCATTAGGTCGCATTCATGACACACATGGTTAGCATGATTTTCTTTGTATATACTCTATATCAATCATTCATTGTTTGCATGTATCATAATTGACACCGTGTTGCATTCATAGGATATATGATCATTCATTGGGAAACATGCTAAAATGCACATGATCAGTCATTGCATATATCCATGTGTTGATTTGTTTATTCTTTGTTTGCAACATGTTGGCATTGTGATTGCATTTATCACATATATGGTCAGCATGTTTCCATTGTACATATCCATACATCATATTGTTTAGGCTTCACATGCATGAAATTGCATTCATGGCTCATTCATCATGACATACATTTGGGGGAAATAAAATAGAAGTTGGCTTGGCTTTAGGAGTCTTTGAAAGAATTTCCATTTCAAATCAGAAGAAGTACTGAGTACACTTTTAATACAGGCCGGTGCTATGGAGGGTGAACAAGTTGCCCGAATGGAAAAAATGGAAAGGGAACAGAGAGAATTGCGAGAACAGCTAGCAAAATCTCAAGCAGAATCTAAGGATCAGATGACTAAACTGATGGAGCTAATGTCTGCTGTAATGAAGGGAAAAGGATACACCGAAAACTTTGTCATCGGAGAAAGGTTAGAGGTACAAAAGGGCCAAGATGAGGTAGCAATAAGTGATGCCCAGAACACTGTTAACCCCGTCAATGTCCTAAAATCAGATGATCCGGCTGAACAGGCAAAGTTGAAAAGGGTTGCAGTAAATGAGGTTGAGTTGGCAGATTCCCAAGGGAAATATCAGTTGTTAGATGAAAGGCTCCGGGCAATAGAAAGAAAAGATGTATTCGGGAGTGTGGAGGCGAAAGAACGATGCTTGGTCCTCGATTTAGTCATTCCTCCTAAGTTCAAGATCCCTGACTTTGTGAAATATGATGAGACGACCGATCCATCAGCCCACATCACTATGTTCTGCCGAAAGATGACAAGTCAGATAGATAATGATAAGCTTTTGATTCACTGCTTTCAGGATAGCCTCAGCGGGTCCGCAATTAGGTGGTATAGTCAGTTGAGCAAGGATCAGATTCACTCTTGGAATGACCTGGCTAGGGTTTTTCTAAACCAGTACAAGCATATGACTGACACGGCGCCTGACCGTCTCACCTTGCAAAATATGAAGAAAAGAGCTACTGAGAGCTTCAAAGAATATGTGCAACGGTGGATGAGCCTGGCCGTCCAAGTACAACCGCCCTTAACTCAAAAGGAAACCACTGTCCTTTTTGTGAATACACTGCAGGCCCCGTACTATGATATACTTGTTGGCAACATCACAAATAATTTTTCAGACATGGTAATTTCAGGGGAGATGATTGAGAATGCTATCAAGGATGGGAAAATTGAAGGAGAAAGAACATCCAATACCAAGAACAAGGGGGCATCTGAAAAGAAAAAGGAAGATACCCAAGTCGTGGAAGACTTTGCCCCACCTCCCCAATTCTCCTCATATCAGCCATTTTACTCTACCCTGAATAATGTCTCTCATGGTTTTTATCCCTACCAACCAATGACTGCAAATACACCAGAATTTACATCTGTCTATCAATCGAACACCCTTGGGGATAATCGAAAGGGGCATAAAAAGCGAAAAAGAAATCCGGTTGACCCGATTCCTATGACATACAGTGAGATACTATCTCAACTCATCCAGAATCACCTTGTGACACCCATGCAAATAGCGCCTCTGAAACCCCCTTATCCGAGCTGGTATGATGCTAATGAGTGTTGTGGGTACCATTCTGGCAATCAAGGTCACTCAACAGAGAACTGCCCCGCTTTGAAGTACAAGGTCAGAGATCTCATCAAGGCTGGTTCGATAAGTTTTGAAGATGGGGAAGCCAAGTGTCATAAGAAACATTGTGCATGATCATATTAGGTTTTTGACACATGTAGTTCTATACACTGTGATGATGAAAGCACTTGTCTCATGTTAACATCTACATGAATTAAATGAATTTTGAATTTTAAATGCTTTGTGTTTGTTGTGTTTCAACAATAACTTGAATTTGCAAAAACAAGCATTAAGGAATTTTTAGTGATGGATAGTCTCAAGAATATTGATGATCATTGTTACAAATGACCCAATACCTTCTCCATTCTCTTTAGGTTTTCCTAAGCCTAAATCTCTTAAACCAAGAGCACTTGAAAGACCTAATGCTTCAAGGGATATTAATGATTTGACTTCATAGAAGTATTGTCATTACAGAATAAGCAAGGATGTAAATCCTAGTCTAGGCTATGAACAAAGGAACAAACTTTTTGAAATTTTTTGAATTCCTTGAAAATCAAACAAATGAGACATTCTTTCAAGAATCCAGATTTTGATAATTTGGTGTGTGTCAGGATTGTGCTAAAACCATTCATGGCCTTTCCCAATGACCACAAAACACTAATTGCCCAGACATCACTTCATGATTGACACCTTGGGGCACAATGATTAAACTAGATTATCCCTTGTCCCAGAGAAAACCTGTTTTTGGGTCATGTTTTCCTTGTCTCTTCAAAGAACTCAGATTGGAAACTCAGCCTTTTCAAAACAGACCTAGACTTGCCATGTTCCTCGTTGATACAAATTCGCATGGTTAATCAAATTGGGGGCATCATATGTGGAAATGATGGATACATAGTGAAGAAGGATGGGCTAATGCATGAATTATTGGGGGCATGCAACGAAAAAAAACAAAAAAAAAATTTGTGATATCATGCATATGAGAATTCGGATGATTCCAAAGTGCAAAATGAAATTCTGAATATCTATTTCCCCTAGGGATTGCTTTTCAATGTGAATATTTGTGCTTGACATGAGAAATGGCCATCTTTCATATCCCTTTCACACAAAAAGAAATTATCCATAGTCACCCCTTTTGAGCCAAAAGAATTCTTTCTTCTTTGAACCCTGATCAAGGATTACCCTCTACACTGGGGGGCAAATGCGAGGAAAGATCTTTTCAAAGATCATTGAGAAATGAGTGATAGCTCAAGGACAGACACAAAGCAAATGGAGCCCCGAATAAATACGGGCTCACTCTGTCAAAGAAAAAGAAGAGAAAAAGATGGTGAAATGAAAGCCAAGAAAAACAAAAGAAAAACACAATAAAAAAATGTGTGTGAAAGACATGGCAAATTGAAAGCCAAAAGCAAGGAAGAAAAAGAGCAAAATCAAAAAGAAAGAAGTGTCCAAGAAGGGACAAATGCTTCAAAGAGAATCCTCCTCAAAGAAAAGATCCTTGATTTGATTACCCTCGAACACATATTTTGGGCCTATTTATCCTTTCTTTCTGAACCCTGAGCCATGGCCTACATTACGTGCTTTAAAAGTCCATTTTGATCAAGCATGAATATATAATTTGAAAGGTTTTTCCTCAGATTTTATCCCATTTCATCGAATTATCATTTCACTAAGGAAGAATTTAGAATTCTCAAGTGCATGGTAAAAAAAAAAAAGAAGAAGAAAATATTGAAAAGAATGGGACTCTAGGGCGAAAACCCAAAAATGGGCGGTCTAGAGTAGAATAGGAATTTTTGATGCCATCTATGATAGTGCCGATACCCCAAAAGAAAAGATCTTATTAAAGGAGTGGTCATCGAGGAACATCTAGGAATTCCTGAACCCCCCAAATTGTCAGTTCTCATTCAGAGTATTGTCTTCAAAAACTGAAACTTTTGTTCCCAAGATTAAACTTTCTGGTTTAAACATCTCAGCCAATCTTGACGCTTGTCAAAATGCCTTGATATGGAAACAAAAAATAATGTTGAATTTGCTGGGTTCTCAATGAATTCATGATTTATAAAACCTGTTCCATTTGTGAGCCTAGAAGGGATATACATTTTTGTCATGAAGTTTTCCTGGAAAAGCCAGAATCTTATTATACCAAGCCTTGCCAATCCCAGTTGAAAAAAAACCAGATTGATACGTAGACAACGATCATCAGTCTTCAAAAGATTTGTACATCACACATTGTGGGGTTAATATTTTTTGTTCAGAAGTTTTCAAAATGCGAAAACAAATAAAAATATTTTTGAAATACCCATTTTTGATGTTGACATGAGACAAGGGTTTTTCTAACCCAAAGGTATAGAACTGCCAGGATAGGTCCTGACTTCCAGATATGAGAAGAAGGAATAGAACCCGGTTCAGATCTCTGTTGATGAAAGTTTGAAAAACTGTTGGGGCAAAGAGAATAGCCAAAATGAATTGAAGATATACTCTGATTTGAAGAGGAAAAATGAATTTGAAAGGCTAAGCCAAAGTCTAGAGGAACAACCGGGGGCACTTGCATCACTCATGAGCACTCATCTCTCTATCAAGCTTTTACATCTGCACAGTGTCGGCAAGCATTTGCATCATTCATGGGTATTTGCACTGTCATTATTCCATAAGCATCTGCATTTTACCTTTACATTTACATTCTTCATATTCGTGTCATCTCAAACAATTGCATCATTTCTAGAATCATTGCATTTTCATTAATGTGTGGTAATTGTAGTTACACCATTCATAAACCAGTTACATGAACACAATTAGTAGGGGCATCTGCATCATGAAACATGGGCATCAATCCAAGTCATTTACATTTGCATTAAAGACATTTGCACCAGTTTAAGTCATTTCGTATCTTATTCAACATATGCATTTGCATCAAAAAGCATTCGCATCTTCTCAAAATCTTTAGGTTAATTTTCAACAATTCTTCAGCACCATTTTTAAGACCTCCGGGCATAATTCATAGGTAAGACCTCCGGGCAACATCTTTAAGACCTCCGGGCATAACTTTTTTCAGGGGTAAGGCCTCCGGGCACTATTCTTAAGACCTCCGGGCATCATTTTTAAAGTCGCATACAGCGCATTTTTTCCAAATTATGGGTAAGGCCTCCGGGCACCATTCTTAAGACCTCCGGGCATCATTTTTAAAGTCGCATACAGCGCATTTCTTCCAAATTATGGGTAAGGCCTCCGGGCACCATTCTTAAGACCTCCGGGCATCATTTTTAAAGTCGCATACAACGCATTTCTTCCAAATTATGGGTAAGGCCTCCGGGCACCATTCTTAAGACCTCCGGGCATCATTTTAAAGTCGCATACAGCGCATTTCTTCCAAATCACGGGTAAGGCCTCCGGGCACCATTCTTAAGACCTCCGGGCATCATTTTAAAGTCGCATACAGCGCATTTTTTTCAAATCACAGGTAAGGCCTCCGGGCACCATTCTTAAGACCTCCGGGCATCATTTTTAAAGTCGCATACAGCGCATTTCTTCCAAATTATGGGTAAGGCCTCCGGGCACCATTCTTAAGACCTCCGGGCATCATTTTTAAAGTCGCATACAACGTATTTCTTCTAAATTATGGGTAAGGCCTCCGGGCACCATTCTTAAGACCTCCGGGCATCATTTTTAAAGTCGCATACAGCGCATTTCTTCCAAATTATGGGTAAGGCCTCCGGGCACCATTCTTAAGACCTCCGGGCATCATTTTTAAAGTCGCATACAGCGCATTTCTTCCAAATCACGGGTAAGGCCTCCGGACACCATTCTTAAGACCTCCGGGCATCATTTTTAAAGTCGCATACAGCGCATTTTTTTCAAATCACAGGTAAGGCCTCCGGGCACCATTCTTAAGACCTCCGGGCATCATTTATAAAGTCGCATACAGCGCATAATTTTTCAAATCACAGGTAAGACCTCCGGGCAACATCTTTAAGACCTCCGGGCATAACTTTTTTTTTTCAGGGGTAAGGCCTATGGGCACCATTTTTAAGACCTCCGGGCTTAATTTTTTTCAAATCACAGGTAAGACCTTCGGGCAACATCTTTAAGACCTCCGGGCATAACTTTTTTCAGGGGTAAGACCTCCGGGCACCATTTTAAGACCTTCGGGCACCAATTTTAAAGCCCTTCGAGCATAAATTTTTCTTTTGAAAATCGAATTCGTTTCCTTAAGACGAATCGAGCCTTGTTTAGGCAGGGAATTCAATTTAAGGACAAAACCTTCAATTTATTGTTTAAAAAAAATAATAAAAAAAAAATGAAAAAAGAGAAAATAGAAAAAAAGGAAAAAAGAAAAAAAGAAAAAAAAAGAAAAAAGAAGAAAAAAATGAAAAATAGAAAATGAAAAAATGAAAATGAAAAAGAAACCCCTTTCCCTTTCCTTCACATGTGATGTCACTGACCGTACAAAATTAGTGTCGGTTTATCTTTGCCTGATTCCTGATTCTCAGCAATAGCCAAAGAGGGGCAGCTGTAGACACCTAATTTTGTCCGGACCACTAAACAGGTATGTTTTCTTCCCATATTGATGTTTCCGAGTATAAAAAGACTGTTTTCATCCTGCAGATGGTACTCCGAGACTTAGTTTAAGAGGGCGAGCACAAAAAGACAAACTTGAAAAAAAGTCAACCCCGAAAAAGTCAACCCCAAAAAGTCAACTACTGAAAAAGTCAACCCACTTTCAAAATCAAGATTTTAAGTTCAATTGAAAAATGGCGAAAGAATTTTGATAATCCGAGGTCTACATTGAAAGATATGGAGTTCGGAAGTTGGGATTTGGAGATTCAGTAGAAAAGAAACCCTAATCCAAGAAATTTGGGGAAAAGTGCTTAAACGATCAAACTGGTCGAAATTGAAGGTTCCAAATGAAATATAAGCACTGACTACGGGTAATGGAGAAGTCACTTGCAAGAAAAACCGAAAGAAAAGTCAATCCGGGAGAAAACCGAGAATTAGGGTTTTTAGTGGATTTCGGTGAAATCGGGAAGAATCACAGAAATGGCCCGACTTGGTAAGACCAAAGCCCCCAATGGATGAAGAATGGTTAAAAAGGATGGCCCAAGGCTCAGATTGAAGAAAATCTGAAAATCGGATTTGTTTTGAGCAAAACCGGGTTTCGGAGGTAAAAGGGCAAAATTGGAAAAATTTGGGAAAAATAGAAAATGGACTCCGAAAATTCTGAAAAATTTGTCAATCTCATTCTTAAATCATTTGAAAGAGATTGGTAAAAGAAAATCTTGATTCGGAGTTCGTTTGCAAAATGGCCAAATCCCGGGTTTCTTATGCAGTAATTCAAAAAGGAAAATCCCGGAAAAATAGCAAATGGACTCCAAAAATTCTGAAATTTTGAAAATCTCATTTTTAAATTATTTGGAAGAGATTGGCGAAAGAAAATCTTGATTCCGAGTTCGTTTGCAAAATGGCCAAATCCCGGGCCTCCTATGCAGTAATTCAAGCCGATAAATCCCGAAAAAATACCAAATGAGCTCCAAAAATCATGAAAACTTCCAGATCACACTTTTTAATTATTTTGAAGAGATTGGTGAAGAAAAATCTTGATTTGGAGCTCGTTTAAAAAATGGTAAAAAGTAGGGGCATAAAAGGATATTTTGGGAAGAAAAAATCCAAATAAATAGCAAACGGACTCGGAAAATTTTGAAAACTTCCAGAACTCAATATTTTATTATTTTGGAAGTATTAAAAAAAGAAAAATTGAATTTGGAGTCCGTTTGATATTTATTTGCATCCGGGGGGGCAAAATGGTCATTTCACCCAAGCAACCGAAAAGGGCTTCTTTGGGCCTTTCAAAAATCAGAGCTGGGCTGGGAAAGAGAAGTGCTGGCCTGCCCAAGCCCAAAGGAAGGAGGAAGCTTAGGATTTTTTCAATCAAGTGATTAAAAATCAAGAGTTAAGTTAGAGATTTTCATTTTTGAGCCTAAGTCCCAATCCCACATCCCTTTGTAATGTCAAGTCAAGGAGGTGCTCACCTTATAAATAAGGAGTCTTGGCCTTTGGTTGAGACCACCCACTACCCCTTGTGAGATAGTCTATACACTTGTATTAGGATTATCCGGGTGGTGAGTCATAGTGTTTTACTCTGAGGGTTCGTAGCTTAATCCGTTCAAAAGCTACTCTGAGGGTTTGTAGCTTAATCCGTTCAAAAGCTACTCTGAGGGTTTGTAGCTTAATCCGTTCAAACGCTACTCTGAGGGTTTGTAGCTTAATCCGTTCAAAAGCTACTCTGAGGGTTCGTAGCTTAATCCGTTCAAAAGCTACTCTGAGGGTTCGTAGCTTAATCCGTTCAAAAGCTACTCTGAGGGTTTATAGCTTAATCCGTTCAAAAGCTACTTGGTGAGTTTTCATTTTAAAATAATGTTTCTTGTTCTTCCTTCATTTCCTTTCTTAAGTATATTTTTTTTTTACATTTTGTTTTTATAATAAACTCACCATGGCCAAATGGCCTACATTATTTATTTTAAGTTGTTGTTTTTGATTCATTTTACCATATTGTTTATGTTATTTTCTTTATTTTTGATGTTTTAAATATTATGTTATTTCATGTTCTTAAGTTATATTTAATTTGGTTGCTTTATTTGTTGCCATTTATGTCTTAGATATCATGTTTTTGCATTTTTAATTTTCTGTTTTCATGTTGTTTAAATTTGAGCATGTTTTAGAGTTAGCATATTAAGTGTTTGTGAAAATGCTTATATGATTCTTTGCATGATTCTTGTTTTATATCTTAGTGAGCATGTTTTAGATTTGGTATATTAGGTGTTTGTGAAAATGCTTGTGTGATTTTTGTGTTATGACTTAGTTTTTCATACTAGCATACCAAGTGTTTGTGAAAATGCCATGCTTGTTGAAGCTTGGGGCCATTTGGCTACTCCATGTGTTTTGCATTGTGTGTTGTATTTTTGTCATGCTAGTTGTTAGGTTTTTGCATTTGCATGATATTTGGTTGGATTTTTGAATTAAGCATGCCTTGTGTTTGTGAAAATGCCATGCATGTCTTAGGTCTAGGTTGCATTTATTGCCATGCAAGTTCATGTTAGGTCTAGGCCATATTATTTATGTCATGCATTTTCCTTACATTTAGGTTTAGATCCATGCATTTCATGCATTATGTTTGCTGCATTGTTTCATGCATTTCATGACCATGCCACTTGAATAATGACTTGAGCCAATTAATGGTTCAAGGTCATGCTCTCTTGAGCACACTTGTGGAAAATTAAGTTTGTCAAGTTGATTATTCTACCTTTGTGATTTTTTTACTTAGCCAATTTTTATCTAACTTTCAAAAAGTCTTAGCTATTGTTTGGAAATCATTTTATGAGTTTCAAATATTTTTACTTTGATTTTTAAATGATTTTATCAAAGACAAAAAAATGTGCTGGCAAAGCAGTTTTTTTTTCTCCTCCAAAAACTCGTACATCTCTGATTTTTCTGAGAATTCATCTTTGATCAGAAAATTAAGCTGATTTTTTATCGTGTAGTTTTCCATGTCCAGAGTCTCCAGTAATTTTTTCAGAATTTTTGGAATTTTTAAAAATAGGGTAAAAAATCGTGGATTAAAACTGGACAGTGGAGTCAGAATTGAATTTAAAGAAAAACAAAGCAGTTTTTTTCTCCTCCAAAAACTCGTACATCTCTGATTTTTCTGGGAATTCATCTTTGATCAGAAAATTAAGCTGATTTTTTATCGTGTAGTTTTACATGTCCTGAGTCTCCAGTAATTTTTTCAGAATTTTTGGAATTTTTAAAAATAGGGTAAAAAATCGTGGATTAAAACTGGACAGTGGAGTCAGAATTGAATTTAAAGAGAAACCATTTTTCTGTTTTGGTTAATTTACTTAGAGTGGGCTGATTAGGAGGGTTAGCTACTGACTTAGGGTAGTTTCTAAGCCTTTTTAAACTCTAAAAATGGTTTTTCAAGTCTCGGGTTAAGGGTAGTCAAGTCCGGATTTTTAAACTTAGGAAATTAGAGCCATTTAAAAAATTTTAGCCCAGTTTTTATTCAAGCTTCTCAAAATTGTTTTCAAACAATCACAAAGTATATTGGTTTTAGAATATTTAATTTGACATATTTTCCTAAGGTAGCCGGATATCTTTTTAGATATACGGATTTCCTTAATAAAAGGAAAAAAATACATTTCATGCATTGCATTTTTATTTTCATGCATATTATATGATAGCATTATTTTATTCCATGTCATTTAAATTATATGCCATACCATTCATATTTGTCATGTCATTTAGGTTGCATTATATTATTTAGACTGTACTATGTCATTTTATTTATGTCATGCATATACATATTCATTTCTTTTAAATGTTTCCAAAAAAAGATAATGGTTTTCAATAAAAAAAAAATATAAAGATATTCCCGAGTTAAAATAATTCATGAGTTCTCTACCGGGTTTGCTGGAGGAGTATCATCAATTATCATTAATAAAGGAATATCTTTCTTTCAAAAAAGAGAATGATTCGGAAAGTTTTCCAAAACTAATAAAAATTTCTATATTTTGCCACGTTTGTTGGGGAATATAGGAAAATTTTGAATTTATAAATTCCGGATCATTTTCAATAAAAAAAAATGAAATTATTTTTCTTTAAATTGGGAATTAACTTGAAATACTAAATTTAAAACCAACTTTTTACCGAGACTTGAGATAACACACGATTAATAAGGTACCGATTTATACGGGCGTTGTGGGGGTGCTAATCCTTCCCCACACGTAACCGACTCCCGAACCCGCTTCTTTGATTTCTTTGGTTTAAAACGCAGACTTGAAATTGGTTTTTAAAATGTTTTAATTAATTTTTAAAATATTTTATAAAACCGGTTTTAATAGGTGGCCGATCACACCTAGCTAAAAAAGATTGGTGGCGACTCCATGTCTTTTTTAAGGTCATTTTCAAAACCTTCATTTTTCTAGAGGAATTAAGTCGACTTTTCCTCGATTTTTTTTTTAATGTCACGCCTAACGAATAATAAAGTCTTGCGATGAGACTCGTCGTCGTTATTTTTTAGGTTGCGACAATTATTACCTGCTTGCAAAGGGGTATACAGCTGAAACATCCACGCGCAGAGCAAGAAATGGTAGTCGATACCCAGCCCATGATTGTAGAAGCACTAAACATCCACCTATGTCATGGCTTTTTGGAATTGTAGCCCGGCAAAGTTCTCTATACAAAACCGCCAAACACGCAGAACCCCAACTATAATTTGCCGTATGCTCTAAATCACGTAGTAATGGAAGATACATTAAATGTACCCGACTGCTCGATTTGTCAGGCATCAGTAATCCTCCAATCAAACGTAAAATATATGCTCTAGCAGCATATAGTATATGTTCTTCAGTTGCGTGTAATGGAAGATTTTGAAAGGATTTCAACCAATTAGTCTCACCGTTGAGCCAGATACATACTCATCTGGAGGTACCGAGCCCAATAGATTTTGACACACTTCATTCCAACCTAGCAAGCTTTCGCCTGTAACTGCATCGCCATGGACCGGAAGTCCAAGTTGAAGCGCAACATCTTCTAGAGTTACCGTGCATTCACCAAATGGAAAATGAAAAGTGTGCGTCTCGGGTCTCCATCGTTCGATCAACGCACTGATTAAGTCGGGTTGTATCAAAAATCGTCGAATTTGAGTTGCGTGATAAAATTTGACTCTTCTTAAGTGGTCGATAATAGATGGATGCGGGTCCTCCAATGTAAATTTCCTCGAACGTAACACGCGACGAGTTTTCTGTTGATAATTAATTAAATTAAATCAAATAATAATAAAAATTAATATATTATAAAACTATAACAATTAAAAATTAAAAAAAAAAACTCTAAAACTATAAAATAACAAAACAATAATAAAATTTTTTTAATTTTTTTATATAATTATTAAATAATTAAATAATATAAAAAATAAATAACTATAAAATGAAAAAACAATAATAAGTAAAAAAATTATAAAACAATAATAATATAAAATAATATAATATAATATAAAAATTAAAACTATAAAATGAAAAAACAATAATAATTATAAAATTATAAAACTATAATAATAAAAAATAATATAATATAAAAATTAAAATTATATAAAACTATAAAATGAAAAAACAGTAATAATTAAAAAATTATTATTGTATATAATAATAAAAAATCAATATAATATAAAAATTAAAATTATATAAAACTATAAAATGAAAAAACAAAAATAATTAACAAATTAAATAACTATAATAATAAAAAATTAAACAATATAAAAAATTATAAATTATAAAACTATAAAATGATAAAACAATAATAATTAAAAAATGATAAAACTATAATAATTAAAACATTAAAAATTATAAAACTATAAAATTACAAAATAATAATAATTAAAAAATTACTAAAAATTGATAATGGAAACAAATAATATTATAACAATTTACTTACCTCTTTAAATATAACCTCCGATATGTGATTTTCTTACAACCTCAATAGTGATGATGAAACCATTTTTAAATATTGTTGTAGAAAAAAATTGTTGGTAAAAAGAAATTTGATTGTAGAAAGAAGAAAAAAAATATAAATAAGTTGTAGAAAATGATAGGGTATTTATAGAAGAGTGGTGTGTGGGGGGGGGAGAGGGGATGGGATTTGAAGGCAACGGTCATTTGACCGTTGCCTTCAAAAAAATTTGATTTTTTTTTTTTATTTTCTTTGTTTTTAAAGTTTATATAGTAAAAATCAACTAAAAAAGTTTTAAAAAAAGTTTTATAAATTTTAAATAAAAAAAATATACCGTTGGATTTTTAATTTTTTTTTAAAATTTTTAATTTTCTTTTGAATTTAATTTATAATTTTTAAAATTAAAATACAAATTTTAAAAATAAATTTACAATTTTTTTTTAATTTAAGTAAATATATATATATATATATATACCAAGGGAAATCGCCACCCCCCATGGCGATTTCCCTTGGTGTTTTTTTTTTTGTTGCAATTTTAACACTGAAAAATCGTCATGGGGGATGGCGATTAATCTGATAACAACGGTATTTTGGTATATAATTTTTTTTGGCTATATTTAGATAAAAAAAAACCTGTAAACAACATGTTTTCTTGAAAATTAAGGAAAAAAATATAAAGAAGAATTATAAACTTCATCGGAACCAGGAATTTAGAGAGAAAAAAGGGAGAATAAGCATGACACTTATCAAAGTTTACATAAACAAATAAGGACATTATCTTGTCCTTTCCCATGAAACAATTTTAATGTCGCCAATAGTATTGTGATTGGTCATTGGTGATCAAAGAGGACATAACAAAAGAAAATGACAAGTTATTATAAGAACGAGTTTATAGAAAATCTAGTGACAAAACCTCACTCAAAAGAACTGGAATGCCCTTACAGAATCAGTCACGCAAATTTGAAGAATCGTTTATTACTAATTGTGTCAATTCCTGTTTATCGTGAACAGTTGTTCAGCTTAAACATTGTATCAGAATGGCTACAACCAAACAGTGGAGTGGCTCATCAGATTTCTCATTTCTGGTTTGCCCTCAGCCTGCCACTTGCAGAAACAACCAAATGCAAGTTTTAAAATATTGAAACATGATGTATGAATGAAATAAGAAATCAGTATATAACATTGAAGGTCTAACGGTTGCTTACGAACATGTTAACATAAAAGAAAAAAAAAATACTTTAGAATAATAAGATGAAAAATGGCATTATACTCAATGGCTGATTCTTAAACTTTTGACTTTTTCATCACCGTAGATGGCCACTGACCCAGTCATGGCTATCCTCAACATCATATTAGAAGGAGCAAAGATGAACACCCAAAATACAAATACAAGATGGATAAAAACTCAGCAATTAATGTAAGCCTAACATCCTCACCTCTCTAAAACTAAACGCTTACTGTTAAGTGATTTAACAAGGTTCAAAGATGGCTGATTTCCAAGGCTACATATCATACTTTTTCTCATTTGGCTAGTGTCTGTGATTTTGGTCAGAACAATCTTCACCAACAACCGGACCACATCACGTCTCCCATGAAGCCCAATAGCCCTACAAATCATTGGACACCTCCACCTCCTTGCACCAATATTACCTCAAGCTCTTCATAAACTTTCAACCAAACATGGACCTTTTTTTTTTGCTCAATCATAAAGCTATTTTATTGCATAAAGCCACTAGACCATAGATAACAAGGATATATAAACAGCACACACAGTCAGAAGATAAAAACCAAAAAATTGTATCACCACTAGGCCATGAGGAGGTTGACTCTGTCCACTCCCGATTTTGCAAGGGAATCAGCCTGATCATTTTATTCACGGAAAACATTAACCACTTCCACTTTCTCGATATCTCCCATCAGAATGTCAATGTTATTAAAAGTATTCCAGAATTTCCAAGGTCTTTTGTGAGTCTTCTTCACCCATGTCACCGCAATCCTCAAATCGAATTCAATGATGAGACCCTTACTGTTTTTCCATTTTGAGTTAGTGAAAATCTCCAAAGCTTTGATAATGGCCATTAGTTCTGCATAATTTGAATCCTGCACTCCCAAAAGACCAGAAAACACCGCGAGGGTACTACCAACCTCATTTCTAAGCACACCACCAAATCCCGCAAGACCTGGTTTCCCTCTTGCTAATCCATCAACATTGAATTTCAAAAAACCCAGTAAAGCCACCAGGGAAGTGTTACCCTCTTGGCTCTAAAGTGTGTACCAGGTAAGCACTCAGCTGGAGTGCACCACCACGTATCGTCCGGTATCACGACCTTATCATTCACAGCTTTGATCCACGTTAAAGACCTTATTTTTACCAAAAGAAATCAGGTCCTCCAACAACCAATTCTTTTTGTTGAACACATTTTCATTTTTGGCTAACCATAGTGTCCATAAAGCAGCGGACCAGGCATGGACCCTTAATGCATATCCTGCTTGGATCTATCCCTTGTGTTGTGGCTTTGTAACACCCACAATTAATCTGTACCCCTTGCATGAGGGACGTAAATGCAAACAAAAAAGTTGAAAGGGTTCAAGTGCAATAATTACAAAACAATCCTAGCATTATTCTTCATCTTAGCTCAAAAAAAAAAAAAAAAAAGAAGAAAAGGAAATAAGAAGAAGAGGGAGAGAAGAGAAGTCTGGAGATTGGAATTGAAGAAAAATTGGAGTTTTTCTATCTTTAAGCAAAGGGTAAGCTTCTATATTGTTTTGTTATTGCATGCATTGTAGAAAACCCATAAACTTAAGCTTGCATCCATGGCCGACGAATTTTTCGGCAACTTTTTCGACATGCGAGATCATTTTTAGAAAGCTCTCAACCTATGGGTTCTAATGGAACAAGTTTTACTTGATTTGGTTGGGTAATTTGTAAGTTATGTTCATTTTAATTTTGGGATTTTCATGTGGACTATTTGAATGAATATTTATGAATATGAAATCAATTTGAAAGCTATGAATTGATGATTTTGTTATGCTTGAATCTGTCTTGGAATTGTACAAAGAAAATTGTGTTTGATTGAATATGATTTTGAGAAATGTTCATTGTTATTATGATTTTGGAAATCTATATGTGGAATCGTTATTGATTGTGAATATGAGTCTGTATGTGAATATAAAATTGGCTATGTTCTGGACCCTGCCATTGGGGATGAATACAATGGTAGCACATGCTAGTATTATAGTAACATCTTTGAGGTTAAATTATGAATATGGACCTTACCACTAAGGTGAAAGTGGTCGTACTACAATCTGGCTATGTTTTGGACCCTGCCATTGGGGATGAATACAATGGTACTACATGCTAGCATGGTACTTAACCTCGCTGAGGTGACATTATGAATATGGACCTTGCCACTAGCGTGAAAGTGGTCGTAGCCTAATAAATTTGAATATGTATATGAATATGCTTATGAATTTGTACGTGAATATGAATTTGGCTTGTTCTGGACCCTGCCATTAGGGATAAATACAATGGTATTATTACTAGCATTGTACTTAACCTCTTCGAGGTAAAATTATGAATATGAACCTTGCCACTAGGTTGAAAGTGGTCGTAGCCTAATGAATTTGAATTTGAATGTGTATATGAATATGTTTATGAATCCATACATGAATTTGTTTATGTATGTGAATATGAATTTGGCTACGTTCTGGACCTTGCCATTGGGGATAAATACAATGGTATTACATGCTGGTACTGTACTTAACCTCTTCGAGGTGAAGTTATGAATATGGACCTTGCCACTAGGGTGAAATTGGTCGTAGCCCAAGGAATATGAAATTGAAATTATATATGTATATGAATATATTTATGAATTCGTATGTGAATATGAATTTAAAAATGTATCCATAACCATTCACATTATTCACTCTTCATGCTTCGTTATTTGAATATGAAGATCTATTTGATCATTGGAATTTGATTGATTTATGAATAATTATTTAATGATAAAATATTGATGTATGAATTCATTTTATGAAAAATAGTTTGACAATGTTTTCAAAATGATTTGGTATCCAGATTTACATAGCATATGTTGACCCAATTGGATTATGAGGTTTGTCACTTACTGAGCATTTGCACTCATTTCTTTAATTATTATATTTTTCAGATGTTGAAGAGTAGTCGTTGGCTAAGAAGTCATCGCTTGGGAAATTTAGGATTGAGAGGTCATTTCTGCACTTATGTTATTTTGGAGATTTAGGCTTACTATTTAGTTAAATAATTCGAAGGCTATTAGCTTGTTTGTATTTAAGACCATTAATTTTAGAACCTTTTATATGAATATATTGATGATGTTTTAAAACTTAAGCAAAAGTTGAATTTACTATATATTTTGAAGTTATCAAGTAATTGTTACAAGTGAAACGATTAGAATTTACAGCCTTACATGCTTGCAAAAGTATGTGGAGATTGTCACGTCTTAAACTCGGAATGGGGGCGTGACAAGCTTCCTCCCCAGAAATAGCCAAGGAATTCCTCAAAACCCACGAGTCGTCTTTCTCCAACCGTCCAAAAACAACTGCTGTTAACTACCTTACATATAGCTCAGTTGATTTCTCCTTTGCCCCATACGGATCGTCCGTACGGGTAGTTTATGAAGAAAATTTTTGCCAGATTTTATTTGGTGCAGTGAGAATTTGGATTTGCATGGAATGAATAAAAAGCTCAAGGAAGTTCGTAATAAGTTTGATACAAGATGGATAAAATAATCAAGGAGCATGAAGAAGTGAGGAAGAGAAGAGAGGATCCGGTGATATGGTTAAAAATTTGCTTGATATTTTACTTGATTAGTTTTTTTTTACATGAATGATTAAAAAAATATTAATTTATAATTATATTTTAAAATATACATAAAACAATTAAAAATTAATTAAATATGAACTTTATTTTAATTCATTAAATATTTAAATACTATTACATGTAAATAATAAAATATTATTTTATTTATATCAATAAATTATAAAATTATGGGTCCTCCACGAGGGATTCAGGTTGAGCTAACTTGTATTCTCTGCCACTCAGAGCAAGAATGTTGAAACCATTTGTTATTTGATTGCAATTTCTCAAAGACAATATGGTTAAAAGTTTTGCAACATTGTCAGTTGCCAGCAGGAGGTTGCAGGTGAGATAGTGTATTGCTTGGACAGTTCTGAAGCTTAAAGGCACATCACTGCTTACTACCATACCGAAGTTAGCATGGAATACAACAATCTACTATGTTTGAAAAGAAAGAAACAGTTGGATTCATGGCAATCCTCAACAAACCCCAATGCAAGTTTTTGGTGCAATAAGAGAGGAGATTAAGCTCAAGTTGGCAGAACTTAAGAATTTAGAACCAAATGATGTAAATAGAATCCCTTGTACAGCCTAAGGCTTTAATAGCTCCACATTTTTCATTCGATTCATTCGTTGATGTAATTGCTAGCTAGCTCAGTTCTGATGTAGCAGTTTATACGAGAGGTGGCAAAATGAATTCGAACTCGAAAACCCGTCCAGAAAAACCCAAACCCGAACCCACCAAACTCGATTTGATAAAAAAGTCAAAAACTCGAACCCCAAAAAATCCCGAACCCGAAATGGCTCAAACCCGAAAGGGCCCAAACCCGAAAAAACTCGAACCCGAAAAACCCAAGCCTGAACCCGAATTTAATACTAAAAATAAAAATTATCAAATTATAATTAAATAATTTTTTTTTATAAAGCAAGAACTTTTTTTTATCAATTTTATTCTAATCTCTTTTTTTAATAATTTAATTAAAATTTAAAATTTAATTTATATTTTATATATGAGATAAAATAATAATTTTATCAAAAATAAATTATATTTTGTACTTATAACTTTAACGTCTCATATCTTGATGAATCCATTAACTAAAGATTCTAAACTCATGAAGATTTTAGAGATGTGAATTTTTTTTTGACATAAAGTATTACTTATCCTTTATTTATGTTATTTTAGAAGCACCCTTATAAAATAGTATAATAATATTTCATATATATTAAAATTAATTAACAGCAATTCATTCATTTTAACTTATCTCTAGTATAATAGTATTTCTTATATTAAAAAAATAGATAAAAACTATTTTTTTTAAAAATGTGTTGCTCTTTGCAACATATATATGTTTTCTTAAGCAGATTATTAAATTAAGTCAACAAATATTGATTTATAAAAGTATCATGTCTTTTTAGAATTTAAAAGTATTTAACATAATTAGTTAATTTAATTTTGTAATTTATTTATTATTTATTTTATTTTGGATAAGTATTTTTTAAATTATTATTATTTTATTACACTTGATATAATTTAAGATATAATTTACTTTTTGTAACATATTATATCAAAATTCAAGATTGGTTCACTTGGTAATATCCTTACTATTAAGAGTTGAATGTTAGGTTCGATCCATTACATAAGTATAAAATTTTTACATTTTACAAATATATAAATGGATAGTTGAATGCCAGGGTTCGTCCCTAAAAGTCTCTTATTTTGTAGTAAATATAAATCATAATGTATTTACATGTTGAAATTCGAGTTCATCAAATCAATTATTTTAAATATTAATATGACTAATTTATAATAGATCATATTTTTTATAATAATTATTTAAAAATTTTATTTTATATAAAAAATTAATTTTATATTCTTTTGGTGCTAACAAATATTGATTTTAATAAATAAATATAATTAAAAATATCATATTATAATAAAAGGTTATTTTTAAAAATAATAATAAAATATTTAATTTATTTTTAAAAGTAAATATTTAAATTACGTAAATATGATTACATTTAACATAAAATAAAAATTATGTAAAACATACCCGAACCTGAACCCGAATAGGCCCAAACCCGAATGGGCCCGAATCCGAATGAAACCTACTCGAACTCGTCCAATTGCCACCACTAGTTTATACTGCTTCTTGGATAAATAAAATGATTGTTTATCCAAAAAATTATAAAATTATAAAATTACAAGTAATTATCTAATATTATAATTAAATAATTCTTTTAACAATTCTAGAGGAAACACAAAGGCGAGATTCGAGAGAAAACTCTACAAGCGGAGGTTATGATATCAAAGCAAAAACCCCACTCTTTGGAGGGTTATGATATCGCAACAAAGTGAAAACTCGGTACTTTTTTTCACTCATCTTTTATTGAGGTTATAAACATAACTTCAATTTTCTTTTATTAATTTAATAATTTTTTATTTAATAATAATTTCTTCTCATAAATATTTATGATAAATTGGTTGTTTTTTTAATTCTCCCAGCTTTTCAACCTCTCATTTTTTCTTCTTCCACCTTGCAACATTTTAAACGGTTTTTGTGAGAATCCAATTTTGGTCCAGATCTTATTAGGTAATGTAGCAATCACTATGTTCCTCCTAATGCAGTTGTATTTCTCAATATATATGTGGAGATCCGCATTCAATCTGCGAGTTATTATCTGCTTCGACCCGAAAGTCTCACGGTTTTGTCCCACAAAAGGCGCCTCTCAAGTATAGGTTTAAGTCTCTACATATATATTATAGCAGATCTCAGAGTTTTCCGATATGGGATATGGGTGTTACAAACTCCTTTCGTTAAAGCTTGACGTCCTCGTCAAGCCTAAAACATAACAGAAAGAACCAGGATCACACCAGACGTTGGGATTCTAGAGGTGGCTTCCACTGTATAGCACTTAACTCCTGTAGGATTCTAGAGGTGGCTCCCAACGGTATAGCACTTAGCTCGCTTAGGATTCTAGAGGTGGCTCCCACGGTGTAGCACTTAGCTCCTATATTTCGGTCGGTGATTGCTTTGATACCATTTGTGAAGACCCGCACCCAACTTGGGAGATATTGTCCATTTCGACCAGAAAGTCTTACGATTTTGTCCCACAAAAGACGTCTCTCAAGTATAGGTTTAAGTCTCTACATATATACCATAGCAGATCTTCAGAATTTCTCTATATGAGATGGGGGTGTTACAATATATCAATTTCACTTTCATGGCATTCACAAGGTGAAATAATATTAATTTCTATCAATGTATGGTTATTTATACAAACATGTACATAAGCAAGAACTGAAGTAGTTGGTCTCTATTAATTACTTTAGCCGTCTCTTAAGTCTTTTAGCCAATGTGCACAAAATTTTATTGAGGGAGATAATGAGAGAAACAATCTATAGACCAATTAAATGACCTGTTAATTAGGAAGATGAGTTCAAATAAATTAAACTATAGACCCTTCAATACTTTTCACGATGAATCATGTTGATGGGGTTTTTGGTGGTGGATGGTTCTAAGGCCAGGAAGAGAAGAGAAGTAGAGCAACAATGTAGGTTTTTGAGGTTGAGGGTCTCTAGAGAGAATCAGCTGGTCCTAAGAGGCCTGTTTATAGTTTTTTTGACGGGTCGTCGCACGCCACGTGTCGAGGTTTTGCTAAGGACAGGTGGGCCGAGGTCTCACGTGGGTTTCGATGTGGTAGGCGGCGATGTGACAGGTAGGACAGCTGTCGGATGAGCCACGTGTCCTCTGAAGTGATGGGTGTTAGGGGTCGCCCTTCAATGGCGACCACTCAGTAACTCAGATTTGGCGAGCTCACCCTCTTGGGCCCTGTAATGGAAGCTTTGCTGGGCTTGATGGTTAGCCCGAGCCCATCAGGCTTGGGAGGTTTATTGGGCTTAACAAATCAAATATTTGCAAATAAATCCTGGAAAATAAAAGAAGTGAGAATGGGATAAAATCAACAAAAACGCCTACTCAAATGAAACTACTGATATGAATGAATATCCAGGAAAATACAGTTCTGCATACATTGGAGCTTCTCTCATTTGTAGTTTTCAATCTCATAGACCACTGCTAGCTGTAGATTGCTTCTTATCAATCATCTACACTGATACGCAAGAACAAAATGACCTCCAAAGGAGTTATATTATATCTGATTCAGGAAGAAAATGACCTCATAAAGATATTATATGCATCATCAAGATTTTAAATATTGAGTCCAACATAATCCAAGAAAAACAAATTTACATCATTGTCACCTACAATGTTTATTATAGCCACTCAACCGGAGAATTTAATACTCACTGAAAACAACTGGTTTCATCTTGGCAGCTGGCTCCCCCAATCATATAAAAGTTAGGAGAAAGATAATAACCCAAGCTGTATATAATCTCAGATCTTGCCAATTCAAATTACAGCTTTAACATCTCTATTTACATCAAGAAATTATTTAAAAATTAAAATAGAAAGCATCTATCGATGTCTGACACCATGGCTTACATATTTGATTGATCCATTTTCCATTGCTGATTTGATGAAAATATTAAGATGCCAAGTACAATAATTAAGTTAGGCTGAGAGGTCAACTCATAATATGGGGATTGGGGACCATTATGAGATAAGAAAAATGGGGTAGGAGAAATGCAAGCATTATCTCAAAGCTTTTATTATACATGTCATGATCATGATCAAAGTGATAACGTAAGATCTCTTATTTTGTAGCCTCCTAACTTGTCCAAGAATTTCATTTCCCCGAATTCACGTTTTGAGCGTGTACCTTTTAGTATGATAGTGTAGTTTTCCCAACCACTCATTGCTTAGATCTAATCTCATTTTAATTTGATTGAAGCAGACAATAAGCACTATAGAGAACTTTGTCTAGTTTCTAATAGTAAATGTTGCAAGATTATCACAGTTTGGAAACCTTGTAGAATTAATAACTGAGATAGAAATTTTTTTTTTTTCTTTTTCTGTTCTATTGTTTCTAGTTTCTATTCTTGACTCACTCTATATATGGTACTGCTGATAGAATATCACTTCTTTTGGCCCTTATATAAGAACATCTATAAAACCACATTCTTGCAACTCGCATATTTTCTTTGCATTCAACCATGGTTGATTCACAAGACTACATCATTGTCTTCCTTATCTGGTTGATAACCATCATCTTTCTCCGAACCATCCTCAGTAAAACACGAGGCAAAACTCGTCTTCCACCAAGCCCACGTGCCCTTCCAGTTATCGGACACATGCACCTCCTTGGCCCTATACTTCATCAAGCTCTTAACAAGCTCTCAAACCGCTATGGACCTTTGATTTACTTCTACATCGGATCAAAGCCTAGTGTGCTTGTTTCCTCCCAAGAACTGGCAAAAGAAGTATTGAAAAATCATGAAACTACTTTCTTAAACCGGCCAAAAACGACCAATCTTGATTACCTTACATATGGTACTGCTGATATGGCCACGGCACCTTATGGACCCCTTTGGAAGTACATGAAGAAACTTTGCATGTCTGAACTTCTGGGGACTCGAACATTAGACCAGCTCCTTCCAGTTAGACGTGAAGAGAGGAATCGATTTGTAAAAATAATACAAGAGAAAGCTGAGGCAGGGGAGGCAGTTGATATTGGCGGGGAACTGATGAGGCTGACAAACAACATAATATCAAGAATGCTACTTAGTAAGAGGTTTTCAGATAAAGAAGATGAAGCCAATGAAGTGCTGACATTAGTGAAAGAGATGAATAACCTTGGCACAAAGTTTAATTTGTCAGATTTACTTTGGTTTTGTAAAAATTTAGACTTGCAAGGGTTTAGGAAAAGGCTTAAGGATGTTCGAGACAGATATGATATTCTGATGGAGAAAATCATATTGGAACACAAGGAAGCAAGAAAGGAGAACGGATCTGCAGGTGACACAGTCAAAGATGTACTTGATATTTTGATCGACATATCAGAAGACGAAAATGCTGAGATGAAATTGACCAGAGAAAACATAAAAGCCTTTGTTATGGTAATGAGTCTTAGATGCATATCTTCAAAAACTTTTACATGCACGTAAACATATGCATATACATAAACAGGAATGCATTCATGCATATTTTAGCTTGATCATGAAACACTATTTACCATAGGACAAGACACAAACTAAAGAAGTCATTAACTTGTTCAATAGAGCATGCTTAAAGTTACCTTGTCAATGGCAAATTTCTGAAAAACCAAAAACATTTCAGAAATTTGTTTGTCAATGAAGGGAAGAAAATTAGGAAATAAGAGATAATAAGCTCAATTAATGCAGTCGTATTTTGGTATTAGCAACTGTTAATAGTAGAGGATAGAAGACTGACATGTAAGATATGAATTTTGCAGAATTTTTTTGGGGCTGGGACAGATACATCTTCGGTTACTATAGGATGGGGAATAGCACAGCTAATTAATCACCCAAATGTGATGGAGAAAGCACAAAAAGAGATTGACTCTGTGGTTGGAAGGAACAGAATACTGGAAGAATCTGACATAGCAAACCTTCCATATCTACAAGCTATAATAAAGGAAACACTGAGGCTTCATCCTGCTGGTCCATTAGTAGTGAGAGAGTCAACAGAAGATTGTATCATTGGTGGTTATGACATTCCAGAAGGAACCAGGCTCTTTGTCAATCTGTGGGCTCTTGGCAGGGACCCAAAGCAATGGGAAAACCCACTTGAGTTCATACCAGAGCGATTTCTTAGTGAAGAGTGGAGGCAAGGAAAGAACCAGTTTTTGGATGTGAGGGGACAGCACTTCAGCCTGTTGCCATTTGGGAGTGGAAGAAGAAGCTGCCCTGGAGCTTCACTGGCGCTACAGGTTGTCCCAACAGTGCTTGGCATAATGATACAATGCTTTGATTGGAAGGTTGGCGATGGAGCAAATGGCGCTGTTAATATGGAAGAAGAAGCTGGATTGACTCTTGTTAGAGCTCATCCCTTAGTTTGTCACCCTGTGGCTAGGCTTTCTCCATTTCCATCAGTATGAGTATTATGATACTGTTCATTGTCTAGTTGCAGAAATGCTAGTTATTGAAGTTTCCCACTGCTATGGATGAAGCATTCAGATACCTTCTAGCTCAGAAACCTTCAGTGACCGAGCCTCAAGCATGTTTGCTTCATCTAAATCTGCTGTAGAAAGTGCAATATTAGTAAAAATATGGATGTAAGCCGTCGATTGTCTGTAGTTTTGAGATTCTGTCCACATTTTCTGTTCTCATAAGTTGTAAAATGTCTGATGACAAGGCAAATTGGCAGGGCCCTGCCTGTGTTGTGGCTTCCTATGGTGTTTAGTATTCAGGTAAGCTTGTTTCTTCTTGGGTTTCGGTTTGCCGAGTCACCATTGTCAATAAACTTTCTTTGCCTTGTGAGTTTAGGATGTGCATGTTTTGTATCTCCGCTAGCACATTTCTTCCCCGTTTCTGGAGACCTGTCGGGTATAAGTACCAAAGAAAAAGAACAACCAATGAGATGAAATTGGTTTCAAACATGAAAATACATGGTCAGTCCATTGAGACAGAATTTTTTATTAATTTTGCCAAACAAACTTTGTTTTCCTTTTAACTAATAGCATCCATTCCTCCCATTGTGGAAATGTAACACAGAATCAACTCCAAAGACAAGTTCATCTCCTTGTTAAAGGATGGGGAACCCAATTGTTTTCATTCATATATCACCAAAATGCCACCATTCAGAAGTTTTAATTGAGGCTGCTCCATGAAGATATTGGCAGACTTGTACAACATGGATTTTTCATCACTACAGTACCAATTAAGATGAGGGTTGACAATTAATCACCGATTGTTATAGAAAAATCCTTTCATACACAAAAATTATGAAGGAAAGATATGTAAACAACATGTTTTCTTGAAAATTAAGCAAAAAATATTTAAACAAGAATTATAATCTTCATCGGAACCAGGAATTTAGACAGAAAAAAGGGAGAATAATTAAGCATGACAATCAAACATAAACAAATAAGGACGGTATCTTGTCCTTTCCCATGAAACAATTTTAATGTCGCCAATAGTATTGTGATTGGTCATTGGTGATCAAAGAGGACAGAACAAAAGAAAATGACTAAGTTAATTATAAAAAAGAGTTTATAGAAAATCTAGAGACAAAACCTCACTCAAAAGAATACTGGAATGGCCTTACAGAATCAGTCACGCAAATTTGAAGAATCGTTTATTACTAATTGTGTCAGTTCCTGTTTATCGTGAACAGTTGTTCAGCTTAAACATTGTATCAGAATGGCTAGAACCAAACAGTGGAGTGGCTCATCAGATTTCTCATTTCTGGTTTTCCCTCAGCCTGCCACTTGCAGAAACAACCAAATGCAAGTTTTAAAATATTGAAACATGATGTATGAATGAAATAAATCAGTAAATAATATTGAAGGTCTAACGGTTGCTTACGAACATGTTAACATAAAAGGAAAAAAAAAAAAACTTTAGAATAATAAGATGAAAAATGGCATTATACTCAATTGCTGATTCTTAAACTTTTGACTTTTTCATCACCGTAGATGGCCACTGACCCAGTCATGGCTATCCTCAACATCATATTAGGAGGAGCAAAGATGAACACCCAAAATGAAAATACAAGATGGATAAAAACTCAGCAATTAATGTAAGCCTAACATCCTCAGCTCTCTAAAACTAAAGGCTTACTGTTAAGTGATTTAACGAGGTTCAAAGATGGCTGATTTCCAAGGCTACATCATACTTTTCCTCATTTGGCTAGTGTCTGTGATTTTGGTCAGAACAATCTTCACCTAGAACCGGACCACATCACGTCTCCCATGAAGCCCAATGGCCCTACAAATCATTGGACACCTCCTTGCACCAATACCTCAAGCTCTTCATTTAGCACATGGGATTAAGAAAATCATGAAAAATTAAGAAAGGCTTCAAGGTGTGTAATAATACCATTTTCTTTAAGGTTTTATTCGTCCTCATCATATAATAATTTGGTATGTAAAAGAGTTACCGGCATATAAACCTCGAAGATATAGGCATATAAACCTCGAAGATACAATGAAGCCCAATGATTGACTTTATTTTGCATTGACAAAATCAATCCACTGAGCATTCAACAGTGTAAGAACGGAATCATCAAATTTGGAATGTCGAAAGAACTTGTGAGGGTTTTATGGTTTTTGTTCAAATGTATAGAACAATATCCAACCGTTGTTGTTTTCTATTTCTATGTCTTCCACAAATAAAAGAGGTTCTATTTATAAGTAAATAGATGTCTTTTTATAGAGACATAATTGTCCAAATAGATGTTTATTTGGATAGTCATAATATTTAGTAAATAACCAAGAGACACAACTCTTAATACATAATTAAAATACACAACTCTTTAATTATTGAAGACATAACCTTTCATTTATCACATTCAACTAATGTCACATTATTTTGAAAATGTTCCGAAAAAACTTTCACCCAAACATGGACCCTTAATGCATATCCTGCTTGGATCTATCCCTTGTATTGTGGCTTCCTCCCAGAAATGGCCAAGGAATTCCTCAAAACCCACGATTTGTCTTTTTCCAATCGTCCAAAAGCAGCTGCTGTTAACTACCTTACATATGGCTCTGTGATTTCTATTTTGCCCCATAAGGACCGTACTGGAAGTTTATGATTTTGCCAGAATTTATCTGGTTCTGTGAGAATTTGGATTTGCATGGACTGAATAAAAAGCTCAAGGAAGTTCATAATAAGTTTGATACAAGATGGATAAAATAATCAAGTAGCATGAAGAAGTGAGGAAGAGAAGGGAGGATAAGGGGTGATATGGTTAAAGATTTGCTTGATATTTTACTTGATTAGTTTTTATTTTTTTACGTGAATGATTAAAAAATATTAATTTATAATTATATTTTAAAGGATACATAAAATAATTAAATATGAAATTTATTTTAATTTTTATTAAATATTTAAATACTATTACATGTAAATAATACAATATTATTTTATTTATATCAATAAATTATAAAATTATGAGCTCCTACTATGGGAGATTGAGGTTGAGGCAATTTGTACTCTCTGTCACTCAGAACAAGAATCTCGAGATCATTTTTTCTTTGATTGCAATTTCTCAAAAACAATATGGTTAAAGTTTTGTAGCATTGTCAGCCACCAGCAGGAGATTGCAGGTGGGATAATGTATTATGTATTTGCTTGGGCAGTTTTGAAGCTTAAAGGGCAAATCACTGCTTACTACCATACTGAAACTAGTATGGAATGCAACAATCAATCATGTTTAGAAAGAAAAAAACAGTAGAATTCATGGCAATCCTCAGCAAACTCCTATGCAAGTTTTTGGTGCAATCAAGGAGGAGATTAGGCTCAAATTGGCAGAATTTAAGAATTTAGAATAAGATGATGTAAATAGAATCCTTTGTACAGCCTAGAGCTTTAATAGCTTCACATTTTTCACTTGATTCATTCATTGATGTAATTGCTAGCTGACTAGCTAGCTCAGTTCTGATGTAGCAGTTTATACTGCTTCTTGGATAAATAGAATGATTGTTTATTCAAAAATATATAAAATTTTAAGTAATTATATAATATTATAATTAAATCATTATTTTAACTATTCTAGAGGAAACACAAAGGCTTCATCCCACTGGCCCTAGATTCAGAGAAAACTCTACTAGTGGAGGTTATGATATCAAAGCAAAGACCCCACTCTTTGGAGGGTTATGATATCGCAGCAAAGTGAAAATTTCTACGTTTTTTTCACTCATCTTTTATTGAGGTTATAAACGTAACTTGAATTTTCTTTTATTAATTTAATAATTTTTTATTTTCTTTTTAATAATAATTTTTTCTCATAAATATTTATAATAAATTGATTTTTTTTAATTCTCCCAAAGAGCTTTTCAACCTCTCATTTTTTTTCTTCTTCCACCCTGCAACATTTTTTTAAACGATTTTTGTGAGAATTTGATTTTGGTCTAGATCCTATTAGGTAATGTAGCAATCACTATAGTCTATACTGTCGATATTATATTTTACCCTTGAAATAATCAAATCAAGGACCTTACTGTTTATCCTGATTTCATAAGTGCACTTTGTCCCTTCTAAATGCAGTTGTATTTCTCAATATATATTAATTTCACTTTCATGGCATTCACAAGGTGAAATAATATTAATTTGTATCAATGTATGGTTATTTATACAAACATGTTCATAAGCAAGAACTGAAGTACTTGGCCTCTATTACTTTAGCCGTCTCTCAAGTCTTTCAGTCAATGCGCACAAAATTTTATATATCGAGGTAGATGAGAGAAACAATCTATAGACCAATTATATGACCTGTTAATTAGGAAGATGAGTTAAAATAATTTAAACTATAGACCCTTCAATACTTCTTAAGATGAATCAAATATTTGTAAATAAATCCTGGAAAATGATGTGAGAATGGAATAAAATCAACAAAAACGTCTACTCAAATGAAACAACTGATGAATATATATATCCAGGAAAATTCAGTTCTGCATACATTGGAGCTTCTTTCATTTGTAGTTTTCAATCTCTAGACCACTGCTGTAGATTGCTTCCTATCAATCATCTATATCTGATATATATGCTGGCAGAAAATTAATGACCTCCAAAGGAGTTATATGATATCTGATTTAGGAAGAAAATGAACTCATAAAGATATTATATATGCATCATTAGAAGTGGCAATTGGATGGATTCGGGTCGGGTCATTTTGAGTTCGAGCTTTTTCGGGTTCAAGTTATTTTAGGTTCGGGTCTTTTCAAGTCCAGGCTACTTCAGTTCGTATTCAGGTTGAGTTCAGTTTCAGGTAGTTTTACTTCATTTTTTATTTTATATTAGATGTAATTATATCTCTTAATTATGAAGAAGTAAACGCTGAAGTAAATGAATTTGTAGCAAAAAAATAAAATAAATAAAAGTTTGTTCAAGACGTTGAAAGTACATAAAGGAATTTGGGCTAATTTTGAAGGTTCATACAGCAGTTTGAAGAATAAGGGTGATACTGTAGAAGTGAATGAATAAAGGATCATGGAGAGGCGTACAACATCTCTCTTTTTGGATCCAATCCATGTAGTTTCTCCTAATTATGAAGAAGTAGATGCTGAAGTAAATGAATTTGTAGCAATAAAATAAAATAAATAAAAGTTTGTTCAAGACATTGAAAGTACATAAAGGAATTTGGGCTAAATTTGAAGGTACATACAGCAGCTGGATGAATAAAGGGTGACACTGTGGAAGTGAATGAATAAAGGGTCATGGAGAGGCGTAGAATCCAGCAATCATCGTGGAAAGGTGCTTCGGACTGGAGATCATCTCTTCTCACGGTTGAAATCTCAGTAGAAGAGTGTCGAAAAGAGCTCTTTGGTAAGTTTTTAACGTGTATGGAAAAGTTAGGGGTGTTTTTATCCAGATGAAGAATGCTAACAACAGTAGATATACGTATGCTTTTGTTCGTTACAATGAAGAGTGGGAATTCCTCTAAGCAATAGACCAGGGCAATGGGAGGAAAATTGATGGGCTAAATATCATTGCAAAGAAAGCTTCCTTTGGATGGAATAAAAGGAGGGCTGGTGGTTCATCTAATAATCAAGTGGGGTTTACAAAGAAAAGACAAGTGAGAGGTGAGTCTTGTCATTCCAAAATGGTGCATGTGATTGGAAATACGAGGGATAATCGTACTTAGAAGGAGGTCCTGAAAGGTCCCTCTTGTCTTATATTATAAAGCTAGAATATTTCAGTATCTCCTTTGTCAGTGAATAATGTCTCGGTATCCTTTGAAAAAACATCTATTTGTTTTGATATTGAAATAGATCAGGATGACTTTGAGTGGTTGCAGAGAACAGCTATTGGCACTCTTCACAGTTACATACATCACAACTCTGTCCAATCCACGTTCGCAAGAAAAGGTTTTGCTTGTCAAGTCAAACCTATGGGAGGTAATACAGTCGCTATAATTTTTTGTTGAAAATGAAGATATGGATGAATGCTTAAAAATTTTCCAAAATTGGCTCAGCATCTAGTTCGAAAATATAGCCCCATGGGAAGCTCAAACTATGAACCGTGAATGCTTTGTGTGGCTAAGACTTGAAGATGTGCCTCTACACCTGTGGTCAGAAAAACTTTTTGGGGCAATTGGAAAATTATGGGGATCTTTTATTACAACAGATGAAAGTACGCATGGTAGATGTAGATTTGACGTCGCAAGGATTCTTATTTCTGTTCAAAGCAATGTTACTATCCCTGCTTCTATCTCTTTCAAGGCTAATGGTGAGTACCACAGTATTAGAATAACTGAAGAGCCAGTCTACACTTTTCCTAATTTGATCTCAGATCATGTTCTTCATAATCATGGTGTTGCTAAGGAAAATTCCATCGGACAGCTTAACCTCCTCTACTCCTCTTCCCAAACATCCAGCGTCGGTTGGTTCTCCTGCTGATGTGGAAACTCAAATTCCCGAGACCAACAACATTGATGACAATTCTGTTTATGAAGATGAAGCGTTAGGAGGAAATGATCAATCGCAGGTGAGAGAGATTGCTCTGGACAATACTATGGATATCGATGCAGAGGTTGATGATGTGGTGGAAGAGACCGAGGACATTTGCATTGGTTCTGGTAAAAATATTAGGGTAAATGTATAAAAAAAAAAACATGCCTTGTACAGTGAAAGAATTTGTAAATGGTATAAAAAGAAAGAATAATTTGTAGATGGGAAATAAAGACATGTGAAATTGTGAAAAGAGACATGGTGAAGATTATTTTAACCTTAAGGAAACAAATATGTTAAAAAAATAAATAACCCAATTTCTTCCCTCCCATTCCTCTCACCCTTCTGTTGTCTGCAATCCTTTTGGTCGAAACTGTCTTTTTTTTGCTAACAAAATTTGCATCTTGTTAAAACAAAATTTCTGCGCATGGTACACATCTCGTGCATGTATATCAGAGAAATTGAATTGGGATTTTCTTTTTATGTTATTTTTGTGCTATAAACGTAAACAAATTACTGGACTCACTTCCAAAAAGAAAATGGTCAAAAAAAATTGTCTTAAGGCAGAAACTGTTAGTAGTGCAGAATCCAATTACATAAAATACAACACTACTCAGAAAATTATTCTTGATAAAATTCAGTTACATGACCTACAAAACCCAACAGCTTCTTCGTCCTTTGAAGAATAAAGATTAAAAAAAATAAAGTATCTGATATGGGTTTAGGAGTGAGAAAGAAAGAAAGAAACAGAAAATAGTTTTAGGGAGAGACGGTAGAGTAGAAATTAGAAACGAAAAGTAAAATAGGAGCTACATTAAATTTTAAGGGTATATTGATCTTTACAATGTTTCATCTAATAATTTTTTATTTTTTTAATTATTTTTATCCATTAGATCAATAAATAATTATTTTTATTATAGGGGCATGTTTTTTACATTTACCCAAAAAAAAAAAAAAAGGGTCAGGAGACAACGCTATGATTGAGGTAGAGAATATGGAGAAGATAGTAGGTGAGGATAGACAAACTTAAGCGGGAAAAGAATTTATTGTAAAGAATCAAATACAGACTGTATCTATTGTACAAGAGAGAGTGGATGAGCCTTTGAATGAGGAGAGTGACCCAACGCTTAATGGGCCAGACTCTAGTGTTGATATTATTGGATTTAGGGGTGTAAACGAGACACCTGTGCTCGCAAGCTACTCGAGTTCGACTCGAAAAAAACTCGAATTCGATTCGGTCATTATCGAGCCGAGCTCGAGCTCGAGCAGCTCGAGCTATCGAGCCGAGCTCGAGCTCGAGCAACTCGAGCTATCGAGCGAGCCGAGTTCGAGTATCTTAATACCCGATTCGAGCAGCTCGCGAGCCTAATCGAGCTTTTTTTATTTATAATTTTTTTTATTATTAATTTACTATTTTACCCTTAATATATATACATACTTAAAAACCCTTAATTCGAGCTCGAGCTCGAGTATTTAAACGAGCCTAATCGAGTCGAGCTCGAATAGTTCGATTTTATCTCGAGCCGAGCTCGAGCTTAAAAAATGATACTCGATCGAGCTCGAACCGAGTTTCAAACCTCGAGTTTCGAATCGAGCTCGAGCTCGAGCTTCTCAGTATTCGAGCTCGGCTCGGCTCGATTACAGCCCTAATTGGATTACATCAAAACGAAGCAAGGGCAAGTTCAAAAACTCAATCACTTCAAGAGGAATCTGCAGAGGAACATAATGTTGGCTTGAACAAGATAGCATACATGAAAGTGAAATCCCTATATGAGGTGGAAGAGGTGATTATTTGCCAAGTTGAGAAAAAAGATCGAAAGAGAGGAAGCAAACTCAAGAAGGTTTAGGTGAAGAAAACAAAATCGAAGAAAGGAAGGTACGCTAATGAATCCCTTTCTGATAGTGATTTCATAAATAGAAATAATAGTATTTTAAAGGAAGCCCAGGAGACATGGGAATTGGGGAAAATGCTTGGTTTTTCAGCTGACTGTGAGGACGAATTGGTGGTACAAAGGCTAGTGGAGTTAGAAGCCAGAAGACTATAATGGAGGTCGAGTTAGAAGAAGCAGAATGGGCTCGAGCCCGCTATGAGCAACTTAATTTGATCGAGGAAAAGAGGATGATGGCACTGTGTCATGGCCAATTATACCAAAAGCAGATGATGAGGGCGCATAACAAAAAAGTTCACCCAAGAGAGTTCCAAGAAAGTGATTTAGTTTTGAAGAAGATCCTCCCTAATCAGCAAGATCCCAGGGGGAAATGGGCACCAAATTGGGAAGGCCCGTATGTGGTAAAAAGAGTATTTTCAAGAGGGGCAATGATTTTAGCAGAGATGGATGGTGCGGATTTCTCGAGTCCAATCAATGTGACGTAGTGAAGAAATATTATGCATAAAAAAAGAGAAAAAAAAATGAAGAAGTAAGAAATGAGAGGTTCAAACCGAAAACCCAAAAAGGCGGTTCGAATCAAAGAATGGATCTAGGTCGAAAACCCTAAAAGGCGGCCTAGGTAAAAGATAAACAAGAGTTAGGATGACTGACAATAATCTGTGTGAAATGATTCAGGAAACAATGGGTTAAAGCATGATGGAAGGACTGAACAAGCTGCAAGGTGCGACATGACCGAATGGCACGAGGCAGGAAGGGTAATTAATAGTTGGACGCTCTCGAAAAGAGTCAAAGACATCGATGAATATTCTTTTCTGAAAGAGAAATCTGGATTAGCTCAATTGAGGTCATTTAAGTATTCATTATGTGGGGATCTATCCCAATTCGGTTTTTCTTTCTTTTTTGATTAATATGTTCTTTTTCTTTCACTGGAATGAAAATACATATTCCAATTCATAAAGTTTTGTCCTTAAATTATCCTTCTTTGTTTGAAATTTTCTTTAAATAATGCATTATGTTGGCATGAAATTTGAATGATAATAAATAAATAGATAATGCACAAATAGAGCTTTCGTGATTACTCTACAGAAATTTGAGAATTGGAAAATCAGAAAGGGAGAAAGAAATGATGGGATAGTGTGAGACCTGATTTGTTTATACCCTTTGGAAGTAAAGAAAGCAATGATTGAAATGACGATTGATATGTAAAATTTTTTGAGGGAAGTGTACAAAGCTTTGACTCGACTAAGAAAGGATCGTGAGGAAGTAAATTGTGGACACCTAGTCGATTTGATGAAGGAAAAGAGAAAGAACTGGGAATGACAGAAAATGTTTAGAAAGAATGGAACAAGAGGCTTAATCAGACTCAGCTCTGATAGGGTCTCTGGTTAATGAAATATACATAGGGGCGTCGAATCATGATTTGAGCCTCAAGTTATGCATTCCATTATCATAAGCATGCATTGCATTATCATGACATTGCAAACAATGAGGAATTACTATTGCATAGAAAGAGATATGAATGATAGAACGACAAAGAAAAATGAAACCCGACTGTAGCAGGAAGTTGGGAATCACCATGATGACCAGGAAAAAGGTACATTTTTAAAAGTGATAGAGCCTCTGTTGAGAGGAACAGTTTATTTTCCAAGTGATAGAGCCTCTGTTGAGAGGAGCAATTTATTTTCCAAATGATAGAGCCTCTGTTGAGAGGAGCAATTTATTTTCCAAGTAAGCGTCATTTAGATTTCAAAGTCACGGAGCCTCTTATGAGAGAAGCATCATTTTAAATTCCAAAGTTTTCGAGTCTCTTATGAGAGGAACATTTTCATTTTTCAAAGTTATGAAGCCTCTGATGAGAGGAGCATCGTTTTAAATTCTAAAGTTTTCGAGCCTCTGATGAGAGGAGCATTTTCATTTTTCCAAGTGATAGAGCCTCTGTTGAAAAGAGCAATTTATTTTCCAAAAGTTTCCAAGCCTCTGATGAGAGGAGCATTTTCATTTTTCAAATTCAAGGAGCCTCTGTTGAGAGGAGCAATTTATTTTCAAAGTCTTGGAGCCTCTGATGAGAGGAGCATCGTTTTAAATTTCAAAGTCATAGAGCCTTTGTTGAGATGAGCAACATATTTTCAAAGTCTTGGAGCCTCTAATAAGAGGAACATCGTTTTAAATTTCAAAGTCATGGAGCCTCTGTTGAGAGGAGCAATTTACTTTCCAAGTGATAGAGCCTATGTTGAGAGGAGTAATTTATTTTCCAAGTGATAGAGCATCTGTTGAGAAAAGCAATTTATTTTTCAATTGATAGAGCCTCTGTTGAGAGGAGCAATTTATTTTCCAAGTGATAGAGCCTTTGTTGAGAGGAGCAATTTATTTTCCAAGTGAACATCGTTTTTAAATTTCAAAAATTTCGAGCCTCTGATGAGAGGAGCATCGTTTTTAAATTTCAAAGTTTCTGAGCCTTTGATGAGAAGAGCATTTTCATTTTTCAAAGTCAAGGAGCCTCTGATGAGAGGAGCATCGTTTTAAATTCCAAAGTCGTGGAACCTCTGATGAGGGGAACATCATTTTAATTTCCAAGTAATAGAGCCTCTGTTGAGAGGAGCAGTTCATATTAATCATGGACGACATTTTTGCTTACGTCTTTGCCCTATTGTTGATTCTCAGCAATGTTCAAAGAGTGACAGCTGTAGCGACCCATTTTTTGAGCTTTTCTTATTTACTTTAATTTTATATTTATTTTATATTTTTCATATATTTTTTTTTGGACCATTGGACTGGTCTTGAAATTTTTGGGCTTTGAAGCCCAAATCCGGCACAACAGGCCTGCCTAGCAGGCCACTGCCAAACAAGCCTGTTCGGCCTAGTAGCCCCAACAGTCCTGACTAGCAGGCCACTGCCAAACGGGCTTGTTCGGCCCAGCAGCCCAAACTCGGCCCAACAGGCCACAACCCAGCAGCCCAACAAGCCAGCCCAACAACCTTTTCTCCCTAGCAAACCCTAGCCACCTCCACACCTCTCCACCGCCTCACCAGCCGCCACCGACACTCCCCACTTGTCCCCTGCCAGACCCACTTGCCCCTGCCAAACCCTACACTTGCATTTACTTGCACCCAACTGTTCTAACACTTAGAACCCTAGCACCGCCCACCTAGAACCCTAGCCCCATCGCCACTCACAGACACAGCCCCTTATAAAAACCCCAACCCAGGTGCAACAAAAAAAAAATGGAGAGGGGGAAGAAATTGGACAGATCCGAAACCAAAAAAAAAAAGTGAAAATCACCAAGAAAAAAAGACCATAAGCAAAAAAAACAGAGAAGAGAAACCCAATCGACAGCAAAAGCAAAAAAAAAAGAAAAAAAAAATCGATCTTTGATCATAGATCTAGGAAATTTGGGGTGGTTTTGGGAAAAAACTAATCTAGTATTTGGGTTGAGGAGAAAGAGATGAGTGTTTTGGTATAATTTTCTTGGCTCGGAGAGACCTCCGGCACGGCGACGACGACGGTGGAATGGCTGGTCTGAGTCTAGGGTTTCAGAGGAAAAGGTATTTTTTTTTAAATTTCTGAAAAGAAATGAAAAAAAAAAAAAAAAGTTAGCCTTTATAAGTTAAAGCCGGGTCAGGTCGCTGGACCCGCGTGGGAGTCCACGCCTGGACCCTACCCGGATGTTGCTTCTTTTATTTTATTTTATTTTATTTTATTTTATTATGTTATTATTATTATTATTATTTTATTATTATTTAAATATATTTCTATTTATTATCATTATTTTATTTTTTTTTAGTTTTTTTATTCTTGTCATTATTATTATTATTATTATTATTATTATTATTTTTCATTTATTTATACATATATTTATATTTATTGTCATTATAATTATTATTATTATTTTATTATATTATATTTTTTATTATTTTAGTTTTTATATTCTTGTCATTATTTATTGTTATTAATATTATTATTAATATGTTATTATAGCTTTTGTTTTCATTGCCTTTTATTTTGTATTTATTATTTTTATTTTTATTCTCATTTTTATTTTTATTCTTATTTTTATTTGTATTGTATTTGTATTTTATTATTCATTTTATTGTTCATTTTTATGCATTATTAAATCTAAAAAAAGGGGGGGTTCATTAACTTTTTATGAATAATAATTTTTTCGCGAATAAAATATTTCTTTTAAATTATTTTCGACAAAGAAAATTCTCTAAAAACGGACTTTTCTCGGGATGGTCGGAGTATCAATCGTCCCTCGAAACGATCCAAGTAAAATTAATTGCCGAAACATTATCGAAAATATCGGAGTGGTTCAGAAATTATTTTTACGTAGATAATTTCTTTTATCCTGAAATTAATTATATAAAAAATGTGTCCTTATTAATTTTTGTGTTTTATCATATTATTTTCTCCGCAAATAAAATATCTTTTAAAAATTATTTCCAGTAAATGAAATTTTTTAAAAACGGATTATTTCTCGGAATGGTTGGAGTATCAATCGTTTCACGAAATGGTTCGAGTAAAATTAATTATCGAAACATTATCAAAATTATCGGAGTGATTCGCAAATTATTTTACATAAATGATTTCTGTTATCTCGGAACTAATTATAAAAAGACGTTATATTTTTTACTATTATTTCTCCACGAATAATAAAAATGGCTTTTATTTTATTTGCGAGTCCACGCCTGGACCCTACCCGGATGTTGCTTCTTTTATTTTATTTTATTTTATTTTATTATGTTATTATTATTATTATTATTATTTTATTATTATTTTCATATATTTCTATTTATTATCATTATTATTATTTTTTTATTTTAGTTTTTTTATTCTTGTCATTATTATTATTATTATTTTTTTCATTTATTTATACATATATTTATATTTATTGTCATTATAATTATAATTATTATTTTATTATATTATATTTTTTATTATTTTAGTTTTTATATTCTTGTCATTATTTATTGTTATTAATATTATTATTAATATGTTATTATAGCTTTTGTTTTCATTGCCTTTTATTTTGTATTTATTATTATTATTATTATTTTTATTCTTATTCTTATTTGTATTGTATTTGTATTTTATTATTCATTTTATTGTTCATTTTTATGCATTATTAAATCTAAAAAAAGGGGGGTTCATTAACTTTTTATGAATAATAATTTTTTCGCGAATAAAATATTTCTTTTAAATTATTTTCGACAAAGGAAATTCTCTAAAAATGGACTTTTTCTCGGGATGGTCGGAGTATCAATCGTCCCTCGAAACGATCCAAGTAAAATTAATTGCCGAAACATTATCGAAAATATCGGAGTGGTTCAGAAATTATTTTTACGTAGATAATTTCTTTTATCCTGAAATTAATTATATAAAAAATGTGTCCTTATTAATTTTTGTGTTTTATCATATTATTTTCTCCGCAAATAAAATATCTTTTAAAAAGTATTTCCAGTAAATGAAATTTTTTAAAAACGGATTATTTCTCGGAATGGTTGGAGTATCAATCGTTTCACGAAATGGTTCGAGTAAAATTAATTATCGAAACATTATCAAAATTATCGGAGTGATTCGCAAATTATTTTACATAAATGATTTCTGTTATCTCGGAACTAATTATAAAAAGACGTTATATTTTTTACTATTATTTCTCCACGAATAATAAAAAATGGCTTTTATTTTATTTGCGAGTCCACGCCTGGACCCTACCCGGATGTTGCTTCTTTTATTTTATTTTATTTTATTATGTTATTATTATTATTATTATTTTCATATATTTCTATTTATTATCATTATTTTTTTTTTTTTTTTAGTTTTTTTATTCTTGTCATTATTATTATTATTTTTTTTTCATTTATTTATACATATATTTATATTTATTGTCATTATAATTATAATTATTATTTTATTATATTATATTTTTTATTATTTTAGTTTTTATATTCTTGTCATTATTTATTGTTATTAATATTATTATTAATATGTTATTATAGCTTTTGTTTTCATTGCCTTTTATTTTGTATTTATTATTTTTATTTTTATTTTTATTTTTATTCTCATTTTTATTTTTATTCTTATTCTTATTTGTATTGTATTTGTATTTTATTATTCATTTTATTGTTCATTTTTATGCATTATTAAATCTAAAAAAAGAGGGGTTCATTAACTTTTTATGAATAATAATTTTTTCGCGAATAAAATATTTCTTTTAAATTATTTTCGACAAAGGAAATTCTCTAAAAACGGACTTTTTCTCGGGATGGTCGGAGTATCAATCGTCCCTCGAAACGATCCAAGTAAAATTAATTGCCGAAACATTATCGAAAATATCGGAGTGGTTCAGAAATTTTTTTTACGTAGATAATTTCTTTTATCCTGAAATTAATTATATAAAAAATGTGTCCTTATTAATTTTTGTGTTTTATCATATTATTTTCTCCGCAAATAAAATATCTTTTAAAAATTATTTCCAGTAAATGAAATTTTTTAAAAATGGATTATTTCTCGGAATGGTTGGAGTATCAATCGTTTCACGAAATGGTTCGAGTAAAATTAATTATCGAAACATTATCAAAATTATCGGAGTGATTCGCAAATTATTTTACATAAATGATTTCTGTTATCTCGGAACTAATTATAAAAAGACGTTATATTTTTTACTATTATTTCTCCACGAATAATAAAAAATGGCTTTTATTTTATTTGCGAGTCCACGCCTGGACCCTACCCGGATGTTGCTTCTTTTATTTTATTTTATTTTATTATGTTATTATTATTATTATTTTATTATTATTTTCATATATTTCTATTTATTATCATTATTATTTTTTTTATTTTAGTTTTTTTATTCTTGTCATTATTATTATTATTATTATTTTTCATTTATTTATACATATATTTATATTTATTGTCATTATAATTATAATTATTATTTTATTATATTATATTTTTTATTATTTTAGTTTTTATATTCTTGTCATTATTTATTGTTATTAATATTATTATTAATATGTTATTATAGCTTTTGTTTTCATTGCCTTTTATTTTGTATTTATTATTATTATTATTATTTTTATTTTTATTTGTATTCTCATTTTTATTTTTATTCTTATTCTTATTTGTATTGTATTTGTATTTTATTATTCATTTTATTGTTCATTTTTATGCATTATTAAATCTAAAAAAAGGGGGGTTCATTAACTTTTTATGAATAATAATTTTTTCGCGAATAAAATTTTTCTTTTCAATTATTTTCGACAAAGGAAATTCTCTAAAAACGGACTTTTTCTCGGGATGGTCGGAGTATCAATCGTCCCTCGAAACGATCCAAGTAAAATTAATTGCTGAAACATTATCGAAAATATCGGAGTGGTTCAGAAATTATTTTTACGTAGATAATTTCTTTTATCCTGAAATTAATTGTATAAAAAATGTGTCCTTATTAATTTTTGTGTTTTATCATATTATTTTCTCCGCAAATAAAATATCTTTTAAAAATTATTTCCAGTAAATGAAATTTTTTAAAAACGGATTATTTCTCGGAATAGTTGGAGTATCAATCGTTTCACGAAATGGTTCGAGTAAAATTAATTATCGAAACATTATCAAAATTATCGGAGTGATTCGCAAATTATTTTACATAAATGATTTCTGTTATCTCGGAACTAATTATAAAAAGACGTTATATTTTTTACTATTATTTCTCCACGAATAATAAAAAATGGCTTTATTTAATTTTTTTTGGTAAAAGAAAAAACTAAACACTGATCCGTTCTCAGGATGGTCGGAATATCTATCGTTCCTCAAAACGGTTTGTGTAAAAATAGTTATCGAAACATTATCGAAAGTATCGGAATGATTTGGAAATTATTTTTTCATGAGTAATTTCTTTTACTTCAAAAATGATTATAAAAACATTGTCTCTCATTCGTTTTAAATTATTCTTTTTTAAAGTGTACTAAGGGAATTATTATTAAATATTAAAATTAAAATCACTTTTTCAAGATTTAATATAACACGGGATTAATTGATACCGTTTTTAAAACAGGCGTCGTGTATCGGAGTGATTCGAAAATTATTTTTACATGAGTAATTTCTTTTACTTCAAAAATGATTATAAAAAACATTGTCTCTCATTCGTTTAAAATATTCTTTTTTAAAGTGTACTAAGAGAATTATTATTAAATATTAAAATTAAAATTACTTTTTCAAGATTTAAGACAACACGCAATTAATTGGTACCATTTCTAAAACAAACGTCGTGGGGGTGCTAATTCTTCCCCACGCGTAACCGTACTCCCGAACCTAATTTTTGTTTCTCAGACCAAAAATTATCCTTTTAATATATCTTAATTAATTTTAGGATATTGTTAAGAGTATAAGTTTTTATAGGTGACCAATCGTACCTAACCAAAAAGATTGGTGGCAACTCTCTGTATTTATTTTTAAAAAAATCGTCGAGCGATCGAAAAACCGTTATGACAAAAGTGAAAATGTAAGATCTCTTATTTTGTAGCCTCCTAACTTGTCCAAGAATTTCATTAATTTCCCCGAATTCACCATTTGAGCGAGTACCTTTTAGTATGATAGTGTTGTTTTCCCATCCATTCATTGCTTAGATCTAATCTCATTTTAATTTGATTGAAGCTGATAAAATGCATATGTAATAGCTGCAGGGTTCCAACAATAAGCACTATGGAGAGAACTTTGTCTAGTTTCTAATAGTAAATGGTTCAAGATCATCAGAGTTTCATAGATAAAAATGTTTTTCTGTTGTTTCTAGTTTCTATTCTCCACTTTGATTCACTCTATGCGAAAGGGGTAACTGATGAAACTTGTAAATCCATAAGATAAATTTTTTTATTTTTGCAGCAAAGTGAGTGTGGCCACATTGCCACCTTCATTTAGGGCCACGCCGCCTTTTTTTTTTTTTTTAAATTTTGTGTGGACCTTTCCATTTTTTTGGGATGTTAAGAGGTTGAGAGAAAAAAAATGGTAGAAAAGAATGAGCAAAAGAATGAGCAAAAATTTGTATTTGTATGTTGGTGTTATTTTTTTATATTTAAAGTATTATAAATTTATAAAAAAAATTACACGTTGATAATTCGTTTTATGTATATTTTCACACGTTCGTGTATTCGTGTCGTGTTCATGTTATTTTTCGTGCTGTGTTTTAATTATTTTTCTTATATTGTGTTTATGTCATATCTCAATTCATAACATATGTTACATAATTTGTCATAGTTATTCAATTTAGAGAAAAAAAATTGTGTTCGTGTTCGTGTAATTTTTTTGGAGTTGTTGAAGGGTAGAGAGAGAAAAAAAAAGAAAAAAATAAGAAAGATGGTAGGAAGGAAAGAGAAAATTTTGTGTGTTCGTGTTATTTTTTTGTGTTTAAAGTACTATAAATTTATAAAAAAATTTACACGTTAATAATTCGCTTTATGTATATTTTCACACGTTCGTGTATTCGTGTCGTGTTCATGTTCATGTTATTTTTCATGCTGTTTTTAATTATTTTTCTTATATTGTGTTCGTGTCATGTCTCAATTCATGACATATGTTGCATAACTTGTCATAGTTATTCAATTTAGAGAAAATTTTGTTTGTTCGTGTATTTTTTTTCTGTTTTTAAAGTATCATGCTGTGTTTTAATTATTTTTCTTATGTTGTGTTCATGTCATGTCTCAATTCATAATATATGTTGCATAATTTGTCATAGTTATTCAATTTAGAGAAAATTTTGTGTAATCGTGTAATTTTTTGTGTGTTTTTAAAGTATTAAAATTTATATAAATTTTTACACGTTAATAATTTATATAAAGTGTTATAAATTTTTACAAATTCATGTATTCGTGTCGTGTTCATGTTATTTTTCGTGTTGTGTTTTAATTATTTTTTTTATTTTGTGTTTGTGTCGTGTCTTAATCATCTCTTTGTCATTGTGATTTTTATTTTAAAAAAAAAAAAAAAAAATTGTATGTTCGTATTGTGTCTCAATTCATGACATATTTTGCATAATTTATCAGAGTGATTCAATTTAAAGAAAAATTTATGTTTTCATAACATGTTCGTGTTATTTTTTCCTGTTTTCAAAATATTATAAATTTATATAAAAATTTTCATATTAATAATTAATTTTATACGTTATTAATTTACGCGTTCATAATATTGTTGTCATTATTATTACAAAAATAAAAAACGAATCGTTTAGCACGGATTTTTTTTCTAGTTTATACTTAATATTGGAAAATCTCCTGTACGGTGCATCACAGGAATTATATGGAACAGTTTATTCACCAAGCACCATTCATACGACCGTTCTATGACTTAATCATGTAATATGGCTTTGTGAAAGTGATCTTTCACTAAATTTCGTGGTCCCCTTTCTCTATTGCTGCAAAATTATTTTGATAGAAGAACATCTTATATAAGAATATCTATGAAACCACATTCTTGCAACTCACATATTTTCTTTGCATTCAATCATGGTTGATTCACAAGACTTACGTCATTGTCTTCATTATCTGGTTGATAACCATCATCTTCCTCCGAGCCATCCTCAGCAAAACTCGTCTTCCACCAAGCCCACGTGCCTTTCCAGTTATTGGACACATACACCTCCTTGGCCCTATACCTCACCAAGCTCTTAACAAGCTCTCAAACCGCTATGGACCTTTGATTTACTTCTACATCGGATCAAAGCCTAGTGTGCTTGTTTCCTCCCAAGAAGTGGCAAAAGAAGTATTCAAAAATCATGAAACTACTTTCTTAAACCGGCCAAAAATGGCCAATCTTGATTACCTTACATATGGTACTGCTGATATGGCCATGGCACCTTATGGACCCCTTTGGAAGTACATGAAGAAACTTTGCATGTCTGAACTTCTGGGGACTCGAACATTAGACCAGCTCCTTCCAGTTAGACGTGAGGAGATGAAGCGATTTGTAAAAACAATACAATTGAAAGCTGAGGCAGGGGAGGCAGTCGACATTGGAGTGGAACTGATGAGGCTGACAAACAACATCATATCAAGAATGCTACTTAGTAAGAGGTGTTCAGATAAAGAAGATGAAGCCGATGAAGTGCAGACATTAGTGAAAGAGATGAATAACCTTGGCACAAAGTTTAATTTGTCAGATTTACTTTGGTTTTGTAAAAATTTAGACCTGCAAGGGTTTAGGAAAAGGCTTAAGGATGTCCGGGACAGATGATATTCTAATGGAGAAAATCATATTGGAACACAAGGAGGCAAGAAAGAAGAATGGATCTGCAGGTGACACAGTCAAAGATGTACTTGATATTTTGATCGACATATCAGAAGACGAAGACTCTGAGATGAAATTGACCAGAGAAAACATAAAAGCCTTCGTTATGGTAATGAGTACTCTTAGATGCATATGTGCAAAAAAATTTACATACACATAACCAGGAATGAACTCATGCATATTTTAGTTTGATCATGAAACACTATTGACCATAAGACAAGAAGCAAACTAGTTGTGAGAGAGTCAACAGGAGATTGTATCATTGGTGGTTATGAGATTCCGGAAGGAACCAGGCTCTTTGTCAATGTGTGGGCTCTTGGCAGGGGCCCAAAGCAATGGGAAAACCCACTTGAGTTCATACCAGAGCGATTTCTTAGTGAAGAGTGGAGGCAAGGGAAGAACCAGTTTGTGGATGTGAGGGGACAGCACTTCAGCCTGTTGCCATTTGGAAGTGGAAGAAGAAGCTGCCCTGGAGCTTCACTGGCACTACAGGTTGTCCCAACAGTCCTTGGCATAATGATACAATGCTTTGATTGGAAGGTTGGGGATGGAGCAAATGGCGCTGTTAATATGGAAGAAAAAGCAGGAATGACTCTTCTTGGAGCTCATCCCTTAGTTTGTCACTCTGTGGCTAGGCTTTCTCCATTTCCATCAGTATGAGTATTATGTTCATTGTCTCGTGGCAGAAATGCTAGTTGTAGAAGTTTTCCACTGCTATGGATGAAGCATTCAGATACCTCCTGGCTCAGAAACCTTCAGTGACTGTGCCTCAAGCATGCAATATTAGTATAAATATGGATGTAAGCCGCCGATTGTCAGTAGTTTTAGATTCTGTCCACATTTTCTGTTGTCATAAGTTGTAAAATGTCTGATGACTAGGCAAATTGGCAGGGCCCAGCCTGTGTTGTGGCTTCCTATGGTGTTTTGTATACAAGTAGGCTTGTTTCTTCTTGGGTCTCGGTTTGCCGAATCACCCTTGTCAATAAACTTTCTTTGTCTTGTGAGTTCAGAATGTGCATGTTTGTATCTCAGCTAGCACATTTCTTCCCCGTTTTAGGAGACCTGTCGGGTATAACCAAAGAAAAAGAACGACCAATGAGATGAAATTGTTCTCAAACATGAAAATACATGGTCAGTCCATTGAGACAGAATTTTTTATTAACTTTGCCAAACAAACTTTGTTTTCCTTTTAACTAATACCATCCATTTTTCCCATTGTGGAAATGTAACACAGAATCAACTCCAAAGACAAGTTCATCTCCTTGTTAAAGGATGGGGAACCCAATTGTTTTCATTCATATATCACCAAAATGCCACCATTCAGAAGTTTTAATTGAGGCTGCTCCATGAAGATATTGGCAGACTTTTGTACAACATGGATTTTTCATCACTGCAGTACCAATTAAGATGAGGGTTGACAATTAAGCACGATTGTTATAGAAAAATCCTTTCATACAAAAAATTATGAAGGAAAGATATATATGTAAAACATGTTTTTCTTGAAAATGAAGGAAAGATATGTAAACAACATGTTTTCTTGAAAATTAAGGAAAAAATAAGTAAACAAGAATTATAAACTTCATCGGAACCAGGAATTTAGAGAGAAAAAAGGAGAATAAGCATGACACTTAGCAAACATAAAGAAATAAGGACATTATCTTGTCCTTTCCCATGAAACAATTTTAATGTCGCCAATAGTATTGTGATTGGTCATTGGTGATCAAAGAGGACAGAACAAAAGAAAATGATGAGTTAATATAAGAAAGAGTTTATAGAAAATCTAGTGATAAAACCTCACTCAAAAGAACTGGAATGCCCTTACAGAATCAGTTACGCAAATTTGAAGAGTCGTTTATTACTAATTGTGTCAGTTCCTGTTTATCCTGAACAGTTGTTCAGCTTAAACATTGTATCAGAATGGCTAGAACCAACAGCGGAGTGGCTGGTCAGGTTTCTCATTTCTGGTTTGTCCCCAGCCTGCCATTTGTAGAAACAACCAAATGCAAGTTTTAAAATATTGAAACATGATTTATGAATGAAATAAAAAAACAAGTATATAACATTGAAGGTCTAACTGTTGCTTACGAACATGTTAAGACAAAAGAAAAAAAAAATACTTCAGAATAATAAGATGAAAAATGTCATTATACTCAATGGCTGATTCTTAAACTTTTAACCTTGTCATCACCGTAGATGGCCACTGACTCAGTCATGGCTATCCTCAACATCATACTAGGAGTAGCAAAGATGAACACCCAAAATGCAAATACAAGATGGATAAAAACTCAGCAATTAATGTAAGCCTAACATCCTGGCACTTATATAAACACCTCTCTAAAACTAAAGGCTTACTGTCAAGTGATTTAACAAGGTTCAAAGATGGCTGATTTCCAAGACTACATCATACTTCTTCTCATTTGGCTAGTGTCTGTGATTTTGGTCAGAACAATCTTCACCAAGAACCGGACCACATCACGTCTCTCATGAAGCCCAATGGCCCTACAAATCATTGGACAACTCCACCTCCTTGCACCAATACCTCAAGCTCTTCAAAAACTTTAAACCAAACATGGACCCTTAATGCATATCCTGCTTGGATCTATCCCTTGTGTTGTGGCTTCCTCCCCAGAAATGGCCAAGGAATTCCTCAAAACCCACGGGTCGTCTTTCTCCAACCGTCCAAAAACAGCTGCTGTTAACTACCTTACATATGGCTTAGTTGATTTCTCCTTTGCCCCATACGGACCGTACTGGAAGTTTATGAAGAAAATTTTTGCCAGATTTTATCTGGTTCTGTGAGAATTTGGATTTGCATGGAATGAAAAAGCTCAAGGAAGTTCGTAATAAGTTTGATACAAGATGGATAAAATAATCAAGGAGCATGAAGAAGTGAGGAAGAGAAGGGAGGATAAGGGGTGATATGGTTAAAGATTTGCTTGATATTTTACTTGATTAGTTTTTTTTTACGTGAATGATTAAAAAAATATTAATTTATTATTATATTTTAAAAGATACATAAAACAATTAAAAAATAATTAAATATAAATTTTATTTTAGTTTTTTTAAATATTTAAACATTATTACATGTAAATAATAAAATATTATTTTATTTATATCAATAAATTATAAAATTATAAGTAATTGTCTAATATTATAATAAATCATTATTTTAACTATTTTAGGGGAAACAGGAAACACTAAGGCTTCATCCCATTGGCTTAAATCAGGTAATTCATATATTCACGTCGTATTCATATATTTTTTTGTGTTATAATAATGTTTAAAATATTATATATTTATATAAACTTTGATACATTAATAATTTATATTATATAGATTTTGACACATTCTTATATTCGTGTCGTGTTCGTATTATTTTTTCATGTCGTGTTTTATGTTATATTTTAATTATTTTTTATATCATATTTGTGTTGTATAATCATATCTTATTCAATATTATCAAATCTACACTCACCCTAGATTCGAGAGAAAACTCTACAAGTGGAGATTATGATATCGCAGCAACCCCACTCTTTGAAGGGTTATGATATCGCAACAAAGTGAAAACTTCTCCTTATTTTTACTCATCTTTTATTGAGGTTATAAAAGTAACTTCAATTTTCTTTTATTAATTTAATATTTTTTTATTTTTTTTAATAATAATTTCTTCTCATAAATATTTATAATAAATTGACTGTTTTTTAATTCTCCGAAAGAGCTTTTCAACCACTCATTTTTCGGTTTTTTTATTGAGATATAGCCAAAAAAAAAATATCAAACTACCGTTATTTTCGGATTAATTTCCAAAATACGTTTTTTTTTTTTTTTTTTTTGTAGCTGGGAAATCGCCATCTCCCATGGCGATTTCCCAGCGTTAAAATTTGAAAATTTGTAAAAAACACCAAGGGAAATCGCCATGGGGGGTGGCGATTTCCCTTGGTATATTTTGCAAATTTAACCAAGGAAAATCGCCAAAATTTGCAAATTTGATGAAGGGAAATCGCCATGGGGGGTGGCGATTTCCCTTCATGTATTTTTTTTTAAAATTAATAAACAAAAATTAAATTTATTTTTTAATTTGATAATTTTATTTTTTATTTTTAAAAATTATAAATTAAATTAAAATATTTTTTATAGGTTTGGTTATTTATTTTTATAAATATATATTAAAAATGTAATTTAATTTATTATTACAATTTTATAAAAAATAAAAATATATTTCTTATTAAAATTTAAAAAGAAGATTATATTTTTTATTAAATTTTTATATCAAAAATTGTATTTTTTATAATTTTGTAATATTATAAAAAGGAAAATTTAATTTATATCAAAAATAATTTAATGATGTAAAATGTAAATAAAATTTTTGTTTAAAGAAATTTATCGAGTCACTTTTTTAAATAAAAAAGTTATTTTTAAGTTGGTATCGTAAAATAATTTTTTTAATTTGATTAGTTTTTTTGAGTTGGTATTCGATTAACTCGTGACATCAATTTAATCATTGTTTTTATTAATAGTATAGATTGTTACAGTTTAAAACTGGATATTTGATAAAATAATTTTAATTTAATTTATGATTAAAATTTTATTTCTTATTAAAATTTAAAAAGAAAATTAAATTAAAATGAAAAAAAAAAATCAACTTATCATGTAATTTGGATTATTATATTCAAATTAAATAACAACATTAAGATATAAATTAAAATAAAATATAACAATTAATTTCCGAACAAATTTAAAATAAATAACATGAAATGCAAAACATATAAATTTATATTAGAAATTTAAAACACATTACAATTATTCTAATTATTGCGTGGTGTAGAGCAACAGTGTCGAGCTCTTCTAGTGCGTGGTGGTTGCACCCGTCGTTCAACCTCGTCAGTGGCACGTATTCGCGGTCCACCACGACCTCTTGCTATAACCGCAACTGGTTCCGGTTGTATGTCATCAGTCCTTTCTTCCGTATCAAAAATTTGAAACCCACTGCTGGATGAGCCAACACCTAGTTCACCCATAACGGGAACCTGACTACTAGATGCACCCATAAATGATGTACCATCAAATGCTGACGAAGGGGTTCCAAACTAATACATGGATGTTAGATATGCTGAACTTGGACTTAGGATGGGGAGCTGGTCATCTAACCTCGGTCTTGGCGGTGATGGTCGGTAACACTCATCAACGTCATATCCGGGGTGACTTACGGAATAACGATGACTGGATGGTACTCCATGATCCCGTTCAGGTTCAGGATGATCAAATGACATCCTCGGTGCTGTGAACTCCGATGAGGTCGGTTGACGCGTTCGCCCACGTTGTCGGCGAGGTCTAAGAGCATCCATATCCTGTGTAGGAGGGTCTGGAGCTGAAGTTTGTCCGGTAAATGGCATACTCCTAACATCCTCATACATCGACGGTGGACAAACGAAAGGCCGACCTTCATTTCTATACCATCTTATGTAATCAGCAGATGGGTTGAAATTATTACCAACAATCGGGTAACCTGTCGGAATTCGTTGAAAACGTATGTTCCACCATTGGATCCAATGTTCATGCTTCACAGGCCAGAATTCATCATTACGACCACGCATGTCGACCTTGTGAAGCTTATCAAGGTTCACCGGGGCTGCAGGAATTGGTTGTTGCATCCCAAATTGTCGCAACACCCGGTCAGTTTGGTGCCACTCTACATATGAAAAGCATATCAATGCTGTGTTTGCTTTCCATATATTGAAATTATTGTAGGCATCCGATGGGAGGCATGCCATAATTTCACGCGAGGAATATGGCATCCACAGAAACTGCGAATAATTATTACAAATTATTAGTTTCATATGGATTAAATAAAAAAAAAAAAACTTCAATGTAACAATCGAAATATTTACCTTATCATATCCTAGTCGATCTAGTCGTACTCTTATACTTGCAAGATCGCTCGGAGTCTCTGTAAAATCTCTACTCGTACTCCTACTCCACCTATTAAAATGCATATAATATCTTAATGACCTATAAAAATACAAGTTCGTACAAAATTAATAAAATAGTAAAGATTATTACCTGCTTGCAAGGGGGTATACAGCCGAAATATCCACGCGCGGAGCAAGAAATGGTACCCGATACCAAGCTCATGATTGTAGAAGCACTAAACATCCACCTATGTCATGGCTTTTTGGAACTGTAGCTCGGCAAAGTTCTCTATACAAAACCGCCAAACACGCAGAACCCCAACTATAATTTGTCGCATGCTCTAAATCACGTAGCAATGGAAGATACATTATATGTACCCGACTGCTCGTTTTGTCAGGCATCAGTAATCCTCCAATCAAACGTAAAATATATGCTCTAGCAGCATATTGTATTTGTTGTTCGGTTGCATGTAATGGAAGATTTTGAAACGATTTCAACCAAGTTAGTCTCACCGTTGAGCCAGATACATACTCATCTGGAGGTACCGAGCCCAATAGATCTTGACACACTTCATTCCAATCTAGCAGGCTTCCGCCTGTAACTGTATCGCCACCCCCCATGGCGATTTCCCTTCATCAAATTTGCAAATTTTGCAAATTTAACCAAGGGAAATCGCCATGGGGGTGGCGATTTCCCTTGGTTAAATTTGCAAAATACACCAAGGGAAATCGCCACTCCCATGACGATTTCCCTTGGTGTTTTTTACAAATTTTCAAATTTTAACGCTGGGAAATCGCCATGGGGGATGGCGATTTCCCAGCTAGAAAAAAAAAAGGATTTTGGGAATTAATCCAAAAACAACGGTATTTTAGTATTTTTTTTTTGTGGCTATATCTCAGTAAAAAAACCCTCATTTTTCCTTCTTCCACCTTGCAACATCTTAGGGTATGTTTATTTCACATAAAATGATTTATGCATTTTTTGATGTTTAATTGGCAGAAAATTGATTGATCAATAAAAAATAACTTAGCTGATCAACGAAAAATAAAATCTATTTTTTGAAATTTGTCTTCCCCTTTTGAAAAGGGGAAGACAATTCCTAGAAAATAAATGTCCACGAGTAAAACTACTCACTAAACCCGTGAACCTAGTTCAACTCAAATCGAGATTTAGACATCATATTTTAGATCATGACTTAACTTAACTCGAGCTAAATATTATTATATTAAAATATTTATTTTTTAATTATAAAAATATATTAAAATATTAATATAAACATATTTAATATTGTAATTTTCAATATTTTATTTAAATATTATTAAACATCATATTTATATTATTATTTTAATAATAAATAATAAACTATTAATATAATGAATATTATTTTAATAAAAAAATATTATTTCATATTACAATATTATTATTTTAATAATAAATTGTAACATTATCAATATTTTAAATTTTAAATAGTATTTTTAATATTTTATTGAAAAATGTTTTTATTTTATTATTTTGTAATAATAAATATATATAAATTATACTTTATAAAGATTTAATAATAAATGTTTTTAATATAAAAATATTATTATTTTAATAGTATAAATATTAAATAGAAATAATATTTTAATAATTATTAGAATACTTTAAATATTTTAAAATATTAATATAATTTATATTTTAATAATAAATAATATTTTTAAGTATTTAATGTTAATATAATATTTTAGTATTAAATATTATTATTAAAATATTAATCTTTGAAATATTAATATTAAAAATTAATATTTTAAAATTTATAATTAATGTTTTTTAATATTTTATGCCATATTACTATTTGAAAAAAGTAGAAATAATATTTTAATAATAATTACGTTAATATAAATAATATTTTAATAATTATTATATTAATAGAATATTAATATAATTAATGTTTTAATAATAAATAGTATTATTTTAAGTATTTAATATTAATATAATATTTTCGTATTAAATATTATTCTGAAAATATTAATATTAGAAATCATACTATTTTTAATATTAGAAATATTAATATTTTAATAATAAATCATTTTTAATATTTGAATAAAAAAATATTTAATATTTATGCCAATATTATTATTTTAAAAAATAGATCTTTCATAAAATAACTAAACAACAAAAAATATTTTTCATTTTATTATCTAAACATTAGAAAATCTCAATTTTTTTTAAAATCATCACATTTTTCAGAAAATAATTTTTGGAAGCCAATTTCTACACTTTTATTTTTCCTGTGAGAATCCAATTTTGGTCCAGGTCCTATTAGGTAATGTAGCAGTAACTATAGTCTATACTAGACCTGTCAAATATATATTTTACCCTTGAAAGGATCAAATCAAGGACCTCACTGTTTCTCCTGATTTTATAAGTACTGCACTTTGTCTCTTGTAATGCCATTGTATTTCTCAATATATATTAATTTCACTTTCATGGCATTCACAAGGTGAAATAATATTAATTTGTATCAATGTATGGTTATTTATACAAACATGTTCATAAGCAAGAACTGAAGTAGTTGGCCTCTATTACTTTAGCCGTCTCTCAAGTCTTTCAGTCAATGCGCACAAAATTTTATATATCGAGGTAGATGAGAGAAACAATCTATAGACCAATTACATGACCTGTTAGTTAGGAAGATGAATAAATTAAACTATAGTGTAGACCCTTCAATACTTTTCAAGATGAATCAAATATTTGCAAATAAATCCTGGAATAAAATCAACAAAAACGCCTACTCAAATGAAACAACTGATATGAATATCCAGGAAAATACAGTTTTGCATACATTGGAGCTTCTTTCATTTGTCGTTTTCAATCTCATAGATCACTGCTGTAGATTGCTTCCTATCAATCATCTATTTCTGATATGCAGGAAGAAAATGACCTCCAAATAAGGAGTTATATGATATCTGATTCAGCAAAAAAATGACCTCATAAAGATATTATATGCATCATCAAGATTTTCAATTATTGAGTCCAGCCAGAAAGCTTTCCCCCAAATTAGTCCACTTTCATCATACGACCAAAAAAATAAACATGACTCACTAGATTATATATACACATCAATTTTGGTCCCCCTTTCATAATACTACAAATTTTTTTTTTAATTTACAGTATAATTCAGTAGAGGTGGTAGAATAAACCCGAATTCGAAAACCCATTTAGAAAAACCCAAATCCGAACCCGCCAAAACCCGATTTGACCAAAAGTTCAAAAATCTGAACCCCAAAAAACCCAAACCCGAAATGGTCCAAGCTTGAAATTACCCGAACCCGAAATGATCTGAACCCGAAAAAATTTGAACCCGAAAATACCCGAGACCGACCCGAACCCGAATTTAATACTAAAAATAAATCAAATTGTAATTAAATAATTTTTTATAAAGCAAAAACTTTATTTATCAATTTTATTCTAATCTCTATTTTTAATAATTTAATTAAAAATTAAAATTTAATTTATATTTATATTTTATATATATGATAAAATAATAATTTTATCAAAAATAAAATTATATTTTGTACTTATAACTTTAATGTCTCATATCTTGATGAATCCACTATCTAAAGATTCTAAACTCATGAAGATTTTAGAAATGTGAATTTTTTTTTACATAAAATATTATTTGTCCTTTGTTTATGTTATTTTAAGAGCACCCATATAATAGTATAATAGTGTTTTCTATATATTAAAATTAATTAACAGCAATTCATTCATTTTAACTTATCTCTAGTATAATAGTATTTCTTATATTAAAAAATTAATAAAAACTACTTTTAAAAAAAATGTTTTGCTCTTTGTAACATATATATAGTTTTCTTAGGCACATTATTAAATTAAGTCATCAAATATTGATTTATAAAAGTATTATGTCTTTTTAGAATTTAAAAGTATTTAACATAAATGTTGTAATTAATTTATTATTTATTTTATTTTGGATAAGTATTTTTTAAATTATTATTATTTTATTACACTTGATATAATTTAAGATATAATTTACTTTTAGTAACATATCAATATATCATATCAAAATTCAAGATTGGTTCACTTGGTATAGAGGTGCTCATGGGTCGGGCTGGGTTTAGGTATGGTATCAACACCATATTCACTTGCCCAACCCCGACCCGAAATATAGGCCTCAATTCTGCCCAAGCCCGCCCATATTTGTAAATGGGTAGTCCATGCCCGTTTAGGTCCGCTCATATTTTTTTTTTATTATTAACAAACATTTTTTTATAATAAAAGTAACTCAAATTACTAATTGAAATATTATTTTTAAATATTTAGTACAAATGTTTGTTAATAATAATTAAAATATTTAAATAATATTTAATTTTCATACAGCCTTTTAACTTTTCAACTACATTAAAGTAATTTCGAAAATTTATTATTAACAAATATTTTTTTTATCATAAAAACAACTCAAATTACCAATTAATATATTATTTTTAAATATTTAGTACAAATGTTAGTTAATAATAAATATTATTAAAATATTTAAATAATATTTAATTTGCATATAGTCTTTTAATTTTTCAACTACATGAGAGTAATTTCGAAAATTTATTATTAACAAATATTTTTTGTCATAAAAATAACTCAAATTACCAATTAAAATATTATTTTTAAATATTTAGTACAAATGTTTATTAATAATAAATATTATTAAAATATTTAAATAATATTTAATTTGCATCCAGACTTTTAATTTTTCAACTACATGAGAGTAATTTCAAAAATTTATTATTAATAAATATTTTTTATCCTAAAAGTAACTCAAATTATCAATTAAAATATATTTTTTAAATATTTAGTACAAATATTTGTTAATAATAAATATCATTGAAAAATTTTAAAATTAATAAAATTTATATTTTTTATAAGGGTAATTTCGAAAATTATCATCACATTTTCAGGATTTTAATCGGTACTTTCTCATGTATACCAAACGTTGTAAAGTTACATTCTCATGAATCACATTCCCAAAAATCACATTCTAAGAATCACATTACATAGAATGTTATTCCTGATAAGCACCAAACACCCCCATGCAGTTCTGCATACATTGGAGCTTCTTTCATTTGTAGTTTTCAATCTCTAGAACACTGCTGTAGATTGCTTCCTATCAATCATCTATATCTGATATATATATGCAAGAAGAAAATTAATGACCTCCAAAGAAGTTATATGATATCTGATTCAGGAAAAAAATGACCTCAAAAAGATATTATATATGCATCATTAGACACTACGCCAAATTTGACATATAATATATTTGTGAAGTGCTATAAAAACTAAAAAAAATATTGCTGTAAGATTAAACATCATTTTTTTATGTGTTGTATATGTGACCGCAGCCTTATGTCTTTAGTAACATTTTTATATATGTATAATAACACTTATCAAAATGATGCTATTTCTTCTTTATAACAGTTTTTCAAGATCTTTTGCATGCATTTTTTAATTGCTGCAAAAGATTTCAATGATAACAATTATAAGTGTTAACAAAAACATTTTTATATTTTAAAAATTTACAATTTGAAATTTTGAATAACAAATATTAAATAGTAATGACTAATAAAGATGGGATGATTAATAATTTATAGACATGATAATTCTAAATACGATACGATTACATGATACGTGAACGACACATGATATATAAGATAATATCATGATTGGACTTGATTCGATTATATAAACCAGGTTTAATTTTGAAAGTCTTTCTTCTTAAATTATGTTGAGCTTCATTTTTTTTAATTGGATTGGATGTCTAGTGGATGTTTGGGCTTAGCTCTTTTATTCTTGAGCTATTAGGTTAGTTTTTGGAGTATTGGACTTTGAGGCCTAAAGTAAGCTCTAACCAACTTGGATCCATTCTGGGCTTATTCCATTTTCGGCCTACACAACCATTTGCATCAGGCCACTCCCCTGGCCATGACAGCTCACCATGGCCATGACAGCTCCAACCAAATTGCTCTAGTGTTTCTTGTTCTTTTTAGGTTGTGAATCCTACACATATATAGGGGAAAAAAAAACAACAAAAAAAAAGAAGAAGAAAGAATTAAAATCGATACATTGTAGAATCTTGACATCCCATTAATTATCATAAAGTGATATTTCAAATACTTTAATGTCATAAAGTAATAAAAAATCTAAACAAAAAAAAATTTCATGCAAAATAAAATAACATAGACAAAGAACAAGTAATACTTTATGTCAAAAAACAATCACATCTCTAAAATTCTCATGAGTTTAGAATTTTTAGATGGTAAATTCATCAAGATATGAGACGTTAAAGGTATAAATACAAAATATAATTTACTTTTTGATAAAATTAATATTTCATCATATATATAAAATTTTAATTAAATGAGTAAAAAAGATATTAGAATAAAATTGATAATTAAAGTTTTTTCTTTATAAAAAATTATTTAATTACAATTTAATCATTTTTAATTTTAGTATTAAATTCGAGTTCGGGTTCAGGTGGGTCTTGAGATCGGGTTTTTTCGGGTTTGGATCAATTCGGATTTGGATTTTTGACTATTTAGTCAAATCGAATTTCGATGAATTCAGATTCAAGTTTTTTCAGACGAATTTTCAAGTTCAAATTCATTTTGCCTACTCTATGCATCATCAAGATTTTCAAATATTGAGTCCAGTCAGACCCCCAAATTAATCCACTTTCATCATACGATCAAAAAAATAAACATGACTCACGAGATTATATATACACATCAATTTTGGCCCCTTTCATAATACTACAATTTATTTTTTTTAAATGCAGTATGATTCAGCATGCCTCATCATTAGAGGTGGCAAAATGAACCCGAACCCGAAAATTCGCCCAGAAAAATCCGAACCCGCCCAAACCCGATTTGACCAAAAAGTCAAAAACCCGAACCCGAAAAAACCCGAACCCGAAATGGCCCGAGCCCGAAAGAGCCAGAACTCGAAAAGACCCGAACCCGAAATTATCCTAACCCGAAAAAACTCGAACCCTAAAAACCCAAACCCGAAAATACCCGAGCCCGGCCTGAACCCGAACCCAAATTTAATACTAAAAATAAAAATTATCAAATTGTAATTAAATAATTTTTTTATAAAGCAATAACTTTATTTATCAATTTTATTCTAATATCTTTTTTAATAATTTAATTAAAAATTTAATTTAATTTATATTATAATATATATATATGATAAAGTAATAATTTTATCAAAAATACAATTATATTTTGTGCTTATAACTTTAATGTCCCATATATTGATGAATCCACTATCTAAAAATTCTAAACTCATGAAAATTTTAGAAATGTAAATTTTTTTGACATAAAATATTACTTATCCTTTATTTATGTTATTTAAGAGCACCCTTATAATAGTATAATAGTATTTTCTATATATTAAAATTAATTAATAGCAATTCATTCATTTTAACTTATCTCTAGTATAATAGTATTTCTTATATTAAAAATAGATAAAAACTACTTTTAAAAAAAATGTGTTGCTCTTTGCAATATATATATAGTTTTCATAGGCATATTATTAAATTAAGTCATCAACACCATATTCAGTTGCCCAAGTCCGGATCAATCCGAAATATAGACCTCAAATTCTGCCAAAACCCGCTCATATTTGTAAATGGATAGTCCAAGCCCGTTTAGACCTCAAAGTTGAATGCCAGTGTTCGTCCCTAAAAATCTCTTATTTTGTAGTGAATATAAATTATAATGTATTTACATGTTGAAATTCGAGTTCATCAAATCAATTATTTTAAATATTAATATGATTAATTTATAATATATCATATTTTTTATAATAAATTATTTTAAAATTTTATTTTATATAAATAATTAATTTTATATTCTTTTGGTGCTAACAAATATTGATTTTAATAAATAAATATAATTAAAAATATCATATTATAATAAAAGATTATTTTAAAAATAATTATAAAATTATTTTAAAAATAATTATAAAATTATTTTTAAAAGTAAATATTTAAATTATGTAAAAATAATTACATCTAACATAAAATAAAAATGATGTAAAACAAACCCAAACCCGAACCCAACGGACCCGAACCCGGACGGATCCGAACCCGAACGGATCCGAACCCGAATGGACCCGAACCTGATTGAACCCGAACTCGAATAGACCCGATCCCAAACCCGAATGAACCCTACCCAAACCCGCCCAATTACCACCTCTACTCATCATAATCCAAGAATAACAAAGTTACATCATTGTCAGTTTGTCAACTACAATGTTTATTATGGCCACTCAACCGGAGAATTTAAATACTCACTGAAAACAACTGGTTTGATGTTGGCAGTTGGCTCCCCCAATCATCTAAAAGTTAGGAGAAAGATAATAACCCAAGCTGTATATAATCTCAGATCTTGCGAATTCTAATGACAGCTTTGACATCTCTGTTTACATCAAGAAACTAGTTAAAAATTATAATAGAAAGCATCAGCCGATGTCTGACACCATAGTTTACATATTTGATTGATCCATTTTCTATTGCTGACTTGATGACAATTTTAAGATATAAGTACAATAATTAAGATAGGCTGAGAGGAAGAACTCATAATATGGGGACCATTACAAGACAAGGAAAGTGGTTGGACAAATACAAGCATCTAATCTCTTAGCTTTGTGAAACTGATCTTTGACTAAATTTGGTGGTCCCCTTTCTCTATTGCTGTAAAATTATACTGATAGAAGAACACTGCTTTTGTCCCTTATATAAGAACATCTATGAAACCACATTCTTGCAACGTTTCTTTGCATTCAATCATGGTTGATTCACAAGACTACATCATTGTCTTCCTTATCTGGTTGATAACCATCATCTTTCTCCGAGCAATACTCAGCAAAACACGAGGCAAAACTCGTCTATGGACATTTGCACCTCCTTGGCCCTATACTTCATCAAGCTCTTAACAAGCTCTCAAACCGCTATGGACCTTTGATTTACTTCTACATCGGATCAAATCCTAGTGTGCTTGTTTCCTCCCAAGAATTGGCAAAAGAAGTTTTCAAAAATCATGAAACTACTTTCTTAAACCGGCCAAAAATGACCAAGCTTGATTACCTTACATATGATACTGCTGATATGGCCACGGCACCTTATGGACCCCTTTGGAAGTACATGAAGAAACTTTGCATGTCTGAACTTTTGGGGACTCGAACATTAGACCAGCTCCTTCCAGTTAGACGTGAAGAGATGAATCGATTTGTAAAAATAATACAAGAGAAAGCTAAGGCAGGGGAGACAGTTGACATTGGAGGGGAACTGATGAGGCTGACAAACAACATAATATTAAGAATGCTACTTAGCAAGAGGTTTTCAGGTAAAGAAGATGAAGCCAATAAAGTGCAGACATTAGTGAAAGAGATGACTAACCTTGGCACAAAGTTTAATTTGTCAAATTTACTTTGGTTTTGTAAAAATTTAGACCTGCAAGGGTTTAGGAAAAGGCTTAAGGATGTCCGGGACAGATGATATTCTAATGGAGAAAATCATATTGGAACACAAGGAGGCAAGAAAGAAGAATGGATCTGCAGGTGACACAGTAAAAGATGTACTTGATATTTTGATCGACATATCAGAAGACGAAAATGCTGAGATGAAATTGACCAGACAAAACATAAAAGCCTTTCTTATGGTAATGAGTACTCTTAGATGCATATGTGCAAAAACTTTTACATACACATAAACAGGAATGCACTCATGCATATTTTAGCTTGATCATGAAACACTCTTAACCATAAGACAAGACACAAACTAATTGAAGCCATTAACTTTTCGATGAAGGGAAGAAAATTAGGAAATAAGAGATAATAAACACAATTAATGCAGTCATATTTTGGTATTAGCAACTGTTAATAGTAGAGAATAGAAGACTGACATGTAAGAAATGAATTTTGCAGAATTTTTTGGGGGCTGGGACAGAAACATCTTCGGTTACTATATGATGGGGAGTAGCAGAGCTAATTAATCACCCAAATGTGATGGAGAAAGCACGAAAAGAGATTGACTCTGTGGTTGGAAGGAACAGAATACTGGAAGAATCTGACATAGCAAACGTCCCATATCCCCAAGCTATAGTAAAGGAAACACTGAGGCTTCATCCTGGTGGTCCATTAGTTATAACTTATAAGAGAGTTAACAGAAGATTGTATCATTGGTGGTTATGAGATTCCAGAAGGAACTAGGCTCTTTGTCAATGTGTGGGCACTTGGCAGGGACCCAAAGCAATGGGAAAACCCACTTGAGTTCATACCAGAGCGATTTCTTAGTGAAGAGTGGAGGCAAGGAAAGAACCAATTTTTGGATGTGAGGGGACAGCACTTCAGCCTGTTGCCATTTGGGAGTGGAAGAAGAAGCTGCCCTGGGGCTTCACTGGTTCTACAAGTTGTCCCAACAGTCCTTGGCATAATGGTACAATGCTTTGATTGGAAGGTTGGGGATGGAGCAAATGCTTGTATTAATATGGAAGAAAAAGCTGGAATGAGTCTCCTTAGAGTTCATCCCATAGTTTGTCACTCTGTGGCTAGGCTTTCTCCATTTCCATCAGTACGAGTGTTGTGATTTGTCTCATTGCAGAAAGGCTAGTTGTTGAAGTTTTCCACTGCTGTGGATGAAGCATTGAGATACCTCCTGGCTCAGAAACCTTCAGTGACTTTGCCTCAAGCATGCTTGTTTCTTCTTGGAATTACTACTATAGTACTATTTCGGTTTGCCGAATCACCCTTGTCAATAAACTTTCTCTTTGTCTTATGAGTTTAGGATGTGCATGTTTGTATCTCAGCTAGCATATTTCTTCCCCGTTTTTGGAGACCCAATAACGAAAGAAAAAGAACAACCAATGAGATGAAACTGTGAATTAACTCCAAAAACAAGTTCATCTCCTTGTTAAAGGATGGGGAATCCAATTGGTTTATCTCATATATCAGTGCCACCATGAAAAAGTTTTATTGAGGCTGCTCCATGAAGATATTGGCAGACTTCATCAGAACTAGGAATTTATAGAGAAGAAAAAAAAAGGGAGAATAAACAAATAAGGCCATTATCTTGTCCTTTCCCAGGAAACAATTTTAATGTCACCAATAGTATTGTGATTGGTCATTGGTGATCAAAGAGGACAGTCCAAAAGAAAATGGCACGTTATTATAAGAAAGAGTTTATAGAAAATATAGTGAGTATCAAAAGAACTTGAATGTCCTTACAGAATCAGTCACGCGAATTTGAAGAATTGTTTATTACTGTTTGTGTCAGTTCCTGTTTAGTTTTTCTTGCCTATCCTGAACACTTGATCAGCTTAAACATTGTATCAAAATGGCTAGAAACAACACCAGAGTGGGTGGTCAGGTTTCTCATTTCTAGTTTGCAGAAACAACTAAATGTAAGTATTAAAATATTGAAAGGTGATGTATGAATGAAATAAAAAATCGGTATATAACATTGAAGGCCTAACGGTAGCTTACGACCCTGTTAAAAAAAAAGAAAAAAATAAATTAGAATAATAAGATGAAAAATGTCATTATACGCAATGGCTGATGCTTAACTTTTGACCTTTTCAAACTCGCCACTGACTCATTCATGGCTATCCTCAGCATCATACTAGGAGGAACAAAGATTAACACCCAAAATCCAAATAGAATAGACATGGCAATACTGAACACGACACGATTGCACGATAAGAACACGACATGGGAAAAATAACTAAAAACACGATATGGCACGAAAAAATAACACGAACACGACACGAATTCACGAATGTCTCAAGATCCATCTAATACGAATTATTATCGTATCAAAGTTTATATAAATATAAAATACCTTAAACACGATTATGACACGACAAAATATACGAACACGATACGAATACATAAATTACCAAGTCTGGAATATGGATAAAAACTCAGCAATTAATGGAGGTCTAACATCCTCGCACTTATATAAACACCTCTTTCAAACTAAAGGCTTACATCACGTCTCCCACCAAGCCCAAAGGCCTTACAAATCATTGGATACCTCCACCTCCACCTCCACCTCCTTACACTAATACCTTAAGCTCTTCATAAAATTTCATCCAAACATGGACCTTAACTGGATTTGAACCCGAAAAAATCAATTAAATCATTCAAATTTATATTCGATCTAATCTCATTTTGATTAAAAAAAAAGTCAACAACCTGAGTTCGATCAATTCGAAATTTAAAGTGGCTTGAATCCAAAATGACCCGAATAATTAATTCGAAATGACCCGAACTTAAATTATGCATAATTTTATTTTTAAAATATTAATTTAATAAAAATAAAAATTATAACTCATATTATTAATTTATTTTAATTTTATAACTTGTAATTACCATTTTGGAATATAATAAAATATGCAATTATCATTTGATATCTATAAATTGATCCTATATTTATTTTCTTCTCTCTATGTAAAATAATGTAGTGACTATATTATTAAAAAAATTAATGGAGAAAAGAGATTAGAATGTGAATTTTGAGACGTGAAAAAACACTTTTTTTTAAGGTTTTATAACGTCTCCAGAATACAACAAAATCATAAATGTTCCAAGCAGAATAATGAAAATGGCATAATAGAAAAGTCTTTTTTATAGACAATGTAAAGTTACATTTGTTAATAACTTATTTTTTTGCATAAGTTGTGTTCTTACACAACAACTATTTAGATAATTTTTACATAACAGCTCTTTTAATGAGTGTTGTGTTTTTTCATCACAACTATTCTAATGCAACTGATCAAAATAATTTTTCTCGATTTAATTATAATTTAATTATTTCAAAAAACTAAAAAATAAAAAAAATAAAATTAATTGCAAACCAAGTGTCTATCTTTATGTTAATAACTAGCAGCCCACTAGGTGAGCTTAGTAGCATATTCGGTCCTAGCACTAAGCTCAATTGTCTAATCTAAAAGGAATATTTTATTATATACTCTTTATTGTTGACTTTTTTAAGTAATGGGGTGTTAGATTCTAACAATATTGTAAACTACAAACATGTATATGTACAGATACAACATAAGACTTATGATTATGCTGTTATGATAATTATTTAATCATGTAATTAGTTGAAATATTTTGAATTGTTATTGTTCTTTAGTAATTTTTTTGTTTGTTAATGAAGGAAATTATTAAAATGATTATTTTTAACTATATTCAATGTTTTGATCAATGTATGTGAACAAGAATAAATTCTTACATGAATTTGAAGAGATATTATATTAGAGTTTGTGAATGGATGTTCATTTCAAATGAAATTGAATAATATTTTAAGAAAAGAGATTTATTTATATTAGTGTAAAATTAAGTTGGTTTTATACATTTTTATAACTTTTTATATGATTTATATTTTAAGAAACCGATCTTGGATTTAACAATATAATTATACTCATAGTGTACGTAAAATTTCGAACCGATCCGATATCTCTATCATATCGATCGAAAATGCTGTTTTTTTTAATATATATTTAACGGTTGAAAGTTTTTTACATTAAACAGTTTAATAATTAGACATTTTTAATTTACTTAAAACTTGGCATTCATGATTTACATGAATAAAATATAAAATATGATGATCAGATTAAATAAATATGAATCATATAAAAAATTAAGAAATTGTTTAAAACTAATTTAAATCTAACTAAATGGATTCTCTTAGAATTTTAATATACTACTGGTAGTAGGGATGGCAATGGAGCGGGGCGGGGGCGGATTTTGTAAAATCCGCCCCCGCCCCGCCAGTGACCTACTCTGCCCCGCCCCCCGCCCCGCTCCACCGTGGATGTTGGATTTTCAATACCACTACCACCTCCATGGATGTCGGTTACGCCCCGCCCCGCTCCGCCCCATCTGATTTTTATTAGTTATTTCTAATTTTTTTCAAATAATAAAGTTCTCTTATGCAAGTATAAAGACATCTCTAAAGCATCTCTAAAGCATGTCTAAAGACATCGGTGAGATCTCGATGAGTTCGCTTCGGACACCTCTTCAAGTGATCATGCAAATAGCTTGTTCCACTCTTAGCTTTGCCACCAAGCATCCTTTTGCAATAATTGCATATTGCTTTACATTCCCCATTAATATTCTCTTTCTTGAAGTGCTGCCATACAATTGATTTCAATCTTGTTGGATCATATACAGAAGAAACATCATCCATTGGAACTTTTTGAACAAGAAGATGTTGGAGTTGGAGTTGGAACCCCGCCTATTGGTGATGGAAGTTCTGAATTAGGTGATGTTGAATTAGGACCACCAATAGTTTTTGATGAATTAGACTCGCTCTCCATGATAACTTTTTTCAAGCTGTTATCAAAAAAAAAAAAAAAAAACATCAAATAAAGAAAGAAAGCTAAAGATTGCACATTAGCTTTTAACCATAACGAAAAAAGAAAAGGAAAGAAGGAAGGAAGAAATGCAACAGACATGCACCCTCTGACATTAGAACCTTACGCTTAAAGAATCCAAGAACCGTTGTTAATAGGGAATGGTCCTGTCCTATAGAAACGAAACAATGGGAAGTTTATGGTCACATTTTTTAATTTACTAAGTTGAATATTGAATATGGGTTCTCACATTTTTTATGGTCACACGTTATTAATTTATGTGTTTATAATATTATTGTCATTATTAATTTATGTGTTTATAATATTATTGTCATTATTATTAAAAGATAAAAAGTGAATCGGGGTCTTTTTCCTAATGTTGTAAATGGATATAATTATGATAAAATGCAACTTAGTCTGTCAAATGTAAATGGAAAATAGAGAAAAGTTTCCAATTGAAGGAGTCATAAATTCATTTGTTTTTTTGTAGTTTGACTAAAAAAAAAATGTAATTTATATATAACTGGAACCCAAATGTTGAAGACAAGAGAGCAATTCAAAGTAAAGTAATATGATAGAATGAAGTTAATGGTTTCTTCAGAATTTGCTATAATAATTGCAGAAGATATTGGAGCAAGTTGAACGCCGAGATGGGACGGTGGCATGCATGGTGGGGGCAGGTAAAAAGATTGACAGCTACAATTAGTAAGGCAAAAGAACATCCCAACTCTTTCTAAAAGGACATCCAGGGCATTGCCCTGCCCTCTCCACTCCTACAATAATCACTTTTCCTTGCCTTTCCTTATCTCTTTGGATTGAACAGTCAAACAACCACCTCTCATAAGTGCAAACCACATACTTAAATCTCATTAGAAATATGAGTCCACAAAAATCTTTACTATTTAGTTAACACTGCCCGAAAATGTTAATGACATTGCCTCAATACTTCACTTAATTTTTTGATTGGCTTAACATCGCTAATAATCACCAAAATTAAAGCTCCAACAGGTTTAAGGGTGTCAGCAGGGATATAAGAGGATACCAAGCTTTAAGTAATTATAACAAAAATAAGCTAAAAACTAAGGTTGAAGGATACTGTCCATATTTTTTATTGACCTTAGAAATGAATGGATCAGGACTCAGGTTTTTTTTAATGATAATCAAATCTGCAAAATAATTAGAGAGTTAAAGCAAGTTTTCAAAGCCATGAAAGCTTAATTTCTAAACTAGGTCCACCTCTGCATATGATCAAATGGAGCCAAAATAAAATATAAAAAAAAAACTCACCAGCACCACCGGACAAAGTTGTGTTTTTACACAAAGCAAAGCATAAACAGCATCTTTGGGTACCTACAAAAGCGACAATTCATTAAAGCAAAGAAGAATAAACGTAGAATTAAAAGCTGGGGAAGTTCCAAATTTACAATTTTATGGTATTTACAATGCTTTACAGAGTATTTGAATTTATCAAGAACAAACTCAACTACTCAAGCTGCGCTAGAATGCTTAATTTTCTTCGACATACAGCAGTTTTCTAAAAAACAACTATCCAAGCGGGCCTCAAAAATCTTCTATAAACTCTAAAAAGGAGTAGTTAAGGAGGGCTTTTCTTGTCAGAGAAGATCCAAGTAGAAATAAATGCCCCATCACATAGTTAGAAAAGCTGCTCCTCTAATGGACAAATTCCATTGAAAAAAGTATTAAAACTTACAACAACAACAAAAAAAGGGCAATAGCATGGAACATCTCAAACATTAAACAGTTAACCTACCTGGAGCCTCCTGTTTGCGTCGTAGATAAGTGTCAGATTACCCAAATAAAAACACTATGGAAAACGAGGATAGTACCAAAATAAAGGGATTTTTGATCAATTGGGAAATAAGCGGCGGTGGAGTTGTAGAGACAGAGAAGAAGTAAACATATTAGGTTTTTAGGGAAGGGTAAAATAGTAATTTTACTAGTCGGGGCGGGGCGGGGCAGATCTGGTAAATACTGCATTTGCTCCATACCCGTCTTTCAAACAAAAAAAACCGCCCCGCCCCGCCCCGCATCCATTGTTCAAAAAAAAAAAACCTCTCCATTCGGATCGGATCGGTTCGAAATCCATCGGTCGGTTCGGGTTTTGCCATCCCTAACTGGTAGGGACTAGGGAAGGGAAGCCAATGGGGAATAATTACAACCTTAATCAATCTTTTTGGTCTGAGCCATTTCATTATATTAATCTTTTTTTCTTATTAATTTCTTATCTTGAAAAGTTTACAGATCTTCAATTCCTTTATTGAAAATTTCTTTGTTTTTGCAACTCTATTGCTTCATTGGATCCAATGTGATGATGCTTTTTCTCAAATTTTACAGGGAACGTATGGTTGATTTATCAGATCTAATTCTATTGTGCTTTTTCTTCACAATCTAACCAATTTTTTTTTATCAAAAATCTGATCTTGTTATAGAGTTTTTTTTTTTTTTAATTTATTACTAGGTTGTTGTAATTAACTCAGATTGTGAATAATTTTTTCTGGGTATTTCTAAAAAAAAAATGCAATTTTGAAATCTGGGTTTTCCTAAAAAAATGGTTACAGTTAATCTGGGGATGCTTCATTACATTCTAGACCATGTATATGGTGCATTTATGCATAGAACAAAGATAAGCCCACCATTTTTCTCAAAAGGGTGGGGTGGAACAAAGCTTGAGCTTCTGGAGAGATTGATAAGCCAGCTGTTCCCTGATGTTGAAGGCCAAAAGTGGCCTCCAAGCTTGATCCAACCGATTTGGAAAACAGTTTGGGAGACCAAAAGTGCTTGCTTGAGAGAAGGTGTGTTTAGGACCCCTTGTGATGAGCAGTTGCTTAGTGCATTGCCTCCTGAAAGTCACAAAGCAAGGGTTGCTTTCCTTGTCCCAAAATTTGTGCCACCTCAAAAGATGCATGTGTGGTTCACCTTGCAGGTATAACGTATTTCTTTTTAGCCTTTAGATAAATCGTGCACTTTTAGTTTTCTTTGATTGGTTAATTGTGTTGGTTGTGGAGATTTTTCGCCATTGAAGTGGAATTTAATTTATAGCACCTTGTATTTTAAGTAGTTTAGTTTAATAAGTGATCGCATGATCATAATTAGGAGGTGAAGTGGTGAACCTTAGTTTATTTATGTTTACTTATATACTTGGATAATGCAAGTTGATTGCTTTTTACTCTTGGTGTGAGCTTAGAATGAATCATCTTCTACATGGTGGAAATTGAATATTTAGGCTTAGTTTATTTCTGCTTTATTCAGGATGTAAATTTGAAATAGATGCCCGTATTATGTCTATTTACAGTGATCAACGACCTTTGGTTGGTAAATGAGAATGTCACCAGCTTCCTCTGTTTGTTAATCGGGTCTTGTGATGGTGGTTTGTGACCAGCTGTATATATTTTAAGTTTTAGCACATTTACTAGGTTTTTTTATTGAGATATAGCCAAAAAAACTAAAATACCGTTGTTTTTGAATTAATTGCCAAAATCCTTTTTTTTTTTAGCTGGGAAATCGCCATCTCCCATGACGATTTCCCAACGTTAAAATTTCAAAAATTGTAAAAAACACCAAGGGAAATCGCCATGGGGTGGCGATTTCCCTTGGTGTATTTTGCAAATTTTGCAAATTTAACCAAGGGAAATCGCCACCCCGCATGGCGATTTCCCTTGGTTAAATTTGCAAAATTTGCAAATTTGATGAAGGGAAATCGCCATGGGGGGTGGCGATTTCCCTTCATGTATATATTTTTTTAAAAATTAATAAACAAAAATTAAATTTATTTTTTAATTTATAATTTTATTTTTTAATTTTAAAAATTATAAATTAAATTAAAATATTTTTTTTATAATTAAAAAAATTCGTAAGGTATATTTTATGATTTTAAATATTATGAAATTTGTTTTTTAAATTTTGTTAAAATATTAAAACAAATTAGATAAAAAAAAAATTGAATTTGAAAACCGTTGCCTTCCGTCCCCCTCCCCCCCCCCCCCCCCCACACCCCCCACCCCCCACGCACCATTTTTCTCTATAAATATCTCTCTCCCTTCCTTCATTTTTTCATTCTTCTTTCAACAATTACATCTCTTTCTACCAAAAAAATTTCTTTCTACAACAACTTTTTTTTTTCTACAACAATATTTAGAAATGGCTTCATCATCACTATTGAGGTTACAAGAAAATCACATATCGGAGGTTATATTTAACGAGGTAAGTAAATTGTTATAATATTATTTGTATTACATTATACATTTTTAGTTATTTTTTATTGATTAGAATTTTGTAAATTTATAGTTTTATTGTTTTATATTTTTTATATTTTTGATGTTATAATATTCAATTATAGTTTTATCATTTATTAATTACTATTGTTTTTTTATTTCATAATTATATAATTATTTATTTTTTATATTGTTTAATTTTTTATTATTATAGTTATTTAATTTGTTAATTATTTTTGTTTTTTCATTTTATAGTTTTATATAATTTTAATTTTTATATTATAATGGTCTTTTTATTATTATATAGAATAATAATTTTGTAATTATTACTGTTTTTTTATTTTATAGTTTTATATAATTATAAATTTTATATTATATTATTTTGTATTATTATAGTTTTATAATTGTTTAATTAATATTATTTTTTTATTTTATAGTTTTATATAATTTTAAATTTTATATTATATTATATTATTATTGTTTTATAATTTTGTAATTATTATTGTCTTTTAATTTTTAATTTTATAGTTATTTATTTATTATATAATTGAATTATTTAATAATTATATAAAAAAATTGAAATTTTTTATTATTATTGTTTTGTTATTTTATAGTTTTATAGTTTTATTTATTAATTTTAAATTGTTATAGTTTTATAATATATTAATTTTTATTATTATAACAGGAAACTCGTCGCGTGTTACGTTCGAGGAAATTTACATTGGAGGACCCGCATCCATCTATTATCGACCACTTAAGAAGAGCCGGATTTTATCACGTAAGTCAAATTCGACGATTTTTTATACAACCCGACTTAATCAGTGCGTTGGTCGAACGATGGAGACCCGAGACGCACACTTTTCATTTTCCATATGGTGAATGCACGGTAACTCTCGAAGATGTTGCGCTGCAACTTGGACTTCCGATCCATGGCGATGCAGTTACAGGCGGAAGCCTGCTAGATTGGAATGAAGTGTGTCAAGATCTATTGGGCTCGGTACCTCCAGATGAGTATGTATCTGGCTCAACGGTGAGACTAACTTGGTTGAAATCGTTTCAAAATCTTCCATTACATGCAACCGAACAACAGATACAATATGCTGCTAGAGCATATATTTTACGTTTGATTGGAGGATTACTGATGCCTGACAAATCGAGCAGTCGGGTACATTTAATGTATCTTCCATTGCTACGTGATTTAGAGCATGCGGCAAATTATAGTTGGGGTTCTGCGTGTTTGGCGGTTTTGTATAGAAAACTTTGCCGGGCTACAGTTCCAAAAAGCCATGACATAGGTGGATGTTTAGTGCTTCTACAATCATGGGCTTGGTATCGGCTACCATTTCTTGCTCCGCGCGTGGATATTTCGGCTGTATACCCCCTTGCAAGCAGGTAATAATCTTTACTATTTTATTAATTTTGTACGAACTTGTATTTTTATAGGTCATTAAGATATTATATGCATTTTAATAGGTGGAGTAGGAGTACGAGTAGATATTTTACAGAGACTCTGAGCGATCTTGCAAGTATAAGAGTACGACTAGATCGACTAGGATATGATAAGGTAAATATTTCGATTGTTACATTGAAGTTTTTTTTTTATTTAATCCATATGAAACTAATAATTTGTAATAATTATTCGCAGTTTCTGTGGATGCCATATTCCTCGCGTGAAATTATGGCATGCCTCCCATCGGATGCCTACAATAATTTCAATATATGGAAAGCAAACACAGCATTGATATGCTTTTCATATGTAGAGTGTCACCAAACTGACCGGGTGTTGCGACAATTTGGGATGCAACAACCAATTCCTGCAGCCCCGGTGAACCTTGATAAGCTTCACAAGATCGACATGCGTGGTCGTAATGATGAATTCTGGCCTGCGAAGCATGAACATTGGATCCAATGGTGGAATATACGTTTTCAACGAATTTCGACAGGTTACCCGATTGTTGGTAATAATTTCAACCCATCTGCTGATTACATAAGATGGTATAGAAATGAAGGTCGGCCTTTCGTTTGTCCACCGTCGATGTATGAGGATGTTAGGAGTATGCCATTTACCGGACAAACTTCAGCTCCAGTCCCTCCTACACAGGATATGGATGCTCCTAGACAGGATATGGATGCTCCTAGACCTCGCCGACAACGTGGGCGAACGCGTCAACCGACCTCATCGGAGTTCACAGCACCGAGGATGTCATTTGATCATCCTGAACCTGAACGGGATCATGGAGTACCATCCAGTCATCGTTATCCGTAAGTCACCCCGGATATGACGTTGATGAGTGTTACCGACCATCACCGCCAAGAACGAGGTTAGATGACCAGCTCCCTATCCTAAGTCCAAGTTCAGCATATCTAACATCAATGTATCAGTTTGGAACCCCTTCGTCAGCATTTGATGGTACATCATTTATGGGTGCATCTAGTAGTCAGGTTCCCGTTATGGGTGAACTAGGTGTTGGCTCATCCAGCAGTGGGTTTCAAATTTTTGATACGGAAGAAATGACTGATGACATACAACCGGAACCAGTGGCGGTTATAGCAAGAGGTCGTGGTGGACCGCGAATACGTGCCACTGACGAGGTTGAACGACGGGTGCAACCACCACGCACTAGAAGAGCTCGATACTGTTGCTCTACACCACGCAATAATTAGAATAATTGTAATGTGTTTTAAATTTCTAATATATAAATTTATATGTTTTGCATTTCATGTTAATTATTTTAAATTTGTTCGGAAATTAATTGTTATATTTTATTTTAATTTATATCTTAATGTTGTTATTTAATTTTAATATAATAATCCAAATTACATGATAAGTTGATTTTCTTTTTTTCATTTTAATTTAATTTCTTTTTAAATTTTAATAAGAAATAAAATTTTAATCATAAATTAAATTAAAATTATTTTATCAAATATCCAGTTTTAAACTGTAACAATCTATACTATTATTAAAAACAATGATTAAATTGATGTCACGAGTTAATCGAATACCAACTCAAAAAAAATAATCAAATTAAAAAAATTATTTTACGATACCAACTTAAAAATAACTTCTTTATTTAAAAAAGTGACTCGATAAATTTCTTTAAAAAAAATTTATTTACATTTTACATCATTAAATTATTTTTGATATAAATTAAATTTTCCTTTTTATAATATTACAAAATTATAAAAAATACAATTTTTGATATAAAAATTTAATAAAAAATATAATCTTCTTTTTAAATTTTAATAAGAAATATATTTTTATTTTTTATAAAATTGTAATAATAAATTAAATTACATTTTTAATATATATTTAAAAAAAATAAATAACCAAACCTATAAAAAAATATTTTAATTTAATTTATAATTTTTAAAATTAAAAAATAAAATTATCAAATTAAAAAATAAATTTAATTTTTGTTTATTAATTTAAAAAAAATATATACATGAAGGGAAATCGCCACCCCCCATGGCGATTTCCCTTCATCAAATTTGCAAAATTTGCAAATTTAACCAAGGGAAATCGTCATGGGGGGTGGCGATTTCCCTTGGTTAATTTTGTAAAATTTGCAAAATACACCAAGGGAAATCGCCACCCCCCATGGCGATTTCCCTTGGTGTTTTTTATAAATTTTGAAATTTTAACGCTGGGAAATCGCCACGGCTAGAAAAAAAAAATAGCGTATTTTGGGAATTAATCCGAAAACAACGGTAGTTTGGTATTTTTTTTTTTGGCTATATCTCAATAAAAAAAAAACCCATTTACTATGGTTTTTTTTAAAAGATTTTGATGTTTTTTCTTTTCTTTTTCTTTTTTTTTTCCTTATGCTGAAGAGCCACTTAATAATAATATAGGCTTACATATAAGCAAGACAACGCCTCCAAGTTGATAGCTGAATCACTTTTCTTCTTTCTGACAGATTGGTTAATAAATTATGCACTTCATGACATTCATTTCCATGAAAACTGGGGAAAAAATGGAACTTTTCGGTATCACTTTTTGATGGTTAAGTCTGCATAAGGTTTGTCTTGTTGTTATATGTGGATGCAGTTATCAGCCTATGAAGATTTTCATGCACAGTCTTCTTTATTTATATTAACTTACAGGAAAATCCTGCAGCCATCATATGACAGGTTTACAAGAAATAATATACATGGAGAAGAGGAAAAAACCAAATAAAGAAAAATAAATTTAGGAAAATAAAGCCAAGCCTACGTGCTATGACCAATGTTAAAAAAATTTAAGATCTTAAAGAAGAAAAGAAAATGCTTAAGCAATAAACAGTGGATAGTGAATTTCCAAGCAAAAGTCTGTCTAAAGTATACATCAACACCCTGAAATGCTCTGTATCTTTCATGAGTATTAGTTCAAACATGACAGTGCAGTCATCCAAACAAGACATTTGATTTGATTGCCTAAAGTATATATATATATCTCCCCATCTACTCAAGAATTCAATAACAGGCGTAGGAATAATTTGGTGAAACCCAAATGCATGGAATGCTGAACAAATTCATTTAGTACATCTGCATTCTGTTCTTAGTGATTTTATCATCCTTTATCCATTGTTATCCCTAGATAATGACCATAGCCTTGGTGAGAACAAAGTACCTTTTGGCATGAAAATCGTGATTTCTTTTTCTATCGCAGCAAGAGGTCTTATACAGTTGCTTATGCTTCTCTGTTTCATTCCTAGTTCTTCTCTTTCTTTTCTAATTTGTCCTCCACAGTATAAAAAGATGTTGGAAATGATTTCACCTGGCCTACAGCTGACTTATTGGGGACGTTTATGTTGGAATATGGCTCAATATGGCTCAAAGTCACCTATGGTGGCTTACCACCAATAATGGAGCTACCACTTGCACCACTTACACCACCAATAATGGTGGCTACTTTAGCTACCACTTGCAATGTGTACTCAAGTATGATAGTTGGTGGAAGGTGGCTATGGTGGCTGCCACTTGCTTAGTGTTCACACCTTGATATTTTGGCTATAAATAGCCATGTAGAGTAAGAGAGAAAAATTAGTGTGAGTTTAAGAGTTGAAGCAATTACTCTGTGTTTATAGAGTAAATTCGGTATTGTGTGAGTTGTGAGTTCAGTGCTTGTATTGCACCTTGAATTCTGTATTTGTTTGTACTCCATCTCCATTAATACAAAGCTTCAAGCTCCTCCTCCGTGGATGTAAGCACACTTGCTGAACCACGTAAAAATCTGTGTTATTTCAGTGTGTTTAAATCGGTTTTAGTAATATCTATTCGCTTCCGCACAACAAATTGGTATCAGAGCCCATTTTTACGTAAAACCGAGTTTGTTCGATTCTGTCCGTTTTTTCAAAAGTGCTCCAATTTGTGTTTTGAAAATACCAGGTTGAAGAGGTCGTCGAGAGGAGTGCAGCAGAATCAACCGGAGCGCCAGAAGCCTCCGCACGCGCCCACACGCGCCGCCAGAAGAAGCGCCCACGCGCCGCACGCGCCGCTGGAGGTTGCAGACGCGTGAAGACCACGCGCACCACGCGCCGCACGCGCCATCCAGAGGTTGAAGACGCGTGACCTCACGCGCCCCACGCGCCCCACGCGCTGCCGCACGCGCCCCACGCGCCGCCGCAGCTCCGACCAACTTTTTCGGGCTATTTTTGAGCCGTTTCCGAACACTATTCCGAGACTTTTCCGAGCCAGTTGAGCTAAACCGAGTCTATTTCGAGCCACTTGCAGAATATTCATCGTGTGTCCAAAATTTACACAGTTGGACCCGTTCCTGGCTATTTCGACTATTCTGGACTCAACCGCGGCATCCGTTTTTCCATAAAGGTAACGGAAAAACTCTGAGTTGGTAATTTTGTTTTATTACCATGGCAGAATCATTAGAGACAACTGAAACAACCAGTAGCGCACCATCAAGTTCTTACAACAGAAAGAACTCGATGACCACTGCAAAGTTCGAGGTGGAGAAATTTGATGGCACCAACAACTTTGGCATGTGGCAGTGCGAAGTTCAGGATCTGTTATTCCGAGAGGGTTCATATATCGCTCTGGAAGACAGGCCCAGAGATATTTCGGAAGATGACTGGAAGTTTGTCAACCGTCAGGCTTGTGGCACAATCCGATTATGCCTAGCCAAGGACCAGAAGTACTTTGTCATGAGAGAGAATAATGCAAAAACTCTCTGGAAACAACTCGAGGACAAGTACATGACAAAAAGCATGGAGAACAGACTCTATCTGAAGAAAAAGTTGTTCCGCTTCCAGTATAAGCAAGGTATCTGATAACTCGTATAATTATATAGTTTTTAGTTATGTTTTATTATTGTTTTGTGTCAAATACGAGTTATTATTGTTTAGTCTAATTGTGTTTATGATCTTTTATATTTTTATGTATTTTGGTGTTTTTCACAAGTTTCTTTGAGTGATTTCAGATTACTAGAATTAAGGGCAAATCCAGTTCAGTTTCAGTTCCGACACCGTTTGCCATATCAGCTATATCTCGAGTTTCACTGAAGAAATAAGGCTGAAATTTGTATCCATGCAAAGCTAAGAGGCATATCTATCTTTTTCATGTTTTACACTTCTTAAAACGGAGTCGTTTTCCCTAGCGAAATCGACCATCAAGTTGGCTGATGTGCAATGACGTCTGTGCTGACATGTTTTCGTATTATGCCCATATCTTCTTATCCACATCAGAAAATGAGCTGATTCCAACGGCTATGGTTCCGTAACTGATAGGGGAACCTTTGTCTAGAAGACCATGTGATCAGATCAGGCCTCCAATATTGAAGAAATCGACCATCAAGGTGGCTGATGTGCAATGACGTCTGTGCTGACATGTTTTCGTATTTTGCCTATATCTGCTTAACCACATCAGAAAATGAGCTGATTCCAACGGCTATGGTTCCGTAACTGATAGGGGAACCTTTGTCTAGAAGACCATGTGATCAGATCAGGCCTCCAATATTGACGAAATCGACCATCAAGTTGGCTGATCAAAATCGTCATATACCTACCTTTGAAATTTGTAAAGCTTGTCTCTTGTCATTTAGCCCTCCAAAATGTGTATAAATAGAGGGCCTTGGATGATTGTAAGGGATCATATTGTACATAGGTAGGATATTAGCCATTTTAATAAAATTCTCTAAGTTTTCTTCTTCTTTCTTTTCTCTAGTTTTCTTTCTTTTCTCTAGTTTTCTTTTTCTTTAGAGAGAGCAAGAGGTTGGATAATTAATATTCTTCCTCTTCTTCTTTCTTTCTTTTATTTTCTTCTTAGATTCTATTTAATTTTATGTTTATGATGCCTATGCTAGGCTAAACTTCTATTTGGTTAAGGGTGATTTCAAAGCCCTAGACATGTTTTGTGATTGATTTTCAGATTCTATCTATCATTAATTTTCTATCAAAGTTGCTTATGTTCTTCTACAAGAATTGTTCATGATGTTGTCTAGATTTATTTAGGTGTACAACTAGATAGATCTTGATAATTATCTATTGCTAGTTTAGGAGTCTTGATCCGTGTAATTGTCTTGATTTCCTATTCATAAGTGGCAATTTGTGATTAATGATTATGGTCAAGTTTTCAATAATTGCAAAGTGGAACATAACCTAAGTTGAACAATCCGAGCTTATGTGTTTGTTGCTTAGATCAACCTATCTTTCTCATCATAAAGCTGCCATTAAATTGAATTTAGAGAGCTTATTCTAGGTTGTTTGATGGTTAGAGATTAAATAGAGAGCTTGTTCTATTTAACGACAAACTAAGGAAAGATTGGGGTAACAGAGCTTGTTGTTATCTACGGTTGTTAACTTTGATAGTTGGTTGATATTGATAGATCTGAAATTGATTCTTAATGATGTCTAGTGGTGGAGAATGAAACCTTAACCATATTTTTCATATTTGATTCTTTTTACTTATTTGTTTTCTTACTTTTAGTTTGCTTATTTTTTATATTTATTTTTATTGGCTGGTTATACCGCCTAATTTGTATATTAACTTTGTTTTATTTTTATTGGCTGGTTATACCGCCTAATTTAGTATATATATTTTTATTGGCTGGTTATACCGCCTAATTTAGTATATATATTTTTATTGGCTGGTTATACCGCCTTGCATCTTATTCTTATTATTTACTTTAGTTTAAATCTGGCTTCAAAAACCCCTTTTCTTTTATTGTTCTTGAATTTAAGTTTTAAACTATTAACTTATAAACTAAAACCCAATCCCTGAGGACTCGACCCTTGCTAACTACTATACTTACAATTTATCTTTTTAGTGCAAGGTTAAATAAGATACACTCTTTTGGGTGCATCAGTATCACCATGCAGGAGCATCTAGTAAGTTTTAACAAAATCCTCGCTGATCTTGAAAATCTAGATGCAAATATCTCTGATGAAGATAAGGCTCTTACTCTGTTAAATTCCTTGCCTGATAGCTATGATCATTTAACCACTACACTGTTGTATGGTAAAAATGAGATAGAATATGTTAATGTTAGTAATGCTCTGGTGAATAATGAGTATCGAAAAAAGGATCAGCATGATCACCAGAATACTGCACCAGAAGCTTTAACTGTGTACAGAGGCAGGACGAACAACCAAGGAGCCGGAGAAAACAAGCGAGGTAAATCCCGTTCAAAGAGGGGATCATCAAAAACACGACTTTCAAAGGACGAGTGTGCCTATTGCCATGAGAAAGGGCACTGGAGGAGAAACTGTCCTAACATGAAGAAGTCGACTGTGAATGTAGCTCAAGAATCTGAGGGAGAGGAAGACTCTGCATTTACGATTTCCACAACAACACACTCTTCAGATCAATGGATTCTGGATTCCGGATGTTCCTACCACATGTGTCCGAACCGGAAGTGGTTCTCAAACTTCAAAGAGTTTGATGGAGGGATTGTCCTTATGGGCAATGACAATACATGTCACACTAGAGGCATCGGAACGATCCGACTAAAAATGCATGACAGTACAATCAGACAACTTACAGATGTAAGGTATGTCCCTGATCTCAAGAAGAACCTCATATCACTGGGGGTCTTAGACTCAAATGGTTACAAGATGACCATTCAGAACGGAGTCTTGAAGGTTGTACGTGGAGCATTCTTAGCCATGAAGGGTTCTATGAAGGGAAATCTGTATCTCCTTGATGGAGAAACTGTGACAGGCAGAGCAGCAGTCTCTCACAACAATGGTGGCGATGAATCCGACACTTCTCGACTTTGGCACATGCGCTTAGGGCATGTTGGAGAGAAGGCCTTGCAAAACCTGATAAAGCAAGGTGTACTGAAAAATGCCAAGACTGGAAAACTTGACTTCTGTGAGCATTGCGTCCTAGGCAAGCAAACAAGAGTCAAGTTTGGCACTGCAATTCATCGTACGAGAGCGACATTGGACTACATTCACACTGATGTCTGGGGGCCTTCCAAAATTGCTTCATTGGGAGGTAAACACTATTTTGTGACCTTTATTGATGATTACTCTAGATATGTTTGGGTTTATACTATGAAGCACAAAGATGAAGTTTTAGATATCTTCGTCAAATGGAAGAAGATGATCGAAACCCAGAGCGGGAGAAAGCTCAAGAGACTAAGATCTGACAACGGTGGAGAATACAAATCAGATCCACTGAAGGAAATCTGTCAGAATGATGGGATAATCCGACACTTCACTGTTCCTGGCACTCCCCAGCAGAATGGAGTTGCAGAAAGGATGAACCGAACTTTGGTTGATAAAGTTCGCTGCATGTTATCCCAGTCGGGCTTGAGCAAAACATTTTGGGCGGAGGCTTTACTGTACGCCTCCCACATTATCAACAGACTACCCTCCACTGCAATTAATGGGAAAACTCCCATAGAGGTGTGGTCCGGACATTCTGCTACTGATTATGATCGGCTTCGTATTTTCGGATGCCCAGCATATTTTCACGTAAGTGAATCAAAACTGGATCCTAGAGCCAAGAAAGCTGTCTTCTTGGGCTTTAGTGAAGGAGTAAAGGCATTCCGACTATGGAACCTTGAGTCAAAGAAAGTCATCGTAAGCCGAGATGTTGCCTTTGACGAATCTGTAATGCTGAAATTGTCAACTCCAGAGAATGTGAACCATGATTCTCTAAAGCAGGTGGAGTTTGAATCAGAAGATGCTGGTCAACATTCCGATGAATCTGAACCAGAATCTGATGACACCTTAACTGAAGTGGAGGAGTCATCACCGGAAACCTTTCAGCAACCTGAATCTATTGCCACCAGCAGACCGAAAAGACATATTCGGAAACCTGCTCGGTACACAGACATGGTGGCATACGCCCTTCCAGTAATTGATGATGATGTCCCGATCAATTACAAAGAAGCTGTAAACAGCCCAGAGCATGCCCAGTGGAAGGAGGCGATGGATGAAGAAATGACATCACTTCATCAGAATCAGACTTGGAAGTTGGTTCCACTTCCAACACTCAAAAGATCAATTGGGTGCAAATGGGTCTTTGCCAAAAAGGAGGGTGCTACCGGCAAAGACAGCATCAGATACAAAGCCAGACTGGTAGCCAAAGGCTACGCTCAAAAAGAAGGAATAGACTACAATGAGGTATTTTCACCTGTTGTTAAGCATGCATCTATTCGGATATTATTGGCTTTAGTAGCACAGTATGACCTAGAGTTAGTTCAACTTGATGTAAAAACTGCATTCCTCCATGGTTCATTAGAGGAGGAAATTTATATGACTCAACCAGAGGGTTTTAGAGTCCCCGGTCATGAAGATTGGACATGTAAGTTGAACAGGTCTCTATACGGTCTGAAGCAGTCACCGCGACAGTGGTACAAGCGGTTTGACACCTTTATGTTGGATCAGAAGTACACACGCAGTCAATTTGATCACTATGTTTATTTCCGGAAACTCCAAAATGAATCATTTATCTACTTGCTTTTATATGTTGATGATATGTTAATCGCATCTATAAGCAAGGTGGAGATCGACAGGCTGAAGGCTCAACTGAGCTCAGAGTTCGAGATGAAGGATCTTGGAGAAGCTAAGAAAATTCTTGGGATGGAAATCAGCAGAGATAGAAAAAATGGCGTGATCAAATTGACCCAGGCTCAGTATCTGAGCAAAGTACTTCAGAGATTTGGCATTAATGATAAGACCAAATCTGTAAGTACTCCTTTAGCGGCACATTTCAAACTCAGTGCATTGATGTCACCAAGTACAGATGGTGAGAAGAGACAGATGGATCATGTTCCATATGCCAATGCAGTTGGTGCCCTAATGTATGCAATGGTGTGTACGAGACCTGATATTTCACATGCTGTCAGTATGGTAAGCCGGTACATGCATAATCCTGGTAAAGGCCATTGGCAAGCTGTGAAGTGGATTCTACGGTACATTCATGGTACTGTGGAAACGGGCTTAAAATTCGAGAGAAGAAAAACTATTGATAAGCATCTTGTCGGATATGTGGATTCAGACTATGCTGGAGATCTTGATAAACGTCGTTCAACTACTGGTTATGTGTTCACCATAACAGGAGGACCAGTAAGTTGGAGATCAACTTTACAGTCAACGGTAGCTCTGTCTACAACAGAAGCAGAGTACATGACTGTAACGGAAGCTTTCAAGGAAGCAATTTGGCTTCAAGGACTGATTGATGATTTCGGGATAGCACAGGAAAAGGTAGATGTTTTCTGCGATAGTCAGAGTGCCATTTGCCTAGCTAAGAACCAAGTTCATCACAGTCGGACCAAGCATATTGATGTTCGCTACCACTTTATCCGAGAAATAGTAGATGAAGGAAACATTCTACTACAGAAGATCGGGACTGCAGATAATCCTGCAGATATGCTAACAAAAATAGTTTCTGGGATCAAGTTTCAACATTGTTTGGACTTGATCAATGTCTCTCGAGTTTAAAGCACCTGAAGGAGAAAGGAGGAAGCTCTGATCAGTGAAATCTCTCTGTGGATTCTCGCCAAGTTGGAGATTGTTGGAATATGGCTCAATATGGCTCAAAGTCACCTATGGTGGCTTACCACCAATAATGGAGCTACCACTTGCACCACCAATAATGGTGGCTACTTTAGCTACCACTTGCAATGTGTACTCAAGTATGATAGTTGGTGGAAGGTGGCTATGGTGGCTGCCACTTGCTTAGTGTTCACACCTTCATATTTTGGCTATAAATAGCCATGTAGAGTAAGAGAGAAAAATTAGTGTGAGTTTAAGAGTTGAAGCAATTACTCTGTGTTTATAGAGTAAATTCGGTATTGTGTGAGTTGTGAGTTCAGTGCTTGTATTGCACCTTGAATTCTGTATTTGTTTGTACTCCATCTCCATTAATACAAAGTTTCAAGCTCCTCCTCCGTGGATGTAAGCACACTTGCTGAACCACGTAAAAATCTGTGTTATTTCAGTGTGTTTAAATCGGTTTTAGTAATATTTATTCGCTTCCGCACAACAGTTTCGAGGTTTTACATGTTTCTCTCTATGTTATAGGGAAGTGGGAACTGCTTCCTACTCTCAAATAACAAAATATTGACATATTCACTGGATTCCACGTTCTTGTGGTTGTGGTGCTGCTTCATTTACATGTGTACAAACTTTTGTTTGTTTGCCATACCCGTATAAATTTGTTAGCTGTTACTTCCCAGATTATTTATGTGAGAATATTTTCAGTTTAGATGTATATTTTAATCTTGTAACTATTGCTTCAAATTGAAAATCATTTGGGTTGTGAATTTGATATTTAGAACTCATCTTTATTGATATAAAATTTAACCTCATTTGGCAGGCACAGGAGACCATACATTTGAACGGAGATTGCGTCTTGGTGGACCATTATTGAAGCAAAAACATTGCAACTATGGTGCTTGAGAGGTTGGAGTCCTTTTTGTGTCCTCAACTACTTTTAGAAGCTGAAAGCAAAGTTGTCTTCTTTTACTTATTCATTTAGGCTTTCTAATTGATATAATTATTTTTGTAGCCCTTTCTATGGTCAAAAACGTCCTATGCTGCAGCGTGGTGCAAAACTCTTGTGTGTTAGTGACTTGCTTATATTAGGGAGAACGACCATTGAAGAGGCACGCAGCCTTTTATACTGGTTAGACTCTGAGGCAGGGTTTGGCAAGATGGGTGTGTGTGGACTTAGCATGGGTAAGAAATGTCAGTCTTGTGGTGCTTTTAGTCTATTCCTATTTTCTTGGGTTAAACATATATTGCCCTTTGCTAAAAACTAAGTTATATGGCAATGTGAAATATATAGTCAGCTTTCTTTCTGAAACTGGGTTGCCCACACCCTTAATCAGCACATCCTTCTTAGAGTTTGATGCTTTTATGGAATTAGGGGGAGTGCATGCTGCAATGGTTGGATCACTGCACCCCACATTCTGCTGTTGTGGCATTCTGTGAGGGTATATTGAAGGATGGCACTGAGAGAGGATCTTGTAGCAAAAGAGGCTGCAATGACTCTGGAGGAGGTGAGAGAACGAATGCGAAATATACTGTCTCTATGTCACACGCTTTCCAATTCCCAAAAACCCTAACGCCATAATATTTGTTGCTGTAAGTACCATATCTTTGTCTGAAAAAATGGGATGTTGCTTGAGAATATTGATAAGGAGCTTCTTGAAGTTATTTTTTGTTGATTTTGTCTAGGAACTACTTTTTTTCCTCTTGTTTGCATGTAATCTACTCTTATCTATGGAAGTGAAGCATCATTGTGGATAATATTTTTATCTTCTGCTTCATTGTTTCTTTTTTCCCAACTGCTTCTATATTCATGGTTTTAAGAGTATGGTAAAAGTTCTTACCGATGAATTTGTAACGATCAAGCCTATCACAGTGTTTTAATGGATGAGATATGTGGGAAGTAGGATTATTTCAAAGTTTAGCATGTCTAGTGGTATATTGGATTATTGGCCCTATGAATTATGATGTGTTTTATCACACTCATTTCTATTAATATATACATGTCAATTTCTTAGGTGATATATATGTTAACATGTTGAAAATCTTGCATTCATTGAAAATTTAATTTTGATATTTTAAGCTTCTTTTTTTTTTTTTCAACATGTTCGATTACTCTTTATTTTTAGTGTATAGAAGTCTTCCATAAAAAAAAAAGTTTTAGAAGTACAATAGAAAAGCAAATTTTTTTTAGAATGCAGTTTTTATACGTAAAAGATTTAATACAAAAGATTCAACACTTGATTTCTTTTGTATTTAAATTTCCAATTTGCAAACAACTTAGTTGATGTAGTTGTCCTTATCCTGCAGTCCATGTAGTTGATTGTTGGAATCATCCATGTTTTTCTTATTTTAAGGCCCACTAATCAGTTTTTCCCCCTGGTAGAAGGGGGAGGTGGCATGGGTAACTCCACATATTGTAAATAAACTCACAGGATAATCGAACACCTATATATATATATATATTTACCATTCTTAGGCTTTAGATGGTGCTACATAGATCCCAAAATTATCTCTTCTAGTGCTTAATGCTTATGTTGCTCGAATTTTTTATTTTTTTTGAAGTATTCGTATCTGACACATTCAGAACATGGGTATAGAGATATGATTCCCAAGGACCCTCTAAATACATGAAAAAACATACTTGTTTTAGACGTATACCCGTGTCCGATACTTACACCCGAGTCCGAGTAACATAGCTTAATGCTCTCTTTATAATGGTCTGCTAGAGTCACTTCTCGTTATTTAACTGATAATTAATTAATTGTGTGTTTGAGGATGATGGTTACATACCAAAGCACTCTGTGGTGGAGCTTCAAAAGGCTTGGCCTGGTTCAGAAGTGAGATGGGTTACTGGCGGGCATGTGTCATCCTTTCTTCTCCATAATGGTGAGTTTCGTAGGGCAATTATTGACGGGCTTAACAGATTAGAGTGGAAGGAATCTTCCTTGTAACACTGCATCAGTCAATTCCCTGTGAGGAAATGACTGCATTTATTTAATTTCATCACACTTCACTTGTAAAATGGATTATAGGCTAGCAACTTATATTTGACAGCACCGCCATAAAGGAAAAGAGAAGGGCAGGTGTTTTGTGAATAATTTATTTCCTCTTTAGGTGTTTGTAAAGTTCACTAATTTTAGGGGGAAATATAATGTTTTTTATTTCTTAAGAATAATAAATAATAAAGTGTCAAATTCCTCCTGGTTCTACTGTTCTATATACTGTACTGAGCTCATTGTGGGCTGTAGGACTATAGCTCCAAAATGAGAATCTGAGCCCATATATTCCTAGGCTTTAAAGCCTACTGCCTGGGGAAGAGGAAGCAATGGGTGTGCATATCTCGGTTCTAACCGAGATAACCGATTGACGGGATCCAATTTGATTAAAATAGGTTGGTTAGGTCGGTTTAAGTTAGTAATCGATTATTGATGTCGTTTTTTTTAGGTTAAATTGGTCGGTTTTTAGTTAATGATTTGAGTAACCGAATCGATCGAATTAATTAATTTTAAATATTAAATAAATATATTTTTAAATATATTTATAATATATAATTATATATATATATTTATCCTAACGGACCAAACCCAATCCAATAATACCCAAATCCAACCCAATCAGTTTTGAATTTTTTAATCAAAATAATCGATAAAACTGACCGAATTAAATCGGTTCGATTAGATCGATTCTACAATACAATTCAATCAATTTTCGATTATTTTTTAATAAAAATCGATTAAATTGATTTTCGATTTTTTTAATCAAACCGACCGATTCCTCTATCCTACATCCGTATCTTCTTTTTGTGCTGCATAATCGTTTCAAATCAGCCTGGGAATGGCTCGTATCTGGACTTAGCTTGGCTACTCTCAGTAAAATTTAGATTTTGGATTTACTCCAATTTTTTTTTTTTTTTTCAGGGACCAAGACCATACGAAATTCCGTTGTTATAATGAAGACCCTTTTAATAATTCTGGAGAAAAGTATTTTGCGCGGCTCGAGATCCTGAGAAAAAATATTTGTACTGCTCGATAAAAAACCTTTTTAAATCCCAAATCTGATTTCTCTGATTCTATAGATCTGATTCCAGAAAATCATACGAAAAAAATAACTCTTTCCTACAGCTATAAAAGAAAAACCTAAAAGCCTATAATAGTAGTGAACCTTTGTGATGTTTAATTTTTTCGTAAAATTCTTCCATCCCGCTTTCTCTCAGAAGGGCATCTTTCTCTCAACCTTCCTTTCATTAATTGACCCAGATGAGTTATGTTTCACTCCACTACTGTCATGTAGAGGCTTTTCAGACTTATGCTCAGTTATTGTTGCTTTTCGTTGTCAATTTTAAATTTGGAAATTTTATAATTACTTCTCAGTATATGTTTGGGCTTCTGATTAACTGATTTCTGCTTTGTGTTTGAAAGGTACTTGGTGATATGAGAGTAATGATAGTGCTGCTTTGGATAACCTCCTTACTTGACCCAGATGAGGTATAGTTCACTGAACCACAATCATATAGAGGATTTCGGAATTTCCTGCTCAGTTACTGTAACATAAAGTGATGTTTATTTGATAGTTTTAGATTTTGGAGTTCTTTTTCGGGGATTTCACTTTAGAGGTTTGCCAATTCCAGTGTGTCAGAAGCTAGTACTGTCTGGTTGAGAACCTTTGCTTGAGGGTCTTTCATTTTTCTTTTGTCTGGTTAATGCAATCTCTGCCATATATGCAGAGAGCTGTAGCCGTAAGAAATTTAAAATTGTCTACTTTTGTGAAGATTAATTTAGATCCTTATGGCAACAATTGCTGCTGCTACTTTTTTGCTACAACTACTGTGCTACACACTGCCTCTCATCTTGGCCTCGATGGTTAGGTGCTTAGTCACTTCAACCGAATCAAGGTTCGAGAGCTGGTAAAAAAAAAAAAAGAAATCAAAGGAATACAAAAAAAAAAAAAAAAAAACTGCTGCGCTACAGTTTACAGCAGTGGATTTTTCTTTTTTTCCCCGAATCATTGCTCTTAGACCAAGATTCTTAGCCAAACTATCGATAATTTTGATTCTTTCCTCTTTTAATTCCTTTCTTCGATTGATGATACTACAAGTAGAAGTTCCTGTTATTGGATGAAGCTGGTATCGACATCCAACTTAGCTCATTGGTATTCCTCTATCCTGATTGCATACTTTTTCAGTGTGCTGCAGAGTTGGAATGGCGCAAAGAAAGGATTCTGAAAGATCTCAGATTTTGTTTTTGCTGATGTAGTATGGCTGGCTGCATGAAAATAAGAACAAAGTGGATCTCTCAACCTTATTTTTAGTTACTGAGACAAATTTTATTTTCAATAGAAAGTTAATACCAGGAAGGATTGATTCCATGAACATTTTTTTTTTGATAATTTTAGGTAATGGCCCTAATTGAAGATTTTATGCTTGTGTGGCTTCCCGCTCCAACTGTTTCTCTCCAACCACCTATAGCACTCAGCGTTGGACGTATTTCTAAGTTCTTCTATCATTGTCCTGATAATGCCTTTCAGGTTATTATTAACTTAATTGTTTTGAGTCTTGACATGTAACTTTTTATCTATTAGTGCAATGTAAACCACAGAAATTCCTTATCTTTAGAATCCTCAATTCAGGTGGCTTTGGCGGGAACATTTTGTTCATTTTTACAGAGAATAGGTGCAATAGTGGTATGTACAAACGTACTGTGGACCAACAGCATTTAATCTAGCAATCTCCCTCTTTGCAACCTCTCTTTAGGCTCTAATTTTTGAAGCGTCTTTGTGAAGAAGCTGAATCCAAATGTGCAATGACAAATCCAACACATATTTTGTATCGGTACCCGTGTTGTATCATGTTGACATGGTTATGACCCGTGTTGTATCATGTTGACATGGTTATGACATCTTATAGTGCGAAGTCCATGTAACATAAGGTAGGATTAGGTATTTGTTGCTGAATTAATATTTTGCAGTTCTCATTTGGCTTCCATGCCGTTGGCATCTTTTTTCTTCAGGTTGGTGTAGGTGTCACAAATATGTTGATTAATGCAAGAAAGGTTTTTGATAAATCTTTTGCAGGCGAAGCGGATGATGTGCCTATATTATCAACAAGTGTCGTGTATGGTGTGTACATGCAAGTATCGAGCAACCTTAGGTAAGGAAAAGGATATATACACTTACCTAGTACACTCATTTCATACATTCACATAATATGTAAGTTTTCAAAATTTTATTATAATTAATAAAAGTTTTAATACTTGTCATTTGAATCCCTAAAATAAAAAAAAATGAGTGAATAAAATGAGTGCATGTAATATACCGGATTGTCCCCTAAGATAATCATAAGCTTTATGAAGTCTTTAATTTAGTATAAAAGCATACACCCCGGAGTCGTAGTCTCAACACTAAATGAAATTTAGCTGTCAGTGTAAAATTGATGGAATGGTTGCAAAGCAAAGAACCACTTTATATACCTCTTGGGATGGCATATACTAAAGGAATTGAGAAGTCTAGAAAAGTTTGGTTAAAGTATCTATATAGTCAAAAGTGCATTTTAATCTTTATACTATAAAAATGAGTAATTTAATTTTTGTACGTTTGAAATTGATGCAAAGAAGTAAAATTGATAACTGTGTTAATGAAAAATTGTTTAAATGTTGATGTGAACATGTGAAATTGACAGAATAAATAACTTGAAAAAAAAATTGATGACGTTTTAAATTTTTTTGTTCACGTGAAATTTAAAAGCTAATGATGACATGTTTTTACGTGTAAATGAGAGATTTGGGTAAAAAAATTATGTTTTTTTAAATTTTATTTTAGTAAAAAAATTTGACACGTCATCTTTTTTTTTCATGTCAATTTTTTTTTGTTAGTTTTTTATATTCATGTTAGGGTTTTTCATTAACACTGTTATCAATTTTATTTTTTTGCATAAATTTTAAACATATAAGGATTAAATTACCTACTTTTATAGTACATGAATTAAAATACACTTTTAACCGCAATATAAAATTGTTTAAGTACTTTAACCAAAAAGTTTGCATGACAGTTGGGACATAGTAATTTGATGTCTCAGTGTGTAAAGTTGGTTGCGTTTGATGATAAAGTATGTACTACTTTGTTAAATAGGTACCAAGTACTTGCAATTTGCAACACAGACCCAAAAATGATGTAAGATCAATGTTTAGTGCTTAAATTAAATATCCAGACAGAAATGAGGAAAAGAAAAAAAATTGATCATATTAGACACACTCTCGAAAGTTTTCTTCCATAACTAAATCTTAATTTCAGCAATCAATAAATTATCTTTCTATAAAATAAAAAATAATTTTACTTGCCTTGGAAGTCGAAGTGTCCATGGCCGGATTTGGATCGGGTCGGCCTATGTATGGTATCTATACCATATATGTTTATTCAAGTCCGACCCGAAATATGTGCTTAAAATTTTGCTTAAGTCCGTCTATATTTGTAAATTGATAGTCCAAACCCGTTTAAATCCGATCATATTAATTTTTTTCTAAAAAAATTAAAAAATATATATTATTTTTTATTCAATCTTTAATGATTTTATTTTATTTTATTAAGTTCTTAAATATGGATAACTTAATATATTTTTAATGTTTATATTATAATATTATATATATTTAATTTTTATATGAAATAGATTACATAATATAAAACCTTGGGCTTTGAATGTGCTTTGAATGTAAGAGTCAAGGTCCGGTCCATATTTTAAACGGTTTTATTTTTTTGCTCAAACTTATTTGTCGAGTCTAATATTTTTTTTCAAACTCTTCTAAATATGGGTGAGCCTTTGAATTTGGTCGGGTAGCTCGGCCTTTGTACAGGTCAACTTGTAAGTATTAATCTTATTATAGATTTGATTTTTAGCATCACACACCAGGCATGATTCCTTGGTTTCCCATTTTCTCTTATCACAATAATAACACTCTTATTTTCTTCAGTAAATAGAGAAACAGGAGGGTGAGAGAAGTTTTTCCCTTTTTACTCTAAATGTTTTTTTAAAAGTAAAAATGTCTTTACAATTTCCTTGTACATAATTTCAATTTTTGTTATTTTTCATCTACAAATTATTTTTTCTCATTATATCATTTAGTAAATATTTATTTTTAAACATCATGTTTTTCAAATTTACTTTAAAAAGAAAAAAAATATTGAGAAAAAGATAGTGAAGGGGGAAGTAATCTTCTAGGTATGATCTTTATGTCGTAAAGATAATGTAGATACTTGATTTTATTTGGATTTGTTAATAAGAGATTGAATTTAATTTCGCAAGTTAATTGTCGTAGGATTATTACTAGATCTGGGAGTTCGAATTTGGATCGATTTCTGTCCGAAAAGTTTCGGATTGTTGGGTTCCAATTTAAGTCTATTAGGTTCATTTTAAAAATCTTTGGGTTTAATTAATTGGGCCTTTAGTCCAATGGATCGACCCATGTGATTATTACTAATTTTACTATTATTATTATTCTTATTTTTTCATTTCGAGAAAATAAAAAAATCAAAAAAAATTTTGACAAATTAAAAATAAATTGAGAAAACAGAATCGGTGAAGATTTTGGGTGATAAAAAAAACATGTTGATTTTGATACTTTGAACCCAAGAAAAATTTGAGGTAAAAAAGCAAATTTTTGGGGAGTGAAATCTGCAAAAAAATCAAGAGAAATACCTTCAAAAAATCAAGCGAAAAAAACAGAAAAAAGAAAATCGGATTTGCTTTGGCAGATTTGATTCTTGAAGTCTGAGGTTTGGTTCTTTTTGAGAAAAAGAGCTAATTTTTTTCTTTTTCGATTCTGTTGAATGGGTTCATAAAAGTTTTACTTCTGATTTTTTTTAAAAAAGAAGGGAAAAGAATTTTTGAGACACAAGTTTTTGAAAATAGTGGTTTTAGAACTAGGTTAAGATTTTAAAATATTTTTTAAAAATAAGGAGAATTTTTTTGAAAATTTCCAATTTTTGGCTACCAAAGATGTTTTCGGTGCCAGTTGAATTTCCCGATGCTGAAAAATGGGTCTTAAAGGTTAGGAGGTTTTGATTTTAAGAAAACAATAATTTTTTTTTTTAAGAAAACTAAATCAGAATGAATTTAAAATATATTTATTATTTAAACTTGAAGTTGGGTCCTGCGTTACCCGCTCAGGTTCATGCGGGTCCTAACCCCACATGTTACATCTTTTACTCTCTTTTTTTAATATTTTTTTTTAATATTTTGTTTTCTTTCAAAAAAATTTATGTATATTTATCTATTTTAATTAATTTATTCTAACTTTTTTTATGCATTCTACATTTCTACTTGTTAATTATTTTTGAGAAAAATAGCTAATTTTTTTCTTTTTCGATTCTGTTGAATGGGTTCATAAAAGTTTTACTGTTGATTTTTTAAAAAAAAGAAGGGAAGAGAATTTTTAAGACAAAAGTTTTTGAAAAATAGCGGTTTTAAAACTAGGTTAAGATTTTAAAATATTTCTTTTAAAAATAAGAATTTTTTTTTGAAAATTTCCAATTTTTGGCGACCAAAGATGTTTTCGGCGTCGGTTTAATTTCCCGATGCTGAAAAATGGGTCTTAAAGGTTAGAAGGTTTTGATTTTAAGAAAACAAAGAATTTTTTTTTAAGAAAACTAAAATCAGAATGAATTTAAAATATATATTATTTAAACTTGAAGTAAGGTCCTGCGTGACCCGCGCGCGTTCACGCGGGTCCTAACCCCACATGTTACATCTTTTACTTTTGTTTAATATTTTGTTTTGTTTTCTTTCAAATTTTTTATGTATATTTATCTATTTTAATTAATTTATTCTAAATTTTTTTATGCATTCTACTTGTTAATTATTTTATTAATTACCTTTTGTTTTAATTGATTGATTTTTTTAGTATAAATTTTTAATATAAGTTTTATTATTCTATTGATTGTTTATTTATGCTTAGTATGGATTTTATTATTAATTGATCGTTTATTTATTTTGTTTTTTTCTTTAGTATAATTATTTATTTATTGTGTTTATTAAAAATTAAAATTAGTTATATTTTATTTTATTTATTCATATAATATGTTTCCTTTATATAATTCTCAATAATAAATTAAACTCAAAAATAAATTGAGACTTTTCGAGAATGAAATTCAAAGCGACACGAATAGGTGATGTCTAAGAAATTTTTAGGTGAGAACAATTTTCACAAGATTTCCAAAATGGTGAAAAATTTTGAGAAAGATTTTCAATACAAAAAAGTTAAGATTTATTTTTGTATAAAATTAAAATATGATTTAAGGAAAATCAAATAGTTATGAATATTTTATTAAAAATTAGAATTAAGATGTTTCCCATAATGTATTAAAATAAATCCGACGACGGAGTCTCTTTGAGGGAAAGAACGGTTTTTCTTAAATACTCTCGAGTTGAGAAAAATTTTAAGATATCTTTCTAGAATAGTGGAAAGAAATTTAATTTTTTATCCAATATTAAAAATTAGAATAAAATAATAAACTTGAATAAATTAAGATAACTTAGGATAAAACATCATTTATTTAGGTTCAATATAGGATAACATAAGATTAATTATGTACTATGTCTAGATAGGTGTTGTAGGAGTGCTAATCGTTCTTTGTACGTAACCGTATTCTCGAACCTAGTTCTGAAGAAGTAGACCAAAACATATTCTTTTAAGGTGTTTTAGTCAAGTTTAGAATAATTTTAAAAAGGATAGATTCATATAGGTGCTTAATCATACATAATAAAAAAGATTAGTGGCGACTCAATAATATACGTTTAGCATGCTGAATTTTTATTTGGCATATTATGACAGATAGCGTGAGATGTAAGGGTTTTTAATCAGTAAAATTGACATCACATCATCGACTTACACAAATACTTTTTTTGAGATTATTGAGTCGTGCAATGATTTTTTAAAGATTATTAATAGGCTATTGACTCTACCAAGGAAAATCCTTCGATGCTCGTCGTTAGATTAGTAATTTTTAGTATAGTTATCTAAATCGAATTGGATATTGTATGATTTAAAATTTTGGATTTTAAGTTAATTGATTCAATCTTAAATCATTCAAATAAATATTGATTTAAAATTTTTGTTTTAAATTATTATAAATAAAATTGGTTAGAAAATAGGTCGAAACTCACTTTAGATTCAACTTGGTTTTAGGCTGATCTGGCTTGGTTTCAGGTCGATCCTAATTGAGAATAGGAGAGAATCAAATTGGGAGAGAGATAGAAAAAAAATAAAAAATATGATTTGTTTTAAAAATTAAAATAATAATTTTTTTGTTAATACACGTGGCACATTATGTGGTGTCATGTGTCAAGTTTTCATTGGATATATAACCGCATTATCTAATATTTAATGGTGTTATTGATAGGTATTATAAGCACGGAGTAAAATTTTAATTACCAAAATAGATATTTTTACGGTAAAGGTACTATATTAAAAAAGTTTATAAACTTTAGGGTCATTTGTGACATTATCCTTAAAATTAAATTAAATTTAACTTCATTTCGACTAAATTTTTTTAACTCATTTTTCTAACAATAAAGTTAAACTAGGTCTAAATATCATTTGGATCCTAAATCTTAAACCTTAAATCCTTCTTAGGCTTAAAGCTTTACTATGTGCTATTGTAGTACCTGTCAGTAATACCATTAAATATTAGGTGTGTGGTTTTGTATCCAATGAAAACTTGACACATGACATCACATAACATACCATGTGTATTAACAAAAAAATATATATTATTTTAATTTTTAAAAAGATAATATATATTTTTCTTTTTCTCCCCCCTCCCTCCCGATTCTCTCCTATTTTCGATTTAGGATTGGCTTGAAATCTAGCGTGAGTTCCGACCTATTGTTTGGCTAATTTTATTTATAATAATTAAAAAAAAATTAAATCAATATTAATTTGAATGATCCAAGATTGAATCAATTGACTTAAAATCCAAAATTTTAAATCCATCAATATCGAATTCGATTTTGATAACTATGCTAAAAATTACTAATTTAATAGCGGTTATCGAAGGATTTTTCTTGTTAGAATCAATATCTTGTTAATAATATTGGAAAAAACATTGTGCGACTTGTGATATTGGAAAAAAAATTTGTGTGGCTCGATGATGTGATGTCATTTTTACCGATTAAATATCTTTACATTTGACGCTATCTTTACTGCATAAAGATCCTTCCTCGAAGTGTACTTCCCTCTTCACTATCTCTTTCTTAACCTTCGTTTCTTTCTTGGGTAAGTTTGAAAAATATATTGGCCAAAGATAAATATTTACTAAATGGTAATAATGAGAAAAAATAATTTGTAAATGAGAAATAACAAAAATTAAAATTATGGATCCTTAAGGAAATATTTAGAGTAAAAAAAGAAAAACTTCTCTCTCGCACTTCTTCCACCCTCCTGTTTCTCTTGTTATTGAAGAAAATAAGAGTATGTTATTACTGTGGTAAGAGAAAATGAGAAACCAGTAAATAAGAGTATGTTATTATTGAGGTAAGAGAAAATGAGAAACCAAGGAATCATGCTTGGTGTGTGATGCCAGAAATTAAGTCTATAAAAAGATTAATGCTTACAAGGTAAGTAAAATCCTTCTTTTAATTTATAGAAAGATAGTTTATTGATTGCTGAAATTAAGATTTAAATTATGGAAGAAAACCTTCGAGTGGAATATTGGTCCTATGAATTATGATGTGTTTTATCACATTCATTTCTGTTAATATATACAAGTCAATTTCTTAGGTGATATTTGTTAACATGTTGAAAATCTTGCATTCATTGAAAATTTAATTTTGATATTTTAAGCTTTTTTTTTTTTTCAACATGTTTGATCACTCTTTATTTTTAGTGTTTAGCAGTCTTCCGTTAAAAAAAAAAAGAAAAAAGTTTTAGAAGTCCAATAGCAAAGCAATTTTTTTTTTTTTTTGGAATGCAGTTTTTATACATAAAAGATTTGATACAAAAGATTCAACACTTAATTTCTTTTGTATTTAAATTTCCAATTTGCAAACAACTTAGTTGATGCAGTTGTCCTTATCCTGCAGTCCATGTAGTTGATTATTGGAATCATCCATGTTTTTTTCTTATTTTAAGGCCCACTAATCAGTTTTTTCCTCAGGTAGAAGGGGGAGGTGGCTTGGGTAATTCCACAAATTGTAAATAAGCTCACAGGATAATCGAACACCTATATATTTACCATTCTTAGGCTTTAGTTGGTGCTACCTAGATCCCAAAATTATCTCTTCTAGTGCTTAATGCCTATTTTTTTTTTTTTAAATATCCGTGTCAAACGCATATTCAGCACATGAATATGGAGATCATTCATGGAAAAACTTAAAATAAATCAAACATACTCGTTTCGGACACATACCCATGTTTGATACTCACATCTAAATCCGAGTAACATAGCTTAATGTTCTCTTTATAATGGTCTGCTAGAGTCACTTTTCGTTATTTAACTGATAATTATGTGTTTCAGGATGATGGTTACATACCAAAGCACTCTGCTGGAGCTTCAAAAGGCTTGGCCTGGTTCAGAAGTGAGATGGGTAACTGGCGGGCTTGTGTCATCCTTTCTTCTCCATAATGGTGAGTTTCGGAGGGCAATTGTTGACGGGCTTAACAGATTAGAGTGGAAGGATTCTTCCTTGTGACACTGCATCAGTCAATTCCCTTTAAAGAAATGACTGCATTTATTTACTTTCATCACACTTCACTTGTAAAATGGATTATAGCAACTGATATTTGACAGCCACCCCCATAAAGAAAAAGAGAAGTGCAAGTGCTTTCTGAATAATTTATTTCCTCTTTTTTTTTTTTATCTGAATTTATTTATTTATTTCCTCTTTAGGTGTTTGTAAAGTTAACTTTCACTAATTTTAGGGGGAAATATAATGTTTTTTACTTCTTTAGAATAATAAATAATAAAGTGTCAAATTGCTGATAAAATTTTTGCTCAATTTTGAATTTGAGAGTTAGGGATTTTGTGCTATCACAACTTGATTTAGAGCAGCCATCCTTAATGGATTGGCCTTTATATTTTCTCTTGGAGATCAGAAAGATTTTCCAACCTTTCATGTTCTTTATCTTACTTGCTGATGAAGGGGGGCAAATTTGTGTCAGTTGTATTACAATACTGCCTTTATATTACTTACTTTTCTACTTGGTTCTCTGATCCCTTCAGAAAATTCATGCCCACATTGCAATGTAAGAGCAAATCATTTTTGGAGAAACATAACTTTTGCAAAGCTGCACCTTTATTTTGTGCTTTTTTTTTTTTTCCCTTATAGCGGAATCAAATTACAAGCAAATTGAATGTTAAGATCATCTGCCAAGATGTGCTTATTACAACTCTCCCAACACTTTCGTGCATAATCAAAGCCCTAGCTTAGTGTCTCCACCCTTACTTACAGCTTTCAAGTGGAGCACCGCACAAGCACCGGTTGTGAAAATACGTGGAGTAATCGAAACTCTGCAACCGCCCTCCTACGGGGATCTGCCCACACAACCTATTGTAACTCACATTCATGAACTGCAAATCCAGGCCAGTCAACCCTGCAGGAATACTTCCGAAAATCTTGTTATGATTCAGATCCAGCCTTGCCAAACTCTTGGGAAACTGCGCTTTAGATAGATCAAATTGGAAAATATTCCTTGAAAGATCAATTTCAAATGTCGTTTTGTTCGATCCAAACAACATTGAAGCATCACCTTCAAGCATATTCCTCGACAAGTCAATGGTGTTGAAGTCCATGTTGCCTAAAGAGGCAGGAATTGTACCAGAAAGTTTATTATGAGACAAGAACAAATATAGTTCTTTGCCAGGAAACATACCAAAAGATTCTGGTATTGAACCTGTCAATTTGTTTCTATCCAAATGCAAAGCACCAAGATTAGGGAGTGAAGAAAGGGAGCTTGGAATAGATCCTGAGAGGTTATTAAATGAAAGGTCCAAGTAAGTCAAGTTCTTAAGTTGGCTAAGAAAATCTGGTACTGAACCAGACAGGTTTGTCCAGCTCAAGCGAAGAGTCTTGAGGTTCTTGAGCTTGGCAATGGAAGGTTGTATGGTACCATTGAGGTTAGGAAGGTGTCTGAAAAGAAGAGTTTCAAGGTATGGAAGGTCGCCAACTTCAGCTGGGATTTGGCCTGTGAGACGGTCATCAGAGAACATGGTGAGGGAAATGACTCGGTGGGTGTTGAGATCACATTCAAGACAATACCAATCACAGCAATCTGTTTTTGGGTCCCATGAGGCCAAGAGGTAAGGGTTTCCCAAGGCTTTTTTGATCTGGAGCAGGATCTTCTTGTCATGAGCGTTGCAGTGTTCTGACAGAGAAGGTGAAAAGAAGGTGGAGAAGAGGAGGAAACAGAGAAAAACTGGAAATATCTTCATGTTTCAGGGCTATTTGCTTCATAAGAAATGTAGTGCTGAAAAAAATCTGATTTATAGAGTGAATCAGGCTGGAATGGTGGGCCTAATTTGTCCATGTGCGGATAGGGTTCAGCATTGATATAAGTTTTAGACAGCTAAATGGAGTTGAAAAACTTGGTTCCAGTCAAAGCAGGAGCGCAAACTTTTTTTTCCCCCATTGATTAAGACTTTAAAGAAGTATGAATGATGGTTCAAAATCAAGTCGCCGCTTTACAATGGCAAGAAACTACAGAACATGATCCAGTCAAGTCAACAACGATGGCTTCTTATTCTGTAAGAGCAGCTGGATTCATATAAGCTAGTCAAGGTCGCTTTCGTACAGAATTTGGAAATCTCATTGCAAATAGTAATATTTTAGTGTCCTCACTTCCTCAATCCTCATGTCCCGGCCACTACCACCCCTTTCACCACATAAAACCTTCCTCAGTTGTTTTTCATAATGTTCATTTTACAGACATGGCATCCTTGGCTTCACGCTATCCACCTCCTACTTTGTATTATTTATATACTTTACACTTTCTACATCTCACATGTCAGGATCTCTAATCAGGAAATCCTCCTTTCTGACTTTTTAACTCCATTCTATTATTGGTCAAAGTATTTAAAAGATATTGTATTATATGTAAATTAATCTTTATATTATAAAATTAAATAATTTAATTTTTAATCTTTTAAAATTGAACCAAAAAAGTAAAATCAGTAACTGGGCTATGTGAACCGTTAAAAAAATAATATGGCATCTTTTAAAATGTTGATGTGAATGTTAAATGTTGACGTGACACTAATAAAATATATTATTTTAAAATGACGTGAACTAAATAAAGCTTTATTTGGAGAAATCAGAGAAAAATGCTTGAATCCCAATATAGTAACATTTGCAATAACTTGGTTATTATTTAATCCACGTCATTTTAAAATAATATATTTTATTAGTGTCATGTCAGCATTTTAATAGATCTTAAATGCCAAATCATTTTTTTAATAGTTCACGTAGTCTAATTATTGATTTTACTTTTTTGTTTTAATTTTAAAAAATTAAAAATTAAAAAATTTAATTTTATAATATAAAAATTAATTTACATTAGATTATATAGTATAAAAATCTTTCTAAGTATTTTGACATTCTATTATTAGTTACAAGTTACAACATTGAGTAGCAGCTCACATGATCCTTGCTCGGTGTTTGGTAGGAGAAAAAAGAGTAAGGCAAAAAAGGTGTGAAAGTGAAAAAAAAAATATTCTTTTGATAGTAATGAAAGATGAAGAGAGAAATAAAATGAGTGAATTTATAATTTTTTTTTGTTATAAAAGATGTCTCAATTTAAGAATAGGAAAATAGATTGCAAATATTAAAATTTGAACTTCAAATTTATTGGATACGAATTCTTAAAAATAATTGCATGAACCAACTGAGTTAAGCTCTAAGGTCATAATTTTTTTTTTTTTCAAATTCAATCATTTCAAATGTGAAAGTAAAACATTCATTTCACTTAAATTAATAATTTTATTTTATAATTTTACCTTTATCTTCTTCTTTTTTTCTATAGTTTCATACCAAACACAAAAAAAATAAAAATAATAATAATAATAATTTTCCTTTTTTTCTTCATTTTTCTTACTTCTTACCAAACATAGCGTTAGATATGATGTGTTATGGCCAGACGCGTCTCAACCTTCCTTCTTTATGATGGTGAGTTTCGGTAGGACAATTGTTGATACTTGATAGCTTAACAAATTGGAATGGAAGAAATCATAATTATAATTATATATATATATATATATTTTTAGATTTCCATCTTTCAAATTCGACATTCTTTTACGAAATAAGGTTTGCATTTGTTTTACATTTATACTTGATACAATATTTTATGGATATCGTGCTGTGAAATTCTTGTATAAGGAAAAAAGGCGCTGTCAAATAGACTTTTAATTAATTAGAAAAGGAAAACTTAGAAATGAATTTATTATACATATCAAAAACTCGACTCAACTGAGCAAAAGGAGGAGCACCTCACTGAGCAAGTGAGAGACATGATTTCGACCAGGTTAAGTGACCTTAGGAAGATTAAAAGAGATTCAGTTAATACGTTCTTATGTAATTCTTGGAGGTTAAATGCAGACATGTTTGTCTAAAGACATTGATTTTCTGATTTGTTTAGCTAGACTATACTAGCTTTGTAACATGTAGCAGCACTGCTGCTTTTTTTGATAAATGAAAATCTACTTATCCAAAAAAAAAACTCGAATATTGAAGTCGGGAAGCAAAGCAAGGTAGTTGACTTGACAGAAATTTTGCATAAATGAGAGTATTAAAGCTCGAATCTACAATCCATACGCAAACCTCAACGACTCTCACCCTATCCCTGCCCTAACCTTATCACTCAAGCTAAAAACTTAAAATCAACCTTATAATCAGATGATAAAATATTAAAATTTTAATTTCAATATTTAAAGATTAATTAGATCTTTTCATAAATCAGATTTGAAATAAATTTTCAAAAATTCAATTCGATCCGATCCAAATTTAAACAAAAAAAATATATACATATATCCGAGTCTAAACTCAACCAAACTCAATCAAACATGAACACTTATTAATACCAACTAGTGAAAACCCGCGCTTCGCCGCGGGCGGTAAAATTTTTTAGCTAAATTTTTTTAATTTTTTAATTTTGTTTTGGTGTGTTATAGCATAATAAATCATTTAATTACTTTCACAGGTAAATATTTATTTTTATGTTTCTTTCTTACAAAATTAATTATAACACTTTTAATTTTTTTTTTTTTTTAAGTTTGCTTAGTGCTCTTTTGATAATCATTTACACATATTTGAAATTTGCTATTTTTAGAAATTATTTCTAACATCTAAGTTCAAAAGAAGTAAACAAAAAGTTAATACACAGCATATAATATATATATATATATATAATTAATCACCATTCTTCTTTCTTCCAAAAAAAAAGTCATAAATGATAGAAAGACTACCAACATAACATATAAAACACACACACACACATACATATGTATATATGGAACATTTGGTCTGCCTTTGGTTCCCATGATTGAAACAAAACTAACTCTAACTCATGATTTCTTTTAAGAACAAATTAGGAGCTTTTTTAGCATTTTGGCTCCAAAATCCCTTTACTGATGATTTCTTATAAGATCTAAGGTTGTATTAGTGGCATTATATTATTTACTTTTTAAATTTTTTTTATATATTTAAAAGAACGCATTTTTATATACATATTCGAATATGTATTGAACACAATATTATACATAGATATTTAAAAAAAATAATAAAGATTCCGAATAATATAAATACCATGTTTGAGCTTAACCCTTGGGCATTGGTGCCCAAAGGCCATCCACTTCTTCAAATTGTTACTTAAACTATCAGCAGACATCCAACTTCTTCAAGGCTGCTCTATCAATGCACAAACAACTTCAGAAGATTTTTTGACTAATAGTTCTTATGATCAATTGACTACACTTGCAAAAAGCATATAGTACTAAGAAAAAAAAAATTTGACTGCTCTTTTGATAGAATTAGTACAAACCAGGAAAATAACTATCATAATACTTGTTAATTTATGGCAGAGTATAAACCAAAAGACACTCACAGCTTCAATAAGCATCTGCATTTCAGACTCTACAAGCTGCGAACCAAAATTTCTAAATCCAGTTTTCAGCTCTTCAATTGAAACACTGCCATCATTGTCAGTGTCCATTTTCTTGAACATTTCTTTGATGCCTTCAACTTCTTCAACAGATAAGAACTCAGCAATAACCTAATTCAAATTAACTTTTAAGATTCCCCTAGCTATGGAAAAAAAATGATCTAGCACAATTCTTAGTAATAGTGAACCAACCCGCAGGGCTTTTCTTTTGAATCTGTTCATCATTGAAAATTGTTTAAGCCTTGACTTAACAACATCACCAAGAGGAACATTGGGAGCTTTTTTAGCATTTTGGAGCCAAGGATTCTCTGTGAGAAAAGGGAACACATATATTAGTCAAACTATCACTAATCATTAACATTTAATATAGAGCAAACTAGGAGCATAGATCTTGGTATTTTGAAGTAAACTTGGAAAGCTGATATTAATAAGGTTTTAAATGTTATATATGAAGATGCAGAAAAAGCCCATCACAAGATCAATAGAATCATGAAAGGATATGCCTAAACACCTATGTTTCCCCATCCACCACCCTCCCTGAAACATACATGCAAGCAGTAGCACAAAGGAATTGTTACTACCAAGCACTTGCTTTGCAGTGAGTCGGAGATTTGGGTCTGGTCTTGCAAGTATTTGCGAGTTGTTTTCATTATGTGCGCAACACTATTGGTGTAGATCTTCTCACGAGCTGATCGTTCATGGATACCGACCATAGTGACACCAATTGACCAGGGTGCATTACCAATAGCCATCTTAATATATTGGTCCATTGCAGCCAGGTAGTCCCGCTTCATGCAGCACTCGACCACCACCAATAATGCTCGACGGATATCATCTGGAAGAACCTGCAATTAGAACATAAGTAAATACTGGGTTTCATAAATGCAAAGTTCTTATAAGCAAAGCCATAAACACACACATGGCAACACAAAGAGAGGATACCCACAGATATAGTGCAATGTCTTCGCCCTGTTTGTTCAGAGAGAAGGAAACACTTATCATGGATAATTGAAGTTAAAAGGCCATGCAAAGTCTGTCAACTAAATATCCAGTAATGGTCGATCACTAAATCGGTTACCAAGCCACCAAAGGTGCATCTGCTGATATCTGTACCTTCTGAATATATTTTTGAACTGAGTCCCATATCTGCAGTTCAAGAAACACTGATCAGAAGAAAACATTATTGAAGTTAATGAGAAAAGCAAGGAAGCATAGGCACCACATATCTGTACCTTATGAATATCTTCTCTCAGAACAAGTTCCAAATTTTCCAGTGGTGTCTGTAAACAAGGAATATTTAAGTAACCATAAACTCAATTGAAATTAGAAAAATCCTTAGTTAGATATAATAACAATTTAAAGCTTAGATACTAAAAAAAAAAACTTCAGGAAAAAAGTGAACAAAAAATTAGCTCTCCAAGCACAAGATGCTCCATAATACAAGAAAGGTACCCACCCTTGTTTTATCACGGATGACAAACATCAAAGTTGTTTTGCGGGGACTAAACAATCGCATCATGACCTGCACCAAATGCAACCAAATAAAAAAAAAGAACCACTCGAAATTCAGGGCATTGCTTAGAAAGGGTAGAGAGATCGTAAAATACCTGGAATACAGTCTTCAGAATAGGCTTGTTTGCAGCTTGCTCACAACCAATATCATGACACCACCTAAATGAAAGTTGCTCAAGAATATTACTTGCACTTGCACATACTACTGACGGCAATTAACTTAAAATGAATCAAGCACCATGTAGGTGCCAAACCTTACATGTTTATGAGTACTATATCTGAAACCACCAGTGCAAAAAATGCACTTTGTTTCTCAAATGCTGTGTCATCCTGAATAAGGCAAAACAATAAATAAATAATATGTACAAATGAAAGAATCTCTCTTCCTCTCCATTTTTCATAAAACAAAGGAAAATCAAATAAAACTCAACAAACAAAAATAGACATAGATAATCCAATTCTTCATCTTTTATAATCTGAATTTCAACTATTGATTTGGTTCAGCTTGATCCATCACTCTAGCTTGCACGTTATTAGAGCAGTAAGTAAGACCTCTTTTAAGACATTCAAAAATCACTAAGGCTTCTTTTAAGTTTTAACTAAAAAAAACCCATGTAAAGTACCAAATTTATTCTTTGATCATGATCAATTCTTCAATTTCACATACAATCTACTAATCCATGTCCCTGAAAAGATGCTATTGAATAAATATCACCTGTGGTAGAACTTTTATTACAGAAAAAAAAAATGTAACATTCAGAATTAAAAGCTTGACATAAAAGATAAACACTAATGACTGACCTATAATTTTATTTTACTCTCTGGTAAAACAAAAATTCATTCAATATTACAACTATTCCTACAACTACCAAATCATTAGCATCACCAAGCCATTGAAAATTTCTAAGAATTATTTAGAGGATGTACTTGATAAATTGCCATCAAAGCAGAGTCCTAAAGAAATACTTACTTGATTAATAAATCAAAATGTGTATCCATAAATAATCTTTTTTCTTTTCCTTTTGGGGAAGGGGAGGAGGGATATCCTGAATCCTATGTTTTGCAAAAACAAGCAAAAGATCTTTAAGCTAACAAGGGAAAAGGAAGGCAAACAACAGGGCAACAAAAGTATTTATTGGTATATAAAACGATCTAGTTTCAATTTTTGGACAAGATATGTTTATGATAGAATGCAAGCTAGCAACAGCACCTCCCCACGTTCTCTTCCATCAGTACCCTCCAAATCCATCACTAGAGTGCAAGGCTCTATACCAGCACATTTTGCCATCCAAATACCTTTAGTGGTTTTGAGACCTGACAAGAAGCACATCCCATTAGCTGTTTGAGCCAATTGAAACAAATGCAATGTGTTATTACAGAAACATAAGTTTCCTTCCCTTAAATGCATCCATTTCCCTGAAATTGGTGTAAAACAAATTATTTAACAGTATGCTTTTACCTGTTAAGATCATGGAAAACAAAGTGAAACTTTAAATGGCATAAGCAGAACTTACATAGCTACCGTAAAATCATAAAACACCAAAAAAGTAAAATCACTCATGGCGTGATTAGAATCAATAATAGATATAAAACTAACTACAGAAGTAATCCAACAATATCATGCAGAAACGTGTTCATATCAAAGTGAGATATGAAAAATATGCCTTTGCACCAATATTTGGTTGGTTGGAGTGGTAAAGTGGCTTCAACCCCGAAATCTGTCAACTAAATATCCAGTAATGACCGATCACTAAATCGGTTACCAAGCCACCAAAGGTGCATCTACGGATTTAATTTGTCACACACTCATACTGCACTTTCCCTAGTTTTCTTGCCTAGAGTGGAGATCACATGGAAAAATAGAACAAATAAACAGTTGGCTCTCATTTTACTACCAAGCACTTGCTTTGCAGTGAGTCGGAGCTTTGGTTCTGGTTCCAACATTTGCTGGACTATTAAAAAAAAAAATTGATCAAAACCTGTTGTGCTTGAGACGGCTCTCCTTTCTGCTAGGCATTTTCGGATCACAAAATAAATAAATAAAATAACACAAAATCTTCATTAAAAACACAAAATGTCATTTTTTCCTGCTTCTGAATATCAAAGGCTTCTGTAAACGAGCTAGAAAATTAACGTAATAAAAAGAAAAAGAAAAAAAGAGAAGGATTGATCAAAACCTGTTGTGTCTGAGATGGTTCATCCTTTTTGGTAGCCATAATCCTCTGATCACTCAAAATCAGAAAAATCACATCCCAAATAGGTCACAAAATCAAAGGTTCGGCATGAGGGGAATAGGTAGGAGGATATGCGAACAGGAGAGGCTGGCTCGAACAGATCCAAAGCTGGCTAAAGGTGGATTAGGAAAACAAAAAGGAATAGGCAGGAGGATATGTGAACAGGAAAACAAAAGGGGAATAGACCGACAATCTCCCCGCATCTATAGCTATCGCTTTTGCCCCAAACAATGGCTCGACGATCCCGTGACGTAGCTGAAACTGCTTGAAAAATAATGTTCGGACGATCGCATGTAACGAAAATTGCTCGTTTTGTACTGTGTGTGTGCATGCTTCGAGCGTAGAGAGAGAAACGAAAAAAATGAGGAAGAAGACGAGGCGGTTGAAAATGAAAGTCGTGAGTAAATTTCACTTTTACTATTTGTGAGAAACTCTCTCTACATACGCGGTTTTTTTATTTTATTTACGCATTTTTACAATTGGTAATGATTAACGCGTGAACCGAATTTCACCTATACAAGATTTCACTTTCTCTGCTATCTCTTTTCATACGCGATTTTCTTCTTTATTTTACGAGTTTTTACAGTTGTTAACGCGTAAAACAAAAAAAAAAACAATAAACTCATTATAATATCCAGTGAATAAGAGGAAGTTTTTGAAATGTCAAGAAACATTTTATTATCTAAAAGATAAAAGGGAAAGAGCATTTAAATCCTTTAATTCTCACGCCAAAGTCAAACTATTGAAAGCGCATTTAATGCACTGACTTGAACTTTAATGCTACAGCTATTTTACGCGTTTGTGAAACCAAATAGAGAAAGAGAAAGAGCATTTAATGCATTGTATAACGCGTGAGTATTTAATGCATCTGCAGTAAATATTTCAAGCGGACAAAGAATCCAAGAGTGCACAGCTGTATAAACGTGTGAGTATTTAATGAACAATAAATATTTTACGCGGATTAAGAACTCGAGAATGCGAAACAAACGTCCAAAAGTAATAGAAATAGACATGAAACGGCACCGTTTTGCCTAACCAACTATGAAGCTATGAAGGACGCCAAGCAATAAGGTGTTGACAGATGTCAACACCACGCTCATTACTTGAGCTTTATTATAGATGAATAAATTTTTACAATTGGTAATGATTAACGCGTGAACCGAATTTCACTTATACAAGATTTCACTTTCTTTACTATCTCTTTTCATACGCGATTTTCTTTTTTATTTTACGCGTTTTTACAGTTGTTAACGCGTAAAACAAAAAAAAAATAATAAACTCATTATAATATCCAGTGTATAAGAGGAAGTTTTTGAAATGTCAAGAAACACTTTATTATCTAAAAGATAAAAGGGAAAGAGCATTTAAATCCTTTAATTCTCACGCCAAAGCCAAACTATTGAAAGAGCATTTAATGCACTGACTTGAACTTTAATGCTACAACTATTTTACGCGTTTGTAAAATCAAATAGAGAAAGAGAAAGAGCATTTAATGCATTGTATAATGCGTGAGTATTTAATGCATCTGCAGTAAATATTTCAAGCGGACTAAGAATCCGAGAGTGTACAGCTGTATAAACGTGTGAGTATTTAATGAACAATAAATATTTTACGCGGATTAAGAACTCGAAAATGCGAAACAAACGTCCAAAAGTAATGGAAATAGACATGAAACGGCACCGTTTTGCGTAACCAACTATGAAGCTATGAAGGACGCCAAGATTTCACTTTCTTTACTATCTCTTTTCATACGCGATTTTCTTTTTTATTTTACGCGTTTTTACAGTTGTTAGTGCGTAAAACAAAAAAAATAATAAACTCATTATAATATCGAGTGTATAAGAGGAAGTTTTTGAAATGTCAAGAAACACTTTATTATCTAAAAGATAAAAGGGAAAGAGCATTTAAATCCTTTAATTCTCAGGCCAAAGCCAAACTATTGAAAGAGCATTTAATGCACTGACTTGAACTTTAATGCTACAACTATTTTACGCGTTTGTAAAATCAAATAGAGAAAGAGAAAGAGCATTTAATGCATTGTATAATGCGTGAGTATTTAATACATCTGCAGTAAATATTTCAAGCGGACTAAGAATCCGAGAGTGCACAGCTGTATAAACGTGTGAGTATTTAATGAACAATAAATATTTTACGCGGATTAAGAACTCGAAAATGCGAAACAAACGTCCAAAAGTAATAGAAATAGACATGAAACGGCACCGTTTTGCGTAACCAACTATGAAGCTATGAAGGACGCCAAGATTTCACTTTCTTTACTATCTCTTTTCATACGCGATTTTCTTTATTATTTTACGTGTTTTTACAGTTGTTAATGCGTAAAACAAAAAAAAAAAAAAATAAACTCATTATAATATCGAGTGTATAAGAGGAAGTTTTTGAAATGTCAAGAAACACTTTATTATCTAAAAGATAAAAGGGAAAGAGCATTTAAATCCTTTAATTCTCACGCCAAAGCCAAACTATTGAAAGAGCATTTAATGCACTGACTTGAATTTTAATGCTACAACTATTTTACGCGTTTGTAAAATCAAATAGAAAAAGAGAAAGAGCATTTAATGCATTGTATAATGCGTGAGTATTTAATGCATCTGCAATAAATATTTCAAGCGGACTAAGAATCCGAGAGTGCACAGCTGTATAAACGTGTGAGTATTTAATGAACAATAAATATTTTACGCGGATTAAGAACTCGAAAATGCGAAATAAACGTCCAAAAGTAATAGAAATAGACATGAAACGGCACCGTTTTGCGTAACCAACTATGAAGCTATGAAGGATGCCAAGCAATAAGGTGTTGACAGATGTTAACACCACGCTCATTACTTGAACTTTAATATAGATGAATAAATTCGATAATCTTTAAATCCTCAAAAACACATTGGTTCCCTTCCAGTCCAATCCTGCAAGATCATCTAGGCCCAAAATTTAAATTCAAATCTAAATCCAAATCCAATTGTTTTTGTCTTTTGTTTTCTGCCTTTTTTTATTTTTTTCAAAAAAAAAAATTTGAAAACGATTAAAATGTTCTTTTTTTATGAAACCTAAATTATCTTTAATTTACTATCATGGCCTTAAACATAATTAACAATCATGAATAAACAAAAAAAAAATTGTTCCCTTTTTTTTATATTAAAAACTTGCGATTTTTAATCTGAAATGAAATGTGTAGGTGTAGGCTTCTTTTGACTTTTTTCATGCCTAAAACTAAATTTTATACCCAATTTAAGATTTATACAACATATAATGAGTATCAAAATATTTCTATAATATTTTTATATAAAATTATTTTATTTTTGATGTTCATTTTTAGAACATAAGAATCAAAATGGTAACAAGAATGTTCCACAGTAGGTGTATAAATTTTTTATTTAAAAAACTAAATTAAAACTTTTACTCGAGTGAAATAGACACAAATCCTCTTTATTTATAAGAAAAGAAACAAATCTCTTTAATTTTAAAATGCTATTTTACCCCTTTAACGTCAAAAAGAGTTAGTCAAACTGTTAATCTAACTAAATCCCAATGTCATATCAGTCAACTTTTTTTAAAAATAAATAAATAAATCTTTATTCACTTATGATTAGATCTGCTAACAGACCTCGATTGAGATTTTTTGATCTGATTAGATCCGAAACAATATTTTATGTATTAAAATAAAATTATTTAATTTAATTTTAATTATAAAAATATATAAAAAAATATAATATTTTATATATAATAAATAGTAAATTTGGGCTCACATGCTCGTCCAGGACCGGATCGGGTTGGGTCTGAGCAAAGAAGTTGAAAAAATTGGGCAGCGGCCCGGCCCATGAGCATCTCGACTTATGATTGGATGGCAAGTAGAGGTGTCCATGGGTCGGGCCCATATATGGTATCAATATTACATTTGCTTGCCCAAGCCCGACTCGAAATATGGACCTCAAATTTTGTCCAAACTCGTCCATATTTGAAAATGAATAGCTCAAGCTCGTTTAAGCCCGCCCATATTATTTTTTTCTAATTTTTTTAAAAATATATATATTTTTATTATTTAATCTTTAGTAATTTTATATTTTTTTTATTAAGTTCTTAAACATGGACAACTTAACATATTTTTTAATGTTTACACTATAATATTATATATATATTTAATTTTTATACGACATAAATTACATAATATATTATTTAATTAGAAAACGGGCATTGCCGGGCTCAGGCCTTAAATGTTGGAGCCAAAGCTGACCCATATTTTAAAGAGGCCTAATTTTTTTGTCCAAACCCTTTTTTTTAAACTAATATTTTTGTTCAAACTCTCTCAAATATGGACAGACCTTAGACAGTTTTAATGAGAAGGATATGAAAAAAAAAGACTCCACAGTTTAGATCATCATGATTGTTGGACTCTCAATTTTTTTCATGTTATTTTAAATTAATCTAAAAACATTTAGATAGCTTAATCAAAATTAAGATAAGAATAAAAAAGGATTGATTCAATAGGAGTGAATGTTTAATATGAATTGCAAAACGCTTTAAGAAATAAAGTATATGAAAATTATCTATTAATGCCTAAAAATCAACTTTTTAAGATCCTAATATAATTTAAACTTTTGTTTCATTTAAACATAATTTGTTTTTAATTTTTTTGTTATTCTCCTCTTGGCAAGTCAGCCAAAAATACCACATTGGAGACCTCACTTCACCTAAGAGTGTTTAGGGTCAGTTTTATATCTAATAATATTAGAACGATACGATTATAAAACATAAAAAAAAAAAAAACACAAATATGATAAAAAAATTGACACAAAAAAATAATATGAATACGATATTGATACATGAATGTCTCAAAATTTATATAGTACAAATTATTAACGTATCAAATTTTATATAAATATAAAATACCTTGAACACGATTATGACATGACAAAATACACGAACACAACACGTTTACACGAATTGTCAAATCTAGTCAGCTCCTTATTGTGAGCTTCCCCTAGGCTCCTGATCTAACTTCATGTCACATCAGTGTTATAAACCGGTAACCAATTTTTTTGTAAATTATAAAAATATTAAATATTATTATAATTACATAATTTTTTTACATAATTACATAATATATTATGATAAGGTGATACAAAATAATATTACAATTTTTATTATGTTTATATAATTTATTTGCTAAATTATATAAATTTTTACAAAAAGATAAGAAAAAAAATGATAATACCAATTCTATTATGTTTAAATAATTTTTTTTATTTAGTTACATAATTTATTAAAATAAGATAATACAAAATAGTATTACAATTTTTATTTTGTTTATATTTTTTTCTTAAGAAAACATGTTTTTTTACAACTTCTATTATAGTGTGTAAATATTAAATGTTGTTATAATTACTTGTTTTTATTATCAATAACATAATTTTTTTTACACAAGATAAAAAATGTGATAATAACAACATTTATTATATTTACATAATTTATTTGTTAAGTTACATAAATTTTTATAAAAGATAAGAAAAAGTTATAATATCAAGTTTATTATGTTTACATGAATTTTTTACTTAGTTACATAATTTATTAAGATAAGATAATATAAAATAGTATTACAACTTTTATTATGTTTACATTTTTTTTTAAGAAAGTATATTTTTTACAACTTTTATTATAAAGTGTAAATATTAAATGTTATTACAATTACTTGTTTTTAGTATGAATAACATAAAAAAAAAAAATTGGTACAAAGAAAGTCGCAACCTAGGGATAGAGGAAAGGGTTACAGATGCTGAGATTCGAACTCTAGACCTGGTGAATGTCACCTCTTAAAGATGACTGTATGAACCAACTGAGCCAAGTTTCGGGTTCAATAACATAAACTTTTTACAGTTATAAAAAAAAATGATAATAACAACTTTTTCATTACATAAATATGTTATATGCTACTGTAACAATTTACTTAAAAGGTAATAGATTTATGTAAAAAGAATAATATAAGTTGTAATTATTTTTAACAAAAAACTTCAAGCAAATTATAACAAACACTATTTTTACACATAATATATTCTATAATTTATAATAAATAAATGTAATTATGATAACATGTGTTAAGTCATATTACATAATTTGCATAATATGTAATAAATTCGAGTAATATAATAACAAAAGTTGTGATTCTCCCAGAAGCGTAAGAAAGTTAAAAAAAATATTACCTTTGTACATAATGTTTATTGTAATTCCTCAACAAACTAAGTAACATAAAAGAATAATAATTTATATTTTCATTACATAAATATGTTATATGATAGTGTGAAAATTTACGTAAAAGGTAATAAATTTATATACGTAGATAATATAAGCTGTAATTCTCCTTAATAAGATAATTCAAGTAAATTACAACAATTGTTATCTCTTCACACAATATATTGTATAATTTCTAATAAACACTTGTATTTATGATAAAAAGTGATAAATTAAATTACATAATTTTGTTATCCAATACTGTAATAATTTCAAGTAATTCGAAACATAAATTGTAATTCTCCCAAAATCATAACAAACCAAGATATGTTGTAACATCAAGAAATAATGATTGAAGTTTTTATTATATAAAAATATGTTATATGCTGCCATAATAATTTATGTAGCAAGGATAATATAAGTTATAATTCTTCATAATAAAAACCTTCAAGTTAGGAGGGGCCAAATATACATTAGACATGCCCAAGGGTCATGTTAGAACATGAGTTTTTGTAATCCGAGTTAGCCTGGATTACTATTTATTTAATAATAAAATATTTTTTATTTAAATTTAATTATAAAAATAATTTTTTAGTATTTTAATATTTTTTAAATAGTAATACGGGCTTTCAGGCCCATGCCGAGCTTGGGCAAGCAAATTGAAAAAATTTGGGTCGGAGTCCGACTAGGCATGGATAGGGATAATGTGCATATTCGAATATTATTAATTAAGATATTACAAAATATATTATATATAAAATAATATGTGTTGTAATTTAGTTATATTTGTGGCAAGATTACAACTTTTTTTAAGAAGTTTACTTGATTTTGTTACAGATTATTGAAATTATTAGATTACATAATAAAAAAATTATGTAATCAAAATTATATAATAATAATAATCAATAATATTAATTTTTAAAAATATTTTAATAAAAAATTAATTTTAAAAAAATTAATCATTTAAAAAAATTAAAATTAAATAAAACAAATTAAAAATTAAAATAATAAAAATAAAAATAAAAATTCTCTCAATCGATATTCGGTTGAGAGAAAAAAAAAAATACTGCCTAACATGATGATGCCACATCAAAGAGCTTAGGGAAAACTCAACTTAGGTAACTCTCCCTAGAATTTTTTCCTCACCCTACTAAATATGATAAACAACTAAGAAATGCCTTGGTTGAAGTGACACCAGATTCTCAGTTGAAGATGCCAGAGGAAAAAAATTAAAATTAAAGATTGGAATAAAGATGGAGAATAAAAGGGCAAAAGCATCTTTGTATGTAAGGTCATATACCCTTAAGCTTTCTGCTTTGCTTTTGCTTTTGCTTTTACTTTTCTTTAAGCTCTCCCTCTCCCTCTCTCATCACACTGCTTTTTTAGCTCATTATATTTCTTTTATCCGTTTTGCTACCTTTACTTCACCTTAGCTAAATTTATAATTCGTGCATTTTATCATGTTTATATTAATTTTTTCATTATAATCGTATTTAAAATATTATATATATTTTGATACGTTAATTATTCGTGTTATATAAATTTTGATACGTTCGTGTATTCCATATTCATATTGTATTCGTATTATTTTTTCATATCGTGTTGTGATTTAGTAATTTTTTTCAAGGATTTAAATAGTGATTCACGTTACGATTGTAATTTTACGAGTTCAGTTTTTTTTGTCGTCAATATTCATCGTTGATATTTACCGTAATTGACCATAATAACATCTATTATATCCGCAATTGCAATAAACGCAACATGATCAAAAACGTATTTATGATCGCAATTTAAATTTTTAATTGTTTTCTTATCATGTTAATTGAATCGTGTACAAAATAACTGTGTTTTAGAAAGAAGAAAACTGCCCACAATCAGAGGCCAACTGCAAAGTGATGCAGCTAAGCTAAAATCACTAGGATACCCTTGTCTTAGCAGACTTAGCATCATCCAAGTTGTGTAGAGCGGAGGGGTAGTTTAAGCATTTTCTTTTTTTTTTGCCCCTTTTGCTTTTGCAGTTTGACAAAATTTTAGCAAAGTTATGAAAGCTTAAAGAATCTAGGAAAGCGATGATGCACTTAGTCTCAAGTCTCAACCCTATATTAAAATGTTAAAAAGGTTATCTTTGTCTACCCAAGTGGGGCATCAACTATCCTTTGCTGCTTCATGGAATTCCAGGAACTAATTCACTACTGTTCTCTATGTTTTCAGATTTAGTATGTATGGATGGTCATGATTTGTAGTTTGTAATGCCTTTTCCCTCCACAATTAATATTCAATGTCAGCCTTGATCATTCTTTTTGCTTACCTTTTTTTTCCTTTGAAAAATAAAGATTCTTTTTCGTAACATTAAAGCAGCAAAAAAGGTGTAATAAGGCAAGTAGCAGAGGTAATAGATGCTCACAATGTTAAAGTTAAAACCCTAGGGATGGAGAAACTAATGGTATAACCAGTTTCCTGGAAGTTGGCTTGTAATTTAACAGTAGCTGAAACCCTTTTGAAAACTGAAGCTCCAAATCAACCCCAAGGGTCCCAAGTGCCTCCAAAACCATGAGATGATATCTGTCTAGAGATTAAAAGATATGGTGTGAAACTTTCTTGGGAAGATAAGAATCCATTGTTTGAATACAACTATACAAGTCAATAAAGGAGAGAGACAATTATGATCAATTCCAAGGTTTTCTTCTTGTATGCCAAGGTGAGTTATAGATCTTTAGAATCCTTATTTTGATGTAGCATTGATAACTGTCTTCCTGTCCTTTAAAGTGAAAAATTCTTTCTTTTGATTTTCATTTTTATGCTAATGTTTCAGCTTCAGGTATTAAAGCTACAATAGAAGTATACTGGTACAAAGCAATCATTGTACTTCATTTGGCAGCTTTGAGGGCACCTAAGTCCTACAGAGATAGAATCATAGAAAGATCAAAGAAACTTGAAAGTTGCTTCAGAACCTAACACTTACCTCTCCTTGAGCTTTCAAGCAACAAAATTTCATTAGGCAGAACAAGCATAAGAGGTGAGTTAAAAGTTCTTGCACCAATGAATCCAGTGGGTGCTGCTAACCAGAAAGAAGAGTTCAAATTGAAGGACACAAAGCCCCAGCTAGGAGAACGATGGCCTCATGGAGGAATGCGCGGCGGAGGTGGTTGGATTAGCAGTGAAAGAGCAACAAGCACTTATGACCTCGTTGAACAGATGTTTTATCTGTATGTCAGGGTTGTTAAAGCCAAAGATCTGCCCACTAATCCTGTTACCGGAAGCATTGATCCTTATGTCGAAGTGAAGCTGGGGAATTATAAAGGAAAAACACAGCATTTTGAGAAGAAAACAAACCCGGAATGGAAACAAGTCTTTGCATTCTCAAAGGAGAAGATACAGTCTTCAATTCTAGAAGTGTTTGTCAGAGATAGAGAGATGGTTGGCAGAGATGATTATATAGGAAGGGTGATCTTCGACATGAATGAAGTGCCTACAAGGGTTCCACCTGACAGCCCTTTGGCACCACAATGGTATAGATTAGAAGACCGTCGAGGGGATAGCAAGGTGAAAGGAGAGGTTATGCTTGCGGTCTGGATGGGAACACAAGCTGATGAAGCTTTTCCAGAAGCCTGGCATACAGATGCTGCTTCAGTTCAAGGAGAGGGTGTTTTCAATATCCGATCTAAGGTTTATGTCTCTCCAAAACTGTGGTACCTCAGAGTGAACGTTATTGAAGCTCAGGATGTGGAGCCACATGAGAAAACCCAATTACCACAGGCTTTTGTTAAGGCTCAAGTTGGAAACCAAGTACTCAAAACCAAGCTGTGTCCCCAGAAGACGATAAATCCCATGTGGAATGAAGATTTGATATTCGTAGCAGCTGAACCTTTCGAGGAGCAACTGTATCTAACAGTTGAAAATAAAGTGACCCCTGCAAAAGATGAAGTTATGGGGAGGATAATCTTGCCCCTCCACATCTTTGAAAGGCGCTTGGATCATCGGCAAGTTCATTCTAAATGGTTCAACCTCGAAAAATTTGGATTCGGTGCTCTGGAGGGAGACAAGAGGCACGAACTCAAATTTTCAAGCAGGATTCACCTTAGAGTCTGTCTTGAAGGAGCTTACCATGTGCTGGATGAATCAACCATGTATATAAGCGACCAAAGGCCAACGGCCAGGCAGCTTTGGAAGAACCCAATTGGAATCCTGGAAGTGGGCATCTTAAGTGCTCAAGGTCTTCAACCGATGAAGACCAAAGAGGGCAGGGGAACCACAGATGCTTACAGTGTGGCTAAATATGGGCAGAAGTGGGTGCGCACGAGGACTATAATCGAAAGCTTTAATCCTAAATGGAATGAGCAATATACTTGGGAGGTCTATGACCCTTGCACGGTGATCACATTGGGAGTTTTTGACAACTGCCACTTGGGTGGAAGTCAAAAACCAGCTTCAGGCAGTGGAGGAAGTAAAAATGATTCCAGAATCGGGAAGGTAAGAATTCGACTATCAACCCTGGAAACAGATAAAATTTATACAAACTCTTACCCTCTTCTTGTTCTACAAACATCTGGATTGAAGAAGATGGGGGAACTTCAGTTAGCAGTTAGGTTCACATGCCTCTCTCTTGCAAATATGATTTACCTCTATTGGCATCCCTTGCTGCCAAAAATGCATTATTTGCATCCTTTCACTGTAAACCAGTTAGATAGCCTGAGATTTCAGGCCATGAACATTGTTGCAGTGAGGCTTGGCCGAGCTGAGCCACCGCTGAGGAAAGAGGTTGTGGAGTATATGTTGGATGTTGATTCCCACATGTGGAGCATGAGAAGAAGCAAAGCTAACTTCTTCAGAATTGTATCGCTGTTTTCAGGTTTGATAGCTACGAGCAAGTGGCTTGGTGAGGTTTGCCACTGGAAGAATCCTGTCACTACGATTCTAGTACATGTTTTGTTTTTCATATTGATCTGCTATCCAGAATTAATCCTGCCAACCATCTTCTTATACATGTTTCTTATTGGGATTTGGAATTATCGACTCCGGCCAAGGCATCCTCCTCACATGGACACCAAGCTTTCATGGGCAGAAGTGGTTCACCCAGATGAACTAGATGAAGAGTTCGATACTTTCCCAACATCCAAGGCTCAAGATGTAGTGAGGATGAGATATGACAGGCTTAGAAGTGTGGCAGGAAGAATTCAGACAGTGGTAGGAGACATGGCAACTCAGGGAGAGAGATTTCTGGCTCTACTCAGTTGGAGAGACCCCAGGGCAACCAGCATCTTCCTACTATTCTGCTTAATTGCAGCAGTGGCACTGTATGTGACACCATTTAAGATAATGGCTTTGGTTGCAGGCTTATTCTGGCTACGCCATCCCAGATTCCGGAGCAAACTACCATCTGTACCAAGCAATTTCTTCAGGAGATTGCCCTCTCGAGCTGATAGCTTGCTCTGATAATAGTGGCTAGTTTCACCACCATTTCGATTTTCATTCTCTTCCGGATTTCTTTCACTGTCCTTGTAATAAAATTAAGGGGCTATGTTCTATTGGATTTGTGTGTCACAATTTTTATCTATATTTTGTTTACAAATTATGTCGGCTCCCATGAATTTGACCTTCCTGATTCAATTACAGTTTTCGAACCATACAACAAGCACTTCCATGGTAACCAACTCAACGTATCTAGCATCCAAGAATCAATGTTACCTCAGTTGGCCAGTGCAAACTTCCATACCACGAACCAAAAATTAGACCTGACGAATACGACATAAAAAAAAACTAAAACATGATACAACACAACATGAAAAATAACACGAATACACGAATGTCTCAAAATATTATTAACATATCAAAGTTTAAATAAATATAAAATACCTTAAACATGATTATAACACGATAAAATACACGAACATGATACGGGTAAACGAATTGCCAGATCTACTAAAAAACTACCAGCCACTCCATAACAAAAATGTAGCACAAAACATAAACAAGGAAATTTGCGGTTCTTGCATAGCAAATTATAGTATCCCAAAATTTCGGTTTTCCATATAGCATCCGATAATACAACCACTGATACTCTAAACCAAAAGAATACCAATGTAAAGCAGTTATGTAAATGCAAAAATTCCCTCTAGAAGACAAGTTCATGAGGTTTCATGCCAGATTTCAGAGAAAATCTTGCAGCAAGGTAGGCCTTCAAGTCATGGACTCCCTTGGTCTTTATTAAGGTCAAAGTACTTGCTAAGTTTTTATATTATATCATCTAATACAAATTAATCCATGTATTATAAAATTGAGTAATTTGATTTTTGTTCTTTTAAAATTGAAACAAAAAGATAAAATTAGTAACTAGTAGAGGTGGCAATTGGGCGGGTTCGGACGGGTTCGGGTCGGGCTCATACGGGTTCGGGCTCAATCGGGTTCAGGTTCAATCGGGTTCGGGCCCATCTGGGTTCGAGTCCGTTCGGGTTCGGGTCCGATCGGGTTCGGGTCCGTCCGGATTCGGGTCCGTTCGGGTTCGGGCCCAGTCGGGTTCGGGTTTGTTTTACATCATTTTTATTTTATGTTAGATGTAATTATTTTTACATAATTTAAATATTTACTTTTAAAATTTATTTTATTATTATTTTTAAAAATAATCTTTTATTATAATATGATATTTTTAATTATATTTATTTATTAAAATCAATATTTGTTAGCACCAAAAGAATATAAAATAAATTTTTTATATAAAATAAATTTTTAAAATAATTTATTATAAAAAATATGATATATTATAAATTAATCATATTAATATTTAAAATAATTGATTTGATGAACTCGAATTTCAACATGTAAATACATTATAATTTATATTCACTACAAAATAAGAGATTTTTAGAAACGAACCCTGGCATTCAACTTTGAGGTCTAAACGGGCTTGGACTATCCATTTACAAATATGGGCGGATTTTGGCAGAATTTGAGGCCTATATTTCGGATCGATCCGGGCTTGGGCAAGTGAATATGGTGTTGATGACTTAATTTAATAATATGCCTAAGAAAACTATATATATGTTGCAAAGAGCAACACATTTTTTTTAAAAATAGTTTTTATTTATTTTTTAATATAAGAAATACTATTATACTAGAGATAAGTTAAAATGAATGAATTGTTATTAATTAATTTTAATATACAGAAAATACTATTATACTATTATAAGGGTGCTCTTAAAATAACATAAATAAAGGATAAGTAATATTTTATGTCAAAAAAATTTACATTTCTAAAATTTTCATGAGTTTAGAATTTTTAGATAATGAATTCATAAAGATATGGGACATTAAAGTTATAAGCACAAAATATAATTGTATTTTTGATAAAATTATTATTTTATCATATATATAATATAATATAAATTAAATTAAATTTTAATTAAATTATTAAAAAAGATATTAGAATAAAATTGATAAATAAAGTTCTTACTTTATAAAAAAATTATTTAATTACAATTTTTTAATAATTTTTATTTTTAGTATTAAATTCGGGTTCGGGTATTTTCGAGTTCGGATTTTTTCGGGTTCGGATCTTTTCGGGTTCGGGCCATTTCGGATTCGGATTTTTTCGAGTTCAGGTTTTTGACTTTTTGGTCAAATCAAGTTTGGGCGGGTTCAGGTTTTTCTGGGCGGATTTTCGATTTCGGGTTCGGGTTTATTTTGCCACCTCTAGTAACTAGTGTAACGGAAATCATTCAAAAAGCTGAAGTGGCATTTAACTTGTGTTTATTTGATAACGTGGATATTAAATGCTGACGTGACACCAATAAAATATATTATTTTATGCTGACATGATAATATAATAAACTAAATTAGCAAAATACCACATCAAATTAATCAGTTGCCACGTGGCAATTTTGGATTGGCTTAAATAACAAATCAATAAAAATAAATCCATATCAAATTTAAAATAACAAAATAAAAGAAACAAACAAGAAATAAAAATAACAAAAGTTAAAAAAAAAATGAAAACAATTGAAACTGCAAAACACGAAATAAAAGAAAGAAAAGAATTGAAATCATTTGGATAAAAAACAAATCTGAAACCCCAAAAAAAATAAGAACCCTAATCGCAGAACCCAATCGATAAATCCCTAAATCGATCGAAGAGGGTCTCGCTGTCAGACCCTGTTGCTATTGTTTCCTTCAAATACGTAACCTCAGCTACCAATGAAGAACGCTTTGCATCAAAATCAAACCGCATTTCGGATTCTTGTCTTTCAATTGTCTGAAAAAGAAAACGTTTAAAAAATAATAATCGCAAATTCCCAACCAATTTAAACAAATGCAGAAATACATGGACTATCGGAAGTTATTATTACATTTGTTAGAAAAAAAAATGTTTTTTTTTTTTTTTTTGGTTTTCAAATTGCTTAATGATAAATAAACAAATAACAACATATAAATAAGAAGAGATAGTTTAAACCTTTAATTTCTCCAAAAGCGAAACGAATTTGTGCACTTTGGAATCAGCACCTTCATTTCTAATTCTTTCTTGTAAATTTTCTAATTTTTTTGAATAAGTTGGAAATTAAGAACAATTATTCATCACTTTCACGTAATTTGGTACCTTTTTCTGCATTTTCTATCCTAACATGGCTGGTTGGAATCTGCAGGAATCATGGCTAACCAGGCAGTGTCATAAGCAGAGGGTGAAACAAAAAAGTAAGGATCGATGTCCGATAACATCTCTTCCTTTATCTTTTTAACTAAAGCTTCAATTGGAAGATTTGAAAGCTCCATTGCAGGGAGAAGTTAATTAAAATTTAATCAATCGAAATCCGAAAGCTTATTCTCTAATGGTTGAAAGTTAGATATAAGTACTGGTGCAAACTGCTAACTGGTTTGGACATCAATTTATAGGAGTTCCAGGAACACTGACTTCTTTGTCACAACGTGTTTCAGGGGGGAGACAAGAATTTTACGTTGAATGGAAGGGATGAAGGGATAATAACTTTTTTAATGAAAAACAATTGAAATCAAATGAAATTTGAAGAGTAAGACGACCAAAACCCCTACTGGTCCATAAACCGATCGAAGAGAAGAAGAGATTGGGTCGATTTAGCGATTGGGTTTTGCGATTAGAGTTCTTCTTAGTTTCTTTTTTTTGGGTTTCAGATCTGTTTTTTATCCAAATGATTTCAATTCTTTTCTTTCTTTTAGTTCGTGTTTTTGCGGTTTCAATTGTTTTCAGTTTTTATTTATTTATTTACTTTTGTTACTTTTTAAATTTGATGTGGATTTATTTTTACTGATTTGTTATTTAAGCCAATTTAAAATTGCAAAGTGACAACTGATTAATTTGATGTGGCATTTTGCGAACTTAGTTTATTATATTGTCCATATCAACATAAAATAATATATTTTATTAATATTGCGTCAGCATTTGACATTTAAGTTATCAAATAAATACAAATTAAACACCACATCAGCTTTTTGAACGATTTCGTTACATCAGTTATTAATTTTACCTTTTTACTTCATTTAAAAAAAAATATTAAATTACTCAATTTCATAGTATAAGAATTAATTTGCATTAAATAATATGGACTTCCTAAACCCCTTTATTAAAGAGGCATCTTTCTTGTCCTGGCAGTTTCTTTTTATCCTATAAATTTTTTTTTGAGGAAAAGTAAAGAATATACAATCAGCACATCAAAATAGATTAACCAAATTAGGAGACAGCTTAAATTATAATAAATGCAAAACAACTAACTAACCTCTTCAAAATACGTGTCATCAAACTTCTCTATGTTAACTCCTGAGATGTCAACCTTGGTGGAAGTAGCAATGACATAGGATTGGTTCACACGCCTTAGAGGAACACCATTAATCTTGAATGCTCCTGCAATGAAATAAAATTCCCAAATTTGAGCAAAGTACTAGGATGAACCATGAAAGAAATTCCAAAATAAAAAAGAGAACTACTAGTTTAAAACGAACAGCCAACAAATAATGAAAAGCTAGCCCCCCTAAGCCACAAGAGGTAAATGTGGATACTATGTCCAGAAACGAATATAATACAAGTAAAAGCATCAAGTAAATCTCAGGTTACGATTTCTTGATAGCAGCACCCAATCTCCAGCATATTGAATGTTAAATGGATTGACTTATGACAACATCTAATCCAGTGTTGTCAAGAGCAGAAGGTGCATTTTAAGCACTAGAAATCTTATATTGATTGAGATCGCAAGACACACACAAAAAAACTCATCTGAGTGAAATAAAACGCAATATGTATATATGTGTATTTTGTATGCATGTCTATGTGCTTCACCTGAATGAGACGCTTTTGTTATCTCGCGCTAAGACGCACGCCTTAACAACACTGATCTAATCTATAGGCAGAAGCAGCAAGAAAACAGAAAAACAACCTTGTGCTTCTTGAAAAACAAGACAAAATGAGTTTAAGCGTCCGTACTACACATCAACACTAAGGAAGCAATACTGGAGAAATCAATAAAAAAGAGGTACTAACACCATTGTCATGTATTCAACTTATATTTGAATTACAAAAATCATACTTTATTTGTTAACTATGAGCTGCAACTGCTTTAAAATTATACTTGCAGTCACTGATTTCATTACATCGGGAAAATTTCCAAACAAACATTCAGCAAAAAAGAATAGGGCCAATAACAAACATGGGACAGCAGTAAAATATGTTTTAAAAATGCTTTAAATAAACAAAATTACTATGAAATAACAACAAGAGAGGGGAAAAAAAAAAAACTTACCGGTAACCAAAAGAAGCCCAGAAGGAAGTTGCTTCAAGAAAACAACTCTCTTGCCCATAAACCTCCCAGCTAACGAAATCAACACCGTCCCTGGAGTAATGCTCGCTCTAATCAAGTAAAACAAAAATCCCAACAATAGGAAACATATCTTCAGAGTTCTAAAAATAAATAAATAAATCATTTCAAAACAAGAACCTGAGCTTGGTGGGTTTAGGCCTGCGCTTATTAAGAAGCGGCTTCTTGATATCATCAGCCGGGTAAAACTTGGGAGCCTTCTCGGCGGCAGCGGGGGGCTTAGACTGGGGGTCATGGCGGGGAAAAACGCCGCCGTTTTTGGCCTTGATAGCCCAAAGGCCGCGCTTGTGGTACATCTTAGACGTGGAATATTTGCCCACACCGCGTATGAGATCTGGGTTTCGGATCTTGACAGGGGTCTTCCTTTTCGCCGCCATTTCCTCTCTAAACCCTTTGCTCTGCTGCTCTTCGTGTTGCGTTTAACAATATAGCAAATATATTGTTTTCCTAACTCTGGGTTTCTAGCTGTCATGTATGAGTGCGAGTGAATTTGAGTTTTGGGCTTTTCGTTGTGCGGGTTCTGGATTAAAGAGGAAAAAAAAAATGTATTGTTGACATCATCCAACCCAAAGTTACCTTTTACTAATTACTCTTAAAAGACGCACAGGGTTAATTTATTGAAAAAAAATATATTTAAAAATAGTGATTTTAAAATTTTTAAATGTTTATTATTGCTGTAAAAAAGTATTGTAAGAAATTGAAATGTTAAAAGAAAAAATATATTTAAAATAATAAAAATATAGAGATATGAGGATAATAGAGTCATTTTATCCAAAAATCAGCTTTTAGAGTCCAAAAGCTATTTTTTTGGCTTTTCAAATCATAATTTCAACAGCAAAAATCAAAATTTTTTTATCTCTTTAGCATTGCATTTGCAGTGAAAAGCAGCTTTTAACTTTAAAAATTATGTCATAAGCAATACTAAACAAGGCCTTAGATTTAAAAGTCTTTAAAGGTACAAAGCCATTTTCAACCTAAAAAGTAAGAGAACTTTTTTTGACATAATTTTTTTGCTATTTTCTTCCATTAATTTCTTAATTATCTTTTTATTTATTAAATAATTTATATTTAATAATAAAAAATTATGAAAAAATTATCACATTGCATATCCTAATTTCTTTTTAAAGATGCAAGCAATTTTAACTCTATATAAGTCAAACATCTAACAATTATATAAACAAATTTTTAGTAAAAGATAACACTGGAAGAAAATATATTTTTTAGCAAGTTAGTTGACATGCTTTTTAGATGGTAAAATGTTCATTTATCCAAAAAAATATTAATAAGGACGATAATTTTATAAGCGGATTAAATTATGTGATGAAAGATTCTACAAGGTATTATAAGATCATGTAATTTCACCTTTATAACCTATACACATTTAATTTCATATATTCGTTTCATTACTTTATTCACATTGACAAATAGTACTACTAATATGTTACGACTAAACATATTTCAAAATAGAATCACTACACTGATAATATTAATCAATCAACCAACAAAAAAACAATGCAAACAAAAAAAAGGTAGGCCAACAATCATGTTGTATGTTGGTAGAGTGCCGGACTCTTAGACTTGTTCATGGATTGAATCGGGTTTAAGTCGGGCTTAAGTATGATATCAATATCATATATATTTGTTTAAGTTCGGTTCGACTCAAAATATGAGTTTTAAATTTAGTTCAGACTCACTCATATTTGTAAGTAGGTAACCCAAACTAGTCCAAGTCGACCCATATTATTTATTAATTTTTTAAAAATATATATATTATTTTTATTTAAATTTTAATAATTAAATTTTTTTTATTATTAAATTTTAAAATATGCATAACTTAACAAATTTTTTTATGTTTACATTATAATATTATATATAATTATTTTTTATATGATATAAATTATATAATATATATTATATACTTGAAAAATGGGTCGCGCTGAGTTTAGGTCTTGAATGTTGAAATTAAAGTCCGACTCATTTTCTAAATGGGCTTAATTTTTTTGTCAAAATATATTTTTCGAGTCAAATATTTTTGTTAAAGCCCTCTCAAATATTGGAATTTTCTAAATGGACTTAATTTTTTTGTCCAAAAATATTTTTCGAGTCAAATATTTTTGATAAAACCCTCTCAAATATTGGACGAACTTTCAAATTTGAATGGATAACCTGACCTATGAATATGTCTACTTCTACTGCCGAAAGTGATTTCGCTTCTCTTGGTTAAAAAAAATGAAAATATGTTAACATATGTAAAAATGAATACAACTATTTAAAAAATAAATTATACCAATTATTTTTTAATTTTATTAAATAAAATCTAATCCAAGATAATGCACGGATAATTAATTAGTATTTATGAATCTTAAGTAGATATATAATAGATTTTTTTCTTACTGCGTCACTTGGATTTTAGAATTTTGAGTTAAAATAATATAAAAAATTTATTAATCACTATACTAAATGTGGACTTTATTTTTAATAAATAAGCTTTGATAGAACAAATTGCACATAGGATGAGACTCAAACCTATAACCTAAAGTCTATTTTCTTTATTAGTAAGACAAAATTTCATCCATAATAACAAAAAAAGAGGCTTTTTACTGAAAGGAACAAAAAATATCTATTATGGCAAAAAATCGTATTCTTAATGACTTTTTTTTTTTTTTTTTATAAACACATTTTCTTATTAAAAAAAAAAAAAACACAAAACCTAATACAAAACAAATTGCTAAAATGTAAAACAATAACAAAAGAAATTTCAAGACAGAAAAAATATAACTGACAGCTTTTAATGAAAGACATTAATGATTAAACCTATGAGGGCTTTTTTTTTTTTTTTTTTTTACATTTATTGAAGACCTTTATTGCTATGAACTATTAGTTTACAGAATGTATATAAAAAAAAAAAAAAAATTTGGTTCAGAATTTACTTGAATTTGAGATTAAGTAAAAATAATTGTAATATAAAATTAAGCAAATATGACGTAATAAATTTGAAGAGTTAAAGATAAAACCTATAAACTAAAAAGATATAAAAAAAAAAAATTTTAAAAATTCATATAACAAAAATATATTGAACTCAGGGCTCAAAATGCACAAAAAATAGGCCCAAAGGAATTTTCTATTAAGGCCCAAAAGAACCAGAAAAAATGAACAAGATGTAGCTGCCTGAAACAAAACATTTAGCCGCCGTCTGTGGGAATCGAACCCACGACCACATGGTTAAAAGCCATGCGCTCTACCAGCTGAGCTAAGACGGCTTGTATTGACAACTGTCCCAAGCATATTTTAATATTATAAAGATGTTTTATTTTAGTTGAAAATTTTGATATTGTTACACTACCACGGGCAGGGTACCTAGTAGGTCCGGCTCGTATTGGGTCGAGTTTGATTAATATATTTTATAATTTGGATCAGTCCTATCCGAATTATTATTTATTAAATAAAAGAATTATTGAAATTTAATTATAAAAAATATAAAAATAATTTTTTAATATTTTTGAATAGTAAAATGGGCTTATACGGACTTGTCCGGGCTCGGCTCGAATGTGCTTGGGTAAAAGAAAAAAAATTATTACCATGGTCCGGCCCGACCCATGAACAGGTCTACTATGTATTGACATTGAAATTTTTAATGTCATAAATAAATATCACATATTTCATTTTTTTTTTAATATATTTTAAAGGATGTGTTATACTATTAATCTCGTCTTTAAATTTTAAAAATTCTATGGACGATTTATAAGATAATATATATATATATATATATGGGAAAACTTTTTAAAAAAGAATAGATGAATATATACTGTCAAATTAGTATGATGATCATTTGCAAAAGTCAATATAATTCGCTGGCATCGTCAAGTACATTGCTTAAGAGTAAGAGGGACCCAAATATAGGATGAGATGGGCTATATTAACTAAGTTGGATTAGAGCTCTAGTGCTTAAATTAATGCTTTCATAATTACTAATACAAATTCAATTACATGAGCCTTCGTAAACAAAAGTAAATTTTTAGCTCAGATTATTGGTGCATATTTTTTTTTTTTTAAAGAGCAGGGTTTGAATTCTTTTTCTCAAATTATATTAAAAAAAAAAAAACCTATTTCAAGTTAATTTGAATCCATTGAAACATAAATAAATAAATAAATAAAAGAATTATTGTTTAAACAGAAGAGAACATTAAAGGAAAATATAATTAGATTATGAAATTGAGGTCTTGTGTCTAGAAAATTTTGGAATTACCGGTAAGTAAGCTAGTTATATAAATATGGTATACACAAGTTTAAAGAAGGACATTATACAATTATAACCGATTGGATTAATTAATGTACAAAATTTTTGAAGGAAAAATGCACCTATTGTAGTGACATTTTGATGGAAAATGTATATGGAAATTGTTGGAAATATTTTTTCATCGCAATTATTTATAATATTACGTAATTTATTTTATTGCTAAATGTCACATTTATAGTTCGATAAAGTATTATTGCCTGAAGTTATTTTTTTATTAAAAGGGAGAGGTTCGAATTATATTTTTTAAATGAAAAATATAGACACATTATAAATTATTGACCCAAATGTTTAGTGCAATATATTAAATCATTTGTTGATACAAGAATTGTTGCATTGCGTTCGTTGAGGTATTGTTCGATTTAAAGGTTTAAAGACCGTTCTCACGATTTTGTCCTTTTGAGAAAAAGTGCCTCGATAGAGAAAGGATGACCCTTACTTTATAAAGTCTCAATCCAATCCTTTACTAGTTGATGTGGGATCGTTTTCCCCCTTAACACTAATTTTTTAGTCAAAGGTTGAATTGTGTTTTTGCAAATGGTTGGTACGAATCCAAAACAAATTTCCGCAGACAACGCCATTGTTAAACAAAGATTGTTGGACTATGTCAGATATAAATATTATCCACTGTGAAAATCTAAAAAAATTTCTCACGATTTTATACTCTAAGACCCTCAACAACCTTCAAATGTTTCAAACTTGGTTTTCAAAGACTAAGAAAAATGGAATCACAAAAAATGGATCCATCTCTTCTTTCCATATTCTTCCTTTTGACTTACAAACTTAGCGACTAGAGAGAGTAAAGACCAAGAATTATTCGCATTAAAAAAAGAAAAGAAAGACCAAGACTTATTTATTCTTGTTCTTACTCATCAATTTTTCTTTTGTTTAGACTAACCTATAATGAGTAAAACTTTGAAATTTAATTATCATATGACTAATTAGAAGTTGGGAGGGATTTATCATTTATGAAAGACAGTAAATATCTTAGGCAATTTACCCTAAAACCCCTTCATCCCCAAAGGGCAAAAACCAACAAAGTCCAAAAATAAAAGTAAGTTCGTCAGCTTCATCTTTACATTTTAGAACACATAAATTACTCTTTAAAATAAAGATTTTGTTAACCATTATTTTAAGTATATTTTTTAAGATATTATATATAATAATATTTTCACCAAATGCATTAGAGATGATAAATAAAATTATCAATTATTTCATTTAATATAATATTATTATAATATATAAATAGTATATTAACTAATCTTAAAAAATATCCTAAAGGTATTCGTTAACAAAACTCTTAAAATAATATTTTTATATTAAATACAATAATTGACATTTAATTTCATGATTTTTAATACATTAAAAATATATATTATTTAATATAATATAATAATCTTAATGAATGCATTTTGGGTAATTGTTACCAAAATTATGATCGAAAAGCATGCATGCGTTTATATTTCAACACTCGGCATCTCCTTTTCTTCTTAAAACTAATGTTTTTTTGTCTTTCTTTCTCATAAGCACAAAAATACAACCAAAATAAATAAAAAGAATCAAACCTTCTTCTCTATTCTCAATGCCATTCTTAACCAGTTCTATATCTTTCTAATCAGTCAGAAATGGCTGCAAAATCATTACTTTTTTTTTCCTTTCCTTTTTTTGGGAATTCTTTGTCCAAAGAAGAAAAATCATTATAATATGAGAGAGACTTCTACTGCTTTAATTTAAATTTTAATCTATTCTTAATTAGTCTATCTATACATCTCTCTTTGTAGAAAGGGGGAAACATCAAAGAAGACAACAATAATTATAATTAAGAGTAAAAAGATATGAAAGTCATGGCTATGGCGTAGCTAGCTGGGTTTCTATTGTTCCTGCCGAGGTCGAGCCAACCAGAGAGAGCTCAGAGCTCTTAGGCGATGGAAGTACTCAGCAATCGCCAGCAAACACCTCGCAGCTTGACGGATTGTCAGGATTTGATGCAACCGGAGTATGGCTTGGTGTCTCAGATTATCTGCCTGTAAGTTTTTATTTTAATTTTTTAGAAGCAAATTATTGAAAATATATACGAAAATAGGAAAAATTAAGTATTCTATGTATGATAAAAAAAATTCTATACACATTTTTGCATAATTAGCATGTTATAACTATAAATAAGAATAGTAAAAAAAAAAAACAATACATGTTAAATATGTAAATCTGCACTTATTGAATTTAAAAACTCCGCTCTCAGTGAATAGAATATTAATATATTTGCATTAGAAAGTAACATTAAGACTAAAAATGTATTAAACTTGACTTTCAGGGCAGAATTAAAGGTAAATTTGTTTTCTTAAATTTTACATTGGCTATCCACCCATGACTTTGTGGCACCATGGGTGTTTTGATTGTCAAATGGGGAAAGGAATAGAGAAGTTGAAAAATGAAATAAGGATTCATTTTTCTTAGTTCAAATTACTTGTGGGGTATGGTTTTTACTTACCTTGTCTAGAAGGTTTTGAAAGAAAATAAAAGATAATTACAGGGTGATCAGATTTGAAATCTTTACTTACAACTTTTTAATTCATTTTCAACCGATCGTTCAAAGAAACTTAATGATGATAATTTACTTAGAGAAACCTGAAAATTAAGGGTAGCCATAAGTCAGCTTAGGCATATAAAAAAGTGGTCAATTTGCCTTTCAATGAACACAATATTGGCCTATTGGTGAATGTTTATGACTTCCTCTAATTTGATTCGTAAACATCTTGATTAGAATTTCCCTTAAGGTTTTACTGACCAAACGTCAAAATAATTGAAACTCTCATGGTTTTACATAGTGTTGGATCAGTAATTTCAAAAGGCTTAGGACCCACCTACTCCAAATCCTCAAAATGTTAAACTAGATATACCCTAATTCCCACAATTATGAAGTTAACTATTGTTCTTTAGGACCCATATCAAAGATCAATCAATAACATATATCTATTGATCAAGAATATACAATAGTTCTTGAGACTAAAAATTTGTATACATGAATATTTGACTCAACGATTAATACACATTTTTCCTATTTAAAGAGTTAAATTTAAATCTTTCATCCTAATATCAAAATAAAATTTGTTATTTATACTTTTTACTCCCACTTTTATTTGCTCACTGTGAGTAGTGTGAATCAATGATGGACGGATGCGGGCATGTGGCTGTCCGTGCGCATATAAGGGGGAGACTTAGCCTAAATTAAAGAATGGTCAAAAAGGAAGTTATAGGAGATGTGGGTCTTAAAATGTCTTTAAGTCAAACGGTTACGACCATGACATCAACATATGGGCAGGAGGGATCTCTTTTGAGTTTTGACGTCGATGTATATGCATTATTTAAGAGAGAGAGAGGGGGGGGGGGGCATCAGCATGTGAAAATGCAAATATTCTTAGACTTAATTGGTTGCTAGCATTCATATTAACTATGTCCATGTCAGGTGACAAGTTCATTAATTTCCTAGTGATTAGGTCGTAAGCGTTGGGAAATCGACACAACGACAAACTGCCATGCTTGCTTTAGGCAAAGATAACTATTTGACATAGAGATTTGCCAATTGTTTCAAAGTTAATGTCTACTTAATTAGTACAATTAGTAACTCCTAGAACAAATTAAATAGAGTTTGATTCTTCTAGAAGTGTTTAAGTTTTGAATTCTATAAACAGATACTACTCTATTGCAGGCATTCGATTTGGTAGTAGAAAAACTCAATTTACCCATAAAATTAATTTTTTTTTTTTTTAATCTTGTATATTTTGGGAAACTACCTAAATCAGACAAGCTGAACCTGGTCTTTTTAGATGGTCCTCATATGGCATGGGCTACATTTCAATTTAACAGGAAATTAACCTAAAAGACTATTACATACAAATTTCACTTTCATAGAAATGCATGAAACTCCAAGCCTCTTATGTGATGGCAGATATAGGCTTTGTAGATAATAACTATGTTAATGGAATTATGTAACCACCAAAGCCACCTCATGAGCATGAGGAGACATGGATGGAGTAGTTTCATGGAAAACATGATTTTTTTTTTTTGGGGGGGGGGGGGGGGGGGGGTTAGGTTTAATTCCCAACCAGATTCTTTTCCCACGCACACATATAATATATGGCCCCTTATGGGTGATCATGAATTCATCATCATCATCATTCATGGGGCCGGTGGTCCACAAGCACATCAAACCATAATAATACTATATAATAAGATCGACTAATGCATACCTGTCTAACAAAACCTTCGAGGGTGGAGAGCTTGTTCATGGCGATAGCCATTTGGCCCATGTAGTTAGTCATATTAGGAGGGCAGCTCAGTGAATCAGAAGTTATAATATTAGAAAGAGATTGGTTTAGAGCTTCCAAGCCTTGTGATAGAGCTTCTTCAGCTTCCTGTGTCGACTGCTGCAATGCACATATCCCCATTATCTGATGCTCCGACAATGGCTCAATCTGGTTCAGTACAACCTGAATCAAAAAAAAAAAAAGAAAAAAAGATTGAGTAATAAAAATGATACCCAGAATTAAAACATTATCTCTAATGCGGACAAAAGCTGAATATTCATAAAAAAGAAACCGATAAACCTTTCTTCGTTACTTTTTCTTTATCCTGAAACTGCAGTTTTCCATTTTGCTTATTTATTTACTATAAACCAAGAAAGAGATGAAGAAGAAAACAAGATCCTTAATTTCCATGAAAGGGAAAGGAGAAGATAAACCAGAGATCATAGAAATCCGTACAGTTCTCTATTTTCTAATAATGTCACAAATTGTATTAACAGACATAGTTTTATCAGAAAGATACCTAACCAAATCCTTTTAGAGGAAAACCTTCACGATATACCTTTCATCATTCAATTGATGTTTTTTTTTTTTGTTTTCTTTTTGCTATCCCCATATATTTCCTTGTCACTGCCACCGACGAATTGCACCCATGCAATTAAAACGTACCATTTGCCCCGTGCCTTATCTCATTATATCCTCATACTTTAATAAAATCTTTAGTATATCTTCTTTCACTAATGTCAAATGAAATATGTACTTTGAAGTTGGAACAGCTTGATAGTTGATACTATCCAAGCTTATAAGGAAAAAAAGTTATAAGGTAAAATATAGAGGAAAAGGAATCTAATTAGTGGGATTGTTCTTTGATTATTGACTATAAAGTATAAACCTATATATATTAGTGATTAGTTTTTAGTCTTTTTTTTTACTTAATTTAGATTTCAAGTTAGTGTTCCAAGGGTAGGTTAGAGACTTAAGACTTAAGAGTACCTTGATGATCTCAGACGGCCGAAATCCACCCATCCACATGAAGCATCGTTCGGCTGGAGTCTTCCACATGCCAGACACAAGGTGAAAGACATCGGTTTTGGCTATCATGCTTTTTAGGTTCATCAACTCGTCCAAGTGTGCTAAACAGTTGTCGACGAAGATCCGAAGCTCGTTCTCCGGTAGATGTTCTTGAACCGCTGCTCGAAGCTCGCACATTAGTCGATGATGCTCTTCTAGCCACCTTGTATACTCCATGTCAAACAAGGCAGCGTCTGAAGCATAAAAATTTAGTTGATATATTATAGCCATAAAAATATATTTTAAAAACTCAAAAGATGTAAAAGAGAGAGAGATAAATAAATAATTAATATTTATAGTATATAAACCTGAGCTTATGTTGTTAATACCAACAGGAAGGCCTTGCTCTCCTCCTAGGATATTACCCCCACCAAAAAACGCGCCCTAAACAGTAAAACAAAAATTTCAAACATTTACTCAAATATATACAGATAAACGATATAAAAAAGTATAAGGGAAATGTCTCACTTGAGTTCTGGCTCTTTGAAGTTCATGTTCCAGATGGGTAAGCCTAATCCTACTTGACTCTAACTGCTGAACATAAGCCTGTGATGAAATTAACAAGAAAAATAAATGAACCCCAGAAACAATGCTTAGTTAATTTTCTTTCATTAAAGCTTCTTTAAATGAGAGAAAAATGATTTGTAGCTAAGAAACCAATACTAGTAATTACGGGCTGACCTTTTTTCTTAGCCTGCTTTTCCTTGCTGCCTCTCTATTCTGAGCAAGTCTTCTCAATGTCTGCTTGGAAATGATCCAAACAAATTACATACATTCAACACTTTTTCTTTTTACAGAAAAAAAAGGGTCGTAGAAAGGAAAAAAGAAGAAAAAAGTATGAGTAATGGCTATAAAAAGAGAGTCAAGGAATTCACCTTAGGATCTGGTGTTTTGGGTCCTTCCTGCTCTGAACTTGATGTTGGCCCTTTACGGTTCCCCTCACGCTGCCAAATTAAAACATGCATTTGTTACTACAAGATTCCAACCTTTTAGAAAAACACAATCAAAACATGGGAATCTCAGGTTTTTTTTTTCCAATAAGATAATGCATCAGGTTTCTGTTTCCTGATTTAAATATAGAAAAAAACATATTAATTTCCTTTTTATATTCAGAGCCTATCATACCTTGACAGCTTTAACTGGTTGATCTGGTGCAGAAGCTGAAGCATCATTTCTGGCGTTGGCCAACTCCATGGACGACTCTGATGGTCTCTTTGAACCACTAGTTGCTGGAGAAACTAATCCTATACTTGTCTACCAAATACAAAATATATAAACCCACTTAGAAAATTAGTATTTAAATAATTGCACTAACATAAAACTCTACATACTCAATATAAATAATAATAATAATAATAATAATAAGTTTTACCTTTGTTGATGATGGTGGCTCAACGTGCATAGGCTGTGAAGGGAAAATGTTCAGAGTCGGAGGCCTCATTCCAGAGTTATCTGTGCATGTAAATTCTCACAAGCATTAACTCAAACTTCTTTTACAGGAAAGTTTCGAGTCCATGAAAAGAGAGAAGAAAGAGAGTAAAGGAGTGAAACTGATTAAAGCAAGACCCAAAATAAAGGGAAGGGAGACAAAGGCAAGAAAAGTATGAAATATGAAAGAAAACATAGGGATCGTCATGCATTAATTTGTAGCTTTGTTCCATCAAAACAGAAAAAAGAAAGGAAGAAAAAAAGGGCAAAAAAAAAAAATCCCTACACATACACTTTTCACTACATGTAAAGAATTTTTGTAAGGAATTCATGATCATAGAGTTGTTTGTTACATGCCATGGTCCAAAGCTACTCATAACATATTAACAAATAAAATAAAAAAGTTGAAAAAGAATATCTTTGCTTTTGAAAATCTTAGTTCTTTTTTTGTTTCTTTCAGAGATTTGTTTCTGCAAGGATCTGGTCAAAAAAAGTACTCGCAGATAAAATCTGTTGAATAGATGAACATGCTTTTCCTGTGACCAAAACAGGCCTGTCCGGAAAGATTCTTCTTAACAGAAGCTCCAGAAAATGAAAAGAGAAAGAGAAAAGAAAAAGAAAGAGGAAGAAAAACCCCTATATTCTTTGAACTAAACAGATGGAAAAAAAAAAAAACGAAAAAAGAGAGAAAATTTGGGAGAGAGAGAGAGAGAGAGCACTCACGTCTTTGGTCTTGAATAGTGGAAGGGTCATGTCCATCAAGATAGAGAAAAAGGGCTTGATCTAATTCACCCAAATCATAAGATCCAGTATCTTTGCTTCTGCTTACCCCAAAAAAAAAAACAGAAATAAAGTTTCAAAAATTAACATTTCGAAGAAGAAAAAAAGAAAAGAAAACTTTTGGGGTTTAAGACCTAGATAGTTAGAGGAAGAAGAAAGAAGATGAAAAAGGGGTGGTTCTGAGTTTCGCTTTGTATAGTTTGTAACTTTGTACTGTAAAAAAAAAATTACATGAAGTTTCCAAGGATGGAAGATGATGATGAAGATTGCATCATTGCATAAGGAATCTGATTTTGATGATGTTGATTATGCTCTTGTATTTGATGCTGATTTTGTTGTTGTTGTTGTTGTTGAAGCTGCTGATTTTGATGATGATATTGATGATGTTGATTACTATGTTGGAGGTGGTGTTCTAGTTGGATGGAGTGGTTCATGTTGCCTCTACTGGTAGCCATGAAAACAACAAACCAAACCAAACCAAAGCTAGCTAAGCTTCTACTTGAAGAGCTCTTGAATTCACCATTAATGGCAAAACCACCTTCCTTTTTTTCCTTTGCAAATCATTTTTTCCACCTCCACCATCTAAATAGTCATGAAAAAGGAAAGAAAGAGAAACAAAATAAAGAGTCGGTTATAATTTGAAAGAAAAGAAGAGGTTTTCTTTATGATAGAATGAGAGAGTCAGAGAGAAACAAAAACAAGAAAGAAAAAAAAAAAGGAAGAATGGAATTGAATGCACAGAAACAAAAGACAAAACCCTTTTTATCTCTGTATATAAATAAATTAAATTATTATGACTTTTTTTTTCTCTCTTTAAAAACAAAATTTTCAGATAAAGCGGTTTTAATATATCCTTTTCAAAGAAAAAATAAATAAAGAAACAAGAGAAGACCTCAAAAAAAATATCAATTTTATAATTTTATTATATATTAATTTAAATTATTATTGAAACATCGTTACTTGAATTTTTAAACTCCACAAACAAATGAATAAGGTGACACATACTTGTAAAATATTATAAATAAATAAAATATAATTAAATAAAAAATAAAATATATGATAACTTCTTAATCTACCTGTAAAATAAAAAAATTTACATTATCGATATATTAAAAAAGAATTCTATTTATTTTTTAGAAACCAGTTTTTGAGGGAAACCGCTTAAGACTTCCTTGATGGAGTTTCTTATTGATTATTATAAAATGCCGATAATACCCTTATGGAAAAGCATATTTACTATTGACATTTTCATGCAAACTTACACGTAGATGTTGTGGTGGCGGCTCTCCTTCAAACCACAACTACCGTTCAGGCCTTTTTAGCCCTATGTATTTTTACATTACATTTTTCTCTTTGTTTATATATTTTTTTTTCTTTTCTAAAGATAAAATTGATATTTGCCTCTTAAACTTCTATTAGGTGGACGGTGGAGTTTTCTACTGAAGTGGAGTTTTTCAATTACAAAAAAAAAAAAAATTAATAATAATAATAATAATAATCTCTACGTATAGGAAACTTCAATATCTTAAATATTAGAATTGATACCATTTGTAGTAATATTAGAAATGAACACACTCGTTACGTAGTAAAAAAAAATGATGTTTTGAAAAAAGTGGGTATTTAAAAAAAGATTTGATATTTTTTTTTCTTTCAATTTATATTCAATATTATTATTTTATTTAGTTTTTTGGATCAATTTCTAAATATGATTATTCAAAAACTTTATAACAATATCGATTAGAGCAATGATGTTTATCAGCCATAATTTTTATTCTAATTATTTATTTTAAAGTTTGATTTTATGAGTTAAATTTCGTAAAAATTATCACAAAATCTTGACTTAGTTTAATTATTGTTATTATAAATTTTAATTTATAATAAATGAATTTTATTAACGGGTTATCATATTAGATTTTTTTTAATGTATTAAAATTATCACATTATTATCAACTATTAAATTTAATATAAAAATATTATTATAAATAATATTTAATTAATTTTAAAAAATGCTTAAAGACATCCATTAACGAAATTATAATACATAAATGAATAAATAAAATAAAATTATTTTTAATTTTATCGTTATGATTAGGTCAGGAAGAAATTTTGTAATAATTTTCAAATAACCAAATTCGTGTGGTGATGATAATTTATTACATAAATTTATTAGGATAGAATTTAAAAATCTATGGATGGATCAATTAATTTATGTGAATAAGATGATTAAAGATAGACTAATAAATTATTATATCACATAAAATGAAATAATTAATTAAGACATGAAACAAACAATATTTTCTATAATATAATATAATTGGTAGTTTGGTACTTTATTAGATTACTATATGTCTTTTACCGCCCAAATTCTTTTTTTTTTTTTTTTCTTTTTTCTTTTCAATAATCTAATTATCTCAAATGGCTTGGTCGTTGAAGTGGGATTTTCGATTTGACACTTAAAAATCAATGATATAGAAGGACAAAAACTATTGCTTAAAGCTTTGAAATGTTGATGGCATTCTGATAAATTGCATTAATTAGAATAAGTCATTTTTAATACATAAATAGTGAAAGAAAATAATTTTATAAATAAGTTAAGAGAGTGTCACATATTTTATTTTTTAAAAAATTTATTTTTTTAAATATATCTTAAAAATATGTATCATGTATCCTGCTAATTCAATTTGTAAATTTTAAAAATTTTACTGATAGTTTCCCTAATTAGAATAAATTGAGTTTGAAACATTGATAGCTTTTGGTAAAAAAAAAAAAAAAGAAAACATTGATAGCTTGAATGAATCCAAAGTGTAGACCGTTTTTATCCGGGTTTTTTTTTTTTTTTTTAACTTTAGTTTAGTTTAGTTTAATTTTAATTTTTATATTAATTTTAATTTTTAATTTAAATTTTTATTTTAAGATTTATCAAAAAAAAATTAAAAAAAATGGAAAAGTTAGAAAAAAAAATTGAAAAGGAAGAAGAAAAGGAAAAATGCAAATATTCAATTCAATCGAAACTCCTCTTCTCCTTACAGGATTAGGATTGAACTCTGGTATAAGGGATAAATGAAGAAAATGAAATCAAAGAAAACTAAAATTCTTGCTAAATTCATCTATATAAACAAGGCATAATCTCAGCAAGAGGGGGGCTCCGATGGGAAAAACAGCAACACACAAATCAAAAGGGGGATCAGAGGATTCGGCACACATATACAGAAGCAAAGGACAAAAAAATATTTGAGTTCTATTTAAGAGTTCGAAATTCTTTGATCTTAGGGTTCTAGTCTGTTGTTTTGAGAATCCAACGGTAGGAATTTCGGAGAAGGTGAGAGGGACATTCAGCCGTAGTTTGGTGACCATCCGACGATCACCGGAGGAGATCACAAGGGTTGAAGCCGCGACGTTCGAGTTTAGATCTAGGATTTTTTGAGTTGATTCAGACAAAACCAAAGTGATTTTTGGGAAGAGGAAGCCGAGAATAAATTTTGGTGATTTTTTGGGATTTTTTCGAGTTTGGTCAACAGTGGTTGGCAGCAGTGAGCAGCAAGGGCGACGGTGGCAAAGGCGGGCAGAATCTGGAAATCTTGAAGAACAGTGGGTGGTGTTCTTCAGTTTGGAAGGAGAAAGGGTTGAGAGAAGAAATAGATTTTTTTTAAAGAAGGTAAATTTCTAACTAAAAAAAAAAGCATTAAATATTAAAATATCTGGGTCGGGTCGCAGGACCTGCTTACGGGTCCGCGTGTGCACCCGACCCAAACGTGTAAACTTTGTTCTTTTTTTTCTTCTATAATTTTACATTGCTTTTGAATTGTTTTGTTTTACTTTATGTAATTCTTTTTATATTATTTTTTTATATATTTTTATTTAACTATTATTTGATTGATGGCTTGATTATTATATGTTAGTATTTGATGTTGGCATGATTGGTGTAATGATATCATTATGATATATGATGATTAATTTTTATAATTATTGTTATGATTATTTTGATGATTATTAGATGATTTTTTTATTATATAATTAGATAATTAATTTGTTTATGATTATATGTTTGGTTTTTTAATGTATGATTTTTTTATTTTTATTTATTTATTTTATTTATTTATTTATTTTAAATTACTAACATCATTTTATTTCATGTTTCAAGTTTAGATTAGTATTTATTTTATTTTATTTTTTTATTTGGTTAATTTATTTATGTAATACTCTATGTTTAGGATTTATTATTATTTTTTAGAAAGCATGTTTAGGATTTATTATTATTATTTATTTTTTAGAAAGCATGTTTGGGATTTTATTATTATTATTATTTTAGATGTTATGTTTAGGTTTTATTATTATTTATTTTAGATAAGCATGATTTTTATGTTTATTATTATTTATTTTAGATTTGCATGATTTTTAGGTTTATTTGTATTATTATTTTTAGATTTGCATGATATAGAATTTTTATTTTTAGATTTTGCATGATATAGGATTTTTATTTTTTTATTATTTTAGATAATTTTGCATGGATTGGGATTGTTATGATATTATTTTTAGATTATTGCATGTTTAGAAATTTTTATGATCTTTTATTATTTTTTAGATTTTTGTATGAATTAGGATTTTATATGATATGATTTTGTTTTGTTTTTGCATGATAAATATGATAGGATTTTATTTTACTTTTTTTTTAGATTATTTGGCATGATTAGGAAAATACATATTTAGTTGGTAGATTAATTAAGACTTTTAAATAAGACCAGTTTAAGATAATATGTGATTGATGATGTGGTACTATCTCTTAGATAGGCGTTGTGAGGGTGCTAATCCTTCCTCACACGTAACCGTACTCCCGAACCTAGTTCTGATAAGCAAACCAGAACCTATTTTTTTTAAGGTGTCTTAGTCAAGCTTAGGATTACTTTAAATAAGATATTTTCATAAAAGTGACTAATCACATCTAGATTAGATGATTAGTGGGGACTCCATGATTTGTGTCTAGCATGCTGAATTCGTATTTGGCACGTTATGACACAAAGTCAATGTTCTATCCAGTAGCGGATCTTGATATTTGATTTTGGAGGAGCCGATTAAAAGTATAAATCTATATATATTTTTTTCATTTGAGGTATGTCACACTATGTTTTACTAATATAAAACATATACGAAAATAATATAATAATAAAAATAACAAACTCATAAAAGCATAAATGTTATCAATTAATAAATAAAAGTATAAAATACATCAAGTAAATAATTTTATCTAAAATTGTGAGCGACGTTTTTTTAAAAAAACAAAATTTTCAAAAATTGAATCTGAACTAAATATTTCAACAATCTTTTAATGAACTTTTAAAGAATAACATGTCTTTTAAATTAATTTACACAATCTTTTAATGAACTATGGGTGAACTTTTTTGATTAATTCCATTACATCAAATTTGACATATAACAAAATTTGTGAAGTGTTGTGAAAACTAAAAAAAACTGCTGCTGTAAAATAAGAAATCATTTTTTTTTATGTGTTGTATATGTGGCAGCAGCCTTATGTCTTTAGTAGCATTTTTACATATGTATAATAACACTTATCAAAATGTTGCCGTTTCTACTTTATAACAGTTTTTCAAGATCTTTTGCATGCATTTTTCAATTTTTACAAAAGTTCTCAATGATAGCAATTATAAGTACTATCAAAAGCATTTTTATAGGATAACATATATAACAGCACATGTCAAATACTTCTAAATTTTTTTAAAATGTTGTAATTATTGGCCATTATAATATATAACAGTAATATGCAAAATGCTATCAAAGTGTTACATTTACTATTTTTAAGAACATTTGAGAAATGCAATAAAAAAATATTGTCTAAGACTAGTTTTGACGTAGTGTTCGTTTTTTAATTTAAAATTGAAAAATATATAAATAAATCAATTATTAAACAATATATTTTAATCAAAACAATAAAATAAAATATGCCTTTAAAATAATGAAATTGAAACTTTGATATTATAAATTATGGTGTTTTCTAACCTTTTATAAGATGGTCCCAATTTAACTTTGGTATTGAAAAAAACTATAGTACAATAAGTAAAGTTGATAAAAAAAATATTTTTTCATAAGTAGTTACAAATCAATATAATATTGTATTATAACAAAAATTAACAAAAAATATCTCAAGTTTTGGACTGAACACAAAAAATCTTAACATTACTCATGCATATAACAACAAGATTATATAAACATATATTTTTAAAAATAAAATAACAAATCTTAGTAAGAATCTTGCTATTTTTGCTTTCTAAGGATGCTAAAAAAATAAATATTTATCATAAACCAATTGATTTAAAGAGTTTATGAATAATAATTGGTGGGTAATATAAAAAGATAAATATTAATGTAATTTTAATCTTTTTAAAATTATAATATATAAAATTAAGTTGTAGACGAAAATAAAAATAAACCAATAATAATTTTATTTTGAAGAAAAATTTAATTTAATTTAATATAAATATATATATATATATATATATAAGAATTTTCAGATTTTTTGGGGGGCCAAGCCCCCCTGGCCCTCATTACGGGCCGCCTTTGATTCTATCCCGACCAAAAAAAAGTAATATGAAAAAGAGATAGAAAATTCTAGGGTAGTACTATATAATTAATTAATTAATATTTTTATTATAGATGTGCAGAAGAAAATGAAAGCATGTTGAAAATTAAACTGTTCGTTCAATTCAACCTTAACATAGATTTGAAGATATGATGTAAGTTTCCAAGATGTTGAAAGCTAACTCTTGAATCTTGAACATGTAGATTTTTCGATTTTTGGAACCCTTTGAATCAATGAGCAATAATGAAATTTAAGAAAGTTAATTTCCTTATTTTCCAAGCTTTTGCCATTTGATTCAATCTCGAGACTTTGGGTTACAAGCATTTATAGATATCTGTGGACCAAAATTTTCACATTCCCTATTCTTCGTCAATATGTATTGTTATAATTCAGTTGGACTACAACAAATATCATATCATGATATAGCATCTTGATCTTAATTTTAAAAATTAAAATTAATTAACCTATGAGTTTAAAACTTAATATTTCAAATTTGAAAAGAGAGGAATGCTATTTATGAATAAATTATATTCTATAGATTTGTCTATGACCGAGCCAGGTTTGGCTCAGAGAACAAACATTTTACATATTCGAATTATTATTTAAAATATATTTTATAATTAAATTTAAATTTAAAAAAAATAATTTTATTTATTAAATAATAATTTAGATCGAATCAAATTAACTCAAATTAAAAATATTTTATTTCATCTCCGACTTGTTTCAAGCTAAATTTATGTCCATCCTAAACAGATTTATCAATAATTCAAAATCATATGTATAACAAAAAAATAAATTTGATAGTAATATGGATTAGCAAGAAAAAGAAAATCTGAAAAGGGCCAAAAAGTTGCCGGGATTCAACAAGGTCCAAGCGTAGCGTTACAGAATACTGAAGGGATAAAATTGTTATACGGATAACGGATAGAGATATAAAATTTTGGATATTTATTATTCGAATTTGTATTATTTATATGAATAACGAATTTGGATATTCGAATTCGTTATACAAATAGGTTTACTTCTGTGAAATCGGATTCAAATTCGATCCATTATCCGTTTATTTGAATTTAAAATTAATTTTTTTATTTTTTATTTTTATTTAAAATAATTTACTTATTTAATTTGAATATTTAACGAATTTGAATATTCATCAAATATTTAAATTTGAATAATAATATTCAAATTTAATATGAATAATAAATGAGTTTAGATTTTAAAATAATTTTGTGACTTCGAATAAAAAAAAAAACAGATACCCATTATCATCTTTAATTGGACGAAGAAGAAAGGGAAAAGTGGGACCCAACATCAACCAAAAACTTTAAAACAATCGAACGGCTGTCCCAGTTTGGAACGGGGCCCACCAGGACCGGCCCCCACCTTTCCCGCGATTTTTCTACTCCCTTTGTTTCTAACAACTCCGAATATAAGGACTCCTGCTCCCTATCTTTCTCTTTCTCTCTCTCTTTTTTTTTTTGTTTTTTGTTTTTTGTTTTTTGTTTTTGTTTTTTAGTTAAAATGTAAAATACTTATTTATTTATTATAGGAAATGCTTCCTACTATCATATAAAACCAAAAAATAGTAATAATAAATAAATTAATTAATGTCAATTATACTTCGGATTTCTTTCTTTAATTCATCATCGATGCAACAAAATCGTCGCTACGTTATATTCTATTTATTAATCTGTTGATAAATTTTTAAATCTTTAAAATCAAACATGGATCAAGATTTTTAATCCGTATCAACTGAACAACTCTGTCCTTTTACCTATTAGAAGTTATTACTAAGTTATTACTAACTAAAGATTAAGATTTAAAATAAAAGGTGGTAAGAAATTAATAGATTTAGGATTACTTAATTTAATGATAGTTAAATTTTTAAGATTGATTTATCAATATTTATTTTAGGAACTTTCAAAAATTTACTTCTTGACTTACTTTTGAACAACTTTTTGATCCTTCTCATTTATGAACAACTATTAGAGTTATTCACAAATTTTCACACTTCAAATCCTAGAATTCTAGGTGGATACCCAAAGACTAGGTTAAATTGAGTTTATGAGAGAGAACTTTATTAAAATAATTGGGATTAATATTTTTTATTAATTCTACAAGTATATGTGTTTATTTAATAGCACGTATGTAAAATTTTTAACTCAACTAATGGATTTGAATCCACGTGACATGACTTATATTTCAAAAAGAAAAAAAATGGATTCAATAGATAAATTTATTTACCCTGATAATACTGACTATAATTAAAATTAACAGTATTAAAAAAATCAGATCCGATTGATTGAATCGAGAATCGATAATCTGTCCGATCTGGTGCATATCATATAACCGAAAATTCTCTTAACCGAAAAAAAAAATCGATTGAATCGGTAAAAACCCGAAAAATCTTTTTAAATTTATTTTTAAAAAAAATTATTGTATGTGATGATATTTGAACTTTGAGTCTATATTAAAAATCATACCATTTAATTAAATACATATTTTTATTAAATATTTACTATATTTAATATTTATTTAATAATTTAAAAAAATAATAATGCAGCCGATCAATTAAACCAGTTCAATCGATCTGACCGATTGAACCAGTATTCAAAAACTTTGTCGATTTGACATCCGATCCGATTTTTAAAACATTGAAAATTAACGATAAGCAATGGGGATTGAACCAAGAACTAGAAGATTGGGAGCTGAAAGCAGCAAAGAGTGTAGTATAGTAGCTGGCTCAACCAAATGGGAGGAGCCCAGGCCTTGCAGACAAATCTCTTTGGCTAAAACTTCCATGCAACATCTAGGGCAAGCAAAGGAGATCATTTGTGAAGAAGCTGGCCTTTAATGGACTCAAATCAAACCTTAATTAGTTTCGAGTTTTACTGACAACTCATGTCAATGCTAATCTTGAATTCACAATTTTTATAGGGTGTACAAGCATGATTAGTATTGAGTAATCTATCTATTTTAAATTTTATTTATAGAAAGTAAGGTTGAAACCAATTAAAATAGGTTACAAATTTATATTATAATGTATTGTCTCGTGTTACTATATATACTAAATACATGGTTGAATATTAATTAATTATTGCAAAAAGTTTAACTATTGAACTTAACTTTTGTATTTAAATTTTAGTATGTCCTTTTACATATATGTTGGTATGAATTGATTAATAGGCTTTGCATATAGACCTGCTTACAGGTTGGACAGTTCACCCGGCTCAGTAGGTTCGATCTGTATTAGATCAGGTCTGGCTATGTATTTTTTGATCAGGGCCAGCCCAATCCGAAATAGTATTTTATGTATTATAATAATAATATTTTTTTAATATAAAAATATAAAAATATAAAAATATTATAAAAATATATTATATATGATGATGAACAGTGTAATGGGTCTGCAGGTCAGCCCGGACTCATCCAGAATCGAGCCTGAAAAAAATATTGAAAAAAATTCGAATAGCGATCCGATCCGACCTCACCCATAGACAGATTTTTTACATGCAACCAAGTGTAAAGAAAATTTTTTGCAAGTTGAAAAATAATGATTAAAGAAATATTGAAAACAGGGCGAATTTATGGGGTTGACACGGCCTGACCCCCTAAATTTTTTAATATTTTTAGCAACCCTTTGCATTTTTACATTAAAAGATGGTAAAAATATTCAAAGTTTTTAATTTGGCCCCCTTTGTAAAATTCAAACTTTGATTTGATAACTTTGTTAATATTTTTTAGTTTAGCTCTCATTCTTATTAATTAATTAATTCTTTCTATTTTTAGTTTTAATCAATCAAATAGATATATTGACATTGATTATAATATTAATAGTTTTAATTCTATACTCATAATGAAAAAATTATTAAGAAAAAAGTTAAATCACTCTAATATCTAATATAAATTGTGCATTTAACGTTTATTTTTTTCAAAAGAAGTATTTAATCTTATGCTTCTTTTTATGAATAATCCTACTCGTATTTTAGTTATTACTTTTATAAAAAGTATGTAATCTTATGCTTCTTTTTATTCAAACTCTTAATTGTGACTCCGGACATGCATGGTTGGGTAATTCAATAATAATACATTAGTAATTTTATATCTTTTATTTACCGATTAAATTTTCAAAAATACATATTTATCAAACACTTAATAAAAAATAGATATAAAAAAAGAATCACGAACATTAATTCTTTAATACTAATCGAAAAAAATGACATTTTTTTAATAATTGTAAACTTCGTCGTGTAACACAGATATTTTTCTAGTTAATTTTCTAGTTGTCAATTGATTTTTCAAAAGCAAATTTTGTTCATGTTTGATAGTACTTGCACGGAAAAGAATGGACAATTGCACGGAAAAGAATGGACAATGTGATGGTGGCAAAGTCTTACAGAAAATTAATAGTTTGAATAAACATTTTCAGTGCTAAATAAAAGAAAAATAAAATGTCTATTCAACTAATGTGAATACAATAAGATTTTTTTTTTAAAAAAAAAAACTAATTTCCTATTTAAGCTACTGGTTTTCACAACAAAAAAGTTTAAAATAGTAACCAATAAATCTCGAATTCATCAAATATTGTAAATATGAAAAGAGTGAAATTATTAAGATTGGACAAGGTTACCTTCTATTATTTAATCCTAATTATGGGTACAAGAAAGAAAAAGAAAAACCCAAAATCTTAAGAGTTGAAAAGATGTTCATATGATCATAATAAAAGAAGAACAAAAACTATTAATACCTCTTTTTACTTTTTTTTTTTAAAGAACACGCCTTGAAATAGGGGAATGAATTACAAGTATTCAAATTTGAATTTCAAATTTAAAAGATGCTACTTTTTAAAGTGATTAAATGAACCAAGTTAAACTCTTCATATTGCCTTTTACTTTTCATCGGGTGAAGAAGAAATAGATATCACCGCAATTCTTTTTACTACAATCTTGTAATTATCCAATCATAACACAGAATTATGTAAAGATTTATCACTTAAAAACATAGGTTTCACATAATATTTTGGTGGGCTCTATACAATTCAATATTGTGATTGATTAATTAATATAATGCAGTAATCATAGGTAATATGCTCCCTGTAAAGAAGGCACAATTCAAATATTTGAATAAAATTGGTCATAAATTCAAATTGAATCCTAGTACAGAGATTACACATGTAGAATAATAATTTATTTAATTATATATAAAAAAAAAACAATTTATTCATGCCTTTTGAAATTAAAGTAAGCAAATTTCCTTGAGATAACATGTCTTTTTGTGCCTAAAGATAGAGCTACAAATTTTATTACTACAGTCTGATTGAAATGAAAGAGCTTGTCTTCTTTATATCATCATTGAAAGGACAAGCAATGCAACCTAGCTCGAATAAGCACTCGGAAAGGGGTTGACCCAGATCCATTGGACATTATAAATAGTCAATTTTATGAGAATTAAAATCCTCATTCTATAGATGAGATCATATATAGGCTAGGCTGAGTGGTATTGGACTGGTAAATATGTGACTACATAAATATTATAGCTAGCAATCTAGCATCGATATTCTTCTTGCAAAGGGTGAGCTATTTCCAAAAATCAAGCATGTTAAACCACCTACCACTTGTCTGTATTGAAGATTAAGGTCTGGGCTAGACTAAAATGTACCCCTTGTCTTTCACAAGCATACTCCCTCTAAATTCTTGCATCATTATTTTTTTTTAATATATGAGAAATTTGTAGTTAATTAGCTAGTACTAGAGTTTGCCCCTTCATTGTGTCTCCCAGTCTTCTCATCATGGATCTTTCATTCTTCCTACATCAAGTAAAAAATACGGATATGAAAATATAATGCAACAACACATACGTAGGTGAGAGTTTTTTTTTTTTGGTATAAAGGAAGGTCGAAACTTAAAAGATAGAGAAAGAGAATTGTAAATGCTGGGATTGGATTCCAACTTTGTAGAAATCTGACTCATGATAAAAGTAAGTGAATCATTTGAGTTAAATCTCAAATTTATAATGAGAGTAATTTAATATTTCTTATTCTCAATATTAATCTTATTATAGTAAGTAGATGTAGAAAAATATATACTAATTAATCTCTCACTCTTTAATTACAACTTTATTCATTATATTAATATCGCCAATAAATTTGATGCATCAATATAAAAAAGAAAAATTGATGAGGTGAGAAAGAACATACTATCATATTGTCCTACATATAACTCATGATTAGAGCTGCTCATGGGCCGGGCCGCGGCTCGTTTTTTTTTTTTTTTTTTATTTTCTCTGCCCAGGCCCGGCCCTGGGTCGGCCTGGTCCGCCCGTTTAGGCCCGAAACACTGTTCATTGGAATAAAAAAATAATTTTTTTATTTTTTTTATTTTTTTATAATTAAAATTAAATAAAATAATATTATTATAATAAAAATCACTGTTCCGGGCCGGGCGGGCTACCCGGTCCGTGAGCAGGTCTACTCATTATAGAAGAGCAGGAATAAGAAAGAATAAGAGCAAACATAAGTTAAAGTTTATAACAGCTGACAATAAGTTCTTTTTCATGGATAATGCTATAGGAATTTTGGTTAAGTTGCGTATGTATATATACAGAAACTTCCTGCTTTGAGTTTTGACTATGTATACATTTAATTACTTATATATGTACAACCTTATAACACGATACATATATTATACATTATATATAACATCAGTTGGTTAGTAAGATTTGTTTTATTTGGACAATCATTATCAAATAAGTTTTTCAACTTTTTATTTATAGAGTTCATTTTTTTTTTTTTTTTACAAAAAGAGGCTGCAGTTTGAAAATAAGAAAAAGAATTATATATATTAGGATTCGAACTTCAAATCTATTGAATGACATTTCTTAAGGGTGGTTACATAAATCAACTAGATTAAGCCCCAGTTTAAAAAACTGTTACATGTCTCATTTATTTTTTAATTTATTTTTTAAAAAAATACCCTTAAAGACATGTGTCACTTTGCTAATCTTATTTGTGGAATCTAAAAATTTTACTGATGGTGAATGAAATAGTTTCTTTTATTTAGGAAAAAAAATACACAAACTTACACTACAAGAGAGAAGACTTTTTTCCGTCGAAAAAAGCCAAAATTCCGTCGAAAATACTCAAGTCGCTGATAATTTTTCATTGAAAATATTGGCATTTCCGACGGATTATTTCTGATTGAATTTTTCCGTTGGAAATGTTATATCCGTCGCAGATACTTATTAACGATGAAATTTTTCGTCCCTATTACTTTTATTAGCGACAGGTTTTTCATCACCAATAACTATCTACTATAGAAATTGGAATTGGGTGAAATTTTGTCGCAATAATTATTAGCACAAAATTTTCTGTTGTTAATAACTATTTTGCAACGAAATTTCACTCCAATTCTAGTTTTCGTCGCAATTAGTTATTAGCAATGAAAATTTTCGTTGCTAATAAAATTTTGTCGATGGAAATTGTCATCACCAAAAGTATTTGCGACACAAATTAATTTTATTTATATATATATTTAGATTTATTATTTATATATAGTTACAAATATACATCTTCATTATATTCATCTATATATTTATATACATATATAAAAATTAAAAATCTTTAATTCTCTTTTTAATCAAATTAATTTCTTGACAAATATGAGGTTTTAATTCCATATTCAATGCAAATGTAGGCAGTGTAGTTCCTTTGCTGTGAGCCATTACCAGAATAATAGAACACCAGAGAATCTCCCGGATCACAATCTGAAACCAGCCAATCCAATGTCTTTCTCATGTTGTATTTGGTGGGCACCTGCTAAAGTCATTGACCAATCAATTCCGGTTTGCAAAACCTTATAAGCATATGAATTCAACATACAATTTGGTTTCAAAAGTAATTAAAGAAAGAAAACCTTATAAGCATGAATTCAACATAGCAACATACAATACAGGTTGAGAAAAACGCTATATAGGCATTATATTTTCATAAATTACATGTTGAAACAAAGTATTTAAATCCAATATGGATGAACTCAAGCATCTGAAGGAAGAAAAAAAGAAAAAGGAAGAGAGAGAAAGAAAGAAAGAAAGGAGAGAGGGCGAGCGGACTTGCAAGGAGCGACGGGCGACGTCGGAGAGGAGAGGGGTCCGGCCGGACTGGTCGGGCAGGCTGCCGAATGGCAGGAGGGTAGGTCGATCGAGCTCGGGCTGCGCAAAGAAAAGAGGGAGAAGAGAGAGAAAAAAAAAGGGGAAGGGGGTCTCGAGCATATTTAATTTGCCTAAAAATAGAGGTGTCCATGGGCCGGGTTCGGACAGAGCCTATGTATGGTATCAACACCATATATATTTGCCCAAGCCCGGTCCGACCAGAAATATGGGCCTTAAATTTTGCCCAAACCTGTTCATATTTGTAAATGGATAGCTCAAGCCCATTTAAACCCGCCCATATTTTTTTTCTAAAACAAAATTAAATAAACATATTATTCTTTATTTAATCTTTAGGAATTTTATATTGTTTTTTCTTTTATTAAGTTCTTAAACATTGACAACTTAACATATTTTTAAATATTTACACTATAATGTTATATATATTTAATCTTTATATAACATAAATTACATAATATATATAAAAATAAAATATTATTTAATTAGAAAACGGGCCGGGTCGGGCCTTGAATGTTGGAGACAAGGCCCGGCCCATTTTTCAAACAGGTCTAATTTTTTTTGTCTAAGCCTATTTTTGGAGTCTAATATTTTTGTCCAAGCCCTCCCAAATATCGGGTGGGCCTTCGGGCTTGGATGGATAGCCCGACCCTTGGACAGGTCTACCTAAAAAGATTATCGACAGAAATTTCGTCGCAAAAAAATTTGAACTGAAAATTGACATTTTTGACAGAATTTTCGTCGAAAATTATTTTTGGCTAAAAGAATTAATTGAAATTGACTTCTTCTTTTTGCGATCGCTAATAGATCAATATTGCGTCGCAAATAAACTGACAGGAATGACCAATCTTCCTGTCAAACTTTTAGCGACGAAAAAATTCCGTCGTAAATACTCAATTTTCTGTCGTTAAAACCCAAAAAATTCGTCACTAAAAATCTGAACCTTTTTCGACGGAAAATTCGTAGAAAATACACGAATTCGGTCGAAAAAAAATTATGTATTTTCGACAGAATTATTTCGTCGGAAATAATTCTGTTATTAATAAGTCTTTCTCTTGTAGTGTTATTTTGTACTCAAAAAGCAAACTAGTTGTTTTAAATTATATATATATATATATATATATATATTTCTTTGTTCTTATTATAGGATATATACTAAAAAACAAAACTATTTGGATTAGGTATATCATAACAAGATACAAAAAGTAAACTAATTTTATAATTACTAGTAAATGATTTAGGTCCTTTTTAAGGAAATTCAAGTAGCTAGAGTTTCCAACAACTCCTTTCGTTGGCTCAACATTTCCAATCTGAAAATGACAATTATGATCACCAGTTATGTAAAAAAAAATTATATCTACGCATTTGACTCAATAATAAATATATGTATTTTGATATTCGAAAAATCTAATACAAAATTTCAACATTTTCCCAATAAAAAAATAAATTTCATATACAAAGTGTGCAATATTCTTTTTCCATTTTTCTTTTGAACGAATAAAACCGCATGATTTGCTTCATCGTCGTGAGTAAAAACTAAAATGCATATGTCGTTGACTCTTAATTTTGTAAATTTCTGTCCAAATAGATACTGAAATTGCCCAAATGTGATCCTGAAACCTACCAATTTGTATAAGAAATGTATATATTATATTCAATTGTTTCAAAGCGTGCCTTTTAAACTAAAAAATTTGTTGAAATTTAGTATGTTATACAATTAGTTATAATAGATTACACGGTATTCTTTGGACAATTATATATGTGGATTTGAAGTTAAATAAAAAAATGAAATTAAAGGTTTACTTTCATATTTATATATTTAATGGTAATAGTTTATGTCGTCCTTTAACTCCTCAAGGGGGTTTTGCAAGGTTGTTTTGTAGTGTTGGCTCGGTGTTTTCCTATTTGCCCTTGCTAATTTTCTATGTTGGTTCAAAATTAGGTTAACCGATCTTGGGGAGACCGATCCTTTAATAATAATAATAAGTTAGTAATATTTAGGAAAAGAAACAATCCTCAGTTTTTGGATGCTTGAATTCTCTCGAACTCGCTATCTTCAAAATTTTGATCTAACATAAATATCATCTGAAATAATATTCAATTGCTAGAGGTGTTCATGAGTCGGGCTTAAATATAATATCAACACCATATATGCTTGTTCAAGCTCGACCCAAAATATGGGTCTCAAATTCTGTCCAAACCCATCTATATTTGTAAATGGATAGTCTAAACTCATTTAAGCCTGCCTATTTTTTTTCTAAAAAAAAATGTTATTTTTTATTTAATTTTTAGTAATTTTTTTTTCTTTTATTAAATTTTAAACCATGGATAACTTAAATATTTTTAAATGTTTACACTATAATATTATATATTTATTTTTTATATGTTATAAATTACATGATATATATAAATACAAATATATTATATAAATAAAAAATGGGTCAGGTTCGGGTTTTGATTGTTGGAGCCAAGGTCCTGCTCATTTTCTAAACGGGTCTCTTTTTTTTGCTCAAATCCATATTTCGAGCTTAATATTTTTGTCCAAACCTTCTTAAATATCGTACAAACCTTCGAATTTGGACGAATAACCCGAACTCTATCAGTTGCCGCCATTATTTATTGTTCTTAGAAAAGCAAATGAAACTGAAGCTGCTAGAAAGGCAATTGTAGCATGAAAAGTCCCACTTGGCAATTGGCTTTGTTAATATATATATATATATATATATATATATATATATATATATCCGTAAATAAGGTAAAAAGAAAAAAGAAAATCTATTTAGACCTCGAGTAAAGTTTGCAATTGAAACTTATGTTATCATTAAAAGAAGAGTCTTTATTTTTTAATTATTTGAAGAATAAGGTATCAAATTAGTATTCAATTTTTTTTTTTATTAAAATATATATACGTCTATCATTGAATCAAATGATTGAATGCATTGAAATAAAAAGTTACCGTGGGCGATTCAACAAAAAATATTAATGTCTTTTGTTATTTTCTATAAATGAAGATAGAAAGTAAAGCCCTCAGCCCTATTACCATTCAATTTGATCAAGTAATTCACTAGTTTTTGTTCGATGTTCTTCAGTTTCAGATTTTCATCATTTTAAAGCTCAAATATTTCCAATGGTTTTACTTTTCTAATTGCTTACTTAATTTTCTCGTATATAAGGTCTTTTATAATGACAAGGATCGTGTAGCCAAATATTGCTCAAATCCAATGTATCTAACTTCTTTTCACCAAAACGTTATATAATCAATATGCACTCATTAGTTTGCTCATTTATTTTATTCCAATTGATGCGACTCCAACTCGTTCATTATTCTTTGGTTGACATTTTGAAATTATTATTTTGGTCAACCAATTAGGGCACCTTATATATTAGCCACGACTATATATATATTATTTAAAACTAATCGATAATATGAAATGACACTATGTTATAATTTAATTGTGTTAGTAGAAAATATTTCATTATTCCATGCTTACAATTTGTTCTAATCAAAAGGGACAACAAATATAAAGTGGATGTTGTTTACAAGTTGCTTGAACACTCCTTCACAGAAGTCAAATTGTTAAAGGAATTATGTGAAAGTTTACAACATAAGTTTATCTCCCTCTAGAATGCATGTGTTTCGCGAATTTGTCTCTCTTCCGTTATTTTTTTTATTTATGATTTTTCAAGATATACCTTATTTAATTTGTTTATATTTGTAAGATTCAATTATAAATTTTGATCTCATGCGTACCTATGAATGATAATTAAAAGTGTATTGACCATTAATATAAAGGAACCACTCAAACCTATAAATCACTAACCCTAGCTATGTTCCCAATAAAAAAATTAAAGAGAATATTGAAGAGAGGACTTTCAAATTAGACATGTTCATGGGTCGGGCAGCCTGTTTGGTTTGGCAGGCCCGGTCAATATTGGATCGAGTTTGGACAGAGATTTTAATGATCCGGTCCAGTTCAACTCGGATCACTGTTTATGTATTAAAATATTATTTTTTATTTTAATTTAATTATAAATATTAATATAAATTTTTTTATTTTTTTTATTAATAAATGAACAATAACCCGGGTCGGCCTAGGTAAGAAAAAAAAAGTTTTGACCCGACCCATGAATAGGTGTATTTCAAATTAAGAGGGCATCCACTTTCTTAATCTTCTTTTAATCTCACTCGTGTTTGTTGTATGATTTTTTATGACATATTTTATTGTTGGCTCTACTTAATAATTTAGGGCTGTTTAACAAAATCAGAATCAAAAGAGGCATGGTTTGCTTAATCTTGCTTGCCTTAAATTAAGGGGGAATATTCTTTGTTGGGGCGATGCTCCTAATAATTTAAGGCCATTAATGTACTTATACATGCATGTATACCTACTTCCATAGATTAATTAATTTACCTTATGTTTTTTTTTAATTCTATTACATCTTTGTTTTCAACTAAAAAGGAAGTCAAAATTGTTTAACTACAAGTATCAAATAAGCGCCGACCTATAAATTGAATTTAATTAAAATGGTTCACTCACCTTTTTTAAGAGGTGAATTTTAATAAAATTGGAATTAAATTCTCAGCACTTATAAATTAATTTTTTTAATTTTCACTCTCTCTCTCTCTCTCTCTCCCTCTCTCTCTCTCTCTATATTTATATATATAAAGGAAGGATTCATTTACACTAGTATAAAACTAATTTAATTTTACACGATTTATATTTATTTAATCCAACCGTTGTATTTCATACTCTATTCATTGTAAATCGTGCATATCAAATTTCAAGTAAATTAAAAATATCTAACAAATTGTTTGATATAAAAAAACTTCAACCGTTAAATATATATAAAAAATATGGTATTCTCGATAGACATGATATGGATATTGGATCAATTTGAAATTTTACGTGCATGACAAATGCGATTATATTGCTAAATCTAATGATCAGCTTGTTAAAATATCAATAGTTCACGAAGTTATTAAAGCGCATAAAACTAATTAGTTTTACACCAATATTCGTATCGTGTAATCATGTCATGTCTAAAATTATTAAGTTTACTTTTAAGTTTGTTCCATTATTTATACACTATCATTTTTTTTTTAATCTTTACTTACGGTTTCGGACCATTTAATTTGTACATCTCATAAGTTAAATGGATGTAAAGATGCAAAATAATTTTCACTTAGCAATTTGAGGAGATATATCTAATTTTCACACATGGACATGTCATAAGATGTTAAAAACTATATATATATATATATATATATATATATATATATATATATATATAGTCTTTGGAAATCCTTTTCATGAGAAGAAAAGTAAAAGGCATAAAAAGCCACACATTTCCAAGTCCCTATATTTATATGTTAGGAAGGCATCTATTTTTTTCACCATCAAAGCCAAATTTTGTTATGCTAAACGACTTTTTGGGGCCTTCAAAGTGACAAAACAAAACCTACACCTTACCTTTGCTTGAAGGAATTGCTAATCAAATCAAATAAATATATACATCCAAACCCATTCATTGTCTTTTTTTAGCTAAAAAATGGCAAAAGGGTTAGGCTTGGAAAACTCAACTCAAAGTCAAGCACCCATCTTCTATATTTAAAGTGCATTGATTTCTCTTTGGTTAGTGGTTGGTGGTGAGGTGAGGGTATGGATTTTGCTATTTTTGGCAATGGCTTTGTTTTACTTTCTTTTGTTCAATAGAAATGGGTCCTTGAATTTTGGTAGGAGCCCCATATGGGCCTCTTAAATGATAAATTATCATTAAAGTTATAGGTTGGGCCCTTGAGTATATTTTCAAGTTTCTAAATATAGTAAATCGTGATGGGCTGATTGGGTGATGGAGATAGATATTTTGCTATTTTTGTTGAATAAGAAATCCGTCAATTTTAATGAAGGAAAAAAAAATAGATCAGTTAATTCTAAACAAGATATATTTAATATACGTATTATTTTTTTATTTTAAATTTTAATATATTTAATAATTTATATTTTTTATATTTATACAATTAATAAAAAAATACGAAATATGATATATATATACACGAATGATCTGATTTAGGAAAAAGATATAAAAAAAGTGGACTTAAGCAATTTGGCATCCATGAGCAAAGTTTTTGGTGGTCCCCAAAAACCCTTTATATATCTAAATATAGTAAATATTTTGCTGTATTTAATCAGCTGTGTAAATTATGCATTTCATAATTTTTGGCTTGCATTTCATAATTCTTATAATTGGATATACAAAATCAAACCCTCCCCCCCTCCCAAAAAAATGAGTGATGATCTGTGTAGTTTATCCTTAAATTATCTAATTTATTTTTTATATTTTTATTTTACCTATTCAATTTTTAATTTTTATGCATAAATTAAATTTATAAAATTAATTTAAAAATTTGTCATGCAATTTTTGTCCTTGATTAGCAGTCCATCATCGTACAAAGCAAAGGTCACGCTTTCGTCTTTAGAATATTTTTGTGCAAATGCCAATCCATATCCTAACGAAACATGAACTCCGACATCATAACGAAAGAATGTGAGGAGTTCCTTGGGATTGATCTCGACAGAGCGTGAGAGGGCTTCGCACTGGTGAGAGGTGAAGGGGACGGAGGTATCGACAGTTATGGGAGTGGCTCAGTGGGGTCGGAACCAAATTTTATTGTTCAGGACAGTAGATGGGAGTGGGGGTCGGCACCAAGAATAGCTGAGAATGATTTGAGAGAGGAGGAGTATAACAATGGCGTGAAAGAAGTGAGAGAGGATAGAATAGAAATTAAGTGAACTAGAAATTAAATTAGATTTTAGGGATATATTGATCTTTACAATATCTCATTTAATAATTTTTAATTTGTTCATTTCTCTTTTTTAGATTATTCTTGATCATTGGACCAACAAGTAATTATATTTTTTACAAGGTATATTTTTCAAATTTATCCTTAAAAAAAAATTCATCTCTAACGCTCAAAAAGAAATAAGCAAAAGGAAACAAGGTACTTCAATTCCATTCCCATATAAGAAAAAAAAAGAGTATATATATATATATATAAACGTGAGCATGCACCTCTCAATATTCCAATTTTACGAAAAAAGACAATGGTCACGTGAAACAATCGAAAAGTGGCTTTAGAATTTACAATTGTGCTGAGAAGAATGGGGCCACTTGGAAAACAAGCGTAAAAACAGTAATCTAATTCTAAATGGCTCCCACAGGCAGCAGCATTGGCAATTTGCCACCGCCACCACAGGTCCACAACTGACGAGAGAGAAGCCAACATAAACAAAAGATTGGATGAAGAAAGCAAGTTTACAGGCTGTAAAGGACGAAAAAAATATATAAAGGCACAGAAAAGAAAAGGTCCCCACTGCCCCCTAGAACACAGAAATGGGGTGTAGGCAGGCCATATCCAGAGAATTCCAAGAAGCAAGCAATGAGCCATTTTTCTACTCCAAAGTCCCCCTTTAACAGTCGTCGCAGTCAAAATTTGCTGTTAAAAATCAGACAGGCTCCGGTTTGGAAGGCACTTTAACCGATCCAAGTCTACTTTGGTCTGCCAAGGTTTCTTGAGAGTTGATATGAACATATTTGATTTATTTTAAAAAAAAAATTTATGTATTTAAAAAATTCTTCGAAAATCATATTTTCGTACCTATATCTAAATATATGTTAAACTATAATCTCCATATAATCATATCCATGTCCATGTCCAAATATATGTCAAACATAATATGAATATTAAAAATAAAAAAAGAAATTCAAAACAACATAACATGAGAGAGCCCACCTTTTTTTTTCTAATCTCATCTTTGATCATTCAAAACTTTTAACACTACATTTTATGATGACGACTAACAGATAGAAACTGATTCCCAGAATTCGTACTTATCTCCGTTACTATGACCCTTTTAAAAATGTTATTATAGAACTTACCAGCATTTATTGTTTCACAAATGAAATGAGAGACGAACAACAAAAATATGCCACATGGTCAATCTGCCTGTCCCTATTACTTGATTTTTTTATCAAGCAAAGTGAAACCAACTTGAAATAAAATAAAAAAAGGACAAGACTGCAACTCAGGAAAACATGTCCTTGTTACTCCCCAAACACATCCACATCTACATTCATATTTAGCTAATGGTAGATATACCATACATAAATAAACAAATCGCTATTACCATATTCCACAAGACCAATACAATAAACAATGCAGCTGGTCCACTTTACCAGTAAGAGATCCTTAAAATGTAATAAAAAATTATGTTGGTTTATCTGTTAACTTCAACTTAACAGCTTTGATCAACAATGGGATTTATCCAATAAAGAATGCTTGTTCAATCGCAAATTTTAACGACATTCACATAGATTAATCAAAGATTTAAGATTCGACATGGTATGCTCTAATCACCACTAAACAAAACAAGTAACATGTCATGGAAGATGTACTAAGGTTTGGGGTTACGAATCCCATCATTTTTAGTATCTTCTAGATGCAAATAAGGATAGGGCAGGTTCAGCATTGGTTGACATCACAAACCTAAATAATTACAATGAACATTGATTAATCACGATAAACTCAGTTTTGAAACAGAAATCATATAGATAACATAAATGAACAGAAATACACAAAATCTACTACCTTCAGGGAAAGGTTACACATCATACCAGAACCCAACACCTGCCGCTGAACATAGAGAGAAACGAGCTCCATTTGTTTCTCAGTCTTCTTGTCCAAATCAACAAAGGGTAAATCCCAATTCCATACCACCTCGGGGAAATTGTGCATGAAATTAAGTCTTGTTCATAGCATGGAATCAGTTCTTGCAGGCAACCTCCTGAAGAAATTGAGAGGCACTGAAGGAAGCTTATGGCGAAACCTTGGATGTCTCAAGATGTAAAATCCTGCTAGAAGTGCCACAACCTGGAAAGGTGTGACATACAAAACAATAGCAGATACCAGACAGAAAATTACGAACAAAGCAGTGGCTCTTGGGTCTCTCCAGCTTAAAAGAGATTGCAGCCTCTCACCCTGTGTAGCTAAATCACCAACCACTGTCTGAATTCTCCCAGCAATACTTCTCAGTCGATCATATCTCATCCTGACAATATCAGATGGGCGGGAAGTTGGAAATGTGTCAAACTCTTCATCCAGTTCATCAGGATGTGCGGAATCTGCATGAGAAAGGCGAGTGTCCATGTGAGGAGGATGCCTTGGCCTCCATCTATAATACCAAACCCCAATCAAGAACAGGTAGAGGAAAATTGTAGGCAAAATAAGCTCAGGATAGAGGACCAGTATGATAAACAAGATGTGAATCAATACCGTCGTAATAGGGTTTTTCCAATTACAAATCTGATCAAACCATTTTCCAACAGCAATTAACCCACCCAAAACATTCATAATTCTGAAAAAATTAGCTTTGCTTCTTCTCATACTCCACATGTGAGAACTGACATCTAGCATATACTCCACCACCTCTTTTCTCAATGGTGGCTCAGCCCGTCCTAGCCTCATTGACACAATCTGTGTGGCCTGGTGCCTCAAGTTATCAAGCTGGCTAACAGTCAATGGATGAAGATAATGCATTTTTGGCAAAAGAGGATGCGAGTACATGTGCATCATATTAAGCAAGGAAGAGCAAGTGAACCTCACAGCCAAATGAATTTCACCCATCTTCTTGACCCCATTTGGATGTAGCACCAGAAGTGGATATGAGTGAGTATAAACCCGATCAGTTTCAAGAGTGGAGAGACGAATTCTCACCTTCCCGATCTTAGTATCCTTTGCTCCTCCAGCTTTGTCTCCTCCATGCAAATGGCAGTTATCAAATACCCCAATAGTTATGACAGTACAAGGATCGAAAACCTCCCACGTATACTGCTCATTCCACTTGGGTGCAAAGCTATCGATGATTGTCCTTGTTCGTATCCATTTTTGACCATATTTTGCAACACAGTAAGCATCAGTTGTCCCCCGTCCATCTTTTGTCTTCATTGGCATTAAGCCCTGTGCATTAAGAATCCCCACTTCCAGAACCCCAATGCTAGACTTCCACAACTGCTTGGCCGTCGGCCTAAGATCACTACTGTAATGGGTTGACTCGTCCAGAACGTGATAACCACCTTCCAAACAGATCCTCATATGAATTCTGCTGGCAAACTTTATCTCTTTCTTCTTCTCTCCTTCTATAATGACATGCTTCTCAAGATTATACCACCTACTATTCAAAGGCTTATGATCAAGCCTCCTGTCTACATATTGTAAAGGAATTGCACACTTCCCCAGAACTTCATCCTTATTAGGAGCAACCCTGTCTTCTACACTCAAAATTAGAGCCTCCTCAAAAGGTTCTGCTGCCACAAACATCAAATCCTCATTCCACATTGGATTAATACCCCTGGCCTGAGAAATCCTAGTCCTTAAAGCCTGATTTCCCAAGATAGCCTTCACAAAAACTTCAGGATACCGGCCCTTATCGCCTGGTTGCAAGTCCTGTGCCTCAATCACATTGACTCTCAAATACCAAAGCTTTGGAGAGAGATATACTTTGGATCGAAAATTCGCAAGACCATCAGCCCCACTAACAACAGCTGCATCAGAATGCCATGCATCAGGAAATGCTTCATCAGCTTGAGTTCCCATCCAAACAGCTAACATCAACTCGCCCTTAACCTTATTCCCCTGCCTATCCTCCAACCTGTACCACTGTGGCGCCAGTGGACTATCTGGTGGAACCCTTTTCGGAATCTCATTAAGATCAAAGAAAACCTTCCCAATAAAGTCATCCTTCACAACATCCTTGTCCTTAACTGTAACCTCAAGCACCGAAGCCTGAAGCCTATCTTTAGAAAAAGCAAACACCTGATTCCACTCAGGATTCGACTTTTTCTCAAAAAACGGAGTTTTACCCAAGTAGTTTCCAAGCTTAACCTCAACATAAGGATCACAACTACCTGTAACATCTTTCCCTGGCAAATCCTTCGCCTTTACAACTCGAACATACAAGTATTGCATCTGCTCTACCAAGTCATAAGTGCTCGTAAGCTTGTTGCCACTGACCTTTCCACCACCAAGGTGGGGATTGGTCTCCTTGAGGGCGAAATCTTCTGACGGAGGACGATGCATCATTTTTGGATCCAAACAAAGTTCCAAAAAAAAAACCTGCAACTAAAGTTCAATAGTTAACAACTTATCCAAAAAAAATCAACATCAACCGTTAATAACAAAAAAAAAAAAGGAAAAATCAGTTCAATAATTCAAAAGCTTCCAAGAACCTAAAGATCGAACAAAATAGCCGTTAATTAAATAAAAAAAAGGAGTTTCCCTAAATGCTTGGGAAACTAAAAAATAGGGGGGAAAAAGAAAGACAATATCCAAAAACCTAAACATTTAAAGCAACACAACAAATATTATAAATGAGGTTACATCCATTTTATTATATGAACTCAAAACGACAATGGATGAAACATAAAACGCAAAATCCAGTCATGAAAGAAAAGCTTGGTAGACAAAGACAGTTAACGAAACTTACAAGGTTTTTTAAGTGACAAACGTAAACAGAGACTCCCTTCAAACTTTCAGATCTGCCAACCTTGATTCCTGAAAAAGCATAAAAATGTATGAAAATTAAGCTTTTAGATCCAATTACTAAGAGATGTTAAAAACTGAGTAACTACAACTAATCCCCTGTTTGTTTCCTGAGAAAATGCATGAAAAATGTACGCTAATTTCTCTGATATTTTTATTATTTCTAATGCTTCCGAATATAGTAAAACTATCAAAAAGGGTTTTCTTTTATTTTCAAAGAGAAAAAAAGGTGAAAACTTCATATTTCTTTTTGTTTCCAAAATCATTCGCAGTAACAAAACAGCTAAACCGACAGTTTTTTTTGTAAAAAAAAAAAAAAAATCTCCAACGTAAACTTTTGATTCCCCTTGTTTTTCTCGGAAACCAAACACAAGTTAAGGAAAAAACAATTTAAAAAATAAAACTGATTATGGAAACCTCTCAACTAAAATGGCGAAAAAACAGACCACATAAACAAAGCACCAAACTGCACTATCAAAAGAACCAACAAAACCCAAAAAACAGTAAAAAAAAAAAAAAAAAAAAGAGTTTCTAGACTCAAATGCTGAATGAAAAACAACTGGAAAAAAAATATTATACCTTTGAAGATCGGTCATAAAGAACCCAAAATGAAGCGTTTAAAAACAAAAAAAAAAAAAAAAAAAAAAAATCGAAGCTCGATTACATCAATGAAAGTCTCTTCAGCAGATGATTGAACCGAAATGGACAAAGTAAAAGAATTTCCCAAGCCAAAAAAATAAAAATAAAAACTTCTCTTCTTTCAAGAGAGTGAAACCCAAAAAATCAAAGAAAAAGATAAGAACAAGAAAGCAAAAAAAGAAGTCTAGTCCAGAGAGAGAGAGAGAGAGACGGTGCAGTTTTCGCTTAGCTTTAGCTTTTTTTTTTTTTTGGGATCTAATGAATCTGCGAGAGAATACTCTCTTTCTCTTTTTCTTTGGGTTCTCTCCTGTTTGCTTGCTTTTTTTTTTTTTCCTCTGTCTCTGCTTGGGTACAGTGAAAGTGGGGAACCCGTCTATTTCACGCGTGTGAGAAGACTGCTGTAGGGATTTCGCACGTGTGGAGGACCGTTTTGTGTCCCTGGTTAAGGTGAATTCTCAGAAACAACCCCTTGTGGGGTGGGACATAGTCACATAGAGTGAGGGATGTCATTCCAAACGTTTTTTCTTCTGTTCTTTTATCTCCTCGGATTCTTTGTTTTGTTTAGGGATGGTTTTGGGATTTCACCAGTTTTGTATTCTTTTGTAATTTTCTTTTTTTTTTGGGAATGGGAATGTTTGAGGTTAAAGTATTTAAACAGTTTTATATTATAATTAAAAATGTATTTTAATTGTATTATAAAAGTGAATAATTTAATTTTTATATGTTTGAAATTGATGAAAAAAATAAATTTGATAAAAGTATTAATAAAAAATCATCTAAATGTTGATACGGACATGTGAAACTGACATAAAAGATACTTGAAAAAAAATGATATCGTATCAAGTTTTTTACTCAAGTGAAATTTAAAAAAACATAATTTTTTTTTATCCAAATCCCTCCTTTACCCGTAAAAATATGTCATCATTTTTTTTCGAAATCATCTATTCTGTCAGTTTCTAAATTCTATTAGGGCAGTCATCATTTTTTTTCTAAGTCATCTATTCTGTCAGTTTCACATGTCCACTTCAGCATTTAGACGATTTTTCATTAACATTGTTACCAATTTTACTTATTTGCATCAATTTCAAACGTACAAGGATTAAATTACTCACTTTTATAGTATAGAGACTAAAATCCACTTTTAATTATAGTAGAAGAACTACCTAGATACTTTAATCGAATATTTGAAGGTTGTTATTTAAACCAGGTTATAAAAATAAATAAATAAATAATTACAGTTATCAAAATGTCAAGTGTAAGTGTAGTTATTTAAGAATGAGAAAAAATAAGTATTACAATAAATTTAAAATTATTTAAATTCAATTTCTAGTTTTATGGTAAATTAAAAAACTAAAATAACTTAGTTTTTATTTGATTTTATAGGTTTTTTGGTAATTTGTTTAATTGAGTTAGTTCATTTGATTTTTGACATCCAACTCAATCAAAAATTTTAATAATAATTAATGACACATGCAAATACATATGATATTTCTTATTCAATATTAAAAAAATCTTAAAGTAAATAAAAACGTAAACAGTAATAGTGATAAATATTTTTATTATAAACTGTTAGTAGCCGTGCATACTAACACATTGACATAGTGGAGAAATGTAAGTTAAAAAATTATTTTATTGAAACTAAATTTAGGTGAATAGATATTATAAGAGTTTTGTAAAATACAAAGTCAGTTTAAAAATTTTAAAAGATACAAATGCCTTTTTTAGTTTTTGTTATTACTTTAATTTTGATTTTTTTTAGTTTCTTTTATTGAGTTGGTATCACTTGACTCGTGACACCAATGACAGATCTTGACATTTGATTTTGAGGGTGTCAATTAATAATCTAGTAGATCTTAATTTTTTTTCATAAAATATATCTTATTATATTAATATAAATATATTCAAGTAATATTATACTAACAAAAAAAATAAGCTTTTAAAATTATAAATTTTATCGATTCATAAACAAATGTATAAAGAAACATAATACATCAAATAAATAATTTTATGCATTATACATCAAATAAATAATATTACTTAAAATTATGAACAACTTTCTTTTAAAAAAATATAAATATATCAATTGCTAAATAATATATTTTTCATCAAGACAAAAAAATAAAATATTATATTAAAATAATAATGTTGAAAGTTTAAGTTTAAGTTTAGAAGTAAGGGTGTTTTTATAATCTTTTATAAAGTGGTTTTAATCTGTTTTTTGTATTAATAAAAAGTTGCATAGTAGCAGGAAAAAAGATTTAGGATAAAATTAAAAGTAAAAAATTATATGAAAAAAAAATTGTAATCAACTAAAAAAAAATGTTTGATACTTGATTGGATACTTAGAGCCATATTGAAGAAGTTAGAAAATCAATTTAGCTTTTGGTTAAATTTACATAATCGTGATTTAACTTTTGTGACAAACCTTTTGATTTTAAAGATTTGTGAGTTATGATTAGTTAATACAATAAATAGATAAATAATAATGTGATTTTAACTATTTTAAATTACAATGCATAAAATTAAATAAAAAAATCACATAAATAAGTCAAATTAATAATTTTAGTTTTAAAAAATCATTTAAATTTATTTAATATATATATATAACAAAATTTAAAAATTTGGGGGGGGGGGCAAGGCCCTCTCTGGCTCCTTAAAGGAACCGCCCCTGCGTAACACCAAACTCAGTCAATAACTTTAATATATATATATATATATATATATATAACCACTAGTTATGTGGGTGTTTTGAAAATAAAAAAAAAATTATGTTTTAAAAGTAAGGAATAAGTTATTTTAATAAATGTGATAGTTTTTAAAAATGGGTAATTTTTTTAAATTTTATTTTTATTTTAAAATGAGAAATTATTTCATTCATTATTAATGGAGTATTAATCTCCACAAATGAGTTAACAAAGTGACACTATCTTGGATAGCGTTTGGTATCATTTTTAATATCATCATGGTAATTTAATCACCGAGGTGACCTCATTACTAGAGTGATCTTATCACTCCTGATTTGTAATTACTTTGTTTGGTTAATAATTATTAATTTTTGAAAACTAAAAATTATTGTGTTTGGTGTTACCAAAAATCAAATATTATTTTATTTAAAAGTACCAAAATAACCATGCATATTGTAATAATTACACAAGTTAATAATTTTAATGTTATTCAAAAATAATAATTTTTAAAATATTAGTTATCTTTTATTTAATTTATAATTAGGTATAATTAATTATAAAATTAACGAATATATTTATTGATAAGTAAACTAATATTTATAATGTAAATTATGTAAAAAAAAATATTTGAATTAGAAAATAACACTTATATCTATTAAAATCATAATTAAAGAAAACAAAAGGATTTCTTATATATATATATATATAACATTTTTTAAAAAATAAAAGAAATTAGCACTAAATTTATTTTTTGAATTTGGTAAAATGAATGTTAGATGGAGATATAAAAATTTATAAAATAAATATAATTTTTTAAGAGAAAGTAAAATTTTAATTCACATATTAAATGAGTAATATTGACTATAGTTGATTTTACATATCACTTCACCTTGGTAATAAAAGTTTCTCACCTTTTTAGATGGAAATTAGATCACCCTCCAAAGCAGTGATCTGATCACTCTACTATGACATGTGACAATTATTTAACTTTGATTGTAAATTTAAAAAACTCTACTGTTAATCTATCAAAAACAAACTCTTAAAAAATCGTATAACATATATACTATTATTATATTTTTTTTATTTACTCTAACTGAGTTAATTTTTTTTTTTTGTATAAAGAAAGCTACAGTCTAAGGATAGAGGAAGAGATTGCAGATGTTGAGATTCGAACTCGGATGCCATCTCTTAAGTATGATTGCATGAACCAACTAAGCTAAGATACGGATCAATCAATGAATTTTATATATAGTACAAATTACCTAATTTTTTTAGACTTAGGGTCTATTTGAATGGGCGGTAAGATTGGCTCCGATGAAATTGAAAACAGCGGTAGCAGTGAGATTAGTTACTGTAGAGGTGACATTAAAATCAATGGTGGGATATGTGTTTGGATGCAAAAAGCAGCAGTGACGGTGAGATGAAAATAAAAATTACCATTAGGACATCAATATAAGAGTGTAATGATAAATTATTTTTTAACATATTTAAAATAATATTCAATATTTAAAATTTTAACATATATTATTTTATATACTTATTTATACAAGTATTATTAATTAATTATTATACAAGTATATCATTTTTAAATAAATAATTTGAAACTTTTTTATTATATTAAATAAATAAATAAAATAATTTAAATAAAAAAATGAGGGTGAAGTGGGAATTTCACTTACTCCAAAGAGTTCAATGAGCTCACTGGATCCTTTCCCCTCTCGTCCCCAACTAAAGGGACAGTGAAATTTAAATACCAATAGGATACAATCCAAATACACCCCCACCCATGTAGTTGGAAGGTTTTACTCCCAACTATGCATTGGATTCCACCGCAGGGGAGCCCTTAACCGTTAATACCAATGGTGAAGACTAAACTTAGCTTAAACGGGGCTTCGTGTGAAATTTGAAATTTGAAAGTTTTTTAAAAACTACTCTTAAACATGCATTTGAGTTTAGTTTGAGACTATTTAAAAATAAAAATAAAAAATAAACTGAAATTGAAGCTTGCCATATGTAGCATTAAAGTGGAAATTAATGAATTGATACTGACTTAATAACAACTTTCTTAAGGGATTAAATGTTAGGGCTGTGGTTGATTGAAATGATAATAATAATAATAAGGTTTACAGCCAATGTCCATTTTAATTCTAAAAATGGGAATTAATTTTTGTGTATTCATGAACTAAGTTGAGTATCTTAGCTAAACTATCTAACTTAAGAATTTAATTTCACAAGGTCGGCTGAGTTGTTGTGATTTGGTGGCATTAAAAGGGCTTTACCAAACAAAGTCACTGTCATAAATTCATATATATATATATATATATATATATTTTATGTGTAGTTGTTTGTTCATTTCATTTCATCAACTATCACATGCATAAAACATTGCTGTTCAACAAGTTTAATTTTCATAAACTTTGTTGATGTCTTTTGAGAGGTGAAACTGGTAAGTTCAGAAAACTGTTGAAATAAGGTAAACTGAATTTGACAAAAAGAGGTCAAGAGGTGTCAAAGTTTGGGTTTTGAGATACATTCCGATACTTAATCAGTGGATGGTCAGAGGATTTTTGTAAGAAGCATTTTGAAAGTGAAGAAAAGTGTAAGAATGTCTTGAAAAGCTTGCCTAGATCAACATTTACTTATCTTTTCATATTTAGTTGTTGAGTATCTCTGAACTCAACAGGTGTAAGACAAGTGTGAGTAGAAATAGGAAATCATATATTCAGCATGTAAAGGGTAGGTAGTACTGAGCTAACAAACTTTTTCTTTTTTTTTTCTTTTAAAAATACTTTTCAAGATTATTATATTTAAATAAATTATTTTAATATATTAAAATTATCACATTAATTATTAATTATTTGCTCTATCCTATTTTACTTGTTCTTTATTTGACTTCATTAAATTAAAAAAAAAAAATACTTTAACATGTTTTGATTAAACTTTTAATTTCTTATAAAATTAATGTTCCATAATTTTTAATGTCAAAAATAAAAAATCATAAAAATAATTTTAAAATATAAATGATGTAAGAAAAATGTTAAAAGGTATATATAGTTTTAAAACATAAAAAAAAATGAACAAAAAATGAGAGGGAAATATCAGTACATAAATATTAGTATTATAAATAATATATTACCTAATTCTTTTATGAAAAAATGGTTTTTTTATCAGAATATAGCTAAAAAAAATTATTTATCAAAATACTGTTGTTTTCAGATTAAATTCCAAAATTCGCTTATTTTAAAACTAGCTGGGAAATCGACATCCCCCATGGCGATTTTTCAGCGTAAAATTTTCAAAATTTTCAAAAAACACCAAGAGAAATCGCAATGGGGGGTGGCGATTTTCCTTGGTGGTATATATATATATTTTTACTTAAATTAAAAAAATGCAAATTTGTTTTTAAATTTTGTATTTTAATTTTAAAAAATTGTAAATTAAATAAAAAATTAAATTAAAATTTAAATAATAAAAAATTAAAAGTCCAACGGTATATTTCTTATTTAAATTTTATGAAATTTTTTAAAAAAATTTTTTAGTTAAATTTTACTATATAACCTTTTAAAACAAAGAAATAATAAAAAAAATCAAATTTTTTTAAGGCAACGGTAACTTGACCGTTGCCTTCAAAATCCCCTCCCCTCCCCTCCCTCCACACACACACATCACTCTTCTATAAATAACCTCCCCTCATTTTCTACAACTTATTTTTATTTTCTTTCTTCTTTCTACAATCAATTTTTATTCTACCAACAATTTTTTTCTACAACAATATTTAAAAATGGCTTTATCATCATTATTGAGGTTGCAAGAAAATCCCATATCGGAGGTTATATTTAAAGAGGTAAGTAAATTGTTGTAATATTATTTATATTACATTATCAATTTTTAGTAATTTTTTAATTATTATTATTATTTTGTAAATTTATAGTTTTATAATTTTATATTTTTTTTTATATTTTTAATGTTTTAATTATTATAGTTTTATCATTTATTAATTAGTATTGTTTTTTCATTTTATAGTTTTATAGTTATTTATTTTTTATATTGTTTAATTTTTTATTATTATAGTTTTTTAATTTTTTTAATTATTATTGTTTTTTCATTTTATAGTTTTATATAATTTTAATTTTTATATTATATAATTTTTTATTATTATTGTTTTATAATTTTATAATTATTATTGTTTTTTCATTTTATAGTTATTTATTTTTTATATTATTTAATTATTTAATAATTATATAAATAATTTTAAATTTTATATTATTATTGTTTTGTTATTTTATAGTTTTAGAATTTTTTAATTTTTATATTGTTTAATTTTTTAATTATTATAGTTTTATAATATATTAATTTTTATTATTATTTAATTTAATTTAATTAATTATCAATAGGATACTCGTCACGTGTTACGTTAGAGGAAATTTATATAGGAGGACTCGCATCCATCTATTATCGACCACTTAAGAAGAGCCGGATTTTATCACGCAACTCAAATTCGACGATTTTTTATACAACCCGACTTAATCAGTGCGTTGATCGAACGATGGAGACTCGAGACGCACACTTTTCATTTTCCATTTGGTGAATGCACGGTAACTCTCGAAGATGTTGCGCTTCAACTTGGACTTCCGGTTCATGGCGATGCAGTTACAGGCGGAAGCTTGCTAGATTAGAATGAAGAATGTCAAAATCTATTGGGTTCAGTAACTCCAGAAGAGTATGTATCTGGCTCAACGGTGAGACTAAATTGGTTGAAATCCTTTCAAAATCTTCCATTACACGCAACTGAAGAACAAATACAATATGCTGCTAGAGCATATATTTTACGTTTGATTGGAGGATTACTGATGCCTGACAAATCGAGTAGTTGGGTACATTTAATGTATCTTCCATTACTACGTGATTTAGAGCATGCGGCAAATTATAGCTGGGGTTCTGCGTGTTTGGCGATTTTGTATAGAGAACTGTGCCGGGCTACAGTTCCAAAAAGCCATGACATAAGTGGATGTTTAGTGCTTCTACAATCATGGGCTTGGTATCGGCTGCCATTTCTTGTTCCGCGCGTGGATGTTTCGGCTGTATACCCCCTTGCAAGTAGTTAATAATCTTTACTATTTTATTAATTTTGTACGAACTTGTATTTTTATAGGTCTATTAAGATTTTATATGCATTTTAACAGGTGGAGTAGGAGTAGGAGTAGAGATTTTACCGAGACTCCGACCGACCTTGCAAGTATAAGATTGCGACTAGATCGAGTAGGATATGATAAGGTAAATATTTCAATTGTTACATTCAAGTATTTTTGTATTTAATCCATATGAAACTAATAATTTGTAATAATTATTCGCAGTTTCTGTGGATGCCATATCCTCAAGTGAAATTATGGCATGCCTCTCATCGGATGCCTACAATAATTGTAATATATGAAAAGCAAACACAGCATTGATATGCTTTTCATATGTAAAGCGGCACCAAACTGACAGGGTGTTGCGACAATTTGGGATGTAACAACCAATTCCTGCAGCCCCGGTGAACCTTGATAAGCTTCACAAGATCGACATACGTGGTCGTCATGAGGAATTCTGGCCTGGGAAGCATGAACATTGGATCCATTAATGGAATATACGTTGTCAACGAATTCCGACAGGTTATCCGATTGTTGGTAATAATTTCAACACATCTGATGATTACATAGGATGGTATAAAAATGAAGGTCGGCCTTTTGTTTGTCCACCGTCGGTGTATGAGGATGTTAGGAGTATGCCATTTACTGGATGAACTTCAACTCTAGTCTCTCCTACACAGGATATGGAAGCTCTTAGACCTAGCCGACAACGTGGGCAGACGCGTCAACCGGCCTCATCAGAGTTCACAGCACCGAGGATGTCATTTAGTCATCCTGAACCTGAACGGGATCATGGAGTACCATCCAGTCATCGTTATTCCGTCAGTCACCCTAGAAATTACGTTGATGAGTGTTATCGACCATCACCGTCAATGACGAGGTTAGATGACCAGCTACCCATCCTAAGTCCAAGTTCAGCATATCTAACATCAATGTATCAGTTTGGAACCCCTGCATCAGCATTTGATGGTACATCATTTCTGGGTCCATCTAGTAGTCAGGTTCCCGTTATGGGTGAACTAGGTGTTGGCTCCTCCAGCAGTGGGTTTCAAATTTTTGATACAGAAGAAATGACTGATGACATACAACCGGAACCAATGGTGGTTACAGCAGGAGGTCGTGGTCGACCGCGAATACGTGCCACTGACGAGGTTGAACGACGGGTCTAACCACCACGCACTAGGAGAGCTCGACACTGTTGCTCTACACCACGCAATAATTAGAATAAATGTACTTTTATCAATATAACGAGAATAATGTATTTTAAATTTGTAATATATAAATTTATATGTTTTGCATTTCATGTTATTTATTTTAAATTTGTTGGAAAATTAATTATTATTTTTAATTTTTTTATTCAGCATATCTAACTAAAATATTAATGTTGTTATTTAATTTATAAAAATATAATAAAATATATTATTCAATATATTTTTATAAAATTTCTTAATTTTATATAAAATAATAATCCAAATTACATGATAAGTAGAAAAAAACTTGCATAACATTTTCCCTTAATGGCAAAATATGTAACTATTACAGGTTATGAAAACATGTAATTCCTTTATTGTTGATGCGAACTCTCCCCCGATGTGCCAGATTGATGCGGACATTTTCGACGGTTATGACCTTCATTTCTGCATAATCCACAACGTTTTGGTTGACCTTTCTCCCTGATGTCCATTTCATTACGAATACAACTTGATTTTGGCCGACCAGGTGGATTTCTCCGCATTTCTTGACTGGGACACACTTCTGGACCATCATGTTGAGGCTAATAACCTTCATTTCCAACTGCTTCGAACTCATGTCAATAAACATTCAATATAGTTTCCAGTCTATAGACATTATCCACATATTGCATGCAATCTACATTGACATATGCACAAGCAGCAACTACATGTGAACAAGGGAACCTTTGTGCTTGAAACTTCCCACAGTCACACCACATGTCACTAAGCTTGACTTTGTACTTCATTGCAGAAACACCCTCTTGTGGATCAACTAACTCTTCAATCAGAAAAGATTGATTTGCTCGCATAAAATTACGAACAAAGTGGGAGTTAGCTTTCCTGCGATTTTCTTGCATAGTCTGTATGACTGTTTCACAGTATGTGTGCCCTCCCTCCAACATTGCAATTTGCTTGTTCTCCATCTTAACAAAAAATGCATCCACGAAGATTCTCATACATGAAATGAAAATTCGGTCGCCTCAACTCGTATCCTAATAAAATTAAAAACAAAAGATTTGTGAATTTCAGTATTATTTTATATACTAAAGGAAATATAAGAGATAAAATAATTATGATTCGATTTCTTACCCATGTTAACAATGTGTCGACGCAATTTCTTATTGTTAAACTTCTTCATAAAGTTAGCTGCAATGTGTCGAATGCAGTACACTGAATATGCATGTGGAGGATTCCATCCACTACCATCGCGTCTAATCGCAGCTTTGATGGCTTCATGTCGATCAGACATCAAGCATAAGCCAGGCTGTTTTGTCACATGTCTAGGCAAATTAGTGAGAAAGAATGACCAAGCCTCTGTTGTCTCACCTTCCACAATGGCAAAGGCAATTGACAGTATGTTTTGGTTGCCATCTTGTGCAATAGCTAATAATAATGTTCCTTTTTATTTTTCATATAAGAAAGTACCGTCTATTTGCACAATATGTTTACAATACGGATACCCTTCAATGCAAGACTTAAATGTCCAAAATAGTCGATGGAATATTCTCTTATCCTGGACCAGTCGATCACCGTGATATGCAGGTACCGTTTGCAATTCCACAATTATATCAGGCACGAAATGTTGCATTGCACCTAACCATTTAGGTAGCTCATTGTACGATCTATCCCAATCGCCAAAAACTCGAACAATTGCCTTTTGCTTTGCTTTCCACGTTTTCTTATAGGTTGTGATGTATCCATACCAGATTCGCATCTCAGCGATCAAAACTGAAACGGAGATCTCCGGATTTGCTTGAACCAATGACAAAATGCATGAACAGATCATGTTATAATCTAACTTGCAATGATCTTGTGAAATCCTCCCCTGTGCAAGTATGAGGCCCTTCATATTTTCTAATCTCCCATGCCTGTTTCTTCTTCATAAAAGTTGCCCTTATTCTCCAATTGCACCCTTTCCCATACATTAGACATTTGGCATAATATTTGGTCCACTCAGATTCAATTACTCTGTAATCTACAGAGTTTTTGATGTTATAGTGCTTAATAGCTGAAAGCACAGCCTCTTTCGTTGGAAATTATAACCCAACACACAGATCAACTGCAGATGGATCAAATGTCAGAGGTGTAGCAACGGTTTTTAGCCCGGGTCGAATTCGAATTCGACCCGGGCCATTTGCAATAGGGCCTGCTATTCAACAGGCCCGATCCGCAGGCCCACCAGGCCTGCTGTCTAGGACCAATACATGCTCAATTTTCGGGCCCAATTGATGGGCCTGCCCACTGGCCCATTTCTCCTTACCCACTACCAACCTAACCCTAACCAGAAACCCTAGGAACCCCTTTGTAGCCGCCACCCCTACAACCCTAGCCACTATGGCAGCCTGCAACACGCCACCATTCCCCTACCCCTGCCAACCCTCTCCCAACACTCAACCACCTACCCATACTCAACCCTCTCCCAACACTCAACCAGCTACCCTAAAAACCCAAGCCCCCACGCCACCCTCCATAAAAAAACCCCCCAACTCAGAAGAAAAAAGGGACCCCTCACTCACAGATCGGACCCCCCTCAAAGGTTCCCCCAGTTTTTTAGAGCCCCACTCTCGGCTCTTACCAGAGGGGAGATCTCCTGCAAAAAAATAGCCTACCAAAAAACCAGATCTGGACCCCCCTCCGAATCAGAAACCCAAAAAAAGGGGGGCATTCAAACCCTGCAAAACAAAACAACCAACCCCTGCAAAAAAAAAATCAAAAAATAGCAACAAAAAAAAAAAAAAACGAAGGGTCGAAACCCAGATCTAGGGGTTTCGGCTGGGATTCGGGCAAAACGGAGCCCGAATCCGAGAAGAAGAGGTCGAAATCCCCCCAGGTGGTCGAGAAAGAACAAAGAATTTTGCGAAGATCAAGTCCGGCATTTTAATTTTCGGATTCTCGACATTTTTCAGGTATGATTTTAACTTCTTTTATTATTTTTTATTATATTATTATTTTTATTTATTTATTTTTGTCCAGCATTCGACATATTTTTATTATTCGGTTTCGGTTTTAAAAATTATAAAATAATAATTCTTTTAATACATGTCTTTTAAAATTATTTTCGGTAAATAAAATTCTCTAAAAACGGATTTCTCTCTCGGGATGGTCGGAACATCAATCGTTCTTTGAAATGGTCCGAGTAAGAATAATAATCGAAACATTATCGAAAATATCGGAGTGATTCGAGAATTATTCTTACATAGATAATTTTTTTATTTCGAAATTATTTATTAAAAGCATTTTAATTTACTCTTCAAAAAAAGGTTTTTTAAAAAAATATGCAAATTACCGACGACGGAATTCGAAGGACGTCACGGTAGTGATTCCTAAGATATCTTGAGGTGAAAGAATTTCGATAAATATCACCACGAGTAGTGGGAGTATTTAGCGACATGCTCGATACAAAAATTCGTTTTCATAAAAAAAAATGGAAATAATCAAAATAAAGAAAATGAATAAAATAGTGAATGTTTATGTGTTCGATATCTTGCCATGCTCGTGTTTTTAATATTATGATTTGCATGTTTAATTTTATAGTTATATGCTAAGTTGTATGCATTCGATATTTAAATATTCGCATCATACGCATTTAAATAGAAAAATGGATGTAAATTACCGACGACGGAATTCGAAGGATATCACGGTTGTGATTCCTAAGATATCTCGAGGTGAGAAGATCTCGTTAAATACCACCAAGAGTGTTGGGAATATTTAATGAGTATTTTCGATAACAAATTTATGTTCACTTTCGTTTTTTTGAAAAAAAATAATAACAGTTCAAAAAAAATTCAAAAAATAATAAACATGTTTTTTTAATAAAATAAAATGAAAATAAAAGAAAATTATTTTTAAATAGTGATGTCAAGTCCATTAAATCGAGATTTAAGATAACACGTGATTAAATGGTACCGTTTTCTAAACGGGCGTTGCAGGGGTGCTAATCCTTCCCCGCACGTAACTGACTCCCGAACCCAATTATGTTTTACTCTCTGGTTCAAAGCGCGGACTTCGAAATTGGTTTTACAAAATGTTTTAATTAATTTTAAAATATTTTACTAAAATCGGTTTTAATAGGTGGCCAATCACACCTAGCAAAAAAAGATTGGTGGCGGCTCCATTTTGTGTTTTCAAAATCGTCTTAGCGGTCAAAAAAACCGTTATGACAGCTTGGCGACTCCGCTGGGGACGTTTGAGAGTCGAGCCACAAATTGATCATGTGTTATTTTAAAATCTCGAATTAATGGATTTAATCGGTATTTAATTTTAATACTCTTTATTTTCTTTTCTTTCTTTATTTTTATTTTGCTTGCAATTACATTTTGATATTTGTTAATTCTTTATTCATTTTTTTTATGTCGTTTATTTTTTTATAATCGTGGAATGTTTAGAATAAAGAGTCGTAAACAAGTAGTCGAAGGTTTGTCCGTTCCTTCTCATACACGGACACATGCATTTCATACATAAGCTTTATACCCGAGCTACATCCTTTTAGGTGAAAGTAAAGTACCTACGCTCTCGTGAGGTAATAACCTCCGCATGGGCTAGCGAAACACTTCCGGAGTAAGAAAGTACCTACGCTTTCGTGAGGTGGTAACCTCCGCATAAGCCTGGAAAATATACTCCAACAAATTGAACCCTTTTAAATCGGGATGCCTTACTAGCCTTCACGGGCGACAGTGAGGAGCAATTTGGAGCCTTTTAGAACCTAACTCAACCTCATGTAGTGAACTTGGGTAGAGCCATATCGAATTTCCGATCGGATATCCTCGAAATTAGGAAGGAACATTGTGATCTTTCGCTATTTGTTTACATTTCGAACAAACACTATAAATTGGGTAATGATGAACGTACATTGTGCTACCCGTAATAAGTTTAAAATTTCGCCCCAAAGACACCGTGATGCTTAAATAAGTTGATACTGTCGGGGCAAGTGTTCGTTGACTTTTTGAATTTGTAAATATGAAAATTCTTTCTTTTCGTACATCTCGTACATTTCATGCATTGATGCACTTGTAAATAAAGCATTTACATTTATAATTGTATTTTTGATTTCACGGTGATAATAATCTCATTTGATAAATTGCATAAACACTTGTTGTTAATTAAATAAGAATCGCAAACCTGTAGTGTTGAATAAATATTTGGACACCCGTGCCATGATAAGACCCACTACCCCAAAGTTTTTGATAAAAATTGGTTTTTTGAAAATAATATTTTGATTTTTACGGAAAAAAAATATGTTTCAAAAAAAAAAACTATGGATTGAATTTGGGGGCAAGTTTTGTGCAATAAAATTGTTGAATAATTAAGTTCAGTCCAAATCATGTTAATTTGATTATTGAATAGTTTTCTGTATATAGTCGTGCATTAATTTGTTTATTCTTTAGACAAATCAAATTAGCATCATATTGCAATCATAGCATGCATGGTCATTCATTGTAGAATACATTAGTGACATACATGATCGTTCTCCGTATATACCAGTATATCAATTTGTTTATTCTTTACATGCATCATATCGACATCGTGATTGCATTCATAACAATAAGGTCATGCATTCGTGACATACATGGTCACTCATTGTACATGCTCATGCATTAATTTGTTTATTCTTTACATGCATCATATGGGCATCGTGTTACATTCACGGCATTCATAGCTCATGCATCATGAAGCAAACTTGAGGAATAAAAAGAAGTCGGCTTAGTTTTCAAAACTTTGAAAAGATTTCTCTTCCAAATCAGAGGTATAAGAATCACTGCGTACCTCTATGACACAGGCCGGAACCATAGAGGATGAACAAAATAGACTGGACAGAGTGGAAAGAGCACAGAGGGAATTACAAGAACAATTAGCCAAATCTCAGCAAGAAGTACGAGAAAAGATAACAAAATCTCAAGAGGAGTCGCGCGAGCAAATAGACAAAATGATTGAAATGATGACTAGGCTGACCCGAGAAAAATGGGTTGCTGAAGGGTCGATCATAAGGGGAGAACCTCGACCTCAAGTAAACAACATCGAAGATCCGATTTACCTACCAAGTCAACAAGGCCGAGGACAATTTCAATTGAACTCGGAATTTCACCCCTTAGATCCAGTTGTTATTCCAAGCCAAGATGGCTCACTAGAACAAGAAAAACTGAAAAAACGTGTGGCAAAGCAAGTGGAAGACACAGAAGTGCAACAGAAGTATGATCTGTTTGAAGAAAGACTCAAAGCCATAGAAGGAATAGATGTTTTCGGGAATACGGATCCGAATGAGCTCAGCTTGGTCCTAGATTTGGTGATTCCGCCAAAATTCAAGGTCCCTGAATTTGAAAAGTATGACGGATCGAAATGCCCATCAATCCACATCATGATGTTTTGTCGGAAAATGGCTGGTTACACCAACAATGATAAGCTGTTAATCCACTGCTTCCAAGACAGTCTAACAGGGTCGGTTGCGAGATGGTATGATCAGTTGGATCGGGGCTGTATCCGTTTTTGGAAAGATCTGGCAAATACTTTTAAGACTCAGTATAAGCACATGATCGACATGGCACCAGATAGGTTAACATTGCAGAATATGGGAAAGAAGCATACGGAAGGTTTTAAGGAATATGCCCAACGATGGAGAGATATGGCAACACAGGTGCAACCACCACTCACTGAGAGAGAAAATATTATGCTGTTCATCGATACATTAACGGCACCTTATTATGACAGGATGGTTGGCAATGCCTCAAGAAATTTCGTTGATATGGTTATTTCTGGTGAGATGATCGAGAATGCTATCAAGAACGGAAAACTCGAAGGAGATGAGACATCCAATGCCGAGAGAAACGAGGCACCTGAAAGGAAGAAGGAACATGTCCAGGCTATGGGAGAATTCCCTCCATATCCCCAGGTCTCTCCATATCAATCATGTTACTCTACCAATGTCTCTCCAAGTCATTATCCTTACCTTCCAAATATTCAAACACCTAATCCTATGTCAGCCCTTGCAACTAGACCTGCTTCCCAGAAACGACCGAGGGGCAACCAAGAGAATTTTTTAATCCCAATCCCCGAACTGTTGCCATTACTAATAAGGAACCAATACCTTAAACCTGTGCCTTTGAAAACAGCTCCAAACCCATCAGCAAGGGGTTATGACCCGAACAGCAAGTGTGAGTATCACATGGGGGCAATTGGACATTCAACTGAAAAATGCAGACAACTGAAGGAAAAGATTGAAGGTCTTGTCCATGATGGCATTTTGACTCCAGAGCTAGTCGAACAGTGGAAATATGCATTGCCATAAATCGGTTTCTTCGCCACGGGTTTTGAGGATGAGAATGGTTACCTTTAAAAGCATGTCGACAAGCATTGAGGAATATGCATGTAGTTCTATGCCTCATCATGAAAGCACTTGTCTTATGTTGGCATCCACATGGAATAAATAAATTTTGAATTTCAAAGGCGTTGTGTTTATTATGTTTTAATTTGAATTTGCAAAAATAAACATTAAGGAAATTCTTGATTTTGAAGAGCACGTTCTTAAAAGAAAAAATCTTTCTTCACGTTAAGAAATGATGAGGAGTCTTGAGATTATTGATGATCAATGTTAGAAATGACCCAACACCCTTCCCCATCTCTTTCGGACTTGCCTATGCTTGAATCCTTTGAGTTTGAAACAGTCAATGCTTCCAGGAATATATTTTTGAATTTCAGAAACCATAGTCAGCGCAATAAGAAAAATGCAGATCCTAGTTTAGGTTATGAGCAATGGAACAAACTTTTTGAGAAAATCCAAGCTTTTTGGTGTCTCAAACAAGTGAAACCTTTTTCAAGAATCTAAATTATGGTAAATTGATGTGTGTCAAGGTTATGACAAAACCATTCACATCCCTTTCCGTAACCACAAAACAAGAGTTGCTCAGACGTCACTTCATAATTAACGTCTCAGGTAACAATGACAAAACCTGATTTGCTCATGTTCCTAGAAAAAAAAAACTGTTTTTGAACCATATTCTTTCTTGTCCCTTCGGAGAGCCAAAAAAAAAGACTTGAGGTGTTCCTCGTTATGATACGAATTCTCATTTGTATGACCAATCAAATGGTGCATCATTTGTAGATACGGAGGGCACGTGGTGAATAAAGATGAAGTAATTTTCGAGGCATGCATCAATTGAAAAGACCAAAAAAAGAAAAAAAAAAAGAAAAAAAAAAGAAATGAAAAACGAGTTTGACATCATGCATTTATGAAATTCACGATGGTTTCAAGAAAAGAATGAACCTTTTCATTATTTTCCTCTAGGAAATGACTCTTCGATTTACGTGCTTGTGTTTGAGATGAAAAATGACCATCTTTCATCATCTTTTCATAGATTATAAAATATCCTTTTGCTACCCCTTTTGAGCCTAATGAATACTTTTGTTCTTTCAACCCCGATCAAGGATCACCCCCCACACTAGGGGCAAATGCGAGGAAGGATCTTTTCAAAGGTCACAGATAATGAAGTCCTGGTGCAAAGACAAAAAAAGAATGTCTTGAGTCAAAGAGAAATTTGAGTCTTCAAATAACTACGGGCTCACCTTGTCAAAATAGAAATGCAAAAAAAAAAAAGAGATAAAAAAAAGAAAAATGAAAGCAAGAAGTAGAAAAGGAAGAAAAGAACAGATGAAAATCATCGGATAAAGAGAAAAGCTCAGCAAAGGCAAATGTTTCGAAGAGAACCCTCCTCATGAAATGATCCTTGATTTGATCACCTTAAACACATGTTTGGGCCTATTTATCCTTTTTCAGAACCTCGAACCTTGGCCTACATTACGTACCTTGAAAAGACCATTTTGATTGAGCATGGCCATTTAAATTGATGAGTCTATTCTTAGAGAAATGCAAGAGACTTCGGTCTCCTTTCTGGTTAAAAATCCTTTTTGGATAAGTCTTGATTTCTTGAATGCATGGTGAAACATTTAATGAAAAAATGGAAAAAAGGAGACTCTAGGGTGAAAACCCAACATGGGCAGTCTAGAATAAAATGGGAGAATTTCGGTGCCGCTTATGGTATTGTCAAGGCCATAACGAAAGAAGAGATCATTTTGAAGAAATCAAGGAACATCTGAGAATTCCAAAATATCCCAAAATTGTCAACTCTCGTTTGAAGGTTTGACTTTAAAAACTGAGACCGTTTTCCTTTCCATAATTAACTTTCCAGTTTGAACATCCCAGCTAGTCTTGACGTTTGTCAAAACGCCATAATTTGGAAACTAAAAGAAGGTTGAATTTGTTTAAGTCCAAAAAATCATGTTCTACAAAATCTGTTCCATTTGTGAGTCTAGAAAGGATATACATTTTTCCTGTTGTGAAGTCTCCTTGGATCAGTCAAAATCTTGTTATACCAAACCTTCTGACTTAATTTGAAAAAAGCCGAATGGACACTCAGAAAAACTTCTAACACTGATCATCAATTTTTAAGAGGTTTGGATATCAGATAATGACGTTTTCAGCTCAAAAGCTTTCAGTAAATAAGCAAATATTTTTCAAAACAAAAAGAAGCAAGCAAAAGCACATAAATGAAAATATTTTTTGGAAGAAACCATTTTTGATGTGGGCATAAGGCAAAGGTTCTTCTAGCCCAGAGGTATGGAACTATTGAGGTAGAAGAAATGAACACTCGGACTCCAGTTGATAAAATTTTGAAAAACTATCGGGGCAAAGAGATAGTTCCAAAGTGAAGAAAAGGGTGGATCTCTTACGAGGCACGAGCATTCCAGGATACACACTGTTTCGAAGAGGAAAAACGATTTGGAAAAGCTAAACCAAGATCAGGAAAAACAATTGCGAACATTCGCATCATTCATGAACATTCGCATATTTATTAAGTTTTGCATCTGCATCGTGTCGTAAAATGTATATGATGGTAACTCAATTAAGAGTTGTAAACCCAAGTGCAGGTTATGTTCAAGTAATAAATTCTCGGGTGTCCGAGGTCGAACCACAGGGAAGCGTATTAATAAGTATAAGTTTATAAATATATAAGACAAAGAAAGTAAACAAGATATTAGGGAATCAACAACAAAATAAGATAAACAAGATATTAGAAAACAAAATAAACAAAATAACATAAAAACAATTAAACAAGATATAAAAAAACAATAAGAAAGGATGTTGAGGTTAGAGACTCCACTCTTGGTGTTATGCTAAGATTAATCTTGTTTTATTACACAATTGAAATCCACACATAAGGGAGGTTCCAATCGGAAGGTTTAGCAATTCAGTCCAACGTCCATAGCATATGATATTATGTTCATTTGGTGTCCTCAAAACTCATAAAAAGAGTCCAAGCATTCCTTATGCCAAGGTATATGTCTACAACAAATCAAGGTTATGAAACCAAGCATTTACTGTGCCATTTTCATTGTCAATAATGAATCAAGATCTCTACTTTGCAAGTATGATTTTAAACCAAAAGAAAATATTATCTATACTAGTGTTTATAAATGATGATTCATTTTAGCTCATGTTTAAGAGACTAACCTTAGCATTTACCAAGAGCTTCACCTCATCATCTCAACAATATGATTAGCAACACATACTAGATATGAATAAAATGAAAAGAAATGTAAGAAGCATAAGTAAATAAAAAAAGAAAACTAGAGAAAGGAAAGAAGAAGAAAACTTAGAGAATTTTACTACAAAGGCTAATATCCTACCAATGTATAATGTATCCCAATACTCATCCAAGGCCCTCTATTTATACACATTTTGGAGGGCTAAATGACAAGAGACAAGCTTTACAAATTTCAAAGGTAGGTATAATAGGTGGGTGCATTTTTCTAACAATTTTCGTCATATTGTATGACAATTCTGATCAGCCAGCTTGATGGTCGATTTTGTCAATGTTGGAGGCTCGATCTGATAAAATGGTCTTCTAGAAAAATATACCCCTATCAGTTACGGATCCATAGCCGTTGGAATTATATCATTTGCGCACGTGGATCGGAAGATATGGTCAAAATACCAAAACGGTGCAGAACAGACGTCATTGCACATCAGCCAACTTGATGGTCGAATTCGCTAGGGAAAACGACTCCGTTTCAAGAAGTGTAAAACATGAAAAAGATAGATATGCCTCTTAGCTTTGCAGGGATACAAAGTTCAGCCTTATTGCTTCAGTGAAACTCGAGATATAGCTGATATGGCAAAAGGTGTCGGAATTGGAACTGAACTGGATTTGCCCTTAATTCTAGTAATCTGAAATCACTCAAAGAAACTTGTGAAAAACACCAAATTACATAAAAATATAAAAGATCATAAACACAATTAGACTAAACAATAATAACTCGTATTTGACACAAAACAATAATAAAACATAACTAAAAACTATATAATTATACGAGTTATCACACCCCCATACTTAGATTGTTGCTAGTCCCTAGCAACGACTCAATAAAAAAAAATAATAATAGAATAAGAAAATCTAATCTAATCCATTTTCGTAGGAAATCACGGTGGCACTTAGCATGTGACACAAGCCTTTAAACCCCTAGGTGTCCCTAGTGGACGAGTTTAGTCTCGTGAGGGTTTACTAGGACGATACCCACAAACATTGAAGACATAAGAAAAACTAAAAATAATAATTATAACTAATCCTTCCAATATAAATTAGAGATAATCATTGGACAAGTCTTAAAAACTAATCAATAGCTTAAAGAAATTCACAAAAGATCTTGCTTGAATGTAAATAGTTTGAGTTAAGCCAATAATAACATAACATATTTCAATCAAAATAGTGTATATTCAAACTTAATCTCAACTTCTCACATGGGATACTCTCTTGATTTTCACTCTTTAAAGTAGTGGTAAAGTGTTTACACTCAATCAATCTCATGAAAACACTTCTACCATATGCTTGCTTGTCCACCTATTCTCCACTATTTAGATCATACAACTTCATAAATCAAGAGGTCTTTATTCAAGGTTGTAATGGGGCCAAAGGGTTATAATGTGGTTAAAGAACAAAAGGATAAAGATATCACAAAGGTTCCAAAGAGTTCATAGATTTTAGAGACATAATAAGATCATACAAATAAAACTTCTCAAAACTCTTATAAAGCACATAATAACATAGGCTAAATATTCATGTTGAGCCTTTGCATCATTCTAACCAACTTTGTAACATCTTTTTCTAGAAGTTCAAGAGAAGATTTTTTTTTTTTTTTTTTTTTTTTTTTTTTTTTAATATGGGAATGTATTTGACAATGATCCCTTTCTTTTTCTCTTGACTTTTTCTTTTCTTTTCTTCCCCCACATTTATCTTTTGTTTCTAACCCAAATTTTCAAATAAAAATATCCCTTGTTTTTTTGCAATATGTCTCAAAATATAAAATTCATCTTTAGAACAAGGGTAAGGATATAAGCATATTTAGGCTAGGTGTAAGTTGTGGTTACCAATAAAACATCATATTTAATGTAGGCTCAAATTGGCTCACTAGTGGGGATGTTCTCGTAGAACATTAATAATGGATGGCTGTTTGGCTCTGGTTATAATCCTAATGCCTCTATCATATTCATGTTGTCACATGTATCAATATAGTCTCAAACGGTTTAAAGCAAGTTCTAGAGAATCATGTAATCATAAGAGCACTCAAGAAAGAAATTAGATTGATTTGTATAATGCATCAATCATTATAGGCTCAAAAACTCACAAAGATGATTATACAAGTCAGATTAAGTCTAAACATGCTTCTTTCTCAATCAACATATCATATTAACATTGGCTCATAAAAAGGTTGACATCAAGCTCAATTCTCATGAAAATCTTCTCACTAATAAATCTGTTTTAGACTTATGCAATTCATATCTCATCATTGTATTGAAAGTAACTAAAAAAAAACACACTAAGTCTAAACATGCTTTTTTTTTTTTTTTTTTTTTTGTTTTTTTGTTTTTTTTTTTTGAAGAAGAAGATTAAATCAAACTGACAAGGTATGTCTCAAGTCTCCCTTACTCAGACCTTGTTCAGAATGAATACTTCTAAATGTCTTAAAACACAACAAATTTTTTTTTTTTAGCAAAATATGTCCCTTACCCCCTACTAAAATATGACATTGTCCCCAATGTCAAATTTTAAAGGTAGAATTTAGGAGATATTACCTGCAGAGGTTGCTAACCACTTATTATAACTGAGACACAACAAACAAAATGTTAGATAATGTCACAAAGACAAAGTGCAATCCACTCCTTGCTCGTCCATATCTCTTTTTCTTTTTCCGAGCGTTTGCGAAACAACCGTAGCAGATAAACACTCATAAGCTTGTAGCTTTTTGAGTAAATCTTCAATGGTTGTAGCAGAAATTATGGTTCTCCTTGCCTCTGAAAACATGAATCCATTATCCACAGCATTATCTAAATATGAAAGTAAATTACTAAAATAACCATTAATATTAAGCAAACCAATGGGTTTCTTATTTGTGACCAAAGATGACCAAGAAGCCACGCAAGCTATTTCTTCCAATGTACCCAGACCTCCTGGTAAGGCAATGAATGCATCGGCAGAATGGTACATGATTGTTATCCGTTCAGGGATACTCCAGACTTGTATTTCCTTACCCACGGTAGGTCCACAAAAATCTGTGAATAGTTTTGGCACGATTCCTAGAACTGGACTTCCTCCGGCGTGTGCTGCTGTAGCGACTGCTCCCATTAAACCCGTACTACCGCCTCCATAAATCAAGTGGATCTTTTGTTGGGCAAGTATTACTCCAACTCTTATGGCTTCATCAGCGAATATGTTATTTTTCCCTGGATAAGCACCTCCAAAGACACAAATTTTTTTAATGCGCTGGGACGAAGTGCTTTCCATTTTTTTTTCTTTTTCGAGTGCCTGAAAGAGAATGAGTACATGGTGTAATATATAGAGGACTGAGTAGTGAATCAGACAAGAGTAATAATGTCGCCGAAAGTGTATTTGGCCTGTCAGAAGAAAATGTTAACCTAACAAAAGATTTTTGCGTGATTTCAGGAAGAAAATCAAAAAGAGAAGAAAAATCAACCGTAAAAGACCAATGCAAAAAAAAGAGAATAATTACACAAATCGAACAACACGTAAACTAAACCGAAATAAAATTATTGCAAATCAAACCAAAAGCTGAGAAGTCATTTATTGTAGTTGTGATTGTGGCTCACATCTTCCTCTGGTTTTACGTCCAGAAACGGCTTAAACGCCTTCTATGAGTCGAGGATATGCTTCCCATCCAGTTTTCTTACAAGCTGGCAAACAGGGTCTTTTAACATCAGATTCCCAAGATGTTGCCATTCCCTTTGGAATTGCGGCCATAAATCAAGAATTTCTCTTTGTACGTCTCCACTAGGATGCGTCTCAAGAGAAAGTTGGATATTACCCAAATTCTCCTTACTCAGTCCATCCTTAATGAATTCAATTTTATCATCTCGATTAGAGGACGGAATCCCAATAGAACGACATTTACCGTTACACGTCCATCGTGCACACTTGTGGCAATTTGAACTCATGCGCTTTGCTCGTCACTTCTTTGCATAAGTGCTTCTACCTGTACCTGGTAAATGCAAAACAGGAAGATATTCATCTTCACGTACCTTGGCTTCAATTATCCAACGTATGTCTTCAGGAATCCCTTTGTTCATAAGCATTCTTAATCTTTCTAATCGAACTTGGTAAAGCTTCAGTAAAATATTCCGAGGAAAAGGAGGAAATCGTTTCTGCAATCTTTTGAGAATATCATCCATCCTGAAAAAAAAATGAAATAAAATGAAAGAGAAATTTATATACAATATCAGTTTTGTGGGTAGCTGATGGAACCGACTTAAATAATCACGGAGTACCGTTATCCGCCATTTAACCGGGGTAAAAAAAAATCATATTTACATCTAGTTATTTTCAAAACAAGGATCAGAAAGAAAAACAACCTCTTCTTGAGTAACATGATTTTCCAAAAAGAGTTTGAGTCTTTGTCCATTTACCTTGAATACGTTACCATTTTGAGGATTCTCAATGTCAACTGCTCCATAATGATACACATGCTTAACCACAAATGGGCCAGTCCATCTTGATCTCAACTTACCAGGAAATATGTGAAGTCTAGAATTATAAAGTAGAACTTTTTGCCCAACATTAAATGTTTTTCTTGAAATTAACTTGTCATGAAAGGCTTTAGTTCTTTCTTTATGAATTTTAGAATTCTCATATGCATCATTTCTGAGTTCCTCAAGTTCATTTATTTGTAATTTTCGTAAATTAGAAGCGTCATCAAGGTTTGAGTTGAACATTTTAATGGCTCAATATGCTTTATGCTCAAGTTCCACAGGTAAATGACAAGGTTTTCCATAAACTAGCCTATAAGGAGACATGCCCAATGCTGTTTTAAAAGCTGTTCGATAGGCCCATAATGCATCGTTAAGTCTAAGAGACCAATCTTTGCGATTTGGATTAACTGTCTTTTCCAAAATTTGTTTAATCTCCCTATTTGCTAATTCTACCTGTCCATTTGTCTGCGGGTGATAAGGGGTTGCAACTTTGTGTGTAATGGCATATTTCTTCATTAATGTTTCAAAAACCTTGTTGCAAAAATGTGTTCCCCCATCGCTTATGATAGATCGAGGAATTCCAAATCGACTCAAAATATTTTCTTTTAAAAATTTAATCACTGTTTTGTGATCATTATTTCGACATGGAATTGCCTCTATCCACTTTGAAACATAATCTATTGCAACTAAAATGTATAAGAAACCAAAAGATGGTGGAAATGGTCCCATGAAATCAATACCCCAACAGTCAAAAATTTCAATTACAAGAATTGGGTTCAAAGGCATCATGTTTCTTTTCGAAATGGAACCTAATTTTTGACAACTTTCACATGACTTGCAAAAATTATGTGCATCTTTGAACAAAGTTGGCCAGTAAAATCCACACTGTAAAATTTTTGCAGCAGTTTTCTTTGATGAAAAATGACCACCACATGCCTCGGAATGACAAAACTTAATTACACTACTTACCTCATTGTCGGGAATGCATCTTCGAAAAATCTGATCAGGACAATATTTGAACAAGTAAGGGTCATCCCAATAGAACTTCTTTACCTCATTCAGAAACTTCCTTTTATCTTGTGTGCTCCATTGAGAAGGAATTTTTCCTGTAGCAAGAAAATTAGCAATGTCAGCAAACCAAGGTGTCGTGGAGACAATTAGAAGTTGTTCATCAGGAAAAATATCATTTATTGGTGAGGTTCCAAAAGATTCATCACAAACAAGTCTTGATAAATGATCAGCCACCACATTTTCTACTCCTTTTTTATCTCGAATGGTGATGTCAAATTCTTGCAGCAAAAGGATCCACCTCAGCAACCTAGGTTTTGCATCCTTCTTAGAGAGAAGATATTTTAAAGCTGCATGATCACTAAAGACAACAATTGATGATCCAACAAGGTAAGATCTGAATTTATCCAATGCAAAAACAACTGCAAGTAATTCCTTTTCTGTAGTGGAATAATTCATTTGGGCTCTATTTAAAGTTTTACTTGCATAGTAAATTACATGTGGTTTATTATCTTTCCTTTGTCCTAACACAGCACCAACAGCATAGTCACTAGCATCACACATTATTTCAAATGGTAAGGACCAATCAGGAGATCTCATAATAGGAGCAGTAGTGAGCATATTTTTGAGTTTTTCAAAAGCATCTTCACAATCTTTAGTCCATTCAAATGCAGTGTCTTTCATTAAAAGATTACATAGAGGTTTAGATATTGTGCTAAAATCTTTTATGAATCTTCTATAAAAACCTGCATGTCCCAAGAATGACCTAATGTCCTTTACTGTCTTTGGTGTGGGTAGATTAGCAATCAATTCAAGTTTTGACTTGTCTACCTCAATCCCTTTTGCAGAAACAATGTGACCTAGTACAATACCTTTAGTGACCATGAAATGACATTTTTCCCAATTAAGAACAAGATTTTTTTCTTCACACCTAATCAATACTTTTTTCAAATTGGCTAAGCAATCATCAAATGAATCACCAGAAACAGAAAAATCATCCATGAAAATCTCAAGATTACGTTCAATCATGTCACTAAAAATGCTAAGCATGCATCTTTGAAATGTGGCAGGGGCGTTACATAATCCAAATGGCATTCTACGATATGCAAAAGTACCAAAAGGACATGTAAAAGTGGTTTTCTCTTGGTCCTCAAGTGCAATGGCAATTTGATTATACCCAGAATATCCATCTAGAAAACAATAAAACTCATGCCCTGCAACTCTTTCTAAGATTTGATCCATGAAAGGCAAAGGGAAATGATCTTTCCTCGTCACTGAGTTAAGTTTCCTATAGTCAATGCACATGCGCCAACCAGTAACAGTCCTAGCTGGAATTAATTCATTGTTTTCATTTTTAACTACAGTAACTCCAGATTTCTTAGGTACGACTTGAGTAGGACTTACCCATTTGCTATCAGAGATAGGATAAATGATTCCATTATCTAGAAGTTTAATGACTTCATTTCTCACTACTTCTTTCATATTAGGATTAAGCCTTCGTTGCATTTGTCTAGAGGGTTTAGCATTTTCCTCTAAATAAATATTATGTGTGCAGATTAATGGGCTTATTCCCTTTATGTCAGCTAAGGTCCATCCTAATGCATTTTTGTGCATCTTCAAAAGTTGTAACAACTTAACTTCTTGTAGTTCATCAAGATGTGAAGAAATTATGACTGGAAAAGTTTCACTCTCACCCAAAAAGGAATATTTTAGCTCGGATGGCAATGGTTTTAACTCCAGCTTGGGTGGTTCAATAGTTGATGGTACAGTGACATTTGTAAGTGATGGTAGTTCCTCAAACTTTTGTTTCCAACAATGCTTATCCTGAAAAGATTTTAACAAAGAATCAGTGTGTGAAATTTCTGAAGCATTATCAAACTCATATTCAATTAAATAAGCTTCTAAAGGATCATGGAATGTGGTAGTGGTGAGATGTTCATGAACAAGTTCTTCAATGAAATCCACTTCATGTACTTCTGAATTATCACCAGGTTGCTTGCAAATGTTGAACACATTTAATTCTAAAGTCATATTTCCAAAAGAAATGTTCAACATACCATTCCTGCAATTTATCAGAGCATTAGAAGTTGCAAGAAATGGACGGCCTAATATAACAGGAATTTGAACATTTGGATTTGAAACAGGATGTGTGTCCAAAACAATAAAATCAACAGGGAAGTAAAAATTATCAATTTGAACCAAAACATCTTCAACTATCCCTCGAGGAATTTTTACAGAACGATCAGCTAGTTGAAGTGTAACAGGTGTTTCCTTGAGTTCACCTAAACCTAACTGTTGATAAACAGAAAAAGGCAAAAGATTAACACTAGCACCAAGATCAAGCAATGCACGTTCTATTCTAGTGTTTCCAATGATGCATGAGATTGTTGGACATCCAGGATCTTTGAATTTTGGTGGAGTAAGGTGCTGAATGATTGAGCTCACACTTTCCGTCAAAAATGCTTTCTTTTGTACATTATGTTTCCTTTTAACTGTGCACATGTCCTTCAAAAATTTAGCATAAGATGGAACTTGTTTGATTGCATCCAATAAAGGAATGTTAATCTTAACTTGTTTGAAAAGTTCATAAATTTCTGCATTTTGATTCAAATTCTTTATTGTTTGCAACCTTTGAGGAAAAGGAGCAGGATGCATACCTTTTTCTTTGTCCAAATTTTCAAGAAGTTCAGACTTACCATCATCCTTACCATTACTTTTCGGAGGGGAAAGAGGATCTTGGTCTTTTGATGGAATCTTTTTGTCAATTGCCTTTCCACTTCGAAGAGTTGTGATAGAACTGGCATTTTCCTGTTGAGTTTCATTGGAGCAAGAAACAAGACATTGAGTAGAAGGGTTAGGCTGAGGTTGAGCAGGAAACTTACCTTTTTCTTGAGTGCGTAATGAAGCTGTCAATGTGGACAAGGTGTTTTTGATCTCATTGATGTCCTGTGAAGTCCGACTATTCACATTTGCTTGTGTTTGCATGAATGCTTGCAATGTCTCTTCCAAGGTTTGTACACGTGAAGGTTGATAGGAAAAAGTGTTGCCCGGCTTTTGAGATTGTGGTACCTGAACATGATTATTATTCCGCCAACTGAAGTTGGGATGATTTCTCCATTCAGGGTTATACGTTTCAGAGTAAGGAGAAGGAAAAGGCTTTTTAAATGTGTTTATGGAATTTACTTGATCATGCAACGCTTCTTTAAGAATGGGAATGTTTGGACATTCAGAAGTGTGGTGTCCCATGATTTCACAAATTCCACAACTTTCTTCATTTTTAACCGTTTTGACTTCTTTTACTTCTCTAAGTTCCATGGCTTCAATCTTTCTAGCCAAATTAGCTACTTTAGCTTTTATCTCATCTTCTTGACTAAAATGATATTTTCCTCTGTTAGAAACAAGATTAGATCTATTGGAACTTTCAGAGGAATTATCTGTGTGCCAGGCTTGAGAGTTATCTGCCAAATGGTCTAGGTAGTCAAAGGCTTCTTCAGGTTCTTTTTCTAGAAACTCACCGTTACACATTGTTTCAACAAATTGTTTAGTTTCGGGAGTTAAACTTTCATAAAAGAAACTAATAAGACGCCATTTTTCAAAACCATGATGTGGACAAGAACTTAACAAATCTTTAAAACGCTCCCAGCACTGAAAAAATGCTTCATTTTGATTTTGATTGAAATTTTGAATCTGTCTTTTCAAAGCAGTAGTTTTATGTGCTGGGAAAAATTTCTTTAGAAACTCAGTTTGTAATTCTTGCCATGTGCCAATTGACCTTGGTTTTAAATTATGAAGCCAAATTTTTGCTTTATCTTTTAAAGAAAAAGGAAATAATTTTAGCTTGACAATTTCATTTGTACATTGTTGGTCATTAAAGGTGACACATACATCTTCGAAGTCTTTTAGAAACGAGTAAGCACTTTCCGATTCCAACCCATAGAAATTTGGAAGCAAAGCTATCATACCTGGTTTAAAACGAAAGTTGTTTGCATTGAGAGGAAAAATAAAACAAGAGGGTGATGAGCTTCGAGTTGGTTGCAAGTAGTCACGCATGGTACGTACTTGTCTGTTCTCATCTTCAGCATGAACACTTTCATTGTCAGCCATGGTAGGAGTTGTATTAGAAAGATTACCTGAAAAAGTTTCACAATAAAATCTAACTAAACGACGAGATCTAAAATCACGTCGCCAAACAAGCATAAAACAAAGTTAATATACAAAATTAGGCGGTATAACCAGCCAATAAAAATAAATATAAACAAATTAGGCGGTATAACCAGCCAAAAAAAAAATAAATATACTTATAAACTTATATACTTAGTATTGCTTCCCCGGCAACGGCGCCAAAAACTTGATGGTAACTCAATTAAGAGTTGTAAACCCAAGTGCAGGTTATGTTCAAGTAATAAATTCTCGGGTGTCCGAGGTCGAACCACAGGGAAGCGTATTAATAAGTATAAGTTTATAAATATATAAGACAAAGAAAGTAAACAAGATATTAGGGAATCAACAACAAAATAAGATAAACAAGATATTAGAAAACAAAATAAACAAAATAACATAAAAACAATTAAACAAGATATAAAAAAACAATAAGAAAGGATGTTGAGGTTAGAGACTCCACTCTTGGTGTTATGCTAAGATTAATCTTGTTTTATTACACAATTGAAATCCACACATAAGGGAGGTTCCAATCGGAAGGTTTAGCAATTCAGTCCAACGTCCATAGCATATGATATTATGTTCATTTGGTGTCCTCAAAACTCATAAAAAGAGTCCAAGCATTCCTTATGCCAAGGTATATGTCTACAACAAATCAAGGTTATGAAACCAAGCATTTACTGTGCCATTTTCATTGTCAATAATGAATCAAGATCTCTACTTTGCAAGTATGATTTTAAACCAAAAGAAAATATTATCTATACTAGTGTTTATAAATGATGATTCATTTTAGCTCATGTTTAAGAGACTAACCTTAGCATTTACCAAGAGCTTCACCTCATCATCTCAACAATATGATTAGCAACACATACTAGATATGAATAAAATGAAAAGAAATGTAAGAAGCATAAGTAAATAAAAAAAGAAAACTAGAGAAAGGAAAGAAGAAGAAAACTTAGAGAATTTTACTACAAAGGCTAATATCCTACCAATGTATAATGTATCCCAATACTCATCCAAGGCCCTCTATTTATACACATTTTGGAGGGCTAAATGACAAGAGACAAGCTTTACAAATTTCAAAGGTAGGTATAATAGGTGGGTGCATTTTTCTAACAATTTTCGTCATATTGTATGACAATTCTGATCAGCCAGCTTGATGGTCGATTTTGTCAATGTTGGAGGCTCGATCTGATAAAATGGTCTTCTAGAAAAATATACCCCTATCAGTTACGGATCCATAGCCGTTGGAATTAGATCATTTGCGCACGTGGATCGGAAGATATGGTCAAAATACCAAAACGGTGCAGAACAGACGTCATTGCACATCAGCCAACTTGATGGTCGAATTCGCTAGGGAAAACGACTCCGTTTCAAGAAGTGTAAAACATGAAAAAGATAGATATGCCTCTTAGCTTTGCAGGGATACAAAGTTCAGCCTTATTGCTTCAGTGAAACTCGAGATATAGCTGATATGGCAAAAGGTGTCGGAATTGGAACTGAACTGGATTTGCCCTTAATTCTAGTAATCTGAAATCACTCAAAGAAACTTGTGAAAAACACCAAATTACATAAAAATATAAAAGATCATAAACACAATTAGACTAAACAATAATAACTCGTATTTGACACAAAACAATAATAAAACATAACTAAAAACTATATAATTATACGAGTTATCAGTATACATTATTCGTGGGTACCTTAACATGCATCATCAGGGGCATATGCATTGACTTCGCATGACATTCACATTTCATGCATGACATTGACTATTTGAAATTTTGACATTTGAATTTGAGCATTTAGTGAGATTTTCTTCCAAGATATGATTGTGAAAGATCTTCAGGTATGATCACCAAGACCTCCGGGCATCTTTTTTAAAAACCTCCGGGTTACCTCTCTTAAGTCCTCCGGGCACAGGAAAAGAAAAAGAAAATTAAAAAAGAAGACCTCCGGGCATCTGTTTTAAAACCTCCGGGTTACATTTTTAAAGACTTCCAGGCACCTGTTTCAAGACCCCCGGGTATTATTCTCAGAAGTCATGTTTTCAAGACCTCCGGGCACTATTCTCGAAAATCACCGATAAGACCTCCGGGCATCATTTTCAAAGAAAAGACATTTTTAAGACCTCCGGGCAACTGTTTCAAGACCTCCGGGTATTATCCTCAAAAATCATGTTTTCAAGACCTCTAGACACCTTTCTAAAAAATCATTGATAAAGACCTTTGGGCATCATTCTCAAAGTCAAGAATAAGACCTCCGGGCACCACTTTCAAAGATGTAACATTTTTAGACCTCCAAGTATCTGCTTTCAAAAACCTCCAGGTAACATCTTTCAATATGACATTTTTCAGAACCTCCGGGTACCATTTTCAATTCTTGCGAAGTCAAACACGTTACTTTAAGAAGGGTCGAGCCTCGGTATGATTAGTCAAGTGGCGATATCCGAAGCATCTGGTGAAAATTTTGATTTTGGTAAAGTCTTAGGAGGCGATATCCGAAGAATCTGGCAAGGAATTTCAAAACTAAACGAGAAAGAGATGGGGATATCCAGAATGAGTCTTCACTTTCGTAAGACTAAGGTAGTAAGTGAGGTGATGATCTAAGTTGTGTTCAAACTCATTGTCAAAAATTCGAAGTTCGTTTTTAAATTTCAAAGTTGTTGAGCCTCTAATGAGAGGAGCAATTTATTTTCAAAGTTGTGGAGCCTCTGAAGAGAGGAGCAATTTATTTTCAAAGTTGTGGAGCCTCTGATGAGAGGAGCAATTTATTTTCAAAGTTATGGAGCCTCTGATGAGAGGAGCAATTTATTTTTCCAAGTGATAGAGCCTCTGATTAGAGGAGCAATTTATTTTCCAAGTGATAGAGCCTCTGATGAGAGGAGCAATTTATTTTCCAAGTGGTAGAGCCTCTGATGAGAGGAGCAATTTATTTTCCAAGTGGTAGAGCCTCTGATGAGAGGAGCAATTTATTTTCCAAGTGATAGAGCCTCTGATGAGAGGAGCAATTTATTTTCCAAGTGATAGAGCCTCTGATGAGAGGAGCAATTTATTTTCCAAGTGATAGAGCCTCTGATGAGAGGAGCAATTTATTTTCCAAGTGATAGAGCCTCTGATTAGAGGAGCAATTTATTTTTCTAAGTGATAGAGCCTCTGATTAGAGGAGCAATTTATTTTTCCAAGAGATAGAGCCTCTGATTAGAGGAGCAATTTATTTTGCAAGTGATAGAGCCTCTGATTAGAGGAGCAATTTATTTTTCCAAAAGATAGAGCCTCTGATTAGAGGAGCAATTTATTTTTCCAAGTGATAGAGCCTCTGATGAGAGGAGCGATTTATTTTCCAGTTGATAAGAACCTCCGATGGAGAGAGCCCTCCTAAGAACAAGCGCATGCATAATTCCAAACAAAAACGTTGCTCGCGTCTTTGCCCTATTCCTGATTCTCAGCAATGGACAAAGAGGGGCAGCTGTAGCAACGATTTTTAGCCCGGGTCGGATTCGAATCCGACCCGGGCCATTTGCAACAGGGCCTGCTATTCAGCAGGCCCGATCCGCAGGCCCACCAGGCCTGCTGTCCAGGCCCAATACAGGCTCAATTTTCGGGCCCAATTGATGGGCCTGCCCACTGGCCCATTTCCCCTTACCCACTACCAACCTAACCCTAACCAGAAACCCTAGGAACCCCTTTATAGCCGCCACCCCTACAACCCTAGCCACTATGGCAGCCTACAACACGCCATCATTCCCCTACCCCTGCCAACCCCCTCCCAACACTCAACCACCTACCTATACTCAACCCTCTCCCAACACTCAACCAGCTACCCTAAAAACCCAAGCCCCCACGTCACCCTCCATAAAAAAACCCCCCAACTCAGAAGAAAAAAGGGACCCCTCCTCACAGATCGGACCCCCCTCAAAGGTTCCCCCAGTTTTTTAGAGCCCCACTCTCGGCTCTTACCAGAGGGGAGATCCCTTGCAAAAAAATAGCCTACCAAAAAACCAGATCTGGACCCCCCTCCGAATCAGAAACCCAACAAAAAGGGAGGCATTCAAACCCTACAAAACAAAACAACCAACCCCTGCAAAAAAAAATCACAAAATAGCAAAAAAAAAAACCAAAAAAAAAAAAACGAAGGGTCGAAACCCAGATCTAGGGGTTTCGGCTGGGATTCTGGCAAAACGGAGCCCGAATCCGAGAAGAGGAGGCCGAAATCCCCCCAGGTGGTCGAGAAAGAACAAAGAATTTTGCGAAGATCAAGTCCGGCATTTTAATTTTCGGATTCTCGACATTTTTCAGGTATGAATTTAACTTCTTTTATTATTTTTTATTATATTATTATTTTTATTTATTTATTTTTGTCCAGCATTCGATATATTTTTATTATTCGGTTTCGGTTTTAAAAATTATAAAATAATAATTCTTTTAATACATGTCTTTTAAAATTATTTTCGGTAAATAAAATTCTCTAAAAACGGATTTCTCTCTCGGGATGGTCGGAACATCAATCGTTCTTTGAAATGGTCCGAGTAATAATAATAATCGAAACATTATCGAAAATATCGGAGTGATTCGAGAATTATTCTTACATAGATAATTTTTTTTATTTCGAAATTAATTATTAAAAGCATTTTAATTTACTCTTAAAAAAAAGGTTTTTTTTTAAAAAAAATATGCAAATTACCGACAACGGAATTCGAAGGACGTCACGGTAGTGATTCCTAAGATATCTTGAGGTGAAAGAATTTCGTTAAATATCACCACGAGTAGTGGGAGTATTTAGCGACATGCTCGATACAAAAATTCGTTTTCATAAAAAAATGGAAATAATCAAAATAAAGAAAATGAATAAAATAGTGAATGTTTATGTGTTCGATATCTTGCTATGCTCGTGTTTTTAATATTATGATTTGCATGTTTAATTTTATAGTTATATGCTAAGTCGTATGCATTCGATATTTAAATATTCGCATCATACGCATTTAAATAAAAAATGGATGTAAATTACCGACGACGGAATTCGAAGGATATCACGGTTGTGATTCCTAAGATATCTCGAGGTGAGAAGATCTCGTTAAATACCACCAAGAGTGTTGGGAATATTTAATGAGTATTTTCGATAACAAATTTATGTTCATTTTCGTTTTTTTGAAAAAAAATAATAACAGTTCAAAAAAATTCAAAAAATGATAAACATGTTTTTTTAATAAAATAAAATGAAAATAAAAGAGAATTATTTTTAAATAGTGATGTCAAGTCCATTAAATCGAGATTTAAGATAACACGTCATTAAATGGTACTGTTTTCTAAACGGGCGTTGCGGGGGTGCTAATCCTTCCCCGCACGTAACTGACTCCCGAACCCAATTATGTTTTACTCTCTGGTTCAAAGCGCGGACTTCGAAATTGGTTTTACAAAATGTTTTAATTAATTTTAAAATATTTTACTAAAACCGGTTTTAATAGGTGGCCAATCACACCTAGCAAAAAAAGATTGGTGGCGGCTCCATTTTGTGTTTTCAAAATCGTCTTAGCGGTCAAAAAAACCGTTATGACAAGAGGCGTAGCTAATGTATGAGCATACTCAAGAAATTCTGGCACTTGCATTGCCTCCAAATCCAGGTATGCATATGGGATGCAGCCTCATATGGGGGAAAATCTCCATGAGTGTTGATCTCAGCAGGGACGACGTCTAGGTCAGAATAACTGTTGTCATCACTTGCGAATTCAGCATCCTCTTCCTGCTCACTAAAGTCACCAACATATTCACCATGGACTCCACTTGGCGGAACAGGATCAACACCAGCTGGCTCATCTTCGAGGGTAGTAGGAATTGTTTGTGAGACTAATGAACTATGAAACGTTGTAGCTTGAGATAGCGGAACGACTTCTTCTGTGAGAACGTCGTATGTAGTGTGAACATAGAATGACCTAGAATCATCATCTTTTGTGGGAAAGTTTTCTGTAGTGCGAACATTTGAAGGCCCACAATCATCGTGAACATCCTCTATGTCAGCATATAACTCAAGTACACCAACATTTGCAAATGTCTCATGAGCATAAAAACATGCATCTGACATCATTATCATCTTCAAGTGGAAATGTTCTATATTGAACACATCCTTCACCAATAGAAAGAGGATGCCTATACTTAATCTCTGAAACTCTTTTTCTATTTCCAGCTTTAATTTTTGTATGAATTTGCAGCTTCAGTTCCTCTAATGTGACGTCTTCATCAACACGAAAACTTTTAGGACGTTCACAATCAAAGGTAGCACCTTCGTCAGTATTATGAATTTGGCCGTTATAGTAGACCAATGCTATCACTCTATTGCTCATGTTGTGTAGTAATGAAACTAAGAAGGATGAGAATGGAGGTATTATCACTCGGTAAAAGAAAGAAGAAATATAGAATGATGAGGTATTAGCACTCAGAAAAAATCTGATTGAAAAACTGTTGTAGGGGGTATTATAAACCTTCATCAGTATTATGAATTTATAATGGTTCATTATGTTGTACCGGATGACAAATCCCATCCTTTGTACAAGATGGAATCTGATTCTTATTTTTTGGCTAGGGTTAATTGACTGAAAAACTGATAACTCATTAATGCAAAAACTGATGATAAATCCCATCTTTTGTACCGGACTGTCCAATAGTCTCATCCATTGCAGAAGGAATTCAATTTCAATATTTTCTGCGGCATTTGATTCACTGGAAAATAGCTGAAACCTATCCCTTACCTTAAATCATTAGTCCCATCCATCGCAGAAGGAATCCAGCTCCAATAGCTTCTGCAGCATTTGATTGACTGAAAAATAGCTGAAACTTATTCCTTACCCTAAATCATTAGTCCCATCCATTGCAGAAGGAATCCAATTCCAATATTTTTCGCAGTATTTGATTGACTAAAAAATAGCTGAACCTATCCATAACCCTAAATCATTAGTCTCATCCATTGCAAAAGGAATCCAATTCCAATATTTTCTGCAGCATTTGATTGACTGGAAAATAGCTGAAACCTATCCCTAATCCTAAATCATTAGTCCCATCCATTGCAGAAGGAATCCAATTTCAATATTTTCTGTAGCATTTTATTGACTGGAAAATAGCTAAAACCCTAACCCTAAATCTGGTCAATACTCACATCCATTGCATAAGGAATCCAATTCCAATATTTTCTGTAGCATTTTATTGACTGAAAAATAGCTAAAACCCTAACCCTAAATCTAGTCAATACTCACATCCATTGCATAAGGAATCCAATTCCAATATTTTCTGCAGGATTTGATTTACTGAAAAATAGCTGAAACCCTAACCCTAAATCATTAGTCCCATCCATTGCAGAAGGAATCCAATTCCAATATTTTCTACAGCAAAAATTAAAATAATAAAAAAAATTTAATTTTATATAAAATTCAAATAAGAAATTAATTTAATTTTATATAAAATTCAAATAAGAAATTAATTTAATTTTTATATAAAATTTAAATAACAAATCAAATTTTAATTTATATAAAATTTAAATAAGAAATACATTTTTTAAAATAAAATTTGAATAAGAAATATTTTTTTATAATTTTAATAAGAAATAAAATTTTACTTTTTATAAAATTAAAATAATATATTTTATTTTATTTTATTTTTATTTTACTTTTTATAAAATAAGAATAAAAATTAAATTACATTTTTAATAAAATTAGAAAATTAAATAAATTATAAAATTTTAGTATATATATTTCTAAAAAATAAAAACAATCGAAGATAAATTTGTTTGTACCTGTTTGTTACAGATCTCACTATAAAATTTAAATAAGAAATCAAAATTTTTATTTATATAAAATTTAATTAAGAAATAAAATTTTCTATATAAAAATTTAATAAGAAATAAAATGTTCTTTTTTAAATTTTAATAAGAAATAAAATTTTATTTTTTATAAAATTTTAATAATAAATTAAATTTTATTTTTTATAGAATTAAAAAATTAAAATATTTATATTTATATTTTTAAAAAAATTAAAAAAAACCAAGATAATTTTTTTATTTAATTTGTAATTTTTAAAATTAAAATAAAAATTTTTTAAAAAAATTTACAATTTTTTTTAAATTTAAGTAAAAAAAATTTAAAATATATATATACCACCAAGAGAAATTGTCACCCCCCATGGCGATTTCCCTTAGTGAAATTGAAAAAAATTTCAAAAAACACCAAGGAAAATCGCCAGGCGATTTCCCTTGGTATTTTTTGAAAATTTTAAAAAATTTACGCTGCGAAATCACCATGGGGATGACGATTTTCCAGTTAGTTTTAAAACAAACGGATTTTGAAAATTAATTTAAAAACAACGATATTTTGGTAAATAATTTTTGTTTAACTATATTCTGGTAAAAAAATCAGAAAAAAAAACTCTTAAAAAATAATGTAAAAACGGGTGACTCTACAATGGGATATTTTGTTGGGATCTCCCATGAGCTTCATTAAATCATAGCCATCAGATTTAACTACATCAATTTATTGCCATTGGATTAAAGATCAGGCTGACTTGGACAATTTATGATTCAATGTGAGCGCATGAGAGCTCATTATAAAATATCGCATTATTAGATCTGATAATTTTAAATATAATACGATTATATAATAAAAAAAAAATTAAAATATTTTTTTTTGGTACGTAAGAAATTCAAATTCAAGACTAATTAACATCGCAATCTAGTAGGTCTTGTTCTGTCATCTTCAAGGAATTGCAGAATTCCTTCAAGCGGTACTTCCAAAACATAAGAAGCCAGTAGAAAATTGAGCCAAGTTGACTAAATAATCTGTACATCTATTACCCTCCCTAAAAATATGTTGGATTCCTTCAACCCATCCTCCCTTAGACGATTATATAAAGTCATTCACTAAAATGGAGCAAGGATGAGTTTATTCAACCCTTTTTTTAAGGAAGCTAACCATAACTGCATCATCAAGTTCAACAATCAATGGCTAAACATCAAGAGAACGAGCCAGTAATAACCCTTCCCTAATGCCCCAAAGTTCTGCCATCAGGCTATTAGCAAAAACCTGATATTCAAGGTAAAACCTTTTACCTATTCTCCTGCACTATTTTTGATAAGTCCTCCAGCAGAAGTTGTTGTCATTCCATGCTTCCATGCGTCATCCGTATTTAAGACGAAACAACCATGCTCAGGCGGTTTCCACTGGACCCATCTCTGTTCAAGACTTAGACCACCACTAACTCTCCTTGTTGCATGCATGATTTTTTCGCAAATCTGTTCGCCACAATCCAAACATTGTAAGGAGATTCTTGTTTGTGACAGAAAACAAATTGATTTATAGTTTTCCAAATAGTCGTAGAAAAATGCAATCTCTAGTACGTTTGTCCCATCTTAATTTTTGCATTGGTACAGTTAACCACTAGCCATTCTTTCAGTGGAAGTGTAAAGAAGTCAGCTCTAACATTTGTATGTAACGTCCACAAACTCCAAACTTCTTTTACAAAGGAACGGTCTTTGAGAACACGCAATGATATCTCCAAGCTTGAATTACATCGGCCACACACCCCATCCAACGTCATATGTTTCTTAACTTGTATCTCATTAGTTTTCAATTTATCCTCGAATATGAGCCAAATAAAATAAAAAAACATACTCTTTCTGGACATTTAGTTTTCCAAATCCAACTATGATCCTCGCCATGTGTCCACTCATGTTTTGTTTGAGAAGTCTGTAAGCTGATCTGGCTGAGAATTTTTCCTTTTGTTTGCCCATTCCAAATCTTTAGATCCTGTCTGTCTTGAAACCTAAGTAAAGGAGCAACTCGAATTTCTTCTATTTTTGCTGGGCACAATACATTTTTCACATGTTGCAACTGCCAATTTTCATTCTCAATAAAACTTGAGAGTGTAACATCTAAAGAACCCACCAGGGGCGAAGGAAGGGGACAGATCAATGTAGTTAAGTATCATATCGGTGGACGTATCGTTTTTATTTTGGTATTGATACGTATTAGTATCAGTGTGTTTCGGCGTACCGTTTCGAGTTTACCTACAATTTTTAAATATTTTTTCATATATCTATATGTATAGTTTATTTTCAAGTTTTCTAATAAAATATATATTATATACACATGCAAATATAAATCCATTACATGCATATATATATATATATATTTTTATACAAAAATAAATTTTAAATATTTAATATCTAAAATTTTTAAACATCAAATAGGTAAAATAAATATTAAAATGTTAAAAGAATATAGTAAATTATGTCCAATAACCTAATTTAATGAACATATATATATTTTAAATATAATTATGAAAAAAAATAAAAATATCATGACAAAAAAAAAATTGAAATTGGTTTAAAAATTCAAATAAGTGAATTCTTAAATAAAAAAATTAAAAAAAAATCAAAATCTTGTACCAACCGGTACGTACCGGTACTGACCAGTATTGATCGGTACAGACCGGTACAGGCCGGTATGATCGAAACGGAATGACACTGATATCATTTCGGTTTACCTTAAAAACGGTATGTATCGGCTGGTACGGTACCGTTAACTCTGGGACAGACCCCCCATCAATTTTTTAAGTTTTTTTGGATTAATGTAAAATTATGTTTGGACCTTCCAAATTTTATTTGACTTTTCAATTTGGCCCCCCTTAAAATTTTTAAATTTTTTGAAATAGAGTAAAATTATGTTTGGCTCCTCCAAATTTTGTTTGGCCCTTCAATTTGGCCCATCCATTTGTAGAATTTGTTTTATATAATAAATTTTGGTAACACTTTTAGTTTAAACCCTATTCAATATTATTAGCTTAATTCTCTCTATTTATCTTTTCAATCAATTAAATAGATACATTTATATTAATTATTTTATTTAATATTTTTCATTTTATGCTCATAAGGAAAAAATAAATAAAAAAAGTTAAACAACTATAATATATAATACGAATTGTGCATTTAAATTAATTTGTTTTTTTAAAATATATGTAATCTTATGTTTTTTTTTTTTATAATATGAAATGATTTTATGCATATTTTAATTAGATAATAAATTTTTTTGACGTTGAGACTTTATTTCTTATTAAAAAAAAATTCATATGTAATATGAATTATAATATCTAAAAATTAAAAAACATATATTTTATTATAAAGAATTTATATATTATTTGAAAATTTAATATCTTATATAATATTTAAATTTAATATCTTACTTGTCCAAGACCAGGTCCAATTCGAGCCAACGAATAACCTTATCCTTTGACAGGTTTATTTCATACACGATTTTTATTTTTACTTTAAATCTTTATATGTATATTCCAACTAGACCAGCTCATGAGTCCGGTAGCCCACCCGTTCAGGTAGGCATGTACTGGGCCGGTCTTCAGCAGGAAATTTTATAATTTGGGCCGGCCCGAATCATCGTATCTATAAAAAAAAATGTATTTAAAATTTTATTATAAAAAATATATAAATATTAATAAAGAATTATTTTTTAATATATTTACTTATAGTGATCTGAGTCGACAGGCCGGGCCTGAATAAGGGGAAATTTTTTTCCTGACCATGGTTAATCCATGAACAAATCTAATTTCACCCCTCGCCAATATTCAGGCTTCGCCCATGGAACCCACCAACACTCCAATAATATTTTTTAGTAATGGACCATCACCGATCCACCAATCACTCCAAAATTTAATATCATTTCCCAAACCAACTAAAAAATAATACAAAATAAAATACAACACAAAAAATAATATAAGATAATAAAATTTATATACATATAAATTATTAATATATCAAAATATAACACGAATAAATAATACTAATATAACACTTTAAACATATATCAATATATTTAAACATAATATAACACGAATAAATAATACTAATACTATTAGAAGGGCGTTTGGTATGATGGAAAGTGATCACTTTCCATGAAAAGTAATCGGTAGGAATGTGATTCCCATGTTTGGTATGCTAAAAACTGTTTATTTTTCTGGGAATGTAACTTTCCTTGGAGAGTTACTTTCCCACAAGCATTGGAATGTGATTCCCATTAAAAGTGGTGGGAAAGTAACTTTTCCATGTAGTTGGAAAGTTAAAAAAATGTTAAGACAAAATTATCCTCTTTCTATTTGATTTAAAATTATCAATTGAAATATTATTTTAAAATATTTAGTACAAATATTTATTATATTATTAAAATATTTAAATAATATTTAATTTGCATCCAGCCTTTTAATTTTTCAATTACTTGAGAGTAATTTTAAAATTTTATTATTAATAAATATTTTTTATCATAAAAATAACTCAAATTACCAATTAAAATATTATTTTTAAATATTTAATACAAATATTTATTAATAATAAATATCATTGAAATATTTAAATAATATTTAATTTTCATATAGCTTTTTAACTTTTCAACTACATAAAAGTAATTTCGAAAATTTATTATTAACAAATATTTTTATCGTAAAAATAACTCAAATTATCAATTAAAATATTATTTTTAAATATTTAGTACAATTATTTGTTAATAATAAATATCATTAAAATATTTAAATAATATTTAATTTGCATGTAGTCTTTTAATTTTTCAATTACATGAGAGTACTTTCAAAAATTATTATTAACAAATATTTTTTATCATAAAAATAACTCAAATTATCAATTAAAATATTATTTTTAAATATTTAGTACAAATATTTATTAATAATAAATATCATTAAAATATTTAAATAATATTTAATTTGCATTCAATCTTTTAATTTTTCAATTACATAAGAGTAATTTCGAAAATTTATTATTAATAAATGTCTTTTATTCTAAAAGTAACTCAAATTATCAATTAAAATATTATTTTTAAATATTTAGTACAAATATTTGTTAATATTAAATATTAATAAAATTTATATTTTTTTTATTAAAGTAATTTCAAAAATTATCATCACATTTTTAAAATTTTAATCAATATTTTTTCATATATACTAAACATTGTAAAATTATATTCTTAAAAATATATTCTCAAAAATCACATTTTAAAAAATTACATTTCTTAAAATATAATTCTTAAAAAAGCATCAAACCTCCCCTAATGATTACGTAAACACGTCAACAAGATACGACTAAAAAGTTAACGCTGAAATGGATAAGGATAACCGGTAAATTATTATTTATTAGTACTCTCTTTCCCTTATGAACGGATTAAGTGATAGAGTTTGCTGATAAAGTGACCTATGTATGACTGTGATACATACACAGCTTTGGAAAGTTGGGTGACACGTATAAAGGCCAGGTGAAGGTACGTGTCAGATTCTCGAGGATGGTTACAGAGCTGACAAAGCAAGCCCAAATTCGAGAATTCGCCCGAGATAATCCGAGACCGAATGATCCGATCCGAATTGATTAAAAAAGTTAAAGGTTCGAACCTGAAAAAATTCGAATAAAAAAAACCGAACCCGAGAAAATCCGAATCTGAAAAAATAGAATCTGAAAAAATTCGAACCTGTAAAAACTCGAATCCGCTACGATCCGAGTCAGGGACCGATCCGATCCGAAATCCGTAAAAACCCGAATTTATAACCGAAAAAATTCAAATTATAGTTATATGATTTTATTTAAAAATAAATAAATGATAACTTTTTTCTTAAATAAAATATTTTATTTATGAAAATGTATTTATAATTATTATATAATTAAATCAATAATGTATTATAAATAAAAACAATGAATAATGAATCTTTAAGTTGGATTATAAAATAAAATTAATTTGAAACACATTAAATGTATAATTAGATTCTAATATTTTGTAGGATAAACTGGATCACTCTTTAGAGTTTATTATAATAATTATATATCTTAAGTTTATTTCATATGTTACACAGGCACACATATGACGCATATATACATATTGTGCCTTACTTCACTCAAGTGAGCATTTTTTATGTTTTGCGCCTTAGACAATATAAGAGTTCTAGGACCTAGAGAGTACTTTACGCCCTTGACAACACTGATCAAAATAGTTTAATATAAACTAATTTTTACACGTCATAGTATCCTAAAATTTCTAACTATTAAGGGCTAAGATAAATAATTGACCAATTATTCATATTAAATATTTTTGGTGAATGATAATCGATACTCTTTTTAATAATGTTTGATATTCAATATTATAATTGAATAATTATTATTCAATTATATGATTAATTGATTATATCTAATGTTAAAGTCAAAATGATCAAATAATAAAATTATATCAATTACTATATAAATTAGCTTTTACATATCAAAATTTTATAAATATTTAAGTATTAATTATTAAGGTTAAACTAATTAATTAGTACTCTTTTAGTGTCTACTATTCAACATTTAATTGAACATTTGAAAATTAGATCTAATGTTATTATGTTAGTATTTATAATGTTATTACGGTTAAACCAATTAGTGTATACAATTAGATCTAATGTTATTATGTTAGTATTTATAATTATGTCCAAATAAAATATATAAATATAAAAACAAATTCTTGAAAATTTAAAATATTATTAAAAAAATTATAATACAATGACTAAAAAACTTAATAAAGCAAAAAATAAAAAATAAAAATAAAAATTTATTGGATTAAGTGACTACGAGCCCAATGAGTTATTGGGTTAAGAAAAAAATCATTTATAAATGTTTAGTGAATTTTATTTATAACTTCTTTCTTTCTAATATTGTTTTTTAAAATGTAGTCAAATGATTTTTAACTTTTATTTTTTTTAATGTCATTTTATATCTATTTTAACTCATAAAACAAGAAGAAATTTCTTATATAATCATTAATTATAGTATATTCAATATCAAATATTAAAATTATATCAATACTATATAAATTAGCTTTTATATATCATGATTTCTTAAAAATTTTAAGTATTAATTATTAAAATTAAATCAATTAATTGGTATTCTTTTAGTGTCTATTAATCACCATTTTAATTAAACATTTGGTTAATTAGTGTATACAATTAGATCTAATGTTCTTATGTTAGTAGTTACAATTATGTCCAAACAAAAAAATATAAATATAAGAACAAATTCTTGAAATTTTAAAATCCTCTTAAAAAAATTATTATACAATAACTAAAAAACCTAATAAAGCAAAATAAAAATAAAAATTTATTGGACTAAATGACTATAAGAGTTCAATGAGTTATTGGGTTAAGAGTAAAAGTCATTTATGTAAATGTTTAGTGGGTTTTATTTATAACTTATTTATTTTTAATGATTTTTTTTTACATGCAGCCCAATGGTTTTTTACTTTTACTTTTTTAGTGTTACTTTATATTTAATTTAACTCACTTATAAAACAAAAAAAATCTTATATATAATCATTAATTATATCTATATTCAATACTAAACATCATAAAAATAAAAAAAAATATAAGTATATAACAATTACAAAAAAAATAAGAAGTATCAAAATATACAAATTCTTTTTTATTCATACTATAAGTAAATATATCAAACTTATATATTTAGCGTTTATTTGAACTTTTGAACTAAAAAATAATAGAAAATATTCAAATAGAAAATATTAATAATCAATTTATAAATAAAATTATTATATAATTTATATTTATATAAATTTTTATTAATTTTTAAAATTTTAATTTAGTGTTTTTGTAAGTGAAATTAATCATTACATTCGAAATTAAAAAAATATTTATAGCTTAAAAATTTTCAAAATTATTGAATCCTTCTAGGCCGACCCGAACTCAAACCGATTCAAATTCGAAATAATCTGAACCCGAAAAAATCCGTATCCAAAATGGCCCGAGCTCGAGATAGCCCGAATCCGAAAAGCCCGAATCCGAAGTTATCCGAATCCGAAAATATCCGAGGCCGAGATGATCCAAATCCGAAATAAATTCGAACCCGAAATAACCCGAATCCGATGATAGCCCGATCCAAACCTGTCCGAACCGACTCTTTGCCACTCTAGTTACATATTAATTATGTGATTTTTTTAATTTTTTAATTTGTTATCCTCAAAAACTCAATTGTAAATGTATAAGATTAATAACCTTAAAATATTGCTCCATGATTTTGTTTTTCAATGTGAAGGTTATATTTTATCTTTAAAAGATAATGACAATTTAAATTTTATGGAATATAAAAGTTTTATATTCAAATATCTATACTAATTATAAAATATGGTAAAATTGATATTGTAAGTCAAGTAATATTAACTCATTGACAGAAAAAAATATAAAAATAAAAATGAACATGTATTATTATTTTAAAAATTATATATTTTTAAAAAATATAAAACTTCTCTAGTTGTAGATAAAAATGAATTAGAACTTATTTTATAGGGTTCTAGGATGATAAATGAGACTCTGAAAGTATCCCATAAGAAAATGTTAAAAAACAACAACAATTTATACTTTTGAGAGAACAGAATTGAACCAATTTGTATAATTAAGGGCATGAGCACCGACAATCGAAGTCCAAAAAATACAACTAATAAGCCCCCTTTCCTGTTAAGAAATGCCTATAAATTTTTACTATCCATCCAATCATGTCTTGGTAATGCCTTTTCTGTCAACCTCTCATGATGATTAATATGTTAATGCAACTTTGAACTTTCCATATGGTCGGTTAGGAATAAAATAAATTGATTAGGACATTTGAACATTAAAAAAAAAAAAAAAAGTTATTAAACCTGTTCATGGGGGAATTTTTTTATTCTCTTATTCAAGTTTGATTCAAGTCAAGTCCGAGTCGACTGAAAAACTCATTTTACTATTTATTAAATATTAAAATATTATTTTTATTTTTATTTTTATATTAATATTTATATATTTTATAATTAAATTTAAATAAAATGTATTTTTTTATTCAATGAATAATTTGAATCAAACACGAGCAATTCGAATTATTAAAATCTTTATTCAAAATTGACTCAATTCGAATCATCGATTTCTAAACAGGTCTAAGGGTTAGTAGGAATGAGGGTTAGGTTAGTATATGGAAGGTTCAACAATTAATCAAAGCCAAACCAAAGTCTTTTCTCTCATACCATTCAAAGTTTCAAACTTCAACCCCGTTTATGGTTTTTGCAGTAAATTATCTTTTTTCTATGTAGTTTTCCAATTATATCGGAAATTTGGGATTAAAATTAAATTTATCATTATATTAACATTGTATTTTATTATCATACTTTAATGTTATTAAGTTTTTGCATTATATTTTAAATTCTCTTAAATTTTTGAAAAAAAAAAGTTAATGAGAAAAACTATTATTTACATTAACATAATATTTTATGAAATATTCTAATTTTATTTTTTTCTAAACATCAATAAGATTAAAGTATAATGATAAAAATTAAATAAAATTAAAATACGATGAATTTTTTTTTAATATTAAATCAGAGTATGATAACGAATTTAACCTTAATCCCTTTAAATTTTGGCCTTCAATGTTGTAGTGCATGTGAAAATAGATTTCATAAGGAGCTTGTTTTAACCTCTGTCTTGTCCAAGAGCCCGGGTCGTGGATAAGGTTTTTCAAATTAAGGTTTGGCTTAATTCAGACTTATTTTCTTAATTAAAAATATTTTAAAATTTGATTGTAAAATATAAGAAAATTTAATTTTTTAATATCAAAAAATAAAAATGGACCTTAAAGTCTCATCGCTGGACTGAGCCAGACTTTGAACAAGCAAATTTTTACTTTTCGAACTTCAAATTCGGTCTACCTCCACCCATAAATATCTCTAACTTATTTTATAACTGTGATTTTTACTAATAGTATTTAGCTCGATCTGCCTTTTTGTACCAACGGCCCAGCCCATTCACGACTAAAGATCCAGTTTCAATTCTCGGCAAGTCCACTCATATCTCTAAGAATACAATGAACCAATGGGCCTTTTCTAATTATTTAATATTGAGTTTTAAATAATACCATTTTATGCTACGAAATAAATATGTTCAAGAATCAGGTTACTTTCCCGACCTGATAGATCCAGCTCGTACAGACTTAGGTTTGGACATTGTTTTTTTAAGTTGGACCGGTTCGGTCCGAATTATTATTCATCAATAAAAAAAAATTATTTAAATTTAATTATAAATATTAATATAAAAATATTTTTTAAAAATAATTTAATATTTTGAATAGTGATATGGGCTTTTAGGCCAGTCAAAACCTGAGTAAGAAAAATAAAAATTTTTGAATCTCGACCTGACCCATGAACAGATCTACTACGAAGGTAAAAGACTATTAGTAATATTTATGTTTTTAACTAAATTTGTTGTCCTTAGTAGTTTATACTATATAATTACTAGAATTTTTATAAAATTTTAATAAATTAACAATCACAAATGAATTTAAGTTGAATCATATTAAATAATTATTTTTTTATTTAATTATTTTTATATTTTAATATCGTAAGTAAATGAATTTATAGTTAAAATTGAATCACTATAATAAATTATCTAAAATATATGATGAGTTAAGACACGACACAAATACAAAATGGAAACATAATTAAAACACGACACGAAAAATAATATGAACACGACATGAATATATGAACGCATTAAAATCTACAGAAAACGAATTATTAACGTGTAAAATTTTATATAAATTTATAATACTTTGAACAAAAAAAAAAAAACACGAACACATAAATTTTTCTCTAAATTGAATCACTATAACAAATTATGCAAAATATGTCATGAATTAAGACAAGACACGAACACACAAAATTTTATCTGAATTGAATCACAATGACAAACTATACAAAATATGAAATTAATTGAGACACGACACGAACATAACATAGGAAAAATAATTAAAACACAAAAAAAAAACATTAACACTACACGAATACACGAACGTGTCAAAATATGAAAATATACATAAAACAAATTATTAACGTGTAAAAATTTATATAAATCTATAATACTTTAAACACACACAAAAATAACACAAAGACACAAAATTTTCTCTTTCCTTTCTTTCTTTCTTTTTCTTTCTTTATTTCTTTCTTCTTTTTTTTTTTTCCTTTTCTTTCTTTCCTTCCTTTTCTTTCTTTCCTTCTAAAAAAAAGTGTCATGTGTCGCAACCAGAAGAGTTTGTGTAGTTCATATTATATAGGGAAAAGTACACTAACCCACCTGAGATTTAATAAAAAATACACTTACCCCTTATAGTTTGAAAAATATCAACTTACTCCCCTCAGGTTTGATAAAAAATATACTAACCCCTTAGATTTATTTACCAAGTGAGTTTTAAATATAAAGACAAATTTACCCTATATTAATTATTAATTAATTATTTTTGTTTTTCTCATTCTTTTTTATCCAAGATTTTTTAACTACAAAATAATAAAAATTTAATTTGTTTTAAAATTAGTTTTAATTACTATTAAATTAATTATAATGCAAGACATGTTAAATATTTTAAACTTATCTTTAATTCAATATATTAACTTTGAGATGAATGTATTATGTCTATTTATTTGAAATAAATTAATAAAATTATTTTAAAAAGTTTAGTGGCAAATAAATTTATTAAAAAAAAAATGGAAATAAGAAAAATAAATAAGATGAGGGTACTTAATATTTAAAGTAAATTTTAAACAAATATAAATTTGATTAATGAAATCCTAACATTAGTTACTTTTTTAGAGAGATAAAATATACTTTTCAAGTTAATATATGTAAGATTATTTTTAATAAAATATCATGGATGGTAATTATATTTTATTTTCAAGCTAATATATGTAAGATAATATATGCAAATACATGTTAAATGTTTTAAACTTATTTTTAATTCAATTATATATTAATTTTGAGATGAATTCATTAAATTATTTTTATTTAAATAAATAAATTAAAATTATTTTAAAAAATTTAGTGATAAAAAAATTATTTAAAAGAAAAAATACAAAAATAAATAAAATGAGTGTATTTTTAATATTTAAAGTAAAATTTGAATAAATATTAGTTTGATTAATGAAATCCTAACATTAGTTATTTTTCTAGAGAGATAAAATATGGTTTTCAAACTAATAGAGGTAAGTTTATTTTCAATAAAATCTCATGGGTGATAGTTATATTTTCATTTTTTCTTCTCCTTTATTTCTATTTTTTTTAATCAATTTTTTTTTACCATTAATACTTTTTTAAAATAATGATAATTAATTTATTTTAAATAAAAATAATTTAATGAATTCATCTTAAAGTTCATATATAATTGAATTAAAGATAAGTTTAAAATATTTAACATTTACTTGAATTATAATATAATATAATATAATTAGAATTTGATTTTATAATAATTAAAGATAATTTTAAAACTAATTAAATTCTCATTATTTTGTAATTAAAAATGAGTAAAATGAATAAAAATAAATAGGAAAGACATGATTAATAATTATAAGGGTATAATTGTCTTTTTATTTAAAATTTAGTTAGTAAATAAACTTCAGGTGAGCTTGTGTATTTTTCATCAAATCTCTGAGAATACGTGGATATTTTTCAAAGTATAAGGGGATAAGTGTATTTTTTATTAAATCTTAGAGAGGTTTGTATACTTTACCCTATTATATATGTATGATAATTGTTATATTCATCAGTCATCACTATACAATTCAAATTCTTTGGATAGCATTTTTCTGTAAATGATACCAAAGTCTTATATAATATTGTTAAATCTATAAAAGGCTATTAAAATTGTCAAAAGAATATTGCAATTAAATTTTTATTAACATAAATTCAAAAATATTATAACCAAATATATAGTAACTGTAAAAAAAAATGATGATAAATAGGTAATCTTTAAATTTCATAAAATAAAAATAATAAGCAACTAAATGAATAATATAGTAAACAATGAAGTAGGTAAAGAGACAAAAGAAAAATATATATTGAATGCTAAAAAAATTATATTTCTACAAGAAATATTAATTGGCATAAATAAAAAAAATGTTTCCAAACAAAAGCCAAAATAATTGTTAAAATAAAATTCTACTAATAGTACCACGGTCGAAGGTTTAAGAGAGAAAGGAAAAAAAAAAAAAAAAGTTTTTTATCATATTATAGGTGGATATTGAAATTTGTCACTATATTTTATTTTATTTTGTTTGATATTTGTTATTGTACTTTAAAATTATGGCCAAATTTACCACTTTACTTTTATTTGATTAAATTTTGCAACTAAATTTTAATTTTTTATTGAATTTTGCCACTCAACTTTGATTTTTTGTTGAATTTTGCCACTCAACATTGATTTTGAATGAATTGCAAATAAAATTTAACAAAAAAATATTATTTCAAATATTTCATATTAACAATTAACAACAATAAATTAATTTATAAAAAAATTAACATAAACAATTAAGTTTAATTTTTTATGAAATAAACATTCTATGTTAATTTTTTTGATTTTTATTAATTAATTTATTAGTATTAAAATAAAATGTTTGAAAGATTTTTTTATTAAATTTATCTTCAAATCACTCAAAATTGAAAGTGGAATGACAAAAATCAAAATTTAGTGGCAAAATTCAATAATAAATTAAAGTATAGTGGTAAATTTACCTTTAATCCCAAAAGTATAATGACAAATATCAATCAAAATAAAGTATATCGGTAAATTTCAATATCCAACATAATATGATGGCAAAATTGCCTTTAACCCTTTTAATTATTTATTAACTTCCCAATATTTTATAAATTCCATTATTTACAAATTTTAATCTAATGTCTCTAATAGTCATTTTCTCTTCTTATTATAATTCTTCTCATTGCCACCTCTGCTTTGTTGGAGATATTTTATATATTTGTAAAACCTTGTTGGAAAATTTTACTTGTAACAATTAAATAGCATGCCCTTAAATAGAATTTTAGAAAACTTACTTGTATAAGGCAAAATTGAAGAATAAAGAAGTTAACGTTGTTGCCAAGGATTGAACTCTTTGTCCTTAAGGCGAAATTGTCCGTCACTTGGTGCACACGATTTTAATGCAATTGTCTCCCAGGATTTCAACAATACCACCTTGAAAAATTGCACACCTTTTCAAGGTCCACGAACTTAAGAAATTTGACTTAATTTCTTTTTATAATGACAGATTCCTAAGCTTTACAGTAGAAGGAATAAGAAACACAAAAGCCTTAGAAAACCATAATAACAAAGGAAGAGAAAGAAGCTTAAGAATTGTTCTAATCCTTGAATGAATTCTCATCCTATCAAAGCACCTATATATAGGACTTTAGGGAGCTATACATTAATTACTCAAATGAATGTACATGATACATGAATGTACATAAAACATGAATGTACATTAATTATAATGAATAAACATAGCACATGAATGATCAAATTCATGAATGTCCATAAATCAAATTCATGAATGTCCATAATTCATAAATGTCCAAAATTCATGAATGTTCATAATCCGTAATTCATGAATCTCCATAATTTATGAATGTCCATAAATAACATTCATGTATATCACACCATAATTAATGTTTTGGTTTATGTCTTAAGACATTATACGGACTGAAATGTTACTGATCAAACGGGGATTAAACAGCAAAATATATTCCATTTAACCAAACCCATGCTCACGAACCCACGGCCCAAACCACAAAACAAGCTTGTAATCTATCAAATAATTGATAATTTTTGGGTTTGTCATTTTGCCATCCAAAGGTCCATTGAGATCAATTTCTCATTCACCTATAATTGGTTTTAAACATGTTAATGTTCCATGTTAAAATATTCATGTTGGAGTACAAAATCCAGCAAAGTTTTAACCTGAAATATGAGTGGACCTCCACATTTAATTTGGCCTCAAAAGTGCCCATTAACCATGTTTTATAAAACCAATTCCAACATGCTTTTACATTCAAACACATATCCCACTACTGATTTTAATCTCACTGTTACAGTAACTAATCTCATCGCCACCGTTGCTTTCAATCTCACTACCATCTAAATGGATCTTAAATGAATAAATAATTTAAAAATCTTTAAATAAAAATTAATAAAATAAAAGTTAAAAAATTTAAATTTTGTTTAAAAATGATGAAATGAGAATTTCACGATTTTTTTAATCAAAATATAGCTAAAAAAAATTATATACCAAAATACCTTTCTTTTCAGATTAATTCCCAAAATTTGCTTGTTTTAAAACTAGCTGAGAAATCGCCATCCCCCATGACGATTTCCCAGCGTAAAATTTTCAAAATTTGCAAAAAACACCAAGGGAAATCGCCATGGGGGGTGGCGATTTCCCTTGGTGTATTTTAAAAAAAAAATTAAAAAAACACCAAGGAAAATCGCCACTCCCCATGACGATTTCCCTTGGTGTTTTTTGCAAATTTTGCAAATTTTACCAAGGGAAATCGCCATGGTGGTGGCGATTTCCCTTGGTGTTTTAATTTTTTTTGTACTTAAATTAAAAAAAAAATTGTAAATTTATTTTTAAAATTTGTATTTTAATTTTAAAAATTGTAAATTAAATAAATAAAAATTATCTTGGTTTGTTTATTTATTTTTTTAAATATGTATTAAAAGTTTATAATTTTTTAATTTTATAAAAAATAAAATATAATTTATTATTAAAATTTTATAAAAAATAAAATTTTATTTGTTATTAAAATTTTATAAAAAATATAATTTTATTTCTTATTAAAATTTAAAAAAGAAAATTATATTTCTTATTAAATTTTTATATAAAAAATTTTATTTCTTATTTAAATTTTATATAAATAAAAATTTTGATTTCTTATTTAAATTTTATATGTGAGAAACAAGCAGGTATAAAAAAATTTATCTTCGATTATTTTAATTTTTTTAAAATATATATACTTAAATTTTTTTATTATTTTAATTTTATGCTGTAGAAAATATTGGAATTGGATTCTTTCTGCAATGGATGAGACTAATGATTTAGGGTTAGGGTTTCAGCTATTTTTCAGTGAATCAAATCCTGCATAAAATATTGGAATTGGATTCCTTATGCAATGGATGGGAGTATTGACCAGATTTAGGGTTATGATTTCAGCTATTTTCCAGTCAATCAAATGTAGCACAAAATATTGGAATTGGATTCCTTCTACAATGGATGGGACTAATGATTTAGGGTTAGGAACAGGTTTCAGCTATTTTTCAGTCAATCAAAGGCTGTAGAAAATATTGAAATTGGATTCCTTCTGCAATGGATAGGACTAATGATTTAGGGTTAGGGATAGGTTTCAGCTATTTTTCAGTCAATCAAATACTATAGAAAATATTGGAATTGGATTCCTTCTGCAATGGATGAGACTAATGATTTAGGGTTAGGGATAGGTTTCAGCTATTTTTCAGTCAATCAAATGCTGCAGAAAAAATTGGAATTTGATTCCTTCTGCAATGGATGGGACTAATGATTTAGGGTAAGGGATAGGTTTCAGCTATTTTTCACTCAATCAAATGCTGCAGAAAATATTGGAATTAGATTCCTTCTGCAATGGATGAGACTAATGATTTAGGGTAAGAGATAGGTTTCAGCTATTTTCCAGTGAATCAAATGCTGCAGAAAAAATAGGAATTGGTTTTCTTCTGCAATGGATGGGACTATTGGACAGTCCGGTACAAAGGATGGGATTTATCATCAGTTTTTGCATTGAATGAGTTATCAGTTTTTCAGTCAAATAGCCCTAGCCAGAAAATGAGAATCAGATTCCATCCTGTACAAAGGATGGGATTTGTCATCCGGTACAACATAATGAACCATTATAAATTCATAATACCGATGAAGGTTTACAATACCCCCTACAGCAGTTTTTCAATCAGATTTTTTCTGAATGCTAATACCTCCTCATTCTCATCCTTCTATATTTCTTCTTTCTTTTGCCAAGTGATAATACCTCCATTCTCATCCTTTTTAGTTTCATTACTACACAACATGAGCAATAGAGTGATCGCATTGGTCTACTATAATGGCCAAATTTATAATACTGACGAAGGTGCTACCTTTGATTGTGAACGTCCTAAAAGTTTTCGTGTTGAAGAAGACGTCACATTAGAGAACTGAAGCTGCAAATTCATACAAAAATTAAAGTTGGAAATAGAAAAAGAGTTTCAGAGATTAAGTATAGGCATTCTCTTTCTATTGGTGAATGATTTGTTCAATATAGAATATTTCCACTTGAAGATGATGATGATGTCAGATGCATGTTTTATGCTCACGAGACATTTGCAAATGTTGGTGTACTTGAGTTATATGGTGACATAGAGGATGTTGACGATGACTGTGAGCCTTCAAATGTTCGCACAACAGAAAACTTTCCCATAGAAGATGATGATTATGGATCGTTCTATGTTCACACTACATACGACGTTCCCACAGAAGAAGTCGTTCCGTTATCTCAAGCTACAACGTTTCATAATTCATTAGTCTCACAAACAATTCCTTCTACCCTCGAAGATGAGCCAGCTGGTGTTGATCATGTTCCGCCACGTTGAGTCCATGGTGAATATGTTGGTGACTTTAGTGAGCAGGAAGAAGATGCTGAATTCGCAAGTGATGACAACAGTGATTCTGACCCAGACGTCGTCCCTGCTGAGATCAACACTCATGGAGATCTTCCCCCATATGAGGATGCATCCCATATGCATACCCTGGATCTGGAGGCAATGCAAGTGCCAGAATTTCCTGAGTATGCTCATACATTAGCTACGCCTCTGACATTTGATCCATCTGCAGTTGATCTGTGTGTTGGGTTACAATTTCCAACGAAAGAGGCTGTGCTTTCAGCTATTAAGCACTACAACATCAAAAACTCTGTAGATTACAGAGTAATTGAATCTGAGCGGACCAAATAGTATGCCAAGTGTCTAATGTATGGAAAAGGGTGTAATTGGAGAATAAGGGCAACTTTTATGAAGAAGAAACAGGCATGGGAGATTAGAAAATATGAAGGGCCTCATACTTGCACATCGGGGAGGATTTCACAAGATCATTGCAAGTTAGATTCTAACATGATCTGTTCATGCATTCTGTCATTGGTCCAAGCAAATCCGGAGATCTCCGTTTCAGTTTTGATCGCTGAGATGCGAATCCGGTATGGATACATCACCTCCTATAAGAAAACGTGGAAAGCAAAGCAAAAGGCAATTGTTCGAGTTTTTGGCGATTGGGAAAGATCGTACAATGAGCTACCTAAATGGTTAGGTGCAATGCAACATTTCGTCCCTAGTACAATTGTGGAATTGCAAACGGTACCTGCATATCACGGTGATCGACTGGTCCAGGGTAAGAGAATATTCCATCGACTATTTTGGACATTTAAGTCGTGCATTGAAAGGTATCCGTATTGTAAACCTATTGTGCAAATAGACGGTACTTTCTTATATGGAAAATACAAAAGAACATTATTGTTACCTATTGCACAAGATGGCAATCGAAACATACTGCCAATTGCCTTTGCCATTATGGAGGGTAAGACAACAGAGGCTTGGCATTCTTTCTCACTAATTTGCGTAGACATGTGACAAAACAGCCTGGCATATGCTTGATGTCTGATCGACATGAAGCCATCAAAGCTGCGATTAGACGCGATGGTAGTGGATGGAATCCTCCACATGCATATTCAGTGTACTGCATTCAACACATTGCAGCTAACTTTATGAAGAAGTTTAACAATAAGGAATTGCGTCGACACATTGTTAACATGGGTATAGAATCGAATTATAGTTATTTTATCTTTAATATTTCGTTTAGTATATAAAATAATACTGAAATTCACAAGTCTTTTGTTTTTAATTTTATTAGGATACGAGTTGAGGCGACCGAATTTTCATTTGATGTATGAGAATCTTCGTGGAGAAAATGCAGCGGCTGCTAATTGGCTTGATAGGATCCCCAAGGAGAAATGGGCTCAATCATATGATCAAGGAAGACGTTATGGCCATATGACAACCAACCTAGCTGAATCTATCAATTCGGTGTTGAAGGGAACACGTCATCTTCCCATTACTGCTTTAGTGCAATCAACATATTATAGGTTGGCTGCACTTTTTGTTAAGATGGGGAACAAGAAAATTGCAATGATGGAGGGAGGGCACACATACTGTGAAACAGTCACACAGACTATGCAAGAAAACCACAAGAAAGCTAACTCCCACTTTGTTCGTAATTTTACACGAGCAAATCAATCTTTTCTGATTGAAGAGTAGTTGATCCACAAGAGGGTGTTTCTGCAATGAAGTACAAAGTCAAGCTTAGTGACATGTGGTGTGACTGTGGGAAATTTCAAGCATTATTTGATGGGATGGTTAAGAGATTATCTATGGTTAAACTCTTCACAACTTATCAATGGGTATAACCCATTTGGTATGAATAGTTTATCAGTCTGGGCGTGGATGTTCTTATTTGGACATCTTGTTTGGGCTACCGGATTTATGTTCTTAATTTCTTGGCGCGGATATTGGCAAGAATTGATTGAAACTTTAGCATGGGCTCATGAACGCACACCTTTAGCTAATTTGATTCATAACTTTGGTTTACTAGAGACATTTACATCTTGTTTTAGCTCGGTGGAAACAAAATGCTTTTCCTAAGGATTTTCTCAAATAAAAATAGAGAACGAAGTAACTAGAAAAATTGTTCTATTCTAATCCCACTCTTCTAGAAGGATCATCTAGAAAGCAAATTGTTTTGAATGCGTTCAGACATAAAAGCTAACATAGATGTTATGGGCCGAATTCTTATTTCATTTCGTTCCTGCCTTATTTATATTTTTTATATTTTCTATTTATTTCTTTTTTTTATTTATCCATCTTCCATAAATGAGCCGAATGAAACCAAAATTTCTCCCTTGTTCACATGTAGTTATTGCTTGTGCACATGTCCATGTAGATTGCATGCAATACGTGGACAATGTCTATAGACTGGAAACTATATTGAATGTTTATAGACATGAGTTTGAAGCAGTTGGAAATGAAGGTTATTGGCCTCAATATGATGGTCCAGAAGGGTGTCCCAATCAAGAAATGCGGAGAAATCCACATGGTCGGCCAAAATCAAGTCGTATTCGTAATGAAATGGACCTCAGGGAGAAAGGCCAACCAAAACGTTGTGGATTATGCAGAAATGAAGGTCATAACCGTCAAAAATATCCGCATCAATCTGGCACATGGGGGGAGAGTTCGCATCAACAATAAAGGAATTACATGTTTTCATAACCTGTAATATTTACATATTTTGCCATTAAGGGAAAATGTTATGCAAGTTTTTTTCTACTTATCATGTAATTTGGATTATTATTTTATATAAAATTAAGAAATTTTATAAAAATATATTGAATAATATATTTTATTACATTTTTATAAATTAAATAACAACATTAAGATTTTAGTTAGATATGCTGAATAAAAAAATTAAAAATAACAATTAATTTCCCAACAAATTTAAAATAAATAACATGAAATGCAAAACATATAAATTTATATATTACAAATTTAAAATACATTATTCTCGTTATATTGATAAAAGTACATTTATTCTAATTATTGCGTGGTGTAGAGTAACAGTGTCGAGCTCTTCTAGTGCGTGGTGGTTGGACCCGTCCTTCAACCTCGTCAGTGGCACGTATTCACGGTTGACCACGACCTCTTGCTGTAACCGCCACTGGTTTCGGTTATACGTCATCAGTCATTTCTTCCGTATCAAAAATTTGAAACCCATTGCTGGAGGAGCCAACACCTAGTTCACCCATAACTGGAACCTGACTACTAGATGGACCCATAAATGATGTACCATCAAATGCTGACGCAGGGGTTCCAAACTGATACATTGATGTTAGATATGCTGAACTTGGACTTAGGATGGGGAGCTGGTCATCTAACCTCGTCATTGGCGGTGATGGTCGGTAACACTCATCAATGTTATAGCCGGGGTGACTGACAGAATAACGATGACTGGATGGTACTCCATGATCCCGTTCAGGTTCAGGATGACTAAATGACATCCTCGATGCTGTGAACTCCGATAAGGCCGGTTGACGCGTCTTCCCACGTTGTCGGCTAGGTCTAGGAGCTTCCATATCCTGTGTAGGAGGGACTGGAGTTGAAGTTCGTCCGGTAAATGGCATACTCCTAACATCCTCATACAGCGACGGTGGACAAACAAAAGGCCGACCTTCATTTTTATACCATCCTATGTAATCATCAGATGGGTTGAAATTATTACCAACAATCGGATAACCTGTCGGAATTCGTTGAAAACGTATATTCCACCAATGGATCCAATGTTCATGCTTCGCAAGCTAGAATTCCTCATGACGACCACGCATGTTGATCTTGTGAAGCTTATCAAGGTTCACCGGGGCTGCAGGAATTGGTTGTTGCATCCCAAATTGTCGCAACACCCTGTCAGTTTGGTGCCACTCTACATATGAAAAGCATATCAATGTTGTGTTTGCTTTCCATATATTACAATTATTGTAGGCATCCGATGGGAGGCATGCCATAATTTCACTTGAGGAATATGGCATCCACAGAAATTGTGAATAATTATTACAAATTATTAGTTTCATATGGATTAAATACAAAAATACTTGAATCTAACAATCAAAATATTTACCTTATCATATCCTACTCGATCTAGTCACAATCTTATACTTGCGAGGTCGGTCGGAGTCTCTGTAAAATCTCTACTCCTACTCCTACTCCACCTGTTAAAATGCATATAAAATCTTAATACAACAATAAAAATACAAGTTCGTACAAAATTAATAAAATAGTAAAGATTATTACCTGCTTGCAAGAGGGTATACAGTTGAAACATCCACGCATGGAGCAAGAAATGGCAGCCAATACCAAGCCCATGATTGTAGAAGCACTAAACATCCACCTATGTCTTGGCTTTTTGAAACTGTAGCCCGGCAAAGTTCTCTATACAAAATCGCTAAACACGCAGAACCCCAACTATAATTTGCTGCATGCTCTAAATCACGTAGTAATGAAAGATACATTAAATGTACCCGACTACTCGATTTGTCAGGCATCAGTAATCCTCCAATCAAACGTAAAATATATGCTCTACCAGCATATTGTAACTGTTCTTCAGTTGCGTGTAATGGAAGATTTTGAAAGGATTTCAACCAATTTAGTCTCACCGTTGAGCCAAATACATACTCATCTGGAGGTACCGAGCCCAATAGATTTTGACACTCTTCATTCCAATCTAGCAAGCTTCCACCTGTAATTGCATCGTCATGGACCGGAAGTCCAAGTTGAAGCGCAATATCTTCTAGAGTTACCGTGCATTCACCAAATGGAAAATGAAAAGTGTGCGTCTCGGGTCTCCATCGTTCGATCAACGCACTGATTAAGTCGGGTTGTATAAAAAATCGTCGAATTTGAGTTGCGTGATAAAATGTGGCTCTTCTTAAGTGGTCGATAATAGATGGATGCGGGTCCTCCAATGTAAATTTCCTCGAACGCAACACGCGACGAGTATCCTGTTGATAATTAATTAAATAAAATAAGATAATAATAAAAATTAATAAATTATAAAACTATAATAATTAAAAAATTAAACAATATAAAAATTAAAAAAAAACTCTAAAACTATAAAATAACAAAACAATAATAAAATAAAATTTTAAAATTATTTATATAATTATTAAATAATTAAATAATATAAAAAATAAATAACTATAAAATGAAAAAACAATAATAATTATAAAATTATAAAACTATAATAATAAAAAATAATATAATATAAAAATTAAAATTATATAAAACTATAAAATGAAAAAACAATAATAATTAAAAAATTATAAAACTATAATAATATAAAATAATATAATATAAAAATTAAAATTATATAAAACTATAAAATGAAAAAACAATAATAATTAAAAAATTAAATAACTATAATAATAAAAAATTAAACAATATAAAAAATAAATAATTATAAAACTATAAAATGAAAAAACAATACTAATTAATAATTTATAAAAATATAATAAGCACTATAACATTAAAAATATATAAAAAAAATTATAAAACTATAAAACTATAAATTTAAAATATAATAATAATTAAAAAATTACTAAAAATTGATAATGTAATACAAATAATATTACAACAATTTGCTTACCTCTTTAAATATAACCTCCGATATGTGATTTTCTTGCAACCTCAATAGTGATGATGAAGCCATTTTTAAATATTGTTGTAGAAAAAAAAATGTTGGTAGAAAAAAATTTGATTGTAGAAAGAAGAAAGAAAATAAAAATAAGTTGTAGAAAATGAGGGGGGGTATTTATAGAAGAGTGGTGTGTGTGGGGGGGATTTTGAAGGCAATGGTCAAGTTATCGTAGCCTTCAAAAAAAATTTGATTTTTTTTTTATTATTTCTTTGTTTTAAAAGTTTATATAGTAAAATTTAACTAAAAAATTTTAAAAAAAGTTTCATAAATTTTAAATAAGAAATATATCGTTGGACTTTTAATTTTTTTAATTTTTTATTATAATTTATAATTTTTAAAATTAAAATACAAAATTTAAAAATAAATTTTCAATTTTTTTTAAATTTAAGTAAAAAAAAAATTATACCACCAAGGGCAATCGCCACCCCCATAGCGGTTTCCCTTGGTGAAATTTGCAAATTTTGCAAAAAACACCAAGGGAAATCGCCATGGAGGGTGGCGATTTCCCTTGGTGTTTTTTTAATTTTTTTTAAAATACACCAAGGGAAATTGCCACCTCCCATGACGATTTTTCTTGGTATTTTTTGCAAATTTTAAAAATTTTACGTTGGAAAAGCTCCATGGGATGGCGATTTCCCAGCTAGTTTTAAAATAAGCAGATTTTGAGAATTAATCTAAAAAAAACAATATTTTGATAAATATTTTTTTTAGCTAAAAAAAAAACCGAATTTCACCCTCCCAAAATTTAATGAAATTCATTGGACACTTGCCCTACCACTATCCTACTAAAAGGCAGTGGGATGGGAATGCATTGATGGTGCACGCCCAAAGCATTTGGAGGATAAATCTTCAAATTTAACTTGAGATTCCACTACATCGACATAGGAGAAACGTTAAAATCCATATGAAGCCTTAAAATTCAATGGACTCACGACAAGAAACATGAAACTTTGACCAAGAATTGAATTAATTACATTTAGATTCCCACGGATTTCGTATAACATGAAACTTTGACAAGATACGGACCAATTTTTGTAATATTATTATATACTTCGACATCTTTAACCGATTGAATTTTAAAATATTTCTTTTATGATTTAAATATGTAACTTTAAGCAAATATTATTATACTATATACTAAAACCCAATTCATTAACACTATTCACACACTCACATTTTAATGTTCCAATAATAGTTTTTCTTTTTTAAATTATTTGATCTTATTAGTGAAATTTTTAAAATTTATAAGTGGGATTAGTAAAGTAATAATATATATCCCTTAAGATATATTAAAAACTTTAAAAAAATTAATTAAAAAAATAGAATATGTGATAGATTCTTAATCTCGCTTATAAAATTAAAAATTATACCATCAATATATCAAATGCAATTTTTTTTTTTTCACTTGAGTTGTCTTTCTATACTTTATTTTTAGTTTTATGGTCTTGGGCTTAAGATTTTTGGGTCTAAATATAATTATTTTTTGGGTTAAAAGGTAAATGTGTCATCATATTATAGTTGGATATTAAAATTTACCATTATATTTTACTTTGATTGATATTTGCCATTTACTTTTGGGATTAGGGGTAAATTTATCACTATACTTTAACTCAATATTGAATTTTGCCACTTTACTTTTGTTTGATTGAATTTTGCATTAAAATTTGATTTTTGATTGAATTTTGCCACTCAACTTTAATTTTAAATGATTTCTAGAGAAAATTTAATAAAGAAATATTCTTTCAAATATTTTATTTAATAATTAACAATAATAAATTAATTAATAAAAAATATTAAAAAAATACCATAGAATTTTTATTTTATAAAAAACAATTTTTCTTTTTCTTTTTTTTGGTCTTTCTTTTATTTTTTTAAGTTTTTTTTTTTATAAAATAAAAATTCTATGTTAATTTTTTTTAATTTATTATTGTTAGTTATTAAAATTAAATATTTGAAGGAATTTTTTTTTTTGTTAAAATTTATCTTTAAATCATCCAAAATAAATGTTGAGTGACAAAATTCAATCAAAAGTCGAAGTTTAGTGGCAAAATTCAATAAAAAATCAATATTTAGTTACAAAATTCATTCAAATAAAAGTAGAGTGACAAATTTCAATATCCATCTATAATATGGTAGCAAATTTGCCTTTTAACCCTAATTAAAAATTACTAAAATTAAAATAAATAAAATAAAAAATATATTTACACATTTTAAAATAAATAATATATAAATAATTTTTTAAAATAATAATTATATAAATGATGTACTAAACAATTATAAAATTATTTAAATAACTTTAAATAAACAAAAATAATAATAAATGAAATTAAAGCTACAAGTGACAGGAATATTTTTGTCCCTTTGTAATTTTAAGGATAAAAAAAAAAAAAAAATCATGGATAGTTTTGGAAGAAAAACCTCCACTGGAGGTTTCAAAATTCAACTAAACCCGTAAGAGTCCAATAAAAAAAAGGTCCAGCAATATATTATTACAATTGTTGAACCCACTCGGTCCACTAGGCATGGACCCAATCCACTAGGCACGGGCCCAACAAATCAGCCCAACCAGACGAGCCCAGTAATCACTGGGAGCAGAGGCCTGGGACACGTGAGCGGCTCCCCCTCTCCCAGAAGTCATATCTCCAATCACCTCGGTGCCCACCTGGGGCAGTGCGAGGCATTAAATGCCACAGTCTGCGGACGACGGACATTAAATGCGACCGTCTCCTCGACAAGGCCCCCCGAAGCCGCTTACATCAGACAACCTATCAGAGTCGGGCACGTGGAACTAGTAAGGCGAGCACCAGCTCGGCCAACCTCCTCTATATATAGCCCTACCCAGGGCTATTCACGGTTAAGCTCTCTCTCTCTCTCTCTTTTAAGAGTACTCTCTCTCTAATACCTCTTTTTCCTCCTCCAAACACTGACTTAACCATCGGAGCGTGTCCCGGAGCTCAACCTCCGGTGCCCTTTGACCCATTTTACTCCTTCTCAAGGTCTCAAACCACTAGGGACCTCATGAACATCACCCCGACATAAAAAGACATCAACATTCGGCGCCGTCTGTGGGAAACGACAAGCCATGTCTTTACCATCAATCCAACAAACCTCCTCACCCGGAGACCCAGGTACCATCCCCCCATCACCAACTCCTCCACACCCCCGTTACAGGCAGCTTTCAATCTCCTCGCCCACGAACTTCCCTCAACCTGACAGGACTTGGCACCAGCTACCAAGCACCTTTTATGCCTAACTTCTGGCCCCAACAGCCCTGTTACCCCCAGCCCTGTTACCCCCAGCCCTACTACCAAAGCCTACTCACAGCCGCCTCCCTAGTATTCTCAACCCTCAAGACTCCGCTGCAAGATATACCCTCAGCCACCCAACAAACCACCCGTATAGCCCTCTCCAACCACTTAGAAGCTCAGTTTAACGCTGCGAGACAAACGAGCATTTCCTTGGTCCCCGGAACAGACCCCCCACCAGCTGGCCAAGAGAACCCACCAGCCACACTACCACCAACCACAGCCACAGGGCCCCCACTGGCAACCAACCCCACCATCCAACCACCTAAAACCACTTTCCAACCCCTTGTGCTACCATACGTCGACCCAACGTACCAATGCTCATGAGCCAAATACAAACCCTCCAGGCTCAGCTGGTTGAGCAACATCATGCTGCCCGCCAGGCCAATCAGAAAGTGGGGCCAAACCAAAAGGGCAACAATAACAACCAAGAAGAAAACAGTGCCAGCTCATCTTATCGAGGCAGTCATCAAACAGCCGCAAGCAGGGCCCATAGACAAAGAACCTACCCGCCAATAAGGAGATGGTTGCTTGCACTATGGAGGCCCAGATGGTGGCCCTAAGAAAAGAAGTCCATGGCATGATGAAAGACATAACCGAGGAGGCAGAATGGATGACGGACAACAACAGTCCTCTGACCCTGGAAATCCGACAGAAACTGGTGCCCAAGACAATTAAGCTCCCCAAAGAAACCTATGATGGTACCAGGGACCCTACGGACCACCTCATCCAGTACAAAAATTACATGGACTTGCTAAGAGCCACTGACGCCCAGGAGTGCCGAGTGTTTCCTATGACACTTAGAGTGCACACTAGAACTTGGTACCATTCGCTGTTGGCGAAGACCATCGACAGCTTCCAGAAGCTTGGTAGAACTTTCATTGCTCACTTCCTCGCCAACAAGGCAACCTTCAAAACCCCGGCCAGCCTCGTCGCAGAAAGACAGAAGGAAAGCGAAACCCTCAAAGAATACATTCGCGGTTCAATTCTGCCACTATGGAAATCAAATACCTACATGATAACTGGGTCATGCAGGCGTTCATCTGCGGGGTCCGTCATGAACACCTCTGATACGCCCTGATAGATGAAAAATCGAAAAAACTCTATAACCTATACGAAAAAGCCCAAAGGTTTGCCGAAATAGAAGAAATGTTACTGGCCGAGGGGCTCGACGAAAGAACGCACTACCAATAAGGTCAAGGATGCCTCCCGAAAAACAAACAGGGATACCAAGACAACAGGAGACAGTTGGGTCTTGACTTACACCGCCAAAGGTCCAGGTCGTCCGAAAGAACGACCTGTCAAAATAACACGGACAGAGCCGTCCAAGGCCGTAGACGAAGAGGGGAAAGAGCCCCAAACTCTAAGTTTGACCAGTACACTTCTCTCAACGCCTCAAAGGCATACATCTTAAATGCAGTAGCCCACGAGGGTATCTTGGGAGTGCCCTACCCCGTGAAGGACAACCCTTTGTGCCTTAACTCCAAGGAAATGTGCAACTATCACAATGTCGTGGGACACAACACGGAGGATTGTAGGTCTCTGAAAGATGCAATTGAGACCGCCATCAGAAATGGGTAGATCAAACAGTTTGTAAGGAAGACAGAGGCCCAACAGAAGTAGTTATCGGTAAACAGTCAAAGGAACACAAGCAGGGCAGAAAAAAGAAACCGATACAGAGGGTGATAAACATGATAGTGGGGGGCACGAAAGAATGGACCGCCAGTAATTCCAAAAGAAAGGCCCACCTAAGAAGCATAATGGCAATCGATACAACCCTTAAACGAACAAAGCAGAATGGAGACTGGACAGTAGACTTCACTGATAACGATGTCGACATCTTGGAAGATAATGGTAATGACCCGATTGTTGTGGCAGCCATAATCTGGAATTTCAGAGTAAAAAGGGTCATCGTCGACAGCGATAATACAATGGAAGTTATTCAGTGGAAAGCCTTCAAGACGATGGGAATCCCTGAGAAAGATCTGAAGCCAGCAACCCCAATCTTCGATTTTGCGAATCAGCCAATTACAGTCAAAGGGTCAATCACCCTATCAGTAACAATGGGAGACGGCGACCACACCCTCACCATCATCTCTGAGTTCTTAGTGGTCGACCAGCCCTCGGCCTACAACGCCATCTTTGGAAGGTCGGTGATAAGAAAGGCAAGGATGGTGGCCATCGTCTACCGCCTGATAGTGAAATTCCCAACACCCATGGGTATCGATTACATGAAGACAGATCAGCAAACGACATGACAGTGTCACGTGTTGTCTATACAGATTGCAAAAAAATACCAAGGCATCTAGCCTGACCTCGACATGACAGAAGCAGAGGGCAAAAAGAAAAAATTGGGGGGCAACTGATAGAAGCTCAAGTCAACCTGATTGACAAAACCATGCTCACCTTGGAAAGCTTGGACAACAGGGCAGAAATGAGTCAGTATAAGGCGGAGCCTGCAGAGCAAACAAAGACAGTCCTTTTGGATCTAGAAAATCCGTCTAAAACAACCAAGGTTGGGACCTCTTTGGGAGGTGAAGAAAGACAGCCACTAGTGGCCATGTTGCAAGAAAACACTGACATCTTTGCATGGTCGGTGGCTAACATGCTCGGAATAGACCTGAATGTTATCACCCACTCCCTGAATGTGAATCCAGCAGCAAAATTAGTTAGACAAAAGAAGCGCTAATTCGCCCCTGAGAGAGTCAGGACGGTCAGAGAAGAAGTTGAGAAACTGCTCGCCGCTGACTTCATCAAAGAGGTGGTTTACTCGGATTGGCTCGCCAACGTAGTGATGGTGAAAAAGGCCAGCGGTAAATGGCGAATGTGTGTAGACTTCACAGATTTGAACAAGGCCTGCCCTAAAGACAGCTACCCCTTAACAGCCATAGATCGATTGGTTGACTCCTTAGTGGGACACAAATACCCGAGTTTTATGGACGCTTTCTCCGACTACAACCAGATCAAAATGAACCCCGAAGACCAAGACAAAACGTCATTTGTGATGGAGGAGGGTCTATTCTGCTACCAAGTTATGCCCTTCGGGCTAAAGAACACAGGAGCCACCTACCAAAGGTTGGTAAACAAACTCTTTAAGGACCAAATCGGGCGGAGTATGGAAGTATATGTTGACGACATGGTGGTCAAAAGCTCCTCGCTAGACCAGCACATCCGGGATCTGGAGGAAGCTTTCAGCATCATCAGAAATTACAACATGAGGTTGAATCCTGAAAAGTGTGCATTCGAAGTAGGAGCAAGGAAGTTCCTTGGTTTTATGGTCTCCAATAGAGGAATAGTAGCAAATCCGGAAAAGATTCAGGCAATCTTGGGTATTTGTCCGCCAAGAAATATTAAAGAAATGCAAAAGCTTACCAGCAGGGTGGTCGTCCTCAATAGGTTCGTCTCCAAGCTAGCTGATAGATGCTTACCTTTCTTCAAAGTGCTCAGAGGAGCCTCTAGGTACCAATGGACTGAAGATTGCCAAAAGGCTTTCGAAGAATTGAAAAAGTACTTGTGCTTGCCTCCTCAGCTCACCAGCCCCTTGCTAGGAGATTAGTTGTATATATACCTGGCAGCCTCAGACGAGACTGTAGCTGCCGTGCTCCTTAAGAAAGAAGAAGGTCGCCAAACACCAATTTATCATGTCAGCCAAGCCTTGTATAATGGAGAAGTTAACTACACTCGGTTGGAAAAAACCACTTATGCTTTGATAGTGGCCGCTAGGCGCCTGAGGTAGTATTTCCAGGCGTATCCCATCATGGTATTGACGGATCAACCGCTGAGGGAAGTTTTGCAAAAGGTAGACACGGCGGGCAGAATGACCAAGTGGAGCATTGAGCTAAGTGAATTTGGTATGGAGTATAAGCCAAGAAAGGCCATCAAGGCCCAAGCTATGGCAGATTTTATAGCTGAGTGCTCTTTTGACAGCGTCATCACGGCGTCGATCCACTACCTGGAAGAGTCACCACCGAACCCTGGCGAAGGGGCACAGTCACCACCCCTAGAGCCAACCCTGATACAAAAAACCCCAGCAATAGGAGGCCACCCCAATTGGCATGTGGACGAATCCTCAGAAAAAAAGGGATTAGAGGCCGAAATCTTATTGACTGACCCCCAGTGAAGTGAATGGCAATACGGCTTATCTTTCGGCTTCCCCGTCTCGAACAATGCTGCAGAATACGAGGCCCTCCTAGCAGGGCTCGAGTTGGCACTCAAATTCGGGGCCGCAAGACTATCTGTGTCTACCGACTTCTAATTGGTGGCAAAACAGATGAATGAGGAGTATGAAGTAAAGGAGCCCGCCTTGGTAAAGTATCACAAAAAAGTCATGGACCTAAAGCTGCGCTTCAACCAGTTGGTAATCTAGCAGATCGCCAGAGAGGAAAACGTCAGGGCAGACTCTCTGTCCAAGCTCGCCTTCGCCATTGAGATAAGACATATAGATAAGATCCTCTTTGAACACCGCCTTTTACCAAGCCACCAAGAAGGTGTAGAGATCCTCCCAATAGCTAACGAGCAAAGTTGGTTGACAGGCATTACAGACTTCTCACAAATGGGACCTCGCCCGACGACCCCAAAGAACAATTTAGAATGAGAAGAAAAGTCGTCAGGTACACAATAATGGGCGACACTCTGTACAAGAAATCATTTAGTGAACCCTTGTTGAGATGTTTAGCGCCACCAGAGACTGAGTATATCCTCAGGGAGATCCATGAAGGAGTATGTTGAAGTCACATGGGGGGCAGGTCTTAGGCACAAAAAGCACTCAGACAGGTTTTTTACTGGCCGACAATGAAGAAAGATGCCACATAGTTGGTAAAAAAGTACGACAAATGCCAGAAGTTCGCAACCGTCCCAAGACAGACAGCAGATCTACTTAACTAGCTGTCGAGCCCATGGCCCTTTGCGATATGGGGGATAGACATCCTGGGGCCTTTCCCAATTGCCATAGGATAGAAGAAGTTTGTGGTTTCATCTACGAATACTTCACTAAATGAGTAGAAGCAGAGGCCGTGGCGACCATTACAGAAAGGGTAATTGAGAACTTCGTCTGGAAGTCTATGGTGTGCAGGTACGGAGTCCCCAACACCATCATGGCGGACAATGGTGTACAGTTCCAAGGGGCAAGTTGAAGAAATTTTGCGAAAACCTCAAAATCCTGCTCATGCACAACTCGGTCAAGCACCCCCAAACAAATAGATAGGTGGAGGCGATGAATAAGAAAATCCTCTAAGGCATGAAAAAGAAGCTTGACGATGCCAAGGGGGCATGGCTAGAAGAAATGCCAAGAATACTATGGGCCATCAGAACCACGTCCCACTCTGGCATGGGCGAGACCCTTTTCAACTTAATGTACGGAACAAAAGCTGTGATACCAACCGAAATAGGCATCAATTCCTTGAGAACGGCTCACTACGACCCCGCCACCAACGAAGAAGCACTTAGAAGAAATCTGGATCTCTTAGAAGAAACCAGAGACTGGGCACAAGTCAAACAGGCCCCATATCATATTAGGTCGCTCAGTACTATAATTCAAAGGTCAAAGGAAGACAGTTCCAAGTTGGTGACCTTATCCTCAGAACTTGCGAAGCCAGCAGGCCCACGGGCGAACAGGGAAAGATGGTCCTAAACTGAGAAGGCCCTTACAAGGTGACAAAGAAGATTGGCTTTGGAGCCTATACGTTGGAACGAATGGACGGAAGCCCTGTACCAAGGACTTGGCATGCCATCCACCTGAAAAATATTTCCTATAAATTTATGTACAAGTTGTATCTTCCCCCATAAGAATAATAATACAGCTTGCCTTTTGCAAGAAAAATAAAACTCAACACTTGGCCCAACGGCCTCTAATTGGCCCATACATCCTCGCGTCCACCATGCACGCTTGCAATAAAAAGCCATGCTGCACGCCCAATGGCCTCTAACTGGCCCATCTATTCTCGCGTCCACCATGTACGCTCGCAATAAGACGTCATGCTGCATGCCCAATAGCCTCTAACTGGCCCATCTATCCTCGCATCCACCATGTGCGCTCGCAATAAGACGCCATGCTGCATGCCCGATGGCCTCTAACAGGCCCATCCATCATCGCGTCCATCATGTGGGCTAGCAATAAGACACCATGTTGCACGCCCAATGGCCTCTAACTGGCCCATCCATCCTCGCGTCCACCATGTGCGCTCGCAATAAGACACCATGCTGCACGTCCAATGGCCTCTAACTGGCCCATCCATCCTCGTGTCCACCATGTGCGCTCTCAATAAGACGTCATGCTGCACAACCAATGGCCTCTAACTGGCCCATCCATCCGTTCTTGTCCACCATGCAAGCTAGCAATAACACGCCATGTTGCACGACTATTCGTCTCTAACTGAACCTTACGTTCACACGAACAACCAGAAAAGTAGCAACCTGCAACAAGTCCTGTAGTCTGCCAACACACCAATAATATGCACAAAGACAAACTCCAAAACGAACAACAAGACAAACTAAACGGAAAAGAAGGCAAACAAAGGGCAAGCAAACAAACTTTTTCATTAATACAAAAAAGGGGATTACAAATATCCTAAGTTCTATTTACAAGGTCCTCGCCTAAAGGACCATTACCCACCCCAATTACATCTCCACCTCCCCCATCTACAGCAGCAAGATCCCTAACTTCTCCATCCTCAGGAGGGTCCACAATGAGAGCATCAGCTGCAAGCATCTCCTCTATTGCTGTAGCAGAAGGGGGCAGCTCACCTTCTGGAGCTGCAAACATCTCCCCTGTGGGTGCAGCAAACGGGGGCAACTCGTTTTATGGAGTGAGGGCACGAGCTTGTCTTGCAGAGTGGGGGGCACGCCATCAACTTGGGGCATCGCGGGGACAACAGACCAGGAGCCATCTCATAATCTATCCTTAACCTCTCCAAGGAGGGTATCTCAGGGCATACAAGGTCAAAGCCCTTAGGAGGATTCGTGATGGCCCCAAAGTCTATTCTCCTATAGTCAAGGGGCCCGTACATCAATTGGACCTCAGTAAAGGTGGTCGCCCTAAATTAGTCCACCATCCCAAGGGCCACCTCGACTTCTTTTGCCCCAAGGCCTTCGTAGCGCGAGAGCATGTTCTTTCTTCTCAGCCTCCACAGCCTTGGCCACAGCCTAGGCAACGATGGACTCCATAGCCTTGGCCACAGCCTCGACAATAGTAGCCTCTTTCTCCTCTCCTTCTCCGCCAAATTCTACTTTAGGACTTTGATTTCTTTATCCCTGGCCTTAAGGCGGTCCTCTGCTTTGGTGAGTTGACCGCGAACAAGCGTGGCCTGCTTCTCAGATCTGCCACTTTGGTCAGGCAGGACTGTTCACTGGAAACCACCTTGTCCTCAGCAGCCTTGGTTTTTTCTTTCTCAGCCTTCAAAAGCATCTCCAGCTCTGTCACGCGGGTAGAGTTGAGCTGGAGATCCCCATCCACGTCACGAAGACGGGCGTCCGCCTACCTGACACGGTTATATACTGCCAGGGTCGCGGCCAGATTCTGAAAAAAATAACAAACCACGTTAGAAAAATTGGCCAACACCAACCATCAGACAACCCGCAGAACAGAGCTCACCTCCACCATGCTCGACATAATACCGCTCTGAACAGTGTAGACACCGCAGTTCTCAATAACTTTCACCTTCTGAGAGGGAAGATTGCCAAGTAAGGACCCAACGGGTATACGACTTTGATAGTTAAAGTACGCGCTGGACCCCTGGCGTGCATCTCGAAGTACGCCCCCGAGGGGAGAATGCGAATAGCGTAGGAATGCACCACCACATCATCATGGGTGGAAGAAGAGCCATTCCCGCCCTGTGAGGCTGGTATGATGGGCAAAGTTTTGCCACCTTTAAGAGGCTCCGTGGCCTTCTTGGATTTCGGAGGCACATCAGTTAGGGCAGCCTCTTTCCCCACCCATGCCAGTGGTTGTAAAGAACCTTGACCCGCTTTCTGCATAGCGACGCCAAGGCCTGCCTGCTTAGCAGGCAAAGAAGGAACAGACTTCTGTATCTTCGGGTCCGAGCCAACTCTCTGTTTTTTTGGGGCAGGGTCGGTGGGCAGGCTATCCCGCTTATGCTTCTTGGCAGATGGGTCTTGAACAAGTGGAGTAGTGGCCCCGTGCCCGTGCCCTGGCTCTGGCTTTTATTTTTTTCCCCTCGTCGCCTGGGGGATCCTTTCGGCAATATAACCGCTTGACATACCTGTATAGAACAAAATAATCAAAATGAGAGCTCATCAAATCCCAAACACCGAGAGCATGCAAATTATACCAGTTTGCCAAAGATCTAGAAACAACGCCGCCGCAGTAGAACTACCACGCCAAGCATCATCTTGACTAACGGAGCTATCAGAGCTATCGGAGCTCTTAGAATCCCCTATGTCGAACACCATCTTCTCATCACTGTCATCATCCAATATAATAACTTCAACCGGCTTTGTTCCAGCTCTTAAACCATCACCACCTTCACTCTTTGACGAACCAGGAGAGGCAGCACTTGCTTTTCCTAAAGGAGCAACCCCAATTCTGCGAGAGGTGCCCGACTTCTTGCTCCTTTTTTTCTTCTTCTCAGGCTCGATGATACCCATCAAAACCTCGGCATAATAGTCAGTACCACCCACGGGCCACTGTTTACCTTTGGAAGGAGGGACCAGATCGGCAAACTTGGCCGCCATCCTGTTTGGACTGATACCCTTCAAACAGTGCCTGTAGATAAGACAGTCATTCACGGTGGCCTCCCAGTTGATCTTGTTCCACATATAGTAGTCGAACTGATCATTCTCCAGATCATCCATGGCCACAGATATTTTTTGTGGATCTTTCGGGGGCTCACACCATTTCAACGGAAAACCCCAATTCTTTTCCAACTTCAACTCCATAGCAAAAAATTTCGACCTTCTGATATGATTGTTGTAGGGAGCTTTCTCTATGACCACCCGGTGGCGAGGACTAAGGTAGCAGAATTTGTCTTGCTTTACCTTCAAATGGTATAGGTTACGAAAGACAGCATACAGAGGCTCCACGCCCCTCTTCTTACAATCGAGAAAGTATGCTACCATAACAGGCCAAGAAGACCCTGTCAGCAGCAGCAATACCATACGCCTTAAGGCAAGTGGCGAAGAAGGGGGTTCAAAGGAATGTGGAATCCCCCTTTGAACATGTGCTCGAAGAAAATCACGTCCCTCCCATCTTTCTTAATCTGACTTGTGCGCAGACCCGGGGCGGGCACATAAAAGTCATAACGATAATTGGGGATGAAAATACCACAGGTCAACATCAGTGCGCCAACCTGCTCGGCGATCATAGTACAACAGATATCATCATAAAACTAAACGCCATCATCCCCAACAACCCCCTCACTTTCCTCAGAAGACGTTTGGTCTACCTCCGAGGCACCACCACCACCAACGACTCCACCCCCACCACTCGTTCCAGCCCCATCACCAGCAACCACCCTGGCCCTTTCCTCAATATCACGATCCAGATCATCGCACACCTCGTCGATACTCCAACCACCAGCGTAAGACAGACCCTCCATCCTCTCTAATGTATCGGAGCCACCACTGTCAATTAAACCCATCCCACAAACCACCACACACTACAAAAAGCAAACAAAAAAGCAAAGACAAGCACCGAAAATACCTTTGCATACTCGACTCAACCTCATCGGACCAGCGAACCAACAAAACAGAGCAATCCACCAATGAAACAGAGAATAGCGTAAGTAAATTGGAGCACTGGACACGTCCGACAGCAAAAATGGTAGCACTTCGATAGTAAAAACGAAAAATAGAAAAAGAAACAAACCATACACCCTTATTTAGAGTCGAGAGAACACCTTGTTGATCGCCCATTGCACCACATGATGGTCGACACGTGTCCGTCCCTCGAATGACGCGTCCAGCTTTTAAGGCTGTCATTAAAGAATAGATGCGTCAAACGTTGTGTCATACCAACCAAAGGACAGCAGCAAGTTTAGAGCACCTCCTTACCCAAATTCAAACCTGCTCAGACCACTTCAACACGCTATGGCTCAACACACTCCAAGAAAAGAAGATCGCCACTTACACCTTAGCCAGAAAACCCAAAAAATGAAAACAAGCCCCCTGACTCCTCTCCACTAAGGGGACAATACTTACAACACGAGGTCTCGGTTATCAACAGACTTGCCATCGATCACTTTATAACCTCCACCTCGCCTTGAGGGCAATTGTTGAACCCACTCGATCCACTAGGCATGGACCCAATCCACCAGGCATAGGCCCAGGAAATTAGCCCAACCAGGCGAGCCCAACAATCACTGGAAGCAAAGGCCTGGGACACGTGGGCGACTCCCCCTCTCCCAGAGGTCACATCTCCAGTCACCTCGACGCCCACCTGGGGCAGCGCGAAACATTAAATGCCACAGTCTGCAGACGACGAACATTAAATGCGGCCGTCTCCTCAATAAGCCCCCCGAGGCCGCTTACATCAGACAACCTATCAGAGTCGGGCACGTGGAACTAGTAGGACGAGCACCAACTCGCCAACCTCCTCTATATATAGCCCTACCCAGACCACCAGGGACCTCAGGAGCATCACCTCGACACAAAATAACATCAACAACATTAATATTTTTAATGGTAATTTTCATTATCATCTCACCGTCATCATTGTTTTTGCATTCAAACACATATCACACCATTGATTTTAATCTCACCACTATAATAGCTAATTTCACCACCACTGCTGTTTTCAATCTCACCGCATATCCAAATTGACGTTAGTTTGTAACAAATCATTTTTACATATGAACTAGAATTAAGCCCCCCGTTTCACTAGGGTTTTTTAATTTTTTATAAATTTTTAATTAATTAATAATAAAATTTTAAAATAAATTTTATTAAATAATACTTTTTTATTTAATTTTAATAATATTAATATTAATATTATTGTTTTTTTAATTATGAAATTAAATTATCATATAGTGCATATTTTTATATATAGAAGGTAAAAAATAATAAATGAAAAATATTAATGAAAATTAATTTTAAATTAAAATAATTTAATTATTTATAAATTTTAAGAATATTAATATAATTATATTTTTAATTATGAAAATTAATTTTATGAAAATTGTTTATTTATAAATTGAGTAATACAAATGCATTTTTATTTATATGCATTTTTAAACATATTTAGATCTTATTGTATATATTTATAGGAGGTAAAAAAAATAACAAAATAAAATTATGGTTTGTATTTTATTCTCTCGTTGGGTCGACTTTCTCAAATAGGTTTGCAGCAAGTTCGTTTTTTTTTCTTTTTTTTTTTGGGTTAAATTAATGAAGTACTAACTCATTTTTATATTTTATTTTGCATATTTAATTATTCAAATAAAAATAACTAAAATAAAATTATGGTTTATATTTATGGTTTGTATTTTATTCTCTCGTTGGGTCGACTTTCTCAAATAGGTTTGCAGCAAGTTCGTTTGTTTTTTTTTTTGGGTTAAATTAATGAAGTACTAACTCATTTTTATATTTTATTTTGCATATTTAATTATTCAAATAAAAATAACTAAAATAAAATTATGGTTTATATTTAATTCTCTCGATTGATCAGCTTTCTCACTCTGGCTAGTAGCAAAATTTTTTTTAAAACTTTTTTCCAAGCGGATCAGGTATGGATCCTAAATCAACAAGTGAGTCAATGTTTGGACCAATTCCTTTAAATACATCATTTAAAAATAAAATAAATTAATATAAATTAAAAAAACTAAAACTAAAAAAAAAAAATACTTAAAACTATAAAAATGACAACTAAAAATATAAACTAAAAAATATTTACAAAAAAGCTTGCCACGTGATCATTAGAGAATTTTTCGATTTTCTCACATTGGTTAGCAGCAAATTCTTTTTTTTTTTTTTTGATAGTGGGTCGGGTACCCTAAGTCGACATGTGATGCAACGTACGGATCGATCCCTTTAAATACATCATTTGAATATAAAGTAAATATAATTAATAAATTAATATAAATTTAAAAATTAAAACTAAAAAAATAAAATTAATAAAACAAAAATAATTAATAAAAATATTAAAATTAAATAAAAGAAAGCTTGACACATGTCAAGCAAAGAAAGCTTGACATGTGTCAAGCTAAGAACCCCTTAAGAGATGCTTTTTATATATACTAGAATGTTCCCTCCCTGCTTCGCTAGGGATTTAAATTTTTTTATATAATTTTAATTATATTAAATAGTATTTATTTATTAAAATATTTATATTTTTTAATATATAAATTAGTATTACTTTTTAAATATTTATATATTAAAATAATTATATTTTTTAATATAAAATTAAATATTTTAAATTACATCTTTTTCACAAATAAAAAAAATACTAAATTAATTTTAAATAAAAACATAAATCTATAAAATTGAATTTTTTTAAATCAAATGACAAATTCATAAAAAAAAATAAACCTTAAGTTGATTACCAATCAGATTTCATTTTTTTCGGTTGTAAGAGTTCAAACCGACTAATTATTCAGATTGGTATTTTTTTCCTTCTTAAAAGATAAAAAAAATTGGAAAAAAAATTCGCATACATTTTTTTCTACTTCCTTATTAATAATTATTTATTATATAATAATAGATAATAAATATTTTTAATTTATTGGTTCATAATATAATTGTTTCAAAAAATATCCCTTGATTATACGCTTTAAAAAAAAATTATTCTTTTTCCTTGGTAATAATTATTATTATGATAATAAATAGTAAATAGTTTTTGTTTATTAGTTAATTTTGTAATTATTCAAAAAAAAAAATGATCACTAATAGGATGGTAACGGATCGGATTTCAACAATTTTTTAAATATTCGAATCCACTTAAGTTATCTGAAATCTGAATTCGTTTATTATCTGCTTACTACCCGAATATCACAATTTGAGTTTGCATCTAATTTAAAAAGCAATATCCGTCAGATATCCGAACCCGCTAAATATCTGAATTTATTAAATCATTTTTAAAATATATATATAAAATAAAAACAAAAAACTAAATATGTAAATGGATATCGAATTTGGATATCCGAATCCTTTATTCGCATAAATAAAGTGGATTCAAATAACTGATTCAAATATCTGACACTATCCGAACCAAAATGGTTTCGAATACGAATTCGACTATCCGACACTAAAATTAAAAGGGATTCAAATAACGGATATCCAATAGTTCATATCTGAATCCGCTGCGAATAGTAAATTTAATATCAAAATTCACAAATTATCCGAATTTGTGATATCCGAATTCGAGAAAAACAAAATGAATCATAAAGCTATTTTTTTTATTTCCTTATTAATAATTATTTATTATAATAACAGTAAACTATAAATATTTTTAATTGGTTAACTCATTTTATAGCCTAACGCTGCTACAGTAACGTTTTAATATATAGGTATAGAAGGTGTAGATTTTGTGATTATGTCTGATAATAATGATGATGAGAAGTACAGGTGTCACGAAAATTTCATGATTCATTACTTTTTTACCTTCCACGTGTCTTTCTCAATATGTAGGCATCCTTAATTTTTTAGTTAATAAAATTGATTTGAACTGAAAATTTTGCACAATTTAATCTTAATGTAGAAAAATCAACAATATGATCTTATTAATCCTGATTTCAAATGTTAATGACTTCAAAGACTACATCAAAATAATAAAAAAATTAAATTTATTTTATTGTAAAAGTCGATTATTTAAATTTGAAATTATCCAAATCAGATTACTCAAACTTAAATAATTTGATTATTAAATTCAAATGACTTGAACTTAAAATAATTTAAATCTCGAGATAATTCAAATTTAAAATAAATTAAACCTAAAATTTTTTAAAATTTTTTTTACCCAAAATTATTCAACCCGACTTATCTAATTGTCACCTCTTTCTTAAAATAAAATTTTGAAGAACAGTAAAGAGAATTGAGTAAGGTGCTATATTTAAACAATTCTATTAGTAATGCGACAGAAGTGATATAGTTTAGGAACAAATGAGTATTTAACTTATACTTAAACAATTCAGTTAGTAATACGCATAATGGGAACATGAGAGAGTTATAGTACGTGAGTATTAGTTATATAAAATTTTAAGTTTGTTAAAATATCATTTTATTAACATGTTCTGTGTTCCATTCCATCTATCGTAAAAAAACATATTTAATATATATTAAAGGTAATTATTTAAATAAAAATAATTAAAAATGTGATAAGTCCATGATTAAATTGATATATGAATTTTTGTAAGAACACTTTAAAATAAAAGTTTGAATACACTAAATCAATATGAAAAATATGCCTTTAAAATCGCTCGATGAAGGGATTAAGATCAGACAAATTAAGTTTGAATCCCCTAATTATATTAAAAAAAAATTATATATGAAAATGTCTCTTTTTTTTTTTCACGTAATTAATTTTTAACAAAGATACATTAGCACTTTATTGAGACAAAAACGAGAGTTGCCTAAAATGATCATAATTTATTAGTATGTTGAAATTCACCGAGCCAACTGATAAAAAGTAAAATTTTAAAAGCTAAAAAAGAATTAACTACTAATATTTGGAGGAGAAATGATTTTATTGATTGTTAGTGAAATTTAATTTCACATTAGAAGAATGAAACATACCTTTTAAGGTATAATAATAATAAAAAAAAAAACTAGTTAAAAAAATTAAATCTATGACAATCTTTTAATTCTGTTTGTAAAATTAAATAATTTTACTACTAATATATCAAAACCGATTTTTATTTGGAGAGCAGTACCACCAATCCAATTTTCCTTTTCTATTACTTGTCATTAGAGATTTTCACGGGTTGGGTTGCGACCCAGATTATTTCCACACTTTTTATCTAAACCCGGCCTGTAGACTCGAATTACTATTCACAAAATATTAAAAAATTTATTTATATATTTTATAATTAAATTAAAAAAAAATATTTTTTATTAATAAATAGTAATTAAGATCTATCCAAATTGAAAAATATACTTATCCAAACTCAATTTAAATATAAACTAAATTTATCAAATCAAACGAGTAATCGGATCCTTAATCAACTTTACTTGCCATAAGTCATAACACTTATTTTCATTAGAAATTTAGGAAACAACAAATATCAAGACATCAACCACAAAATCATATACGAACTAAGAACAATAATTGATGTAATTAATTTGATTGCCTCCCCAAACGTTACAACTTACAACCAATGAAATCCAGCCACGTAAATAGTTCCGTTATACCCGACCGCATCACACCCATCCCCTTACTCTCTCTCTTTCCCCTTCAACAACATCATTCATTTCTCGAAGATCTGCAAAACATAACTCTCCATTTCCGTTTTCTCTTCAAACAAAAGAAAAAGAAGAAAAAAAAAAAAAAGGAAAAGAAAAAAGAGAACTCTTTTTTTTTTTTTTTCTCTCTCTCTAAATCAAAGCGATGACCGACCCCATCGAACCATTAACGTCAACGAGCGACCCGAATCCGAATCCAAGCCCGACCACTCTTCTCCACCCGCGACGCGAGCCTTTCGAGCACGGCCTCCTTCCAATCCAGAAGCTCATATCCATCGACCCGGTCCAAGCCCTGACCCCTCTTAAGCAAAAATTTGAATCGTCCTCCACTCACCGAGTCGACTCGGCGGCCCTCGCTGACGCGCTCCAGATCTCATCGGACCATGCGCGTCTAGTCCTCGACACTCTTGCGTCGGTGCTCCACTCCGAATCCGACCCGCTCGTCACCGCCCGCCTAGACGATGTCGAATCTGTCGGTGCCGATTTGCTTGATCTGATCCTGTTTTTGTACATTCAATCGTATAAGAGGCTTTCGCCGCGCTCGCATAAGGATTCCGCTGCGGTTGCCGATGTTTGGCCTTCCACGTCAGCATTCGACGGTTACTTGTCGGCCCTTTCACCTTTGCAGGTAAGGAGTTTGACCAATTTGCTATCTTTTTTGGTGAAATGTGATTTATTTTTTTGAATTGGATTTGTGGTTGTTGAAAATTTGGTGGTTATTGATTTAATTTCAATGTCATTTTATACTATCGTGTTAGATTCATGGCTACTTTTAGGAAAATGAACGTCTTTGATACCGGGGGCTGATAAAATTCACGAAAAATCGACTCTTGATTGTTATTTGGAAAGAACCAAATGTGATTCCGTTTATGTTTTGGCAAATTGAAAGATGTCTTTTAGGACTTATTAATCTTTTTGATAATTGCGGCTATGCGTGGTGTTACTCTTGTTACTTGCTTTTTGGTTTTGGAAATAGGAGGCGAAAGGTCTTTTAAGATACAAAAGCTAATAATATTTTTGAAGAATTGTAAGTTAAAGATTTAACTTTTCAATACCAAAAATGCATGATTATACGTTTATATGGAACAATTATGTTTGAGTATGTTTTACATTTTACCATTTTTTCATTTTAATAAAATAGCGGAAAATAAGTTATAAGTATAAAGTAAAGCAAGTAGCGAAAGAACAACTAAAAGAGAAGATAAGTTTAAAATTATAGTCTTCATTGTGTTTGGTTGTACTATTCGTTTTCATATTTTTAGTTCTAAATCCAATGCATTGTTGCATTTTTAAGCCTAAGAAGTTGGGATGGGTGCTGGGTCCAAATATAATGAAATTGAGAGGCAATGTTTTAAATTGCTTGGTTTGATCATTCATGTTTTTATTCCTTCCCTCTGCTTGCTGCTTTAAGATTGCTGTAAAATATGATTAATGCAGTTGGCACTTTATGATTGGCGGGATTGTTAAATTTTATGATTTCATTTAACCTTAGTATCTTAGACAGTAGGATTTGCTATCATTTTTGTTTGTCCTATTGTTTATCCAGTAAGTATCTCATTAATTTGGATTTCACCATGTCTGTGAACATTTGCAATAATTATAGATCTATTTGCTGTTTGAAATTAATAGCTGTAGTCTTTTACTTTATGGTGAGTTAGACACTTAGACTTAACCTTGGTGGTTCTTCTCATTGTAGCTTGTCCGCTGCAACACCCGTCGATTTATGCCATCACAGGCTGATGAAGAGGCCCATCAGTTGTCCTATCTACAAAAGCACTTGGCTAATATTCTCTCTCTTTTGTCAGAGCCTGTGGATGGGGAAGGCGAAGAGTCTCTGGTTTGTAATACTGCTTCTTGCTATTTGTAGTTTCATGGAGTGTTCTTTTTAAGTTTTTGGGTTCTGTTTTGTTTTTCTCAATAGAAGCAAAACTGAGATATTTGAAATATAAGTCAAGCGTTGCGTTTTTTTTTTCTCGTTTCCAGTGATTTTTTGTTGCATTTAATTTTTCATTTTCTTTGTAATTCATCTATAAAATGCAATTTCATAATTCCTACATGTTAACTGTAATTTCAAAGGATAAAAGGTGAAAGCTCAGAAGAATTATTTAGTGGTTGCACTTAGTAGAGCCAATATTTATGCAGAATAGTAATGAGCTGGGATGTAAATATTTCTGTTTGTAAAATGTCTCCATTTGGTTTATATTCTAGTCTTTGAAGGCATAACCTGGTTTGTCTTACTAGATAACTAGGCGAGTGGCAGCATAGCTTTTCCATTTGTTATGAAACAACGGGATCTTCATCGTGCACTTTTTCTCTTTATGTACTGGATTCCTTGCTCTAGGACTTGTTTGCAACCAAAAATTGGTTTGTTTTAGTGCTAAACCTGGTTTTATGATGCAAAGAAAAGTTGGGGGCCTTATTTGCATGACTAAAATAAGAATGTTAGCAATTTTTACCAGAAGCAAACAAAAGAACTCCTTGCCAGCTTTTCAGCAATTAATCACTAATTTTGAGCTGAATTTTTCTTTGTAAAATGTTCAGAATATAATTTTGGAGCTTTTATGAATCTTTCTGTTCCTATTTTCTCCACCGTTCCCAACATACATGACTTTCCTTAAGCCACGTCTTTTTTATATGTTTTCATTGGTTCTATTCTCTTTATTCTTCCTCTTTGTTATCAGCCAGGCTGTCATAACTCTCTTACTATGTAATTCTTGATTGGTCTTTCTCGTTGTTGCATATCTTACTACATTTCCATTTTCTTGTGCTTCTCATTAGCTTCTATGGCTTGGTTTGCTCATGTAAGTACTATTCCTTCAGGTTTTAACCATGGAAGGGTTTCAGCACCTTGGCTTCCTGATTCAATTTGGTGATAAGGGATCTGAAGGAGTTCCTTTAAGCCAAGCTGCTCCTTTTTTTGCTAATTCGGATCCAGACATGCCTGCTGTTCCTGTTCCAGCATCACAAGTTCATGATTGGCTTCTACAGAATATAGCTTCTTCTTTGAAACATGTTACTGAAAAAATTTCTGGAAAAGAAAATGGTCCTCCAAGTGGCTCTGACCATGATGTTGCTATGGCTGACACTAGTCCAAGTTCAGCCAAAGCCTCACCAAGTGCGAGAAGTCCATGTTTCGTTGAGGGGGTATCTAAATCATCTTATGTAAAGCAGGCATCTGATCTTAAAAATTCTTCTGTGAAGGTTAGCTTATATTTGCACTGAAATTTTTCATGGGTATTGGGGTAGTGTTTTTTTTATTCACATTTAAATGCAATAACTGACATACATCTCTGAAGGTACTTTGTGGTGTGGATTCTTATCTTGATCTCCGACTTTAGTGTTATTTGAGTGGCATATGGAATCTTTTGGAAAGAAAAAAATAGAAACTCAAATTAGGTTATCACATGCAACCATCATATAGATATTGAGATGGATGTCTATTAGGTGCATATTTTAGGGATGAGATGAGGATTCCACTTTAGGTGAGGCTATTTACTGTTGTGTTGCTTATCATCAAATTATAAGAAGAATGAGTCTGAGAGGAATGCTCAAAAGATGTTGGAGTTGGCAAATATATTTGATGCTGGTTCTGTTTTCACTAATTGTTTATTAGTGGAATAATGTACATATGGAGAGAAAAAGGGTGATCAATGATATATTACAAGGCTTGAGGGGCAACTTTCCTACATGATATGACTCAGTTACTTGAAACAAGAAAGATGAGAATAGAGCATGTTTTCACATTTGGTGCAATTATTCCTGCCTTTTTAGTGTTCAAGACCTCAGGGCTTTTGCACATTTGCAAAATTTTCAAGTTTTTATTATAAATTCTTCCTAGGTTGACTGGGGTTTATGTATCTATCACTTTGTTGTTAAACCTTGTTTCAGATTATAACTGCAGCAGTTCTTGAATGCCAGGCATCAGCTGCAGTCAGTTGAATATTGGCACTGTCTTTGGTCAAAAAAAGTTTCTGATTTCTTGTAACACACTAAGTGGGATAAGAACCTTCATTTTTTGAGGCTAAAAGCTTTTGTCCCTTTAGGTACAGACCTTTTTTCTGAGCAGGAATATTGTTTTCTTCCCAAATACGGCTCTTTTGTTCCGTACCCTCTTTGTAGTCAATGTCATCAATGTCATTGTAATTGTCATCTTATTATTGATTAAAAGCTGCAAGTAACACCGTTTGAATTGCTGTCTTTTCAGTAAAGTTTGTCTTGTACCCAATTATTGATGAATACTTACCTTCCTTTTATTAAAATATTTTTTTTTTGATAATTGAGAGTAGGGGGATTTGACTTGGGACCTTCAAGTTTGAGGAAAGGTGTATGCTAATTGGGTTATACCAACAACTTTTATCTAATTCTTGATTATTGTTTGATATTTATGTACTTTGTGGCATAAAACACTTCTAAATTTACATGATTTTATAATTTCAGGTCATTAATTGCCAGGATTCAGTCATTTACATTTTAGCGCCTTTGAGATATGCTACCATTTATGGATGCTCTGATGCTACTATAGTTCTTGGAGCTGTTGGCAAGGTATCATTACCTTTGTGCTGTCGGCTATTTGTGTTGCACTAATTTCGGAATCAGAGGAAACATGCTCTGCTACTATAATGTGGAATGTGGATACAAATTTGTTTTCCTCTTTTTAATTCAGTATTGATGTATGGAATTGCTGAAAACATTTCTCTGGTATTTTGAACTGAAACTCTGGAAATAGATTTGTTATGATGTCTCTTCATTAGTGTACTTCTTATTCACTCTTCTACTGACTGGAAAATAGCCATCACTATCAATGAAGTTTCTCAATTGTTTCTTTGTCACCAATCGCACTCAATTGAAAGGTGATCGATTCCTTATGCTTTTTAGGATATGGCTACTTGTGTATCTTTCCTTTCATCTGCCTACCATCTGTCAGTAATCTATGAATTGTTCATGGGTGGAATGTCTCCCTTCGAAAATCTATCTTGGTCTGTTTTTATTTTGAATACATATGCAACAAAGGTGTCAGAACTTGTAGAAGAATAGCCTCTCTTCATCTCTGCTGAATTTCCTGGCTATGCCAAAATTGCTAAAAAGAATTTGTATAAAATGAAATATGGCCATGCAGATGCGCACAATCAGTTTCTATTGCTAAGATTTTTAGATCAATAATAGATGTTTTCTTGCCCTACATGATATAAGCCTATGTCATCTTTGTATAAAGTCATTTATTAAATCTTGATGCTGGTTCCAGTTATTGTTTTCCCTCTAATATTCTTTACTTGTTTGTGATAATTATTCTCTTATGGGAACACTTTATTTGCTCTCCCCACCTCTCTTTCCATATTTTATAGTACTTTCTTGATAAACAATCAACCTGATGTTTACACCCCTTAACTATCAACCCATTTCCAGTTCAAGTAATGGTATGCTCTCAATTCATGGATGAATATATGATTTTTTTTGTCATTGCAGTCAGTAAGAGTTGAACACTGTGAAAGAGTTCATGTGATTATAGCAGCAAAACGAGTCTGCATTGCCAATTGTCGTGAGTGTGTATTCTTTTTGGGAGTGAACCAGCGTCCCCTTATTGTTGGCGATAACCACAAGCTACAGGTGAGTGAACCACAAGTGTCCTCTTTTTTTTAGTGCAATGAGAATTTTATGTGATCACACTTGAGTTTTTAGATGAGAATTAATAGAAGAACTTATTTCTAAGTAAATGCCAACTAGTCTTAATTTTGAAAAAAGATAATTGACAGGGGAAAGAAATTCAATTAGTTATGATTAGCTTCTATTTTCTTCTTTTCCTCCATAGAGATGAGTCTCTCTCTCTCTCTCTGCCTCTACTTGGGTCCTTTGTCCTTTCAACTTCAGCCAAGTCAGCCAAACTCACCACCCTACCTGGTGGTTGGTGCTGTTTGGCCCTGATTATGGCAGGCTGCTTTCGTTGAAGTGCCAGCCACCCTTTTTCTTTTCCTTCTCCTACTTCTTCTCCATAGTCTGTCACATCTATGCTTTATCACACCCAATACAAATACGCCTATGCTAAATTTCTTCAAAAATCTCAATTTCTTTCCATACGAACACTTAACAAGTAGCAGATTCTGACAACTTGGCAATATAGTTGTATTTTTGTTAAAAATTGGTTTAGGCTGGTCTTGGTTTTATCATGTTTGGAAAATACACATGTTTCCTCTGTTCGTATAGGTGGGTTAATATTCTTCTCTGAAAGCTTGATTTAATTTGGTTGAAATTAGAAGGGTTTTGTCTAGTGGGTTTCTCTACTGCAGGTGAAGAAAGTTGGCATACTGGCAGCTTTAGAGAGGTCTCTATCCATGTATAATAGTATGAGTCTTCACTTTTCTTGTGCTATTTGCTAATTGGGATAGAAGGCAAAGCAAACTGTGCAAAACCAACAATCTCAAAATAGAATACCAGAGAAGCTAAACATAGAAAGATCTCTAGTGAAAATTAAATATGATATCTGAAATTCAGTTGCCAGGCCACAAAAGTCAAAGTCTAAAAAATTTAATTGTCAAAAGCTGCCCTCATATTTTGAGATTATATATATATATATATATATATATATATATATATATTGTCCAAACTTCGAAAACCCTAAATTAAGCCCACATAAAAAAATCCAAATAGAATATAATAAATTAAAATGAGAAAAACCTTTCTTTTTTACATAAATTTCTATCTAAAATAAGTCTGCCTCAAATTTGATGGTGATTCTCCATGATGAACTAGAGCCAACCTGATAAAATCACGTGAGTTAAATTAATGGCAATATTTATTTGTGGTATTTATGAGAAGAGAAGAGGAAGGGTTTTGATGTACTGGGATGATTGACTAGATTGCAGTTGAGAGGTGAAGGATGCCTGAAGGAGACTGCTGGTTGGTGTCGTAGCTTATGGGTGGAAGAGAGAATTTCTCTCATGTTCTTTGTTATGTTTTGTTTTATGTGTTTTTAAAGCTCTTTTGGCCTTCTCTTTTGCATGTCAGCCAAGATTTTTAATTTTAAGTTTTTAACAGCTTGAAAAGAATTATTAACAGAGTATCCTGTTAATCTTTGAACAAGATGGGGTTAAAATAGCAGTTCAGGGGTTAACTGAACCAACTATGAACCAAATAAATGAAGAGTGATCAAGTTAAACATTGGTCATAAGTTGTATTGTAAAATCTTTTGGTGATAACTATAGTCAATGGCTCTGTGTGATAGAGGGCACAAGGGATACATGCCTGTAGTACCTTATGTCTTGGTGAGGATATTTTTGAGGTTATTATAACAATTTGATCATTCTTAGTGATAATTGTTTTACAAAGAAAAGCAATTAAAGAAACATTACTTTACAGCTAAACTTCTGTAATCTTTTTCATGCATATTGTTTAACTAAGGTCTTTCAACACTTGTTTGAGCTTATTGTTATGCATTTAGCATTTAATTTCTTTGTAGTATCATCATCGGTGGGCAATTGTTGCTGTCTAATCCATTCTGTCTGTTAGTCTGCAATGATGGAGGGTTTTGGAGATTTTGTTCTCTGGCCATTTTAATGCAAATTGTTGCTATCACTATGTGTCTATAGACAGTATATAGAATATTAAGGTTTTCAAGGGATATGTAATTCCTTGAGGATTTGATTTTAGCATATTTAATGTCAAATGTGCTGCAAAATAGAATATGGACTCTTCCAGACCAGTGGTTGAGAGCACCCCAAGAAGCAATTTCTTGTTTCTTTCTCCAGCTGGTAGATATGGGCCCTTACAGATCATTGGTTAATCTTTAACGCCAGTTTTTTTTTTTTTTTTTCCTTTTTAAGAGCCATCCTACTATTGTTTTGAGTTGGTTTTTTGGGTGTTATCACCAGTTTAAACTTCAACACTCAGGAAGACTGACAGTTTTGGAAATTCTTTTCTTAAATTTCATCAGGTGGCACCATATAACACATATTACTCTCAGTTGGAGGAGCACATGAATGAAGTTGGCATTAAGGCAACTATCAATAGATGGGATGAAACTTTGGCACTTGGAATGCTTGATCCACACGATTCATTATCTCATCCTGCAGGTGTTTCTGATGCTCAAGCTGAGTCAGCTACACGCCTAGATCCTGATCAGTTCACAAATTTTCTGGTATCTTTTGTGTATTTCATAGCTTAGCTTGGGGTATTTTTGTATTTTTCTTTTCTTTTACCTTTTTTATGATTTGGTCTTGTTTGTACATGACATAAGCATTTCTTAATATGCAGATTCCAAACTGGTTTGAAGGTGAAGCCGCTGGGTTGACGACAAAGGATAACCCATTCCCCTTACCTGATGTGTACTTGACATCTCAACAGAGAAATGTATGCACTAAGCCCAACTGAGGATGACAAACTTTTGATTTTATGGTTTGAGTTGGTTTTATCTGCATGATAGAAGCAATGTTGTTATTTAGGATTAGTGGTTGGTTTTATTGATCTTTCTTATATTGAATTAACTGAATTTTTGTCTTCTTCCTAATGTTATCAACAGCAAAAGAATTTAGGTGAGATAAAGCAAATATTGAGAGAAGCTCCCCTTGAAGAAAATCGAAAAAGAGAATTATCGTGTGCTCTTCATGTATACTTCAAAGACTGGTTATATGGTAAATCCATCGTTTCTATATCTTTTTTGTTAAGTTCATCTTTATATTTCCATATGTGGTGGTTTTCATTAGTGTTTTTAGACTTATTCATGGTCGTAGTTGTTTCTACTTATGTACTTTCTTAGTCCAGAGTTCTTTTGATGATGTAGGATGCTCTATGGTAAAGATTATATAGTCTTTTCTTGAAAATTCAAAAATGAAAAATAGCTTCTTGTGGCTGAAGATTGTCTTTTCTAAATGAACAATACGTATATTCCTGTTGGTTTTTGAGACCGTTCCCATGCATTCTAATTCATTCTTTCCATTTGATTTTTTCTTTTTCCCTTTTGAATTTTAAGCGCGACTGAGGGTGGTATATACCTTAATTAGGAGATCAACTAACTGGCTGACTTGAACTGTTAATTTTCTAGATATGGGCTATGTATTTCTCTGAGTTTACAGCCTGTATCTGTAACCATCTTAGCTGGTGTTTTTGAACTTTATACTGTATGGTATGAACTTGAAAGTTTTTCAAGTAAATGAGCTATTAGCGAAGAGGTGTGTAGTTAATTTCGTTTTCTGTAATAATATGGCAGCTTCAGGAAATATTCGTCAGCTGTACTGCCTACAAGGTGACTGATAGATTCGTCCACGGTTGCGCTGCATGATTAGATGAGTTAATATAGAAGAAGGTTTATGGTTTTCTTTCAGTTTCAACCCTTTGCCAGTTCCTCTCAGGTCATTTGCTGTGGATACACCAGGCAGCTGAGAATCACCCTTGTAATTTGGAAGGGCACAAATTTTTTTATGGATTGGCTCTTGTGCACAGAATGCAATTAGATATTAAATTTGCTAATCTCAATCTCAGTGTAATATTTTTTGGATGAAAAAGAAAAGAAATAATCTTACTGTAATACTTGTTAACCTAGGTCTGCACTGCAGTCTTTTGAATTTTTTCATCCCCTTGATCTAGCCATGTGAATTTAAATACTGAATCTCTTTTTTATCCAGGGTTTTTTTCTTGCCATTCTTTGGTCAATTAGATCAGGTTGATTGCAGTTCAAATCTTATCAATTTGGGTTCTCTCTGCTTCATTGAAAGTTGTTCATGGTACATTTTAGATCAAATGTCATAGCTAGAATCGATGTGAATTACTTCCAATTATCCCAAAATGAAAAACACATTCATCAGTTCAAGATGTGAGGAAATATAAATGTAGTCACTCCATTTGCCAAAATATTAAAGGCTAGCTATAGTTTGTCATTTAACATTATTGCAATATAACATGTACTCATCTTTCTTGTTTCAGAATTCCCAATTTTGTGAACCAACATGCTTCTATTTGTCCCACGAAATATAGGGCATGCTTAGAAAACAGAATTATGCAACATTTATCTTCAGAATTTTCTTTGAGCAAAGAATTTAACAAAATATATGTGAATGCCAAAATTCATTTATTTGATTTCCTCTTTTTGCTATCTAAAAGAATCTGTCGTGTTCTTCTCCTTATTAACAAGTTACATGATGATGACCCTATAGCCAATACAAATTGTTTACAAACTTTTATCATTCTCTTAGTTAGGATTCCTCGTCGGCATTGGCTAATGGCAATGTAGAAAGAAACTACAAAATTTTGGATTCCGGCAAGGCCTAGCTTGCAGGAGACGTCTGAAGTAGCTTCTCTGCTTGCTCAGGGAAGCAGGTTATAAACAGAAATGCATCTGCACATTTCATGAGGTTAAAAAAAAAAGGGAAGATAAGAGTTGGAATTTACTTCCAAGAAAATTCTGATGATTGTTGAATTACTTACAGATGAGTACAGTTCCAAGGACAGCCGAAATCTTGCCTTGAATTGTCACCATACCAGCTTTACCAGTATCTTGCAACTCTGTAGTACCTACAGAATCAAATGTACCTGCAAAAACAAGTACTTGATTTTCTCGTCCTTGCAAAAAGGACAAAGTTTGCCTTTACAAAAAGTTAACAATCGATGTTTAACCTGGTTTTACAGTTTGAAGTCCTGCTGTTATACATGCTATATTCTGAAAACCAGCTCAGCAGCAGCAGACCTTGACATAGAAAAGAAGCAGAATTCTGTCAAAGGGTTTCCACATTAAGGCGAAAGTAACAGTAACAGTAACTATATATATATATATATATATATATGAAGTGATATGGGTGTGGAGATAAATTCAGACCATTCATCAGTTGATATCTAAATAATCTACCAGTATATATTCAATGCAGAATAGCCTTTATCACAAACAAGAATTAACAACAATCGAATCTAGAAAATGGTCGGAGGTATACTAATAAATCAGATCGCGCATCTAACATATCTATTATAACAAAGCTAAAGATCTCAACACTACATTTCTGATCTGAAAAAGATATAGATAAATAATAAGTTCCTCTAGATCAACTAGTTCCATGTTATGAGTCTTATATGTTTATAAATCTTATGGAAACCAGACCAGATGCTAAGACAAGACAAAATTGATGAAACAACATTCAGGGTTTTGACACCATAAGAATGACAAGATAATTGATTTAATCAGCTCTGAAAACATCAAACTAAGCAAATAACAAGCTGTTCTGTTGTTTCTTGGCTTAAACCCTAAACTCTATCATGTCTCTTCTGAGTTTAATGAATCTTGTGTTAGAATCTATGTTACTCGGACTCGGGTATGAGTGTCGGACACAGGTATGTGTCCGACACGGGTAAATTCAATTTTTTCAAGATTTTCATGTATTTAGAGGGTCCTTGGAAAATCATATCTCCATACCCATTTCCAGATATGTTTCGGACACGGGTGTCGAACATGGATACTTCAAGAAAAATAAGAGTCGGAGCAACATAGGTTAGAATTTTATGGTCTATTGCCTATCCGATGCTCTGATCACCTACATGAACACATAGTCAAATCAAACCATCCAAAGGGTAGTAAAAACTAACCTTAGCCCCTCCTGACATACAAGTAGCAATTTACTTTCGGGTGAAAACTGACTTTTCACAGATTGTACAAATTCAGGATTGAGTTCTGTAAATGGCAACCCGTAGAATAAACCTGAAAAATTATTGTGCAAAGTCCTCTTTATTATTGTGCCTGCACCTAAAAAAAAAACAAAATCTGTTAATAGCTATTTCAAAAATTCCCTGTTAATAATCTTTAGAGGGGAGACAAACATGAAAAATGAGCTGAATTTAGAAGAAGAAAACGAAGATAGAAGGTTTTACCAGGATCATTGTCTTTGTTTTCAATGAAAAAAGGCACATGATAACATGATTTAATACGAGCTCGATCAACAACTGCATAACCCTCAACTACTATAAGTTTTTTTTTTGCTTCTTCAGCATTTACAAAGTTCACTTCAGCTCTAATGCTTATATTTCTTCTCCGAATTGGTATCCCTGAGATGGCTCTTTCATGGTGAGTCTTAACTCCAACCAAGTTCTCCTAGAATTGCTGAAAAGCACATCTTAATTCATTACTCCCATGTTCGTAGATTTTGATTTCAACTTCTAAACTATATAACTACAAATATTCCAACAAAAAGTTCTGAATTTTGCAAATCAAACAGCATTCTTTGCCTGTTAAAATTTATTTAAAATGTTTTTCTAGTAATAAGTCGAATTATCAATTCATCATCCTTCTAAGATTACAATAATAGGTAATTGGAAATTAGCTAATTGGTTTATCATTACACATGAAAAGACTCAAAACTTCATGTTCTTTCTTTTTGTCCATTTTCTCAGGAATTGAATGGAGGGTTTAAAATAAAATTCAGAAGGAAAAAAAAAAAGATATAGAAGAACACACCGATTCAAAAGCCTATAAAACAGAAGAAAGGAATGTGTGTGTTTTCATGTTTTATAAAGGCATCAATCTTTACTTTTTAACATTGGCAAATGCAAATATAAGTAGTACCTTAAGCACACTTATTAAGGTGATATTTTTGTTAGCAATTTTTTAAGCAATTAGCAATATTTCATTACTACTAAATATAAATTAAATGAGTAAATAACATATTACTTATCTAAAATTCCAGCAGAACAGCATATATATATATATACACGAATGTTCCAGAAAGGAAATAGACAACATTTATAGGTTAATCCGAATACAGAAAAGGATAATCGAGTCAAGGTTTCACCTCTGACCTTAAGACGATTATTGCATGTCTCACAGGTGCTTATAGTATATTGCAATTCATCTCCCAGGCCTCCTCGAGTACGTTGTAGTTGAGAGCACACTCTTAGTAACACGGCGAACCAGAAGAATGTTGGTCTCTCTTACAGAAGACACTTTAAAAACCGAGAGCATTATTAAAAAATAATTTTTTCTGAATATTTTAAAGACTCTGCCCTCGGGTTTATATATAGAAAAACCAGATGACTGTTCGGACAGACACAACATTTGGAAAGGAACCAATTCGGTCAGACAACGAGTCTGTTCGGTTAAAACAGATATAATGTTTGAAAAACAAAACATTTCGGTCTGAAAAGGTACTTCTTAAACAGACAAGTCTCTTGGTTAGAGGAAACTGAATGGGTTCGGTTTGGACCGAATAATTGTGTCGGTTGGACAATAAAAAATTAATTACTGATCAAACCCAAACCTGACCCAGCCCAAGCCCGGCCCGGCTCGGCGGCGCTCATGTGGTCCAGCCCAAGTTGTGTAGGTCCTAACCCACCACAAAACTTGGGTGCCCCTTGGGGCCCAACCCCTCGTAGAAACAAGGCTAATAAATATCACAAGCTTATGCCTTTATTCATCCTCGGTGGGATTCCACATAAATCACTAACGTCAACCAACTATCTTCCTATTCAAGTGGGTACTTAGAGATAAATTTCTCATTCAAATATGATATCAATTGTGTACATAAAATATGCACCGTATATCTACTTACGACAACCAACGTATTAAAATACGTATTTCGTATTTATACACCAATAAAATTTGATATCCAACAATTTTATGAATGCCAGGATTGCTTTGCCAATGCAATGGATATGAATAATTTTTTAAATAGAATCCTTAATAAGTATTATCAGGACAACCTTTAGCAAAATCTCTTTACATTTTCAGTTTTGAAACTCTCCTTACAAACTCAAAATAAAAGATAGCAACATTCAAAAGCCTAATAATTCTTTCTTCCCACTATCCTGATTCTCTCAACAACCAAAAATCAAACCCAGAAAATTAATTTTCGAGATTAAGCATTAAAATTTAAAACTTTCTACTCATCTTCTTTAATTTGACCAGAAAAGTTTAAAACTTTACAAGATACATGAAACTGTCAGTGTTACCTTGTAGAAGAGAGAGTTAAAAAACAAGCAGTAGCAATTCCAGCCATTGATGAGTTGAAAGAATTCTTTACTTGTTTGTTGCAGCTCTCTCTCTCTCTCTCTCTCTCTCTTCAGAGCACAGTTGAGGATAGCCATGAAATAGGCCCAAGAAATTTGCAAGGGACAATGGGTTACTGACACGTGTCCATGGAAAGATATATGCTATTGTTTCTTGAACCTCGGGGAGGGGACTCTCCTGTCTGATTATACAAATGACTGCATAAAAATTTAACCCGACCAATAAAATTACAGATCTACGAAGAAGAAAAAATACTATGCTTAAGAGTGAAAGTAGATTTTATTTGTTATAGAATTATGAAAATAAATTCGATTTTTTTTTTTTATAGATAAAATATATTAAGAATTCAAATGTGTTTATAAATTTAAGAGGGCATGGAAGAAGAATTTCAAATTTAATATGTAAGAAACAACAAATGTATTAAATGATTATTGATTTTGTTGTAAAAGACTAGGGAGAGTTCTCAAAACCTTAAAATTAGAGAAATAAAACAATTAATTAGATGCATTTAATTTTGTTTAGAGAGAACTTGTTAATGGGTACTTGTTTTAGATTTAGACTATTAACTTACATACCAAATCATCATATATAGTACAATTTTTTCTTCATGTTTTGTCAGATTCGATTGATATTTTTAAAATTTTATTTTTAATTAATTTATTTGAGTTCATTTAAATTAGTATAATTTAAATTTATTATTAAAAATATTTATATTAATATTTTAATTTTTAAAAATATTTAAAATTAAATAAAAATAATTATTTAATAATAAAATATTATCACAAAACCAAGTTTAAAAAATCTTTCAAGACGCGATCAGACCGATCTTAACAGGCTCGTTAATCTATTTAAAGCATATTTTGGTAGGGTCATGCTATATATATATATATATATATATATATATATCATGGAAGTAATCTCTTTTAGACATGAAAATTTACTAAGCAATAGTCAAAGCAATTGGCTAATGCATTGACTATTGAGTATTGACTGATGACTACTAGGAGCAATTGGACAAATGCATTGAACTAATAAGAAGGATTGGAGCTTTAAGAAAGCTATTAGCAGTGTTCTTTTCATTTACTTGCATCATTTCAGGGAGGGAGAAGAAAAAAAGGGAAGGATCGAGCTTCGAAGCATCAAGCATGGGATTCTTATCATCCATCTTTTGTTGCTGCTGTTGTCGTCGTCCTCGTGTATCCGGCGAAGGCGTAGCAGCGGCGGAGTATCAGCCCCTGATGCCTAACTCCATTGAAGCAGACTCCTCAACAGCAATTCTGGTTCCAAACTTCCCTGTTAACCCAAATCTCTCCAGTTTATGATATTTCTTATCTTTCTTTATTTGGTTAAAGGAAACTGATGCTTGAACTTGATGGATTGGATGCTATGCTAGGTTTTGCAATCTTTGTATCACCCAAGGACTATGTGTATTTTGTTGCTGCTGAAGAGAGCTAAATATCATGTCAACTAGTTAGTGGAATTACTTTAATCCACCCTGCATACATTTCTTTCTAGAAATCTTGGAAATAGAATATGTAACTTTGTGTATTTAAGTTCCTGTTATTCTTCGTTGTGGTCGACCTATCTATCTTTCAGTTGTCCATTAAAGTATGTTACCTAGTGAATGTCAAATACGGAGGTCAAAGTATATACCCAATCCCTGTATTGTAGTGACAAATGTATTTTAGTCATTGTAGTATATAAAAAAAGTAATTTAAATCCTGTACATTTGAAATTGAAGCAAATAAGTAAATTTGATAACATCGTTAAAAAAACCGTTTAAGTGTTGATGTGGCATTCTAAAATATGACAAAGCATATGAGATGTAAAAAAAATTTACATGTCATATTTTAAACACTAAGCTATGTGGATTTTTGGACAACCCACCCCCTTGACAACTCGAAAACCCACCTTAACTGAATCCCTCATTTACCCAACTCCTTCCTTTATCCTAAAAGAAAACATTTGAAAACATTTTAACCCCCAAATCGACAAAAACCCTAAAAAAAATTCTTAACCCCATATCAATCCCCAAATCATCTTAACCAAGGTAGTCAATACCGTTCACCAGAACGTATCGTTTTTATTTTGGTACTAGTACGTACCGGTACCGGTGTATTTAGGCATATAGTTTTGAATTTATCGATATTTTTTAAATATTTTTTTACATATCTATATGTATAACCTATTTTCAAGTTTTTCAATAAAATATATATTATATACACATGCAAATATATATCAGTTACATGCATATATATGTTTTTATGCAAATATAAATTTTAAATATTTAATATCTAAAAATTTTAAACATCAAATAAGTAAAATAAATATTAAAATGTTAAAAAAATAAAGTAAATAATTATTAATTATTTCAATAGCCTAATTTAATGAACATATTTTATTTTTAAATGTAATCATGAAAAAAATAAAAATGATCATAACATAAAAAATATTGAAACTGGTTTAAAAAATCAAATAAGTAATTCTTTTATAAATAAAAAAAAAAATCAAAATCTTGTACCAATTGATACGTACCGGTAGGAACTGGTACTGACCGTGACTGACCGATACGGGTCGATATGTACCTGTATTGACCGATATAAGCCTGTATGAGCCGATATCAAAACCGGAACGAAACTAAAAGCTACCTGTACCGATTTAATTAAAATCTGAGACGTACCGCTCGATATCACCGATACAATACCGACCACCATGATCTTAATCCCAAAAAATTCTAAAAATATTGAAGATTTTGGTCTTAAAGGAAAATTGACAGAAATCAAAAACGTAGAATTCAGTTAGGGTTAGTTTTCGGGCTATGAAAGGGGTTTAGGATTGTCCAAAAATTCACATCAGCTTGTAATTAAAAGATGACATGTAATTTTTTTTACATCTCATATGCTTTGTTAGATTTTAGAATACCACATCAGCAGTTAAACCATTTTTTTTTTTTTTTTAACGATGTTATCAAATTTACTTACTTGCTTCAATTTCAAATGTACAAGGTCTAAATTACTCTTTTATATACTACAGGGATTAAAATGCATTTGTCACTACAGTACAGAGACTGGGCATATACTTTGACCCAAATACGGATATATGTCCGACATAAATATACTTAATTTTTTAAAAGTTTTTTCATATATTTAAAAGATCATACCTCATATCCATATCCGAATATATATCAGATACAAGTATCCGACATGGATACTTTAAGAAAAATGAAAAGTACGAAGTAACATGGCATTAAACTAAAGGAATTTTATCGAATTTTATCACTGATACAAACCTTTTCCTTCCCTCCCATGTTCATCTCCTTTCCTGCTAGGGGAAGGGGAAGATAGAGAGCACCATTCGCTGCTACTCGTCTCCATCCTAAATAATAAAAGATACTGCAAAAGCAGTAATTAAGTATCCTGAATTCAATAGGTTCAGAAATAGTCATTTATACCATGATTTTGATATATGACAAATTATTTAAATCAACATTCTCACTCTAAAAGCAAACAGCAAAAGGGAAAGGGAAACTAAGAGTATGATTACATCTTCAAAAACAAAGACATACAGTTCATCAAACAGGATTGATTATCTCGAATTAAGTGGGAAGTGCCTTCTCAACAGTGGCATGCAAGATTTATGAATCAGCAGGTCTTTTCTTGGTGGTGTAAGGGTAATACTCTTTGCCTGTGTCTATTCTTGTTGTCTGACCTCCAGCATCAATCAAGGCAGAAGTGACGGCCAGTGCCGCTCCAGCAGAAATAGCTGTTGGGATGCTCCTCCCTGCGAAATGGACAGCACTTCGATACATTTGTTGAACATTAACAAGTAGACAAAATTGACGAAGTTTAACATGGATCCAGAAACCAAGTTAGAATTCAATAACCCACACAAGACATTGATTAGTCTCCTTTGTTCTCCTTAAAAGCACAACAACTTAGGGAAAGCCCACTGTCCAAAATAATGACTTTACAAAACCCTCTACCACAAAAGACAAAAATTCAGACTCCTTCCCCTGCTCTCCACTCAAGGATTTGATCACAACATATTTCACTCAATTCTTATTGTCAAGTCATTCTAGACTCCAGACAAGGCAAGCAAGCAACTATAGTAATGTATGATTCATGAATTCCGGAAAGAAGAATGTCAAAACCTTAAAATAAAAGGAAACTATAGGAAAAATCAGAAGTATTGACTTTTGATATTCACATGTCACAGAACTCCTACCACTTTATATATAACAACTGAGTAAACATGTTTAAGAAAATCAACAAGATAAACAAAAACAATTCAAAGCAATAATGTAGTATAGGAGTATAACTTTAGCACCATTGTTTAGATGCTGGTAGAGATCCTAAGAAACATCACAAGCTTCAAAATTTTAAAGAGGTAATGCTTTCTAAGAAAGCCATCATCCATATTACAGAAACACAAAAACTAATATGATCTGTATACATGTGATGATTTTTTTACCAGGCCAAATGAGAGGTCTTTTCAGTATCTCACAATGTTTTTGTAAACATTAATGTTTCATACCAGAACATCCAAGCCTATGATACTCGGACTAGGATGTGAGTGTCGGATATGGGTATGTGTCTGACACGGGTATGTTCAATTTTTTTCTAAGCTTTTTCATGTATTTGGAGGATCCTTGGAGGGTCATATCTCCATAACCATGTCCAGATATGCGTCGGACACGGATACTTCAAGTAAAATGAAGAGTCGGAGCAACATAGATCCAAGCTATGTCAGTTTTCATAAAAAGTTGCTCTAAAAATTAATAAAATCAGATAGCAAGTTTGAAAGTGCACTAAACATCCTAGCCGTCTAAATAAATATTTACCTTTGAAACCGAGAATGGAAGCCCCAGCCACAAAACCACCAACAGCACCATTAACAAAGTCTCTCTTCATCCTATAATTCTGCAACAGCTGCTCAACACCAATATAGACTCCGCCAATTGCAGCAAATGTCATTCCATAATTGCCCATCATCTTCAGTGTCCTTACAAGCCCTGGTAGGGCAACACTTCTCTCAACACGAGGCACATCATACCATGTAGCAACAATGGTTCCCCAGATAGTTCCGGCAGCAAACCCGGTAGTTGCACCCTTGATTGTTTTCATTGTTGGAGTGTCATCATCCTCATAATACCTAAGCTCTGAAGGGTCCATAGATACCTTCTTACTGCATAACAACCAATATCACCAAAAAAAAAAAAAAATTAGAAACTGGTTCAGCCCCAATACTTGTATCTAGCATATCTTTTATTGAAAAAGTAAATAACCTAAGTAAAATACATCTAGAGACCAACCAGGCCTTGGGTTTGGGCTACATAAAGGAAGGTAGTTCTCTCCATCCCAGATATCCCATCCTACTTCCTAAGATTGAGAATCTGAGTCTTCTAAGTTTGATTGTCAAATTCTCACCGTTGGGTATCCTTTTGGGGAAACAACAACAAGCATATCATCTAAAGCAAATTATGATAAAAAAAATGGGCCTTCAATTATACTGAAAAAATGCGAACTCAATGCATAAAATCAAAATAATCATAATGTCATCTCTTTATAAGAATATAGCAAAGGCCTTACAACTCAGACAAAACACATCAATATAAAAGGTTTTGATGTTCTCGAATACAGGGAAAAAAAGCAATGAACCACTCATTTTTCAGTTTAATGTAAAAATTTTGAATTCTCAGGAGCAATAAAAACTATTGCCCAGCTGCTAACCAAACAATGCCTATGCAACAAATGAAAACATTTCTATTTTAATTCCCAAAATGAGAATAAAAAAAATGCTAACCTAATTATCGCCTAAATCACAGCGCAACAAAATTAAAATAAAATAAAAAAAAAGAAGAAGAAAAAGAAGATAAGAAAACAAAGGATTTAGGAGTAGATCAAATCGACAAAACAAAAGGATTAGTTTAGATTTATGAAAAGCCAACCCTAGATTATATGCAGCTGATTTAAATATATATTCCAATAGATTAAAAAAAGATAAATTAAAGGAATAAATATCGTTAATTAAGAAAATAAAGAGAGAAAATTACCTTTTTGATGAAATCGGAGAAGACGAAGTGAGAGAGAGTGTGTAAGTTCAGATGAGAAATGTTTCCGAGAAATTCATTTGCTCGTTGATGATGCGCTACTACTACATTGCCAGTATAATTTGTGTATTCTCCATTTTACCCTCATACTTTTTCTTATTTCATTTCCCCTTAGAATATATATTCTTTTTTTATCCTTTTGGCATTTTGGTAGATCTGTTCATAAGTCGGATCGGGTTCGGATCGATCCAAAAAATTATTTCATTATTAAAAAAAAGTTAAAATATTATTTTTATATTAATATTTATATATATTTTTATAATTAAATTTAAATAAAAATTATGTTTTTTAATGAATAATAATTTGAGTCGGATCGAATTACAAAAATCCTTATCCATATCCGACTCAATTCGAGCTGGGCTTGTCGAGTCGAGCAAGTAGTCCGACCCTTAGACAAGTCTACTTTTAGGCAAAAAATTTGTTTATTATTATTAAGATTTTGGTTTGAACCTTTTGCATACAAATACCAATTTGTTGAAAAAAGTTTTTTATAACATCATATGATCAATAAATCAAGTTTTTTTTTTGTTTTTTTTTATGTTTCATATTTCATTTTCTTGAACATTTGAAATAGTATAAATGGTTGATCTTGAAAAATTATGTTAAGAAGATTCAAATTAATAATTAATGATGTTCATAATTATATATTAAAATAATTTCTGAAATCTGTTAAGCACTTTTCAATAGTATTCTTTGTTACTTAATTATTTATTAATAGCTTTTTATTTCTTACAAATACTAAAATAAAAAAAAATAAAAATCATATATTTCATTAAAACAAAAGAATAACTAATGTAAAAGACATTCAATTATAATTCTTCATGAAAACAAAATCATATATTCTATTATAAAAAATGTTTAAATTTTAATGTGTGATTATGAAGATGTCATGCTTTTAAGTCCAAAATTTAACGGTGTAATCGAGTCAAGTCGAGTTTAAGTAACAAGAAGTTTGAGTTCGAACTTAACTTGAAACTCGCGACTCGAGCTTGATTGACTTTTATTTTTAAAGTTCAAGCTTGATTTAGATAAAAATCGAACTACTCGAATTCATTCGATTAAGCTTATTTACCTAGTAAAAGAAGAGCTCGATTCCCATGCTCGACTTCAAACTCGATTATTCGTGCTCGAACTTGAGCTCGAGCTAGAATTATATTTTTTTTCAATATTAATTAAAAGTAATAAAACTAGATTAAGCTCGAGAGCTTTTAAGTTGAAAATTAAAATACTCGAACTTAACTCGCTCGATTACTCGAGCTTGGCTTAACAAGTTATTTTTTTTTTCAAACCAAATTTGAGTAGTGAAAGACTCATATTTTTTACTACATGTAACCTTAGTCCAAAACATATTTCAATTTTAATTTTCAAAAGTAAAAAAATAAATAGTGAAAGACTCATAATTTTTACTACATGGCTTAATCTAAAATTGTTATAGTTACTTTATTTGTTTTGTTAATTTTTTATCTCTAATTTTTTTCTTTATTATAAAAAAATATTTTTAATTATTTCCTAACATTTGTTTTCATGTGAAAACTGCTTTACATTTTCTTTTTATTTTTCGCCAGGATATTTTATGTATTTTAAATAGAGTTTGTTAATTTATTTAAAATTATATTTTTTATTAAATACAATAATTAACATTTAATTTTATAAATTTTAATGCATTAAAAAAATATTACTTAATATAACAATTTAGTACACAAAATCCTTAAAATAAATATTTATTTACTATTTTAGCCTACTTTAGAAAATTTTATTACAAATGTTTTTTCTCAAAAAAAACAAATCTATATTAAACGACTGCGTATTGGCCAAAAAAAACCGACTGCGTAAAAGTTGTAACTCAACTCGTTTCAGTCGTCATTACCAACATCAAGGTACCCCAAAACCAAAAGAACCCGTTTACTCAACTGCCAACTTTCTCTTAAAATCTCAACTTTCCGATTGCATTTTTTCCCGAGAAAACATTTTCTCGAGAAAAGAACAATGCAAACAGCGGAGGACATCCGTAATCTCCCAATCGACATCACATTTTCTCGTCTTGGAGGTAACGCGCTAAATTATCATCTCAGTTAATCCTGAAAAGTATTCAGTTTTTCTTTCTCGAAACTTTGATGAAAACTACACTGGATAATTGATTTAACAAATTTTTCGGTTTTCGTTTACTGAAGAATGGTTGGTAGATCGCAAGAGAATACCGTCGGATTGGAGAAAGAGATTGGCGGCGATACGATCCAAGATATCGAAGGAGTTCTCGGCGTTGCCTAAGGATATTGATCCCTATTTTCAAACCCTTGACCCTGAAGGTCCGTTTTTTCATTAGTTTTATTCTAATTAATTAAATTGACATATTTTCCTAAATGGTTGCATATTGTACTTACAATTTATATTTATTAAAACCTCATTTTTGCAATTAATGTTGTTGTTTTTCTTGATGAGGAGAAAATTGATGGATTCGCCGTTTGGTTGTGAATAAGGAGCGGAAGTTTACAATAGCTTTTGCTCAAATGCCTGAGCTTTTTGTTTGGGTCGTGTTCTGGTGCTTTTAGTGCTTGATTTTTTGCTTTTAGAAGCGAAACTTTAAAATTTGTGATTGGATACAAAATTAAGATTGATTTTGCAACATTGAGAAATAATTATAAGTTTTTTTTTTATATAAATTTTTTGCTTTCTATTTTGGGGGAAGAGGGATTCAAACTCGCTCTTAAGTGGAGGGAATATGTGTACCTACTACTATTGAGCGAAATACTCTGCAAATACTTATATGGTTTAACCTCCTTGGATTGTACTTTATTGGTGCCAGCACACTCTTAATATGTGTTGGAAGTTTGAAGGTGAAGAGAGTAGAGTAAATGGGTGGAAAATTGAGGAGAGTGGAGTAAATCAGTAAACAACTCTTTCCTACCTTTGTTTGGGAGTGAATTTGAGATATGGATATATTGGCAAGTATATAGGCTATTATTAGTATTACCTTTGTGGCTTGATTTAAATTAAGAGGAGGAGGGGGTGTAAAAAGGGATCAAATCATTTATGTGAACTACTCTAATCTCAACCCTCGTGATTGAAGGGAGTTTATCAAGTGGGATTTCAGGGGTTTGGTTACCTCAAGAACTGGCTCATTTCCTTTTGAAAGATAAACTCTCATACAAGGTAAAATAAACCCATTACCCCCATTCACGCTGCTATCTTCCACTCCCCAAACTTTCTGTAAATTGCCACCTATCATAATGCCACTTTATTCTTGTATTCTGAAAATTTCAGTCTTCACCACCAGCCACCAGACTAGAGCTTTTTAAAGGACTTGAAACTGACAAATGAGAACTGTGTAGATGATGGGGGAGTGTACTGGTCATTAGCAAACCAGAAGAGTGATCAGCACATGAAACGGGCAAGACAGCTTCTTATGTGACTCTGTGATGTATATATGTGTAGCGGGAAGTGTGATATTGGCTACAAGCTTTGAGCATAAGTTGATAAGTGATTTTTTTTTTTTAATAAAGTTACTTTTTTGAGCACATGTTGGCTCTCTATGTTTCTCTCTCTGCTTGAGATAACTATGTAGTGCGTGGGTGTGAAGTCCAGAAATATCAATCGGAGTTTAATTCTTTGTATGTGAATTTTTTCTTCTATTTGTTTTAAGGAGCTTTTCCTGTTCATTAAAGTTCTCAGAATTGGATTCTAAGTGCTGTTCTATTTATTGTTACTCTTTTTCTGGTTATCTGATGACTAGCATACTGCTTTCAGGAATTGGTTACTTAGAGGCCAAAAAGATATATGATATTCTTCTTAAGTTGACTCCAGAAAGCCGGAACATATTTGGCCGGCTATCAGGTGCTGCTGTAAGACAATAACTCCGTCTCTCTCTCTCTCTCTCTCTCTCTCTCTCTCTCTCTCTCTCTCTCTCAGTGCACATGCACTTACTCAAAGACTCAAACACTTGCTTGCACACCAATGGAGTAAACCATTGGATCTTTTTAATAAATACAAAATGCGTATTAATCCTTTGACAGGGATCTTGGGAAGCAATTGTGCATTCTTTTGAGAAAGATCATCTTTACCTTGGTGAGGCTGCTCAAATAATTATTCAAAATGTAAACTATGAAATGTAGGTGTGTGTTTTTTCTTGGTTTTAACCTTCTTTTGAATGAATAACACACACAAGTATTGATTTATTGTTAATTTGATGCACTTTGTTGATAAGTTTCTTAAAATGTAAAGTCCATATCAGAAAAAACAGGTGCAAAAGATTCAGCAACAACTGGCAGAACTTGAGCGGAAGGAAGCTGATATAAAAAGAAGTGCAGCTCTATCAGCTGCTAAATATGCTGAGGCTTGCCAAGAGCTTGGTTTGCAGGTTATGATAGTATTTATATTGAGGGTAGCAACTTGGTCTGATTTATATTTTTTGCAATCAATGCATTAAAGTGGCAATCATTTCACATTACAGGGAAAAAATGTCAGGCTTGAACTCTTAGAGACTGCTAATTCACTTCCAAGCACATTTGGCAGGATTCTAGAAGTCATTGATGGTGGTTCTGTTTCACAGGGGATTGAATATTATTCTAATTTTGTCAGAGATGCTCATACAGAAAAGGATGTAAGACAATAATCGAAATCTGATCATGCTTGTGTTTATTGCTGTTTTTAGCTTGTTTTTTTGGTCTGCGTTGTAAGCTGAATTTTGTAAGTTATATAATGTTGCTGCTCACAAAAATGATTTGCAGAAATCTTCACTTGCTGTCTTGCTCAACTTGAAAGACATTCATGAAAATCCTCCATCTTTGAATGTTTCTGCAGCTTCTGAGACCCTTGATTTAGAAAATACTCAATTAAGCTCTAATGAAATAAACCTTGTGAGCGGAGACATAGATGTCAATGCAGATGCCATTGATTGGGATATCTCTGTTGACAGTGCTCAAATAGATTGGGATATTGGTACTTTGGAAGAAACAGATGATGGCGGCAATGGTTTGGGCCCATATGAGATAGTTAATGCCAGTGAGATCTTGCATAATTCTTCAACAAATGAAGTTGCTGAATCTGATAAAACCCCATTAGATAAAACAGAAGACAACCCACCTGAAATTTCTGTGTCAGATATATCCTGGGACATTAGTGTTGAAACACCACAAATTGATGTGATTGATGATGTCAGCTTACCAAATATACAATGGGAAAATCAGACATATGCTCCAGATTCCTTACCTCTTAACCGAGGAACCAGGGAGGGGAGGAGCCAACTTTTGGAGACAGAATACAGAAATAAGATTCTGGATGATTTGTATGAGGTATATGCTGATTAATCTTATAGGAATATCTGATTGGTTAATATTGCTGTAATATTTCATTATGTTTTTGCTGTTAATATCTCATTCGAAGAAAAGGTTTCATTAATAGCCAACTCTATGTAATTTGTGATTGATGCATAATGACTTTTGGTTTGGCAATACCATTTTATCTTCTGTATGAACAAAATAAGAGAAGTAAAACAGCATTGAAACTTCTCTAGGCATACTTGTCATTATGGTGTAATTATTTCTGTCATTAGATCAAAGCATATTTCTCGTTCAAGGCTTCATGTTTGGTTTAATGTTGTGTTATCAGATGAAAGCATTTTTGAACCAGCGATTGGTGGAGTTGAGGAATGAAGACACCCTGTCCTTGCAAAATCAAGTCCAAGCAGTTGCTTCCTTGGTGCTACAGCAGTATACACCTGATGCCATTGAGACAATGATATCTGATGTTTCATTGGTGATTTCACTGCTGACAAATAGAAAAACACGGGATTTAATCATGATTCTCAACTCTAAAAGGTGCAACTCGATAACTTAATTTGTGTTTATATGTTGACGATGTTCATTTTTTTTTACTCTTTTATTTCCTTAAATTCTCTTTTAAAAGAAATATCGATCCAAACTTCTTATGTTTGGTTATCAGAAATTCAGAAGCAGTATGGCTGGAGGTAATGAGATAACTGAGTGGAATTCCTCTTGCAGAAAATTAACAATTAATCCCTATAAAACAATTGCATTTTCGTAATGTTGCTAGTGACTTTCTGTTCTGAAGAAGTTTTAAATTGCTAATCTTCAATTTCACCATTGGAAAATTGCATGATGTTGTAGTAAATTGTTAGATTATTACTAATTAACCCAAATTCCACTCAATGGTTTGAATTTTGATCAACCCGTAAAATGGTAGCTATGTTTTGTTCGAGCATTGCAAGGAGTATAATCAGATTCAGTACAAAATAGTTTGCAAAACGATAGTACCGGAGATCGGATCGTCCTTTGCCTATTTCTCTCAGATGCATTAGCAGTTTTTTCTGCCCATTAGTTTCTATCTCAAAAGTGTTTTTCTAATTCCTTTTAATTCTGTAAGGATGTAGAATTGGGTTAGTGTTGTTATCTTCAGGTCTTTTTTTTTTTTTTTGGTGTATAACCCAGGGTGTCCCCTCATCCCCATTTTATGGTTGATGGAAGATTAATCCCTGTCGGGCCGGGAGTGTAATGGTAAAGCCCTCCCAATATTGGAGACTCCCAGGATTCGAACCTTGGTTCTCATCTAGGGTGTTGGAGCCACTTTACCACTCCAACCAACCAAATGTTGGTAAAACCACTTTTTTCATACTAGATCCCCGCCCCCCTTAGCCAACCTTTTTTTTTATACGACTATATATTTTAGCATGCTGAGCATAGTTTTCATCTTTAGTGAGTTTTCTATGTTTTTTTTGGGGATTAATGTGATTAGTGACTTTTAATCATATTTAACACTGATTTTGTTGTTTTAAGTTTCAGATTCCTAGACAGACTAGTTATTACATTGGAGGAAAAGAAATATCATGAAGTGAAGTTAAAAGAAGGGTTGAAGGATGTGGCTGCCAAACGTATGGAGCTTCAGAATTCTTTATCTTCTTCATGGCCAAAGCAAGTGAGTTTTCTTTCCATATTGTCACTCTGTTGCGCTGAGAGACTCTCATATTGTCAAGTTGAATTAGTTGGTTCCTGGTGCTATTTAAGATTTTTAGTATGAATAAAATTTGGAACCTTTATACTATATCTCTGGCTAAAACGAAGAAAAAAAAGAACCCTATTTCATCTCTTCATAATGCTGGTTCCTCCCCTAAGCTAAAAAGAATGAACTTCCTCTAAACTCCTATCTCTATGTGATTACATCTGATTGTGGATTTGTTCATATCTAAACTCCTCTATCTGTATGCCATTACATCTGATTGTGGATTTGTTCATATCTGAAAATGAAATGATTTCCATGTGACTTGAATCTTGTATTGAGGGAAAAGCTAAAGTTAACTGTCTAGGAAGCACAATTTCCTTTCTTTTTTTTCTCCTTACTTTCCCTTAACCAAAACTGATGATCTTTAACTGCAGGAAGCTGGTCTTGCAAAAACCAAGGAGCTGAAGAAGCTATGTGAAAGTACCCTTTCATCGGTATTTGATGGAAGACCAGTTAATATAATTGGAGAGATCAATGCCTTGTTGAATAGCGGTGTTAGTGCATGATTGACTTGTAGTCATAATTGGAGAGATCAATGCCTTGTAAATTGATCTCTCATATATATATATATATATATATATATATATATATATATGTTATTTTATTTAAGGTTTGAAGTGACTACTAAGAGGCCAAGAGACTGAGGTTAAGAGGGTTTAGAAAGATTGAATGTGACTTGTAGGTAAGACAGACTTGTAAAACCCAGTTAAGATAAATGAATACTAGTTTAACCATACAGGGTAAATAAAGAATCGTCATTTTTGTGATGCTTTTGAGTATTTTCAAGGTTTTTATTTTCGCTTGGAATTTTGTAATTCCAACAGCACCGAACTACAAATCTGGCTTTGGAAAATTACAAACAGCAGGACATTAAAGAACAGCAGTGGATGATGGAGTAGTTCTTTTCATCTTCTATAACAACAAGAGCTTAGTAGCGAACTTCGATCAAATCATTTCTCACATTAGGAGGGAAAGTACTCACTTGGTAATTCACTATTATCTTACCACATGCACATGCTGCTTTGCACATTGTAACTGCCACCAAAAGTGAGTCTGACTTGTTGAGCTTTTCATTCTCTTGTCTGGCTTTCCAGCCATTTGAATGACAAATTTCGTTTTGAATTCCCCATTTCATGATGAAAAAGTCATTTGCTTTTTCAGTTTGTCATATATATATATATATACACTGACAGTGAAATTTTGTAACTTCACAAGTGAATTAAGAGACTATCACATGCTTCAATTTTTATGTGTCATCTTACTAAATTCACTTATGGAATTTAAAATTTTCACTAATTGTTGGAAGTATTTGGACATAAGTGAACAAATATATCAAGTACGTTTAAGATTCACTTGATATGAATGATGTATGATCATGGGTAAACTAGCAAGGATACGAGATAAATTTACGGAAGCTCATAAGGAGCTCAAAGTCAAAGCTTACTCAACTCAAGTTAGCTAAAGGTAGCTGGACACCAGCTAGCTCAACTCAAGGAGCTGGACACCAGCTCACTCAGTTATATGTAGCTGAAGGGTAGCTAGGTGAGTGACACTCTATGAGCTGAAGTGACACTAGCTAGTGGTAGCTAGGTGGGCTAGATGATGTGACACATAGGTGTGACACATCAGCACCATCATGTCCAAGTGTCACCAATGGGATTGTGACATGTATCATCATTCATTATGTGACTGTCACATGTGATCGAAACATCATGTTGTTTCTGGTTGAGAAGTTCCTTCCTTTAGCGGAATGGTTGTGATTATTTGGAAGAAAATGGTTCTGTTGATCGAGTCATTGTGTTGAAAGGGTTATATCCTTTGACCCTTTTCATGAAGCAACCTTTGAAAGCTATAAAAATGAGAGATTCGGCCAAGACAAAGATGCACCAATAATCAGACAATTGTGTAAGACACAATTGAGAGGCAGATTGCTAAGTGCAATTGCTAGTGAGTGATGGGTTCTTGATTGCTAAGTTATCAAGAAACAAGGCACAAAGCATTTTGGTTTGGACGAGCAAGTCAGATTGTGGAAAGGTTTCTTGTAGTTGCCTTAACAGGTTGATTACAAGAGTGCCCTAGACATTCAGTTGTGTTCATTACTCATATACACAAGTGAGCATTGCATAGGAATACAAGTAAATGATCTGAACTCTTCCTCTATGTTCTCGGATTTCATAAGTCGAAATCCAACACTAATGATATATAAGATAATTTCTCATAATTTTGATAATCTTAAATATAATTTTGACAACCTTTGATATAATTTTGATAACTTTTGATATAATTTTGATAAATTTTTATATAATTTTGGTAGTTTTTTGATAACTTTCGATATAATTTTGATAACGTTTGATATAATTTTTGTAACTTTTGATATAATTTTAATAACTTTTTATATAATTTTGATACCCTTTAATATAATTTTAACAACTTTTGATATAATTTTGATAACTTTTGTAATTTTGTAATCTTTGATATTTGATAATCTTTAATATAATTTTGATAACTTTTGTAATTATTTTGGTAATCTTAGATATAAATTTGGTAACCTTTAAAAATAATTTTAGTAACATTCGAAATAATTTCGGTAACTTTCAATATGATTTTGATAACTTTTTAGATTTTGATAGCCTTTAAGATAATTTTGTCATTTTGATAACATTTGATATAATTTTGATAACCTTTATACAAGTTTGGTAACCTTTGATATAATTTTGATAACCATTGATATAATTTTGATATCCTTTTGGTAATTTTTTATATAATTTTGGTACCTTTGATATAATTTTGATAACATTTGTAATAGTTTTGGTAACTTTAGATATAATTTTGATAATATTTGATATAATTTTGATAACCTTTGTAAAAATTCTGGTAACCTTAAATATAATTTTGGTAACATTTAATATAGTTTCGATAACTTTATATAATTTTAGTAACTTTTGATATAATTTGTGGATAAACCTCGATATAATTGTTGTAACCGTTAATATAGTTTTGATATCTTTTTGGTAATTTTTTATATAATTTTGGTACCTTTGATATAATTTGATAATATTTATAATAGTTTTGGTAACTTTAGATATAATTTTGGTAACATTTGATATAATTTTGATAACCTTTGTAATAGTTTTGGTAACTTTAAATATAATTTTGGTAATATTTAATATAATTTCAATAACTTTATATAATTTTAGTAACTTTTAATATAATTTTTGGATAACTTCGATATAATTTTGATAATTTTTGCAATAATTTTGATAACATTTGTAGTAATTTTGACAACTTTTGATATAGTTTTGATAAATTTTGATATAATTTTAGTAATTTTTTATATGATTTTGGTAGCGTTTGATATAATTTTGAAAACCTTTGATATAATTGTAGTAACATTTGATATAATTTTGGTAACATTTTATATAATTTTAGTAAATTTTGATATTTTTTTGTTTAACTTTGATATGATTTTGGTAACTTTTTTTGTAACCTTTGATATAATTTTGATAACAATTGATATAATTTTGGTAGTTTTGATATAAATTTGGCAACTTTTTTGTAACCTTTTATATAATTTTGATAACAATTAATATAATTTTGGTAATTTTGATAACTTTGGAAGTAATTTGGTAACCTTTGATATAATTTTACAATAATTTTAATAATATTTGTAATAGTTTTGGTAACATTTGATATAATTTTATATCAGAATAAAAAAATCATCTAATATATAGATTTACCAAAAAAATAATTAATAGTAAATTATATATGTTAAAATAAATAATATTGACATATTATATCATCCAGGTATAGCATAAACTAGTTTATATACTTTTTTTTTTAATAAAAGCACAAACTCCAAAATTACAAAGAGTGAACGATATATATACTCTTACTAATTTTTAAAATTAACTATTTTATCCTTATATAAAATGAGAAAATTTTGGTCAATTATAAATTGACACATATCAAATGAAATTTCTTTTAATTAAGAAATTTTTGTCTAATCAAAGTCAACTATGAGTCATTCAATTTATCTTTAAATTAAATAAAAATAATTTAAAGATAAATTCATAATTTTGGCCAATCAAATTGCAAGGGTTCATGGGTCATCCAATTAAAGTTCTTTTAGAACTCTTTTGCAAAGAGTTTAAATCTTTTTAGAATTCTATCTCAAATAGCAGGCTAGCACTATAAATAGAGACCTCCCTAAGCTATTCAACACAATTCATAAGTCTGAAGAGAAGAAAAAGATTTTGAAGAATCCAAGTCTCTTCAAAGTCCCAAGAATCAGACTCTAAAAAATATGTGTTCAAAATCAATTCAACAAGAAGAATCGGGCTCTGAAGAATGTGTGTTCAAAATCAAATCAACAAGACCCTTGAAGCCCCTTCGAGCACAATCTAGTTAAAGACAGCTTGAAAATAATTTGGAAAATATTTCCATCAATAAAGTCAAATGGGGAAGATCTGAAAATAGTCTGAAGATCTAAGAATCCTTAAATTGGGACCAAGATAGCCTGGAGATTCAAGAATCTCTAATTTGGGACCAAATTTCTATAATTTCAAGAATCCCTAAATTTGGGATAAAATTTCAATAATTTTCAAGATTCTTTAAATTTTGGATCAAACTGAAGCAAATTTCACTCTCAAAGATTTTTTAAGTAAATCTTATTCAAGATCAAGTCTTTCAAGATCAAATCTTCAAGACCCTTGAAACAAATTTCAAGATCAAGTCATCAAGACTCTTGAAACAAATTTCATTGATTCAAGAACAAGTCAAAATACCCTTGAAGCAAAGTTTCCCTACGAATAAAAGAATTAAAGAATTTTCTTTATCTTTAAGAATTCTTAGAGATTGTAACTTTCAATTTTGATAAATAAAATTATTATTTGACAAATTTCAAAAACAAGTCATTAAGACCCTTGAAACAAATTTCAAGAACAAGTCAAAAAGACTCTTGAAGTAAAGTTTTCCTGCGAAGAAAAGAATTAAACGATTTTTTTTTTTAAGAATTTTCAGAGATTGACTTTCAACTTTTGATAAATAAAATTTTTATTTGACTCTAATTTTTTTTTGTCATATTTTTGACACGAAATTTATGTGTACACCTTAATGTTAAAATTTAATTATTTTGACATATATACCCTTGCTAATGTTTAAAATTAACTATTTTATCCTTAATATTGAAATTTAATTATTTTGACATATATACCTTTCTTAATTTTTAAAATTAACTGTTTTATCCTTAAAACTAAAATTTAATTATTTTATCCTTAATAATGATTTACTATTTTTTTTAAACTATTTTATCATTGATAATGATTTATTAATTTTTTTAATAAAAAGTCTAATTTTCTTATAGATTACTACAAATCATTAATAATTATTTATTGATTTTCTTAATAATTTTATTCTTGATATAAGGGATAAAAGAACTTAAAGAGTTTTATTTGGTTAGGAATCAGATTTTAATTTAAGGAAGAACTCTAAACCGGATTTCACTATGACTCTAAGCTAATTTTCCCTATATAAACATATCCAATCTCAACAATCAAAAGGGGGGCCCGGATAGAAAAACAACAACACAGAAATCATAAAGGGGGCCCAAATCTTTTCCAGTGTTTTCCAGGCATAATCGAGGTGGCATTTAGGTGTGAAGAAGCTGTCTCTTTGTGGGTGTTTGCTGCAATGAAAGATCTTGGAATTGGGTTCTTAATTCGAATATTGAAGAGAACTGTCTTTGCTGCTTTCACCTGCATATTTGCTTACAGGGGATGAAAAAAGAGCAATACGGCAATCATAAAATCGGGGGCTGGTGGGACTGTGGTAAGGAACGCAGAGATATAAATTATTGATCCTGAGGATGATGTGGCACGGTATCAGGATGGGTATAGCGAACTGAGATCTGGTGGTGAAAGGACAGCCGCAAGAGGCTAAAACATTTTTTAATGCCTTTCGTAAGGACCATGAACTGATGCACTTACGTGATCTTCAAAAGTCGAAAGGGGTCTTTCAAAGTCTCATTTAGAGTTGGTGGAATTCGCTTGTTCACTTAGGCAGAGTAAAGTTAACATCAAAGATATGTCAGTATTCCTATCACCTGCCCATATGTAAATTTTTACTTCTTTCTTTCGTTTAGTATCAGTAGCTTTTTAGTTCTTCTATTTGTTTTTATTATTTTATCATTTGTTTGATGATTATATTGGGATATTACATGATTTTTTTATAAATATATTTAGTATAGATTATTATGATATGATTGTTATGAGATGATGATTATGCAATGATTATATATTTTATTATATGATTAGATGTTATTATTATGTGGTAATTATTGTATGATTGTATATTTATTATATGATGATTAGATGGTGATTATTATTATTATATATATATTTATTATATGTTTGGATGATTTTTTTTTATTGAATGATTTATTTATTTATTTTTACTTTATTATTATTATATATGATTTATTTATTTTATATTACTAACATTATTTTATTTCATGTTTCAGGTTTAGGTTATTTTATTTTTTTGATTTATTTATTTATGTATATTCTATTATTATTATTATTATTTATTAACTATTGTTTTAATTATATTTTATTATTATTTATTAATTATTAATTTGATTACTATTAAGAAGATTTTTTTTTAATTAAGTTTTTTTATTAATTGATGATTAATTAGTTTTAAAATAATAAATGAAGATTTTTTTCAATGATGAAATTCAAATAAATTACGAATGGTTAATTTCTGAGAAATTTCTAGGTGAGAAATTTCTCTTAAAAAATCTCCAGAATGAATGGAATGATATTTTAAGAGATTAATTTCAATACCAACAAAAATCAAAAATTTATTTTTTTAAGAATAATTAATTTTCAATATCTTTTTTCTCAAAATTGATTTTTCATAATAAATACTTAATTAAAATTGAAGAATAAATTAAGATTTTTACCGATGATGAAATTCAAGAAAGTTGCGAATGGTTGACTTTTAAGAAATTTCTAGGTGAGAAAATTTTTTCCAGAAAGAATGGAAGAATATTTTAAAAGATGATTTTCGATATTAAAAATCAGAATTTATTTTTCAAAACAAACATTAATAAAATATGGATAATTTTTGGAAGATTAATTTAAAAGAAATAATTTGATTAAATAATTCTAACTTTTTCGACGACGGAGCCTCTTCAATAGAACGAATGGTTTCTTTTGAATACTCTCGAGGTGAGGAAACATTTTTTAGTAATTTCTCCAGAATGAATGGAATGAAAACCTAAAAAATAATCTCCGATATTTCTAACTTTAATAATTAAAACGAAATAGGATAGACAAGACCAGTTAATTAAGACTTTTTAAGTATCACAAGACTAATTAGGTACTATCTCTTAGATAGGCGTCGTGAGGGTGCTAATCCTTCCTCACACGTAACCGTACTCTCGAACCTAGTTCTGACAAGTAGACCAGAACCTATTCTTTTTAAGGTACCTTAGTCAAGCTTAGGATTACTTTAAATGGAATAGATTCGTATAGGTGACTAATCACACCTAGATTAGATGATTAGTGGCGACTCCATTGATTTGCGTCTAGCATGCTGAATTCGTATTTGGCACGTTATGACAGCTACAACAAATCATTAATTAATCCTACTTATTTTAAACCCAATTATTATTTGCATCTTTTCGTTTTAGGCCTAATTCTTATCCTTGTATAGTTCTGACCAATTTTTTTTTTGACAAATATATATTATTGAAGAAGCTGAAAAGAAAATTCAGTCCATATATTTCTTTGGTTGACTGATTATCACTCGGTCAAGAAATGATTTTACAATTTAAAGTTCTTTATGTTGAGACTTGAAATGGTTTTAATCGGTTTGTTTTATTTTGTATAAAAGAGGTCGTAATCTGAAATTAAAAAAATGGATTGCATATATTGGGACTCGAATCATTAGATAATTAATATTATATTATTTGTTTGTTTAAGTTACAATCGTCATTAAAGATTTTGATTCGTGGGTCTTCAATTTGAATTCATTCTTTTTATTTTCAAGTACAAAAATTAAATAAATAATATTACTATATCTTGCTAATTTTTAAAATTAATTATTTTATCCTGAATGCTAAAATTTAATTATTTTATCATTAATAATGATTCATTAATTTTTTTAACTATTTTATCCTTGATAATGATTTATTAATTTTTTCTTAAAAAATCTATTTTCTTTTAAGGCTACTACAAATCATTAATGAAACCTAATTAGTTTAGGCCTAGTTATTATTAATGGGTATATATACTGATCACATACATAAAAAAAGAAGTTGATTTTCAAAGCACACGAAGCTTGAAACTTAGACTTCGTTTTGTGGTTAACATTTATAGTTGAAAGTGTGCAAAAAGTCCCAAACTTCCTCTATAATTGATGCAAAAACTTTTAAGAAACTAATATACATATATGTAATTGTTTTTTTGTGTTGTCGGGTGAAAACAGTTCCTCTTATGCTTTTCCTAATTTAATTTCACTAAAGATGAGTTGATTTAGAAGTTGAATTAGTCTAATTTTAAGCACAAAATTTTTAACGAGTCTTATTATGTTTTACTGCACGTATTGGAGGAGACTATTTGCTATAAATTGTAATACCAATAAAATTACATCTCTAAAATATATAGTTTGCCCATTTTGCTATCTGACTTGCATCCATGAAAATATCAATTTTTTACCAACTCCATAAAAAATGCTAGCTAGAATGATCATCTTATATTAAGGCTTAGATATACATCACGAACTTATAAATTAGCTTAATTAGTGCTTTTCTAAGAGCAATTTTTTGCTCGATTAACACATACTCGAAAAAGTTTCGATTGGGAAATTAGGTAAGGTTTAAATTTAATGTTATTAGAAAAAAATATTATCAATTGTCAATTTCACTATGAAAATTAGATCTTAAGGTAGTGGTTAATTATTACATGAATAGTTTTATCAGAAAGAGTGTGGAATAGCACAATCCTAAATTATTGTTGAGCATTTTTCAAGCTATTCAATAGAGAGAATTCAAAATATAAGGTGACTGTATTTATCATTGCATGATTAATTTAATTATATACTATTCTGTTAACTTCCTTTTATGCATAATCATATGCCAATTGATAAAGGTAGGTGAGTTGATTCTTTTACTTTATTACTTATTAAATCTTAGATTTAAAAAAATATATATTAATTACATAATATATCACCGACGTACAACGCACGTGTAGCTATACCTAGAATACATAAAACAGACGTGAGAGGAAAAGATGAGCAGAGCTTAATGTTGCCATTCTATGCCATTTTACCAGCAATCAAATTTAACACTGGTGAAAAGGAGCTATATATATGATATTGAATCTCGGTTTGACCACCTAAGATTCAATCAACAGAAATGGCAGAGCATCAGATGAACAACTACAACGTCGATCTAAGAATCTAGTACTAGAAAACTGCAATTATTGTGCCAAATAACAAGGATCTGAAGAACCAATGCTAAGTTCAATAAATCTGTCAGTCAAGTCGATGTACCATTAGTGGACAAGCTAGCGGCTGGGGAGCCCCTGAAGCAAGTTTGAGTTGACCGGAAAGATCTCTCCAAGGCTTCAACTTCACTACCATCTGTTGCTGCACTGCTTTTTGTCATCCCCATCTTTTGTAATAGACGTGTCAGACATTCCACGATTTGAGACATCGGTGGTCGGAATTCTTTCTCAGGCTGCATTTTTAAGTTCAGCACCCACAAAGCAACAAACTATTTTCATCATTTTTAGAGACTTAAGATCACTCATTGCACGTTCAAACTTCATAATCACATAAATATTACGGTGTTTTGTTCTTTCACTAGCAACTATAAAATAATTAAAATCAGATTCTAGGTCATTGATATACAACCTACGTAATCACTTTTGTCATCAGTTTCCTCACTGTTAAACTTGAATATAAATGATCTCTCTGCAATACCTGAATGCATAAGGACACAATGTCTGCAAAACCTGAGAGAAACCTGGTAGGAAGAGATCTTTTAATGCCAGGATCAACCATCTGTTCCAAAGACTCACTATCATGAAGACGGAACGAAGCCCAGTCCACCAAAGATTGCTCATCTCGAGGTCTTGAACTGTGTTGAAACAGGAAAAAAAAAAAATGATTCATAAAAGAAATGTCAAAGAGTTGTCTACAAGAGTAAAAAGAAGGATATAGGATACAGCACCTATCAAACGGTCTTCTTCCTGTTAATAACTCCAAAAGCAACACCCCAAAGGCGTATACATCACTCTTTGTGTTATCACTCCCTGGTTGCCCGTGTTCAGGTGCAATGTAGCCAGTGTTCCGGATAGCAATTTCAGAAGCCTGTTTACATCAATGTTAAATGACATTTATAGCCAATGTAAGTTTTTGCAGCTTGTAGAAAATTGTAAGTAGCTTTCCCCAAGGGACTTGAGAAAAATTAAATTGCATACACACATATAATTCTATTTGATAAGCTAAGTACTCTCCAGTTGCATAAAGACAATTTTATCCCAATATTGTTCAGAGGACAGAATAGAGATTAAAATTTTCTGCCAACTGCATGCAGAGATACTCCATTCACACGGATTGATGTTACTATTAGTACCATTTACAAATATAGAATGATTTCTCTTACTTATCAAGTTCCTGTCCCCATGAACCCCATCCATTATTCCTTGAAGTACTTACCTTAATTTTGACAGCGTTGCTCGAGAGTGGTCTTAGAATTGCTAAGCCACAGTCACATATGTGAGGCATTAGTTCTTCATCAAGCAAGATGTTGGCAGCCTTTATGTTGCAATGAGAAACTGGCGGTGAGAATGTAGAGTGCAAATAGCTGAAAACATCATAAGAATAGAAACCATCAAAAAGCAGAAGGGAAAAATCATAGTAGGATTCATACTCCCTCAGCTTCATAGACAAATAAGTAGACCATATCCCTCTCTTCTTGATTGTAAAGTGTGTAAATATTCCCCTATGGCTAAATTTTTATTGTGTAGATAACACTTTTAGATGCACTAAATAATATTAATTCACCTCATAGGGTCCTCAGTGGATATAGCCTATAGGTGTACTAGACATAAAATCTTGCAGCCAGTGAATTTGAAGAAAAGAAGAGCTTGTTACAGCAACCATATGAAATACTTACTCCAAAGCCCGAGCAATACCAAGAGCAATACAAAGACGTAACCCCCAGGACAGTGGCTTGAAGACTTCATTGTGCAAAGCATCGTCAAGAGGCAAATTTCTCACATATTCATATACTACAAGATGCTGTCCATGTTCTACACAGTAGCCAATAAGTCTTACAATATATGGGTGCCTAAGTTGTGATGCCATCAGAATGACATCCATAAATTTCTCTTCTTCATGGAAAGACAAAGATACCATCTTGATGTTTTTTACAGCAAAAACCTGGACAAAAACAAAACTAACAGAATTTAAGTAAAACAATGATAAAACCTTGTATAGAATTTTATTGTCACTTGAACATTATAGAAAACCTTATAGCAAGTTATAGACTTACTTGGCCATCAGGAAACTCAGCTTTGTAAACAGGACCAAGAGATCCCTCTCCAAGAAGGTTCTGTTCACTAAAGCTGTTCGTAGCTAATTGAAGCTCTGCCACAGTATACACGTTTGCGTTCATTGCAAATTTGTGTTTTCTTGTGAAACTTTTTCTTCTAGATGTTTTCTCAGTACTGGTAAGATGAACAGGGTGATTACGCCTTGGGACCAGATTGAGTGGACTGCTGATATTGAAGAATGGTGAGCTCGCTGCTTGTGCAGTAGTAGAAAAGTCTATATGCATGGGAAGAAAGAGAGAAGTTTTAGTTATAACTAAGACAACTGAACCTGATTTCCACACATCTCAAGAATGTCAACAAGTGGAGCTCTCACCTACGTTTGGACTGATTGGAAGAGAATGCAGCGTGCTATTGCTGCTGTCCAAGCTTCTAAGTCTTTTTGCATGAGACCGGTTAATATGGATTGCAAAGAATAATGCTGCAAAGATTGCCACCAGAGCCACACCAACAACCACAGAAGCTATTCCAAGAGGGCTTAGCTTTTTCTTCTTTCCTTCACTTACTTCAGGGGAGGGGTAGTCCACCACAGCACTCTGCTGAGTTGTTGGTGGGCTACTAATATTTTGCTCACGTGGAAAACGGTCCAAAGGGAAATTCCAGGGTGGGTACATGGCCGCTATGTCAAATCTATTACCCCAAAACCTGTTAAGATGTAAAAGAGGAAAATAGTCGTAGTATAATTTGTTAGCTTATGCAAGCTAACACCACTGAGATTGTATCAGTTACCATAAATTTGGAATCGACTGAAACTGCCTCGGAATTCTGCCACTAAAATGATTATCTTCAAGGTTCCTGAGAAATATATGCATGAGTAAATAGTAAAATAAAATATCAAAATTAGCTGCAAACTGCAGGGGAAACCAGTCCTCATAAACCTACAGGTAAGTTAGTGGAAGTTCAGCCAAATATATCACTGATCCAGTGAAGTTGTTATTTTCCAAGAACCTGTATAGAGACCAAAGCAACATATGGAAATTAACATGCCTGTACAATGGCCGAAGCCCGAAAGAAGCTGGGGCATGCAACAAGAAAAATTTAGATTAAGCTGCATATAACTCACAGTCCGGTAAGATTAGTCAGTGATCCAAAAGATTTTGGTAGATCTCCAGTGAACTTGTTGTTTGATAGATCCCTATCATAACAGGTTAACATTTTATATTAGTCATCATTTGAGTTTTAAGTCCATGGAGGTGTGGAAACTAGTAACAAATTGGAATATAAAATAAGACGTTAGACAGGTGCAGCATATTTTAATTCAAGATCACAGTTCTATAAATCGATAAAACATAACTAGTAACAAATTGGAATATAAAATAAGACGTTAGACAGGTGCAGCATATTTTAATTCAAGATCACAGTTCTATAAATCGATAAAACATTGTGATTAACTTCATCTTGGACAATATTCAGTTCAGATATTCGTATGAAAACTAGTTTCACTCAAATGTGAAGTTTCCAACTTTTGATGGAAATCATTAAGGGATGCAAACCAGTTTCTGTCAACAAACCTAACATGAACATGAAGCCTGAAGAATATTCAGAATTTTGTGTTGTTTGCCTTTATCCAAAATTTATTAGATAGAGACTTCCCATTCACTTTCAAAATTCATTGCAAAACAGAAAACAACAGGTGGAAAGGCATACATTGTTTTCAGACTCTGTAAGCTAGTAAACACATCGCCAATTGGTCCAGATAAAAAGTTGTGGCTTAGATTCCTGAAAAGAAAAAAAGAAAAAATTATGAGTACATCAATGAACCAAAAGTAAAGCCAGCAAACTAGGTAGTCATGGTAAAAGCAACTTACAGATGCCTGAGATTTGTCAAGAAAGATAACGAGTGGGGTATATTTTTGATCAAGTTGTTACATGCCAAATTTCTGCATTCATTAAATGATAATGAGAAACAGTGAAAGGGAGGAGAAAAGAATGAAAATTTTGGGGGATAAAGTCTAAATTGAGATGAAATTTCATTGAATAATGAACCAGAACTTATAGAGATCAGGCATCTTACACATGAGTGACATTAGGGGGTAAGCCGTAAGGAATTTCACCTTGAATGTTATTGGAGCTTACATCCCTAACAGAGTAAAACCAGCTCAAAGAGTTTAATGCAGAGTAGAGCTCCCCTTAAATTTTCTGGAAGTATAAAACCCAATACAAAGTAGAAGTTACTCACAAATGCCTCAGGTTATGGAGATTATCAAGTTGGCCTAGATACCCACTAAGATTTAGTTGTGAAACTTTCCTGCAAAAGGGTGGATAACAGTTTATTTAGGCAGTAGGCACAAAACAAAACAAAATTATTAATTATTGATTATCCAAATGGAGTGCATGCTTTATTTAAGCTAAACAGCATTACAGGTGTGCCACGGAAGACCCAGAACATGCTACTCCTCTCCAGAATTCCCCACATGGATCCCCGCCATCAAATTTCCACCCTATTAGCTGGGATGCGTAGTTCAGGGCCTTGAACAGACCGTTTAGAGCTATGACTGAAAAAGGTAAAAGGTAATATACAAGTAAATACAGATTAGCAATGTTAATGGCATAAGATTATCACTAAAACGATAATTAAAGCGAAGCTGCGCGTATTAGTTGACCTGAAATGGCATAATAAAGTTTATGAACAACAATATTTAGGGCGTAGGCGAACAGAACGTTCGACGAACGGTTCGTGAACAGTTCAGTTTTTATTCGTTTATTAAGCTAAATAAACGATTATGAACATAATTTTAATGTTCGTTTATTAAATGAATCGAGTTTAAACAGATGTGTGTTCGGTTCGTTTAAGTTCACAAACAAGCTCGTTTAAGTTCACGAATAAACTCGTTTATGGTTCGTTTAAAACTCGTTTATTAGTTTGTTTAAAGCTCGTTTATTATTCGATAATAATATTATTATTTGTATTTTATTTTATTTACTTATAATATAATTAATATTATTTAATAACTTCAATTTAATAATAAATTAAATTTATATTTTATTATTTTATTATTTTATATTTAATAATAATTTAAAATTGACTTATTTTTTATTTGTTTGTTTGTTTATTGTTCATGAACATATTTTTAATTATTCGCGAACATGTTCAATTATATGCTCATGAACATGTTCATTTAATGTTCACGAATACGAACACACTCAATTTTAAACGAACACGAACACCCTCAATTTTAAACGAACAGAGCTTGGACACAATTTTAAAATCTTTAACGAACACGAACCGAACACAAACAAACTCAAAAACAAATAAACGAACACAAACAGAGACCTGTTCGCTCAAGCTCGGCTCATTTATAGCCCTAACAATATTTATGTTCCATAAAATCAAGTTAATTCGATCACGTCCTTAGCAAAAGAAAGGGGGAAAAGGATTAATCCGATTATAGATAGGGGTGTAAATGAACAAAGCGTTCGACGAACGGTTCATGAACAGTTTGATTTTTGTTCGTTTATGTTTGTTAATCAAGTTAAATAAACGATTATGAACATGATTTTAAGGCTCGTTTAATAAACCGAACACGAACAAGGTTTGTTCAGTTCATTTATGTTCACGAGCAAGCTCGTTTATGGATCGTTTAAAATTTGTTTAATAAAACTCGTTTATTGTTCGATTATAATATAATTATTTATATTTTATTTACTTATTTATACTATAATTAATATTATTTAGTAACTTTAATATAATAATAACTTCAGTTTAATAATTTAATAATAACTTTAATTTAATTATTTTTGTATTTTATTATTTTATATTTAATAATAATTTAAAATTGACTTATTTTTTTTATTTGTTTGTTTATTGTTCATGAACATATTTTTAATTGTTCGCGAACATATTCGATTATATGTTCATGAACATATTCATTTAATGTTCGTGAACATGTTCGATTATATGTTCATGAACAAGCTCATTTAATTTAAATGAACGAACACGAACACACTTAATTTTAAACAAACAGAGCTTGAACATAATTTTAAAATTCTTAACGAACACGAACCGAACACAAACAAATTAAGAAATAAATAAACGAACACGAACAGAAACATATTCGTTCAAGCTCGGTTCATTCTCTATGTATTTGGACAGAGAAAAAACCCAAATCTTTGGATTTTTTTTTTAATCTACCAAGTACCAACACTATTAAGACGATGATGCAGTGCAGCAGGTATGATCCCATAACTAATTTTTTTTCTTGGATTTACCATGATCTTTTAGTGATCGGATAAATTAATTCCCCTAAATAAACATGCCAGAAAATGATCTGCTATTTCGAACCCAATATCTTTCTCTATTCGCCACATTTTCCCGCCACAAATTAGGCCTCAGGAAAAAAAGTTTCCAATACAAAACAGAATCTGGATCCTATTTTGATCTTTCTTTTCCAAAAAGTAATTAACTAAAAAAGCACTTGACAGCGAGAAGATAAATAGTCATATAAACCATACAGAAAATATATAAAAGAAACCATCAAGACAGTTGAGAGAGAAAAAAAAAGAATGGAATAAAATTACCATCAAGTTTATCCGTAGTAGCCTTAGATTCTAAAAACAAAGTCGCCGAGAAAACAATCACAGTGAAATACAAACACGATAGCTCCTTGTACATTTTCGTCGAGAATCTTAGCTTTTCCTGGAATCGTAGAGAAAAAATGAAAACGATATTAGGTAATGATCACGAAGAAAAATCAGATTACGAGAAAGTTTCCGAGATAACTAAACGATACAAAAAGAAAGAAGCTTTAGTGTTCTCAACTCAGACTAAGCTTGTGAGATTTTGGCTTTCGTGGAAAGTAAACCAAGTTTCTTGAATTTTCCTTCGTTTTCTCGGAAACCAAACTGAGTAATACCAGATTTCTTTAATTATAGCATGATTACAGTTTTCAAAGAATCATCAATCGGACAAACTTTATAGGAAAACTGTAAAGAGAAATGTAGAGATTTTAAAGATATATATATATATATTTAAAAAGAGAGAGAAATTGTACTTAAGAAGTGTTTTGACTTGACATTGATCGAAGCAGAGTTCAAGAAACGCGCAGAGAGGAGAAAGCCAGAAAGGTGGCGTGGCGGGGTGTATATAAAGAGAATCCACGTCAGCAGAAGCCGTTAAGGTTGTTTCGGAAAAAGTGCCACGTGCGCAAGTTCGTTTCGAATCCGAAAAATAACCAAAATTTATCCGGCTCGAGTTTGAACCCTTTTAGAGGTTGGAAAAGCCCATACGTTTTGGGCCGAGAAGCCCAGAAACTGTTGTCTTCTCTTCTTCTTCTTCAAAAGTTAATAAAAAACCCTCTTTCTGTTTCTGAAAGGTGGAAATGGCGGAAGAAGAATCAAGCAGAAACCAAGCAAGCAATGGAAAGGGAGAGGAAGAAGAAGAAGATTATATGGGTGACCTGTCTCATTTTCTTCCTCCTGAGCCCTCTAACCCTTCTAAATTCTCTTTCAAAAAGGTTGGTTTTTGAATTTTCTTTTTTTATACCCGTTTTGTTTCTCTTTTAGAATTTGCAAATTAAGTTTCTTCCATCAGTTCATTTTTTTTTTTTCTGCTTGCTATGAGATTGATAGGAGTATGGCATTTCTTTTCTTTTTTGGTCTATTTTTTTTTTATCGTAGCAGGGTTAAGGAAGAACTGGAACCAACCCTACTCTCTTTTTAGTATTGGGAAATTTTTGCTAAATTATGGGTTTGACAGATTAGGGTTTTAGCTTTTTGGAGAAGGGTATTTAGTTTTACTCACATTTATTGCTCTTTGCTAACGTAAAACTAACAAATTACTTCTCTAACAAGAAAATTTAAAACTTCTGAGCAAATTCAGAATGCCAGTCATTTCAATGGAATCGAAATTTGCACCTATTTTCCCCTTTTAGATTTGTCTTTCTTTTTTTTTTTTTTTTGCCTTTTTATCAATAGTGTGAAACTGGGTTTTATTAACAAAATCTTATACATTGTGCATTTGAAGAAATGAAACTTGAAATACCTTTCTCCCATTGCTAAAGTTTGTGGCAACTACTATAGGTTTATCACAATTATCGTAATTCCTTGCAGATTCCTAACACCAATTCTTTGAGTTCCCAACCATCGAAGAAAAAGTCCAAAAAGTTGAACTGGCAAGAACAGCTTAAACTTGAAAGAGAGAAAAAGCAGCTAGAAGAGGACGAGCAAACGCTAGCAAAAATAGATGCTCCAATTCCACAATCTAACATTGGCTTCAAGTTGTTAAAGCAAATGGGTTACACCCCAGGCTCAGCACTTGGAAAGGATGGCTCAGGCCGAGCTGAGCCGGTGGGGCTTGACATTCGGAGGTCACGAGCTGGGATTGGACGGGAGGACCCACTTAAGGAGAAGATAAAAAGAGAGGAGTTTGAGTTCGAGAGAAAAAAGAAGAATGAGGAGGCTTTAATGGAAGAATTTGGTTCTTGGCAAAAGTCACAATGGCGGAGTCGGAGAGTTGTGGTAAATTACAAGAAGGCAAAGGCAGCCCTGGATCAACTAGAGAATAAAGAAGTCGTTGTGCCAAAGAAGAATGAAGATGAAGAGGAGGGGGAACAGGATGAAGAGGAAAAGGAAGAAGAAGTAACAGAAGAGGTATGTAGACTTACATATTTATTAGATATAAGTATCCACACATACATATACAGTATATTGTTGTACAAACTTATTTTAGACCTCCTTAGCGTATTTTGTCAATGCCTATGTTATGTACAGTTGTATACTGGTATAGATTTGGCTCATTTCCTAGTGTTGCATTTATCTAGTTTTAGTAGATTTTCCAGTTGCCGTAACCTTACAATTTTCCTGTTGCATCAACATGAATACTTCAAGTGAAGTGAAGAGTTTGAATAACAAAGTTTAAAATGTTCTGATTGAGGAATAATTCGGATTGAGCATCTTATGATGATCTTATGACTGCATAATTATTTGAGTGCTTTCTACTAGTTAACATGCAAACTAAGTTGGCATTTATAGCTATGGCTTTTATGCATGAAACGTTTTTTATTTTAATAGCTAAAATCAAGTCATATTGTTGATGAATTTAAACAGACATGCATGACAGATATACATGTATAATAATGCCTCATAATCATACTCAACCTAAACACAAGTGGCTGACCTACTTTTTGGACCTAAACTACTATAATCTGATATGCAATGGATAGGAATGTGCTTGTGAAAACCATTTATGGGTTCAAGTCACAACTAGTAACTTGAATTTAAGCTTTTGAGGGCCTATGGTTTAGGTCTGAAAAGTAGCTTTGCAAGTGGTATCAGCTTGCAGCATTACAATTAGGATCAGTATATGCCTGCTCAACATGGGCTCACATGCCCATTTTGATCTTGGTCACTATTGCATTTAATTGTGATTATAGTGTGTGACTTCGCCAAGGACATCAAGCATTTGAGTTGTGGGGAATTTGACACCTTATCTCACGTTAGTTAAGAATGCGATTATCAAAAATATAAGTATTCAAATCTATCATTCATATAAGTTTCAACATTTTAGGGCCAGTGTTTTAGGTCCTAAAAGTAGCTGAGCTAGTGGTGCTTGGGCCTATGGTGTTAGAATAAAGTATTGTTAAGGAAAAATGTTAAAGAGAGAGGATGATTGTATGAATAACCCACATGCATGCTCTTGTTAATGAATGATATTGCACCATTTACTTGGCACAAATACTTGGTCCAAGAAAAAGGTATCTTTTGATGGAATGATGTTCAAAATCTTTAATAGCTACAGTCTAATAGATTGTAGTCTTCTTGCACTGTTGTCCTCACCTGAAAGGACAGCGGTTGCTACCATAATTTTAGCTGTGTTCCTATTTGAGATGGTAATTGCTAAGCAACCATGCAAAAGTCAGTTCTTGTCAACTTAGCTTTCTTGGTGGTATTGAAGTTTATATCCATGGGGTGGGTGAGTTCTGACATAAGTTGATGTTTGTGAACTAAAGATCAACAAACGTGGCTAGTCTTGTGACATCAATTCTCATTATAAACCTCAGTTGATAGCCCACTTGGTTGAAGGTATGCTAGCACAAACTTGTTGTGCTAACAATACTTTTAGCATTACCTTATTTTCCTCATATGGTTCTTATGTATCTGAATTTAGCTAAGAGCCTAAGATGTTTTTATTGTGAAATTAGGCTCTTCTTTTTTGTTGTTTAACTGGGAGAGTTAATTTTATTTGCAGGATTTGCAAGATATATTGATTAAATTGAGAGATGAATATCAGTACTGCCCTTTCTGTGGATTTCAAGTAAGTTGGATTCGTTTTAACATTTTTACCACTTTAAAGCTTTGGACTTGGTTGTTTATGTTTGCACTAGAAATTTAAGCTAAACCAAATTCCAAAATCCTGAATTCCTGATTGTTTTATGCTCGAACCGTCCATTTGTTTCAGTATGAATCGGTGGAAGCACTTTTGTCCAACTGCCCTGGAACAAATGAAGATGACCACTAGAGTGGAGTTTGTTGATTTAGACGATCAAAGAAATTTGTATTTGAACTGAATTGTACTTTAGGCATTCCACTCTCACTGTGAGACGTCTGAGCTTGCTGCTGATGGAGTTTGTGGAAAGCAGGTAACTTTCTGCGCTTTGCTAGTTGCTTTTTAAAGTCGATATGAGCCAAAAGCTGGAATACAGATCAGTTAAACAGAGACTACAATGGAGGATAAGTATATATATATATATTGTAACACTATGTAAACAATGTTCATATTCTTTCATGAATAGAGATGAGGGATGGAATTGTTGAAGCCATGAAATCCATGGTTTTTCACCATACCATGAATTGGAAGAATTTTAAGAGCTGTATCACTGTTCAATTAATTAACAGTGAGCTGTTTTCTTTCTTATTATGTAAGGTGAGTTCCAATTTTCAGATTAATGTGAGAGAAATTACTGTCACTGAAAAGCATCCAGTAGCTGCAGCACATGATGTTATAATTTAACCAGAATCGGGCACTAAAATCTTCATGATAATATCTTCCTAATGCACCTAAAACCTAAAAAACTACTTCCTTGATACACTTCGTTCAGTCCGTCGTGTCTGGAAATTTTGAACTTCTGAAGATGAGGTGGTTTGTTGATGAAGGCACGACAAAGCAAGTTACAACCTTAGGGAGACACACATAACAGAAAAAAGTGTCACGCAAAGTGCTCTAAAAATCGGGTAGAAAAGAAAAAAGTGTTTATGCATATATATATATATATATATATATATATATATATATATATATATATATATATATAAACGGATGCGTTGTATATCCTACCAAGACGCATCTTTTGGGGGAAAAAAGTAACGACCTCTCGACAAAAGCACCTTGCTTTGAACATGTATCTTGATCATAATGCATTTGTGTCGAACGCATAACAAAATAAATACCAACACATTGTTTACCACTCTGCCTGAGTGAAACAGGCAGCAGCAATGACAAGTACAGGATATTAGAACCATAAATTCTCATCAATGCCAACTAACTTGCTAAGCTAAAAGGATTATTTTAAGCAAGGCTAACACCTTCCTAGATGGTTGAACTGCTAATTAGTTTAGGCAAAGGGGTTCGAACACCTAGCTATTCAGCATGTTACAACCTTAGGGAGACACACATAACAGGGAAATAGTTTGGGTTTATCCAACTCCCACTTAAAACATAAAATCAGATGCCCCCAAAACACCATAAGTCATACATGACATAAGATTGGGCACGAGAACTGGCCAACATGCACAGGAAAGAGAAATGGCTACAAACTTAGAGCGACCAGTGAAAATGCTGCGTGGAGGTGTCATAGGCTCTGGACTGCTCAAGTTCAATGTATTGCCTCCTGCTTTGCTGAGACAAATCAAGCCAGTCAGAGAATTGACTGTTAACAGGTTCTGAGATTTGACCCAAACCCAGGTGAGGGGCCATCTCCTGAGAGCTGCTACCAGAGTCATTGCCCTTGAAACCCCAAGAGGCATTTGAATAAGGATTCATAACTGCACCATGAGGCGTTGTTGGTTGAGCCACAGAAGACCCTTCGGTATTTATCACGTCACTTACACCAAGACTCGAAGCTCGATTTCTGGAGCCCCATGGTTGATTTGACAGAAGAGAGAGAGCACAGCTTGAGTCACCAACTCCCATGAAGCATTCTCCCGGAGGAATTCCGGTATTGGAGAAACCAGTCCCACCCGGTGAACCTTGCAGGAAAAGGTCAGGCGGAGGATTCTCTGAGTTGTTTTGCCATGGATGTGGAAGTGACCTTCCCGTAGCTGTGTTTTGATTTCCAGGTACGCGCTCCGATGATCTTGCTGTTGGCCACGAATCCCTTCCCGAACGCCTTGGGTAAGCTGTGAAATCCATGATAAAGCTTCCACCTCTACTGCTGCTTTCTGTATCATAAGCATCAAATGCAGACACCATATTTATTACACACATAGTAGAACTGCCAGTCATTCCCTTCTTGGAATTACTAGACAAAGAAAAGTTTCTAAAAATAATTTGTAACCACGATCTAACCAATAATAGATGAAGAGAGCCAGGCATAACGAGAGGATAATAATGATCCTGTTGGTGGTTTCCTGCGTCGCTCATTGTGACCTGCTAGCCGTCTACGGCAACTCCGTTTCCCTTGGTCAAATTCAGGAAGCCGATGAAATCTGGATAGAGACTACAACAGAAGATGTTAATGTTGATACAAAAAGAGATTCCAAATTTAATTGCATAGGAAATCAAACCCGACAAGAACTAGAAATAGAAATAGAGGGACATACAACAAAGCATAACTCTTCTTATGTGACAGGACAACAAGAAAAACATGATTCATATAAGCAGTTACAAGTCTAGCTAGCATGACAAGACATGCCTTTTTCAGCATAAGGGAGCAGAAATTCAAATAGTTCCAAAGTAATTAACTTTAACTGTCAATGGAGGTTATGCACACACTCAAGCCTTGTCTAAGCACAAAGACAAAATCTATAAGAATGAGCATACTTTTGCTTAATTCATGTCTATTATTCCTAGGGCATACTTTTGCTTAATACTTCTTTCTATTGTACAAAAAAAGAAGGAACCCTTGGACCTGGTTCTCTTTCCTGGTGCATAAACCTATGTCACTCAAACTCGGGAATGAGTGTCGAATACGGGTATGTGTTCCACACAGGTATGCTTAATTTTTTTAAAAAAAATCCATATATTTGGAGGATCATACCCCTATACCCTTGTCCGAATATGTGTCGGACACAGGTACTTCAAGAAAAATGAAGAGTCGGATTAACATAGGCATAAACAAGTCTGCAACCAGACAAGAAACTAACATATTGCCATCACCTAAAATAGGAAAATAGGTCCTCGGTACATGCTAAATTCCCAACCTGGAAAGACTACCATGCATACTACAGTTCAGAATCCTCAAACAGAACAAACTAAATTGAGAAAGAACTTGCCAATGTATATCATAATCTGCCAATTTTGTAGTAACTTTTAGAAAAGTGGAGAGTTGCTATCATATTCACCAATATTGTCAGTTGTCACTTCTTTCACCGTCCACAAAGTCAGCCTACCTTGAATGCTAGCGCCATTCGAAATGAACAAAGAAATCATGATACAGTATTTTTTTTAGGAACAACCTGATAGCACCTTGAGAAATTTACATCATAACTATAAGAAAAGAACAGATAAAGTAAATACATCCTTTAAAAAAAAATTCCTAGGAAAGTGAAACAGCTTTTACATGACCTGGATTGCTTTTATCTGAGTGTATTAGTTCAGACATTCAAAAGCATGCTTCAAACTCTATTCAAGACACATTCACTCAAGGTCCATCACTAAAACTACCCCCAGTGACTATCTCAACTAGTAAAGCTCCTATACCTGTCTCATAATTTCTTAAGTTTTAGCATGGAAACAAACAGGCTCTCGCATTCAACAAGGTATGAGCAATGTTTCAATGGAATGTGACCACTAAATGACAGGGAGAACGTCTAAATACCATTAAGTCCCCATGAGCAAAAAATTTAGGACCATTCGGTTTTCTGTTTCTTTTAGCTTTTAAGTGCATGATAATTTCAGCATTAAAAGAAATGTTGTACATAAAATATACTATTTTGCAAACTATGCAGTTTAGAATTACAAACTTTCATAGACATGGAGTCAATTAGTAATTTGTGAAAGTTCCAGAAATGAAGAAAACAGCATTCCGGTTTTCCTTTTTTTTTAAAAAAAAATGAAAATGTAATAGCACCACTAGTGGATACGATTGATCAAAAACCAAAATGCCAAGCGGCCAAATATGTCTGCAAAAAATTCCAGAACATTAGGAAAGCAGCCAAATATGTCCACAGCATAAAACTATGTAACCCAGACTCTTTATTTTCTCTCAAGTACCCGTGCTGAGATCTGTATCCGACACATATTCGAACATGGGTATGAAGGTATGATCTTCCAAATATATAGAAAAACTTAGAAAAAAAATTGAATATACCCATACCAAACACATTCTCATATTCGACACTCACTCCCGAGTCCGGATAACAAAAGCGTAAAATACCACGTGTTGCAAGTAAAGGATCAAGACACCATTTAATTATTTCCAACTTAATTATATAATTATTCATATAGTCAACTGGACTATTCTTTTATTAAACCATATTTCCTTCTACGTGCGATTTTACGAATCGTCAATGGATATATTAATCACACGAATCTCCACCATACAATCATGTTTAATTTCAGTATAATAGACAATCAGCTGATCTCCAAATAAAGTATGATAAAGTGACAGATTTGCCATAACACAGGTAAAAGGGTTTAGAAAAAATGCAACTCAAATAACTTTAAATGTGCCATTCAACAAGACAGGAAAACTAATTTCACTACACAAAGAATTGACATAAATATGTGTCTAAAAAGACACAAGATAAGGAACAAAGATAACTCATAAGTTAACTGCCTAGTGCATGCTTTAGCGTTTTACAAAAATGTTTCCTGCATGTATGAAATATTAAGACGTTGATGCAATCAACAAACGCTTATATCACAATTAGAAGCAACCCTGACAACCAAAACCTCATAGAAAATTTAATCAATGAGGTTTTCTTAAAATCACTGATAACCTATGTTACCCGGACTCTTCATTTTTTCTAAAGTATTCGTATCCAGTATCTGTGTCCAACACATATTCGGACATGGGTATAGAGATATGATCTTCCAAGTATATGAAAAAACTTCTAAAAAATTAAGCATACCGTGTCGGACACATACCCATATCCGACACTCATTTCCAAGTCCGAGTAACATAACTGATAACCCAGCATCGGTTTTACTTCTATACTTATTCAAAGTTGAGGTGCAGTTCAAGTTGTAATACAGTTAGAAAGACTTGAAAATCTATTGACACTCAACTGGTCTTAAAAACTCCAATACTGGTTATCAATGCTATTTGGTTTAAGAAAAGAAGAGGTTGCATACTGGATGCCATGATGAGATTTTTTATACAGAAATGAAAAACAAGTTATCAATCAAATATGAAAAAGCCAATTCTATAAACCATACAATCAAAAGTTTAAAAAAAAATTAAAAACAGAGCAGAGATTGCCATCATCTCAACCTAGATTAAAAGATCAGCTTATGCTGAGGCAAATATAAAAGAAATATTAGTGGAAAGGAAAAGAAATAGTCCCAATCTTTATCACACTAAATCTTGATAGCCAAACCTACTTTTGGGGAAAGGCAACCTAGTATGTGAAATTATAAGCAGTATAGCACACAATGATCCAATAACATTCTTATGTATGTATGCTCCTCAGAACCACAAAAGAGAGGAGGTTCTTTTTGGCCAATAAACAGAGGAGGTTAGGGCTATAAAATTGGAAACAACTGAATAGCTTCCAAAATCTGTCCGTAAACCCCAAAGCATTGAACATTATGGAAAAATCTAATCAACCTACATAAATGTCAAAAACCAAATATAATTAACCAAAAATTACACTCATATAAGTTCCTCCATTACTTTTTAGTCTATTACTTTCCCATACAACTTTAATCACCATTCATGGATTAGTCCTACACATGTGAATGGTATTTATGAGTATATTGAAAAATAATAGGCAGAAAAGTAACGGACAGGAACCCAACCCTATCTCTATAGCTTTCAGGGAGAATACTAGCTTCCATGAAACTAGTGAACTTAAGGAACATGACAAAACTATGTAGGAGAAGAATACAAATAGAAAGCACCAAGAGAATATGGCTGCAATCAGTAGCTAAGCACCAAAGCAAGCAAACACAAACAATGAAGTCCTGAACCTTCACTAGAGTAGACTACATCCTACAAATTAAAACAAAAAGAACCAAGAACATCAAGCCAAAAAAGCATTAAGAAACCACAATCCCGAACCCGGAGCTTTGCCCAATTGGTTCATGCAGCAAACCTTAGCTAAAGAGGTGGCATAGCAGGGCTGCAATCTCTTTCGTATCAAAAAAGAAACCACAACCCCACCCCTCACTTTATAAAAATTTAAAACAAAGAAACAAGATAATTAGAGTACTTAAGTTCGAATTAAAATAAACAGAACTCAATTAAGCCCAGACACCCATTTAACTAACCTAATAAATCCAAAACCACCGTCCTAATCAAGAACAAGTAACCATCTACAACCACAAGAAACAGGCTCATAACTCTGACCACATCCCTTCCCACTAAACAAAGAAATTCAAAAAGACTAATAAATAGCAGAAAGTAACAAACTTTAAAACATACCAACATAGAAAGCCACCAAGACTGATACAAGTAAAGGAAAAGAAAAGAAAATCAAAACTTAACCCAATACAACCACTAGAAACAGAACTTTAACAAACACACACACACACACACACACACAAAAACTATTAATAAGCTCATCAATAAACTATTACAAGGGAAAAAGACCAATCAAAAGTCAAAACAAAGTAAAGCTAAAAAATAGGAACTAAAAAGATGAAAGAAGAGAGCAAAGTTGGAGACATTTGGAGGGCTGACCTGCTACACTGCTGACAAAACCTTTGCTCAAGACCAGCAACAATGACTTTAGGTGACTTAGAGTGCATACCACAAACCTTATGCCTTGAATAGTAAGCCTTAGCATCACTCAGATCCACTTTACACCCTTCTACTTGACACCTTGGAGGCTGAGCACCTTGCACCACCCCACTAACCCTGGCCTTTCTACCCGACCCGGATGAGCTTGAACACCCCGGACCTGACTTGGGTGGAGTCCCCATGGTTACACCAGCTGCTGCATCGTCAAAGTAGATCTTTTTACCAAACTTCAAACCGTTGAGTGACTCAATGGAGGAGTTGGTGGAAGAACCACCTGACTCTGTCAAAGAGCCCGGACCCATTTCCATGAGCTCTGCCTAGTGCCCATTCATGGGGTTTTATTTTTGTGGGTCACGAAAATGAGAGAGAAAATGTGCTCTTTCTTATCTCACTACAAACACACATACACAAATCAGTAGGAAAAAAATAAAACGGAGTTCTTTGTTTATTTTAGTTCTTTTGCTCAAGTTCATAATAAGTTTATATAGTAGAAATTATAAACAAAAACAATAAATAAATTAATAGTTTTAAGGATTAAATTTTAACTTTTGATAATTTTAAATATAAAAAGTAAAGAGGAAAATAAAAGAGAAAGATTGAAGGTGTTAGACACCTGACACTGAAACTGGCCCATGCCACTGAGCCTCACCTCAGGGACTTTATCTGTCACCTAAACTAAAATACTAATTAAAAAAATGAAAGAAAGCTCAAAAGAAACGAAACTTTGACAGTCTTTACTCTTTTAGAAGGAGAAAGAGATAGGGATGTTTATTCGGTTAATTCGATTAATAATCGAATTGAATTATTCATAATCGAATTAATTGAAATTATTTTTTTATTAACCGTTAACCGAACCGAATAGTTAGTTCGGTTAATTAACCGAACCGAAATTATTTCGGTTAATTCGGTCGGTTTCCGAATTAACCGAAATAAATAAGAAATTTATTTTGCTAACCTATTTTTTTACATGATTTTGTATCCAAATTATCCATCCAAGTTCAACCAATAAAAAAAAAAATTATTAATTTATTAATATATAAATTAATTTTTAAAAAAAATTATCTAAAAGCATTAAATAATGACTTTTTGAAGAATTTCGGTTAATTCGTGTAATTCGGTTATTTTCGCTTAATCGAACCGAATTAATCAAAAACCGAAATTCTTCAAAACCTTTAACCGTTAACCGAACCGAACTTTATTCGGTTAACCAATTAACCGAACCGAATTAAATTTCGATCGATTAATTCGGTTAAAACCGAATAGTGAGCAGCCCTAAAAAGAGAGCAAATAATGGTAAGTATTTGAGAAAATTATTTATATAAATAAACAAATATTTTTTATTAACCCCAACTTAATTTCAAAGTCTTTGACTTAGGTTCCGTTTAGATCAACTGTAAGATTGAATTCGATGAAATTAAAAATAACAGTATAGATAAAATTAATTATTATAACAATGAAATTAGGTATCGTAACGGTGAGATTAAAATTATTGATGAGATATATGTTTAGATACAAAAGTAACGGTGACTATGAAATAAATTATAGTGAAAAAAATGATCATTAAAAATATCAAATTAAAAAATGTATATATATATATATAATAAAACTTTTAAATTATTTGATATTTATGAAATTAATAAATAATTAACAATTATCACATTATATTTTTTCAAATAATTATTTTATTAATAGATAAATAAAAATTAATAATATATTTTTATATTTATTTTATTATTTATGTATTTATTTATTTTCAATTAGTTTTTATCATTATATAATATATTTATTATTTAATAATAATAAATAAATAAATAAATAAACCATCCGGAGCTTTCAAGCCCTAGATGGTTAAAATGTAAAAAAAATCCTCTAGTGGGAGGATATATTTTTTTTTTAATGAAATTTCAAGTTTCAGTAAAAAAAAACAAGTGCTTTTTTAATGAAGTTTCAAGTTTCAGTAAAAAAACAAGGCACTAGCATCATGCTGGTGTCTTGTTATCCAAATAACAAGTACAACTTGATTGAAGTCAAAAAAAATGTCCTAATTAGACCGCATTGAACCTCCTTTTGTTTTCAAACTGTGCCTTACTTTTAAAATGATGATATTCACAAATCAAACTCCTACAAACCATATTTTGCCATAAATCTACAATAAAAACCAAACTCATCTTCATGTACAACACTTCTCAAGGCATGAGTGAATGGTGGTGTTGAAACAATGTTTTAAGGGTTTCTTTCTTGGATTCCAATGGTATTTTTTAAGATTTTGAAAAGACAAAGAAGAATTAAAATTTTAAACTTTTCTTGGATTTTAATAGTATTTAGAGATTTTGAAGAGAAAAAAAAAAAAAAAAAAAAGAAAAAAGAGTGTATGTAATAATTTCTCTAATTATTTCGTGTAGGAAAAAGTATAATAGATAAACCAAGTGACGAACATTACATATCTAACACAAACATGATTATCTTTTATACAGATTATACGATATGACATGATTAATACATTAAATATAATTAATTTATTTAAGTACGATGCAATTAATTCATTTAAAATAATCAACATGTAACAGATATAATAAGTTATTATTATGTATTTTAATATTAATAATTAAGTAAATACGTTTAAACATACTAGATTTTTTTTTTTGGTGTTTTTAGTTCATAAACATATATTTATCATATAAGTTGTTATTTTATGTATTTTACAAGTTGTTTGTGTTAATAATGAATGACCTTAATTTTTTTTAATTCTTATTTGATTTATATTTTATCTTATAAAAAAATGATTTAATGAATTCATATATTTAACGGATCCGCAAAAATTCGATGGATATTGCTATTTAATTTGGATTTGAATTCGGATAGTAAGCAGATAATAAACAATTTCAGATATCATGTAAATTAATCAGATTCGGATACTTCAAAAATAACAGATACTCGATTCTCTGTCATCCCTAATTTTGAGAAAGAAAAAAAAAATCTTATGGCTTTTGTGAACGAGTACCCTTAAGACACTCTTTAAGATTAATTAATATACTATATGTAGTAATAACATTATATTAAATGCAAAATTTGACAACTTTATTCAGCATTCATTTTCAATGCATTGGGTGAAGATGTTACTATATATAATAGGGTTTTGCTAACGAGTGCTCTTAGGACACTCTTTAAGGTTAGTTAATATACTATTTGTAGTAATAGTATTGTATTAATTGAAAAAATTGATAATTTTATTCACCATTTTCAATGCATTGGATAAAGATATTACGACATATAGTAACATTAAATAATACCCTAATGACACTTGTTAGCAAAATCCTATATAATAACTTTAAAGAATGCACTTATGACAATCGTTAACACAATTATTTGTTTATTAAAAAAGTTTTTGTACTTTTTTATTTTTTAGATTTTTATTGTACTCAATTAAACTCTTAAAATATATATTTTTTGTTTTTTAAAATATTATTTTTTTAATTAAACTCTTAAAGTACTAATTTTATCTAATTAAACCCTTATAGTACTAATTTTTTGTTTAATTTGAACTCCTATTTGTCTAACCGGTTTTAGTGATTTTTATACAAATTAAGGATTTAATTAAACAAAATTAATATTTTAAGAACTTAATTGGATATAATGAAATGATAAAGTGTATTTGAAAATTTTAAGAAAGAATAGGGATTTTTTTCAGTATTTTAACCAAAATTAAGTGGGGTTAGATAAATATCAGAAGTTGGAACTTTTTAAAATTTGATCATGGCATTAATACTTACTTTATTCTATAATTCAGTTCTGGTTGTGGTTTTCAAGAAGGTGGGTTCTTTCTTTGCTGCATTTCTCCACCTGTATTTATATATTTTGCCCATGTGATTGTCATAGAAAAGATTTATTTATAATTAAAAGGAAAAAGAAAGAGGCCACTTTTCTTATTACCTTTTTCCTCCCTAATTTTACCTTATTATTTTAGATGGCTTTTTTATTATAATATAGCCAAAAAAAAAAATTTATCAAATTATCGTTGCTTTTTGATTATTTTTTAAAATACGGATTTTTTTTTTTCAGCTGGGAAATCGCCATCCCCCATGGCGATTTTCCAGCGTGTTTTTTTGCAAATTTGTAAAAAACACCAAGGGAAATCGCCATGGGGGATGGCGATTTCCCTTGGTGTTTTTTACAAATTTGCAAAAAAATACCAAGGGAAATCGCCACCCCCCATGGCGATTTCCCTTGGTAATTTTAGCAAAATTTGCTAAAACCATGAAGGGAAATCGCCATGGGGGTGGCGATTTCCCTTCATGTATATATTTTTTTTTAATTAATAAACAAAAATTATATTAAAACAAAATTTTATTTTAATTTGATAAATTTATTTTTAAAAATTATAAATTAAATTAAAATATTTTTTTTATAATTTAAAAAAATTTAAAAATTCGTAAAATATATTTTAGGTTTTTTTATAATTTAATATTTTGAATTTTTTTTTAAATTTTAAATTTGAAATGAAAAAAAACAAATTAGAAAAAAAAAAAATTGAAAGGGGGCAACGGTCCCCATCCCCCAAATCCCCCCTCCCCCACGTCCCCCCTCCCTCCCACACCCCCCACCCCACTCATTTTATCTATAAATACCCCCTCCTCTCCTTCAAATTTTCATTCCTCTCATTCAAATTTTCATTTTCTTTCAAAAAATTTTCATTTTTCTACCAAAAAAAATTTCTTTCTACAAATTTTTTTTTTCTACAACAATATTTTGAAATGGCTTCACTATTGAGGTTACAAGAAAATCACATCTCGGAGTTTATATTTAACGAGGTAAGTAAATTGTTATATTATTATTGTTTTTAAATAATATAATTATTTTTTATATTATTATTGTTTTTTATATTATTATTGTTTTTATATTATTATTGTTTTGTATATTATTATTGTTTTTATATTATTATATTATTATTGTTTTTTATATTATTATTATTTTGTATATTATTATTGTGTTATATTATATTATTATTGTTTATATTATTATTGTTTTTTATATTATTATTGTTTTATATTATATTATATTATTATTGTTTTATATATTATTATTTTTTATATTATATTATATTATTATTGTTTTATATTATATTATTATTGTTTTTTATATTATTATTGTTTTATATTATATTATATTATATTATTATTGTTTTTTATATTATTATTGTTTTATATTATATTATATTATATTATTATTGTTTTTTATATTATTATTGTTTTATATTATATTATATTATATTATTATTGTTTTTTATATTATTATTGTTTTATATTATATTATTATTGTTTTTTATATTATTATTGTTTTATATTATATTATTATAGTTTTTTATATTATTATTGTTTTATATTATATTATATTATTATTCTTTATATTATATTATATTATATTATTATTGTTTTTTTATATTATATTATTATTGTTTTTTTATACGAAATTATTGTTTTATATTATATTATTATTGTTTATATTATATTATATTATATTATATTATTATTGTTTTATATTATATTATATTATTATTGTTTATATTATATTATATTATATTATATTATATTATATTATTATTTTGTTATTTTATAGTTTTATTTATTACTTTTTAATTGTTATAGTTTTATAATATATTAATTGTTATTATTATAACAGGAAACTCGTCGCGTATTACGTTCGAGGAAATTTACATTGGAGGACCCGCATCCTTATATTATCGACCACTTAAGAAGAGCCGGATTTTATCACGCAAGTCAAATTCGACGACTTGTGATACAACCCGATTTAATCTCTGCGTTGGTCGAACGATGGAGACCCGAGACGCACACTTTTCATTTTCCATGTGGTGAATGCACGGTCAGTCTCGAAGATGTTGCGCTGCAACTTGGACTTCCGATCCATGGCGATGCAGTTACAGGCGGAAGCCTGCTAGATTGGAATGAACTGTGTGAAGATCTATTGGGTGAGGTACCTCCAGAAGACGTTGTATCTGGCTCAACGGTGAGACTGACTTGGTTGAAAACGTTTCAAAATCTGCCATTACATGCAACCGAACAACAAATACAATATGCTGCTAGAGCATATATTTTACGTTTGATTGGAGGATTACTGATGCCTGACAAATCGAGCAGTCGGGTACATTTAATGTATCTTCCATTGCTACGTGATTTAGAGGAAGCAGCAAATTATAGTTGGGGTTCTGCGTGTTTGGCAGTTTTGTATAGAGAACTTTGCCGAGCTACAGTTCCAAAAAACCATGACATAGGTGGATGTCTAGTGCTTCTACAATCATGGGCTTGGTATCGGCTACCATTTCTTGCTCCGCGCGTGGATATTTCGGCTGTATACCCCCTTGCAAGCATGTAATAATCTTTACTATTTTATTAATTTTGTACGAAATTGTATTTTTATAGGTCATTAAGATATTATATGCATTTTAATAGGTGGAGTAGGAGTACGGGTAGAGATTTTACAGAGACTCCGAGCGATCTTGCAAGTATAAGACTACGACTAGATCGACTAGGATATGATAAGGTAAATATTTCGATTGTTACATTGAAGTTTTTTTTTTTATTTAATCCATATGAAACTAATAATTTGTAATAATTATTCGCAGTTTCTGTGGATGCCATATTCCTCGAGTGAAATTATGGCATGCCTCCCATCGAATGCCTACAATAATTTCAATATATGGAAAGCAAACACAGCATTGATATGCTTTTCATATGTAGAGTGGCACCAAACTGACCGGGTGTTGCGACAATTTGGGATGCAACAACCAATTCCTGCAGCCCCGATGAACCTTGATAAGCTTCACAAGGTCGACATGCGTGGTCGTAATGATGAATTCTGGCCTGCGAAGCATGAACATTGGATCCAATGGTGGAACATACGTTTTCAATGAATTCCGACAGGTTACCCGATTGTTGGTAATAATTTCAACCCATCTGCTGATTACATAAGATGGTATAGAAATGAAGGTCGGCCTTTCGTTTGTCCACCGTCGATGCACGAGGATGTTAGGAGTATGCCATTTACCGGACAAACTTCAGCTCCAGTCCCTCCTACACAGGATATGGATGCTCCTAGACCTCGCCGACAACGTGGGCGAAGGCGTCAACCGACCTCATCGGAGTTCACAGCACCGAGGATGTCATTTGATCATCCTGAACCTGAACGGGATCATGGAGTACCATCCAGCCATCGTTATTCCGTAAGTCACCCCGGATATGACGTTGATGAGTGTTACCGACCATCACCGCCAAGAACGAGGTTAGATGACCAGCTCCCCGTCCTAAGTCCAAGTTCAGCATATTTAACATCCATGTATCAGTTTGGAACCCCTTCGTCAGCATTTGATGCTACATCATTTATGGGTGCATCTAGTAGTCAGGTTCCCGTTATGGGTGAACTAGGTGTTGGCTCATCCAGCAGTGGGTTTCAAATTTTTGATACGGATGAAACGACTGATGACATACAACCGGAACCAGTGGCGGTTATAGCAAGAGGTCGTGGTGGACCGCGAATATGTGCCACTGACGAGGTTGAACGACGGGTGCAACCACCACGCACTAGAAGAACTCGACACTGTTGCTCTACACCACGCAATAATTAGAATAATTGTAATGTGTTTTAAATTTCTAATATAAATTTATATGTTTTGCATTTCATGTAATTTGTTCGGAAATTAATTGTTATATTTTATTTTAATTTATATCTTAATGTTGTTATTTAATTTTAATATAATAATCCAAATTACATGATAAGTTGCTTTTCTTTTTTTCATTTTAATTTAATTTTCTTTTTAAATTTTAATAAGAAAAAAAAAATTTAATCAGAAATTAAATTAAAATTTTTTTATCAAATATCCAGTTTTAAACTGTAACAATCTATATTATTATTAAAAACAATGATTAAATTGATGTCACGAGTTAATCGAATACCAACTCAAAAAAACTAATCAAATTAAAAAAATTATTTTACGATAACAACTTAAAAATAACTTTTTTATTTAAAAAAGTGACTCGATAAATTTCTTTAAAAAAAATTTATTTACATTTTACATCATTAAATTATTTTTGATATAAATTAAATTTTCTTTTTTATAATATTACAAAATTAAAAAAAATAAAATTTTTGATATAAAAATTTAATAAAAAATATAATCTTCTTTTTAAATTTTAATAAGAAATATATTTTTATTTTTTATAAAATTGTAATAATAAATTAAATTACATTTTTAATATATATTTTAAAAAAATAAATAACCAAACCTATAAAAAAAATATTTTAATTTAATTTATAATTTTTAAAAATAAATTTATCAAATTAAAATAAAATTTTGTTTTAATATAATTTTTGTTTATTAATTAAAAAAAAATATATACATGAAGGGAAATCGCCACCCCCCATGGCGATTTCCCTTCATGGTTTTAGCAAATTTTGCTAAAATTACCAAGGGAAATCGCCATGGGGGGTGGCGATTTCCCTTGGTATTTTTTTGCAAATTTGCAAAAAAACACGCTGGGAAATCGCCATGGGGGATGGCGATTTCCCAGCTAGAAAAAAAAAAGATCCGTATTTTGGGAAATAATCAAAAAGCAACGGTAATTTGGTAAATTTTTTTTTTGGCTATATTGTAATAAAAAAGCCTATTTTAGATACCAATTAAACGAACTCTAATATATATATTTTTTAATTTAATAAAAATAATATATTAAATATAAAAAATTCTAAAATAATAAGTAAATAATCATTAACTATATATATATATATATAGAAAGATTCTGATTTTTTTAGAATTGAAGATTAGCACCAAAGTTTGAGACAGATTGGAGAGGCAAAAAAAATCTGCTTAATTGATAACTATAGGCAATAGTTAATAATTATTTAATTATTATTTTAAGAATTTTTTTACATTTAATATATTAATTTTACTGAATTAAAAAAATAATATATTAATTATATATATTTTTTTATATATATCACTTTAATCAGTATTAATTATATTTTAATTGTAAATATCAACTCAACCGATATCATTAAGCTCTGATTAATATTTTTCTATATTTTATTCATTTTATTTGAACAACATTTGACATTCCATTGCCTTTTGATTTGAATTTGGAAATTAAATTACAATTTTGCAAAGCAAAATAAGTTTAAGTAAAACTCTTCAATCTTCCCACCTAAACCATTTTATCTTTCAATTTTTACCCATATCTTTACTTTGACCAAGTTTCTAGTGGAATAAACCTCACACAAATACATAAACACAAAAGGTATAAGTGAAAGTAAAAGTGAAAGTGTTATCCATATGACATTAATGTTTTAATTTTCAAATATCTCTATTTATTTTCTTAGATCTTGAATTCTATTTGTGAATATTGATAGGATCTTATTTTTAATAGATAATTAACTATAAATATAAAAAAAATTATTACTATATTGAATCGTGAGAAGGTACATTTATATAAATAAAATAAAAAATTATCTCATTCATAATTAATAAAATTTAAAATTTTTACCAACGAAACCAAAAGGTTTCCACATATTTTAAAATAATAATAAATACTAAATTTATATAAAAATTAATGAGATGAGTTGTAATAATCTAACACTGATAATCTATATAATAAAAAATCTAAATAAATACTATGCATAATAGTATTTATCTCTAAAAAATTTCAGTGCTATATTCTTCTAGTAGTGTGAAAAAGGCTTTTTTTTTTTTGGTTACATCGTAGACTTGTAGTGATAAAACCTTATTGGAATTAGAAAACTTTTTTATTATTATTATAGTAGTTGTTATGTTATATGAATTCTTTAATTATTCGTATTTGATAATTATATTAAACATATATTTAAATATAAATATTATATATGATTTTTTAAATATATAAAATTAAAAATATAAATACATTTCTTTCTAATACATATAAATATTCGAATTTATTTAAATATAGAGTATAAAATAATAATACTAAAAGAATTCATTTGAATGATAATTTTGTCGCTTCAAAGGGGTCAATCAACAATGAGTGCTCCCATCCCATCAACTCACCTTCCAAACTTTTTAGTATTTATTCCAAGCTCCCTTTCACAATTTTATTGGGAATTTGAAGAATAAAATAAAATTGGGGGATTTTTTTGGAATAAAGGATGTGACATTTTTGGGGACTATACTGACCGTCGGCAAATATGACAAATATTAGTTTAATCAAAGATTTGAATGAGTTGGTGATCTGTTTGAAAAAAATCGCTGCAATAGATTTTGTGCAGCATTGGCAACCTGTAAATTCCAATGTTCCTAAAATTTGTTTGTTTGTATGCTTTCCAGTTTGGTTGAAGCTCATCAATCTGCCAATTTTGTACAGTTTTCAATGAGGTTTGGTTTCAGATTTTAGTGAGTTTAGGTTTGATTGGTTTGGTTTAATTTTGTTTATGAATTGGGTTGGATGAAATTAAATTTAGTTGATCTTTTAAAATTTTTGTTTAAGATTTGGTTTGATCTGTTAAGTTTGAATAAGTTTGTTTTATTATTTATAAATAAATATTAAAAAAATTAATTCTATATTAATATTTATATATATTACCAATTTAAATTTAAATAATTTTTTATTAATTAAATAATAATTTGGATCGAATTGACTCTAATTATTAAAATTTTATCTCAAATTTAATTTAATTCGGATTAAGCCTATCAACTGAGACGGATATACGATCTTAATAAGGTTGAATTTGATTACATTTATTTAAATTTTCATTTTGGAAAGTACTTAGTTTCCCAAAGTCTTGTCTTCTTCTTCAGTTGTACTTAAATCTGTTCATGGATTGAGTCACGGTTTGATTTTTTTTTTAAATTTTTATCCAAGTCCGGTTTGGATTATTGTTTTAAAAAATATTTTATATTAATACATATATTTTTATAATTAAAATTAAATAAAAAAATATTTTTTATTAATGAATAATAATTCAAATTGGATCGACCCAAATTGAAAGAAATCTTGTTCAGATCCGATTCAATATGAGTCGGGCCTGTCTTGAACAGGTCTAGTCGTACCACAAACTAACTAGTCTCTGTAGACTTATGGGTTATGTCTGAAAAATCCAGCCATTTTATTGTATTGGCATAATAATAATAATAATGTCTCTATTCATTATCATAAGTTCATAACCTACTTCAAGTAGGCATTTGTGAATAGAATAAAGATGTTAAGGCCCTTGATTACCCTCATTTTGAATGAGTTTGGTATTGTACTTTGATTTTTCACAAATGAACTTAAATTTCATTTTTTTTTATGTTAGGTATTAACTTAATTTTTAAAAGATTAACTGAAATAAAACTCGACTCTTATGAATATCTCTTAGCTTAAAGGTCTCTTAATTGAGTATCGTTGTTGATAATCACAATCAATTTTATTTTTTTCAATTGGAAAAATGAAAATTTCAATCTCTATTCTTTTGAGTAAATAAATCAAGTTCTAATCATTGATTAAAATGCTCAAAATGTATAACCATAGTAGATTTTGATATCAATGAAAATTGTAAGTGTTTTGACACATTTTTCTACATTTATATATATCAAGAAATATAATCATACATGTTCAACTTTCTTTTCTTTTTCTTTTTTCCAACAAAATTGGATTATGAACCAAAAATAAATAATTGAATTGATTCTTTGCTCCCTCATAGGAAGCAAATCTTGAAAGAAAGTTAGTTAGCTGACAGTTGGTTTACTAAGGATAGCATTAGCAGCAGTGATCATATTTCCTCTTTGATTTTCCTTTTCCCCCTTACCATAATTAGTAAGACTATTCAGTATTCACATCACCAACCAAAAGATTGCTTTGTCCGTACAATATTAATGGGACAAGAACAAGTGAACAACCACTACTAAACTAGTTATTTATGTCCCAATTTCAAGCTACTCCATTTAAACCCGATATAAAAATATAATATGAATATAATATATTTAATAAATATAAAATAATATAATAAACACGAGACGATATATTTAAATATTATTAACACGATAAATAAAGATCATATTTTTATTTAAAATTTTGTTATATTTAATAATTTATGTTATATTTATACGATTAATAAAAAAAACACAAATTACACAAATTATCAATTCTAATAAATTTAGTTGTCTTAGCTGGAGAGGGATTTTTTAAATTTTTAGGGAGTTGAATTAAAAAAAAAAAAAGAAACAAAAAATTCTATTAAAAAGCATAAAAAATTACTAACACTTTTTTTGGGGGTCAAAAGGCAATGATTTGGTAATTGGATATTGCACCATGTATTTGTTGGATGTCAGATTTCCAAATTTAATGGATATGGAAAAAGGAATATTTCCATAAAAAAAAAAGTGGAAAAAAGAATATGGATCCAAAGATGAAAGTAGTCTTTTCCTAAAACTTTTACTTCTCATTAATTAATATGGTAAAGTTTACAATGCCATCTTATTTTGTGCGGTCGTTATGCGATTTTCAATGAGAACCAGACGATATGAGGATGCTTGGTATAGCCGTTGGATGGTCTTAGGTGGAAATATTTCCGGACTCCAATGACCGGGAACGGATCTGGATGAAAGATTACCCTTCACTCCTTTTATTTAAGTTTGGATTTATATTTGATGTATTAATAATATATAAATTTATATGAGTTTATATTTGATATATTGACAGAATATATTTATATATTGTTTGTGAATCAGATAATATTATTTTATTAAAATATTTTAAAAATAATACAGATAATTTTTTTTTTAATGAGGTAGCAGTCTCTGATTTACTGACAGTATATCAAATATAAATATAATTTATATACTATCAGTTAATCATATGGTATCACTTTATTAAAAGTCTTTAATAATTTTTTTTTAATGAGGTGACATCATGTGATTCATTGATCGTACATAAATTTATACACTCTTAGTTCATCAAATATAAATCTTTTAAGGTTTATCTCAAACAAATCTTTTGTAGTATCATGTGTGATAATAGAAGTGTTTATGAGTCGGATTAGGTTAGACCAGATCAGGATAATAGAAAATTTGTTTGTCCAAATTTGGTCTAACATGACTCAAAAGTATATATTATTTAAAATATATTAAAAAAATAAAAAAAAATAATTTTATATATTTTTAAAATTAATTTAAGTAAAAATATTTTTATTATTTAAATAATAATCCAGATTGAACCAGACCGAACCGATTCAAATAATAAAAATCAATGTCAAACCTAACAAATTTGAATCGAATTTAACAAACTAAACATACAACTCAATCTGCGGATAGGTCTTCCAGACAGCTTTTAACTCTCCAACTCAATTTTTTTGTTATCCTGGCTAGAAATCTTTGTTGGGCATGGGTCCCTCCTATGTGGAGGAAATACCTTTTTTGCCCTTAGCCCTTTTAATTGAGAATTGGCTTTTGTGTTTAGGCTAGAAGAGAGTCAGAAGCAAAAAAGAAATAAGAAAAAGGGAGAGTGGCGGCAGAGAAGGAGAAAGAGTGAGTTGCACAGTTCTGATCAAGTCGTCGATCGGAGGTTCATCCGTGGTCCGATCTTCTTGATTTTCTGGCAGTGGCTATAGGATACGTAGATGCTGATTGTGTACGGTGAGAATTTCCATCTGAACACTATAAAGTACTGTTTTGTGTCCGAATAGTAGTAACGTTTTTGGGGTGATTTCTCAACTTTCTCTCTTTGATTTTAATATCACTTGTTGATAGCTAAGTTAGAGTTGTGTACTCATTGTGTTAGCTGAATTATTGTGATATTGTAAACGCACTCTCATTATAGTGGAGATTTTGACTGGACTCTTAAGTCCCGTGGTTTTTACCCTTTGATTTAAAGGGGTTTTCCACGTAAAAAATGTGTGTCTCGTGTGATTGGTTGTTTGTGATTATCCTTGGTTGAATTTGTGTTGCTGGAGTATATATATATATATATCTTGTGCAATTTAGTACCATATTTACAGATCCTGTTAATTGGGAGAGAAAGAACTACCGGTTGTGTTTTCCCGATTTTTCGGTAAGTTCAGTTTCTGCCCATCACACTGGTATCAGAGCTTTGATTGTGTTGTTGTGTAATTATGGAGGCTGGCACAAGTAGAATGATTGTTTTGAATGGCACAAATTATCAATTGTGGCAGAATAAAATGAAAGTCCTGTTATTTCTGAAGTCTTTGCATCTTCCTGTCTTTGCTACTCAAAAACCCGAATCTAAAAGTGATGAGGAATGAGAATTTGAGCATCAGCAGGTGTGTGCTTTTATTCGCCAATTTGTTGAGGAAAATGTTTACAATCACATTGATCAAGAGACACATGCACGCACATTGTGGAACAAGCTTGAAAACTTGTATGCTTTAAAGTCTGGCAATAACAAGTTGTTCATGCTTAAAAAGATGATGGAACTGAAGTATAAAGAAGGAACAACTGTGGCTGATCACTTGAATGATTTTCAAGGAGTTATGAATCAGTTAATTGGTATGGGCATCAAATTTGAGGATGAAGTAGTAGGGCTTTGGTTGCTTGCTACTCTACCGGATTCTTGGGAAACATTTCGGGTTTCACTTATTAATTCTGCTCCTAATGGTGTAGTAACTTTGGAACTTGCCAAGAATGGTGTTTTGAATGAAGAAGTGAGAAGAAAGTCTCAGGGTTCTTCATCACAGTCTGAGGTTCTAGTTACGGAAAATAGGGGGAGAAGTAGGAGCAAAAATGAAACGGGTAGAGATAAAAGCCGAAGCAAGTCAAGATCAAGATTTAAAAATGTTGAGTGCCATCATTGTGGCAAGATGGGCCATATCAAGAAATATTGCTACAAGTGGAGGAAAGAGAACAAAGGTGGTAGTGATAAACAAGAGAAGAGGGATCATGGAAAGAATGATCGTGTTACTACTGCTACCTCTGATGATCTGTTGGTTACTTGTGATGAGAATGTGATCAACTTAGCATGCGACGAGACAAGTTGGGTAATAGACACTGGTGCTTCACTTCATGTCACGTCTAGGAAGGAATTCTTCACATCTTATACGTCTGGTAATTTTGGGGTATTGAAGATGGGTAATGATGGCTTGGCACATGTTGTTGGCATGAGAGATGTCTGTTTGGAAACTAACAATGGAACAAAGTTGACGCTGAAAAATGTCAGACATGCACCGGATATCCGTTTGAATTTGATTTCAGCGGGAAAGCTAGATGATGAGGGATTTTGTAACACCTTCAGTGATGGTCAGTGGAAATTGACTAGAGGCTCATTTGTTGTGGCTCGAGGAAAGAAGTGTTCAAATTTATATTTGATGCAGTCTTCAATTTCCAGAGGCATTGTTAATGTGACGGAAAATGATAGTTCAACTGTGCTATGGCATAAACGGCTTAGTCACATGAGTGAAAAGGGGCTTAATTGTCTGGCCAAGAAGAATCAACTTTCTGGGTTGAAGAATGCTACACTGAAGAATTGTGCTCATTGTTTGGCTGAAAAACAAAGAAGAGTTTCATTTAAGAGTCATCCTCCTTCAAGAAAATCAGATTTGCTAGAGTTGGTACATTCCGATGTTTGTGGTCCTTTGAAAGTAAGGTCGTATGGTGGTGCACTTTATTTCGTGACTTTTATTGATGACCATTCAAGAAAACTTTGGGTCTATACTTTGAAAACAAAAGACCAAGTGCTTGATGTGTTCAAACAGTTTCAGGCTTCAGTTGAAAGGCAAACTGGGAAGAAGTTGAAGTGCATCCGTTCTGATAACGGCGGCGAATATAGTGGATCATTTGATGATTATTGTCGTGCACAGGGAATCAGGCATCAAAAGACACCTCCTAAGACACCACAGTTGAATGGTTTAGCCGAAAGAATGAACAGAACATTGATTGAGAGAGTCAGATGTTTGCTTTCAGATGCAAAGTTACCTAGATCTTTTTGGGGTGAAGCTTTGTATACAGTGGCACATGTGATTAATTTATCTCCAAGTGTTCCTTTGCAAGGTGATGTTCCAGACAAAGTTTGGTTTGGTAAGGATATGTCATATGATCACCTGCGTGTGTTCGGTTGCAAGGCTTTTGTACATGTTCCAAAGGATGAGAGGTCAAAGTTAGATGCCAAGACTCGTCAATGTATCTTTGTTGGTTATGGTCAAGATGAATTTGGGTACAGGTTATATGACCCAGTTGAAAAGAAGCTTGTTAGAAGCAGAGATGTTGTTTTCATTGAGGATCAGACCATTGATGACATTGACAAGGCGGAGAAAACCGATCCACAGAATAGTGATGACTTGACCGCCATGGATCCAATTCCTCTAACCCCTCCGCCAAATCCAGTTGAGGATGTCATGCAAGAAGATGTCCATGATGACCAGCAGGGTATGGGTGATTTTGATGCTCCCATGGATAGTGTTGTGAATGATCAACACCAAGGACCTATATCTCCACCAGCAGTTCCACTTCGGAGGTCTACTAGAGATCGACAGCCTTCTGTGAGGTATTCTTCTGATCAGTATGTTCTTTTAACTGATGGGGAAGAACCGGAGTGTTATGAAGAGGCTATGGGGAGTGAATGCAAAGATCAGTGGGTTGATGCTATGAAAGATGAGCTTAAATCTTTACATGACAACCATACGTTTGAGCTGGTGAAATTGCCTAAGGGTAAAAGAGCTTTGAAAAATCGGTGGGTTTACAGGTTGAAGCAAGAAGAGAATTCTTCAACTCCACGATACAAAGCTAGATTGGTCGTCAAGGGTTTCAGTCAGAAAAAGGGGATTGATTTTGAGGAAATATTCTCTCCAGTTGTAAAAATGTCCTCTATCAGATCTATATTGAGTTTGGCATCCTATTATGACTTGGAAGTCGAGCAAATTGATGTGAAAACTGCTTTTCTTCATGGTGATTTAGAAGAAGAGCTTTACATGGAGCAGCCAGAGGGTTTTATTGCACAAGGAAAAGAGGACTATGTGTGCAAATTAAAGAAGAGCTTGTATGGTTTGAAGCAAGCTCCGAGGCAATGGTACAAGAAGTTTGAGTCTGTTATGGGGGAGCATGGCTACAAGAAGACTACTTCTGATCATTGTGTTTTTGTCAAGAAATTCTCTGGTGATGATTTTATTATTTTGTTGCTCTATGTTGATGATATGCTTATTGTTGGTCGTAATGCTTCTAAGATTAATATGTTGAAGCAAGAGTTGAGTAAATCCTTTGCAATGAAGGACTTGGGGCCAGCAAAGCAAATTCTTGGCATAAGGATCACACGTGATAGAAATGCCAAGAAATTGTGGTTATCACAAGAGAAGTACATTGAAAAAGTACTTCAAAGGTTTAGTATGGAAAAAGCTAAAGTGGTGAGCACTCCTCTTGCTACACACTTTAGATTGAGTGTCAAGCAGAGTCCTTCCACAAGAGAAGAGAAGGAAGACATGCAGAAGGTTCCTTATGCTTCAGCCGTGGGTAGTTTGATGTATGCAATGGTATGCACAAGACCTGACTTAGCTCATTCTGTTGGCATCGTCAGTCGGTTTCTTTCTAATCCAGGCAGAGAGCATTGGAATGCAGTGAAGTGGATTATGAGATATCTTCAGGGTACTTCCAACTTGAAACTTTGTTTCGGCAATGAGAAACCTGTTCTAGTTGGTTATACAGATTCTGATATGGCTGGAGACATTGACTCCAGAAAGTCCACTTCGGGTTACTTAATTACTTCTGCAGGGGGAGCTGTGGCTTGGCAATCCAGATTGCAAAAATGTGTTGCATTGTCCACTACTGAGTCAGAGTTCATTGCAGTGACCGAAGCGTGCAAGGAGTTGCTTTGGATGAAGAGATTTATGCAAGAACTGGGCTTTACCCAAGAGAGGTATGTTTTATTTTGTGATAGCCAAAGCGCTATTCATCTTGGTAAGAATTCAACCTTTCATGCTAGGTCTAAACATATCGATGTAAGGTATCATTGGATACGAGATGTTCTCGATGCTAAATTGTTAGAACTTGAGAAAATTCATACTGATGATAATGGTGCTGATATGTTGACTAAAGCCTTACCAAGAGAAAAGTTTGAAATATGTTGTTTGATCGCCGGGATGGCGAACACCTCCACATAGTCGGGAGGGGGAGATTTGTTGGGCATGGGTCCCTCCTATGTGGAGGAAATACCTTTTTTGCCCTTAGCCCTTTTAATTGAGAATTGGATTTTGTGTTTAGGCTAGAAGAGAGTCAGAAGCAAAAAAGAAATAAGAAAAAGGGAGAGTGGCGGCAGAGAAGGAGAAAGAGTGAGTTGCACAGTTCTGATCAAGTCGTCGATCGGAGGTTCATCTGTGGTCCGATCTTCTTGATTTTCTGGCAGTGGCTATAGGATACGTAGATGCTGATTGTGTACGGTGAGAATTTCCATCTGAACACTATAAAGTACTGTTTTGTGTCCGAATAGTAGTCACGTTTTTGGGGTGATTTCTCAACTTTCTCTCTTTGATTTTAATATCACTTGTAGATAGCTAAGTTAGAGTTGTGTACTCATTGTGTTAGCTGAATTATTGTGATATTGTAAACGCACTATCATTATAGTGGAGATTTTGACTGGACTCTTAAGTCCCGTGGTTTTTACTCTTTGATTTAAAGGGGTTTTCCACGTAAAAATTGTGTGTCTCGTGTGATTGGTTGTTTGTGATTATCCTTGGTTGAATTTGTGTTGCTGGAGTATATATATATATATATATATATATATATATATATCTTGTGCAATTTAGTACCATATTTACAGATCCTGTTAATTGGGAGAGAAAGAACTACCGGTTGTGTTTTCCCGATTTTTCGGTAAGTTCGGTTTCTGCCCATCAATCTTACCATAAAAACATTCAGTTTAAGCCTTGCAACTTTAGATGTATCTTTTATGTTTCAGTATCATAAATATTAATACATATTAACAGGGCAGGATGAATATTATTTTACTTTATTATGTAGAAACCGTAGATTTTTTTTTTTTAATTGTAGAAACCATAGATCGCTTTCATAGTTACATATTTATTTACTTACTTTTTAAGTGATTCAACATGCAAATCGTAAAACATGTTTTTAAATTGTTAAATATATCGTTTTATGAAAAATAAAAATAAAAATATTTTACATTATTATAATAAGATTAGTAAGAAACGGTCAATAAACATACAAATTATTAAGAAATTTCGAAATATATAGTTAAAAACATAAAAATATTTATTCATGCAGTTAACAGTTAACATTATCACATGCTGCCAACTGAGTACTAGCTCAGATAATATGCATGTTGTTATCAGATTTTTAGAAGTTACGAATTCGAGAAAGTTTAAATACATAATCTCACGTGGATTAATTAAATAAAGATTGGAGGATTAAGTATAAATTAAAAATCTAACAAAAAAAACCATCATCACATGCTAAATGTAATTAGCACAATTAAACCAAAAAATAAGCTAGTTAAAAAAATAAGTCGATCCACGAACATTTCAAAATATTTGAAGGTATTTGGTAGTTGTAGGAAAATATTATTCTACTTTCAATCAAGAAATAACATGACTCAAACTTATATGAGTCTTTAAAACTACGTAAAGAATGCAATATTAAGAAATTAAATATTGCATAACATTTGATTTCATTCATAATATTGTTTTTTAAAGGTCCAATCAATAAACATTTAAATATTTAAATAAGTGAAAACGTAATTAATCAATAAATCATATATATAAAAGATAATAATTTAACGTGATTATATATTCAATTTTTTTACATTCACAGATGAGATTTTTTTACACTCACAATCAATGCTCTACTCTCACAAACATAACAATTCCAATCCAAACAAATCTACGAGCACACTCGCTCAATTTCTAACAATATTAAATGAACATTTTTTCTAGTCATATGAGATGTCAATTAGATCTGCTCATGGGTTCAGTGATCTAGACCGGCCCGGATCATTGTTCAAATAATAATAATAATTTTTATTTAAATTTAATTATAAAATATAAAAATATTAATATAAAAATAATTTTTAAAATTTTTTAATATTAAAAGAACAATGAATAGGGCCGGCCTGAACCCGTCCAGAGCCAGGCCTAGGTAAGGTGAAAAAAAATTTGGATCGCGATCCGACTCGGCCTATAAACAAGTCTAATCTTAACACATTCAATCATATAAATGCCTCCAAGCAATACTTTTGGCAAATTAAAAAAAAAAAAAAAAAACTCAAAGAATCTTTCACTAATTTTTTAAAAATTTGAGTCAATATTCCTAACAAAGTACACTTAATTAAATATTTACTTTATTACTTGAAAATATTTCAAAGCATGCAAAAGAAGGAAAATCCCTATTACATTCTTTTTAAAAGATTAATTATTGTAGCGTCTATCTTCTCTAACACATTCCTTTTAACATCTTAGGAAACTCCAAACCTATTTTTTTCATGCTAGTTGAAAAATGAGAATAAGAATTGTTAATGATTAAAATAAATAAATTTAAATTAAAAATGCAAAGATACAAAATAAAAGGTTTTTTTTGTAAAAGATTTTTTTTTTATCACCAATAGTTCAAACATTTTATAATTTATGTATACCTCTATTTATAGTTGTAATTTATTAGTTAAGTAATTTAAAAATATTTTAGAATTTGAATAGCATTTCACTTTTAGTTCTAAATTTTAAAATAACAAAAGTTGACTATATATTCAATTGGAATGCTTATTAAAGGCAAGAAATATGAGAAAATTTCATAATTCATACCAATCAAATCCAAATATCTAATTTTAAAACGATAATTAAACGTCAATAATAGTGCAATTTGTTGATAAAATAATGATTAAAATTCAATTTTTGTCAATTTTAAATAAAAATGATAATTAAACAAATATTAATGAACTTGGTCAAACATCTATAATGTTTTTCTTGTTATCTTTTTCTATAAAAAGGCAAAATAGCATGTATTACACTTATGAGTATAAACAATATGGCGTTAAGGACGAGTTGGGCCTAAGCATAGCCCAAGTAAATAGGTCATATGAGCATTTGGGAATTATTATCTAATCCAATTAAGATCCGCCCATTTCGTGTTAAGATCTTTTCATTAGTTTTTTGTCTATTATTTTTTAATACAATTTTAATTATCATTTATAAGTATGATTTTCATAATTCATAGGTGAATCCTATACATATGAATAATGTTGATGAGTGTATTGAAAATTATTGAAAAAAAAAGTAATGGAATAGAGCCAAATCCATTCATTTCACACTTTTTGTTGTATTTGTTTGCTTTAGCTCTGTTACTTTTAAATACAATTATTATCACCCTTTTTGTACGCCAAATTCAATTATGAATTGTTGATTTCATGCATATGAATGATGGTTAAAGGTGTATTATACTAAAATAAAAAAAAAATATATGAAAAGGGAGAAAATGTAACAAGCTTCTTTAGATTTTAGAATGATCATAATTTTGTTCATCTATTTATCAAATGCCAAAAAACTAGAAAATTAGCATAAATATTCTCCAACGTTCTCACATATAAGGTATTGAATTTTATAGCAAGCAAACTATAAAAAAAAAAAAAAAAGAGAATTCTATAACCTAGTCTATGACACTTAAAACTAGATCTCGCAATATTGAACACGACACGAATTCACGACTATGTCAAAATTTATATAAATTATTAATGCGTCAAAATTTATATAAATATAAAACACATTATGACACGATACAAGAATACGACACAAATACACAAATTGTCAGGTCTACTTAAAACTAGTCATAGTTCTTTATAAGAGCTTGATGTGCATAAGTAGTTCAACACACATTCACTTGTCCAGGCTCTTTAAGGGCACAACTCATGATTGAAACTCATTTGTATTTCTATGTTTTAGTTCTTCATTTTTGTTTGACAGTCTTGTTCTTGGGCTTTGCTGACATGCTATTAACGCTTGTATTTTTTGTAAATGGCCATCTTTTGACATGAATTTCGAGGCTCTAACTTATCTTGGATGGGAAGTTAGCATTTCCTGAACTTTCTGCAATTGAGGCTTCAACGTCTTCGAAGCTAAATGATGGATCATGATCAAAGGGTGTGATGTCGAAATCTTGTTTTTTTAGGAGGCTTTCATTTGTTTTTTGTTGCTGATCAATCATCATCTTAAGTTGCTTGCCTTGTTCTTCAATTCGCAACTGTAAATTTCGCTGAATCTGAGCAGGAAACAGAAAATGTCAAGAATGTAAACAAGCTATTTCACTTGGATTCGAGGTGAGTGTTAGATAGAGGTATATATCCGATATGGTAATATTCAATTTTTTTTAAAGGTTTTTTCATATATTTAGAGGATTATATTTTAACCCATGCCCGAATATGTGTCGGACACGGATATTTTAGAGAAAATAAATAATTTGGATAACATAGAAAACAAGTTTAATTTTTTGGTTCAGCAACAGAATGCCACCAAATATTTCTTTGCAAGTGATTTAAATGTTCATTTGAAAATTTTAATCATTAATGTACCTCTAATTGTTCATGAAGACGCCTCTGGACATCTAACTGAAGTTGCAATGCCTCTGTGAGGTGCAAACCACTGCCAGACAGATTGCAAATTGTGATTAAATTGCACTGTAAAACATATAGCAATTAAATAGGAAAACTTGGTGGAAAAGCAAAATAATTTTGATGGTAAATTTCAGGAAAAAAGAGAGGGGTAGATGTAGTTTGGATAGATAGAAATACGAGGGGAATGAAGTAAGAAGCTTACGTTTTGACATTAATCTGAGTTACATCAGTTGTACTAGTTCTTTTCTCAGATTTTCCTGCAACAAGAAAGGGTATTTTATGAGAGGAGACTGTTTGTGGATGAACTTCTAGTAAGCTCATATAAATTATAATCAAACAATGAATAGCGAAAAATTCCTTTTTGAGAAAACAATAAAATGATTTATTCTTGAACACAAGGTTGTCATGTCTTGGCAATTCAGATTCAATGAAATACATACCAACAAATCAAGTCTACATGCATCTATGGGCAGCATGAAACAGATAATTGGAATTATCAGAGTAATATATATATATATATATATATATGATTCTGAAAAGTTTCTTACAATAAAACAGATATAAGCCTAGCACTGTTTATGTTGCAGGGATTGCCTAATACACGTGTTGATCTCAATGTCCTTTCCAAGGGAGAGCCTAAGGCACAAAGGGTCAGGCATAGTTTTGACCTACTTTATCCTCCGTATTTGACACTTGGTCCGACACATATTCGGATATAGGTATGGGGTATGATCCTTCAAATATATGGACAAACTTAGAAAAATTAAGTATATCCGTGACGAACTCATATCCGGATTCGACACTCATCTTCGAGTCCGGATAACATAGGTTTTGATTGTACTCAAAATTAAGAGACTATGCTATTACTCAACAATTCAAACAACTAAAGCAATTGAACTGAAATCTATACTAAATTATTTTTAATTAATAATGTCTTCCCAGTTGGGGATCAGAATAACAAAAAAGTTCCAGGAACAAGGAAGCACAGAAATCATATTTGTTTGTAATTTTTAGTATAGCTGCTTAATCAATTAAAACATTTAAACGGTATGATCTGAATTAAGCTCTTGAATTATACTGCAATCTGGGAGTTTATGTTCTTTATATCCCAATTCTCCAATAAGGCATTGCAGATTCATGCAGCTAAGGACCAGAAGAATAAAATCAGAATGCCTATTCTAAAGGGAGGGCTATCCCTTGTGTTCTAGGAAAGAAGTAGATTTAAAAAAAAGAAAGAAACAGAAAATAGAAAAGCAGTCAATTTGTAATACCTTCAGCAGAGTCTGGCATGAATTTTGCAATACGATATTTCTGTAAGACAGAATCAGAAGGAAACAAATTCAGATATTAGCATTTAACCAGAAGAATATCCCAAACAACATAAAATATGATCAACAGCCAAGCCAAAGTTCTTAAAATTGAATTATTAATACCTGCAAATGGCTTTTCACATGAAAGATGGTCAATCCTTCTGTATCCATCAGTTTCAGAATTGCCTTTGGAGTTGCCTCTGTTAGATGATCAAAGTAATAAATAAACTAAAAAATGATTGCAGAAGGAATTTCTCAAAGATTTGACAAAGTTAAAATCATAACTGTTACTTACTCTCAGAACCTCCAAGACGTTTAATACACTCCACAAACTTGTCATGAAGATCCTGTGTCCACCTTATTCGAGTTTTATTAGCGAGCACTGCCCCGGTTGAAACAGAAAAGCCCCCAGAAGAATAGTTTGAAGACTGCTTCTCTTGCTGAAAGTAGCTTAGCTGTGTAAAAGGACAACTATATGAATTACAATAAGCCTGCAGCAATGAAACAGCTGGCCACAGTCAAGACTCGAGACAAATTCTTCCATTAAGAAGAAAAAGAAAACGAAAATTACTCTTTGATCCTGATTTCCTTGGAAAGGAACCGAAAAGTGACTTCTAGCAGTGGCAGCATTGTTTCCAAACAAGTTACTTCGATCATGTGAAGGAACCTGGCTCCCTTGTAAACCGCTCCAAGGAATTTTATAGGACTTTTCAGAGGATTTCTGGTATTGATTGAAACAAATTTGGGATTTCATTAGTGACTGAAATGTATTTCTCAATTCATGGTTTGGTTCATCTTGAGCAACTGATTCAACCGAAAAGTTCTCCCCTGAAGCATGAAAAGAAGAAGTATCCCCTTGAGGACCGTACTGAGGAAACAACATGCATCTTTCAGTTGCATAAAAGGCAGATGCTGGAGTCTGAAAACCACTCATAATTGTATTGGATGATGATTTAGCAGCTCCAGGATTTTGCTGCTTTGACCCTCCTTCCATGGCAGGTGCCTGATTAATCCAGATTCCCATATTGTTACAAGGCTGTTGAAAACCAAAATGATTAACATATTCAAAATTGCAGTCCCTACTGAACCCACGGCTCTGTTCTACATGTTCTTGGCAATCAATCTTCTCAGTGTTCATTTACAAATGAACTAAATCTAACAATCCTAACAACAGCAGCTAACAGATGCAAAATTCTGAATTTGCCGATCAATTTTCTTGGCAAGCGTCAGAAACTGTATCTAATTTCATTCAATTATATGAATCACTTAAAAGACTAAAAGCCACGCAGAATACGCGCAAAGATCAAAGAAAAAGAGATGCAGATAAGATGGAGAACCAACCATAGCAGTGTTGAATTCAGATGTATGGTAGAAAAATTCTCATTTATATTCCTCAAGACTTGAGGTATAAGATATGAATATAAATTATAAATACAAATATATTATATATATATATATATATGTAAAGTAGTATATGCAAAGTCTTAAATATTCCTAAAATAAATTGGAATGAACATTGATCTATTGACACGACCAAAGCCCACCCCCCCCCAAAAAAAAAAAACCCATTTCCAGATAATAAAAAAAAGTAATTAAATTTTGTCCTTCTTTGGAGAACTAATTGACAATATAAAAATATGTTTCAAACTTTTCAATCACCAAAGGAACAATTTTGAGAAAGAGCCAAGAAAACAGGTCTTAAAAAGATCAAAGGAGACTTCAAACTTTCAAAGGATTATTGGATTTCAACTTAGGCATCTATGGCCTAATAATTCAAAAATAAGATACTGGCATAAATTCAAAATTAGCAGACCTGTAATTATTCCTGCTATGAATATGATGAAATCCTTTTAGCCACCCCAAAATATTATACAAAATAAAAAAGTATATAACCGTTTATTTCTTTTCTCTTCAAAGAGCATTATTGTTCTTCCTTCCCACAACAATTCATATAGCAAAGTGGGGTATCTGAAATTACCAGAAAAAAGTTCTATATTATACTAATATCTAAAAGAACAGTGGATTCGCAACTGTAAGATTCGGAAAAAAAAAATAAACATGTTAAAAATACCATGTGCATATAAGATAAACTGATTTTCGCAAAAGCAAACTTTGGATGATACGAAGGCGATTAATTAAGGCCTAAACATATCAATCAATATTTAATTTCAATAGTTAAAAGAGAGGAATATAGCCGGTTGTATAGGGTTCTTTTGATGGGTGAGGAAACTTATAAATCAGTAAAATGAAATGTCTTGGGAGATGACGAAAAGGAAAACGTTGTATAGTGTTGTGTACTAAATTATAAAGTATAGGATGGCAGCGGGTTATATATATATATATATTTTTTTGTAATATTCGAATTCGAATCCGTTTATTATTCGTATTAGATCTGAATATTATTATACGAATCCGAATTAAATAACATTATCCGTCGGATATCCGAATCCTCTAAATATCTAATTCAGTAAGTAAAAAAAATTAAATATAAATATAAAATCAAATAAAAGTTAATTTTAAATTCAAATAAACGGAACGGATTTGAATATCCAAATCCGAATATGAAAAAATAAGCTGATTTAGATAGCAGATTAGAATATCCGAATCCGTTATCCGCATAAGTAATGCCGATTGGATAATGAATATCCGAGGTTTCATATCCACATCCGCTTCGAATCCGCTGCGGATAGTAATTATAATATCAGAATCCGAATGTTATCCGAATCCGCAAAAAGCAGATTGGATAATTGCAAATATCCGAATACGCACTATCCATTGCCATCCCTAATAAAACATGAATACTTCTGTCAGGAAAGTGTTCAGGTGTCGAACACGTGTTCGACACAGACACGGCTTCTACACGTAGAATACGTGTTGGACACACGAGGACATGTCAAAAAAAATAAAATAAAATCAAACACGATCAAAATACGGTCAATACACGGGTGGATATGCCCAGATACGTGGTGAAGGTTTTTGTTTTTTTGCATTTTTTCCAAATATAGAATCAACAATGAGCAATTTGATTCTAATAAATTTTTTAAGGTTTAAGTTTTTAAATTTAAAAAATTGAAAAGCTATTTGTATGTTAACATGTAATTAAAAAATATCAAATTTATATTTTTATTGTATATTATTATAAAAATATTTTTATTGCTTGTCTTGCCGTACGGTCTGTACCTATGTTCTAAGATTTTAGAAATTCTCATATCATCGTGTCTATATCGTATTGTACCCGTATTACTTGTCCGTGTACTTATACTATATATATGCATATCTCCACTATCTTAGGACATTGTTCTATCTGATCACATGCTATCATGTCTTCCTACAATCATTCTCAACATTTCATGTTCAAGATCCTCCGATTAAAATTCTTGTCCAGGAATGTTTCTGAAAGCAATTAAATAACAAAATTTTCTTATTATGAACTTCTATGCCATGATTATTGCTCAAGGATAAAAATGTGTTGATGACGAGACCTAGTCACAACCGTAAGCAGGATTAAAGTTGGGGTTTTTTTTTTTCTTTCAAAATTTTATGTTCGATTTTGTCTTACTGATTTGTTTGGTTTTTCGTTAGTTTCTATTACTGAATTTAATATATAATTATGTCATACACATTAAGGTGATCTATTGTTTACTCAAAATTATAAATTTTACTCGGTATAAAGAAAAAAAATTTCAAAATTTCAAAATGAAAATTAGAAAAACTTGAGACTTAATCCAGTTGATTCATGTAATCATTTTTAAGAGATAACATCCATCAAATGTGAGATTCGAATTTTAACCTCTACAACTCTTTTTTTTTTTTTTTTTATCCTTGATTGGCAATCGCAACTTCTTTGTATCAATTTTTTTTTTTTTGAAAACTAGAGGCATAATGTCATCTCATAATTTGATGTTGAAATTTTGTTAGATTTGAGATGTTTAATTAGCATTTGAATTTTGGATAATTAGATAATAAAGAAGAGATTTATATTTGATGCACTGTCAGTGTATAAATTTATACACTGACTATGAACCACATGACGTCACGTGTTTAAAAATATAGTTATTTGTATTTATTTTTAAAAAATTTTAAAATTATTTATTAATGAGATATTATCATATGGTTCACTGTCAGTATATAAATTTATACACTGATAGTTCATCAAATACAAACCCATAAAAAAGTTAAATACTATATGTCAAAGAAAAAAAAAAAAGACACACAACTAATCCCCTCATAATCAAGTTTTCAGAAATTAAAATAAAAGTGGTAGACTCCCTTTCACATCTAAACAACGAAAGAAACATAAAAATGAAAACAAGAAAAAAGTAAGGTGGCATTTTCAAGAGTACTTCCTGTTGAGAAAAACTTAGAGTAGATAACTCTAATTTTACCACTCAAAGAAGAAAGTTTAGATTTTAGGAAAACTCACAAATGCTCACACTTCACTCTAGACTACACTCTTTAGAGAAGAACTCCTTAGGAAAACTTAGAACTTTTATTGCTTATTGAAGCTTACTACTTGATGATTTACAAATGCAAGGGAGGGGGGTATTTATACAATACCAAGACAAACACAAGCCACACAAATATAAAATCTAAATAAATTACAACCACCCATTGTTGTTTAATAACAACCACACATTTAAATCACACAACTACAACCACACATTAAACCACACAACTACAACCACACATTAAATCACACAACTACAACCACATATTAAACCACACAATTACAACCACACATTAAACCACACAATTGCAACCACACATTGTTAGGCTTTTATTTTTCCTTGGGCTGGTATTGGACAATTTAACACTCCCCCTCAATACCAGCTCTTCCTCTTTGCACCATGTTGAGTTGACGACGAAACATTTCAAATTTGTTGATACTCAAACCTTTTGTGAATAAATCTGACATTTGATCATCTGTCTTGATCTGCTTCATCTCAATCTCTTCTTGTAGAACCTTTTCTCTGATAAAGTGATAATGCACTTCTATATGTTTGGTTCTTGCGTGAAAGACTGGATTTTCTGCCAAACGAATTGCTGACTGGTTGTCGCAATACAACGGAACTGCATAATCTACTGGTTGATGTAGATCACTCATTAGTTGTATCAGCCACGTACACTCTTGAGCTGCCATTGCTGCTGCTCGATACTCAGCTTCGGTAGTTGACAATGATACCGTTGGTTGTCTCTTACTGCACCAAGAAATTGTTCCAGAACCAAGTTTAAACATATACCCAGTTGTTGATCTCCTGGTGTCATGATCTCCTGCATAGTCAGCATCACAATAACCAACTAACTTACAGTCTTCACCTTTCTTGTACAAAAGACCATAATCTATTGTACTTTTCACATATCTCAGTATTCGTCGAACTGCTTCTAAATGAGGCTTCTTCGGATTTTGCATATACCGACTCATCACACCAACTGTATAAGAAATGTCAGGTCGAGTCAAGGTTAAGTAGATCAGGCTACCTACCAATTGTCGATACATAGTTGCATCTTCCAAGTCTTTGCCTTCAAGTGCACACATCTTGCCATTTGGTTCCATCGGTGTTGAAATTGGCTTGCTCTCGAGCATTCCAAACCTTTTTAGCAAATCTTTAGAATATTTTTGTTGACAGAGAAATATTCCTTCTTGTCTGTGATCAACCTCTAGACCAAGAAAGTGCTTGAGTTGTCCAAGTTCTTTCATTTGGAAACGAACTGATAAATTCTCCTTGGTTTGAAGAATTTCTGCCTCATAATCACCAGTTATGATTAAATCATCCACATATATCAATACGATAGCTAGCTTTCCTCCATTAGCTTTGACAAACAAGCTGGAATCTGCAGGTGTCACTGAATAACCACTATGAGTTAAAAATTCAGCAATCTTACCATACCATGCTCTAGGTGCTTGTTTCAATCCGTAAAGTGCCTTTCGCAGCTTACACACATGCTCAGGATGATTTTGGTTTTGAAAACCCAATGGTTGAATCATGTAGATTTCCCGATCTAGCTCTCCATGAAGGAATGCATTCTTCACATCCATCTGCCACAAGTTCCAGTCTTTGTTGGCTGCAAGGGCAAGTAGGACTCGTACGGTTGTAAGTCTTGCCACCGGACTAAACGTTTCATCATAGTCTAGCTCATACTTCTGAGAGAAACCACGAGCCACCAACCGTGCCTTGTACCTTTCAATCGACCCATCTGGACGATGTTTTATCTTGTAAACCCACTTGCAGGATATGGGTTTCATATCTCTTGGTTTTGGCACTAGATCCCAAGTCTGATTCTGCTCAAGCGCAGTGATCTCTTCTTTCATAGCCATAATCCACTCAGAACTCTGTGATGCTTCTTCAAACGTCTCAGGTTCTGTTGCAATTGGTTTTTCCACTATGGCTGCATTAGCATATTTGGGATTTGGCTTCCGTGTTCTTGTTGTCCTTCGGATTTGTGATTGTGGAGATGGTTCTTCCACTTCACTCGATCTAACATCTGGTTGATACACACCAGTTTGCCAAGGACTCTGGACTAACACTTGCTCGTCATCGTTATCATCACATAGGTCTTCTACTTCATCTGAAGTTGATTGAAGTTGGACAATATACTCTCCCATTTTCTGTTGTAACATGTCTTCAAATTCTTTTGAATCTGACAACACCTCCTTTTCTGAGGACCACCAGGAAGATGCTTCATCGAATACCACATTGCGTGAAGTGTAACATCTTCCACTCGTAGGATCACAACATTTCCATCCTTTCCTTTGGTTGTCGTATCCCACAAAGATACACCTAGTTGCTTTCTTATCAAACTTGCTACGTAAATGATCAGGAACAAATACATAACATACACAACCAAATACTCGAAAGTAGCTGACTGAAGGTTTCATTTTCCACAATTTCTCAAAGGGGGAAACAAACTCTAACCTTGGTTGAGGAAGTTTGTTGATCACATGGGCTGCGGTTCTCATAGCTTCGGCCCAAAATCTTCCGGGTACATTCTTTGCATGCAGCATACTCCGACAAATTTCTGCAAGATGTCGATTCTTTCTCTCTGCTACACCATTCTGTTGTGGTGTATTGACACAAGTATACTGATGACGTATGTTGCATTCTCGTAGGTATTGAGAGAATTCGCCTGAGCTATATTCTCCTCCATTGTCTGTGCGCAAGCAACATATCTTCTTTCCCACTTCTCCTTCAACTATCTCTTTGAACTCTTTAAACTTTGAGAAAGTGTCAGACTTTTCTTTCATAAAGAAAACCCACACATACCTGGAGAAATCATCAATAAACGTCACCATGTACCGCATTCCACTAATTGATGGTTGCTTGACGGGCCCAAATACATCAGAGTGAACTAACTCTAATGGTTCTTTTGCTTTAAACTTTGACTCTTCGTATGGCAATTGGTGTGCTTTACCATATTGGCATCCTGCACAAACTGTATCTGTTCTTATGTCAAGCTGAGGAAGTCCCTTAAGCATCGACTTCTTCATCATCATACTTAGCTTGGAATAACTAACATGACCTAACCGCATGTGCCATAAATCTGCTGTATCGCTCCTTCTTGTCTTGTCTACATATGCTGACTCTGCTGACATCACGTAGACTGACTCCAGACGTCGTCCTTCCATCATCGGCTGTCCTGAGATTTTGAGATCACGATATACCTTCACATCCCTTGGACCAAACAGAATATGGTGACCTGACGATGTTAATTGTGCCACTGAAAGCAAATTTTTCTTCATGCCTTGGACATGGTAAACATCTTGTAGTGGTACCTGATTATGACTATATCGAGGTGCTACTACCGTCTTACCGATGTGAGTAATCGGTAATCTTGAATTATCACCTGTCACAACAATGCGATTTCCCTTGTATTCTGACAGGTTCTGCAACTTCTGTTTATCGCCTGTCATGTGATTTGAGCAACCTGAATCGACAATCCAGTCATTCTCATAGTCAATTCGGTCAGCCGTTGTTACTGTGAGAGCTAACTCTTCCTCTTCCATAGCAAAAAATGCTTCAGCGTCCCAATCATCTTCGCTTTTCTCCTTTGTACTAGAAGTAGCAGCATTGCTCTCAGCGGGCCTTTTGTTAAACCAACAATCTTTTGCCATGTGACCTTTCTTGTCACAGTTGTAACAGTTACCTTCAAATCTTTTATTGTTGCTACGATTCTTTGAAGCTCCCCCTGGACGAGAGCTCCCTTCTTCTTGATGACTTTTTGTCTTGTCACCATACTTTTTAGATCCACCACCGACGTGCTGTTTGAATTTGCCTTTGCTTTTGTTGGTGTAGAGTGCTTCCTCTTCACTTTTCAACGAGACCCCTCCCATTTGCTTGGCCATAGATTCTTGACCAACAAGCAAATTTTCAAACTCTACAAGTGATGGTTGAGTTGGCCATCCTTGTATAGCGGCAACGAAGCTGCGATATTCGGGCCTCAAACCATGGATAATTATTCTTTTTACCCTGGTATCTCCAATAGCGGCTGTAGGATCTAAATCAGAAATTTCACGGCATAACGTTTTTACCTTGTGAAAGTATTGAGCAATCGGTATATCTCGTTGTGCAACTGATAACAATTCATTCTCAAGAAGTTGAAGTCTTGTGTCATTCTTTCTCGAAAAGAGTGTATCTAAAGTATCCCACGCTTCTTTTGGCGTTTCTAGCTTTTGTATGTGTTCCAACATTTCTTCTTCAACTGTGGTCTTAAGGGCAAACATGGCTTTACCCACTTTAATCTTCCATTTGCGCAAGGTTCCTTGAGCATCTTCTTGCTCGGGCTTCGTAACTTCACTACCACCAACGACTTCCCAAAGGTCTTGACCTTGTAGGTAAGACATCATACACGTCTTCCACGTGTTGTAATTTTTGTGATTGAGCTTCTTGATTCCTCCAACTACTTGAAGATCACCCATCGTGTCGGCAAGACTCTAACAATACCGAACAAGCTTGATTTTGAGACACAAACTTGTAGAGTACAAACTCCTCACGACTCAAGAACGCTCAAACCAAAAATAATACCTGAATAACTATTTCACCGTGAACAGTACCGTATACGTGAATAGTATCGTATACCATATACTTGAATAAATCTCGTATATGTTAACAATTACTATAAAAGTATATAGTGACACGTGTGAATAGTAACTATGGTAGTAACTCACAACCTCGCTCTGATACCAATTGTTGAGAAAAACTTAGAGTAGATAACTCTAATTTTACCACTCAAAGAAGAAAGTTTAGATTTTAGGAAAACTCACAAATGCTCACACTTCACTCTAGACTACACTCTTTAGAGAAGAACTCCTTAGGAAAACTTAGAACTTTTATTGCTTATTGAAGCTTACTACTTGATGATTTACAAATGCAAGGGAGGGGGGTATTTATACAATACCAAGACAAACACAAGCCACACAAATATAAAATCTAAATAAATTACAACCACCCATTGTTGTTTAATAACAACCACACATTTAAATCACACAACTACAACCACACATTAAACCACACAACTACAACCACACATTAAACCACACAACTACAACCACATATTAAACCACACAATTACAACCACACATTAAACCACACAATTGCAACCACACATTGTTAGGCTTTTATTTTTCCTTGGGCTGGTATTGGACAATTTAACACTTCCAAGGCAGCAAAGCACTATCAACGATGATAAAACCATGTGATTTTTCCATGGGAAGTCCCGGACAACTCAACTGGCTATATTACGGATTAGGATGAATTAATTACTAATAATACTTAATTAAATCATAATAACAATCATATTAAATAAGCATTAAAATAATTAATTGCTCTATTTATTTAAAATTTTTATTTTTAATTGTTCTTGTACTTTCCTACATGTCATTTTTAGAAGACGTGTTAAAAACCAAATGCGTTGAGGCTTGAAGATCTTACGGCTAAAAGCTTGCTTTCTCGTATAATTTTTAGTTTCTTGATGATGACAAAAGAATAATTATATGCACACCGGACATGACAATTTCATCCAAAAATTGCACAAACTTTGCCATGTGCAAAGAACACTTGGCCTCCTCTTTTTTTCTTTTACTTCATAAATGACTGAAATTTGATGATTTTTATGAAAAAATTTCAAGTACCAAGCTTTTTTTTTATTTTTATTTTTACAATTTGAATAAATTTTTTTCATAACCGTTGGAACTCGAGACTCTAATTTAAAAGTATTGAGTTAAAATATGGAATAAAAATAATGAAATTTATGAAATATATAGAAGATATTTACTTCTCGTTATATATGTAGTCCAAAATTATTTGTACAAAAAAAAATCTAACTAAAACTGTGTAAGTAGTTTCATACGTATTTGCAATTTTATATGGGATGTAAAGAACACCATAAGAAAAAAAAAAAAAAATTAAGCAATATGGAAACATATTGGCAAATACAATTCAACTTTTTTTTGAGTGTATACATTGGTTTGCTGGAGACAAGGATTAATGCAAAGGGAACATAAGCAAAGCCAATTGAGAGTTAAGAAGCATGTTCCATGTCTTAATCAGATGGAAAATCAAAGGTATTTAAAAGCTTCAAAACCTTTTGAGGATTGAGGAACTTTGTGAATAATGTAGGTACGATATGCCCAGATAATATTGTTCTCTTCCTCCTTCTTATTAGATTTGTCCAAAGATCGAGTTACTTAATCAAACTCGAAAACTCGTTCGATATTTGAAAGGGTTTGAATAAAAATATTGAGTCCGAAAAATAAATTTGAGCAAAAAAATAATGCCCAATTTAAAAAACGGACCAAGCCTTAGGCATAGCATTTTCTGCTTAGACCCAGTCCCATCTGACTTTTTTATTATTAGTAGTATAAATTTTTAAGAGGGACCAATATTCTTCTAAGAATGATTGAAACTTTTTTAAGAAACGAGCCGAGCCTTGTGCATGACATTTTTTGCCTAGACTCCGGTCTGACCCGTTTTACTATGAGTAATATAACTTTTTAAAAGGGATCGATGTTTTTTTTTTTTTTTTTAAGAGGGATTAATAACTTTTTAAGAATGATCGATTATTTTTAAAAGGGATTGATTTTTTTTTTTTTTTTTAAGAAGGACTAATCCTTTTTAAGAGAATTGATTCTTCTGTGTACAAATTTGGACAGACTTGTGTGGGTATGAGTAGTGTTTTACATGGTTGGACTTGGACAAAAATTTTATCCATATTTTAGGCCGGACCAAACCTAGATAGAGAAAAAATTCTCTAATATGGGGCTATGAACTGGTATACTTCGTATTAGATGGCCCCTATTTCAACCTTCCACGTATAGAAATTAGTTATATATATATATATATATATTATTTTCCTGCTTCGCTGAGATTTTTTTTTTAATATTTATAATTTTTTATTAAATTAACAATCACAAATAAATATAAATTGAATCATATTAAATAATTTTTTATGTTTTAATATCTTAAGTAAATCAATTTAGAGATAAAATTGAATCAATATGATAAATTATGCAAAATATGAGATGAATTGAGACACGACACAAATACAACATAAAAAATAATTAAAACACGACACTATACGAAAAATAACATGAACACGACACGAATACACGAACGTGTCAAAATTTATATAAAACGAATTATTAACGCGTACAAATTAATATAAATTTATAATACTTTGAACGCACACAAAAATAACACGAATACGTCACGAATACAATTTTTTTAAAATTGAATTACTATGACAAATTATATAAAATATGTCATGAATTGAGACACAAAACGAATACACAATTTTTTTTTTTAAATTGAATCACAATAATAAATTATACAAAATATAGAATAAATTAAAACACGATATAATATGACCGATGATGACCTCAATCTCTCTCTCCCCATTCGCCCCTTTTCCTTCTTTCTCTCTTTGCTTTTCTTTTTTCCATATCCCCCTCTCCAGAAACTTCTCCTTTTTTTATTTTTTTTTTTATAAATCTTTTAATGCCCTTTATAAAAGAAAAAAGTCTTTTTTATCTTTTGGACAAGTGTCAATCATGGAAATATTTATGCAGTTCATATTATATATATTTTAGATATATATATATATATATATATATATATATATACTAGAATATGCCCTCATTACGCATCAAAAAATTGGATTAAAATTTTGAATATGATATTTATATTAATGTATGACAGACGTAATGATCCAATTTTTAAGTCAATAAATTTAGAGTTAAAATTGGATCATTATGAAAAACTATGCAAAATCTGAGATGAATTAAGGCACGACACGAACACAACATGAAAAAAATAATTAAAACACAACACAATAAGAAAAATAATATGAACATAACACGAATATGAGAACGTATCAAAATCTACATAAAACTAATTATTACCGTGTCAAAATTTATATTAATTTATAATAATTTGAAAACGATAATGACATGCAAAAAGAGTAACACAAACAAAACACGAATACACAAATTTTTTTTTTTCCTTTTCCTTTTCCTTTCTTTTTTTTTCTTTTCCTTTCCTCTTTCTTTTTTTTTCTTTTCTTTTCCTTTCCTTTCTTTTCTTTTCTTTTCTTTTCTTTTCTTTCCTTTCCTTCTTAATAATAATAATAAAAGCTTGACAATGCCAAACTAACCTCTCAAATACATTTAATATCCATGATTAGTTGTCATCAAATAAAGCCCCCAAAATTACAATTAAGCAATCTCCTTGAATGTGATAACTTTTAAAATTTTAATCTAACTCAATAAACTTAGAGTTAAAAATTGGATCATTATAACAAATTATGCAAAATATGGGATGAATTAAGACACAACACGAACACAACATGAAAAAAATAATTAAAGCACAACACGATACGAAAAATAACATGAACATGACACGAATATGCGAACGTGTCAAAATCTACATAAAACTAATTATTACCGTGTCAAAATTTATATAAATTTATAATACTTTGAATACGATAATGACATGCAAAAAAAAAATAACACAAACACGACACGAATACACAAATTTTTCTCTTTTCTTTCTTTTCTTTTCTTTCTCTTTCCTTTCTTTCCTTGTTAATAATAATAAAAAAAGAGCTTGGCAATGCCCAAATTAACCTCTCAAATACATTTAATGTCCATGATTAGTTGTCATCAAATAAAGTCCCCCAAAATTACAATTAAGCAATCTCCTTGAATGGTTTCGCTTTTGGCATAACGGACCCCCAACGGGAGGCCCGCACGACGGGCTATTAGCTCAGTGGTAGAGCGCGCCCCTGATAATTGCCTCGTTGTGCCTGGGCTGTGAGGGCTCTCAGCCATATGGATAGTTCAATGTGCTTCCTCCGGAGGGGAAGTCGAGACTTTTGTTCAAGTAAAGGAGATACTGATTCATTAATGAATTTTTACAGGCAAAATGCCACTAACAATGTGTTGATTTGATTCATTCCAAATTAAAGAATTCAGAATGTCAGAATGAAAGGGTTCGCTTTGACCGTTAAGAGCAGGTAACCCGTTCTCTTTGTCTTTGTTTCTATTGCATTATTTGGTGTGGTATATTCATATCATAACATATGAACAATAAGAACTAGCATTCTTATTGAGACTCGAACTCATAGGGAAGAAAATATATTTATGGATGGAATCATTGCCATTCGTTGGTTATTAGGGGCATCCCGAAAACGTCCGGGTCGAAATATGGCTTTCACATTAAGTTTCGAATTAGTGGATGCTGCCAAAGGGAGTGGCGATGCCATACGCAAAAAGGAAGAGACTCATAGAATGGCAGAGGCAAATAGAGCTTTAGCATATTTTCGTTAATCCATGAACAGGATCGATATAGACACATAGATTCATGGATCCATACATCTCGACCGGAAAAGAATCAATAGAAAAAGAAAGAATCGGAATTGATCGATATATTTGTCGAAACAAACGAAAAAGAAACGAAAGATGAAACATAAATCATGGATCAACTAAGCCCTCTCGGGGACTTGCTTAAGAATAAGAGGAATCTCATGTAAATACCATGGAATAAGGTTTGATCCTATTCATGGGGATTCTGTAAATAATCCATTTATGACACTTTTGTTCTGACAATGTGATGGAGAGTGAGTGCGAAAAGAAACTTTTATTTTGAGTCTCCTATTATTTAATTTAATTTAATATTGTATTATATTGAAAAATAGGAACTTCTCTCTTTTTCTGATATAGAAAAGTAAATAAAAAAATATTCGAAGTGGATTTCTCGACCCGTGAAATGAAATGAAAAAATATACTCAAAATCTATATAAAACTAATTATTACCGTGTTAAAATTTATATAAATTTATAATAATTTGAATACGATAATGACATGCAAAAAAAGTAACACAAACAAAACACGAATACACAAATTTTTATCTTTTTATCTTTTCTTTTCTTTTCTTTTCTTTCCTCTTTCTTTTCTTTTCTTTCTCTTTCCTTTCTTTCCTTCTTAATAATAATAAAAAAAAGCTTGACAATGCCCAAACTAACCTCTCAAATACATTTAATTTCCATGATTAGTTGTCATCAAATAAATCCCCCCAAAATTACAATTAAGCAATCTCGTTGAATGGGATAACTTTGAAATTTTTAATCTAACTCAATAAACTTAGAGTTAAAATTGGATTATTATAACAAATTATGCAAAATATGAGATGAATTAAGACACGATACGAACACAATATGAAAAAAATAATTAAAACACAACACGATACGAAAAATAACATGAATATGACACGAATATGCGAACATGTCAAAATCTACATAAAACTAATTATTATCGCGTCAAAATTTATATAAACTTATAATACTTTGAATACGATAATGACATGCAAAAAAAGTAACACAAATACGACACGAATACACAAAATTTTATCTTTTCTTTCTTTTCCTTTTTTTTTTTTTCCTTTCTCTTTCCTTCTTAATAATAATAATAATAATAAAAAGCTTGTCAATGTCCAAATTAACCTCTCAAATACATTTAATGTCCATGATTAGTTGTCATCAAATAAAGTCCCCAAAATTACAATTAAGCAATATATATCCTAATTTTATGTTGTACTATCATTTTTTTCACTTAAAAAAAAAAACCTTACACTATCATTTTGACATTATATTTTGGAGAGACAAAACATTAAAATAAAAAAATTCCTTGATTGGTAACTTCAATATTAAAAAAAAAATATATATAGCATAATATATATATATATATACTATTTTAATTTGTTGACACTAGACACTACAATTAGGTATGTGGAAAACTGAGAACGATTTCATTTCGATATTTAAAAAAAAAATGTTCATATTTTTCTCCTTTTATAATTTATTAATTGTATCACACAATGAAATATAATATAATATTTGTCAATGACCTTGTTCAATGATAAAAAAAAAAAAAAAAATCCGAAACTATTAAGTCTAATGTTTTAAGTTTTTTTTTTTAAATCAAATTAAATCTTATCATATATAAATTTCTTTAAATTTATATTAATATATTAATTAATTTGTTGGTTTTATTGATTTAATTCTCTCTATCAAATGTACTAATTATGTCATATTGTTAAGATATACTCTGTAATTCTTCATCACGCCTTCACAAAATCAAGCGACAAATGATTTAAAAAATTAGCTTATTATTATATTGAAATTCTAACGTACAAATCTTCCTTTACCTTTGTTGATTTGGTTATTGGGTTACCAAATTTACACCCAATAATCCCGGATGAACAAGCACATTGGCCAGTTTTCCTTAATTACATGTTACAAATTGACATTGTTCTTTCATAAATGGCCATACATTTTCTTGTTATCTAAACTCTCTACTTTTATCAGCTTTTTGAAAGTCGTTTTCTGATTTGTCATTCTTTAATTTTCCGTCTCGTAAGAAAAATTAGAAACGAGAGATTTTCTTCTTTTTTTTTTTTTTGTGTGTGATAAAGTTAAAGTTAATAACATATTAACATAAGATAACTTCATACTTATGTCTCATCTCATTTAAGAAATACATGTTGAAATTTTTTATGCTTCAATTTGCCTGACATTGTCTATTATTAGTCAGTATTTTCTTTTTCTTCCTTTCAAAATTCAAAGGTTGTCCACTATATACCTTCTATAAGAAAACCTACAACTACAAGCCAGCCACCCAGTATCATATTCGTATTCCTTTCAAAATTCACACTATATTTTTTTATTCAAAAAATAATAATTGCATCGAAAGTTCCGATGATATTTTTAGCTGTTAATAAATACTGAATTGTGAAAATTATAAGCTAATTGTTTTATTTTATTATTATTTTGGACTAATTAATAAGCTATAAAATGGAGATTAATCCATTTTTAATAACAAGTCATGTTGCCAATGAAAGTTGGTTGAGCTGGTTATAATTTAATATTTCACTTGTAAGATTTAGATTCGACTTTTGCTGCCAGCAATTATCTTTGATATGTGATTTGTAAATTCAATATAAATTTTTATTGAATTTTGCACATGTTTGGATTTGAAATGAGATAGATTTTTTCCCCTTAAACTTTTATGTATATAAAAAAAGTCATGTCATGAATATTCAAAAAAATTTATTTTCTCTCTCAAATAGAATATGGTAAAACCATTAGATCCAATTTATTCATTTTTATTAATCCATTTTCAATTAATAGAACAATGAGAGTGCCATTTCTTAGGGGGTTTAATTAGCTAAGTGAAAAATGACAAGAAGGATTATTGGATCGATGCTCTCAAATCATCACAATAAAAACAAAATGAAAAGACTTTCGAAGAGTATTAATTAATTATTAGGTAAGTAATAAACAGATAAGCATTAATTGGATAAAAATTAAATAAAACCAATCGAATGAAAGAAGACAATAATAAACTATTCAAAGCAACATTGTAGAGTTTGTGCATCAAATGGATATTAACCAAAAGGGCATTGTTTCTTTTCGCTTTATCTTAGTTGGACATTAGCAAGGAAAATTGCCCCTTAAAACTTTGGAGGGACGTTATACCAATTTAGCCACCCCATCAGTTGACTTGACCACCCCCTACTTCTTTTTATTTATTTCCATTTATTTATTTATTTCTTTAATTTACAGATGGCTTTGGTTACTATTAAAACTACCTATGAATTGGATTGAGTTAGATTCGAATAATAAAAAATTATTTATTTAAGGTCTAGTCTAATTAGATTCATCAGATTCGAAAAAATCGTTTTATTGCTTAGAATATATTAAAAAAATTATTTTTATATTAATATTTTTATATTTTGTAATTAAATTTAAATACATTTTTTATTTATTAAATAGTAATCCGATTGGATTGGATTGATCCGGATTTGAAATATCCTATTCAAACCCAATCCAATTCGAGTTGTTCGAACCTACCGGACGAGATGGATAACCCGATTCTTAAACAGATCTAGCAATGATCTTCCCTAGTCTCCTTCACCAGTTTTGGCCAAAAGCTTCGTGGTCCCAAATTTTCAATCATTGATAGTATAATTATAGTAATTTTATTTATTTATTTATTTATACGTTAAAAAATAATTTTCTTTCATCTTATAAATCATGTTCTATTCATTAAAAATTGAAATTCAAAATTTATCAACGAACTCATAAATATTGACAATAATAATTATCATGTATATCAATTAATTTTATCTTGATTCTTTCAAAACGAAAAGAGGTTCTTTAAACCTATATATTATCAATACAAATATAAGAACACGTCATCTACCAATTTAAATGGAGAAGTTATCTGATTTATCGTCAATAGAATTTTTAGATTTTATAAATGAGAATTAGAAATGTGACATATACCTCTTAGGGTATATTAAAATAATTAAAAAAAATAGGACATGCATCAGATTCCTAATTTCGTTTTAAAAAAATTTCATTGTCAGTATATCAAATATGAATTTATTTAAATATGCTTTTAGTAATTTTAGGTAGAACTTTTTATTTTGTTCTCTAAGATCACAAATTGTTCTTAGAAAAGCAAGCATTTTGTTTGTAAACTAATATGAAAATGATGTATAACATGGATTATTCTTGATGGCATTTTATCCATAGCATTTCCATGCTCCATGGAAAGAACAATTCCTAACACCTTTTCTAATGTTCTTCTCTTGCTGATAATGCAAGAGATAGTGCTTCATAAAAAAATTTCCAACATGTGCCAATTATTTTAAAATTAAGAGAAAGTACAACTGATAGGGCTGTTTGGATGCCAATTTGCATGCAATTTTGGACCACCTTACCTATAACTTTAGCAAAGAATGTTGGCTGAAATTTAATTTATGGACTTCATTAGAGGTGGCAATTGGGCGGGTTCGGGTCGGGTTCATTCTGGTTCGGGTTTATTCGGGTTCGGGCTCATTCGGTTTCGGGTCCATTCGAGTTCGGGCTCATTCGGATTCGGGTCCATTCGGGTTCGGGCCCATCGGGTTCGGGTTCGGTCTGGGTTCGGTTATGTTTTACATCATTTTATTTTATATTAGATGTAATCATTTTTACGTAATTTAAATATTTATATCTAAAAACAAATTATTAATTTATTTTTATTTTTATTTTTATACTTTTGCTATTATATGATATTTTTAATTATAATTATTTTTTAAAATTAATATTTGTTAGCACCAAAAGAATAAAAAATTAATTTGTTATATAAAATCAAATTTTGAAATAATCTATTATAAAAAAATATGATATATTATAAATTAATCATATTGATATTTAAAATAATTGATTTGATGAACTCGAATTTCAAAATATAAATACATTATAATTTATATTCACTATAAAATAAAAAACTTTTAAAAATAAATCCTGGCCTTCATCTATTCGTTTATATACTTATAAAATGCAAAAATTTTATGCTTATAGTCAAGACATATATATATATATATCGAGTACTTATATTTTTTTCATCAGTATAAAGTATAAACTATAAAGTAGTACTAAAAAAATATAATTTATATTTAAATTATACGTAAAAAATATATAATTAATATGATTATTTATTAATATATAATAAATATACCCAAAACCAAAAGGCTATAAAACCTAAAACCCTATTAAACCCACCCGCTAAAATAAAATCCCATGAAAGCCATAACCCAATTAAACCCACCCTAGCCTAACTGTATAAGTATAACCCAAAAGGCCAAAATAATTGAATTATTGTCAAATTTTTTTACCCTTAAAGAATAATTGAATTATTGTCCACATCTCTAAAATTTTCAAGAATTTAAAATATTTAGATTGTAAATTCATCATGATATGAGACGTTAAAGTTATAACTTATAAGTACAAAATATAATTTACTTTTTGATAAAATTATTATTTCATCATCATCATATATATAATATTAAATTTTAATTAAATTATTAAAAAAATTAGAATGAAATTAATAATTAAAGTTATTGCTTTGTAAAAAAAAATATTTAATTATAATTTGATTATTTTTATTTTAGTATTAAATTCGGGTTCGGGCCGGTCTCGGGTTCGGGTCCATTCGGGTTCAGGCCCATTCGGGTTCGGGTTTTTAACTTTTTGGTCAAATCAGGTTTGGACGGGTTCGGGTTCGAATTTTTCTGGGCGAGTTTTCGGGTTCGGGTTTATTTTGCCACCTCTAGACTTCATATATGTTCCATAAAGTTTAGATCACATCAATAATGGAGAAATATGAGCCAACCAACCATATATATCTCATCTTCTATTATTTGGGAGAAAAGAAGGGTATAGAAGTGGAAACATAATGGTGTTCAAATTCGAGTTTCTCTTTATGAAAATATGTCGTCTTATTTTTTATTCTTAATTTATACATCTTCAAAAAGACACCTCACTGATTAAAGCTTGAGGATTATTCTTGAAATTTTTTAACTTGAATATTGAGATAAGTTAGGTCAGATTTATGGGATGGTAGAAGTTATTTTGAATCGTGTAGTTTAAAATTTTTATGTACCAAAAACATTTCCTAATCTCCATATTTGCATTTCTTTTTTCTGTAAAAAGAGTATGGGTTAGTTAGTAATTAGAACTGTTCAAGGATTTGACGGTCCAACTCTATTCGAATCAAGCTTTGAATAATGTTTTAAAATTTGGACAGACTGACTCGATGCAGATTACTGTTTAACAAATAAAAATTATTTAAATTTTATTATGATAATATATATAAATATATATTTTTAATATTTTTAATAATAATTTGATTTTTCGAGCCCATTGGATCGGGTCTTAGACAAGCAATTTTTAATAACCGAGCTAGCCCGACCCATAAAAGATCTATTTAAATAGTTGCCTCTAAAGATTTCTTTCTTCGGCTGGCTAAGTTGAAGGCTTCAATATTTTGGGCAAAATAACTGTTATCATTGGACGTTAAATTTAAGCTCGGCCCATGTCCCATTATTGTAAAATTAACCATAACTTTGTGTTGTGTTGTCTTGTATTTTGTAGAAGTGGGTTGCTAGGTCCATTCTCGAAGTAGGTTTGTCTCCAAGCATAGTCCCACCCCGAACAGAGTAGGGTTCTTGAAATTAAATAATGGGCTTAAAGCCTTCATAACCCTGAAAGAAACAACGAAAAAAGAGAGGAGTAAACGGGCCAATTGCAGTGCCATTGTTTAGGGTATTTTTCCTCAAGAGTTGGGTTAATTTGCCTTTCTTTCAAATTTCAACATAAAATTCAACCTAAATGAATGTATACACTGTGATTGCTTTGAAAAAGGTTAAGAAACAATTAACCTTTTCGCACGTGTAAAAACGGCATTGAAGCAATCTATTTATTTATGAAAATTTTGAATTCATTAAGTTATTTTTATATGTGCATTTACGCGTGTGTATTTTTTTAACATATGACATCATTATTCTGTAACAATAATTGACAAGAACGTGTATACTCATAAAATTAAAAGTTATTTAGGGTTGTCATCTTTCTATTACTGGTCACATGCTCCAATTGCTTAACTCGAGTAACTTCGCTATTAGTATCAGGGATTTAAATTGCGGTCGCGGCCGCGTTTTCGGTCGCGTTGCGTTTGTCACGGTTGCGGACATAACGGATGCTATCGCGGTCATTACGGTCATCGCGGTCGTGAATTTTTTTCAAATTTGCACAACTTATTATAAAACATAACAATTATAGTTATAAGTATAAAAACTCATTTTTAATGATTTTTAAAGTAGTTTTTAATATTTTATAATATTTTGTTTATATGAGAAAAAAATAATTTATAATTTTTTATCATTATGATAAAATATTCATATTTAGAAAAGGATTCATTCTTATCTATGAATTTTTAAAAAATAGTAATAATTAACAACAATACAAATACCAAAACATAAAAATTACTCAAATTCAAATATAAAATAATAACTTAATAAATAATAAAATCAATGTATAATTATTTAATTTTAATTATTTTTATTTAAATTGTACAAAATTCATTTTTAGAACAATTTTTTTTTTTCAATGAATAACAGTGTAGCGGAAATAGCGGGCCGTTACGGCCGCTATTTTCCGTTACACCGCTTTTTGCGGCCGCGATCGACCGTTATTGGTGTGAATTTCATTCACACCGCTATTGAGCCTTTTAGCGGTGGCGGAAGGTGCCGCTACCGCGAAATAACGGCCGCGACACCGCGACGCCACCGCTATTTGAAACCCTGATTAGTATAAGACATTGCAAAAGCTTAAGATGGCTTCATTCATTCATGCACTCAAAATTTGATGATTAGTGAATGGTGATGTAGAAGCACGATCATTTTGTAGTCCCACATTCATGTGCATGAAAACCAACCGAATTCATGGGTGAAAACGATGGGAATTTTGATTATCTCATGCAGAGTTCTCCTTTAAACTTCCCCATGTGCAAATGATTTGATGGAATTGATGTCATGGAAAGCTGTCAATGATTAAGGCTGCTTTCTTTCTTTCTTTCTTCATCAGTGTCATTTCCATACGCATAATTAAAAGAATGAAATTGCTTATGTATGAACCTTATGGCCATCAAAACAGATAGTTTTGTACTTGTGAATTCCACCTTGCACTGCAAGAAGAAAAAAAAAAGGTTGATTTGAAGGATCTAAAACACATCAGCAGAAGAAAAAGGTACAATTAATCTCTCCCGTTCACATTTGAATTGCACTCTAATATTGTTTTTCTCAATTATTTCACTAGCCAAAATTAGTAAGTTGCCAATCAATTATAACTTTAAGTTTTTCCAGTTAATTTTGAAAAGAGAAGACCAAAAGATGTAGTTGCCGCTAATCAGATCAATTTTGTTTACTTTGATGATTTACAGACATTTACTTTTAATTTGCCATCTAATTCATGTTACTTCACATAGAGCAAAGCTTAACATTTTCCAACTATATATGCTGAAGATTGAAGAAGCATTAAGGACAAGTAGCTTTCTCTAATTTAATGAATGTTATTCAGCTGAATGAACATGATAACTTGAGGAGAAGTTACATGTTTTAATCTAAGAGGTTGGAATGATACTTTGCCTAATTATTCTTTTTTTTTCCATCCAGGTTCTGCCTAATTTTTGGCAGGTTGGAACATGGTACTATTTTGTGGCAGGTTTTCCTGCTTCATTTTTGAAGAATAAAGCCATAAATTATCAAAAAAAAAAAGAAAAAAAAGATAAAGAATCCTTATAAAATCACATGGGATGATAAAAACTGAAATATGAAAAATTCTACATTTCCTTCTATATGGCTCCAGATAGAACAGAAACCTAATCTTGATACAAGTTCAATCCGTCCACCGTGATTATAGCCTAATATGTATAGTTTTGCTCATATGAATTTGATGAAAGGGTGGGGGAATTATCTTTGTGACTAAGACCTTAGACTAATTAACCAATTAGGTGTGGTGTTAATTACTAGCATCTGCCTTCCAATTTAGCCATTTTTATACAAGCATGATGTGGATCTTGCTATTAAACTGATAGATTCTGGCCTAATTGGGTGAGCATTAGTCGAATGAACTGATTAAACCGATCTAAACCGATTTTAACTAGTTCATTCGGTTCAATTTAGTCGGTTTCGGTAAATTTCGGTTAGGAAAATCGATTTCAATAGATTTATTCGGTCGGTTTGCTATTTTTTATTTTTCAACCAAATCGATCGAACAAATTGACATCTAATTAAAAAAATAAATAAATAATATATTTTTATTTATATATTAATCATATCCAACCCAATTGCCTTACCCAACTCATAATCATATTACCCAATTTTATAAATCCAAAACAAAACTCAAACCAACATAACCTATCGAACCGAACCGATTAATTTTGGTTTGGTTATTCCGGTTTCTTGTATAGGTTTCAGTCAATTTGGTTGAGTTTTCAAGTTTGATTGATTTATTTAATTTTTAAAATTTTAGAACTCAATCGATCGAATGAGGTTCTTAATTATATTTGAGGTGCTACAGGAAGTCATTGGTTGCTAGTATTTTTTAAAACAGGAACCAGCTATGAAATTTCTCCCAACTACCACAGAAAAACCAGAGGAAAAACAGAAATTGAAAACAGGAAAGTTGAAATGTTGAATTACATGGGGACTTTCTCTGATTTTGATTTGACAAGTGATTCTGGGGGAATATATTAAAGGAAAGGTGATGTATATATATCTTTATGTAACAGATTAAAGTTGGCTTGGGTTTTTTTTTTTTTTTCCTCCCCTATTACCTCTCCCTTTGCTTTATTTCACTGTGTTCCAAAGGCATACATAGATTCTCTTTAACACCTGCTAATGTCAGGAAAAAACACACTACAATCTTACCTTGTATTAGTTTACAATTCATTGGCAGATCTTGATTTAACAAACATGTGATAATAGGACAACTAATACTCTGTCTTTACCCCAAATTTTATCTATTGCTGTTTTTGTTTTGTTAGGAAGCATTGTCGCCATTTTTATCTCTAAATCTTTGTTGTTTTTCTGAGATGCAAATCCTGATCACGACCTGGTTTTATGTACTTAAACTACCTATTATTATGCTCTATTTGACACATGTTCACAAATGTTTAATTTGACAGCTAGCTGCAATGTTCCAAAGGATGCCTTTCCCATCGCATCGCATCGCATCTCACTTAGTTATTTATGGATTAGATTCTCCAAAAGTAATAATTGAAGTCCAGATTAATGGTAAGGATAAGGGAGATCCTCCTGTTTTAATTGTAAGTTGTTACTCCTACAACAAACAGAAACAACATTAAATTAAATTATTTTCAGCAGGGTAGGAGGGGGTTACTTAAGCTCCGTTTGTTTGGTAAAAAATAATTTTCAAAAAATAATTTTAAAAAAATAATTGTTTAAATAATTTTGTATAAAATATTTTTTGTTGTTTGATTTTTTTTGAAAAATTTACATTTATATAGAAAAAATCAACCCCTAGACTTAAGGGATCGATCTTTTTTTGTTTTACTTTAACTTCTATTTTTAAGGAATCGATCATTTTTTGCTTTATTTTAAGAAGAGACCAATCGTTATATTAAAAAGATCAACATTTTTGCTTTGTTTCAATTTTGAAAAAACGTAAGATATTTTTTTGAAAAAATTAGTTAATTTTTTCGTTAATTCGAAATTTATTTTTAGTTGACCAAATTATTTTTGCAAAATAAATATAAAAAAAAAATTCCACAAAATAAACGCACCCTTAATTTTTAATCGGATGTAAAGCTGTTGGAAGCAATTAACTAAGACATGGCACATTGGATCCTGAGTCCTGACTATACAGAGATATCAGGCTGATGAAATGCTAAAATATGTTAAAGGCAGCAGCTAGCTACTATATACAATTCTTGGAAATGCTAGATTTGCCTGTGCTGAAAAGGACGACTAGTCATCATTAATTAATAGGATTCCAGGATCCTTGATTCCTTGTATATTTATCATTGAGTGATAAATTATCTACAAATTGGAGAGTAATTTAATCTCAACTCCTTCAACAGCTTTCAAAGAAATTATACAAAACATGGTTGTCCATTTCATCACACTACCAAAGTAAACTTCCAATTCTCATTCGGGCTTAATTTCAAGGGTACAAATTATTGCCTCTCCCTTTAGATTCTTATTAGAGTAAATCACAAGGAAGGTGAAAATTATAAATAGTTAGGGCTCGTTTAAGATTGCTATTGTTTTTATTATTTTTGATTTATGATTTGATGCAAAAGCTTTTTTTGACAGTTAAAAAAATCAATAGCAAAAACCTATAGAGAAGTGTTTTTACGTTTGGTTAAGATGTGGTTTAAGATAAAATTACCAAATATTTTTTGAATATTTCATAAATTATAAAATTGTGTATACTTTTATAATATTTATATGATGTGTATAAAATTATATTTATTTATTTTATGATATATTTATATATTTTGAAATTATAAAGAGAATATAATTATTTCTAGATTTTTTTAACTTTATTTTTAAATAAAATCTAAAAATTGTATTTTTATATAATTTTCAAAAATTAAATTTCAGAATAATTTATTCTTTGATAATTTTAATATTAATTTACTCAAATAATATTAAAAATAACTTATTCATTACTTTTAATATCATGTCATTTTTAAACATTTTATTTTCTTACAGTATTTTTTTTGCAACAATACTAAACACACAAAAATCTCAAATCATAATTTTTTACAATAATTCTAAATACATTTTTTCGATCTGAATTTTTTCTAATAGCAACAGTAATATTAAACAAGTCCTTAGACAGAGACCACTTCAAAAGTGTTGGGAAACAGTCAGGAAAATGACATTTTTTATTTGCTTCTAATTCATAAAAGGTTTACCTTCATTTTCTATAATAATTATTGGTCAATCTGCTGTTTTTTCCACAATAAGTTACAAAACTATATTAGTTGAGTTTTGATTTTTTTTTTCTCTTGTCAGACTAACTTAATTACTATATCATCATCTAACATTTTTGTTATTTAATTCAGGAAAGTCAAAAGCACCATCATCTTCAAGTATAGTCAATCCATTTTTAGCCCAAAGTCTACAACTACTCTCCCATATTCTACAATATTGGTTCCCATTATTTACTGAAAATTTGGAAGAGGAAAAAAGAAAAAGAATAGAAAATATGTTTTTTTCTTTCATTTGATGTATTTACAGGAAAGATAAAAAAATGGGAAAAAAAAATATTTTTTTACTCATTACTTGGTAGAATTAAAAAAAAATATAATAATATTATATTATTTGACTATTATATCCTTATAAATTAAGATAAAATGATGAATTTAAAAAATGATAGATAATCTTGTAAGTATATACACTTAACTCATATTTCTCTCATTTTCTCAATCTCTTCTCATTTCAATTTGGAATGATTTATTTTTATGCATTAAGATGAAAAATAGTCATCTTTCCTATTTTTTTTCTCTCATTTTTTTTTTCTATCAAACATACTCAAAATTCATTTTTTTTCCTTTTATTTTTCTATTCTACCAAACACATCCTAAGAGCATACTACTTTTCAAGCTTAATTGAGATTTATTTCGGCTTGAGTGAAAAAGTCCTCGCAAGTTGCGAGGAAATTATGCATTTCTAACACATTAGAAAAAGACTAATTAGATATTCTTATGCTACTTTCAATGCTTTAGTTTAAGCTAAAACATAGTGGAATTTTCAATGCTTTATTATTATTATTTTTTTGTCAATATGGTCAATGAAGTGCTTCCAAGTTATGTGAACACAGAAAGAGTTCTAAAAGAAATGACATTTGCATCAGAACAAAACCCAGAAAATTATGTACAAAGAGATCAGCAGAAATTATTCTTAAATATCTGAGCTAGTAAAGGTTTGATTACAAACTAATAAATTATAGTTCCAAATACTGATAACAGGACAGGTTATATTATTCCTTGGACTAGGAATTTTGGCGGATATTAAGCCTTAATAGCCGTTCTCGAGTTACTTATACTGTTTCAAAGATTTATAAGTTATGTATTCGTGTTGAATATTTGTGTTCAACACATATTTGGATATGAGTAAGATGTTAGAACTTATATAAGAAAGTCCCACATCGGTGGGAGCAACGAAGGAGTTCCTCCTTGAAGGCTATATAAAGAGCCTTAAGGAGAAGTATTAAAACCATCCCAAGAATTATCTCTTCCTCTCTTGTATACTTTCTTATATTCTTTGTGAGGTTGTTCTCTCCTAGTATTTAGAGAGAGGTGTTGTAATATTTTCTCATAGTGAAATTCTTCTAGTCTTGCCCCGTGGTTTTTCCCTTTATTCATTGAGGGTTTTCCACGTTAAATTTTGTGTGTTCAGTTCTTATTTTCTCATATCTTATTTTAGTTGTGAGACACTATTCCGTCACTCTGGTACCTAACAGTGGTATCAGAGCCATTGGTTCGTGGTCCTTATTCCGCTGCAGTGAAAGTGTTGGTTCTTAGTATGCTCTGTGGTTGCAGTATTGTCTGATCTTCCACATCAGAAAAGAATTATTCTTGTTGCTGGAAATAAAGTGTGGTAGTGTGAAAGTGTCTAGGGAAGTTCTGGCTAGGAAAGACTTGGTATTTAAGTGTGTCTATCAGTGACCCACCTCTCTTTCCTGGGAACCTACCTGGTGCACTATTCACGGGCTACGGTCACTGTTCCAGCATACGGGCTATTCAATTGTACTGTACTATTCACAGATACGGTTACTATTCATACGTGTGGTTGTATACTTTTGCAGTAATTGTTAACGTATACTGGATTTGTTCTAGTGTACGACATACGTACAATACTGTTCACGTATACGGTACTATTCACGGTGAAATAGTGTAACTCGCTTCAGTTCGTGTACAACCATGGCAGCAAAATTCGAGATAGAGAAGTTCAGTGGGAGAAATTTCTCCTTGTGGAAATTGAAGATAAGAGCAATTTTGAGGAAGGATAATTGTCTAGAAGCAATTGAAAGTAGACCCACAGAAATGACTGATGAAAAGTGGAAAGAGAAGGATGACAATGCTGTTGCCAATCTGCACCTAGCAATGGCGGATTCAGTTTTGTCAAGTGTTGCAGAGAAGAAGACTGCAAAGGAGATTTGGGATGTTCTAAACAAATTGTACGAGGTGAAGTCACTTCACACCAGAATATTCTTGAAGAGGAAACTCTACACTCTTCGAATGAGTGAATCCACGTCGGTAACGGATCACATCAACACTCTGAATACGCTATTTGCTCAACTCACAGCATCAGATTTCAAAATAGCGGAAAATGAACGTGCGGAACTTCTACTTCAGAGTTTACCAGATTCGTATGATCAACTCATCATCAACATCACAAATAACAATGTTAGTGACTCTCTTCACTTTGATGATGTTGCCGGTGCTATTCTTGAAGAAGAATCCAGGCGCAAGAATAAGGAGGAAAGGTCAGAAAATTCAAAGCAAGCAGAGGCTTTAACGGTGATGAGAGGCAGATCAACAGAACGTGGCTCCAGTGGGAGTCAGAATCATGGTAGATCAAAATCTCGAAGAAGGAAGAATCTTAAATGCTACAATTGTGGCATGAGAGGGCACTCGAAGAAGGAGTGTTGGCATAATAAGAAGGGTGGAGAAAAGAATTCTGAAACATCAACCTCCCAAGGTTGTGTTGCAAGTACCTCAGATGATGGAGAAATCTTGTATAGTGAAGCAGCGACTAGTTCTAAATGCGGAAAGAAACTCAATGATGTCTGGATAATGGATTCAGGTGCGACATGGCACATGACTCCACACCGAGATTGGTTTTGCACTTATGAACCTATTTCGGAAGGATCTGTGTTCATGGGAAATGATCACGCCTTAGATATTGCTGGAGTCGGTACCGTCAGATTAAAAATGCATGATGGTACTGTTCGCAAAATTCAAGGGGTACGACATGTGAAGGGCTTAAAGAAGAACTTATTGTCAATTGGACAATTGGATGACCTCAGGTGCAAGATCCACACTGAATGTGGAATGTTGAAAGTAGTGAAAGGAAACCTTGTGGTGATGAAAGCATAGAAGATCACAAGCAATCTATACATGCTTTTGGGAGAGACGTTGCAAGAGGCAGATGCATCAGTTGCAGCAGCCAGCCAAGAAGAAACGACGATGATGTGGCATCGCAGATTAGGCCATATGTCAGAGCGAGGCTTGAAAGTCCTTGCAGAACGCAATCTCCTGCCCGGGCTCAAGATGGTCAATTTACCTTTCTGTGAGCACTGTGTGATAAGCAAGCAGCATAGATTGAAGTTTGCTAAAGTAACTACAAGAAGCAAACACATACTGGACTTAATCCATTCTGATGTGTGGGAGTCACCAGAAATATCCCTGGGTGGAGCAAAGTATTTTGTATCATTCATTGATGACTATTCCAGGAGATTATGGGTGTACCCAATCAAGAAGAAGTCAGATGTGTTTCCAGTATTCAAGGAGTTCAAAGCACAAGTAGAGCTTGAAACTGGGAAAAGAATCAAGTGCTTGAGGACAGACAATGGAGGAGAATATGTAGACGGTAACTTTCTAGCATTCTGTAAGAAAGAGGGTATTATGAGACAATTCACGGTTGCACATACGCCTCAACAGAATGGTGTAGCAGAGCGGATGAACAGAACTCTCCTAGATAGAACAAGAGCCATGCTGAGAACAGCGGGATTGGCCAAATCTTTCTGGGCAGAAGCAGTCAAAACCACCTGTTATGTGATAAATCGATCACCATCAACGGCGATTGGTTTGAAGACGCCTATGGAGATGTGGAAAGGAAAGCCAGCTGATTATTCTTCTCTACATGTGTTTGGATGTCCTGTGTACGTGATGTACAACTCCCAAGAAAGAACAAAGCTGGATCCAAAATCCAGAAAATGTATATTCTTGGGTTATGCTGACGGTGTTAAGGGGTATCGCCTGTGGGATCCCACTGCCCGCAAGGTTGTTGTCAGCAGAGATGTAGTTTTTGCAGAAAATGAACTGCAAAGTGAGCAAACAAATGACAACACTTCAAAAGAGACTGCTACAGTGCAGATGGATAGAAATTCTCAAGAAGATGATTCTTCTGAAGCAGAACCAGAGCATGAGGTACCAGAACCAGTTGAGTCCGAGGCTGTAGAAGTTCGACGGTCAACTCGTGAGAGAAGGCCTCCAAATTGGCACACGGAGTATGTTACGGAGAGCAATGTTGCATACTGTCTTTTAACAGAGGATGGAGAGCCATCAACTTTTCATGAAGCTACTAGTAGCCCAGATGCTTCTCTGTGGATGACAGCAATGCAGGAAGAAATTGAAGCTCTTCACAAGAACGAGACATGGGAACTGGTGGAATTACCACGTGGCAGAAAAGCCATTGGTAACAAATGGGTTTACAAGATCAAGCGGGATAGCAATGATCAAGTAGAACGATATCGTGCTAGATTGGTTGTAAAAGGATATGCTCAGAAAGAAGGTATTGACTTCAACGAGATATTTTCTCCAGTTGTCAGACTTACTACTATCAGAGTAGTGTTGGCTATGTGTGCTGCATTTGATTTACATCTTGAACAACTAGATGTAAAGACGGCTTTTCTACATGGAGAGCTTGAAGAAGAAATTTATATGCTCCAACCAGAAGGTTTTGTTGAAACAGGCAAAGAGAACTTGGTTTGCAGGTTGACCAAATCTCTGTACGGTCTAAAGCAGGCGCCCAGATGTTGGTACAAGAGATTTGATTCTTTCATAATTAGCCTTGAATACAACAGACTGAGTTCAGACCATTGTACGTACTACAAGAGGTTTGATGATAATGATTTCATTATTTTGCTGTTGTATGTGGATGACATGTTGGTGGTAGGCCCCAACAAAGATCGAATCCAAGATTTGAAGGCACAGTTGGCTAGGGAGTTCGATATGAAGGACTTGGGACCCGCAAACAAGATTTTAGGGATGCAAATTCACCGAGACAGAAAAGACAGGAAAATTTGGCTTTCTCAAAAGAATTATCTGAGGAAGGTCTTGCGACGCTTCAACATGCAAGACTGTAAGCCAATATCTACCCCACTTCCTGTCAATTGTAAATTATCCTCAGGTATGAGTCCTAGCAATGAAGCAGAGAGGATGGAAATGTCTCGAGTACCGTATGCATCAGCGGTGGGAAGCCTTATGTATGCTATGATATGTACAAGACCAGACATTGCACAAGCAGTGGGAGCGGTCAGTCGATTTATGGCAGATCCTGGTAGAGAGCATTGGAATGTTGTTAAGAGGATCCTTAGATACATTAAAGGAACCTCAGATGTTGCATTATGTTTTGGAGGATCAGAACTTGTTGTCAGGGGTTATGTTGATTCAGATTTTGCAGGTGATCTTAATAAAAGGAAATCCACTACTGGCTATGTGTTCACACTTGCAGGAGGAGCGGTAAGCTGGTTATCTAAGTTACAGACTGTTGTAGCTTTGTCTACTACAGAAGCTGAGTACATGGCAGCTACCCAAGCATGCAAGGAAGCAATATGGATACAAAGGTTAATGGAAGAACTCGGGCACAAGCAGCAGAAGATTATTGTGTATTGTGACAGTCAGAGTGCCTTGCACATTGCAAGGAATCCAGCCTTTCATTCCAGGACAAAGCATATAGGTATACAGTATCACTTTGTTCGAGAAGTAGTAGAAGAAGGAAGTGTGGATATGCAAAAGATTCACACCAAAGACAACCTAGCAGATGTTATGACAAAGCCAATCAACACTGACAAGTTTATTTGGTGTCGATCCTCCTATGGTCTATCAGAAACGTAAGCAACATGGAATGGCAAGACAGAAAGAGTGGTGTGAAGATATGATTGGTTTAATCAAATCTTCAAGTGGGAGAATTGTTAGAACTTATATAAGAAAGTCCCACATCGGTGGGAGCAACGAAGGAGTTCCTCCTTGAAGGCTATATAAAGAGCCTTAAGGAGAAGTATTAAAACCATCCCAAGAATTATCTCTTCCTCTCTTGTATACTTTCTTATATTCTTTGTGAGGTTGTTCTCTCCTAGTATTTAGAGAGAGGTGTTGTAATATTTTCTCATAGTGAAATTCTTCTAGTCTTGCCCCGTGGTTTTTCCCTTTATTCATTGAGGGTTTTCCACGTTAAATTTTGTGTGTTCAGTTCTTATTTTCTCATCTCTTATTTTAGTTGTGAGACACTATTCCGTCACTCTGGTACCTAACATAAGAGGATATGATCCTCCAAATATAAAAAAAAAAACTTTTAAAAAAATAAAAATATTCGTATCGAACACGTATCTAGACACTCATCTAAATCCTGATAATATAATTTACTATCATAGACGTCATTCCCAAGTTGCTTTACCACTCTCACGTTAATGCCAAAATGGCCCCAGTATACACTTTTAAATGGTGAAAAAAAGTGCCGAATTTTCAAAATATGTAAGCGGGTATTATGGGAGAGAAGCCTTGAGATTTGCTTGCTTCCAAAATCCAGAAAGTTCCATGCATGGCCTAAGATTCCAACCCTTATTTTGTTATGAAGCAAATGAAAGAAAATTACTGAGCTGATTAATGTTAAGCAGCAGAGAAACACAGTTGGATCATTCAATTAACTTTAGCTTAAATTTGCAATTAATGTTATAGTAGTAATTAGAGTTATTCATGGGTCGGATTGTCTAGATAGAAAATAATTTTGTTTGCTTAGATTTGACTTGATTCAAAAGACCATATTATTGTTTAAAATATATTAAAATATTAAAAAAATTATTTTATATTAATATTTATATATTTTTATAATTAAATTTAAATAAAAATATTTTTTATTTTTTAAATAGTAATCTGGATCGGATAGATTGATTCAAATTATCAAAAACCTATCCCTAACCCGACACATAGACAGATCTAACTATAATTATGATATAACTAAGATATACAATATGATTAAAAAGGTATTCAGTTATTATTATTACCTAGGGTATTATTATTATTTTGAAGGGTTTTTTTATTTTTATTTTTATTCTAAGCATAGTTTTGAAGAGAGTGAACTTGTGCCAGTTCTGGTAATCTATTTTAAGAAAGAGTGGTTTATCACTTATCAGTCACATTTGGTTGCTGCAACCAAACAAGGTCATGTTTTCATGTTCAGAAGGAAATTTATGGGTTTAAGATTACCTATTTCAATATTAATTTGAATTCTCAAAATCGATTTATCGAAACTAATTTCACGAACTTTCAAAGATTTGATCTTTCTCATCTAAGAAGCAATTATTAAAGTTGTCCACAAATTCACATCTCCAAATCCTAAAGTTCTTAGTTGATACCCAAAGATTAGATAAGAGAGAGTTTAAGATAGAACTTTTTATTAATGTATTATAATTAACACTTCTTATTAATTTTACAAGTATAGGTGTCTAACACATTTATCAATCCTATTAAAAATATACCTCTAACAGCACTTATGTGAAATTCTATTAAAAATAAAATTTTAACTTAACTCATATTAAAAATCTGATTATACATATGTGATAGATCCTATTCATCCGATCTATATTTCAACAATTTTCTTATGCCATGTTTAGAAACATGAATTAGAAAATTTGAATTTAATTTGTTAAATAAATTGTGATAATGAAATACATACATTAGTATAAATTAGTTAAGATTCAATACGATTATATATTTGAAAGGTATAAAAATATAAAATTTAAATTAACAAATATCTATAAATATTTTAAATTCACCATTACATAAGTATCCAATAAATTCATGAATTTAAAAAATAATCATGAATATTATATTTACATGTATTTTGTTAGGTTTTTTATCTTAATATAGCCAAAAAAATTTATTTATAGAAATACCGGTCTTGCAAAATTAATGACCGAAATCCGCTTTTTTTAAAACATGTTGGGAAATCGCCATGGCTGATGGAGATTTCTCAGCATGTTTTTAAAAAAATTTGTAAAAACTACAAGAAAAATCGTCATCCCTCATGACGATTTCCCTTGTATATTTTTTACAAATTTTGAAAAAAAACCACAAGAGAAATAGCCATCTCCTATGGTGATTTCCCTTGAGGTAAAGTTTAAAAAAAAAAAAAAAAAATTAAGTGAAGGGAAATCATCACAATTTTTTTTATAAAATATTAAGTTTTAAATAAAAATTATATGATTTATAATTTTAAAAAATTATATGATTTATAATTTTAAAAAATTAAAAATTAGTAAATTGTAAAATTAAAATAATAATTTATAAAAATTATAAAAATTAATTTTTTTATTTAAATTTAATTATAAAATATATAATTTTTTTAATATTTTAATATTTTTTAATAGTGAAATGAACTTTGGGCAAAATATGTATAACAGTATTATTGTTGATGCAAACTCTCTCCCGATATAATTTATTTTTTTATTTAAATTTAATTATAAAATATATAAAAATATTTTTTAATTATATAATTTTTATTTTCGGACTTGGGCAAGAGAAATAAAAAAAATTCGGGCCTCAACCCGGCCCGACCCATGGACACCTCTAGTTATAGCCGTCGAAAATATCCTTATCAATCTGGTACATCGGGACACATCCGAGCTTACCGGGCGGTCTACTCGGCCCGTGGATAGGTCGAGCTATGACCTTCATTCCTGCATAATCCACAACGCTTTATTTTCCTTGCCCAAGCCCATTTGCCCGTTTCACTATTCAAAAAGTTTAAAAATACATTTTATATTTATATATATTTTATAATTAAATTTAAATAAATTTATTTTTATTTAATAATTAATAATTCGGGCTAGGTCGGCCGGCCCTAATTACAAAAACACTTGTCCAAGCCCAGCCCAATACGATCCAGACCCAATAGTAAATTTTTTATTTTAATATTTTTTTAATAGTGAAACAGGCTTTTGGGCCAGTCCGGACCTAGCCCGAAATGGGCTTAGGCAAGGGAAATAAAAAAATTTCGAACCTTGGCCCGGCCCATAGACACCTCTAGTCATAGCCATCGAAAATGTCCTTATCAATTTGGTACATCGGGAGAGAGTTCGCATCAACAATAATACAGTTATACATATTTTGCCCGAAAATTCATTTCACTATTAAAAAAATTATTAAAAAAAATTATTATATATTTTATAATTAAATTTAAATAAAAAAATTAATTTATATAATTTATATTTTAATTTTAGTTTTACAATTTACTAATTTTTAATTTTTTTAAATTATAAATTATATAATTTTTATTTAATATTTAATATAAAAAAAATTTGTTGTGAAGGGAAATCGCCATCCATGGTGGCGGTTTCTAGACCTGCTCATGGGCCGGACAGCCCATCCGGCTCGGCCCGTATTGGGCCAGGCTTGGGCAGAATTTTTTTGTTCTGGGCTGGCCCGAAACAATGTTTTTTATTATAATAATATTATTTTATTTAATTTTAATTATAAAAATATAAAAAAAATATTTTTTAATCCGATGAACAGTAAATTCGGGCCTACCGGGCCGGCTCGGCCCTACCCAAGACTGGGTCTGGGCAAAGAAATTGAAAAAAAAAACGGGCCGCGGCCCGGCCCGGCCCATGAGCAGGTCTATCGGTTTCCCTTCACTTTAAATTTTTGTTTTAACTTTACCTCAAGAGAAATCGTCACGTGGGATGACGATATTTTTTGTGTTTTTTTTTTTCAAATTTTGTAAAAAATATACAAAGAAAATCGTCATGAGGGATGGAGATTTTTTTTGTAGTTTCTTACATTTTTTTTTTTTAAAACATGCTGGAAAATCTCTATCAACCATAGCGATTTCCCGGCATGTTTTAAAAAAAATAGATTTCGATCATTAATTTTGCAGCATCGGTATTTCTATAAATAAACAAATATTTGACTATATATATTCAGATAAAAAAACCTATTTTATTACATAATTTATACTATTTTAAAAATTCAAATCAATTTTTAAAATTTAAGTTCCGAAACCTTATATAATTCTAAATCCATAAAAAAGGCAAAAGGTTCATCTAAATCTGCAAAGAAGATGGCAATACTTTAAATAACTCAAAAGTCAAGTGGCAAATTAGTAATCAAGACCCTTTATAACTCCATTTGAACATGGTTCAGGATTCCCATATACCAAAAAATAAAAAATAAAAATTGTTGGCCCCTCCTACCTAAAAACCTTGCTCCCCCTTCAAGCCTTCTCATTGAAATCACCATCTTCTTCTTCTTCTACCTTAAACTCCATGAAGACCAAAACTCTAATTCACACCCTCATCTATGCTCAGGTTTGTCGTCTCATTCGAGCAATTTCCAAAGCAAAATCCATTGTCATTCAAATTTATAAAGAAAACAAGCCTATACAATACTTCATTTCAAACTCAAAGACCGCAGAAAAGAAATACAAGCACAAGAAGCTATTCTTTGGTTCATTTAGGCTACACTATAATTGGTGTTCTTCTCATGTTACACCAGTTCCAGCTCCAGTTCTAGAAGGGTGTAGTACTGCAACTCATTTGTACTATGATTCAACCTGGAATTCAGTTATTTCAACTGATCAGGATACTATGGAGTCTGAGCTTTCAGGTTACCTTCAATGGCTAGAAGAAAAGAAGGTTAATGGCATTAATTCTAGTGCTGAGAAAGATATCAATGAGATTGATAGGCTAGCAGAAATGTTTATAGCCAATTGTCATGAAAAGTTTAGGTTGGAGAAGCAGGAGTCTTACAGGAGATTCCAGGAAATGATGGCTAGAAGCATGTGAAGGTTTTTCTTAATTACTAGCTGTTAATTTTCTTTTTTCTTTCCCAAGCTTTTGTATGTGACATACATTGGTTGGGGTACTGAGGAAAGTGTAGTCACTGAGAGACTGGAGGGTTTTTCTTTAATCTTCTTTTTGTTCATTTTTATCCTTGTAACTTTTTATCTCCTATATATTTTCTGTTTGGAGAGTTATACATGATAGAGTGTTGGGTATTTGTGCAATTCTTCTCTTAAATTTGTCATGGTTTTGGTTTCCACTTGCAAGGCCATATATAATTGGTGGGAGTACTACTGGATCTGCCTCTAAAGTCCTTGAATAGTTGAATTAAACTTTTAGAATTTTCTCATTTTCTTGCTCTTAAGTAGTAATTTAAAACATCTTTAGATGAAGAAAAACATCAGTGAAATTTTCCAGAATTCTATGCTCTCCTCTTTCTTTAGAGACAGCTGGTAGATGAATGTTCTATTCTATATATCAGGTTCAGGTAGCAGAAATATACTAGGTAATAGCAAGGTTCCAGGGCCAAAAAGTCCAAGTGTCTAAGTGTCTAACTAGTAGATATTTTTATTATATATATGATGGAAAGTTCTGTGCAGATGCATATCCACACTTTCATTAATATATCATGTTAATTTGGGATCAGTAACTTAATCATTAATTTGTCAAAGTTATCAAGTTGTTACACTTCTACCAATGTAATTAAGCCAACTTTTTCAATCCAAAGTATATATATTTTTTGGCCAATTTGTGGAAGAAATTTGAACACTTGAAAGCAAATGATTTAACCAGATTTCAGTCAGGTAATCATCCAATGCCCCAATTATTAAGTTCACCATTTTGTCCAGGAAGGAAAGTGTACTAGGTTCAAGTTTTGCTAGTCATGAAAACTAGGTTTTCCAACTACTATCTCATATGCTGATTGCAAAGATCAGTAGTACATATCACTTTATTGACTTGTAATACTTAAGGATCGTCATCTCGGTATTATTTGTGCTATAATCGTTTTGTTGATTTATAAACGAAAGTCTGCATCCAGCAAAGGAGACTAAGTCAATCCTCAACTCACCTTATAATTACTTCTTTGAGGAATGTGATTCATTTGATGTTTAAATCAGGTTGACATAAAAAATTATAATATTGTTAAAGCTGTAAAAAAATATTCATGCAATCATATTTAAGAGGTAGCATCCAACAAATTTGAGATTCAAACTGCAATTATTCTTTTATCTACGATCTCTTTTGTAAAAAGAAAAATGAAAAAAAAGAAAAGAAAGCTTTCCATGTGCTTAGCTCGAATAATCGACAGTGGATACATAAATGATGATACCTACAAAAGATCAAATTAGACACTATACTCACTTAATAACTAGCATTTAAAATGGTACTAATTAATTTTTTCCAAAATCTGAACTGTTCTAAAAGCCATTCTAGATTTTATATGAAGCTTTGAAGATTCGGAAGATATTGTTTTTTAAATGTAAGAAGGTGAAAGTGAAAGTGATTGAGAAAGCCCTTTGCCCCCAAGAATAAGATCACCATTTTAGCTCCTTTAATCTTTCCAATGTCTATATGCCAGATAATGTTCCTTGTTCTAATGACTTTACACCTAATTTTTACAAAGTCACAGCAATTCCAAGATCTTCTCTCTTCAAAACAATAATATGAAGCCCCCAAAAGAAAAGGAAAACAGTTTGTTAAACCTACTCCAATTCAGAAAAAAGTAATGAAGATCTTGATGAATCTCATATGATCAAAGGCACAAGGTCGTGGTCATGGCGTGAAGCTGGTGACATAAGGAGGTATCAATTAATTGACATAATCAAAGAAATAACATCATCTGTACCTTAACTTCAATTGACAAGTCATGAGACTTGCTCATAGTATATACTTTGTCTATGTTCCAAGGAATTAATCAAAGCTGCAAGCTAACAAAATCTAGATGACTGAAATCTAAATGAAATTGAATAATTAATCACTCAGATAAAAGTTCCACTAAGCTGAAGCTGAAGTTGGGGAGTGAGACTGGAAGGTTTAAGGACATCCCTGGTTAAGAAGTTGACTCTAAATTAATGTTGTAGATATAATATACAATTAAGTTAATTAACCTGTCTGTTTTAGCCAAGTTTGTCTATGTTGTTTGAAACGTTTTTCTTTGGAAATTTGCATACATTGGAAACTGTGCCATTGAAAAGTATGTAACAATGTATATATGTTGGCGTTGTTATATATATTTTTAGATTGGACTTCACCAGGGAGAAGCTCAAGACCAGTCAAGCATGCTTTTATGTACAGAATTCTTCTTACATAGGACTGTAAAAAGACAGAGGCAAGGCATCAATGATGGGTTCTTTTTTTATCTCTTGGTGTGTGTTTCTTTATTCCAAAACTTCCTTTGTTGCTTTCACTTGTAAAATAGAAGGGGAGGGAAACAGCTTTAGCAGATTCATATTTGGATTAAAATACGTCATGACACGAAAAAATAATACGAATACGGCACCATTAAACACGAACATGTCAAAATCTATTAATGTTGTCAAAATTACATAATACCTTAAACACGATAATAACACAAAAAATAATAAAAACACGATACGTATACATGAATTATCAAATCTAGTTTTATCTCTTTGTTTTCTAATATTTGAACTGACTTTTACATAGAAAAGTGGATGCTTAGTACTTCTTGGGATTTTATTCTTTGTTAGGATAAGTTAAAGAAGTTCTAGTTATCTACATGTCCTACATGTCATTAACTCAAAAAGATTATGTCCTTGGTTTTGTGGCTTTTAAATTTTCAAATTGGAATGAAAAAGTTACAAAATCAAAGGAAGAATTATGTTTTCATACTTTTCCAACTATAATAATTTTTAGTCATCACAAGTACACACTTCACACCTATCCCCACAGATAAATTGCCAACAATTTTGAGCACCTATTAAACAAATATTATTGATTGAAAAAGTGTAGAAGGTTTTAAAAGTGATATCCGAAGTATATTTGAAATTTCAATTTGAAAATCTCGAATTCGGACAAAAATGCGGAGTTTATGACATAAAAAATGGTCACCTCTTATTATATAATCTAAAATTATTGTAAAGAAAAAAGAAAAAAAAAGTTTAGAAGAGATAACTGAAATTTGACAAAAATTAACTAACAGTTTAATCAAGTTTGTAATATGTGTACAGCCATTATACTTCAAACATTTCCAAACATTTGCTTCCACTAAAAAAGTGCAAAGAACTTTTGGAAAGGGGGAAGTGGGGGAGTTAAGAAATGGGGTAAATATCACATTTGAAATTTGGTTTGGGCATTTTAAAAACCCAAAGCATGCAGTTAACACTTTTGTAGAATTTCAAGATGGCTAATATGTCTCCTCTCGCAGAAACTGAGGCTGCCATGCTTTTGGATGTGCATCTTGTGTTTGTTGAATAATTCAACCGTCTACAGTAAGACATTTTTTCTTCTTCTTTTGAGTAGTAGTAAAGAATTTTAGAATGTCACTTGTTCTTCCCGATAGTGAGCTTTTTCTTCTTTTTTTTCCCTCAATACTCCACTTGTCGAGTTTATCAATATTCAATAAGCATTTTACATTGGAATCCAGGTAATTTATAGAATTGTTTAAAAGCTTCTTTACATGGTCAAAACCATCATAAGTCCAATTTAATTGTTGTTTTCTTTTGCCAAAATAAGTCCAATTTAATTAAGCAATAATAATTTAAAATTTTGTTGAGTTTGATTTTAGTTTCTTTTAAAAAATTACAAAAATTGATAAGATTTCAGTCAAAGGTGTTCAATATATGGGTGGTTGAATTTGGGTATTATATTTGTTTGTAGTCGGGTCAAGTTCAAGCATGTATTAATGAGTTTTGTGAATGTCTTTGTTTGATCCGGTTTGAAATATGGATATAATTTTATATTTGGATCCGGCTCGGTTATATAAGAACATTGTCTAGACTCATACGGATTCGCTCACATTTTTACACAAAATGATCAATCTCTTTTATAAAAAAAGACCGATTCTTCTTAAAAATGATTGATCTCTCTTAAAAAAAAAATCGATTCTTCTTAAAAAATGGCCTATCCCTCTAAAAAAATTATATAACTAATAGGAAAATAGGTCAGACTTGACCGGGCAAAAAATGCTATGCCCAAGATTAGCTATTTTTAAAACGGACTTCATTTTTTTTATCCAAACTCATATTTTAAATCTAATATTTTTATTCAAATCTTTTCAAATATCATACAGCCATGGACAGATCTATTTGGTTCGCTATCTGACAAAAAAAAAGCTTGGTTTTGCTCACTTATAAATTTTAATGATTTTTAAATATTTAAAATTCAAAAATAAAGGCCTTCCCTGATTCATAGCTCGAGAGATGGGCTTAATGAGTTTTATTAAGACCTCAATTGGGCTTAAAGGACCCTTTGTTGGCCCATTATCTATAACCTCATTCTTCATTTATTTTTGAGGGGGCTGGATTTGCTTATGAGTTATAACCATCTTGGACCTTATTAATTGCGCACTCTATGCAGACACCTTAGTGCCGACCTAGGCATAAACAAAGTATAAATATAATATATTTCTCCCTGCTCAAGGGCCGGGCAATCCGCCCAGCCCGCTCTGCCCTTATTGAGTCGGGTCTAGACAGAGATTTTAGTGATTTAAACCAGTCCGGCCAGCCCAGGATCACTGTTAATCTAATAAAAAAAATATATTTTTTAAATTTAATTTTAAAAATATATAAAAAATATATAATTTTTAATATAATGAACAGTAAATATGAGCCGACGAGCCGGACTTGAACAAAAAAATCAAAAGAAATTCTGGTCGTGGCCCGGCCCCGACCCATGAGCACCTCTAATTGTTCCTCCTTATCATGCTTAGAGTGAACATAAGATATGTGCATGGGGAATGCAAATAATGTTTCTCATCTTCTATTTACATTTTCGTTTTATAATTAGTTTTAGATCTTTGAAGTAAAACGAGGCAAAAAAGATTAAAAGTTTAAGTATGGGGCGATCTTTTTTAGACGTAACCATAAAATTTTTTATCTGTTAAGTCTATTTAATACTATTTTTGTTTTCTGTATATGTGATATCAAATTTACATATAATAAGAAGCAATTCAATGTATGCGGCGATTAATGTATTACAATCTAATATATCTTTTGGGTTGTAAAGACTAGCTTGTTGTACCTAAAAGTTGGATGGATAACCTATCCGACACCATAGAAGCTGACAACCCAACGTGCGTTTGTCTCCTCACTTTCCATCTAATTCTTGGGGCTCATTTTCTCATAAACAGACAGAAAGTCGTGGTTCAATCTTGAATCAGTCTCTTAAAATCCTGACCCAAAATTGAGACAACAAGGGTAATTCCAAGGCTTTGAATTAATTAAAAGTAAGGAGCATGTGGTTAATTTGATGTGTTTGGTAGCCCCCGTTAACTCCTTATTAGACTCTTTCTCCTTGAAGGGAAACACATTTTTCATGAAGATCATATACTAGCAAATTATCTTTACTTCACCCCTACCAATTGTCTTGGCCTCTTGGCCCCAAAATCTTTGACTTAATTGTCTTCATGCCTGATATAGAATGTGTTAAATTGTTAGTTTAGTTGCTATATACTATATTATGAACTGAATATATATAAAACAGATAAAGAGATTTGATGTAAATATATATAAAATAGATAAAGAGATTTGATGTAAATATACGTACTTTTAACTTGCATGTAAAACAGATTACACAGAACCGAATATAAAGAACATTTACAGAAATTGATTTGAAAAAATAAATATCGAGTCAAGGTTGGACCTCTGACCTTAAGATGAATTTTGTCTGCCTCTAAGGTGCTTGCAGATTGTATACAAATCGTCTTCCAGGCCTCCTCGATAACGTTGTTATGGAGAGCACACTTCAAAACAACTCGGCAAATCAAAGAATGTACGACTCTCTCTCAGACAGAACCAGAAATAGCAGAGGAAGAAAAGGAATTTTATGAATGAATTAGTGAGTAAAAACAAACTCTAGAAGTCTGAATTATAGGAGTCAATGAACCAGTTCGAAAAAGTCACATAAATTAGATGAAGTCTGTTTGATCAGAACAGACACATCCATTGAGACGAATCGGTTCGATTGGACAGAACCGAATCGGAATGATTTTTTTGAAAAGAAACCTTTGTGAAACAACACAAACGGTTCGGTAAAGAACCGAACAACAAGAAATTAATCAGATTGGTTTAAACTGGTTGGTCGAGCTGGGCAGCAAAAAGAATAGTGCTGACCCTGACCCAGGCCTAGGTCCGATCCGACCCAGCCCGACTCGACGGCGGCGCACGCGCGTCTGTGTAGGTCCTCACCTACCATAAAACTTGGGTGCCCCTTGGAGCCCAACCCACATTGAACCCAATCTTATATAAACAACAAGCTAAGGCAATTAAGCAACCTATGTAGGATTCCACAACACCAACCAAGTTCTTCCTCTTCAAGTGGGTACAATAAAGACAATTTCTCATTCAAACATGATATCAATTGTGTATATTAATTATACACCGTATATCTACTTACGACAACCTACGTACTACAGCAAATTGGTTTTTCAGCGGCGTTTTTTTTTTTTTTTTTTTTTTTTAAGAATAGGGCATTTATAAACGCCGCTAAAACCGCGAAGGCGTTCCAAAAAAACGCCGGAACAAATGCCGGTAAAAACCGTGACGGGACATTTAGCGGCGTTTGTGAGTACATTAACAGCGTTTAGAAATGCCCTAATGTTCGTTCAAATATGGGATTACATGGGATTTTAACAGCGTTTGTGATCTGCAAACACCGCTAATGCCTAACTTTTAGCGGCGTTTGTGATGCGGCTAATGCTATACTTTTAGCGGTGTTTGCAGATCACAAACGCCGTTAAAAGTCAGGCATTAGCGACAATTCTTTTCTTCAAACATCGCTAACTATTGCCAGAACGTTATGTATTTAGTGGCGTTTTGTTCTTGAAACGCCGCTAAATATGCAGAATATTTTTTAAAAAATACTATTTATTTCCTTTAAAAAGTTATATTTATCAAAAATACCTGCATTTCTATTTATAAAACTGTCCAACAATACACAAACAACACAAATTAGAAAGAAAAAAAAATAATATAAAGATATATTTAATATAAAATAATAACCGTACAACGAATGTATTACACATCAAATTCACTTACAACTTAATAAATTACAAGTTATAAATGTTAAAAGTTGGAGGACAACCATAAGAAGAACGTTTTCTCCGCAGCAAGTTGCTCTTATGAGCCCTACTACAAAAAAAAAAAAAAAAATAGAATACGTAATTAATACATAAGTTATTAAGTTATAAAAGACAGATAATTAACAACGAAGATATTATATTATCTGAAATGGAGGATTTTGTGAAGTCATTGAGCATACTAGAAACTTTTGCTGCACTAAATTAATTAACGACTGAAACTGTGTCTGCAACTCCTGATATCTTCATTGCTCTTCTTCTTTCTCAGCTTATCTCTCTGCTTGTCTGTCTGCAATAATCTTTGCTCTCTCTGCTTCTTTCTTTGCCATCTCTGCTTCTCTCTCTGATTCCTTCTCCTCAAAACGTTTATGCATATTTTGCATTTCTTCTCTTAGCATCTGAACTTCATATGCACTGGAGTTTTGTGAAGAAGAAGCAGTAAACCGCTGAACCAAGTCCATAGTAGCTAGATGGTGTTGGACCCTTCCGAGACCTAGAACCCGTCCATGTCGTTCTTTCCCAGCTACTTTAGTGAATATTTCATTATCGACATCTTGCATATTCATTAATGAACCATCCGATGCTCTGGCTTGATACTCAGCAATTTTATCACGGGCTTTCTCCTATAAAACAATAAAGTTAATAAAATTTTATGTAATATATTTTTAAATAAAAACAAGTTTGAACAAAAAATACCACAATATCTTTAGTTTCGATGTTCAAATAGGATCCATCCTTCTTAGTATGAGTTAACTGAAACAAGTCTTGGTATTAACGGGAAATACCGCAAAATCTTTGCAGGCTTCTTTTTTAAATATGTGTCACCATCGTCCTCATTCACATTTTCTTCTGTATTTGCGTCCAACCACAAAGATTTACCGCAGACATGACAAAATTGTTCATTTGTTCTATCACCCCAATACAACATACAGTCGTTCGGACAACTATGAATTTTCTCATATCCAAGACCTATATCCTTTATCATCTTCTTCAAATCCTTACAAGACCGAAGGATTTTTGCAAAAGAAAACATTTCTTTCAAAAATTCTAATAACAGTGTCAAAGAATTTCCTGTCCACCCGCTTAAGCATTTTAAGTGAAAAAGACGGACACAGAAAGACAATCTTGATTGCTTAGATCCCTCGTAAAGTTCTTCATTCATATCATCAATCAACTTATAAAACTTTGCCGTTTCTCCATTGGGTTCTTGATCACCCACACCTCTTCCCGTTTCAACGAAGTCATTCATGCCAACATTGAACCCATCATTTCCTCCAGGAACTTCTGGTGAAGATGTGTGGAAACTGTGGTTACGCATGTTAAATGCATCCCGCAACATGCTTTCCATGTCATCTTGTCTAATAGACTGATTTTGATTGTTACAATTACTTGGAGGAACTCTAGAAAATGACCTAGAAGTTGCGGACTCTCCATGAAAAAACCATTGTCTGTAACCCAGAAGAAATCTTTCACAAATCAAATGTTCGAAAACAACTGCACGCATATGCCAATCAATATTGGCACACCTCGAACAAGGACATAATATCTTATTATCTTCGCTTGCGTTCTGAAAAGCGAAATCAATAAAACTATCTACTCCATCTTGGTACTCTTGACTTAGTCTCGACTTTTGCATCCAACTCTTATCCATTTCGTACGTAAGTCTAAATTATAAAATAATATAATGTAAATTTATAATTAAAATATATATCTTAAAATATAAATTGTCATATGTCCTATTAGCTAACTCACAAACTGACCATGAAATTAAAACCAAAAATTCTGAAACTTAATCATGGGAGAACAAGAAGAAAAGCAATAAAAATACTTCATATCTTCATATTGAAGAAAAGAAAAAAAAAAAAAAAAAACGAAAAGCAAAGGTAATTGAACCAACCTACATCGGTAATATTAGAATAAAAAAGGAATCATCTTGACAGGTGGTAATTCACTTAAATATATATAAATATATATATATATATATATATATATATATATATATATTAAGCAAAGAAACCACAACTCTGAGCTAAAGAGTGGATTTCATGTACATAAAAACATATTAAACAGAAAAGATGAGGTATAGCTTTTAATCACTTTATGTAATCATTTGTAGTAGAAGACTAGAAGAAGCTTTACTAATTTAACTTATTTAACTCAAATTTTTGGATAAAAAAATTATTTGAACTTGGCAGGCTAAGCTCAAAGGCATGGGCCATATAGTCGACTGGGAATTCTAAAATCTAAATGAAGACCTAACTAGTTTTAATGTTTTGAATAAAGAATTTAAAAGTTTTAGTACTACAATTTCTTGTAAAAAAGGAAAATCTTTCAATTTTAAAGGAGCTAAAATTCTATGCCATCATTCTTGGTTCTGGTCCCTCCCTACTCGTGTGTGTATATATATATATATATATATATATTCTGGCTATACTTTTAAATTGGATTGAAAATATTCCTCGTAAAATTCTTCAAACTTTAGAATGGGGATGTCTACTTGTAAAATTATACTTAATAAGTTTTTTAAGGCATTATTGAGTGAGAAGGCTTAAAATTATTGGACAAGGTTTAAAACTGGCATTCCATCTGGTTAAACAAAATAATAGAAACTAAATAAAAGCCATTTAGCCATCTTCTTAAACGACACTGCTATCTAAAATTTTTTTGGGTAATTGTGAGAAAAATGCTGGTAGTTAGAAGAGCAAGTAAGGTTTAGCATATGAAGACCAAAAACTACACACACAAAAATGGTAGACAAAACAAACCAAATCACATGGCATTGAGTCACCAAAAGAACAAAAACAAAAAAGATCATAGTTCTATTTCTACTTTCATTTCCAGGGGTTGAAATAGCATTAATTCACCAAGCAAGTAAGGCTAATAATTTACTCTCAGCACTCACTAATTCACCAAAAGAACAAAAAAAAAAGAAACATGAAAAAGACAATGAACCCAAAAGAGCAGATTCACTTGAGCCCATTTCCAGGGGTTGAAATAGCATTAATTCATGCGATGAAGTAATAACCACTTAAACCAAACAAAAGCTACTGATGCATGTTAACAGTACTCAAATTAAACCCGCAAAAAGAATGGAAAATGAGGAGAAAAAGAAGAAACCACAGGCAGATTCAAGACGTGTACCAGAACGCTGGGTTTCCTTGTTGAGCTGAGTGAATTGTTGAGCAGATTCAAGACGTGTGGCGTCGTCGATGCCAAAGCTCTCATGCAAAGGAACCACGGGCAGCAAAAATTTTAGCAAAAGGAAACAGGGGAGCGGGAGAGAGAGAGAGAGAGGAGCTAGGTTTTTTTGATTTGGGGAAATAGGGGAGCGGGAGACTGAACAAGGTAGATATAAAACATTTAACCCCGCTATTTTCAAAGACACTATAGCTGCGTTTTCGTGCACTAAACCCCGCTATTGTAGTATTTAGCGGCATTAAACCTCATGAAATTTTATTAAAAATTTAATGGCATTTAATCTTATAAACGTCGCTATTTAAATTGAAAACGCATCTTAACAAATTAATAGCGACGTTTAGGGTCACAAACGCCGTTAGTTATTAAAAAAGGATACTCGGCAGCGTTTTTAAAACGTCGCTAATAAAACGTCACTGTAACTCTAAATTGCTGTAGTGGTATTAGAATACGTATTTTATATTTATACATATAAATAATACATTGATATCCAACAATCTCCCACATGAATGGAAATTGTCTGATTAAGACGATGAACTGACTCGTAATATGAGAGAGAATAACTTTGAAGAGTAATTGCATCAAGATAAGTAGCTTTTGGCTTTGAGCCTTCCATAGTGACAACTATCGGATTTACTCGGCTAACTAGTGAACATGATGTCTTGAACTATTCAGCCTTTCGTGTAAACCCAGACAATAGGTGTCACACAATTCCTCTTCGAACATCTTCGGTTCTCACGCTTGTGTTCATTTTGGCCCCGAACACGTCCTGGTTTCTATGAGTACTCTAGAGCCTGATCAATTCTCTTAGAAGTGATCACGTTTCTTACTCATAATAGGTGATTGCTTATAAAGAGTATCCTACAATATCCCACTTGATTTTATCAAGCTATAAGAATCATTAAAAGCATACCTTATCCTAACTCATTTGCAGACAGCATTAATTCATCATAGGAATGGATTAGAGTGTTTAACTCTTATAGTGCTTACACTAAGTTAACATAACTCGGTTGTCCCTTTGAACCTAGATCTTGGGATCTCCAGTCAGCTAGGTTAACTTTAATTTATAGGCTTAAGACCCATTCCCCTCGATGATATATTTATGTGCTCTCTTGTTAAAACTTTCGTTAGAGGATCCGTAGTATTATCCTTTGATTTTACATAATCAATAGAGATAATCCTATTTGAGAGCAACTGTCTAAGGTATTGTGTCTTCGACAAGAATTACTATTATACAAACTACTCTGTGCCTACCAATTGCAGACTGGCTATCGCAATGTATATAAATTGCAGGCACAGATTTCGGCCAACATGGAATATCTTCTAAAAAATTCCGAAGCCATTATGCTTCTTGTCCAGCTTTATCTAAAGCTATAAACTCAGATTCCATAGTAGATCTGGCAATACATGTTTGTTTAGAAGATTTCCATGACACTACAACTCCTCCAATAGTAAAGATAAATCGCTAGTGGATTGCATCACTATACCCTTCAAGCATAGCTGAATATCTTGTATAGTGCAGTCCATAACTTGAGGTGTATCTCAAATATTTGAGTACCCTCACAATGGCCTTCCAGTGATCCATTCCAAGATTACTTGTGAATCTACTCAGTTTGCTAATTGAGTAGCTATGTCTGGTCTGTGCAGTTCATGAGATACATAAGACTACCAATAATCCGCGAATATTCAATTTGAGATATTGCGTCACCAGTATTTTTCTTTAGATGTAAATTAACATTTACTGGTGTTTTGGCTATATTGGTATCATTCTTATTGAATTTTTCAAGAATATTATTTACATAATGATCTTGAGACATTACCATGTCATCTTGTGTTTTAGAAATTTTAATTCCTAAAACCACATCAGCTACACCCATATCTTTCATATCAAACTTACTAGTTAACCATGCTTTGGTAGCTTTAATGATCTCATTATTACTGCCTAAGATCAACATATCGTCTATGTATAGACAAACAATGACAAATCCTTTATTCGTATTCGTTACGTATACGCATTTATCGCATTCATTAATACGAAAACCATTTGACAACATTGTATTGTCAAATTTTTGATGAAATTGTTTAGGTGCTTGTTTTAAACCATATGATGATTTATCAAGCTTACACACCTTATTTTCCTGTCTTAGAACTTTAAACCCTTCGGGTTGTTCCATATAGATTTCTTCTTCTAAATCTCCATTCAGGAAAGCTGTCTTAACATCCATTTGGTGTATTTCGAGATTGTTAAGAGCTGCTATAGCTATTAACATTCGAATGGATGTTATTCACGTAACTGGTGAATACTTATCAAAAGAATCGAGCCCTTCCTTTTGCTTGTATCATTTTATTACAAGCCGAGCCTTATATTTATCAATCTATCCATCTTCCTTCATCTTCCTCTTAAATATTCATTTGGATCCTAAAGGCTTATGCCCGTGAGGAAGATCCACCAGTTCTCATGTATGATTTTGCATGATGGATTCTATTTCATTGTTAACGGTCTCTTTCCAAAATTATATTTCTCGAGATGACATAGCCTCTTTAAAAGTTTGAGATTCATTTTCTAATAAATATGTTAGAAAATTCGGACCATAATTAGTTGGTACTTTAACCTGTTTGCTCCTTCTGGGTTCCTCTTGTTCCTCTTCATCCATATTTGGATCACTACTCGAGGACTCATGAGTTCTCTTAGTAGTCTTATTTTCTTGTTTTTCCTTGTAAGGAAGTGCATCTTCAAAGAACGAAGAATTTCTTGATTCAATTATCGTATTGATATGAATCTCAAGAATGTCCGACTTGAACACAAGAAAACGGTAAGAAACACTATTGTTTGCATATCCAATGAATACGCAATCAACGATTTTAGGTCCTATTTTGACCTTTTTAGGTGGAGGAACAGCTACCTTCGCAAGACACCCCCACATTTTCATGTATTTGTAGGATAATCTTCGACCTTTCCACAATTCATACGGTGTCTTGTCTAACTTCTTGTGGGGTATTTTATTTAAAATATAATTAGCTGATAAAATAGCTTCCCTCCACAAGTTCTAAGGTAACCCTGAACTTATCAACAAAGCATTCATCATTTCTTTCAACGTTTGGTTCTTCCATTCTGCAATACCATTTTGTTGAGGTGAATAAGGAGGAGTGGTTTGATGGATGATACCGTTTTCTGAACAGAATTCATTAAACAATGAATCATATTCACCACCTCTATCACTCTTTATTATCTTTATTTTCTTGCTTAGTTGATTTTCGACCTCATTCTTAAAGAGCTTAAAAGCTTGCAAGGCCTCGTCTTTACTTTTTAGCAAATAGACGTAACAATATCCTGTGCAATCATCAATAAAAGTAATAAAATACTTTTTACCACCTTTAGTTTGCACAAACTTTAAGTCACATTTATCAGTGTGAATTAAATCTAGAGGTTTACTACTTCTTTCTATCGAATAGAAAGGAGCCTTAGCTAATTTGGATTCCACACAAATTTTACATTTGTGATTTTTGCCAATGATAATTTTCGGAAGCAAATCCAAATTGCTGATTCTTTTCAAGGTCTTGTAATTTACATGACCTAATCTACCATGCCATAATTTAGAGGACCCAACCAAGTAAACAAAAGAAACAATATTATTAATATTCTTGTTCTTTGGTACAATGGCCATTACATTGAGCTTAAAAAGACCATCACAAAGATATCCCCTTCCCACAAACATCCCACTTTTAGTGAGTATAAATTTATCAGACTCGAATACAAGCCTAAACCATTCTTGCTCAATAAAGTGCTGGAAACCAAATTCTTTCGAATTTCAGGAGCATGAACTACATTGTTCAATGTGAGTTCTTTCTCGGAAGTCATCTTGAGTACCACCTTCCCATGACCTCGTATCTTGCAAGCCGTAGAGTTTCCCATAAATAGTTGCTATCATCAGCAGCTTCTTTGTACTCGGTGAAACTCTTCCTTTCAGAACATACATGACAAGTAGCCCTGGTATCAACCCACCAAGTTTTAGGGTTTTCCACTAGGTTCACTTGTGACACAACAGTAGCGAGTTCAATCTCATAATCATCAACTAGGTTGGCTTGAGCTTTCTTTTTCTTGTTCTGTCGGTAGTCCTTTGCACGATGTCCAAGCTTATTGCATTTGAAACAAATTCCTGCGAACTTCTTGAAATCTGTTCCCTTATTAGCTTGGGAAGAACTCGAACCAACGTATTTCCTCTTGTTGGTCTTCTTCGAATGTTCAACAATATTCGTTTTGGCTTCCATGGTCTGAACCTTACCCCTCTTCTCTGAACCACGGTTATCCTCCTCGATTCTTAATCGAACGATCAAGTCCTCTAGAGTTATCTCATTTCTCTTGTGCTTTAGATAGTTCTTGAAATCCTTCCACGAAGGAGATAGTTTCTCTATCAAAGCCGCCGTTTCAAATGATTCACTAAGAATCATTCCTTCGACAGTAACCTCATGGAGGATCAACTGATACTCTTGGACTTGACTTATCACGGTTTTCGAGTCCACCATTTTAAAATCCAAAAACCGGCCAACCACAAATTTCTTTGTGTCGGCATCCTCGGTTCTGTACTTTCTCTCTAAGGACTCTTACAGCTCTCGTGTTGTCTTTATCGGACTATACACGTTGTATAACGTGTTGTCCAAATCGTTGATGATGTAGTTCTTGCATAGGACGTCAGAATGCTTCCATGCTTCCACCGAAGCTACAACTGTAGTATCGGTCTCTCCCTCGTTCAAAGTCGAGGCCTCCTCCCGTAAGAATTTGGCTAGGTTGAAGGTGGTCAGATAGAACAGCATCTTTTGCTGCCATCGTTTGAAGTTCAGACCACTGAACTTCTCGGGTCTCTCACCATTTGTGACATGTAGAGCTTGTGGCGCTACAGACGCACTAGCATTACCGGTAGATTTTTCGGCCATCTATTATTTCAAAAATAACATGATCATCTCGTATAATTTATAGAATAGTATATTAATTCAATACACAAACATTAGTTAAGCAATATGATCTCAAAATATATACTAACTTGTATATATATATATATATAATCTTTTATAAAACAGTATATATATATATTTATTATAAAACAATAACAAATATATATATGCTATAAACAGTACGTAGATATAATAGTAAATATATATATTAAACAAACAAATAGTATATTTGTAATATCTCACAAACAGTATGTATATAACTATTGCACATATAGTATCGATATATGAATAGTTGTTAAGCAAATATATGTATATAATACTTAACAAAACAAAGTACGTAACAATATATATTACTTAAATAAACAGTAAGTTAACGTCTATATATATATATATATATATATATATATATATATATATATATATATATATATATATATATATATAAAGCAAACAGTATATATAAAAACAAACAATAGCGATTATCAAGGCAAACTTACAGTATGTATGTAACAATTATAAGTTACAAACAGTAGATATGTAACTTAATATAATATATATATATATATATATATATATATTAACACTAAACAACAGTATATATATTCTAACCGATATAACAGTATATATATTTCAAAACAGTATATAACAAACAAATAAAAAATTCGTCTTAAGATTGTTAAATTGTTTGTTGCTATATACTAATATTATGAAATATATATATTTATATATATATATATATATATATATATAACAGATAAAGAGACTTGATATAAATATACGTACTTTCAACTTGTATGTAAAACAGATTACACAAAACTGAATATAAAGAACACTTACATAAATTGATTTCAAAAAATCAATATCCAGTCAAGGTTGAACTTCTGACTTTAAGACGAATTTTTCCTGCCTCTAAGGTGCTTGCAGATTGTATGCAAATCGTCTCCTAGGCCTTCTCGATAACGTTGCTATGGAGAGCACACTTCAAAACAACTCAACGAACCAAAAAATGTACGACTCTCTCTCAGACAGAACCGGAAATAGCAGAGGAAGAAAATGAATTTTATGAATGAATTAGTGAGTAAAAACAGACTCTGAAAGTCTGAATTTATAGGAGTCAATGAACCAGTTCGGAAAATCACATCAATTGGATGAAGTCTGTTTGATCATAACAGACACATCCATTGAGACAATCCGGTTCGATCAGACAGAACCGAACCGACATGATTTTTCCAAAAAGAAACCTTTGTGAAATAACACAAACGGTTCGGTAAAGAACTGAACAACAAGAAATTGATTAGACTGGTTTAAACTGGTTGGTCGGGCTGAGTAGCAAAAAGAATAATGCTGACCCAAGACTAGGCTCGACCCAACCCAGCCCAAGCTCGATAACGCGTGTGTGGTCCAATCTAATATGTGTAGATCCTCACCCATCACAAAACTTGGATACCCCTTTGGGCCCAACCCCACTGTCATAACGGGTTTTTTTTTTTTTTTTTTTACCTCTAAGACGATTTTTGAAAAACAAAATGGAGTCGCCACCAATCTTTTTTGCTAGGTGTGGTTGGCCACCTATTAAAAACCGGTTTTAGTAAAATATTTTAAAATTAATTAAAACATTTTTTTAAAACCAATTTCGAAGTCTGCGCTTTAAACCAGAGAGAAAAAAAATCGGGTTCTGGAGTCGGTTACGTGCGGGGAAGGATTAGCACCCCGCGACGCCCGTGTAGAATGGTACCTTATTAATCGTGTGTTATCAGGAATCTTGGTAAAAATTGGTTTTTAATTTTAGGTATTTAAAAATTGATCCTATTTGAAATGATTATGTCATTTGAGAATGATCCGGACCTTATCGATGCAAAATTTTCCATATTTCCCGGCAGACCCGGCAAAACATGGAAAGTTTTTTTTTTTTACTCATTTCGAAATTCTCCGAACCATTTTCTCATTTTTTTTTTAAAAAGGGAATATTTCGTTATTAACGATAATTGATGGTATCCTCCCCAGCAGACCCAGCAGAGAACCCATGAATTAACTTAACTCGGAAATAACCTTGTTTTGTTAAAATCATTATTTTTATAAAATAATTTAAAAATGAACATGTTAATCATTACAATGTAAGTATAATTTAAGCAAAATGCATAATCATTGAAGAATGGTGAACATTTTTATTTCAACACGGTACACATGGTATTGCAAAGAATTCATAGCATTACTACGAAAAATTCGTAAACATGGTGTTATAGCGATCAAGGCCAAGATGACAAATATAACTCTTAATTATTAAATAACTTAATTCTGAAATGAACATAAAGTGTACACATTTTTATTATTATATTTTTTTTATAATTATTGATGAAACCATACGTCAAAATATTTTGCCGAACTTCCTGGTAGACCCGGCAAAGTTTTGAAAATATATCTTCTCGCACGATACATACCTAACTTTTTAATCCCCCCGGCAAACCCGACAAAGACTTATAGTTAAATCATTTGACCATGTATTATTTTAAAATTCGATTTAAGGAACACAATAATGGTATTTAAAATTGGCGTCCTTTGTCATTTGTTTATTTTCAAAAAAGGTATCATTTTTTCAAAAAAAGGTATCATTTTAAAAAAGGTCTCATTAAAAAAATCTTTCATTTTCACTATTATTATTTTTTTATTACTATCTTTCATTTTCACTATTGTCATTATTTTTTTATTATTGTTTTTTTTTCTTTCATCTTCACTATTATTTTTTATTATTTTTCTTTCATTTTTACTATTATCATTATATTTTATTATTATTTTTATTATATTTATTTTTATATATATATATTTTTTATCTTTCATTTTTTACTTTTATCATTTTTTTATTATTATTTTTTTATCTTCCATTTTTACTACTATCATTTTTTATTATTTTTTTATCTTTCATTTTTATTACTATCATTATTTTTTATTATTTTTTTTATCCTTCATTTTTACTACCGTCGTTTTTTTTATTATTATTTTTTTCCCTTTCATTTTTACCTTTTTTATTATTTTTTTATTTTTTTATCTTTTATTATTATCATTATATGTATTTTATTATTTTTTTTTAAAAAGGAAAAAAATAAAAAATATATATGTATAGATATATAAAAATAAAATAAAAAAGCGTTCTGGTCGGGTCCACACGTGGACCAGTGAGCGGGTCCCGTGACCCGACCCGCTACAAACCCTAAAAAAAAATACCTCCAGGTCGGGTCCACACGCGGACCCATGCGCGGGTCCTGGGACCCGACCCGCTAAATACTATTTAAAGGTCCTTTTTTTATCATTCTTAACAGATTTAAAAAAAAAATTACCTTTTCTCTGAACTCCCCAATCGATCACGTCATCGCCGCTGCTCCGCCGCCTCTGCCTTCGTCGGAGCTCCGTTTGCGAGCCGAAATCCATCAAAATCCTTTTCCTCGTCCTCCTCTATCTCAGTCTCCCAATGATTTTGCCCGAAAATCAACCCACGCTCGTAGATCTAAGCCTAAAGATCTGAAAGCCTCAACCTCCGATCTCCCGAAACCAGTGGCTGAAGCTACCACCGAATCCTCTTCTTGCCTCGGACTCCCTTCACGTCGATTGCAACTCCCGGATTAGAGCCCCGAACCTTTAGATCTAGGGAAAACCGAAATCAATTTTTCGTTTTTTTTTTTGTGTTTGCTGACTCTCTTCCCTTTTTTTTATCCTCAGATCGGGGTTTTTTTTTTATAGTGATTGGTGGCGTGTTGGCTGTGGGCCTGGGTGGTTAGGGTGGTGGAGTGTGGGAAAAGGCTATGTCCGGTTTGGGAGTGGCTAGGATGGCGTGTGGGGGTGGGCTTAGCAGGTAGGGGCTGTTTTGGGGTGGCTGGTGGTTGGGGTGGCGTGTTGGCTGGTGGTGGTGGCAGGGGGTCGGCTGCTGTAGGAGGGCTAAGGTTAGGGTTTGCCAGGTTTGGGGTTTTGGGAATGGGCCTGCTAGGTAGCAGGCCCTGTTGGGTCTGTTGGGTAGCAGGCCCTGTTGGACCTGTTGGGCCTGTTGGACCAAGCAGGAGGCCTGGTGGCCTGACTGCCTGGGTGGGCCTGTTAGGCTAGTAGGCCCAAACGGGCCTTGGGTGGACCTGGCGTGGGGCCTGTAGAAGGCCCGGGTCGGGTTCGGATCTGACTCAGGCTAAAAACGGTTGCAACAGCTGCCCCTCTTTGCACATTACTGATAATCAGGAATAGGACAAAGACATGAGCAACGTTTTTGTCTGGGATTATGCACACACGTGTTCTAAAAGGGCGTTCTCCATCGGAGGTTTTATCATTTGAAAAGTAAATTGCTCTTCTTATCGGAGGCTCTATCACTTGAAAAATAAATTGCTCCTCTCATCAGAGGCTCTATCACTTGGAAAATAAATTGCTCCTCTCCTCAGAGGCTCTATCACTTGGAAAATAAATTGCTCCTCTCATCAGAGGCTCTATCACTTGGAAAATAAATTGCTCCTCTAATCAGAGGCTCTATCACTTGGAAAAATAAATTGCTACCTTTTTCCTGATTATCATGATGATTTTCAACTCCCTGTTGTAGTCGGTTTCCATTTTTCTTGTCTGCTTGTCATTCATACCCCTTTTTTTGTACAATGTTAATTCTTGATTGTTAGCAATATCATGATGATGCAATGCATGTTTATGATAATGGAATGTATGATTTAAGGCTCGAATCATGATTCGATGCCCCTGTGTGTATCTTATCAATTAGCAGTTCTCCCAAAGTTGACTTGACTAAGCTTCTCATGCTATTTTTTGTAAAGTTCTTTTTTATTTTTCCAGTTTCCTTTCTTTCTATTCTTCGATTTGACTAACTGCCCACAACTTACTTCTTCACGATCTTTTCTTAGCCGGAGTCAGAGCTTCGTACACTTCCCTCAAAATAATTTCACATGTCAATCATTACTTTCTTTACTTCCAAAGAGTATAAACAAATCGATGTCTCAGACTGCCCCGCCGTCTCCTTATCATCATTTTTTTTCTTTCTGATTTTCCAATTCTCAAATTTCCCTAGAGTAATCGTGAAAGCTCCATTTATGCCGTGTTCATTTATTTATCATCATTCACATTTCATGTCAACATAATGCATTATTTTAAGAAAATTTCAAAGAAATAAAGATAACTCAATGACAAAACTTTATGAATTGGGACAAATATTTTCATTCTTAGAGAAAAAGGAACATATTGGCATTAATCAAAAAGGGAAATAAAGACAGAATAAGGATAGATCTCCTCCATAATGAATACTCAAACCAACTCAATTGATCTAATCCAGATTTCTCTTTCGAGAAAGGAATATTCATCAATGTCCTTGACTTTTCTGAGAGCAGGAAACCACGAATCACCCTCCCTGCTGCATTTTGCTACTTCTTCAAATTTTCTATCCCACCTTGATCTTTTCCCCCACGTAATTACTTCAAACGAGTTATTTCTTGTTGCTCCAATTTTTATCCTTCATCTAGGCAGTCCTTTAAGGTTTTCGACCTAGATCCTTCCTTTGATTTGAACCGGCCTTTCGGGTTTTCAGTCCAACTCTCTCCCTTTTTCTTTTTTTTTTTTGACTCAAACCGCCCTGTTGGGTTTTCAGTTTAATTTTTTGATTTTTTTATGTATAATATTTTTTCACTACATCAGCGTTAATTGGGCTTGCAAAATCTGCGCCATCCATTTCGGCTAAAATCATTGCCCCTCCTGAAAATACTCTTTTCACCACGTACGGACCTTCCCAATTCGGTGCCCATTTTCCCCTTGGATCTTGCTGATTAGGAAGGATCTTTTTCAAAACCAAATCACCTTCTCGAAACTCTCTTGGGTGAACCTTTTTATTGTGTGCCCTCATCATCTGTCTTTGGTATAATTGGCCATGACACAGTGCCGTCATCCTTTTTTCCTCAATCAAATTGAGTTGCTCATAGTGGGCTCGAACCCATTCTGCTTCTTCCAGCTCGACTTCCATCAAAATCTCAAAGAGGGGATCTCAACTTCAATTGGCAAAACAGCTTCCATCCCATACACTAGGGAATAAGGAGTAGCTCCCGTAGAAGTACGCACCGATGTTCTGTAAGCGTGCAGAGCAAACGGGAGTTTCTCGTGCCAATCTTTGTACTTATAAGTCATTTTAGCCACGATTTTCTTTATATTCTTGTTAGCAGCCTCCACTGCCCCGTTCATCTTGGGACAGTAAGGCGCTGAGTTGTGATGTTTGATTTTAAGCTGGGTACAAATCTCTTTCATCATGGCATTGTTTAGATTGAGAGCATTATCTGTAATGATTTTCTCCAGGAGACCGTATCGGCAGATCACTTCCTTCTTCAAGAACCTACACATCACTGACTTGGTCACACTAGCATAAGAAGTAGCTTCAACCCACTTCGTGAAATAATCAATCACCACCAAAATGAAGCGATGCCCGTTTGAGGCCTTAGGGGTAATTGGCCCAATCACATCCATTCCCCACATAGAAAAAGGCCACAGCATTGTCATGACGTGCAAAGCTGTAGGAGGAGCATGTACCTTATCCACGTATATTTGGCACTTATGGCATTTTTGGACATACCTGATGCAATCCCTCTCCACGGTCATATAATAATAACCTGCTCTCATAATCTGCTTAGACATCATGTGGCCGTTTGCATGTGTTCCACAAACCCCTTCGTGAACCTCCTCAAGTATTCTTTTAGCTTCATTCGCTTCCACACACGATTAGCAATGTATGATCTCTACTCCTTTTGTACAACACTTCTTTATCTAGAAAGAATCCCATCACCAATCTTCTCAAAGTTCTTTTGTCATTTTCTGTGGCATGTTCTGGGTACTGCTGATGTTTTACGTATTGTAGGATGTCATGGTACCATGGTCTCTCATCCGGCTCTTCTTCAACATGCATACAGTGTGCGGGCAACTCTCGTATGCTCATCTTAATGGGCTAGATGTCAGCGCTTGTATTTATCTTGAACATTGAGGCTAACGTAGCAAGGGCGTCGACCATTTGATTTTTCTCTCAAGGTAGATAGTTGAATTCAATTTTTTCGAATTGTTGAACCAATTCAACTATGAACTTGTGGTAGAGAACCAACTTTGAGTCCCTTGTCTCCCGTTCCCCTTTTAACTGACAAATGACTAGAGCAGAGTCTCCATACACCTCTAACTCGCTTATCTTCTTTGCAATAGCAGCTTGAAGTCCCATGACACAGGCCTCATACTCCGCCACATTGTTGGTGCATTTGAAAGTCAATCTTGCAGTGATTGGGCAGTAGGTCCCTTCTGGTGATATCAAAACCGCTCCAACACCGTGCCCCAGAGCATTCAATGCACCGTCGAAATACATCTTCCACACATCTTTATTTGATTCCTCGTCTTCATCTTCTTCGAAAATAGCCATCAATTCCTCATCAGGGAAATCAAACTTCACTGGCTCATAATCTTCGGTGGCTTTATCCGCCAGGAATTCAGCTACTGCACTTCCCTTTATGGCTTTCTGCGAGTTATAGGTGATGTCATATTCAGAAAGCAGAACTTGCAATCTTTCCAATCTTCCTGATAACGAGGGTTTCTCAATGATGTATTTAATGGGGTCCAATTTAGCAACAAACAACGTGGTATGGTATAACATATATTGTCGGAGCCTATGAGCAGCCCAAGCCAGCGCGCAACATATCTTTTCTATTGCCGAGTACTTGGCCTCGTAATCTATAAACTTTTTTCTCAGGTAGTAAATGGCATGTTCTTTCTTGCTTGTCTCATCTTGCTGTCCCAAAACACACCCCATGGATTTCTCATGTACTACCAAATATAAAATGAGCGATTTTCCTGGTGTTGGTGGTACCAGTACCGGTGGATTGGTAAGATATTCTTTCACTTTGTCGAATGCCTCCTGGCAATCCTCATCCCATTCACTCGGATCACGTTTTCTGAGGAGTTTGAAAATTGGATCACACTTAGCGGTGAGCTGAGAAATGAAACGGGCAATGTAATTCAATCTTCCCAAGAATCCTCGCACTTCTTTCTGTGTCCGAGGCGGAGATAAATTCTAGATAGCACGTATCTTGTTGGGATCTACTTCAATTCCTTTCTCATTAACAATGAAACCCATAAGTTTGCCGGAAGTTACACCAAAAGTGTACTTGACCGGGTTGAGCTTAAGTTGGAACTTTCTTAATCGCCCGAACAACTTTCTCAGATTAACCACATGATCTTCATCTTCACGTGACTTTGCAATCATGTCATTGACATAAACTTCTACCTCTTTGTGCATTATGTCATGAAAGAGGATCACCATTGCTCTTTGATAAGTTGCACCGGCGTTTTTTAACCCAAACGGCATAACCTTGTAACAAAATGTTCCCAACATTGTCACGAAAGTGGTCCTCTCCATATCTTCTAGTGCCATCTTGATTTGGTTGTAGCCCGAAAAATCGTCCATAAATGAGAACAGTGAGTGTTTGGCAGTATTATCAACCAAGGTATCGATATGGGGTAGCGAGAAGCTATCTTTTGGACTAGCTCTGTTTAGGTCCCGATAATCAACGCACATTTGTACTTTCCCATCTTTCTTTAGGACTGGGACTACGTTTGCTACCCATTCAGGATACTTAGCGACTTCCAAAAATCCGGCGTCGAACTGCTTTTTTACTTTCTCCTTGACTTTTAGCAACATTTCAGGCTTCATTCGTCTCAACTTCTATTTCACAGGCTTGCGTTCTAGCTTTAAAGGCAAACGATGCACCACAATATCCGTATCGAGCCCTGGCATATCTTGATAGGACCATGCAAACACATCCGCATACTCGTGGAGCAGTTCTACCAACTCTCGTTTCTTTGCCACTGGTAGTGAAGTGCCAACTTTTATTTCTTTCTTATTATCCTCATTTCCCAAATTAACAACTTCCGTTGTCTCATGATGAGGCATAATTTGCTTTTCTTCTAATTCTATCAATATCAATAGGTCGGGTGGTAAGTTGTAGTTCTCTGCAGTCTCTTCATCGTCAATTTCACCAATATCAATACATTTCTCAAAATTGATTTTTGAATTACTAATGAGATTGTTTTTGCATTCATTATTAGGAGACCTGGAAAGGTGTAAGCAAAATAATATAGATGGTTGTATAGGAAGACAAAATAGAAGGATGGACTATAAAATAAATGGCGAATGAATGGAGACATAATGCATCATAATTGTCATTTATTTGAATGATAAGTTCATAAAAGAAGCCCGTGCACAAAAGGAAATCTCGTAACACTCTTGGGCAGAAGTGTTTGAGAACTTAATTTGTTAACCAGAAAAAAACCTAAATACAACAGGTAAATCTACAGCACGCCAATTCTTCAATTCAAATCCTGGAGGACACGGGTAGATGGTGACTTCTTCAGCTTTGTTTCCCTCATCTCTTTCTTGTTCCATCATTTGGATGCAGAAACCCGCAAACATTCCCTCCAAAATCACGGCAGGTTTGGTCCCAACTAGTGAATCAGGAAAAATAAAACCCGCTGACCGAAATGTCTCATAGAGATGGGGGATGTACATCCTCGAGGTCTCTATCTCGTATCCCCTGAGCCTTACGAGCCTCTGCTCTTTCTTTTCTCTTATCAGTCTCTCCCTGTCTTCCCTAGCCGACTTGTATCCCAATCCAAACTTGTATTCCTTTCCGATCACCCTTATGCTCTTCCGAATTCCTTGTAGGTTCTTCCCTAAACCTGTCCCGGCTCGACAAACCTTTCCTACGACTTAAGCAAGGCCGCTTTGAGTAGCAGAGGACAGCTGAGATATAGGCATTTTAGAACCTTCGCTTACAAATGTAGCGTTCACAAACTCCAAGGTTCGAAAAGAGCATTCTCCTGCTTCTTCAATAGCTTCTATGTAGGGAATATTCAAGGGCTTGGATACAAGGAGATCTTCTTCTCCGTCGACGATTATCAATTACTCTTCGACTTTGAACTTCACCTTCTGATGCAAAGTGGATGGAATAGCACCATCCATGTGGATCTAAGGTCTTCCCAACAAGACATTGTATGAAGGAACGATATCCATGACCTAGAAGACAATGTCGAATGTGCAAGGACCAATTTGTATTGGCAACTCAATTTGCCCCGCAACTTGTCTACGGCTTTCATCAAATGCTCGCACTACCATGTGATTGTTCTTCATGTGGGATCCATCAATGGGCAGTTTGGCCAATGTAGTCATCGGCATGACATTTAGTGCAGAGCCGTTATCAATGAGAACTTTTGCAATGATATGGCCCTTGCAGCGTGCAGTGATGTGAAGGGCTTTGGTACTACCTGTCCCCTCATGCATGATTTCATCGTCACTGAAAGCTATGAAGTTGTTAATAGCCACATTCCCCACTACTTGGTCAAACTTCTCTACAGACACATCATGATCCACGTATGCCTTATTCAGCACTTTCAAGAGCGCCCTTCGATGGGTCTCCGAGTTCATCAATAATTCCAAGATGGATATGCGAGCCGGTGAGCGTTTTAATTTTTTAACAATGTTGCACTCGCTGTGCTTGATAAATTTGAGGAATTCACAAGCTTCTTCCTCTGTCACAGGCTTGCTCGTTTTTCGCTCAACAGCTTTTTCTGAGACGGTCTCGTCTTCATCAACCTTAGCTTTCCCTTTTCTGACATTTTTCGATGCTTCCGGTGTATAGCATCTCCCACTCCTAGTGAAACCCCCAACACCAGTTATGTCTACGGCAGCCGTAGAGGCATTGGAAATTGGTGTAACATCAACAGGCTCTGGTGACGCAAATTTGCATTCGTATCTCCAAGGTACAGCCTTATCATTCTCGTAGGGGAACGGGTTCGGTACTTCGATAGTCACCATCCGCCTTAGCACCCTTGGTGTTTCCCTTACCGACGAGTTCTGGCTTTCCCCACAGTAGATAACCAATGGTTTCGGCTAAACCCATCTTTCAGGGGCGGCCTTTGGGGTTTCTTCGATTACCACATCCACGGATTCTTCTTCCCATTCAGTGGAGAAGTTTGATACGCCGATATTCATTAATTCTTGAATTTTGGCTCGAAAGTCGGAGCATTGGTTAACAGTGTGTCCCACCAAACCTTCGTGAAACCTGCAGAAACGTTCAAGATTTGGTTCCGACCTTGAGGATTTCTGCCCCATGTTGACTGGTTTAAACAGCCCGGCCTCAATCATAGCATCTAACACTTTTCCCATATGAGTCCGGATATCCTCAATCTTGGATATTACCCGACAACCTTTTTCCTCCGTTATCGCGTTTGCTCCTGTTTTCCCATGGTCGGGTAACGGATTTGCAGTAACGTTAGGCTCCCCATTGGTTGTGAAACTCAAGACACCGGCCTTGATTAGGTGTTGCACTCTGTGTTTAAGTGCAGTGCAACTCTCCGTGAAGTGACCCGGGTTGCCTCCATGGTAATCGCAGTTCACGTCCGGGTTGTACCATCTCGGGTATAGGGGTTTCATGGGTTTGAGGAACATGGGTGCCAACAGATGATTTTGAACTAACTTGGGAAATAGATGGGCGTATGTCATGGGAATCGGGTCAAACTGGGGTCTTTGTTGGATTGGCTGAGGTGTTCTGATTAGTGCTCACGTTGTTTACTAGACTGGTCGGGTTGGGAGCAGGTACAGATGCTGTGTATACGGGTGCTGGCATGGGTGATGACGTATACACTGGCGCTGGTGGTCGATAACTCATTGAATATTGGGGTTGTGTAGGAGGGTAGGAGTATGGGTTAGGGGGTAACTGTAGGGTCTGTATGTTGGATAATGGGTACAGCTTTGTGGTGGTCGATTTTCATATGAAGCCGCTTGCACTTCTCCTTCTTTCTTTTTTGTCGCCCCCACCTTCTTACTGTTGGCGATTTCGTTTCCCTCGATCTTGCCGTTTTTTATGGCGCTTTCTATCATCTCGCCAGAAATGACCATATCGGCAAAGTTCTTGGTAGCACTGCCGACCAACCTGTCGTAATACGATCCTCACAGTGTATTGATAAACAACATGGTGGTCTCTTTTTCTGTCAGAGGCGGTTGTACTTGAGCAGTCAGGTCCCTCTATTTTTGGGCGTACTCTTTAAATCCTTCTCCTGCCTTTTTCTCCATGTTTTAGAGGGATAACCTATCCGGCGCCATATCAGCCATATGCTTGTACTGGGCCAAAAAGGCTCTCGCCAAATCTATCCAAGTATGAATGCGACTGCGATCTAGTTGGTTATACCATCTTGCGGCTGATCCTTGCAGACTGTCTTGAAAACAGTGAATTAATAATTTGTCATTATGAGTGTGCCCGGCCATTTTGCGACAAAACATGGTGATGTGAAATGAAGGGCATTTGGTCTCATCATACTTCTCAAATTCCGGGATTTTGAACTTCGGCGGTATTACCAAATCCGGAACTAAGCTTAGTTCACTGGCATCAACTTTTCCAAAGACGTCCATCCCTTCTATTGCTTTGAGTCTCTCTTCTAACATATCATACTTATGCTTTGTCCTGGCGTCCTCTATTTGTTCTGTCACACTTCTTCTCAACTTTTCTTGTTCTAAGGGGTCATCCAAGTTCGGGACGTGGACTGGGTTTGAATGATGGGTCTCTGGGTTAGATGCGAACTGTTCTTGGGCTTGTTGACCTGTGGGACTTGGCGTGTGATAACTCGTATAATTATATAGTTTTTAGTTATGTTTTATTATTGTTTTGTGTCAAATACGAGTTATTATTGCTTAGTCTAATTGTGTTTATGATCTTTTATATTTTTATGTAATTTGGTGTTTTTCATGAGTTTCTTTGAGTGATTTCAGATTACTAGAATTAAGGGCAAATCCAGTTCAGTTCCAGTTCCGACACCTTTTGCCATATCAGCTATATCTCGAGTTTCAATGAAGCAATAAGGCTGAACTTTGTATCCCTGCAAAGCTAAGAAGCATATCTATCTTTTTCATGTTTTACACTTCTTGAAACGGAGTCGTTTTCCCTAGCGAAATCGACCATCAAGTTGGCTGATGTGCAATGACGTCTGTTCTGCACCGTTTTGGTATTTTGATCATATCTCCCGATCCACGTGCGCAAATGATCTGATTCCAACGGCTATGGATCCGTAACTGATAGGGGTATATTTTTCTAGAAGACCATTTTATCAGATCGAGCCTCCAACATTGACAAAATCGACCATCAAGCTGGCTGATCAGAATTGTCATACAATATGACGAAAATTGTTAGAAAAATGCACCCACCTATTATACCTACCTTTGAAATTTGTAAAGCTTGTCTCTTGTCATTTAGCCCTCCAAAATGTGTATAAATAGAGGGCCTTGGATGAGTATTGGGATACATTATACATTGGTAGGATATTAGCCTTTGTAGTAAAATTCTCTAAGTTTTCTTCTTCTTTCCTTTCTCTAGTTTTCTTTTTTATTTACTTATGCTTCTTACATTTCTTTTCATTTTATTCATATCTAGTATGTGTTGCTAATCATATTGTTGAGGTGATGAGGTGAAGCTCTTGGTAAATGCTAAGGTTAGTCTCTTAAACATGAGCTAAAATGAATCATCATTTATAAACACTAGTATAGATAATATTTTCTTTTGGTTTAAAATCATACTTGCAAAGTAGAGATCTTGATTCATTATTGACAATGAAAATGGCACAGTAAATGCTTGGTTTCATAACCTTGATTTGTTGTAGACATATACCTTGGCATAAGGAATGCTTGGACTCTTTTTATGAGTTTTGAGGACACCAAATGAACATAATATCATATGCTATGGACGTTGGACTGAATTGCTAAACCTTCCGATTGGAACCTCCCTTATGTGTGGATTTCAATTGTGTAATAAAACAAGATTAATCTTAGCATAACACCAAGAGTGGAGTCTCTAACCTCAACATCTTTTCTTATTGTTTTTTTATATCTTGTTTAATTTCTTTTATATTTTGTTTATTTTGTTCTCTAATATCTTGTTTATCTTATTTTGTTGTTGATCTCCTAATATATTGTTTACTTTCTTTTTCTTATATATTTATAAACTTATACTTACTAGTACGCTTCCCTGTGGTTCGACCTCGGACACCCTAGAATTTATTACTTGAACATAACCTGCACTTGGGTTTACAACTCTTAATTGAGTCACCATCAAGTTTTTGGCGCCGTTGCCGGGGAAGCAATACTAAGTATATAAGTTTATAAGTATATTTATTTTTATTGGCTGGTTATACCGCCTAATTTTGTATATATTTATTTTGTTTGGCTGGTTATACCGCCTAATTTATATATTAACTTTGTTTTATGCTTGTTTGGCGACGTGATTTTAGATCTCGTCGTTTAGTTAGATTTTATTGTGAAACTTTTTCAGGTAATCTTTCTAATACAACTCCTACCATGGCTGACAATGAAAGTGTTCATGCTGAAGATGAGAACAAACAAGTACGCACCATGCGTGACTACTTGCAACCAACTCGAAGCTCATCACCCTCTTGTTTTATTTTTCCTCTCAATGCGAACAACTTTCATTTTAAACCAGGTATGATAGCTTTGCTTCCAAATTTCCATGGGTTAGAATCAGAAAGTGCTTACTCGTTTCTGAAAGACTTCGAAGATGTATGTGTCACCTTTAATGACCAACAATGTACAAATGAAATTGTCAAGCTAAAATTATTTCCTTTTTCTTTAAAAGATAAAGCAAAAATTTGGCTTCATAATTTAAAACCAAGGTCAATTGGCACATGGCAAGAATTACAAACTGAGTTTCTAAAGAAATTTTTCCCAGCACATAAAACTACTGCTTTGAAAAGACAGATTCAAAATTTCAATCAAAATCAAAATGAAGCATTTTTTCAGTGCTGGGAGCGTTTTAAAGATTTGTTAAGTTCTTGTCCACATCATGGTTTTGAAAAATGGCGTCTTATTAGTTTCTTTTATGAAAGTTTAACTCCCGAAACTAAACAATTTGTTGAAACAATGTGTAACGGTGAGTTTCTAGAAAAAGAACCTGAAGAAGCCTTTGACTACTTAGACCATTTGGCAGATAACTCTCAAGCCTGGCACACAGATAATTCCTCTGAAAGTTCCAATAGATATAATCTTGTTTCTAACAGAGGTAAATATCATTTTAGTCAAGAAGATGAGATAAAAGCTAAAGTAGCTAATTTGGCTAGAAAGATTGAAGCCATGGAACTTAGAGAAGTAAAAGAAGTCAAAACGGTTAAAAATGAAGAAAGTTGTGGAATTTGTGAAATCATGGGACACCCCACTTCTGAATGTCCAAACATTCCCATTCTTAAAGAAGCGTTGCATGATCAAGTAAATTCCATAAACACATTTAAAAAGCCTTTTCCTTCTCCTTACTCTGAAACGTATAACCCTGAATGGAGAAATCATCCCAACTTCAGTTGGCGGAATAATAATCATGTTCAGGTACCACAATCTCAAAAGCCGGGCAACACATTTTCCTATCAACCTTCACGTGTACAAACCTTGGAAGAGACATTGCAAGCATTCATGCAAACACAAGCAAATGTGAATAACCAAACTTCACAGGACATCAATGAGATCAAAAACACCTTGTCCACATTGACAGCTTCATTACGCACTCAAGAAAAAGGTAAGTTTCCTGCTCAACCTCAGCCTAACCCTTCTACTCAATGTCTTGTTTCTTGCTCCAATGAAACTCAACAGGAAAATGCCAGTTCTATCACAACTCTTCGAAGTGGAAAGGCAATTGACAAAAACATTCCATCAAAAGACCAAGATCCTCCTTCCCCTCCGAAAAGTAATGGTAAGGATGATGGTAAGTCTGAACTTCTTGAAAATTTGGACAAAGAAAAAGGTATGCATCCTGCTCCTTTTCCTCAAAGGTTGCAAACAATAAAGAATTTGAATCAAAATGCAGAAATTTATGAACTTTTCAAACAAGTTAAGATTAACATTCCTTTATTGGATGCAATCAAACAAGTTCCATCTTATGCTAAATTTTTGAAGGACATGTGCACAGTTAAAACGAAACATAATGTACAAAAGAAAGCATTTCTGACGGAAAGTGTGAGCTCAATCATTCAGCACCTTACTCCACCAAAATTCAAAGATCCCGGATGTCCAACAATCTCATGCATCATTGGAAACACTAGAATAGAACGTGCATTGCTTGATCTTGGTGCTAGTGTTAATCTTTTGCCTTTTTCTGTTTATCAACAGTTAGGTTTAGGTGAACTCAAGGAAACACCTGTTACACTTCAACTAGCTGATCGTTCTGTAAAAATTCCTCGAGGGATAGTTGAAGATGTTTTGGTTCAAATTGATAATTTTTACTTCCCTGTTGATTTTATTGTTTTGGACACACATCCTGTTTCAAATCCAAATGTTCAAATTCCTGTTATATTAGGCCGTCCATTTCTTGCAACTTCTAATGCTCTGATAAATTGCAGGAATGGTATGTTGAACATTTCTTTTGGAAATATGACTTTAGAATTAAATGTGTTCAACACTTGCAAGCAACCTGGTGATGATTCAGAAGTACATGAAGTGGATTTCATTGAAGAACTTGTTCATGAACATCTCACCACTACCACATTCCATGATCCTTTAGAAGCTTATTTAATTGAATGTGAGTTTGATAATGCTTCAGAAATTTCACACACTGATTCTTTGTTAAATTCTTTTCAGGTTAAGCATTGTTGGAAACAAAAGTTTGAGGAACTTCCATCACTCACAAATGTCACTGTACCATCAACTATTGGACCGCCCAAGCTGGATTTAAAACCATTGCCATCCGAGCTAAAATATTCCTTTTTGGGAAAAATTCCTTCTCAATGGAGCCCCCAAGATAAAAGGAAGTTTCTGAATGAGGTAAAGAAGTTCTACTGGGATGACCCTTACTTGTTCAAATATTGTCCTGATCAAATTTTTCGAAGATGCATTCCCGACAATGAGGTAAGTAGTGTAATTAAGTTTTGTCGTTCCGAGGCATGTGGTGGTCATTTTTCATCAAAGAAAACTGCTGCAAAAATTTTACAGTGTGGATTTTACTGGCCAACTTTATTCAAAGATGCATATGAGAATTCTAAAATTCATAAAGAAAGAACTAAAGCCTTTCATGACAAGTTAATTTCAAGAAAAACATTTGATGTTGGGCAAAAAGTTCTACTTTATAATTCTAGACTTCACATATTTCCTGGTAAGTTGAGATCAAGATGGACTGGCCCATTTGTGGTTAAGCATGTGTATCATTATGGAGCAGTTGACATTGAGAATCCTCAAAATGGTAACGTATTCAAGGTAAATGGACAAAGACTCAAACTCTTTTTGGAAAATCATGTTACTCAAGAAGAGGTTGTTTTTCTTTCTGATCCTTGTTTTGAAAATAACTAGATGTAAATATAATTTTTTTTTTTTAACCCCGGTCAAATGGCGGATAACGGTACTCCGTGATTATTTAAGTCGGTTCCATCAGCTACCCACAAAACTGATATTGTATATAAATTTCTCTTTCATTTTATTTTATTTCATTTTTTTTCAGGATGGATGATATTCTCAAAAGATTGCAGAAACGATTTCCTCCTTTTCCTCGGAATATTTTACTGAAGCTTTACCAAGTTCGATTAGAAAGATTAAGAATGCTTATTAACAAAGGGATTCCTGAAGACATACGTTGGATAATTGAAGCCAAGGTACGTGAAGATGAATATCTTCCTGTTTTGCATTTACCAGGTACAGGTAGAAGCACTTATGCAAAGAAGCGACGAGCAAAGCGCATGAGTTCAAATTGCCACAAGTGTGCACGATGGACGTGTAACGGTAAATGTCGTTCTATTGGGATTCCGTCCTCTAATCGAGATGATAAAATTGAATTCATTAAGGATGGACTGAGTAAGGAGAATTTGGGTAATATCCAACTTTCTCTTGAGACGCATCCTAGTGGAGACGTACAAAGAGAAATTCTTGATTTATGGCCGCAATTCCAAAGGGAATGGCAACATCTTGGGAATCTGATGTTAAAAGACCCTGTTTGCCAGCTTGTAAGAAAACTGGATGGGAAGCATATCCTCGACTCATAGAAGGCGTTTAAGCCGTTTCTGGACGTAAAACCAGAGGAAGATGTGAGCCACAATCACAACTACAATAAATGACTTCTCAGCTTTTGGTTTGATTTGCAATAATTTTATTTCGGTTTAGTTTACGTGTTGTTCGATTTGTGTAATTATTCTTTTTTTTTGCATTAGTCTTTTACGGTTGATTTTTCTTCTCTTTTTGATTTTCTTCCTGAAATCACGCAAAAATCTTTTGTTAGGTTAACATTTTCTTCTGACAGGTCAAATACACTTTCGGCGACATTATTACTCTTGTCTGATTCACTACTCAGTCCTCTATATATTACACCATGTACTCATTCTCTTTCAGGCACTCGAAAAAGAAAAAAAATGGAAAGCAATTCGTCCCAGCGCATTAAAAAAATTTGTGTCTTTGGAGGTGCTTATCCAGGGAAAAATAACATATTCGCTGATGAAGCCATAAGAGTTGGAGTAATACTTGCCCAACAAAAGATCCACTTGATTTATGGAGGCGGTAGTACGGGTTTAATGGGAGCAGTCGCTACAGCAGCACACGCCGGAGGAAGTCCAGTTCTAGGAATCGTGCCAAAACTATTCACAGATTTTTGTGGACCTACCGAAGAGTAATACAAGTCTGGAGTATCCCTGAACGGATAACAATCATGTACCATTCTGTCGATGCATTCATTGCCTTACCAGGAGGTCTGGGTACATTGGAAGAAATAGCTTGCGTGGCTTCTTGGTCATCTTTGGTCACAAATAAGAAACCCATTGGTTTGCTTAATATTAATGGTTATTTTAGTAATTTGCTTTCATATTTAGATAATGCTGTGGATAATGGATTCATGTTTTCAGAGGCAAGGAGAACCATAATTTTTGCTACAACCATTGAAGATTTACTCAAAAAGCTCCAAGCTTATGAGTATTTATCTGCTACGGTTGTTTCGCAAACGCTCGGAAAAAGAAAAAGCGATATGGACGAGCAAGGAGTGGATTGCACTCTGTCTTTGTGACATTATCTAACATTTTGTTTGTTGTGTCTCAGTTATAATAAGTGGTTAGTAACCTCTGCAGGTAATATCTCCTAAATTCTACCTTTAAAATTTGACATTGGGGACAATGTCATATTTTAGTAGGGGGTAAGGGACATATTTTGCTAAAAAAAAAAAAAAAAATTTGTTGTGTTTTAAGACATTTAGAAGTATTCATTCTGAACAAGGTCTGAGTAAGGGAGACTTGAGACATACCTTGTCAGTTTGATTTAATCTTCTTCTTCAAAAAAAAAAAAAAAAAACAAAAAAACAACAAAAAAAAAAAAAAAAAAAAAAAAAAAAGCATGTTTAGACTTAGTGTTTTTTTTTTTTAGTTACTTTCAATACAATGATGAGATATGAATTGCATAAGTCTAAAACAGATTTATTAGTGAGAAGATTTTCATGAGAATTGAGCTTGATGTCAACCTTTTTATGAGCCAATGTTAATATGATATGTTGATTGAGAAAGAAGCATGTTTAGACTTAATCTGACTTGTATAATCATCTTTGTGAGTTTTTGAGCCTATAATGATTGATGCATTATACAAATCAATCTAATTTCTTTCTTGAGTGCTCTTATGATTACATGATTCTCTAGAACTTGCTTTAAACCGTTTGAGACTATATTGATACATGTGACAACATGAATATGATAGAGGCATTAGGATTATAACCAGAGCCAAACAGCCATCCATTATTAATGTTCTACGAGAACATCCCCACTAGTGAGCCAATTTGAGCCTACATTAAATATGCTATTTTATTGGTAACCAGAACTTACACCTAGCCTAAATATACTTATATCCTTATCCTTGTTCTAAAGATGGATTATATATTTTGAGACATATTGCAAAAACAAGGGATACTTTTTGAAAATTTGGGTTAGAACGAAAGATAAGTGTGGGGGAGGAGAGAGGCAAAAGTCAAGAGAAAAAGAAAGGGATCATTGTCAAATACATTCCCATATTAAAAAAAAAAAAAAAAAATCTTCTCTTGAACTTCTAGTTAAAGTAAAGAAAAAGATGTTACAAAGTTGGTTAGAATGAAGCAAAGGCTCAACATGAATATTTAGCCTATGTTATTATGTGCTTTATAAGAGTTTTGAGAAGTTTTATTTGTATGATCTTATTATGTCTCTAAACTCTATGAACTCTTTGGAACCTTTGTGATATCTTTATCCTTTTGTTCTTTAACCACATTATAACCCTTTGGCCCCATTACAACCTTGAAAAAAGACCTCTTGATTTATGAAGTTGTATGATCTAAATAGTGGAGAATAGGTGGACAAGCAAGCATATGGTAGAACTGTTTTCATGAGATTGATTGAGTGTAAACACTTTACCACTACTTTAAAGAGTGAAAATCATGAGAGTATAGTGAGAAGTTGAGATTAAGTTAAATATGCACTATTTTGATTGAAATATGTTATGTTAATATTGGCTTAACTCATTTATTTACATTCAAGCATGAACTTTTGTGAAATTCTTTGAGCTATTGGTTAGTTTATAAGACTTGTTCAAAGATTGTCTCTAATTTATATTGAAAGGATTAGGAGTAAATATTTTTAGTGTATGTAGTTTACTTATATTTTAGTTTTTCAATGTTTGTGGGTATCGTTCTAGCAAACCCTCACGAGACTAAACTCGTCCACTAGGGACACCTAGGGGTTTAAAGGCTTGTGTCACATGCTAAGTGCCACCGTGATTTCCTACGAAAATGGATTAGATTAGATTTTCTTATTTTATTTTTATTGAGTCGTTGCTAGGGACTAGCAACAATCTAAGTGTGGGGGTGTGATAACTCGTATAATTATATAGTTTTTAGTTATGTTTTATTATTGTTTTGTGTCAAATACGAGTTATTATTGCTTAGTCTAATTGTGTTTATGATCTTTTATATTTTTATGTAATTTGGTGTTTTTCATGAGTTTCTTTGAGTGATTTCAGATTACTAGAATTAAGGGCAAATCCAGTTCAGTTCCAGTTCCGACACCTTTTGCCATATCAGCTATATCTCGAGTTTCACTGAAGCAATAAGGCTGAACTTTGTATCCCTGCAAAGCTAAGAAGCATATCTATCGTTTTCATGTTTTACACTTCTTGAAACGGAGTCGTTTTCCCTAGCGAAATCGACCATCAAGTTGGCTGATGTGCAATGACGTCTGTTCTGCACCGTTTTGGTATTTTGACCATATCTCCCGATCCACGTGCGCAAATGATCTGATTCCAACGGCTATGGATCCGTAACTGATAGGGGTATATTTTTCTAGAAGACCATTTTATCAGATCGAGCCTCCAACATTGACAAAATCGACCATCAAGCTGGCTGATCAGAATTGTCATACAATATGACGAAAATTGTTAGAAAAATGCACCCACCTATTATACCTACCTTTGAAATTTGTAAAGCTTGTCTCTTGTCATTTAGCCCTCCAAAATGTGTATAAATAGAGGGCCTTGGATGAGTATTGGGATACATTATACATTGGTAGGATATTAGCCTTTGTAGTAAAATTCTCTAAGTTTTCTTCTTCTTTCCTTTCTCTAGTTTTCTTTTTTATTTACTTATGCTTCTTACATTTCTTTTCATTTTATTCATATCTAGTATGTGTTGCTAATCATATTGTTGAGGTGATGAGGTGAAGCTCTTGGTAAATGCTAAGGTTAGTCTCTTAAACATGAGCTAAAATGAATCATCATTTATAAACACTAGTATAGATAATATTTTCTTTTGGTTTAAAATCATACTTGCAAAGTAGAGATCTTGATTCATTATTGACAATGAAAATGGCACAGTAAATGCTTGGTTTCATAACCTTGATTTGTTGTAGACATATACCTTGGCATAAGGAATGCTTGGACTCTTTTTATGAGTTTTGAGGACACCAAATGAACATAATATCATATGCTATGGACGTTGGACTGAATTGCTAAACCTTCCGATTGGAACCTCCCTTATGTGTGGATTTCAATTGTGTAATAAAACAAGATTAATCTTAGCATAACACCAAGAGTGGAGTCTCTAACCTCAACATCTTTTCTTATTGTTTTTTTATATCTTGTTTAATTTCTTTTATATTTTGTTTATTTTGTTCTCTAATATCTTGTTTATCTTATTTTGTTGTTGATCTCCTAATATATTGTTTACTTTCTTTTTCTTATATATTTATAAACTTATACTTACTAGTACGCTTCCCTGTGGTTCGACCTCGGACACCCGAGAATTTATTACTTGAACATAACCTGCACTTGGGTTTACAACTCTTAATTGAGTCACCATCAGCGTGCTAATGTACACATAAGGTTGTTCTCCCATTGGAGGTTCCCCTTGTGGGTGCCCATCTTGTGTCACTTGGACGTGGGTAGGGGTAAAACCCGGTGGGTATAGAGGATCATCGTTATTACTTTCTAGGGGTTGGGGTTCTCCCCTCATCATTGAGCTTTCAGCTGGCCATTTTCCTCTTGTCATACTCATCATCATTTCCATCATCTTGGCCATTTGTTCTCGCGACTCTTCCTGGGACCTTGCTATCTATTCTCGTAGTTCCTGTTGAGATCTGCCCAGCTATTCTTGCAATTCTTTCTGTGCCCTTTCCATTCTCTCAATTCTTGTTGCTTGTTCGTTGTCCATGGTCTTTGCGTGTGCTCGTGTATTATACGAGTGTGGAGCACTTTTGTCCGGATACTTTAGTCGGCGCTCAATTTTTATACCTTTGTTTAAATACCTTGAGTTAGAACCTTATGATATATTATTCTTTATTCTTTATTAAGTGCATGAATGAATGAAAATATAAATTGATGAACCAATAATTAATTAAGCAAATGAATAAATGGCTAAATGAATGCGTATGAATGTATCGAAAGTATTGGTCTTGGGATAATTCTAACCGAACAGTCTTTCAATAAACAATGAATTTCATTACATCAACGATAAAAACGTTGAACTTGTTCGTACTTCCTAATAGCCTCGTCCAGGAATTCTAACATTTGTTGCCCATGTGTCCCTAATGGAATGACCTGACACCTTAGGTCTTTGGCCCTATCGGCCATTTCTTCGGCTTTCCAACCCGCTTCATGGACCTGAGCCATGATGTGCTCAAAGAGGTCATTCCTTTTCAAGCAGGCTTCGGTGGTCATCTGGTGGGTGACTTGCCATTCTCTTTCCTTCTCATCTAATGCTCTTAGCAGAGTATCAATTTGACTTTTGTGGCCTCGAAGTGACCCTTCTAATTCTTGTACCTTCCTCCAAAGGGCTTATTTCTTGGATTGCTGCTCTTTTTCAATCTTCAAACTGGCTTGCAGTCTCTCGTTCTCTTGTTGGCATTTCAATAATTCAGCAGACACAGCGGAATTCATGGCTTCTCTAGCTTGCTTCTACCGTGAAAGCGTGGCAGTTTTGGCTTCCTCTTTCTTGGCTTTATCTTTCCAGTGGTCGCCTCTTTTTTTGAGTTCATCGATTTCTTCTCCCCGTTCTTTGGAAGACTTAACGGCCCCTTGATATTTCATTTTGAACCGGAACCTCTTGTTCTCTAAGTGTAGATCCCAGAGATCTTCCTTTGTTATGTCCCGGTCTTTTCTAACATCTTTCAACTTAGCTTCCTGGGCTGAGCCTTTAACCTTCAAATCACTAATTTTTTCTTGGAGTCGGAGGATTTCCTAGTTCATTCGGGCCTTTTCCTTTTTGAACTCCAATTTTGCTATCTCTAACTCAGATGGTACCTTTTTCGATTGCGGATCCATTTGTGGAACATCTTCCCCATCGGGTGCCAATATTTTGTCGTTCACCCTCTCAGCTCTCCACACCATATAACCTGATGTGACATTATTCGACATACCGAGCCACTTCTATCTGATATATCTGCCTCCATACTTCTATAATCTCTCGCATCTGTCTCATATACTCGTCTTCCCCATAAGAAAATTCCAACGTACCGAGTCCATGAGTCATGGGGGTGAATTGGCGAGATTCGAGCTGCCTTTGCACCATCAGTGGTACATAACTCACACCCCCCCATATTCCTAACAAAGGAACCCAAGCCATGTCTCCACATTTGTACAACATCGGCATGGGACATATCCACGGTGCTCTCCAAGTTATTTCCTCTTTCTTGAGATTTCGGAGAGTGGCAATCCATTGCTTCTCAGTCTTAGTTTCGGGCCATTCTTCCTTTAGAAATTCTTTCATCGGTGCAAACGATTTCCAATATGGGCGAAGTTGGGCCTTCCAAAATGGCTCTGGATCCATACATATAGAAGTTGTGCACAACCTATGAACCACTCCTTTCCGGCCTTTCTACAGAAATTCAAGGATCGGATCGTTTCTGCCACAATTGCGGGGGATGGATTTATTTTCTGCCCCAATCTTTCAAAGATATCGAATACGGCTATTTCCACATGTCCCAAGGTCTTCGGGAAGATAACCAAACCATACACGGCCAAAGCAAAAATATCTCGGGCTTTGTCCTTACTTGGGTGATTCTGAATCAAGGCTCGTAGAACATCCCACAAGACGCATTCGCTTTTTTCTTTCTTTACCACATGGCTCTCGGCCCAGCCCATATCCACGCCTAAGATCTTGGCTATTTTTTTCTTGGACCCCAATGTTTTTGTATTTTTCAAATAAATTCGATCTGGGATGGAATGCTCGATACGAAGCAGGACCGAGTACTCTTCGACGATGGGAGTCATGTCTTCTTGGTTGAAGGTGAAGCAGCGATATGCCAGGTTCCAAAATTGTACCATGGCTCGGATTAACCCATCATCGACCTTAACCGGGATTAATAGTGCTATGTCCATGTATAGTTGAGTGAAAACTTCTTTTTCTACGGTGCTCCACTGGTTCCATATACTTATCAACCCGCTGAGATCATTGTGTCGGATAACAAGATCGACCTTGTCTGGTAGTGTTGACACATAGCCCTTTTTTAGACAATCCCCATTCTTCTGCTGTGCTTTTTCTGAACGTTCTCTAACCACTGCATGTTTCTCGACCATTGAGACAACATGTTCTTCCATGAAGGACCTTTAAGTTGAAAATTATCCTGATACCAAAGACTTTCGACGTGCATGGATGATAACAATGATGCATGACAAAAGAAAGAAATGAATTAGTAGGGAAATGAATTCAAAAGTATGAAGTAAATTAGTGCATAAATGAATTCAAAAGCGCAACACATATTATGCATGGTACAACAGTTATTTGTCCCCAAAACTACTTAGGCGTCATGATGCCTCCGGGGTTAGGTATTGAATTTATTACGGGTGAAACGATATACGTTTATCATCGCCCGATTCATGAAACTAGTTCGGGTGAAAAGTAGATAGCAAAAGATTGGAAGCGTTCCTCCATGTGTACCTAGTTCTGGTACATTTAACGAAAATTCGGCATGGCTCTACCTAGGTTTGACTTTGTAGGGTTCACTATATGCGGTTTGGTTGAATTCTAAAGGCCTCAAATTGTTCCTCATCATCGCCCGTAAGGGCTAGTAAGGCACCCTGATCCGAAGAACGGGTTCAATTTGTTAGAGTATTTATTCCTTAGCCCATGCGGATTGTTAATCATGAAGGCATAGGAATATCATAATCCGGAAGTGTTTCGCTAGCCCATGCGGATTGTTAGTCACGAAGCCGTAGTTTACTTTACTTCCACTTAAAAAGGACGAAACTCGGGTATAGAGTTTATGTTATGCGAATGCAAGTGTAGTGTGTGAGGAGGAACAAACAAACCTTTTATCACCTACTCTATAACCCATATTTCGAATACCCCGATAATATACCAAGGCAAAGAATAAAAAATGTAAGATAATAATTTAATCAAAGAGCAACAATAATATATAAAATTAAGTAACCAAAGAACAATAGTAATGTATGCACATGAATATGGACATATTTAAAAGTATTTTATTATTTTCAAAATTCTCTTTATTAATAAAAATGTGGGAATTAAAATTAAATATCAATTAAACCAATCAAAACCGAGACTTTGATAACACATGATCTGTTTTAGGCCGACTCTCTTGCTGGTCCCCGTGGAGTCGCCAAGCTGTCATAACGGTTTTTTTTTTTTTACCACTAAGACGATTTTTGAAAAACAAAATGGAGTCGCCACCAATCTTTTTTGCTACGTGTGATTGGCCACCTATTAAAAATCGATTTTAGTAAAATATTTTAAAATTAATTAAAACATTTTTTAAAACCAATTTCGAAATCTGCGCTTTAAACCAGAGAGAAAAAAAAAACAAAATCGGGTTCGGGAGTCGGTTACGTACGGGGAAGGATTAGCACCCCCGCGACGCCCGTGTAGAATAGTACCTTATTAATCGTGTGTTATCAGGAATCTTGATAAAAAATCGTTTTTAATTTTAGGTATTTAAAAATTAATCCCCTTTGAAATGATTATGTCATTTGAGAATGATCCGGACTTTATCGATGCAAAATTTTCCATATTTCCCGGCAGACCCGGCAAAACATGGGAATTTTTCTTTTTTTTACTCATTTCGAAATTCTCCGAACCATTTTCTCTTCTTTTTTTAAAAAAAAGGAATATTTCGTTATTAACGATAATTGATGGTATCCTCCCCGGCAGACCCAGCAGAGAACCCATGAATTAACTTAACTCGAAAATAACCTTGTTTTATTAAAATCATTATTTTTATAAAATAATTTAAAAATGAACATGTTAATCATTAAAATGTAAGTATAATTTAAGCAAAATGCATAATCATTGAAGAATGGTGAACATTTTTATTGCAACACGGTACACATGGTATTGCAAAGAATTTATAGCATTACTACAAAAAATTCGTAAACATGGTATTATAGCGATCAAGGCCAAGATGACAAATATAACTCTTAATTATTAAATAACTTAATTCTGAAATGAGCATAAAGTGTACACATTTTTTATTATTATATTTTTTTGATAATTATTGATGAAATCGTACGTCAAAATATTTTGCCAAACTTCCCGGCAGACCCGGCAAGGTTTTGAAAATATATCTTCTCACACGATACATACCTAACTTTCTAATCTCCCGGCAAAGACTTATAGTTAAATCGTTTGACCATGTATTATTTTAAAATTCGGTTTATGGAACACAATAGTGGTATTTAAAATTGACGTCCTTTGTCATTGTTTATTTTCAAAAAAGGTGTCATTTTTTCTAAAAATGTATCATTTTAAAAAAGGTGTCATTAAAAAATCTTTCATTTTCACTATTATTAATTTTTTTATTACTATCTTTCATTTTCACTATTGTCATTATTTTTTTATTATTGTTTTTTTTGCCCTTTCATCTTCACTATTATTTTTTATTATTTTTCTTTCATTTTTACGATTATCATCATATTTTATTATTATTTTTATTATATTTACTTTTTTATATATATATTTTTTATCTTTCATTTTTTACTTTTATCATTATTTTTTTATTATTTTTTTTATCTTCCATTTTTACTACTATCATTTTTTTATTATTATTTTTTTATCTTTCATTTTTATTACTATCATTATTTTTTTTTTATCCTTCATTTCTACTACCATCATTTTTTTTATTATTGTTTTTTTTTCCTTTCATTTTTACCTTTATTATTATTTTTTTTATTTTTTTATCTTTTTTTATTATCATTATATGTATTTTATTATTATTTTAAAAAAAGGAAAAATAAAATATATATATATATATATCTTTTTTTATTATCATTATATGTATTTTTTATTATTGTTTTTTTTTCCTTTCCTTAGTCAGAGCTCCGTTTGCGAGTCGAAATCCACCTAAATCCTTCTCGTCGTCCTCCTCTATCCCGGTCTCCCAGTGATTTTGCCCGAAAATCAACCCACGCTCGTAGATCTGAGCCTAAAGATTCGAAAGCCTCAACCTCCAATCTCCCGAAACCAGTGGTTGAAGCTACCACCGAATCCTCCTCTTGCCTCGGACTCCCTTCACATCGATTGCATCACTCGGATTAGAGCCCCGAACCTTCAAATCTAGGGAAAACCGAAATCGATTTTGTTTTTTTTTTTTGCTGGTTGTGTTTTCGTTTTTTTGGTATTTGCTGACTCCCCTCTCTTTTTTTTTCTCCTCCGATCGGGGTTTTTTTTTTATATAGTCATTGGTGGCGTGTTGGCTGGGGGCCTGGGTGGTTAGGGTGGTGGAGTGTGGGAAAAGGCTATGTCCGGTTTGGGAGTGGCTAGGATGGCGTGTGGGGGTGGGCTTAGCAGGTAGGGGCTGTTTTGGGGTGGCTGGTGGTTGGGGTGGCGTGTTGGCTGGTAGTGGTGGCAGGGGGGTCGGCTGCTGTAAGAGGGCTAGGGTTAGGGTTTGCCAGGTTTGGGGTTTTGGGAATGGGCCTGCTAGGTAGCAGGCCCTGTTGGGTCTGTTGGGTAGCAGGCCTTGTTGGACCTGTTGGGTAGCAGGCCCTGTTGGGCCTATTAGGTAGCAGGCCCTGTTGGGCCTGCTGGACCAAGCAGCAGGCCTGGTGGCCTGACTGCCTAGGTGGGCCTGCTAGGCTAGCAGACCCGATTTGGCCTGCTTGGCTAGCAGGCCCAAACGGGCCTTGGGTGGGGCCTGGCGTAGGGCCTGTAAAAGGCTCGGGTCGGGTTCGGATCCGACCCGGGCTAAAAACGGTTGCAACACCCACAATGAACCCAAACTTAGGCCTCATTTAGCATTGCTTCTGGCACAGCTTTTGAGATCAAAAGCTGCTTTTCATCGCAAACGCAATGCTAAACAGATAAAAAAATTTGGCTTCTGCTATTGAAACCATGGTTTGAAAAGCCAAACCAAAAAGCCAAAAATATAGCTTTTGGGTTTTAAAAGCTGGCTTTTGGATAAAATGACTTTATTATCCTCACATCTCTACACTTTTATTATTTTAAACATATCTTTTTTTGACATTTCAATTTCCTACAACACTTTTTCACAGTAATACTAAAACACTTAAAAAATTTTAAACCACACTTTTTCACCACACTTTATAAACACACTTTTTCCAACTCAAGCTTTTTCCAACCCAAGCTTTTTCCAAAAGCAATGCTAAACTAGGCCTTATATAAACAACAAGCTAAAGCAATTAAGCAACCTATATGGGATTCCACAACACCAACCAAGTTCTTCCTCTTCAAGTGGGTACAATAGAGATAATTTTTCATTCAAACATGATATCAATTGTGTATATTAATTATACACGGTGTATCTGCTTACGATAACTTACATATTAAAATATGTATTTCGTATTTATACACATAAATAATACATTGATGTCCAACAGAATGAACTACCAGCTTAAAATGTAGAAGTCAATCAAGATGTATCATGTGCAAGGGTTATATATTTTATGGGTTCATTTTCAAGACTGTTTTCATCATTTATGCAACGTTATAGATAAGGGAATTAATGAAATTTTATGGTACATCTTATAGGTATTTTTTGGTTATATTAAGCAAAATTTGTTATTTAGTTAAGGATCTTGCACCCCAAGAAAATATGGTCCAAGGGATTCGAGCCTTAAATTATAGAGAAACTCCCCTCCTTTTAAAAGAGACGCTACTCGATTCCTTTCCAGAACTGGACACGGTACCCAAAACAAATTTAATGTCTTTGCAATTGATTTTCATTTTTTTCCTTTTGCTGTGAGTGTTGAAAAATATGGCTCAAACCACCAAATTCAAGGTCGGCAGCTGCATGCATGGTTGGCAGCTGCATACATTCAACAAGTAGGTACATCCATTGTAGAAAGTTTGCAAAATGCAAGCTTTCATTCACACCTAGCAAGAGCCTATATAAGGCATGGTTGCATGGGCATTCCGAGTAGAGAGTTGAGCTAAGTTAGCAGGAGGCAGTAAACTCATCTGTGAGCTAGTTGTGAGATTAGTGATTTGTAGAAAGCACTCTGTATTTTGTAAATCTCCATTTCTGAAAAGTGAAATATTTGCTCCTCCTTTCATGGACGTAAGCACACTTGCTGAACCACGTAAAATATTTGTTTTATTTATCTGTATATGTAGGTTTTACAATCCTTGGGCTATTTTTCCACAACAAATTGGTATCAGAGCCGAGTTTGTGTAAAACCGAGACAATTTCGATTCTGTCCAAATTTTGAAAGTGCTCAATTTTTTGTTTTGAACATACCAGATGATAGAGCTCAGCGAGAAGAGTTCAACGGTCGAAATCGGAGCGCCAGAAACCACTCTACGTGCCCACACTCGCTGCCCAAAGATCTGCGAGTGGTCCTCACTCGCCTCACGCTCCCCACGCGCTCCAGAGGTTGAAAACGCGTGAACTCCACGAGCCGGTCCACTCCAAGCCCGTGAACACACGCGCCACCGCAACCAGAGGCGTGTGAAGCCTACGCGTCGCCGTCGCTACGACCAAAATTTTTGGGCCGTTTCCCTAGGCCGTTCAGACCACTAATTCGAGACTTTTCGAGCCGGTTGAGCTAATCTAAGTCCAAAACAAGTCTCCTACACGAGGATATTCGCAGAATATTCTCTGTGTGTCCAAATTCTACTCAGTTGGACCATTTTTTGGCTAATTGGACCATTCCGGATTCAACCGCGACACCCGTTTTTCATATTAGACTATGAAATTTTGGAAAAATGCAGAACAGTTAAATACATTGAAGTTGCCATGGCCGAAACAAAGCAGAAGAAATCAGTCAGTGACGCACAAGAACCATGATGTCCAATGCAAAGTTTGAGGTGGAGAAATTTGATGGGACTAATAACTTTGGCATGTGGCAATGCGAAGTACTGGACTTGCTATTCCGAGAAAGATCACATATTGCCTTCGAAGCCATGCCCAAGGATATGTCTGAAGACGACTGGAACTTTATCAACCGTCAGGCTTATAGTACAATTCGGTTATGCTTAGCCAAGGACCAGAAGTACACTGTCATGAAGGAGAACTAAGGCAACAAGTCTCTGGAAACAATTAGAAGACAAGTACATAACGAAAAGCATGGAGAACAGACTCTATCTGAAGAATAAGCTTTTCAGGTTCCAGTACAAGAAAGGTATCACTATGCGTGAGCATCTAGATAGTTTCAATAAAATCCTCGCTGATCTTCAAAATCTAGATGCAGAAGTCTCTGATGAAGATAAGGCTCTTACCCTTTTAAATTCCTTGCCTAATAGCTATGATCATTTATCCACTACTTTGTTGTATGGAAAAAAATGAGATTAAATATAAAGATGTTGCAAATACTCTGATAAATAATGAGTATCGAAAAAAAGATCAGCAAGATCATCAGGATACCGCACCAGAAGCTTTGACAGTTTCCAAGGGCAGGACAAAAAATAGAAGAGTTGGCAAAAATAATAGGCGAGGTAGATCCCATTCTAAATCATCAAATAGATGACCTGAAAATACGAGTGTATCCTATGCCATCAGAAAGGGCACTGGAAGAAAAGTTGTCCTAACAGAGAAAGGTCAAATGTGAACGTTGCTCAAAGGTCTGATGATGAAAAAGACTTTGCATTTACAATTTCAACATCAGCAAACCCTTCTGATCTATGGATCCTTGATTTTGGATGTTCCTACCATATGTGTCCGAACCGGGAGTGGTTCTCAAGCTTTCGAGAGCTTGATAGAGGAGTTGTCCTTGTGGGCAATGATAATACCTGTCACACAAGAGGTATTGGAACGATCCGACTGAGAATGCATGATGGTACAACCAGAAAACTTACAGATGTGAGGTATGTCCCGGATCTGAAAAAGAACCTCATAAGTCTGGGGGTCTTAGATTCAAATGGTTACAAGGTAACCATTCAGAATGGAGTCCTGAAGGTTGTACGTGGAGCATTTTTAGCCATGAAGGGTACTATAAAAGGAAACCTGTATTTCCTAGATGTAAAGACCGTGACCGGAAGAGCAGCAGTCTCTAACAACAAATAAGGCGATGAATCTGACACCTCTCGACTTTGGTATATGCTCCTAGGTCATGTTGGAGAGAAGGCCTTGCAACACTTGATAAAGCAAGGTGTACTAAAAAATGCCAAATCTGAAAAACTTGATTTCTGCGAGCATTGCGTCTTAGGCAAGCAAACAAGAGTCAAGTTTGGCACAACAATTCATCACACTAAAGCAACGTTGGATTATGTTCACACTGATGTCTAGGGGCCTTCCCCAAAAATGCTTTATTGGGAGGTAAACACTATTTTGTGACCTTTATTGATGATTACTCCATATATGTCTAGGTTTATACTATGAAACACAAAGATAAAGTTCTAGATATCTTCTTGAGATGGAAGAAGATGATCGAAACCCAGACCGGGAGAAAGCTCAAGAGACTAAGATCTGACAATGGTGGAGAATACAAGTCAGATCCATTTCTGGAACACTGCCAGAATGAAGGGATATTACGACACTTCATTGTTCCTGGCACTCCTCGGTAGAATGGAGTTGCAGAAAGGATGAATAGAACTTTGGTTGAAAAAGTTCGCTGCATGTTATCCCAGTCAGGCTTGAGCCAAGCATTTTGGGCAGATGCCTTGATATACGCCTCTCACATCATCAAAAGACTACCCTCAACTGCAATAGATGGGAAGAATCCTATAAAGGTATGGTCCGAACATTCTTCTACTGATTATGATCGACTACGTATTTTTGGATGCCCTGCATATTTTTACGTTAGTGAATCAAAACTGGATCCTAGAGCCAAGAAAGCTGTCTTCTTGGGCTTTAGTGAAGGAGTGAAGGCATTCCGACTATGGAACCCTAAGTCAAAGAAGATCATTGTGAGCCGAGATGTTATCTTTGACGAATCTACAATGCTGACATTGAATGAGAACCCAAATTCTCTAAGGTAGGTGGAGTTTGAACCCGAAGTTCAGAGTATTGTCCATAGTACTGATGAGTCTAAACCTGAATATGATGGCACCTTAGTTGAAGTGGATGAGTCATCACCAGAAATCAATCAGCAACCAGAATCTATTGCCACCAGTAAACCGAAAAGAAATATTCAAAAACCTGCCCGGTACACTGACATAGTGGCATACGCCCTTCCAGTAATTGACAACGATGTCCCGAACACCTATAGAGAAGTTGTGCACAGCTTCGAGCATGCAAAATGGAAGAAGGCGACGAATGAAGAAATGACATCACTTCATCAAAATCAGACTTGGAAGTTGGTTCCACTTCCAAGACACAAGAAAGAAATTGGTGTAAATGGGTCTTTGCTAAAAAGAAAAGTGCTACCGACAAATATAGTATCAGATATAAAGCCAGACTGGTAGCAAAAGGCTACGCTCAGAAAGAAGGAATAGATTACAATGAGGTATTTTCACCTGTTGTCAAGCATACATCTATTTGGATATTATTGGCTTTGGTAGCACAATTTGACATGGAATTAGTTCAACTTAATGTGAAAACTACATTCCTCCATGGTTCCTTAGAGGAGGAGATTTACATGACTCAACCAGAAGGGTTTAGAGTCCTCGGTCGTGAAGACTGGACATGCAAGTTGAACCGGTCATTGTATTGTCTGAAACAATCACCGCGACAGTGGTACAAGCGGTTTGACAGTTTCATGACAAATCAAAAGTACACATATAGTCAATTTGATCACTGTGTCTATTTTCGAAAACTCCAAGATGGATCATTTGTCTATTTGCTTTTATATGTTGATGATATGTTGATCGCATCTAAAAGCAAGGTGAAGATCGACAGATTGAAGGCTCAATTAAGCTCAGAGTTTGAGATGAAGGATCTTGGAGAAGCCAAGAAAATTCTTGGGATGGAGATCAGAAGAGACTGAGAATAGGGTGTAGTCAAATTGACTCAGACTCAGTATCTGAGGAAAGTGCTTCAGAGATTTGGCATTGATGATAAGACCAAATCTGTAAGTACTCCGTTAGCACCGCATTTCAAACTCAGTGCATTGATGTCACCAAGTGCAGATGGTGAGAAGAAACAGATGGATCATATTCCATATGTCAATGCAGTAGGTGCCCTGATGTATGCAATGGTGTGTACGAGACCTGTTTCACATGCCGTAAGTATGGTAAGCCGGTACATGCATAATCCTGGTAAAGGCCACTGGCAAGCACACTACAGCAAATTGGTCTTTCAGCGGCGTTTTGTTATTGGAATAGCGGCGTTTATAAACGCCGCGAAAAAAATTACAGGCGTTTAAAAAAACGCCGCAACAAACGCCGGTAAAAACAGTGACGGGAAATTTAGCGGCGTTTTTCCGGAAAACGCCGCTAAATTAGTGGCGTTTTTAGGTACTTTAGCGGCGTTTATAAACGCCACAATTGAAGGTCCGAAATGGTAATACTTGAAACTTTAGCGGCGTTTTTTGTTCTCAAACGCCACTAAGTGTTCGGTTTTAGCGGCGTTTTTGAATATAAAACGCCGCTAAATTTTGTCTTGTAGCGGCGTTTTCTGATCACAAACGCTGCTATATTTTGTCTTGTAGCGGCGACGCCGCTATATTTGCAGGAATTTATATATATAGCGGCGTTTTCTGTCAGAAAACGCCGCTATATTTGCAGAAATTTATGTATTTAGCGGCGTTTTTTTTTATAAACGCCGCTATAAATGCAGAATATTTTTTTTAAAAAAATACTATTTATTTCCGCTGTAAATGCAGAATATTTTTAAAAAAAAAATACAATTGAAGGTCCGAAATGCGTAACATTGTCGAATAATACACAAACAACACAAATTATAAAAAAAAATATATAATATAAAAATATATTTAATATCAACCATACAATGTATTATTCAACACATCAAATCCACTTACAAATTCTTTAATCTGAAGTAGATGAGCCTCCTAAATTCTTTTGCTGCACTAAATTCATCAACGACTGAAACTGTGTCTGCAGCTCCTGATATCGTCTATCCTGTTCTTCTTTTTCAGCTTGTCTCTCTGCTTCCTTCTCCTCAAAACGTTTATTCATATTTTGCATTTCTTCTCTCAGCATCTGAACTTCATATGCACTGGAGTTTTGTGAAGAAGAAGCAGTAAACCGTTGAGAACCAAGTCCATAGTAGCTAGATGGTGTCGGACCCATTCCGACACCTCGAACCCGTCCATATCGTTCTTTTCCAGCTACTTCAGTGAATATTTGATTCTCCACATCTTGCATATTCGCTGATGATCCATCTAATGCTCCGATTTGATACTCAGCAATTTTATTTCGAGCTTTCTCCTACAAAACAATAAAATTAATAAAATCTTTTGTAAAACATATTTGTAAATGAAAACAAGTTTGAAGAAAATATACCACAATTTCCTGAGTCTCGATGTTCAAATAGGATCCATCCTTCTTAGTATGAGTTAACTGAAACAGTTCAACTTGTCCAATTTTTTCACCCCGCTCAATTTCCTACAAAACAAAAATAATTAATACTAAATTGTATTAAAATAATTGAAAACTAATATATTAATACATTATGAATGTAAACTTACTTTTTCATTAGCTTTTCTGGCAAAACTTTTTGAACCACTGGTGTGACTGTATTTCTGTTGTTGTCTACTGCTTACCCCTATCTTTTCTCGTTCCTGTACATTAGACAAAGCACGTTATAAAACTATACATATTCCATAAAATTGTATTATATCAAGTACTATAAGTAAATGACCAAAATAAATTATAAATGATACCTCTCCTTTTTTTGAATACCAGAATCTAACCAGTCTCTCATACTGCCACATAATCACACCACGCGGTATGGTTCGTAGTAAGACATTAGGATCAGTATTTCGATCGAAATACTTTTTCTTCAACTCATGCTTAAAGTCTTTCCATTTTTTCCCCAATGATTTCATAACGAATGATGTGGGAATCTGTAAAGAAAATCGTGACTGAAACGGAGAAGTTGTACAACGTTAGTTTCGATGATCAACAAAATTATTAAAATAATGCAATACTAATGTAACATGCTTATACCTCAATAAACTTTAACATCTCGACTTTCTCAGTATTCGGCACGTCACGCCATGACTCATAATGAATGGGACACTTCATCCCATTTCGAGCAATCAGGCCAAGAAAGCTAGCCAATAATTGTGCTTCTGGACCAATTGGCTGCTGCTCATTATTTGCTGCGACAACAATACGCTCTTCAGGAGGTAGTGCCCATAACTCATTTAATGTCGTACGACCACGAGTTCTGCGTTGTCCAACATTATCAACTACACAAAAGCAAATATATTAGCAATTTCAATATGATTTTGCGTACTTTTAACACAAACGCCGTACCACGATACCTGTATTCAAGTTCGTATGAACTGCAGTTTCTGCAGCTATGGAGGCAGTCGACAACTCTGGTGGGTTAACATCTGCAGTAGACGCATTCGGCACCTCTGAAGGCGTCACTCTAGTATCACCCTCAACAGTCTGAATGATATTGATATCCCTTAATCTTTTCCTCGCCATGCTATCTGCATCAATTTTAAGTAAACAACATTAGTATAAGAATGAAATACTATTATGTAAAAAACATTAATAATAATATTTACAGTATAAAAACATATTATATACAGAGTATTTGTTTCAAAATAATCTTACTAGATTTTGTTTTTGATATCAAGTTTCATAAATGTCTTCATCAACATCTTCGCGAACCCACCGAACATCTGTATTGGTACTAGGGATATTTTCATCCAAGTTTTGATCCGTAAATGGCAAGCATTCAGTTCTTTGTTCAATATCATCTTGAAATTTATCACCCATATCAAACAGGTTTCTAGGTGTGTTACGGAGTACAACATACCAACCCGCATCATTCGGATCTTCGGAATAAAATACTTGTTTGACTTGAGATGAAAAAACATAAGGTTCGTCAATCAGTTGTTGTCCGGTGTGAATTAATCGAGAGAAATTCACCATTGTAAATCCGAACTGATCTTTTTTAACACCTCTACTAGTATTCACATCAGCCCAATCACATCGAAATAACACGACCTTCCACTTGCCATAATAATCCAACTCAATAATATCATTTATAATTCCATAATAATCAATATCCCCCTCCACAGGATTACTATCCCTAGCACTAGCATAGTTTGTTGTTGAAGAAGAAACAACAACTCCACAATTTTGTGTTCTCCTAAAGCGTTCACGGGATTTAGTATGAAATCTAAATCCATTAATGATGTAAGCACTGTATCTTTTCACTATTCTATTCGGTCCTTGTGAAAAACACTTAATTTCTTCGCTAACATCTCTTCCACTCCAAACCTATTACAAGAAACGCAAAGGCAAACACTTCACTTTATTTATATATTAAAGAATACATTTATCGTAATAAAATGATAAAAACTTGTGTTACTTACTACTTCTCCTAACCATTCGTGGAAATTTTCCGTAAATAACTTATCAAGCTCGCGAAGTTGTCTTCTTCGAGAACGTAAAGTTCCTCTCAAGTAGCTTCTATACTCACTATCAAAAAAAGTACGTTTTTTACGTGAGAAAGCAAAAGACAAATTAAACTGTTTGTTAAATTAAAAATTATACTGGAACTTACGTGCGTAATGATTCCAGTGAATCACTATGGAAAAGCACATATCGATGCGCTTGTGCCCAAGATTTATCATCTAGCTCAACCACTTCAACCTTGCCGATTGGTTGTCCAACACTTCCAAATAAGTATGTTTCGGCTAAGTTGTTATGTGTGACCACATCATTTCTTCCTGGTCTATTAAATCTTGTTTCAACATCATCCAAATATCTTGCACAAAATGTCATACACTCCTCCGCTAAATATCCTTCAGCAATAGAACCTTCTGGATAGCGTTTGTTCCGACAATAAGATTTTAACTTTCCTAAAAACCTAAAACAGAATACATAACAATCTTAAAGTGTAATTAAATGCTATGTAAACCAGATAAAAGTATAATAAGCTAATTAGCAAAGTATACCTCTCTAATGGGTACATCCATCGATAAAAAACTGGTCCGCCGACTTTTGCTTCATAAGGAAGATGGATAACCAAATGCACCATTATAGTGAAGAATGATGGAGGAAAAATCTTCTCTAAGTGGCACAAAGTTAGAGCTGCTCGATGTTGAAGTTTTTCAAGCTCTTCTACCTTGAGAACTTTGCCACAAATAGCTTTCATTATATTACTAAGTTCAATTATAGAAGAAGTCACTTGCTTTGACATAGAACAACGTAAAGCAACTGGAAGTAAATCTTGCATCAAGATATGGTAATCATGTGACTTTAAAGAAGAAAGTTTTCGATCCTTCACATTCACACATCTTGATATATTGGCGGCATACGCATCCGGGACCTTCATATCTTTCAACACATTACAGAAGACGTCATTCTCTTTTTTAGACATCCCAAAGCAAGAAGGAGGCAACCGTGATTTTCCGTTAGGAAGTAATTCCGGATGAAGATCACGACGAATTCCCATGTCAACTAGGTCAAGCCGACTCTTTAAGTTGTCTTTTGATTTTCTATCCACATTAAGAATTGTCCCGATGATATTTTCACAAACATTCTTCTCTATATGCATCACATCAAGGTTGTGACGCAATAAATTATGCTCCCAATAAGGTAACTCAAAAAGAATACTTTTTTTTTCCACAAATCCGCCTCATTTGGATCATCTTCTTCATCTTCCTCCTCATCACTCTGAATTTCAACATCACCTTCTAACATCTCCATTGATCTTTTCCTTGACTGTGTGCAACTTGTTTGATTCATCTTTCCATAAGTGAAATTGATATCTTTCAACATCAACAAGATATCCGACCCAATCGTGGTCTCAGGTGCTTGTCTTAACTCTTCACTGCCATCAAAGACATGTTTTTGGAATCTAAATCTATGATTTTCATCTAACCACCGACGATGTCCCATATAACTGAATTTCTTTCCGTTATATAACCATTTTGAACATTTTTGTGCAGCACAGCAAGGACAAGCATAACGACCTTTGGTGCTCCAACCAGATAGATTTGCATAAGCAGGAAAATCGTTTATAGTCCATAACAAAGCTGCACGCAAATTAAAGTTTTCCTTTTTTGATGCGTCATATGTTTCAACCCCTTCCCATAACTGCTTCAACTCTTGAATAAGAGGTTGCATATAAATGTCAATATCATTTCCGGGACCTTTCTCTCCAGGAATTATCATGGATAAGATAAAAGAGGATTGTTTCATGCAAATCCATGGAGGCAAATTATAAGGAATCAAGACAACCGGCCAAGTACTATAAGAAGTACTCATTATTTTGAACGGATTAAAACCGTCAGAACCAAGTCCAAGCCTCACATTCCGGGGATCATTAGCAAAAGATGGGAACTTATTGTCGAATGATTTCCAAGCCAAAGAATCTGCAGGATGTCTTAATAAGCCATCATCAATCCTTTCATCATAATGCCACCTCATAGAATCAGATGTTTTTGATGACATGAAAATTCGTTGAAGTCTTGGTATTAACGGAAAGTACCGCAAAATCTTTGCAGGTTTCTTCTTTAAATGTGTGTCACCATCGTCCTCATTCATATTTTCTTCTGTATTTCCATTCAACCATCGAGATCTACCGCAGACATGACAAAATTGTTCATTTGTTCTATCACCCCAATACAACATACAGTCATTCGGACAACTATGAATTTTCTCATATCCAAGGCCTAGATCTTTTATCATCTTCTTCGAATCCTTACAAGACTGAGGCATTTTTGCAAAAGGAAACATTTCTTTCAAAAATTCTAATAACAGTGTCAAAGAATTTCCTGTCCACCCGCTTAAGCATTTTAAGTGAAAAAGACGGACACAGAAAGACAATCTTGTATGCTTAGATCCCTCGTAAAGTTCTTCATTCATATCATCAAGCAACTTATAAAACTTTGCCGCTTCTCCATTGGGTTCCTGATCACCCATACCTCTTCCCGTTTCAGCAAAGTCATTCATGCCAACATTGAACCCATCATTCCCTCCAGGAACTTCTGGTGAAGATGTGTACAAACTATGGTTACGCATGTTAAATGCATCTCGCAACATGCCTTCCATGTCATCTTGTCTAATAGACTGATGTTGATTGTTAGAATTACTTGGACGAACTCTAGAAGATGATGTAGAAGTTGCGGACTCTCCATGAAAAAACCATTGTCTGTAACCCGGGAGAAATCCTTCACAAATCAAATGTTCGAAAACAACTCCACGCATATGCCAATCAATATTGGCACACCTCGAACAAGGACATAATATCTTATTATCTTCGCTTGCGTTCTGAAAAACGAAATCGAGAAAACTATGTACTCCATCTTCGTACTCTTGACTTAGTCTCGACTTTTGCATCCAACTCTTATCCATTTTGTACGTTCTGCATAGTTAAGTCCCATCAGAAACTCATATTTTAGCATTACCATGAGCTTATGACAAAAAAGACTAATATTGATAAACCACCTAATGCTAATTGTATAGAAATATATATATATATATATATACAAAAGACTAATAACATGGCAATTTATAGAGATGTAAAATCTCTTGCCATGACTAATAATCAAAGCTGGGAGCTAAAGAGAAGGTGGGAGCTGAGTTAGCTAAATCGAAGCTGTAGGAGAGAGCTAACAGGAAAGAGGAAGCCGAGATGACTAAAGAGAAGCTGGGAGCTACTGAACTGGAATTTGCCACTACCCAATACGAGGAGCACAAGAAGGATGCATAACTACCAGCTGAGGTGGCGTGAATTTACTAGCTAGCATGAATAAATTGTATTGGTAGCTGTCAGTTACTTATGGTCATATTTTAGAAGAAGAATATATATATGTGTCAGTTACTTATGGTCATATGTGTTTGAAATATATATATATATATATATATATATATATATATATATATATATACCAACTACAAGTGAGTGGAAGAAGAAGAATGCTTATCAATCTGTTCGGTATTGAATATTGATGCCATATCCAGTTCCAACTTCCAAATATATATACAATATACTTCATTCCTAGTACGTATTTAATTAATTAGTACTTACATAAATAAGCCCCCATTTTTATTGGCGGAATCAAAATAATTAAACTGATTGATGTAATTAATTATGGAATGGAATGAACTTTTGTGGGTGTGGACCTATTTTGCTAACGAGTGATTTTAAAATTTATTAAATATAATAATATTTTTATTTAATATTATTATTATAAATAATATATTAATTAATTTAAAAAAATACCATATATGAATAATATATCATATCATTCCACAATTTTATTGAAAAAGAATTCAGGGTGAATCAATAAACACAGCGACATCAATAATAGGACCCAATTTTTGAGTGACACAAAACACAAACAACAAAGATTGGGTTTTTCAAATAAAATAAAAAAAAAAATCCTCAAACAAGCAGAAGAAATCTGCTAAATGCCATTGATGAAACAATACAAGACAATACTTTATATTCAAATCAACAAGAATAACAAACAAAACTAAATTCCTCAACAAATGCCCCAGCTATTACATATAAAGCCCCTGTTTGTAGTTTTGGCTGGTTTTATATAGTAGTAATGAACTCTTGGATTTCGTATTTTAATCCATGATTGATATTTGGTACTAGAAAATTGATTCTCAAGTTAGTGATCGTTTTAAGCATTCACTTTATCAATGGAAATGGAAGCAAAGGAACGGATAAACAGATGCAATGACCAAGAAATGTAACAACAGTAGCGATTGACAAGAAATGAAAACAAACACTGGATATCATCTATGCAAATGAAAAAACCAGAACCGCACAAAAGTGGGAAAATGACGAACCTTAAGTGGGTATCAAAGGCAAACAATTAATGATGCAGCAATGTCTCCCCTGCCAGCCACCAGGCAGCTGACTCTACAAAGAAAAATGACCTTAAAATAAGACATACTAGTTATATATTGACAGAGAAAAACACACTATAAAATTGCATGAGAATTGCCTTGGATGTTTGGTTATGAATATTCCATCAGATGGATTAAGAAATGCAAAAGATGCGTCTTATTCTCCATCAAAAATTCTCACTAAAGAACGGGGTAAGTCTTTCGAATCAATTTTCCATCCCTGATATAGAAGATGCTTCTTGACATCAGTTATCAAAGCATTCCCAATCCTATGTTTCTTACGAGCAAGAACATATTTGGTAATGGAATCAGGGCATGACTCAGCCTTAGGAACAAGGTCGAGGCCAGCAGTTATCCATGTAGCAGTTGCATTGAGTCTTGAATGCCCGACCCTCCTTTTGGCCATATCTGTATCGGATTTGGAAAATCCTTCATTACTAGTTACAGAACTGATGCAAGAAATTCCATCTGCAACAGAGGGTGAGACCAACAAAGCCTCAGGTAAAACACAGACTGCTTTATCAAGAGAGGATCCATTGCATTCGGTCAAAACATGGGTATCATCATTTGAGATGCCCATCAACTGACCTATATTAGATTTCTCTTGAATTGATTGAACACTAGCTGAGTTTGGACTCAACAAAGCACTGTTAACTGGATTTTCAAATGGTACAAGAGCAAAAGTGTCATCTAAATCTGCATCAGAACTCATTTTAACATCTGCATCTGGTATAGTAGGCTCCAGTTGTGACTTAGATTCTGGTTGGGAGGACCCAGGAAGGCCTAATACCCTGAGAAAATGATTCACAGTGATCTCATGGTTATCTTTTATTACCTCCAGCACCAATTCTTTCCACAAAGAATCACAAGAAAAAGTCCACTCTCTAACATTTTGAAAACCATTTTTCTCCCGTAAATCATACCAAAGTTGCTTCACAGAAACAGAAATGTACCACTCTTGCTCATATTGTTCAATCAACTCAAGAAACAACCAGGTTCCACGTCGGTGCCACTCCTCTACAAAGTCATCCCAATCTTGGGTGATCCGTAAGTTGCCAAATTCAGCAATCATTTCATCACCCAAATCAGGGAAGAATACCTATTATATGCTTGTACACATTTCTAATATAGATCTCCTGCAATTGTCATGCAGATACTTTGGCCCGATGGAATATTCATAACCAAATATGCATGAGACAAACAATAAACATAAGCATGTCATCATGGTTATATATTGACAGAGAAAAACAAACCGAGCCAAATCAAACTATTAAGATTTAAGATTCTTCTGATACACAGTACTAAACTTATCCCTTAAGAATACGCAATTCCTGAATTGGAAATATAGGATAACTGTTCAATGAAATCAAGATACATCAATGTGACTTATACTAATACCATTATATAATTCTACGTTGAACCCATTGATTTGCCAGCCAAAATCAGAGGATGCCCGGGAAATTTGGAAAGTGCATTTTTAACAAAATACAGAAACAATATATGAAAGAAAAGGGTAAGAATCAAACCTTATGAAAGCAGGTCCTGCAAGCTAATGGGAGAAGCTGTCAAGAGTGAGAGATGATGATTTCGAGATGACGAGAGCGATCAAGGCTTGGAGATGGCGATTTGACGATTTGGGCTTGGAGATGTGAGAGAGAGAGAGAGAGAGGTTTAGGTTTTGATTTGGGGGAAATAGGGGAGAGATGGAGTCCGAAAATCATATTAAAAAACATAGCGGCGTTTGTATCAACAAACGCCGCAAACTTACAAGGTAAAACACAGTGTTTTGCCTTAAGCCATAAATAATATAATATAGCGGCGTTTTTATTATACAAACGCCGCTATATCGAAATATTTAGCGGCGTTTATATTTAAAAACGCCGCTATATTATATTATTTAGCGGCGTTCACAAACGCCGCTAAAACAAAAGCCTAAACGCAACGTCTCGCCTCTAAATTTTGGCGCCCAAATTTTGGCGAAAATTTAAGAAATTGATAAAAATTGATTATAGTTTAGCGGCGTTTGTATAATGCAAACGCCGCAATTCGTACAGATTTAGCGGCGTTTGTACACGGAAAACGCCGCTAATTTATAACTTCCCGGCGTTTTCTATAGAAACGCCACCGGATATTCAAAAACACGGTACTCCGCGGCGTTTTTAAGTAAAACGCCGCTATATTAGCGCCACTGAAAACCAATTTTGTTGTAGTGGCGCAGTGAAATGGATTCTACGGTACATTGGTACTGTGGATACGGGCTTGAAATTTGAGAGAAGCAAAACTATAGGTAAGCATCTGATAGGATATGTGGATTCAGACTATGCTGGAGATCTTGATAAGCGTCGGTCTACTACTGGTTATGTGTTCACTATGGCAGGAGGACTAATAAGTTGGAGATCAACGTTACAGTCAACGGTAGCTCTGTCTACAACAAAAGCAGAGTACATGGCTGTAACGGAAGCTTTCAAGGAAGCAATTTGGCTTCAAGGATTGATTAATGATTTGGGGATTGCATAGAAAAAGGTAGATGTTTTCTGCGATAGTCAGAGTGCCATTTGCCTAGCAAAGAACCAAGTTCATCACAATCGGACCAAGCATATTGATGTACGATACCACTTTATCCGAGGAATAGTATATGAAGGAAACATTCTAATACAGAAAATTGGGACTGCAGATAATCCCGTAGACATTAACAAAGATAGTTTCTGGAATCAAGTTCCAACATTGTTTGGACTTGATTAATATCTCTCAAGTTTAAGCTCCTAAGGAAGGAATGGAGGAAGCTCTGATCAGTGAATTATCTCGGTGGATTCTTGTCAAGGTGGAGATTGTTGAAAAATATGGCTCAAACCACCAAATTCAAGGTCGGCAGCCGCATGCATGGTTGGCAACTGCATACATTCAACAAATAGGTGCAGCCATTGTAGAAAGTTTGCAAAATGCAAGCTTTCATTCACACCTAGCAAGAGCCTATATAAGGCATGGTTGCATGGGCATTCTGAGTAGAGAGTTGAGCTAAGTTAGCAAGAGGCAGTAAACTCATCTTTGAGCTAGTTGTGAGATTAGTGCTTTGTAGAAAGCATTCTGTATTTTGTAAGTCTCTATTTCTAAACAGTGAAATATTTGCTCATCCTCCCGTGGACGTAAGCACACTTGCTGAACCATGTAAAACATTTGTGTTATTTATTTGTATCTGTAGGTTTTACAATTCTTGGGCTATTTTCGCACAACAGTGAGAATAATATTGAGGATTGAACCCTGTCCCTGCAGGATCAACCCCCTTAAAGTGAGTACATGAGCTGCTACAATCTATGTTATTTGGATTTAATAAGTATCGGATATTAAAATATGTTTGATATGGATATGTTCATTTTTAAAATTTTTTTTTATATATTTGAAAGATTATAGTACTCGTACCTATATTCGAATATGTATCGAATACAAATATTTTATAAAAAAATAAAAAATCCGAATAATAATTCAACTTTTAACTATCGCAGAACAACTAGTAGAGTAATTTTTTACATTCCATATTTAATTTTTTTGGTTTAGTGGCATCCTTATTTTCAAAAAAAAAAAAATTTCACTAAGAACCACCATCCTATTTCTATAATGAGGAGTGTAGATAGAAAGTAAAAGGGCATGAGTTAAATTAATATCATCCTATTTCCTTGCAGCTCTTGATCAGGGTTGTTAAGAATAACATCATTTTCCCAAAGAAAAGGGTAATCAGACAGGTAGTACCTGTCATTTTTCAGCTCTTCTCTTCAAGAAAAACAAAAATACTGTCAGTCAGGTCTCAGGTTGTAAGTTGTTCATTTGCCTATAATTACCAAGAAAAAAAACTGTCAGTGATCTTTATTAATGAATTCCAAGATTGAAGAGCTAGCGTGCAGCAAGCAGGTTCCAAGCATTAATTGCCTGAATGAAATACTCATTATGCCTTCTGATTTCTGTTGGTCAACAATGTGGAACAAGTTTGAGAAAGAAATTCAGCAAAGCTTCAGAAAGATCGAATCAACTAAAACAATAACTGAAATATTTTATATCTAATTCAAGTCTTTATTTACAATATGCATACTTTACATACAATTCTCTATCACATCTGATCGATTCTACTCAAAGGAAACATTATAAATAGTACATAGATTTAGACTTTTCAAAATTTAAGAATTGAAAGATGGCCAAAATTAAAGATCCAAAGCTTAAAAAAAAAAATAAAAAATAAAAAACTGTGAATCCTTCATTCTTGGTTGAGATATGATCGATCTCCAGATCATGTACTATAAAATTGCTAGTTCTGGGTAGGATTTGGGACGCTGAGTGGTGCTTTCCTTAGACTTGGCTCCACAGCTTTCTTGGGCTCTTTCATGGCTCCATTGATCAACTTGGTTTGACCAGTAGGAAATGAAGCCACGTTTGACAGTAGCTTTCTTGACATCTGATTTCTTTCTCCAGGAGGAACTTCTCCTTGGCAGAGACACAAGGAAGAGCAAATGATGAGGATGTGAACTAGAATTAACGCCAAGAAAGCAGTCAAATTTATGGAACTGATCTTCATCAGAATGGAGTACTTCAGTGAAGAAAAAGACTTGTACTAGTGAATGAGAAACCAAGCATTCAAAGGATCTAAAACTTGGAGCAGGTTTTTAAGGGCAGCATGCATGCGTGTTCTTTTGCACGTGGTTTGCCACAACCCCACTAGCTAGCATAAAATATTTAATTTAATTAGCAAAACCTTGATGATTGATTTTATGTTTCCAAGATGGCAATGGATATTTTGTGTTTTCTAGAATCTCTGTATTCGGGTTAGAATGAGTGTCGAATATGAGTATATATTCAATATAATATATTTAAATTTTTTTTTAAATATTTGAAAGATCATACTTTTATATTTATATTTTAATATGTGTAGGATACAAATATCGAGTACGAATATTAAAAAAAAAAATTGCAAATAACATGGTCTAGAACTATGAAATGACAATAAAGTCATGTAAAACAAATAACCATGGATTGCTTGGATTTAATTTCACTCATCTTTTGATCAGATGAGAGAATGAATCAATGGGATATATATATATATATATATATATATATATATATATATATATATATATATTATTGAAGATGCTGTATATATATTTGATATTTCAATTTGAAGCTGCCAAGTGCCAACCATGTGATGCTGAATTGCGGTTTCTGGCTTCATTACCATCCTGCAACAGAACATTAAACTATCAAAATCATGTGATGAAGGCACGTGAATCACAATCAAGTACCTTAAGTATTCATGTTCTTCATTTACCTTTAAAACCCAGTTGAGTTCTACTCCTTCTAAGTTAATACTGATATTTAAAATTTAAAGTTAATCCACCTTTACACCATCTTTTCATTTCATTTCAGAAAATTGTAACCTTTTTTAGTAGTATCATTTTTTCTTACAAAACTTCATTTCTATCCCTCCTTTCACCTTTTAACACCTCTGTTATATATCCTCAATCTTCCTCAAGTTTTCCTAAATTCACCATGGTTCCACCCATCCTGGTTAGGGGCAAATTCAAGGTGGTTGGCAGAGGTTTTGATTTATTGGCTTCTCAAAACTCTCTTAATTTTAAGTATTTTCTCATCCAAAAAATAATAACAGATTATTTTGTTTTTTAAAAATTTAGAATTCGATTTCTTTTTTATCTCGACTCCCTCGACACAAGATTTTTAACTTCACCTCTAATCCTAGCTACAGAAATGTGAAATGTGCAAACCATAGATTAATTTGGTTAATTAAAGGGATTAGAAGCTACAATTGTGTTTTAAAAACTAGCATGTGAAAGGGAAAGGCCTTTAAACTAGACATAGCTGGCTTGTCAGCTAAATCTGATTTCTGATTGGCTATACATTTACTTACTCAAAGTTCAATAGTGTAATAATTTTCTAATGGATTTCCTAAGAGAGATTAGGGTATAGGATAGGTATGAAACGTGGAATTCAGCAACTTTGACAATATATATAGCAACCATTTACAGAGCAAAAGAAAACAACATTCACAATGCATGCACATGACATCAAGCATAATCTTGGCTTTTTCTTCTTTTCTTTTCTTTTTTTTTGTTTGTATTGGGCACAACAATTGAACAAGATTAAGAGAAAGAATGTAAATCTTGAGTATATCCAGTTTTAATTCACCTACAATTGAAGTTAAGGACAAGAGTGAACAAATCTTATACAAATAAATGAAAGTTATCCCTTCAATTCAAGGGATAATTTTCTTTTATTGTTCACCGAATTACTTGTTGATAACTCGTATAATTATATAGTTCTTAGTTATGTTTTATTATTGTTTTGTGTCAAATACGAGTTATTATTGCTTAGTCTAATTGTGTTTATGATATTTTATATTTTTATGTAATTTGGTGTTTTTCACGAGTTTCTTTGAGTGATTTCAGATTACTAGGTTAAATCAAGAATTAAGGGCAAATCCAATTCAGTTCCAGTTCCGACACCTTTTGTCATATCAGCTATATCTGGAGTTTCACTGAAGCATTAAGGCTGAAATTTTTACAGTGCATAGTTAAGAGGCATATCTATCTTTTTCATGTTTTACACTTCTTGAAACGGAGTCGTTTTTCCTAGCGAAATCGACCATCAAGTTAGCTGATGTGCAATGACGTTTGTGCTGACCTGTTTTGGTATTTTGACCATATCTTCCGATCCACATGAGCAAATGATCTGATTCCAACGGCTATAGATCCGTAACGGATAGGGGTATATTTTTCTAGAAGACCATTTGATCAGATCGAGCCTCCAACATTGACAAAATCGACCATCAAGCTGGCTGATCAGAATTGTCATACAATATGACGAAAATTGTTAGAAAAATGCACCCACCTATTATACCTACCTTTGAAATTTATAAAGCTTGTCTCTTGTCATTTAGCTCTCCAAAATGTGTATAAATAGAGGGCCTTGGATGATTGTAAGAGTATCATTATAGATTGGTAGGATATTAGCCATTGTAATAAAATTCTCTAAGTTTTCTTCTTCTTTCCTTTCTCTAGTTTTCTTTTTTTATTTACTTATGCTTCTTACATTTCTTTTCATTTTATTCATATCTAGTATGTGTTGCTAATCATATTGTTGAGGTGATGAGGTGAAGCTTTTGGTAAATGCTAAGGTTAGTCTCTTAAACATGAGCTAAAATGAATCATCATTTATAAACACTAGTATAGATAATATTTTCTTTTGGTTTAAAATCATACTTACAAAGTAGGGATCTTGATTCATTATTGACAAGGAAAATGGCACAGTAAATGCTTGGTTTCATAACCTTGATTTGTTGTAGACATATACCTTGGCATAAGGAATGCTTGGACTCTTTTTGTGAGTTTTGAGGACACCAAATGAACATAATATCATATGCTATGGACGTTGGACAATTTGGACTGAATTGCTAAACCTTCCGATTGGAATCTCCCTTATGTGTGAATTTCAATTGTGTAATAAAACAAGATTAATCTTAGCATAACACCAAGAGTGGATTCTCTAACCTCAACATCTTTTCTTATTGTTTCTATATCTTGTTTAATTTCTTTTATTTTATTTTGTTTATTTTGTTCTCTAATATCTTGTTTATCTTGTTTTGTTGTTGATTCCCTAATATCTTGTTTACTTTATTTTTCTTATATATTTATAAACTTATACTTACTAATACGCTTCCCTGTGGTTCGACCTCGGACACCCGAGAATTTATTACTTGAACATAACCTGCACTTGGGTTTACAACTCTTAATTGAGTCTCCATCAAGTTTTTGGCGCCGTTGCCGGGGAGGCAATACTAAGTATATAAGTTTATAAGTATATTTATTTTTATTGGCTGGTTATACCGCCTATATTTATTTTTATTGGCTGGTTATACCGTCTAATTTTCTATATATTTATATTTATATTGTATATTAACTTTGTTTTATTTTTATTGGCTGGTTATACCGCCTAATCTGTATATTAACTTTGTTTTATGCTTGTTTGGCGACGTGATTTTAGATCTCGTCGTTTAGTTAGATTTTATTGTGAAACTTTTTCAGGTAATCTTTCTAATACAACTCCTACCATGGCTGACAATGAAAGTGTTCATGCTGAAGATGAGAACAGACAAGTACGCACCATGCGTGACTACTTGCAACCAACTCGAAGCTCATCACCCTCTTGTTTTATTTTTCCTCTCAATGCAAACAACTTTCGTTTTAAACCAGGTATGATAGCTTTGCTTCCAAATTTCCATGGGTTAGAATCGGAAAGTGCTTACTCGTTTCTAAAAGACTTCGAAGATGTATGTGTCACCTTTAATGACCAACAATGTACAAATGAAATTGTCAAGCTAAAATTATTTCCTTTTTCTTTAAAAGATAAAGCAAAAATTTGGCTTCATAATTTAAAACCAAGGTCAATTGGCAAATGGCAAGAATTACAAACTGAGTTTCTAAAGAAATTTTTCCCAGCACATAAAACTACTGCTTTGAAAAGACAGATTCAAAATTTCAATCAAAATCAAAATGAAGCATTTTTTCAGTGCTGGGAGCGTTTTAAAGATTTGTTAAGTTCTTGTCCACATCATGGTTTTGAAAAATGGCGTCTTATTAGTTTCTTTTATGAAAGTTTAACTCCCGAAACTAAACAATTTGTTGAAACAATGTGTAACGGTGAATTTCTAGAAAAAGAACCTAAAGAAGCCTTTGACTACCTAGACCATTTGGCAGATAACTCTCAAGCCTGGCACACAGATAATTCCTCTGAAAGTTCCAATAGATCTAATCTTGTTTCTAACAGAGGTAAATATCATTTTAGTCAAGAAGATGATATAAAAGCTAAAGTAGCTAATTTGGCTAGAAAGATTGAAGCCATGGAACTTAGAGAAGTAAAAGAAGTCAAAACGGTTAAAAATGAAGAAAGTTGTGGAATTTGTGAAATCATGGGACACCCCACTTCTGAATGTCCAAACATTCCCATTCTTAAAGAAGCGTTGCATGATCAAGTAAATTCCATAAACACATTTAAAAAGCCTTTTCCTTCTCCTTACTCTGAAACGTATAACCCTGAATGGAGAAATCATCCCAACTTCAGTTGGCGGAATAATAATCATGTTCAGGTACCACAATCTCAAAAGCCGGGCAACACTTTTTCCTATCAACCTTCACGTGTACAAACCTTGGAAGAGACATTGCAAGCATTCATGCAAACACAAGCAAATGTGAATAACCAAACTTCACAGGACATCAATGAGATCAAAAACACCTTGTCCACATTGACAGCTTCATTACGCACTCAAGAAAAAGGTAAGTTTCCTGCTCAACCTCAGCCTAACCCTTCTACTCAATGTCTTGTTTCTTGCTCCAATGAAACTCAACAGGAAAATGTCAGTTCTATCACAACTCTTCGAAGTGGAAAGGCAATTGACAAAAACATTCCATCAAAAGACCAAGATCCTCCTTCCCCTCCGAAAAGTAATGGTAAGGATGATGGTAAGTCTGAACTTCTTGAAAATTTGGACAAAGAAAAAGGTATGCATCCTGCTCCTTTTCCTCAAAGGTTGCAAACAATAAAGAATTTGAATCAAAATGCAGAAATTTATGAACTTTTCAAACAAGTGAAGATTAACATTCCTTTATTGGATGCAATCAAACAAGTTCCATCTTATGCTAAATTTTTGAAGGACATGTGCACAGTTAAAAGGAAACATAATGTACAAAAGAAAGCATTTCTGACGGAAAGTGTGAGCTCAATCATTCAGCACCTTACTCCACCAAAATTCAAAGATCCTGGATGTCCAACAATCTCATGCATCATTGGAAACACTAGAATAGAACGTGCATTGCTTGATCTTGGTGCTAGTGTTAATCTTTTGCCTTTTTCTGTTTATCAACAGTTAGGTTTAGGTGAACTCAAGGAAACACCTGTTACACTTCAACTAGCTGATCGTTCTGTAAAAATTCCTCGAGGGATAGTTGAAGATGTTTTGATTCAAATTGATAATTTTTACTTCCCTGTTGATTTTATTGTTTTGGACACACATCCTGTTTCAAATCCAAATGTTCAAATTCCTGTTATATTAGGCCGTCCATTTCTTGCAACTTCTAATGCTCTGATAAATTGCAGGAATGGTATTTTGAACATTTCTTTTGAAATATGACTTTAGAATTAAATGTGTTCAACATTTGCAAGCAACCTGGTGATGATTCAGAAATACATGAAGTGGATTTCATTGAAGAACTTGTTCATGAACATCTCACCACTACCACATTCCATGATCTTTTAGAAGCTTATTTAATTGAATGTGAGTTTGATAATGCTTCAGAAATTTCACACACTGATTCTTTGTTAAATTCTTTTCAGGATAAGCATTGTTGGAAACAAAAGTTTGAGGAACTTCCATCACTCACAAATGTCACTGTACCATCAACTATTGAACCACCCAAGTTGGATTTAAAACCATTGCCATCCGAGCTAAAATATTCCTTTTTGGGAAAAATTCCTTCTCAATGGAGCCCCCAAGATAAAAGGAAGTTTCTGAATGAGGTAAAGAAGTTCTACTGGGATGACCCTTACTTGTTCAAATATTGTCCTGATCAAATTTTTTGAAGATGCATTCCCGACAATGAGGTAAGTAGTGTAATTAAGTTTTGTCATTCCGAGGCATGTGGTGGTCATTTTTCATCAAAGAAAACTGCTGCAAAAATTTTACAGTGTGGATTTTACTGGCCAACTTTATTCAAAGATGCATATGAGAATTCTAAAATTCATAAAGAAAGAACTAAAGCCTTTCATGACAAGTTAATTTCAAGAAAAACATTTGATGTTGGGCAAAAAGTTCTACTTTATAATTCTAGACTTCACATATTTCCTGGTAAGTTGAGATCAAGATGGACTGGCCCATTTGTGGTTAAGCATGTGTATCATTATGGAGCAGTTGACATTGAGAATCCTCAAAATGGTAACGTATTCAAGGTAAATGGACAAAGACTCAAACTCTTTTTGGAAAATCATGTTACTCAAGAAGAGGTTGTTTTTCTTTCTGATCCTTGTTTTGAAAATAACTAGATGTAAATATAATTTTTACTAATTTCCAAAAAAAAAAAAATAATAATAATAATACATTTTTTTTAACCCCGGTTAAATGGCGGATAACGGTACTCCGTGATTATTTAAGTCGGTTCCATCAGCTACCCACAAAACTGATATTGTATATAAATTTCTCTTTCAATTTCTCTTTCATTTTATTTTATTTTATTTTTTTTCAGGATGGATGATATTCTCAAAAGATTGCAGAAACGATTCCCTCCTTTTCCTCGAAATATTTTACTGAAGCTTTACCAAGTTCGATTTGAAAGATTAAGAATGCTTATGCACAAAGGGATTCCTGAAGACATACGTTGGATAATTGAAGCCAAGGTACGTGAAGATGAATATCTTCCTGTTTTGCATTTACCAGGTACAGGTAGAAGCACTTTTGCAAAGAAGCGACGAGCAAAGCGCATGAGTTCAAATTGCCACAAATGTGCACGATGGACGTGTAACGGTAAATGTCGTTCTATTGGGATTCCGTCCTCTAATCGAGATGATAAAATTGAATTCATTAAGGATGGACTGAGTAAGGAGAATTTGGGTAATATCCAACTTTCTCTTGAAACGCATCCTAGTGGAGACGTACAAAGAGAAATTCTTGATTTATGACCGCAATTCCAAAGGGAATGGCAACATCTTGGGAATCTGATGTTAAAAGACCCTGTTTTCCAGCTTGTAAGAAAACTGGATGGGAAGCATATCCTCGACTCATAGAAGGCGTTTAAGCCGTTTCTGGACGTAAAACCAGAGGAAGATGTGAGCCACAATCACAACTACAATAAATGACTTCTCAGCTTTTGGTTTGATTTGCAATAACTTCATTTCGGTTTAAATTACGTGTTGTTAGATTTGTGTAATTATTCTCGTTTTTTTTTTTGCATTAGTCTTTTACGGTTGATTTTTCTTCTCTTTTTGATTTTCTTCCTGAAATCACGCAAAAATCTTTTGTTAGGTTAACATTTTCTTCTGACAGGTCAAATACACTTTCGGCGACATTATTACTCTTGTCTGATTCATTACTCAGTCCTCTATATATTACACCATGTACTCATTCTCTTTCAGGCACTTGAAAAAAAAAATGGAAAGTACTTCGTCCCAGCGCATTAAAAAAAATTTGTGTCTTTGGAGGTGCTTATCCAGGGAAAAATAACATATTCGCTGATGAAGCCATAAGAGTTGGAGTAATACTTGCCCAACAAAAGATCCAGTTGATTTATGGAGGCGGTAATACGGGTTTAATGGGAGCAGTCGCTACATCAGCACACGCCGGAGGAAGTCCAGTTCTAGGAATCGTGCCAAAACTATTCACAGGTTTTTGTGGACCTACCGTGGGTAAGGAAATACAAGTCTGGAGTATCCCTGAACGGATGACAATCATGTACCATTCTGCCGATGCATTCATTGCTTTACCAGGAGGTCTGGGTACATTGGAAGAAATAGCTTGCGTGGCTTCTTGGTCATCTTTGGTCACAAATAAGAAACCCATTGGTTTGCTTAATATTAATGGTTATTTTAGTAATTTGCTTTCATATTTAGATAATGCTGTGGATAATGGATTCATGTTTTCAGAGGCAAGGAGAACCATAATTTCTGCTACAACCATTGAAGATTTACTCAAAAAGCTCCAAGCTTATGAGTATTTATCTGCTACGGTTGTTTCGCAAACGCTCGGAAAAAGAAAAAGAGATATGGACGAGCAAGGAGTGGATTGCACTCTGTCTTTGTGACATTATCTAACATTTTGTTTGTTGTGTCTCAGTTATAATAAGTGGTTAGCAACCTCTGCAGGTAATATCTCCTAAATTCTACCTTTAGTAGGGGGTAAGGGACATATTTTGCTAATTTTAAAAAAAAAAAAAAAAAAAGTTTGTTGTGTTTTAAGCAATTTAGAAGTATTCATTCTGAACAAGGTCTGAGTAAGGGAGACTTGAGACATACCTTGTCAGTTTGATTTTAATCTTTTTATGTTTACTTGTTAATTTTTGTTTAGTATTTTAGGATTAATTAGGTTGCATGAGTTTGTTTTGTTTTGAGTCTTAGTTATTCCTATTCTTATGTTATTAGTTCTTTTCTCTTACACATGATTCTTTCATTTGGGTTAATAGACTTACATTGAGGACAATGTAAGAATTAAGTGTGGGGGGAACGATTTAGGATTTCTTTTATTTTTGTCTACTATTTTTTTTTTATGAGTCTTTATTATTATTATTATTTTTTTAATGTGTTCTAGTTCCTTTTTAATACAATGATGAGATATGAATTGCATAAGTCTAAAACAGATTTATTAGTGAGAAGATTTTCATGAGAATTGAGCTTGATGTCAACCTTTTTATGAGCCAATGTTAATATGATATGTTGATTGAGAAAGAAGCATGTTTAGATTTAATCTGACTTGTATAATCATCCTTGTGAGTTTTTGAGCCTATAATGATTGATGCATTATACAAATCAATCTAATTTCTTTCTTGAGTGCTCTTATGATTACATGATTCTCTAGAACTTGCTTTAAACCGTTTGAGACTATATTGATACATGTGACAACATGAATATGATAGAGGCATTAGGATTATAACCAGAGCCAAACAGCCATCCATTATTAATGTTCTAAGAGAACATCCCCACTAGTGAGCCAATTTGAGCCTACATTAAATATGCTATTTTATTGGTAACCAGAACTTACACCTAGCCTAAATATACTTATATCCTTACCCTTGTTCTAAAGATGGATTATATATTTTGAGACATATTGCAAAAACAAGGGATACTTTTTGAAAATTTGGGTTAGAACGAAAGATAAGTGTGCGGGAGGAGAGAGGCAAAAGTCAAGAGAAAAAGAAAGGGATCATTGTCAAATACATTCCCATATTAAAAAAAAAAAATCTTCTCTTGAACTTCTAGTTAAAGTAAAGAAAAAGATGTTACAAAGTTGGTTAGAATGAAGCAAAGGCTCAACATGAATATTTAGCCTATGTTATTATGTGCTTTATAAGAGTTTTGAGAAGTTTTATTCGTATGATCTTATTATGTCTCTAAACTCTATGAACTCTTTGGAACCTTTGTGATATCTTTATCCTTTTGTTCTTTAACCACATTATAACCCTTTGGCCCCATTACAACCTTGAAAAAAGACCTCTTGATTTATGAAGTTGTATGATCTAAATAGTGGAGAATAGGTGGACAAGCAAGCATATGGTAGAACTGTTTTCATGAGATTGATTGAGTGTAAACACTTTACCACTACTTTAAAGAGTGAAAATCATGAGAGTATAGTGAGAAGTTGAGATTAAGTTGAATATGCACTATTTTGATTGAAATATGTTATGTTAATATTGGCTTAACTCATTTATTTACATTCAAGCATGAATTTTTGTGAAATTCTTTGAGCTATTGATTAGTTTATAAGACTTGTTCAAAGATTGTCTCTAATTTATATTGAAAGGATTAGGAGTAAATATTTTTAGTGTATGTAGTTTACTTATATTTTAGTTTTTCAATGTTTGTGGGTATCGTTCTAGCAAACCCTCACGAGAATAAACTCGTCCACTAGGGACACCTAGGGGTTTAAAGGCTTGTGTCACATGCTAAGTGCCACCGTGATTTCCAACGAAAATGGATTAGATTAGATTTTCTTATTTTATTTTTATTGAGTCGTTGCTAGGGACTAGCAACAATCTAAGTGTGGGGGTGTGATAACTCGTATAATTATATAGTTCTTAGTTATGTTTTATTATTGTTTTGTGTCAAATACGAGTTATTATTGCTTAGTCTAATTGTGTTTATGATATTTTATATTTTTATGTAATTTGGTGTTTTTCACGAGTTTCTTTGAGTGATTTCAGATTACTAGGTTAAATCAAGAATTAAGGGCAAATCCAATTCAGTTCCAGTTCCGACACCTTTTGCCATATCAGCTATATCTGGAGTTTCACTGAAGCATTAAGGCTGAAATTTTTACAGTGCATAGTTAAGAGGCATATCTATCTTTTTCATGTTTTACACTTCTTGAAACGGAGTCGTTTTCCCTAGCGAAATCGACCATCAAGTTAGCTGATGTGCAATGACGTCTGTGCTGACCTGTTTTGGTATTTTGACCATATCTTCCGATCCACATGAGCAAATGATCTGATTCCAATGGCTATAGATCCGTAACGGATATGGGTATATTTTTCTAGAAGACCATTTGATCAGATCGAGCCTCCAACATTGACAAAATCGACCATCAAGCTGGCTGATCAGAATTGTCATACAATATTACGAAAATTGTTAGAAAAATGCACCCACCTATTATACCTACCTTTGAAATTTATAAAGCTTGTCTCTTGTCATTTAGCTCTCCAAAATGTGTATAAATAGAGGGCCTTGGATGATTGTAAGAGTATCATTATAGATTGGTAGGATATTAGCCATTGTAATAAAATTCTCTAAGTTTTCTTCTTCTTTCCTTTCTCTAGTTTTTTTTTTTTTATTTACTTATGCTTCTTACATTTCTTTTCATTTAATTCATATCTAGTATGTGTTGCTAATCATATTGTTGAGGTGATGAGGTGAAGCTTTTGGTAAATGCTAAGGTTAGTCTCTTAAACATGAGCTAAAATGAATCATCATTTATAAACACTAGTATAGATAATATTTTCTTTTGGTTTAAAATCATACTTACAAAGTAGGGATCTTGATTCATTATTGACAAGGAAAATGGCACAGTAAATGCTTGGTTTCATAACCTTGATTTGTTGTAGACATATACCTTGGCATAAGGAATGCTTGGACTCTTTTTGTGAGTTTTGAGGACACCAAATGAACATAATATCATATGCTATGGACGTTGGACAATTTGGACTGAATTGCTAAACCTTCCGATTGGAATCTCCCTTATGTGTGAATTTCAATTGTGTAATAAAACAAGATTAATCTTAGCATAACACCAAGAGTGGATTCTCTAACCTCAACATCTTTTCTTATTGTTTTTATATCTTGTTTAATTTCTTTTATTTTATTTTGTTTATTTTGTTCTCTAATATCTTGTTTATCTTGTTTTGTTGTTGATTCCCTAATATCTTGTTTACTTTATTTTTCTTATATATTTATAAACTTATACTTACTAATACGCTTCCCTGTGGTTCGACCTCGGACACCCGAGAATTTATTACTTGAACATAACCTGCACTTGGGTTTACAACTCTTAATTGAGTCTTCATCACTTGTCAGTGGCAAGTAATTTTTTAATTTTTTTATATTTAAAAAATCTAAATATTTGTGTTGTGTTAATGTTATTTTTTGTGTTATAATCGTATTCTATGTATTAAATATATAAAAATTTTGACACGTTAATAATTTATATTACATAGATTTTGATACATCTGTATTGTGTTAGTGTTATTTTTTCGTGTTGTATTGTGTTTTTTTTTTCATGTCGTGTCCGAAATTGTTAGATCTAATTATCATTATTCAAATAACTCATAATTTTGTTCATATTCATTTTATATAAATTTTGACACGTTCATGTATTCATGTCGTTGTCATGTTTCGTGTCTTGTCGTATTTTAGTTATTTTTTTCATGTGATGTTCGTATGTGACACTATTCAAATAACTCTCAATTTTATATCAAATGATTGGTTCTTTATTTTTTATTTTTTGAAAAATAAGGTCATATTAAGTTTTTAAAATTTATATTATTGAATAAAAAATTATTGTATTAATAAATTATCAGTAAAAATTAAAATATTAAATAAGAATATGAGATGTGTTGATGTAAGTAAATTTTTTTTAAGCTTTAGGTGTTGAAGCAAAAGAAAAAATATTATGATGATTAAATAGTAAAAAAAAGCTATGTTAAATGATGTTATGAGTTATTGTATGAAGTTGTTAGGTTTATATTTTTTTTATTTCTTATATGAACATAAATGATGAATATCAATATAATATAAATGAATTAAATTTTGATATTCATCTTAATATTCGTGTTGTATTTGTGTTATTTTATATCTATACTTTACTTTAAAAGTTATTCTCAAATTGAAATATTTTGCATAGTTTATCATAGTAATTCAATTTTAACTTTAAATTCGTGTTATTTTTTCGTGTCATAATCGTATTTAATGTATTATTAACGATAATAAAATTAAAACAACACGAGAATTTAAACACTGATGATATAATGAAAAATCACCTTTTATATATATATATATATATATATATATATATATAAGATTAGGAAAATATTCAAATCCATGTCAGGCAAATGACAAAGGCCAATTGATCATATGCTTGGCATGTTGATTAAAAATATTCCATGATATATATATATATATATATTCATATTTTAAAGACCTTAATTTATATGTCAAAACTAATACTATATCTTTGAATATCAATGTTTTAATATTAATTAAAGGATTATTATCCTGTACACTGGCGGTGGACATTTTTAACTCCACAAGTAGGGTTTACATGATTCTGTAACTTTTCATACGATTTGTATTTTTACAAATTGACCATCGGATTTAACAATATAATCGTACTCGTCGTGAATGTAAAGTTTTGAATCGATCCGATATCCCTATCATATCGATCGAGAATACTATCTTTTTCAATATATATATATATATATATAACGGTTAAAAGTTTTTCACGTCGGAACGAATAGTTAAATATTTTTAATTTACTCGAAACTCGACGTGCATGATCTACGCGAATAGAACACGAAATACGATGGTCGGATTAAAAAAATATAAATCATACGAAAAGTTACGAAAGCGTGTAAGTCCCGCTTGTGAAGTTAAAGATGTCTAACGTTAGTGTACAAGATAATAATCCATAATTAAATTGCTTATAATAACATCTTTCACATAAATGTATTATATATTTTCAAATTTAGATCCATATGTTTTCTCTTTATATAATTAAATATAGTTTTCATTTTTATACATATTTAAATTATATATTTTCAAATTTAAATGGATATATATTACGGCATTTTCATTTTAATGCTTACTATTATTTTTGCAATCTTTATATAAATAACATTCTTTCCCAAAAGCTTAAATCAAATTTTTTTGAATATATAATTTTCAGCCATATACCTAAAAAACTTTAAAAATAATATTTTAAAAAATAATTAATTAATTTTAAACTTATAAAACAACACTTTAATTATCCATAAATTAAATAATAATAATAATAAAACAACGTAGGCAAAGTGGACCACGTTCAAGTATTAGCTTGAGCCCAAAACCATAACCTTTGAGGAACAAATATGGGCCTAAGGGAAGCCCAAACATGACACTATTAGTCAATAATCAAAATTACAAACATTTTGGACCAAAGCTTGTCCCAACTCCGAACTCAATCACAAACTCAGTAACTTGTTTTTCAAATAACAAAATAATGATATGAAGGGTGAAAGGTTTCTTACCCCTTAGGTTCAATAGAAATTACATTTATCTCTTTTTTATTTTGAAAAAACACTTTTATCTTCTTCTTTTTTTAAACCCCGTAAAAAAATACATTAATCCGGAGGTGTAAGAGAATTTTAAGTGAAAAGATAAATGTATCTTTTTTTTTTTCCTTTTGTCCCAAGACTTTTTTTAATTGCAATATAATACGAATTTAATTAATTTTAAATTATCTATAATTATTATCAAATTAAATTTTAATTCAAGTTCATTTTAAGTATTATAAATTTATCTTTAATTCACTTATATTAATTTCTAAGACGAATGTATTATATTATTTTTATTTAAAATAAATCAATCATCATTATTTCAAAAAATAATGATAAAGAAATTCATTAAACAAGAATAAAAGAAATGAGAAAAATATATATATATATTTAATATTTAAAGTAAATTTTGAATTAATACTAGCTTGATTAATGGAATCTTAATATTAATTACTTTTTCAAAAGAGATAAAATGTGTTTTTCAAACTGATAGGATAAGTTTATTGTCAATAAAATCTCACGAAAAATAATTATATACTTTTTCAAAAAAAAAATGTTCATGAGTTAAATCAGATCGGACTAGGCTTGAATAGTAAAAAAATTTGCTTGACTAAGCTCAGTCCAGTTGAAAACTGTTTTATTGTTTGAAATATATTAAATTTTAAAAAATAATTAAAAAGCAAACCAAGTATTCCAAACCCGTCCACAACTTCACATATAAGTATTAGAGTCCAAAATAGATTAAAAGAAAAGGCATTAGAGCCCGAAAGGCCTAAACGGGTAAACCACAAACTTGCCTAACAGATTTAAGCCAATAAAAAGGCCGAAAACAACACACTGATACAAAGATTCTGGACCAAAACTTGTCCGAACTGGACCGGAACTGAAAAAAAAAAAAAAAAAAAAAAAAACAAAAACACAGACAGCAAACAAGTTTTCGTATAGAAGTAGTTTTATTCTTGTTTGAGATGAACAAGTAATAACTAATCACCCTTTCCTCTCTTTTTCTTTTAATCTCCACTTCTCTGTTTCCTCATATTTATTCAACACCTAAAGCTCCCTTTTTTTCATTTTCTTCTTCTAAAATTAACATTCTTTTAATAATATAATTAAACATAATACCACGCGATCTTTTTTTTTTTATCTTTTTTAAATTTTTTTACAAACATGGACTTCATTTCATTGACCAATTATCAAATCCTAAAACTATTAGCGTTTTTCTAACTCTTTTTTTCAAGTAATCCTGCATTTTTTCCTTGTACCTTCGTTCCCATATAATAATATCTTTTTTGTCCCTCCCTCCAAAAGAAGCTCTTTTCGTCATGTTGTTATAACCTCTTTTTTTTTTTTTTTTTTTTTATATTGTTTATCTTGGGTTATTTTGTTAAAAATATTGTTTTTTTACATGAGTTTTTACAAATTTGGGTTGGCTTTTGTTTTTTTATAGTCAAAAAACGAAATTCCTACTGTGAATGATTTTATTATCAGAAAAGAGGATTTACATGTCAAAACTACAACAAGTGTGGATGAAAGAGAAGATCACCACCTTCTATGTTCTATGTTCCAACTCTGTCTCTTGTATTAGAAAAAACATAAAAATATATAAGTAAAAATTTTATATGATTAATAATCACCCAAAAATTGAAAAGATTTGACTTTTAAGATTTGATAATATTGTATATAATATGAATACGATACAAAAAATAATAATTAAAAATATAATACGATACAAAAAATATATAAATACAATATAAATATATGAATATCTCAAAATTTATATGATACGAATTATTAATATATTAAAATTTATATAAATATAAAATACCTTAAATATAATTATCATTGGATAAAATATATAAACATGAAACGAATTGTCAGGTTGATGGAGAAAATATCTTATTGTGACAAAATTAAATGGTAAAGCAAGTTTGGTAAATTCAGAATAGATAGATGTAGTCCTGAATGCCAATTAAAATTTGTTATTACCTTAGTTTCGGGAAAAAAAAAAAAAAAAAACTCTCCCTCTCTCTATAAAAACCAATAAAATCTCTTTCAAAACAAGAGGAAAAAAAAAGCTTCCAACTTTCTCTCTAAATCTCCCTACTTTAAGTTGGCTTTGCATTGCATTGGAGCATATCATCAGCAACTTCTTCCTTGAATCTATCCCTCTCTCGGGGAAACTTCTCGGTGGTGTTTTCTTCAACGAAGAAAAGATATTTTCCCGCTTCATTTTGTTTTTCTTGGTATGGACTATGAAGTTTGCGATAGTAGTGGTATGTTGTATTTATTAATGTCATATCCTTGCATTAAACAATGTGGGTTGTTTCTGGGTATTTTTTTTCTTTTTCGGGGTTGTGGGGTTTAGTTTGTATTTGAAAATTGGATAATGGATGCATTGATTTTTGGGGGTTTGGGGGGTAAGATGGGAATGAGGGTTTAGGGTTTAATTGGGGTCATTGAATTTTTGATAATTTTGATTCGGGAAATTATGTTGTGTGTTTTTCTTTAAATTTTGCTTTCTGGGTATTGATTTGTTTCCAACTTTTAGGTGCAATTTGCGTGTTTTTCTTTGAATTTTAATTGGGATATGTTCAAATGTAGAGAAATCCATGATAAAAAAGGAATTCTTTTTTTTTTTTCCTGATTGAGTAAAGGTATTTTTTTATTCAATTATTTGTTCGTAATTTGCTAGATTTTTGGTTACTTAATACTTGAGAATAAACAAATACCTATTGTTGTTAGAAGAATAGCTAAGGTTCTTTCGCCCTGGCAATAAACTATGTTATTTTCTTATAATTGTTTCAAAAGACTTCCCTCTGTGAAATTATTATTGTTTAAAATGTCCATTTGGCTTTGCAATGTTAAGCTTTGATTCTGGTTACCCACCAGACCAGCTATAGTCAACACAGTATATTCGCATTCTTTTCTAATATCATATTTTTTTTATTCCCCTTACCTTTGTGCTTTATGACGTGCAAACCCAGTGAACTCGGGTTTGTGTTTATATGCGTAAATTGATTAACTTATATGATAGTATACAAGAAGATTCATGATAGATCCAATTATTTCCTTATTTATGTATTTGTTAGATTGCACTTCCTTATAGCTGTTCTTTTACCCCTTATAAATTTGTTACCTATCAAAGAGATTAATACTAGTAAACCTTTCAAACAAGAGAGTCAGAAGACTAGTTATTTTCCTTGGATGCTCTATGCAGCATGCTCATGCATGTTTTTATCTGAAATAACTACAGGTACTGATGATGATCTACCTCCATCACATCCAACTAGAGTTTCAATAGGGAGTAATATTGCTGGCAATGGAAGATCTATCTTAGGTTCTGCCTCGTATTCTAGGATGCATTCTGACATGGAGGCCCAAATTCATCTACTTGAGCAAGAAGCTTACTGTGCTGTCCTGCGTGCTTTTAAAGCTCAATCCGATGCCATTACTTGGGTATTTACTTTGTTGTATTTTCACTTATTGGTTTTAACAAGCTTTCCTATTTATCTCATGCTGATCGGGTTTGCATGCTCCGTCATATGCTGCATCTTCAGGAAAAAGAAGGCTTGATAACAGAACTTAGGAAAGAACTGAGGGTGTCAGATGATGAGCATAGAGAGCTTCTGACCAAGGTTAATGCTGATGATATTATCAGAAGGATAAGGTTTGAATGCTTAATGAATTAGTCTGACTTTTAGGGGCCAGTAATTGATTCAATGGGCTTTTATATCTTATTCTGTTTAATGGGTTATATGCGGGCAATGCTAGCAGGGACTGGAGACAAGCAGGTGGGAACCAGTCTGCAAGACTTAGTGCATCTCATCCCGTTCACAGTTTTTTACCTAGTCCAACTGTTTCAGCATCCCGCAAGAAACAGAAGACATCTCAGTCGGTAACTTCTCTTACCATTGCTGGTGCAATATAGGTTTTAGAACCTCTCATATTAGTAGTTCTATACGTTAAGCTTTCTTTTTCTGTGGATGCTAACTAGGAAGCTTCTTTAGAAACATGGACCAAATGCTTGAAGCAATGACCTTATTTCATGATAGAAATGCAAAAGAGTACATTGACCTCCATCTGGCTTGCTTTGTTTTACTCACATTTCTCCCTAACAGGGTCAGTCATTGCCTGGCTTATCCTCAGCCAAGGCTATGCATTATCCTTCTGCAGTTTCTGCTGGAAATAGACAATTCAATAACCGTGGCTCTGTTGGTGGCCTTCTAGCAAATGGACCTGCTGAAGGAGCGACTTTTGAACCCTTAATCGGAAGGAAAGTTTGGACAAGATGGCCTGAAGACAACAGCTTCTATGAGGCTGTAATCACTGATTACAATCCCTCTGAGGTATGTTCAAGGCAAACAAAGACAATTTCTGTCTCACTTTATGAGTTATCTTAAGCTGGAGTTTTTAGGTGATGATGAAAGTTTTAAAAATGTGTAACATTGAAGCATATGCATGAAACCTAAGGCTTAGTCAGACTTGCACTTTCTGGATTTTTTTATGCCGTTACTTGACTTGTGAATCAAAAGATTCATATGACGCTTTTTTTTTCTTTTTTATTTCCCAGTGTTGCAAGTTGCAACTATTTTTTTGTCTATGTTTTGCTAATCTATCTGCAATCTGTCGATATTTTGAGCCGTGACAAAGAGTTAACTTTTTTTTATTTTTTCCAATTCATAGTATCTTAGGGATTTTTTTCTTTGTTTAGATATTAAACTCTCCCATAATAATAATAATCTGATTGTTCAAAAGGATTGTGCTTTATGCCTCAAAGTTTAAGTGCTGTAAAATGCCTTTTAGAACTATTTTAATAATTCTGTGTATTGCGAAGTCATCATCCGATTTTTTTTTTTCTTTTTGCAGGGGCGACATGCTCTGGTTTATGATATAAATACAGGAAATGAGACCTGGGAATGGGTTGATCTCAAAGAGGTAAGTGGATATGATTTCTTAGCATGAAGTGAATCATATGTGTCTGCTAGTCATTACTTTGTGCAGCAACAATGTTAGAATATGTTGAAAAATATAATTTTAATATAAATAGTATTTGCATAATTAGTGAAACTTATTTCAGGAAAAAGAAAAACCTTATTATAGGTTTTTATGTGTCCATATATCTCTTCTGGCATACAATTAGAATTTGGAAGTTAGCTAGGCTTTGGCTGAGCTGAGGTTTGTTGGTTTTGAGGAAGAAATTTAAAAGCCTTATATTGTCGTACTCTCTCAATCTCATAACAAAAGGTCTTTCTGAAAGCGGGCAAATATTAGATTGACACAGTCAACATAAAGAGATCCCTAAAAAATTGTTCTTTTTGACTATAACCATTATTTAGTTGTTATTTCAGTAAAGTTACCCTGGAAAACTAAAACTTTGGTTTGATGTTTTGACTTTTGATGGTAGGCAAAATGGAACATAAGCCATAATCTTGTACAAGAGTATTACTAAAAATAGGTCTTTAGATATAATGCAATTAAGTACAGTTAGTAACATTAGTAACCTTAATATTCTCAAAAGAAAAAATAGTAACCTTAATGAAGGTAACATATAGTTCAAATGCAGCTAACATCACCTCGTTTTTTAATAAACACTCTTTTACATTATGAGGCAGAAGAAAGGGAAGGGTGTTTCTTGAAAACAATTGCAATTGCTATTAACCATTTGTTTTATAACATGGGAGTTTTTATGGGCAGGGGCATGATAATAGTTTTTATGCAATTACTTTTCAATTAGGTATTATTCAATCTGGTGTCATTTTTGCAGTAGTCTTGGTTGTTTATGCATTTGTTCAGTAGTTTCATTGTTAGTTGTCCCTACTTCTTAATTTGCAAGAAAGTAAGCCATTATCGATACCTATGATTTGTATCGATACCTATGATTTGTATTGTTTGCTTGCCTTTCCTGAATCCTGATGCATCAATGCCTAGTGCTCCATTTCTTTAGTTATATTTCCTCAAATCCTTCATTTATGTGCTTTTCATATCAAGTTCTTTCATCATCTTGATTTCCCATATTTGTTAATTTAAGCTATAACAGAAACCATTTAGGCAGATATGAAATCAATCGTCCTGTATCCTTCATGTGGCAAAATTCACAGGCTTCTTTGATTGGATAGATCTTTTGCAGTTGTTTTGCACCCAATTTACTTTCTTAGACATGACAACCAATCCAAACATAGAAATAACCTACAAATCTGAGCCTGAGAATAAAACATGCGATTATAAATTTTTATCGTTGGTTTTAATGGTTAGTTGAAAATAACAACTGCATGAATTCTTTCACCCTTTCAATTTTAAATTTTTATCGTTGGTTTTAATGTTTAGTTGAAAATAACAACTGCATGAAATCTTTCACCCTTTCAATTATGGCTACAGAAAGCAAATAATCTAAAATTGTGGAGGGATCAAATTTCAGTCTAAAAGGTTCCTTGATGTGGAATGTGGATATTGCAATATGGCTTACTTCCACCAAATGCTAAGATGAAAACCAGACAAATTTTGAAGTGGACTGAGATAGCCAATGATAATAATAGCATAAAATTTGGCAATTTCTTTGATGTCAGGTAGATAAATTGGTTGGAAACAACTGGTTGAAAACAGGCAGCAGTATGAGTGGCAGGGGTACCATGATAACTTGATAGAGTTTTAGAGGGAATAACTATGCTCAATAAAAATATTTTACGTCCTCGGTTACCTAATCCATGTTGCTAAGGTGATGAACTTGTCTGTTATGAGATTGTGAGCAGGTTTTTTAATACCCTATAATGTTCCAGTCTTTGTCCTGGATAATGAAGATGCATTATTATTTTTCACTCTGATGTCAACTGAAGCTAAAGTGGACTCTGAAGCGCATTGATCTTGAATCAAAAGGGGGGAGGGAGAGAAAAGGGAAGAATTGTTTGTTAGAACCGCAGGGTGGAGAATAGGAGCATGTTGGTATATATATTTGTTTGCTTTCTTGCATTAAAAGTGCTGATTTTGATTATCTAAGCCTGCCAATAGTTTTGCTGTTTCATCAAAGTGGGAATACTTCTTACCAGCGAATAGTTTTCTGTATACATTTTATTGAGAACAATATTGATCTCCTAACTATTACAGATTTCTCCAAACGATATCAGATGGGATGGTGATGACCCAGGCATATCTTATCGAGGAGGCCATGGTTTCCATGGAGCTAAGAAATCCTTCAGTCGTGGTGATCCTTCTCCAGGTCCGGGAAGAGGCCGAGGTTCAATGAAGGGCCAATCCAGAAAAGAATTTTTGCCATCACAGAATGGTATTGCGAAGAAACTTTCTAATGAGATCGAGTTACTTGACACAGAGACGCTAGTAAAGGAGGTATTTATGGAGAACCAGCTCAACTGAAACTGTCAAATTGAGATAATTCACATTAGAAGCTGTTAGCTAATTTTATTTTGCTCCCTTCAACAGGTGGAGAGGGTTTTTGATACAAGTCACCCTGATCCTCTCGAGCTTGAGAAGGCAAAGAAGAAGCTGAAAGTAAGCTTATTATTGATTCATACAGCCTGAATATATCTTTCTTTTTTATTGCTTAGTACTGCAAGCTTTAACCATTATATGTAATGCAGGAGCAGGAACAAGCGCTCATTGATGCTATTGCAAGGCTTGCTGATGCATCTGATGGTGAAAGTGGTAATCAATATATGTATACATAGTGATCTTTTGCATTCTTTTCTGTATACTGCAGATAGCCCAGTACTGACACTGTCTTATTACTGATTTTTTTTTTCTTATTCCATTTGATTTGGGAAAAAGCTACCTGCAGTTCCTTTATTCAACATGTATATATTGGTATTTTTGCTATTAATCATCTAAGAGTATTGTTGTCTACCTATGTTGCTCTGACTCTTCATTTTTCTTGAAGTACCCGTGTCCGACGCATATCCGGACATGGGTATGAGGATATGATCTTCCAAGAATCCTCCAAATACATGGAAATCTTAGAAAAAATTGAACATATTCATGCCCGACTCTCACACCCGATTCCGAGTAATATAGTTGTCTACTTATCGAGGCAGAAATAAATCCAATTACTCTACCTCTCTTGTTTTTATTATTGTTTTTTTTGGCAACATTAGTCGAGGGGCTTATTAGGGAGATGAAATGTAATAGAATGTAGAATGTAAGACTGGACATGCACAACTTGGTGCTAAATTGCTAATCCAGACTGCATAGACCGTATGATGGGCAGAGCTCACCTAAATGTACCAAGTTTTTGCTTTCTAAATAATGCCATTTCAACTATGGTGCACACAAAGTTAACCTTTTATGTACACCCGGGAGACTAATCTTTTTTTGTTTCTCTTTTTGATTTTCAGATGGAGAACAACCATTCTCTCGTCGGCCACCAATGGACCGGCTGTGAGGATTGTAGCAAGTAGTGATATTGTGGACACCATGAGAGTACCAACTCAAAGGCTGGGTTATAGCTTGAAAATCCAAAAGAATTAGAAGGTAGCATCAGATGGTGGTAGGACATGAATTGCAATATATGACTACTTGATTTTTTATTTTTTATTTTTCCTATTTCCTTCAAATTATTCCTTTTTTTTTTTTTTGGGATTTTTGCATCTGGTCCTTGGTAGAAAGATGCCAAAATCTTGTAAGAGGATCAGTTCCCTAACTTCATCCTCTTGGAAAATAGGTTGAGAACTTGGACTGGAATGTAAAATTATTCACGGCAGTCTTCAATGTAAACATTTTGATTTTGGGCTAAAATGGCTGCAATCTGTCGTGCATCACTTGTGAAATTCATGTATCGGTTGAAACCAAGCTTTCCACGATGTTGTTCCTAACATATGCCATTCCTGCAAGCCACAGCACAATAAGATACTCGACATAAACAACTGGAATACATTGGTATCATTAAATTTTATAAGTGCAACAAATTATTGAGACATTTAATGAGAATGAATGATTCAATTTAAGTCCAATTAAATCATCATAAGTAGATACATGACAAATAGTTGGCTTAGTTTTGGGTTTCAAGGGGTAGAGTACAGCCGTCGTATGCTTCCAGACTGACTGCTGTTAAAGTTGGGAAGGTGATGGGAGAGTTGGCCTGTTCACAGTAAGCAGATATAACATGACATGAAAAAAATAACTAAAACACGACACGAAAAAATAACACGAATATTTCAAAATTTATATAACACGAATTATTAATATGTCAAAATTTTTATAAATATATAAAACCTTAAATATGATTATGATACGAAAAAACAACACGAACACGACACGAATACACATATCGTCAGATTTACCTTTGGGTGTCTATTTGGTAGTTGAGTCTATTAGTTTGAATGGTTTTTAACATGACCGATTGGCAAACTTCAGCTTGTTCACAACAGTTTCTCTAAAAGAATAAAAGGATACAGCGGCTACCACTTCTCACATAATCTAGAATTTCATACAAAAAGGTCCTAATTAAATTGCCATGAATAAATAAAAGAAAGATGGGGAGATTCCTAGTCTCAGTCCAATCTAAAGAAGGACGAGTCTAGCAAAGAAGACAGCCTTACAACTAAACCACAGAAGGTAAACTACAATGTGTTAGGTACCAGAGTGACGGAATAGTGTCTCACAACTAAAATAAGAGATGAGAAAATAGGAACTGAACACACAAAATTTAACGTGGAAAACCCTCAATGAATAAAGGAAAAAACCACGGGGCAAGACTAGAAGAATTTCACTATGAGAAAATATTACAACACCTCTCTCTAAATACTAGGAGAGAACAACCTCACAAAGAATATAAGAAAGTATACAAGAGAGGAAGAGATAATTCTTGGGATGGTTTTAATACTTCTCCTTAAGGCTCTTTATATAGCCTTCAAGGAGGAACTCCTTCGTTGCTCCCACCGATGTGGGACTTTCTTATATAAGTTCTAACAATTCTCCCACTTGAAGATTTGATTAAACCAATCATATCTTCACACCACTCTTTCTGTCTTGCCATTCCATGTTGCTTACGTTTCTGATAGACCATAGGAGGATCGACACCAAATAAACTTGTCAGTGTTGATTGGCTTTGTCATAACATCTGCTAGGTTGTCTTTGGTGTGAATCTTTTGCATATCCACACTTCCTTCTTCTACTACTTCTCGAACAAAGTGATACTGTATACCTATATGCTTTGTCCTGGAATGAAAGGCTGGATTCCTTGCAATGTGCAAGGCACTCTGACTGTCACAATACACAATAATCTTCTGCTGCTTGTGCCCGAGTTCTTCCATTAACCTTTGTATCCATATTGCTTCCTTGCATGCTTGGGTAGCTGCCATGTACTCAGCTTCTGTAGTAGACAAAGCTACAACAGTCTGTAACTTAGATAACCAGCTTACCGCTCCTCCTGCAAGTGTGAACACATAGCCAGTAGTGGATTTCCTTTTATTAAGATCACCTGCAAAATCTGAATCAACATAACCCCTGACAACAAGTTCTGATCCTCCAAAACATAATGCAACATCTGAGGTTCCTTTAATGTATCTAAGGATCCTCTTAACAACATTCCAATGCTCTCTACCAGGATCTGCCATAAATCGACTGACCGCTCCCACTGCTTGTGCAATGTCTGGTCTTGTACATATCATAGCATACATAAGGCTTCCCACCGCTGATGCATACGGTACTCGAGACATTTCCATCCTCTCTGCTTCATTGCTAGGACTCATACCTGAGGATAATTTACAATTGACAGGAAGTGGGGTAGATATTGGCTTACAGTCTTGCATGTTGAAGCGTCGCAAGACCTTCCTCAGATAATTCTTTTGAGAAAGCCAAATTTTCCTGTCTTTTCTGTCTCGGTGAATTTGCATCCCTAAAATCTTGTTTGCGGGTCCCAAGTCCTTCATATCGAACTCCCTAGCCAACTGTGCCTTCAAATCTTGGATTCGATCTTTGTTGGGGCCTACCACCAACATGTCATCCACATACAACAGCAAAATAATGAAATCATTATCATCAAACCTCTTGTAGTACGTACAATGGTCTGAACTCAGTCTGTTGTATTCAAGGCTAATTATGAAAGAATCAAATCTCTTGTACCAACATCTGGGCGCCTGCTTTAGACCGTACAGAGATTTGGTCAACCTGCAAACCAAGTTCTCTTTGCCTGTTTCAACAAAACCTTCTGGTTGGAGCATATAAATTTCTTCTTCAAGCTCTCCATGTAGAAAAGCCGTCTTTACATCTAGTTGTTCAAGATGTAAATCAAATGCAGCACACATAGCCAACACTACTCTGATAGTAGTAAGTCTGACAATTGGAGAAAATATCTCGTTGAAGTCAATACCTTCTTTCTGAGCATATCCTTTTACAATCAATCTAGCACGATATCGTTCTACTTGATCATTGCTATCCCGCTTGATCTTGTAGACCCATTTGTTACCAATGGCTTTTCTGCCACGTGGTAATTCCACCAGTTCCCATGTCTCGTTCTTGTGAAGAGCTTCAATTTCTTCCTGCATTGCTGTCATCCACAGAGAAGCATCTGGGCTACTAGTAGCTTCATGAAAAGTTGATGGCTCTCCATCCTCTGTTAAAAGACAGTATGCAACATTGCTCTCCGTAACATACTCCGTGTGCCAATTTGGAGGCCTTCTCTCACGAGTTGACCGTCGAACTTCTACAGCCTCGGACTCAACTGGTTCTGGTACCTCATGCTCTGGTTCTGCTTCAGAAGAATCATCTTCTTGAGAATTTCTATCCATCTGCACTGTAGCAGTCTCTTTTGAAGTGTTGTCATTTGTTTGCTCACTTTGCAGTTCATTTTCTGCAAAAACTACATCTCTGCTGACAACAACCTTGCGGGCAGTGGGATCCCACAGGCGATATCCCTTAACACCGTCAGCATAACCCAAGAATATACATTTTCTGGATTTTGGATCCAGCTTTGTTCTTTCTTGGGAGTTGTACATCACGTACACAGGACATCCAAACACATGTAGAGAAGAATAATCAGCTGGCTTTCCTTTCCACATCTCCATAGGCGTCTTCAAACCAATCGCCGTTGATGGTGATCGATTTATCACATAACAGGTGGTTTTGACTGCTTCTGCCCAGAAAGATTTGGCCAATCCCGCTGTTCTCAGCATGGCTCTTGTTCTATCTAGGAGAGTTCTGTTCATCCGCTCTGCTACACCATTCTGTTGAGGCGTATGTGCAACCGTGAATTGTCTCATAATACCCTCTTTCTTACAGAATGCTAGAAAGTTACCGTCTACATATTCTCCTCCATTGTCTGTCCTCAAGCACTTGATTCTTTTCCCAGTTTCAAGCTCTACTTGTTCTTTGAACTCCTTGAATACTGGAAACACATCTGACTTCTTCTTGATTGGGTACACCCATAATCTCCTGGAATAGTCATCAATGAATGATACAAAATACTTTGCTCCACCCAGGGATATTTCTGGTGACTCCCACACATCAGAATGGATTAAGTCCAGTATGTGTTTGCTTCTTGTAGTTACTTTAGCAAACTTCAATCTATGCTGCTTGCTTATCACACAGTGCTCACAGAAAGGTAAATTGACCATCTTGAGCCCGGGCAGGAGATTGCGTTCTGCAAGGACTTTCAAGCCTCGCTCTGACATATGGCCTAATCTGCGATGCCACATCATCGTCGTTTCTTCTTGGCTGGCTGCTGCAACTGATGCATCTGCCTCTTGCAACGTCTCTCCCAAAAGCATGTATAGATTGCTTGTGATCTTCTCTGCTTTCATCACCACAAGGTTTCCTTTCACTACTTTCAATATTCCACATTCAGTGTGGATCTTGCACCCGAGGTCATCCAATTGTCCAATTGACAATAAGTTCTTCTTTAAGCCATTCACATGTCGTACCCCTTGAATTTTGCGAACAGTACCATCATGCATTTTTAATCTGACGGTACCGACTCCAGCAATATCTAAGGCGTGATCATTTCCCATGAACACAGATCCTTCCGAAATAGGTTCATAAGTGCAAAACCAATCTCGGTGTGGAGTCATGTGCCATGTCGCACCTGAATCCATTATCCAGACATCATTGAGTTTCTTTCCGCCTTTAGAACTAGTCGCTGCTTCACTATACAAGATTTCTCCATCATCTGAGGTACTTGCAACACAACCTTGGGAGGTTGATGTTTCAGAATTCTTTTCTCCACCCTTCTTATTATGCCAACACTCCTTCTTCGAGTGCCCTCTCATGCCACAATTGTAGCATTTAAGATTCTTCCTTCTTCGAGATTTTGATCTACCATGATTCTGACTCCCACTGGAGCCACGTTCTGTTGATCTGCCTCTCATCACCGTTAAAGCCTCTGCTTGCTTTGAATTTTCTGACCTTTCCTCCTTATTCTTGCGCCTGGATTCTTCTTCAAGAATAGCACCGGCAACATCATCAAAGTGAAGAGAGTCACTAACATTGTTATTTGTGATGTTGATGATGAGTTGATCATACGAATCTGGTAAACTCTGAAGTAGAAGTTCCGCACGTTCATTTTCCGCTATTTTGAAATCTGATGCTGTGAGTTGAGCAAATAGCGTATTCAGAGTGTTGATGTGATCCGTTACCGACGTGGATTCACTCATTCGAAGAGTGTAGAGTTTCCTCTTCAAGAATATTCTGGTGTGAAGTGACTTCACCTCGTACAATTTGTTTAGAACATCCCAAATCTCCTTTGCAGTCTTCTTCTCTGCAACACTTGACAAAACTGAATCCGCCATTGCTAGGTGCAGATTGGCAACAGCATTGTCATCCTTCTCTTTCCACTTTTCATCAGTCATTTCTGTGGGTCTACTTTCAATTGCTTCTAGACAATTATCCTTCCTCAAAATTGCTCTTATCTTCAATTTCCACAAGGAGAAATTTCTCCCACTGAACTTCTCTATCTCGAATTTTGCTGCCATGGTTGTACACGAACTGAAGCGAGTTACACTATTTCACCGTGAATAGTACCGTATACGTGAACAGTATTGTACGTATGTCGTACACTAGAACAAATCCAGTATACGTTAACAATTACTGCAAAAGTATACAACCACACGTATGAATAATAACCGTAGTTGTGAATAGTACAGTATAATTGAATAGCCCGTATACTGGAACAGTGACCGTAGCCCGTGAATAGTGCACCAGGTAGGTTCCCAGGAAAGAGAGGTGGGTCACTGATAGACACACTTAAATACCAAGTCTTTCCTAGCCAGAACTTCCCTAGACACTTTCACACTACCACACTTTATTTCCAGCAACAAGAATAATTCTTTTCTGATGTGGAAGATCAGACAATACTGCAACCACAGAGCATACTAAGAACCAACACTTTCACTGCAGCGGAATAAGGACCACGAACCAATGGCTCTGATACCACTGTTAGGTACCAGAGTGACGGAATAGTGTCTCACAACTAAAATAAGAGATGAGAAAATAGGAACTGAACACACAAAATTTAACGTGGAAAACCCTCAATGAATAAAGGGAAAAACCACGGGGCAAGACTAGAAGAATTTCACTATGAGAAAATATTACAACACCTCTCTCTAAATACTAGGAGAGAACAACCTCACAAAGAATATAAGAAAGTATACAAGAGAGGAAGAGATAATTCTTGGGATGGTTTTAATACTTCTCCTTAAGGCTCTTTATATAGCCTTCAAGGAGGAACTCCTTCGTTGCTCCCACCGATGTGGGACTTTCTTATATAAGTTCTAACACAATGCTGGAAAACTGGCAATTCACAACTCCTGTTAATAAGACACCTACTCAAATTCTACGAGCTTGACTATTTTCTATGCTGGTATTCACGAGGACTTCCCTGGACAACTATTGATTCTACCTGATTCGAGCGTGTCCTGCTAAACAAGAAAACATACTTTGCCTGCAAATGATGATAGCACCAAAGAGGAATCTCAAAAAAAAAACTCAAGCTTTAAGTAACTACCCATTCCGAACCCAAGGCTTAACCTAATTGGTTCATGCAGTTGGTAGCATCTAACAGGTTTGGGATTCGAATCACAGCATCTGCATCTCCTTCCCCTATTTCTAGGCTGCAGCCTCTTTGTATAAAATAAAACTTCCATTCCTCTGTAGAAATATCCTTGAACTAACTCATTGCTTACATACCTCCACATTCTGATCAGCTTTGGGAACACCGTTGCTCTTACTACATACGAAAATAAAGCCATCAAAGATGGAGAGTTCATCACCCATCTACCTTAGCCCGAGGGAAACCACTGATCTTCCAATACAAGAAGAAGAAAAAAATCTGCCAATCATGGAGATATCATCACCCATCTAACATGGAAGTCTTGTATAATTTGTTCCATGAATTCTACGAGGTCCTATTGAAGAGATCTGGTTGTGATGAAAACTAGGCAAATAGCAACAGATAAGAATTGAGGATATTGAGCTGGTCAACTTTTCTGAAATAGCCTAATTAAATTTCAATTCAAGTGCTAAAATACAACCTTGACTTCCACTATATGGTTCTCTTATCAAAAAAAAAATCTTCAAATACTGATGGGAATCACAAGATCAATCATCTGGTAATCCTATGGCTCCAATTAACAGGTAACAAGGAAAGCAGAAGAAAGTCAAGAAACTGATAAACAAACACATGTATAAAGCATCAAAACTCCAAATAAACAATTCCAAGAATCCAGAAACTCCAATCAGGCACACCCATCAATGATCATCAATAAAAAAACACACATACAAAAGCATCACAACAGAAGAACTGCATAAATAATTCTTGGAACCTTACAGTTCAGGCTAAGCGCATAAATCCAATGATCACCAATGAAAATCAAGCAAAAGAACTTTTATAAACACAAAGATCCCAACCATGAACTACCGACCAAGACATTAAAAGATAATGATAATAAAAACTTGATCAATGCAACCAACCGTACCTGCAAGGTGAACCCGCCAAGAGAATCCTATTAGTAGCCAAGTATTGAGGAATCCGTTTAAAAATGATCTTTAAGATCTGCCCATGTCCTCACTTGTCAACGGTTGATTGTATTTGTATTACCCAGTATTTAGCATTGATGTTAAGGGTAACGTTGCCATGTTATCATTCTTGCAATGAGAGTTAAACCACGGGATTTTAAGATTCTTGGCTGGTTCAATTGAATTTTCATTTGTCATGAAATGGAGTTTGAGAGAGGGGGAAATGAAGGGTATTGGATGAAAAGTGTAGCAGAAATTGAGGTTGTCAGGTTAGGAGAGAAAAGGGATGAATTATAGGAGTATTGGTGAATGTCTAAATGATTATTTAAAGGAGGAATCATATTTGCCAAATCATTTAAGTGTTGCTAAAGGTTTTAGATTTCCACCAAAAAAGCCAATTTTGACAAGGAAAATTTGCTGCCATACATTCACTTTTCTGTTTAATAAAAGGAATTCAGACAACATTTTTACCATCCACAAATTTCATGGAGGACTGTCAGAAGAACTACCAAAATTCTCTAAGACAGTATAAACAATGTGCAAATTGTCCAATCTAGACCCTTTTTAGCATTAATTTTCTAAACCATTTTTATGCTCGTCTTAGGGATGGCAATAGAGCGGGACGGGACGAATTTTGCAGTATCCATCTCCGTTCCATCATAGGATTGCTCTGTACCATCTCCCGTCCCGTTCCGTCGTGGAAATTGAAATTTCAATATCACTACCACCTCCATGGATGTCGGTTACATCCATAACCGCTTCGCTCCGTCCCGTTCGATATTTATTAATTATTATTTTTTTTTTCAAATAATAAAGTATTGTAAAAAAAATTTAAATATAAATTCAATATAAATAGATTTCTAATCTATGAAGAGAAAAAAAAATAAAGTATTAGGTTTAGGTTTTAAAAATAATAATAATAATAAGTTTAATTATATTATTTTATTATCCTTTTAAAAGTTAAATATTTAAAAATAAAATTATAATTTTACTATTTGAGGCGGGGCGGTGTGGAGCAGGCAATTACTACAATTGCTCTATCTCCGTCTTTCAAACAAAAAAAATCGCACTGCTCGTTCCGCCTCCATTGTTCAAAAAAAAAAAACTCTCCATTCGGATCGGATCGGTTCGAAATCCATCGGTCGAATCGGATTTTGTCATCCCTACTCGTCCTGCATGCCCTCTGGGCTTGGCCCATCGCAAGAATAACATTCAATCTCATTGGGTAAATCCTAGAGTCTAGAGGCATGGACCCATTTCACCATTTGCACCAACTTTAGCCTGGACTGGAGGATGATGAAAATGTCTTGTTTTATTGTATCAACTGCTGTGAATTTCCATTGCCAATACTGAAAATTTGCAAGCTTGTTTAGAAAGGAGTACGGCCTAAATTAACATTGTTGTTGCAGTAAAAAAAAAAAAATTAAAAATATGTTTAAGAAATGATGTGTGAAATTATTGTGTAATTTAAAAACTTTTCAAATGTTTGATATTACTGTGAAAAAGTCTTGTAAAAAATTAAAATGCTTTTAGAATAAGTCATTTTTAACATTATGTAAGTTTTTTTTTTATTATTAAAATATCAAAAAAATAATATTGAGACTTAATTTTAAATTTTTATACAAAAATATATCTTTTAAAGAAAAAAACTCAATAACTTCAAACTAAATTTACAAACCGCAAAATTGCTGTCAAAACAGCTTTTGGATCAAACAACTCCATGTTTGGCCTAGTTTTAGCATTGATGTTGCAGTTTAAAAAAGTTTGGTTTGAAAAATAATGTGAAAAATGTTTGTTTGAAATTTTTGAGTGTTTCACATTGCTGTAAGAAGATAAAATATATAAAAAAAAAATATGATGTTAAAAAGCAACGAATCATTTTTAATATTATTTTAATAAATTAATATTAAGATTATCAAAAAATAAATTATTGTAAAATTTAATTTAAAAATTTATATAAAAATATGATTTTTATATTTTTAAAAATAAAATTTAAAAATAGTTATATTCTCTTCATAATTTTATATAAATATATCATAAAATGATAATATATATTTTAAATAAATAAATAACTTTATACACGTCATATAAATATTACAAACTATATATAATTGTGTAATTTATGAATTATTCAAATGGTATTTAATAATTTTATTTTAAAACCATAAACTATCACTCCCAAAAGCATCACTCAAGAGGCTTCTACAGTTGAATTGCTCTCAACCGCCAAAAGCAGCTTCAATTTTAAAACACAAATGTTTTGGCAGCTAACAACAATCATGAAGGGATCCCTTAGCATTTTCTCGACGGCCAAACGCAATGTTGAATTAGCCCTTAAGCTCAGGAGAGAATTTGGGGAATTTGAAGTTTGAAGTTTAAGCAAAGAAGAGGTGATAAACATTCGTTGGGTAAAGTAGAGTTATACCGAGAATATTGTATATGCAGAGTCACTTGCAAGTTGCAAACAGACTGTTAAAAGATTTGGCCAAATTGTACAAATCAAAACGAAACTGCTTTTTCTATAATTAGTTGACATGTTGCTAGACATTCTCCACCCTGTTGGAGAAACAACATAGAATTTGATGGAACAAAATATAATTCAACTGCCTAACACAATTTGCTATATAGCGGCTGAACAATCTTACAAGAATACAAAAAAAAGAATACATCAACTGTCCTTCATTTTCTTGAACGTTTTTTTGCATGTCCACCACCTGAATCGTTCTCCACAACTTCCCTTCCTCGTTTAGCAGGAACTGATGGGGTAGCAGGAGATGGTGCTGCAGCTCTCTTTGGTGGTCTTCCTGTACTCCTCTTGGCTGGGCTTCCCCGCTCTTTCACCCTTTTTCCACCTGAACGTGTCCGCGGAGTTGAAATCCGATCCTTTCGTTGATTACCTTTACTACTGCTGTTTTTCTTCTGCTCACCTCCATCTCCTTTACCATTATCAGAACTAATCACACCCTTCAGTGTCTCTATCAATGCCCCATTATTGGATGAAGAGCTCTTCATTCTATTCAAGAAATTTGCTGCGCTTCGCTTCTTTGAACTGACATTTGTGTTGGTCTTCTCTTTCTCACCCTTGGATTCCGAGTTCTCATTTGATGATCCACCTTTGCTTGAAATGGTAGCATTAGTATTGGTATTGGTATCTGAATTTTTGTTCGTGTTTGTGTTATTATCACGAGTCTTTACATTTTTGTTTGCTTTTCTTGCACCTGAGGCAGATCTTTCTCTTGTTCTCTTCTTTGCTACAAGACTTTCCTCGGCTTTCTCAGACGTTTTATCATCATCAAGCTGCTTCCAATCTAGAGCTGGTTTCTCATTCATCAATGAGGCTATTGGCTGCCTTTTTTTCTCTTGTCCAGAAGATGATGTTGATGATTTTGCAGTAATTGAGCTGCGTTTGCGACATGCAATTAATGGGACTGATAATTTAGGTTTCATTGACAAGGAGAGTGACGGTTCAGGTTCTGGTTTCAAAGGCATCTGGGATTCAGGCGGCGTAGATGATTGTTCTTTGGGAAATAGGTTTGAATTAGGAATCCGGGCAGCAATCTCCTTCGAAACAAGTTGTCGAAACTCGATAGCAACCGTGTATTCTGAGGAATTCTTGCCAAAGAAAACAATGGCATTGTTTAAAAGCAACAGCAAGTCTCTAAAGAACTTGCTTTTGCATCCTGAATACCAACCTTCTTCAAGCCTCATGCGAATAGTCTCAAAGTCAAGATGTTGCCGAATCAAGTTCAGGTAATCTGGTGTTTCCTGCAGTATTGAAAATTAAGAATACGTAAGATATTTGCACGTTGTATTCATCATCTGTCTGGCATTAAAAAAAAATATAACAAATTTAAAGAAATTGCAACTAATGGGAGCGCATAGGTTAAAGAGAGCAGTCAATCCCACAGCATACACAACAAAAACACACAGGTTTTTCTTTTTATTTGAAGAGCATTATAACTAAGAACTAAAATGTCTATCTAAACTGAACACAGGATTTTGCTCAATTGATTCATGCAGCCGCTCTTAACAGATGGCATCCAACAAATATGATATTCCAATCCCAACATCTACAACCCAATTTCCTATTTATAAAAAAAAAAATGTCTATCTAAACCTTACCTTTCCCAATCAACTAAATAAAAACTAAACCCAATCTTTTGACATAAAAGCATATGTACCTTACATGTGTACACGTGATATTGATGCAAATTAGGTTCCAAGGACCTTAACATCAATAAGTAATGAGATCTAATAAAATTTACTACTTAATAATATCATTTAAAATGTATACATATAAAAATGGAAATGACAAACAGCATGGAAGACTGAAAAAGATTAATTATTAGTCAAAGCTGATCACTGACCAAACATGGGATGGAAATTGGAATAAAGGGGCCTCTCCCAATTTCTTTCTCGGATAAGATAACCTAACCACCATAGATCTTAAAACAATTAGCGTGCCGAATGGATTTTCGTGTTTTCACTAAACTCATTACTCCTAAAAAAAATTAATGCCTGGTTCACAGCAAAAAATGGACCAACTAACAACTCTTTATCGGGTTACCAAGTGGACCCCAAGTCCACTGCTCTTCTTCCTTCTCAATAACGCCAAACCAAAAAAATATGTAGCTTATGAATATGACCTCTAAATGTAAGCATTCTTGGTTCTTTCTATCCAAATTGAGTATGTAACAATTATAAATAATAAAAAAATCACATAATGAGATTTACCAGATTTTTTTTAATAGTATTTTCTTTTTTTCCTTCTATTGTTGAGTATGGATTTCACTTTTAATCCTTTTGACAAAATGAAAAAAATATATATTTTCTACCCTTGTAGGCGGAAAAACCTAATTCCACAAGACAGTTTCATTTGCATGGCTGCATGGGCCCAAACCAACCCATCTCCACAGCACATGATATGAATAGAAGGGGGAAAAGAATTAAAGGGATGTTTTCGTCAATGCAAGACACCGAAAAATTGGTAGCACGCTATTAACCTACACTTGCATGTAGCTCTAACCTAACCACGCCCAAATAAGGGGAAAAAAAATCAATTATTCTACACAACTTTAGACATTATTATTAATTAATACGGCCAGATCAGATCAACGGTCAAGATCAATTGTAAGGATCTGATTAGATAAGTTAAATGGTCAAAAAAAAATTTCAAATTTCAAGTACCAATTATCTTAATAGTCCCGAAACCTAAACTGCTGACACGTCATCGCCCGATTGGCCGATATAGTGATACTATACCTCTCCCGCATAGCATCCAATAAAAAACCTTCTTGTTTTTTTTCTCATTCAAAAAAATATTTAAAAATTTTAAATCGAATTTGTTTGAATTAAAAGATAATTTTGTCGAGTATTATAAGTGAATATTAAATTTTATTTTAATTGATATTTGTTATTAAAATTTATCATTATATTTTATGTTAATTTTTTAATTTTAATATTTTTTATTAATTAACTTATTAATTATTAAAATAAATTTTTTAAAAATATATTATTTTTTAATTATTTAAAATAAAATTAAATGATAAAAATTAATTAAAAATTAAAATTAATGATAAAATTTAATCAAATAAAAACAAAATTTAATATTGAATTAAAATATAAATTCATTCTTAATCTCAAAAATATAATAACAATCAGTATTGACAAATTTCAATATTAAATAAGAATATAATGATAATTTTACCCTTTAACTCAATTTTTTTAAAATAAAATATTTTGTTTTACCTGGCTTCCGAGTCGGCGCTCGAAGAGGGAGCCGAGCTTATGAGACCGGAAGATCTCGAGGAACTCAACCAACGGCTGAGATTCAATGGACACCTCCTTGATGGCGGGAGATTGGTCCAATTCCTCATTATCCGGTTCGTCCGGTTCAGCATTTTTCTTTTCCTTCCCGGACAAGCTCGCGGAGCTCTGTACATCGCTGCTCTCTCTATTAGGTTCTTCCCCCTTTGACTCGGCCACTGACTCGGGCGAGTCACCGGGTTCTCTCCTCGGGTCAACTCGCTCCGAGTTTTCCGCCGATTCCTTCGCCACACTATCGCAGCTCCCGTTGCACGAATCCTCTCCCGCTGGCTTCACGTTCTCCACCTCCATCCCCGTTTCACATCCTTCCGGTTCGACCGGTTCCGGTTCAACTTTTGCCTCCTCCGGCCCGGTTCCAGGACCGTCATCCTTCGGATCTGTAGAGTTCGACTCGTTTACCGAACGATTCTCCCGGTCGGATTCTTCCCCGCCATGAAACGGTCTTAGGGTTTGATCCTCCGGTTCGTTATCTTCTTCCTTTTTCTCACTTCCCTTTTCTCTCTCCAGATCCGATTTTTCATTTTCTTTCCCGTTCTCTATCAAGCTCTGTTCTCTCTCTTCTTTCAATTTCTGCACCTTCAATTGCAAGGACCTGTAAAAAAAGAGCCAAAAAAAAAAATCGATTTTTGCCCCCCAAAAAGAAAGTAATTAATTTTTTTTTTTTTTAAAGTTGATTTTGTGATTATTTACACGATGGAGAGGTCATATTGTTGGACTTCGCGGCGTAGTTCAGCGACGCGGAGTTTTCGGAGCTCATCAAGCCAAGGAACGGCGGTAGTGGAGATGTTGTTATTAGTAGTTTTAGCATCGTCTCCTCCGACGTCGTTTTCGGCGAAACGTCGTTTAAGGTCTTGGAACTTCTGTTGACAAGAGAGGGGAGTAAAGAAGAGGTGTTGGAGCGTGGAAGTTCGTTTCTGGAGTTCCATAGCAACGGAATCCCAACTGTCGGTGCCGTAACGATGAACGGCGCAGGCAAGTAAAAGCTCCTCCCACGTACCCCATGTTTGTTTCTCGGGAAAGTTGTGAGGTTTAGCCATGAAACAAAAAAAAAAAAAAAGAAGGAAATAACAATAATAATAGTATCGGTGACGGTCACGATTCCATAATAATAATAATAATAATCTCTTTTGCGAATAATAAATATTTTTTTAAAATTTTTTTTTTTATGATCCGTTTATGTTCTTTTGGAATTTCAAAGATAAATAGGAAAAAAGAAATAGCCACTTAGCCAGGGCTTAATCGTTGTTTGTTTTTATTTTCTTCTCTGTGTGGGTGTCATGTGTGTGACTTGTGTGGTTTTATAATTCGGCTTGGCTTTTTGTACTGATCTCGAGGTCGTTTTTTGTACGAGTTCAACGATATTTGAAATTACTATTTAGCCCTTTTATTTTTTTAAATGAAATTATTACGTAAACTAAAATCAAGGATTAATATTTGATCTTATGTTGTTGTAAGGATTAATGGTTAGGGTTAGAATTAAAGTTAAGTTAGTAGTTAATTTTTTATGACGTGTCAATATAAGATTTATTATCAATATATTAAATTTACACACTAACAGTGCATAAAAAATGAACTCTAAAATTTAAATCTAACCTTTAACTTTTAACATTAACAGAAATTTAACTACGTGTTTTATATAGTTTGGAATATTTTGAGGTGGACGGGTATTTTTGATATTCCATAATTAAAATGAATTTTACGTTTTGGAAAGAAAAAAAATATTAATTTGTTGGGCCAATATAAAAATATTAATATGGGCTTTTTACATATGTAAAATAGTATTTAATTTTTTTTTTTTTTAGATTTTATTCTTAAATATTTTCTTAGAAAAAACAACTTATAGAAAAACAGATAAAGATAAGGAGAAAGAAGAATTTAAAATAAATATTATATTTTAAAAAATAATTTAAAATTTATTTTTAAACCTTATTAGATACAAAATTTTATTAATTTAAATTTAAAAAAAAAAATTATTGATACTTCTCGTAACGAAGTGAGGTAGATGCACTCGAGCATTTGGCTCAGTAATTGATGTATGCTCCCGTCCTCAAAAAAAATAAAGTTCGAATCTTCCATTCTCAAATTAAAAAAAAAATGAGCTAGGTAGATTTTACTAGTATTCTTTTATTTTATTTTTTTGAATATTTGATTAATAATAATATAAAGTTAAAGCAGCCGAAAAACAATAGTTTTTTTTTTTTTTTTGCTGGCAAAAAAAAAAGTATTGTTTTAGTAAAATGAATAGACACGATGATATTTTCAATAAATCCTTTAAGGCTTTAACTTATGAGGATACTCCTATTTTTTTAGTTTATTTGATTCGAAAAGATTCTAATAATTTGTAATGATGTCTTGTTTATTTCCTTACATTAATGAAATATCGTTTCTTATAAAAAAAAAAAAAAAAGTGTGATATTTTTGTATTTTTATTTGATTCCTTCAAGTTGTTATATTCGATCCATTTAGTACAATCATATATATATATATATATTACAACATACATATTGATTGTATAAATTATAGTTATATAAAACGTTTACATAAATAATTTATTTTTATGACACGCAGGCCAAATAATAATATAATTATCAACTCATTAAATTTAAAATTTTAAAATCAAAATTACATTATTTTCAAACAATTACTAGAAAAAGACCCCGTTTCATCGGGGTATTTTTAATTTTTTTATATAAAAATTTTAATTAATTAATAATAATAAATTATATTAATATAATTATATTTTTTAATTATGAAAATTAAATTTATGATAATTATTTATTTATAAATTATGTAATATAAATGTATTTTCAAATATTATTTATATATATTTAAAAATATTTAGATTTTATTATATGTTGTATATTTTTATTTATAAGAAGTAAAATATAATAATTAAGAAAATAAAATTATGGTTTGTATTTTATTCTTTAGATTTTTTCATATAGATTAGTAATAAGTTCATTTTTTCTTTTTTTTTTTTCAATTTTTTCTCGAGAGAATCGGGTACGAATTCTAAATCAACCTGCGACTCAATGTGCGGACCTACTCCTATAATACATCATATCAAATTAAAATTAAAAAAATTAACTTTTTCCCTGAGCCGATCAAGTACAGATCCTAAACATCTTAAACCGACCCGCAAGTCAACATGTGAATCCACCCCCTTTAAATACATCATTTAAATTAAAATAAAAATAATTAATAAGGTGATTTTTTTTTAACTTTTTCTACTAGCCAATTGGGTACGAATCCTAAATCAACCCGCAAATGAACGTGTTAACTAACCCCTTAAAATATATCATTTAAAAATAAAATAAAATAGAAAACCTTAAAATCTTAAAAAGAAATTTAAAAAAATTTAAATCCATTTTTTTCTGTTATAGAAGAAGACAAAATTATCCTTAGTCTATTTCAAAAATATCCCATTTATCCTATGGACTCAAAAATAAATATAGTAGTAGATCCTTATCCAATTAACATTATATTTAAAGTTTAAACAACAATTATCGAACGGGTCACAACAAGATACAGGATTAACAATATAATTTACTTACCTTTTAATATAATTAAAGATTGACCCGTGTAATATCTCTAAACATATATTAAATTCAAATTCAAGTAGTAGATTATTAATCTAAAAATTATCTCAGTTTGTTTCACGAATAATGATTTTTACTTTTTTTTTATGTCTGTTCGGCAAAAAATTAATTGATCAAAGGAAATTAAATCATTTTTTTGGGAAATCGTCTTTCCCTTTTTAAAAGAGAAAGACAATTTCCAAAAAAAAATTACCAATGAATAAGGCTACTCACTAAATCCGTGAACTTAGTTTGACTTGAATCGGGATTTGGACATGATTTTTAGATCGAGACTTAACATGACTCGAGCCAAATATTATTATATTAATAAACAATATATATTTTTATAAATTTTAAAATTTTAAAAATATTAAAATATTTCAGTGTTGTAATTTTTAGTATTTTATTTTTTGTATTATTAAACATTTTTATATTTTAATAATATATTATATTATAATTTTAATAATAAATAGAAATAATGAATTATTAATATAATGAATATTATTTATTATTTTAATAAAAAATATTATTTCATATAACAATATTATTATTTTAATAATAAATTGTAACATTGTCAATATTTTAAAATTTAAATAGTATTTTTAATATAAAATTTTTTTATATTTTTTTATTACTTTAATAATAAATATATAAAAATTATTCTTTATAAGGATTTAATAATAAATGTTTTTTAGTATTAAAATATTATAATTTTAATAGTATAAATGTTAATTGAAATAATATTTTAATAATTATTATAATATTTTAAAAGATTAATGTAATTAATTTTTTAATATTAAATAGTATTATTTTAAGTATTTAATATTATAATAATATTTTAGCATTAAATGTTATTATTAAAATATTACTATTTGAAACATTAATATTAAAAAATAATATTTTAATAATAAATAGTTTTTAATATTTATGTGAATATTATTATTTGAAAAAAGTAAAAATAATATTTAATAATAATTATATTAATAGAAATAATAATTTAATAATTATTATATTAATAAAAATAATATTTTTTAATATTTTAATATTTATGTCAATATTACGATTTGAAAAAGTAGAAATAATATTTTAATAATTATTATAAAAATAGAAATTATTTTAATAATTATTATATTAATATAAATAAATTTTAATTAATATTTTAAATATTAATATAATTAATGCTTTAATAATAAATATTAATATAATATTTTAGTATAAAAAAGCTGATAGAGTAAAGAGAAAGGTTGTAAATTTCTTGATGTATTATTCAAAAGAAATTCACTCTTATATACAATAAACTGATCATAAATAAATAAAGTATCTAAGGCAGGTAATCAGTCATTCAAATTACATGCCATATTACAATAAATATCTAACAATACAAGGTAACTAAATATTCTTATAATCAACTTAAGTCAACAATAATTATTGTTCACTCAAACACTCCTCTCAAGTTGATGCATTAATGTCTTTGATGTCATATTACAATGAATATCTAACAATACAAGGTAACTAGATACAACATTTGTAAGCATATTTGCTAATTGATCTGACAAAAAGAAACTTAATAACATTTTCTTCGAGATTCTGTTTGATGAAATGCCTTTCTACTTCAATGTGCTTGGTACGATCATGTTGAACTGGATTGTGATAAATCTTTATTATCGCTTTGTTATCACATAGCAAAATATTATTATTAAAATATTATTACTTGAAATATTAATATGTTAATAATAAATAATTTTTAATATTTATGTCAATATTGCTATTTGAAAAGTGTACAATTTTCAAAAATAATAATCAAACAACAGAAAATATTATTCATTGAGTTATCTAAACATTAGAAAAATCTCTACTTTTTCAAAAAATCTTCACATTTTCTAGAAAACCATTTTTTTGAAAACTAATTTATACGAAACTAACAGAATCTAAATTTTAAAAAATTGTACCTAAGACAAGTATGATTTTAATTATATTAAGAAAAAAATTATTTGACAATTCTATATATCTTTTTTTAAATTAAAAATTCTCAAATTTTACTTTCATAAAAATTCCTTAGATTTTGATCATTTTTTTTTTTTAATTTGCAAACAGTTGACAAACAATCTTCAAATAAATGTCTTTAAAACAATAGTGTTATTTAAAGAATCATATTCTTTAATCCTTATCTTTATTAAAATATAAACGTTTAAAAGATGTGTATTAACCCGACAAGTTTTGATTTTGTGTGATTCTTTGAAAAATAAAATAACTGAAGCATGCTCCTATTGTTGAGATATGAATAATGATGCCAATCATGATGTGTATTACTAAAAAAAATAATTATGGATAATAATCTGAAAAATAATTAATCAACAATGCACTAAAGTGATTCATCATACAATTTGATTATATTTTACTTTTCAAATTAATTTGAAATTTTGTATAACATCAAGGTATATAAATGAAAAAGAAAAAAGTATTTAACCTTTTATTGTAAGATAAAAAATACATAACTTAATTATATCATTTTATTTGTTTATATGTTTTAATTTTTGTTGTAATTAATAGATAAAATTTGTGAATTTTGAATAACCATATATATATGATTTAATATAATAGAAATAGTATACCTTTTTCAGATTAAATATATGATTATTCAAAATTCAAAAATTTTCAAATTAAATATTCTTTAGATTATCTATTAGTAATCTTTTGATATTTTTTTACTTGTCTAAGATTAAGATTAAATTGTAATAGATAAAATTACGCATATAAAATCAAAGATTAAGTTGTAAAAAAATTTGAAATTTAAAAAATTCATTTATTTGACAAAACTATATATCACTTTTTTAAATTTAAAAATCTCATTTTTTAATTTCAAAAAATTTCTTATAAACCTTTGTTATTTGATATTTTTAAATTCAAAAACACACGTATCACTTATTATATTCTTTTTAAATTCCAAAGATACTAATCAATTTAAAAATTATTTATATATCTTAATTATTGACATCCAATAAACCTATAAATAGTATGTGCCACTTTTTTTTTTTTTTTTTCAATTTGCAACATTCATTTCAAAGATGTGATTTTTTTTTTATATAAATTATTTGTTTTCAATTCGTTTTTTCTTTTGACGCACATTTACTATTTTTTTATTTATAAAAATTTAGTCAAAATCATAAAACCGAAAGTATGATGATTAAAATCATCGTTTAACAATATATATATATATATATATATATATATATATACTTTGTTGCGGGAGTAAAATCAAGAGCACATATAATTGCTTTCAAAGAATAATAATATCATGAATTTAAAGTTCAAAAAATGAAAAGGAGAAAAGAAATAAAATTAACATTTATATAATTCAAAGCATAAATGCATGAATTGTTAGCCAAGACCTGTCTCTGGCCATTTAGCAGTCTACAAATGATAAACAAATAAATGCATGAATTGTTAGCCAAGACCTTTCTCTGACCATAGCAGTCTGCAGATAATAAACACATAAATGCATGAATTGTTAGCAAATACCTCTTTCTAGCCATTTAGCAGTCTGCAGATGATAAACAGCCTAATACTTCATCCATACTTATGGTATGTTGCCACTGGATCTGACTGGTACTGCACATGAAAGTGCCTTCTCATTTTATAGGATTTTTTGGAAAAGTAAATGAGATTGTTATAGAAAAAAATGACAAACAGATAAAACTCTCTAGAAAAATCATCATAACAATCACTATTTTCACTTTCATAATTCATTTCAAATCTAAACTATCATCTACTTTTTGTTAAGTATGGAACTTATCACACAGATGTTGAAATTGCCTAAAAAACTACAAATATAAAGTACATTAAGACAAAGATAGATAGAAATTACTTTTAAAAAAATAAAGAATAACAATTTCGAACACCAAAAAATAATAATAAAGATAAAAAATATAAAGAAAATATATAATCTCCACCAACTTATATATAATAATAAAATAAAAGTGATTCAAAAGTATAAATATAAAGGCCATTACTTAATCAAAGTATAAATAAAGCAATAGTATTAAATCAAACATGATTCAGTGAAGTTACAGAAGCAGTCATCAGATTCTAGTAAAGTAAGCACTTCTGGTGGTGTCGTTGGTAGGTAGAACTGATTTGGCCTTCTAATTGCAATAATGGTCGGTCACCCTATATGAAATTTACATTTCCTTGCACTAAAGAGTTGCTACAGATAAACTAATGGGAAAGATAAAACAAACTAAGCTTAGTTGGTTTTCTTCCCATCTTCATTGATAGAAGTAACATCTGCACTGTCAGACGTCTGATCATCCTCACCACCAAAACCAAATTCGTTTATTCATTTCTTATTCGTTTCTTATCCACATGATATACCCACCTCCGGTACGGATAAATTAAAAATATAAGATATGCAAAATAAGCATAAGAATGAGGATTACACCAGAATATGCAAGGAAAACACAACATACTGACAGAACATTTTTAATGCAGAATGATCATTGAACTTAGATTACGCATTATATATATGTACAAAGCCAAGAATAACTTCACAGAATAAAAGGAAGCTCAATAAACATCCTAAGTGAAAAGTTTAATATGCAATTCAATATTGGATGTAAATGAATTGATTATATAGTATTAAGTTTAGTTACCTGAGATTTTAACAATCTTATGTCTTTCCAAAGTGGATTGCAATTCAATTTCTACCCATCTTGCATTGCAAGTGAATTTCTGTCCATCTGTATCATAGATACATAGTTGAGCAAACTTAGGTCTATCACCAGAAACAGGAAGTAGAAATCCTATCCTACTATGGTTTTACCCATTGATTTTGAAGACATATGGTTCAGGATAATAGAAATTTACTAATAATTTAAAACTAAGTGTATATGAAGATTTACCATCAACTCCGAAAGTAGAAGCTTGTGCTAAGCCACTAATGAGTTGACCAATTTCAGGAGTCATATTAAAAATAACATGAAGTTTATATTATGGTGAATTCTTACCCTGTAAATAAAGAAATAAAAAGAATAATAATGAATTTCAAGATTAAGTATACTTAAGAAATATTAAAAAGGAAAAAAACTAATTCAATGCATCAAACATAACAACTTACAAACAGCAAGCTAACCCCAATTTTTCTAGGGTTTTCGATTGAAATCTTTCTGGGTTTTTTTCTGGTATTTCATAATCGGAACCAAAAGGGGCATGATTTGAGCTATAGTATGGTGATTTTTCTCCAATAAAATGATACCTGAAAAAACCCGAATAAAAATTAGATGGAAAAAGTAGAGAAGCAAATAGAAGCAAGAACAAAGAGGGAAAAAAAAAAAAAAAAAGACATCAGATTCGAAAAATGGAGGTTGAATCTGGCGATGATACGCTAAAAACAACTTCAAAATGCCGAATCTCTCTGTCTCTATCTATTCTCTTCCTTCCTTCCTTCCTTCCTTCCCTCCCTCCCTTTCTTCTTTCCTTTCTTTCACCGTCCACCATTCTTCTCACTTTCGTGTCTTTCTTTCCCTCGCCTTTTCTTCCTTAATTTTTTTTCCAGATGCTTCTCTGCCTATCTCTCTCTCTCTTTCTCATTCGAAATATGCCAGTAAGTGCCTTTTCTTCCTTACGTTTTTTTTTTTTTCAGATGCTTCCTGCTTATCTCTATTTTTCTTTCAAAATATGCCAGCAAGCTTTCACTTTTACCCAAAAAAAATGAATGTGATCTTCCATTTTTACCCAAATTCATGGTTTAATGACATAACTAAGGTGGCAAATAATAAAGCAGTCTCAAAATCAAATTATGCTCTGACAGTCAATTAGTGGATAATTTTTAAAGTAGGTTATAGATGTATATTTTCTTTAAAAATTATATTCTTTGTCATATTTTTTTAGTATTTTAAGCACAATTATGTCAATATTTTTTATGATTTAATTAAAATTTTATTCAATTGTTTTGAGGGAAAAAATAAATTTAACATCATGTGTTTATTTCTACTCCATTAATGGGTCATGGAACAATTATAAACAAAGTAGTCAGTATTTTACCAATTGACGTATCTTTTTTTTTATATTGATATGTATCGATATCGATATATTTCAACGTACCATTTTTAAATTTATCAGTATTTTTCTAATATATTTATAAAACTCATTTTCAAGTTTTTTTAATGAAACATATATTATATACATGTACAAATATATCTCAATTACATACATGTATATATGTTTATATGCAAATATAAAATTTTCAATCATAAATAAATAAATATTTAAAAAATATCATAAATTATTATTAATTAGATTCAATAACCTAATTTAATAAATATTTTTTTGAATGAAATTATGAAAAAATAAAAATTATTATGACTAAAACGTATTAAAAATCGGTTAAAAATCAGTAAAAAAATTAAAAATTAAAATATTGTACCCATTGATACAGGTCGCTACGTACCAGTACAGATTGATACAGACCGATTCAAACTGATACCGTCCGATAAGACCAGTACGGACCGGTACAAAAATCAAAACGATCCAATGTTAGTACCATTTCGTTTTTCTTCAAAACCTATACGTACGACTGATGCGACCAATACCGATATGGTAGAGACTACTATGATTATAGCACCACCATATTGCAACTAAAATTTACAACCGAAAGGAATACCATCTTAGTATCTTACTAGGCTATTTGAAATAGGAAAGGAAGCTTTGTCTTTTCATTTTTATTAAAATATTCGTAATCGACATTGTGTTTATCACGTATTTGAATATGATTATAAAAATATTATTTTTTAAATTATATTAATATTTGTTATCACATACATTTGTATATAAATGCTCGTTGGTTTATTTATTTTTAAATATATAATTATATATTTTAAAAATAAATAAAAATAATAAAATGTATATTAACTAAATTTTGCATGTAAAATTTATTTTATAACAAATTATATCAAATTATTATATTATTTTTAATATTAATACAAAATTAATTATGAAGATAAAAAAATTTATGTAAATTTTTAACATTTTATTTATATCAAATAAATTAATTCACTTTTTTAGATTAGTAAAAAATTAAAATTTTTAAAATAAAACAATTTTACATAAATTTTTAAATTTTTTTATTTATTATCAAATTAATCCATCTAACGAAAGTGTTTTAATAAAAATAAATTTTTTATTTATAAATTAAATAAATTTTATTAATAATAAAATTTTAAAAATATACTAAACAATAATAACTATTTTCATCAATTAAAAAAATTTATACTTTTATATATTATAGACAAAAAAACTTTTAAAAAATTGACATACTCATATTAAATATATACATGTATCCAACATTCATACAATCTAAATAATGTAAAGGTACACTGCCACAAGATGAAAAAAAAGAACAAATAACAAGCTAACACTATCTCCTTAGTCCTTTCTAAAACAGAAAATCTTTCGGTAGATAAAGTAAACTATCTTCTCATAAAAAGGCAGGCACCAAAACTTGGACACTTGCAAAATGCACTAATAATGCATACAAGCTTAATAAAAAACACTAACCAAAGCTCCTTTCATTGCCTTCTTCAACTCCTCATTCAAATCCCCTTCCATTGATTTCTTCTCTCCATTTTCTATTTGTTAATCCCATTTCTTTCGATTTCCCGACATTTCCCAGAATTCATATCCCCGAATTTTCCGCCGGAGATTTCTCGCCTGAGATCCTCCACAGCTCCCTTCAATAACCCATTCTCAGCTTGCAAAGCTTCTAACTGACGCTTGACTGTGTAACATGCTTCCGCCACGTCACCATTCGTACCCACCTCTGGACCAGCCTTGCTGGCTGTGGACATAGCCTGCTTCGAATCCGAACTCTCCACGTGTTCGATCCCGATTTTGTCCATCACCAAGAACGGAATCTTCCTGAAAGAAATCCCAGCCGTTGGATCACCGATTCCGCCGAAGCTACTCTTCATCTCTGACGGAATCCTCATTCCCCACCGGAATTTCACCAACGCATTTCCCTTCACCTGCACCGTCGTCTTCGCCGCCACCTCCACTCCGGACAGAATACCAGCGATATCTCCCGAATTCAAAGCCGCCAGTTTCGTCTTCTCGGCAAAGAACCTGCCGGCGCCGCCGTTAACAGTCGTAGAATCCACCACCTCAATCGACGAATCGTCTTCCAACACGGCGCCATTTCTCGGCTTCACGATTTTATCAAAAACCGAAGACTGCGATTTCTTGATCGTGAAATCTCCAAACTGAGGCTTGAAGTGAAGCATAAAGCTAGGGTTTCCGCGGCCAAGGAGGTTAAATTCAGCACTCATAAGCATAGAGCTGGAGATGGGAGAACCGAAGGGTCCGCTTCCAGTCTTGACGATAAGAGAGAAAGGGTTCCACGTGTCATTAGGACGGTAAGCGATCTTGATGGACGGTCCAGATTCGAAGAACGTAGAAAGATTTAAACTGAGCTCCTTGTATTCGCCGGCGACGATTCCTGATTGAAAGGGCAAGCCTAAAATGCTGAGAGGTATTTTCGCTCTCAACACTGGCCTTTTCTCTTCACGAAATTTCAATGAAGCTCTCATTTTTTTTTTCCCTCAAAAAGAAAAGAAATCTTTATGGGCAGGCACTGAAGATCAGATGCAGGTGTTTTCGATTTTATAGGATTTTTCTTTGTTTTTTAAAATATTATTTAGCGGAAATTCCGCCAAATTATATCTGGATCGGATTCGGGGAGGGTTTCAGAGTTTTGGCTATGGTGGGCTGTAAAAGTTAAAATTTAGGTGGGTACGTCATTGTTTGCCATTAAATTTAAGGAAATTGCAAAACGAGTAACGATAAGGAGAAATCAGGTTGGGGGCGTAATTATGGGGGATAGCAAGGGGACTAGTGGTGGGAGTCATATATGGATAATTAATTGGATTGACTGATATGTATGAAATATCGAAAATAATCGAATTAAAATAAATCGATCAATTAAATTGGTTAGTTCAAGGATCAATTTTTTTTTTTTAAATAAATCAATTCCTCGGTTTTTTTATTCAGATATAGCCAAAAAAAAAAACTAAAATACCGTTGATTTCGGATTAATTCCCAAAATACGCTTATTTTTTTCTAGCTGGAAAATCGCCATCCCCCATGACGATTTTCCAGTGTAAAAATTTCAAATTTTGCAAAAAATACCAAGGGAAATCGCCATGGGGGGTGGCGATTTCCCTTGGTGTTTTTTGCAAAATTTGCAAATTTAACCAAGGGAAATCGCCACCCCCCATGACGATTTCCCTTGGTATAATTTGCAAATTTTGCAAATTCAATGAAGGGAAATCGCCATGGGGGGTGGCGGTTTCCCTTCATGATTTTTTTTTTTACTTAAATTAATAAACAAATTTTAAATTTATTTTTTAATTTGTAAATTTTGTTTTTTAATTTTAAAAATTATAAATTAAATTAAAATATTTTTTAGGTTGGTTATTTTTTTTAAAAATATATATTAAAAATGTAATTTAATTTATTATTAAAATTTTATAAAAAATAAAAATATATTTCTTATTAAAATTTAAAAAAGAATATTATATTTTTATTAAATTTTTATATCAAAAATTGTATTTTTATAATTTTGTAATATTATAAAAAGCAAAATTTAATTTATATCAAAAATAATTTAATGATGTCAAATGTAAATAAATTTTTTTTTAAAGAAATTTATCGAGTAACTTTTTTAAATAAAGAAGTTATTTTTAAGTTGGTATCGTAAAATAATTTTTTTAATTTGATTTTTTTTATTGAGTTGGTATTCGATTAACTCGTGACATCAATTTAATCATTGTTTTTAATAATAGTATAGATTGTTACAGTTTAAAACTGGATATTTGATAAAATAATTTTAATTTAATTTATGATTAAAATTTTATTTCTTATTAAAATTTAAAAAAGAAAATTAAATTAAAATGAAAAAAAGAAAATCAACTTATCATGTAATTTGGATTATTATATTAAAATTAAATAACAACATTAAGATATAAATTAAAATAAAATATAACAATTAATTTCCGAACAAATTTAAAATAAATAACATGAAATGCAAAACATATAAATTTATATATTAGAAATTTAAAACACATTATTCTCGTTATATTGATAAAAGTACATTTATTCTAATTATTGCGTGGTGTAGAGCAACAGTGTCGAGCTCTTCTAGTGCGTGGTGGTTGCACCCGTCGTTCAACCTCGTCAGTGGCACGTATTCGCGGTCCACCACGACCTCTTGCTATAACCGCCACTGGTTCCGGTTGTATGTCATCAGTCATTTCTTCCGTATCAAAAATTTGAAACCCACTGCTGGATGAGCCAACACCTAGTTCACCCATAACGGGAACCTGACTACTAGATGCACCCATAAATGATGTACCATCAAATGCTGACGAAGGGGTTCCAAACTGATACATTGATGTTAGATATGCTGAACTTTGACTTAGGATGGGGAGCTGGTCATCTAACCTCGTTCTTGGCGGTGATGGTCGGTAACACTCATCAACGTCATATCCGGGGTGACTTACGGAATAACGATGACTGGATGGTACTCCATGATCCCGTTCAGGTTCAAGATGATCAAATGACATCCTCGGTGCTGTGAACTCCGATGAGGTCGGTTGACGCGTTCGCCCACGTTGTCGGCGAGGTCTATGAGCATCCATATCCTGTGTAGGAGGGACTGGAGCTGAAGTTTGTCCGGTAAATGGCATACTCCTAACATCCTCATACATCGACGGTGGACAAACGAAAAGCCGACCTTAATTTCTATACCATCCTATATAATCATCAGATGGGTTGAAATTATTACCAACAACCGGGTAACCTGTCGGAATTCATTGAAAACGTATATTCCACCAATGGATCCAATGTTCATGCTTCGCAGGCCATAATTCCTCATGACGACCACGCATGTCGACCTTGTGAAGCTTATCAAGGTTCACCGGGGCTGCAGGAATTGGTTGTTGCATCCCAAATTGTCGCAACACCCTGTTAGTTTGGTGCCACTCTACATATGAAAAGCATATCAATGCTGTGTTTGCTTTCCATATATTAAAATTATTGTAGGCATCCGATGGGAGGCATGCCATAATTTCACGCGAGGAATATGGCATCCACAGAAACTGCGAATAATTATTACAAATTATTAGTTTCATATGGATTAAATAAAAAAAAACTTCAATGTAACAATCGAAATATTTACCTTATCATATCCTACTCGATCTAGTCGTACTCTTATACTTGCAAGATCGCTCGGAGTCTCTGTAAAATCTCTACTCGTACTCCTACTCCACCTATTAAAATGCATATAATATCTTAATGACCTATAAAAATACAAGTTCGTACAAAATTAATAAAATAGTAAAGATTATTACCTGCTTGCAATGGGGTATACAGCCGAAATATCCACGCGCGGAGCAAGAAATGGTAGCCGATACCAAGCCCATGATTGTAGAAGCACTAAATATCCACCTATGTCATGGCTTTTTGGAACTGTAGCCCGGCAAAGTTCTCTATACAAAACTGCCAAACACGCAGAACCCCAACTATAATTTGCCGCATGCTCTAAATCACGTAGTAATGGAAGATACATTAAATGTACCCGACTGCTCGATTTGTCAGGCATCAGTAATCCTCCAATCAAACGTAAAATATATGCTCTAGCAGCATATTGTATCTGTTGTTCAGTTGCATGTAATGGAAGATTTTGAAACAATTTCAACCAATTTAGTCTCACCGTTGAGCCAGATACATACTCATCTGGAGGTACCGAGCCCAATAGATCTTGACACACTTCATTCCAATCTAGCAAGCTTTCGCCTGTAACTGCATCGCCATGGATCGGAAGTCCAAGTTGCAGCGCAACATCTTCGAGAGTTACCGTGCATTCACCAAATGGAAAATGAAAAGTGTGCGTCTCTGGTCTCCATCGTTCGACCAACGCACTGATTAAGTCGGGTTGTATAAAAAATCGTCGAATTTGACTTGCGAGATAAAATCCGGCTCTTCTTAAGTGGTCGATAATAGATGGATGCGGGTCCTCCAATGTAAATTTCCTCGAACGTAACACGCGACGAGTTTCCTGTTATAATAATAAAAATTAATATATTATAAAACTATAACAATTAAAAATTAATAAATAAAACTATAAAACTATAAAATAACAAAACAATAATAATAAAAATTTTCAATTTTTTTATATAATTATTAAATAATTCAATTATATAATAAATAAATAACTATTAAAATTAAAATTAAAAGACAATAATAATTACAAAATTATAAAACAATAATAATATAATATAATATAATATAAAATTTAAAATTATATAAAACTATAAAATGAAAAAAATAATATTAATTAAACAATTATAAAACTATAATAATACAAAATAATATAATATAAAATTTATAATTATATAAAACTATAAAATGAAAAAACAGTAATAATTATAAAATTATTATTCTATATAATAATAAAAAGACCATTATAATATAAAAATTAAAATTATATAAAACTATAAAATGAAAAAACAAAAATAATTAACAAATTAAATAACTATAATAATAAAAAATTAAACAATATAAAAAATAAATAATTATATAATTATGAAATCAAAAGACAATAGTAATTAATAAATGATAAAACTATAATTGAAAACTATAACATTAAAAATATAACAATTATAAAACAATAAAACTATAAATTTACAAAATTCTATTCAATAAAAAATAACTAAAAATGTATAATGTAATACAAATAATATTATAACAATTTACTTACCTCTTTGAATATAACCTCCGATATGTGATTTTCTTGCAACCTCAATAGTGATGATGAAGCTATTTCGAAATATTGTTGTAGAAAAAAAAAATTGTTGTAGAAAGAAATTTTGTTGGTAGAAAGAAATTTAATTGTTGAAAGAAGAATGAAAAATGAAGGAAGGGAGGTATTTATAGAGAAGAGTGGTGTGTGTGTGTGGGGGGGGTGGGGGAGGGGGGACGGGTGAAGGCAACGGTCATATGACCGTTGCCTTCAAAAAAATTTGAAATTTATTTTATTTATTTATTTTTTGTTTTTTGTTTTTATCTAATTTGTTTTAATATTTTAACAAAATTTACAAAAAAAATTTCATAAATTTAAAATAATAAAATATACCTTACGAATTTTTTTTTTAAATTATAAAAAAAATATTTTAATTTAATTTATAATTTTTAAAATTAAAAAACAAAATTTACAAATTAAAAAATAAATTTAAAATTTGTTTATTAATTTAAGTAAAAAAAAAAAATTTCATGAAGGGAAATCGCCACCCCCCATGGCGATTCCTCTTCATTGAATTTGCAAAATTTGTAAATTTTTACACTGGAAAATCACCATGGGGGATAACGATTTCCTAGCTAGGAAAAAAAAACGGATTTTGAGAATTAATCCGGAAACAACGGTATTTTGGTATTTTTTTTTTGGTTATATTCGAATAAAAAAACCTCAATTCCTCTAAGCATCAGAGTTAAAAAGGATATATATTTTTTTAATTTAAAAAAGAATTCATATTTTAAAAAAAAAATAGATTTGTTGGATTGACTGATATGCATGAAATGTTGAAAATAATCAAAATAAAATAAATCGATCAATTAAATTGGTTAGTTTTGTTTTTTGGCCAATAATTAAATTGGTTAGTTCAAGGATCAATTTTTTTAAAAATAAATCAATTCCTCTAAGCATCAGAGTTAAAAAGGATTTTTTCTATTTAGAAATGAATTTATATATTTTTTAAAAAAGATGGATTTGTCAAGTTAAATTTATTATTTTAAAAAATTAAGGGATTGATCATTATGTAAAAAAATTCATTTTAAAAAGTTAAGTGATTGGTTGTTTTTAGAAGATATCAAAATTTTTAAAATTTAATTTATTTAACTATAATCAATTTATTCAATTAATTCGATATCAAATTTTAAATCCGATAACAATTGAATTAATCACTTAAATTAATAAAATTAATCTATTAATATTGAAAGTTGAAACTGTCCAAACCAATTTAAATTAACAAATGAAATCAATTTGGAGCTATTGCAACCACCAATCGATGATCGATTAACCTAGGAAGAGGCGGCAGGTTGCAACAGACTGTGAGAAGTCGTATTTTTTATGTTTGAATTTCAAATTTCAAAAAAAATAAAAAATCGCTTTCAAATGCCAATTATTTTCCATCTGTCGTTTATAAGTAAATATTTAAATTTGTATAAAGTTTAATCCACCCATAATTTTGCAGCAGACTGTCTGTGACCAATGTTAGAGGGCTTTTTTGTTTGTTTGGATGATAGCTCAGTTTTACCAAGTTTTTCAAATGCACAAAGGGATTTTTTGTAAAAATGATCAATGTCGAATTCGTAATTTATTTAAATTGATTTATATAATTATTTTTAAAAAATGACGTTGAGTAAATTTAAATTTCAAATTTTAATATTTACTATTATTTTTTTTAATTGCGATCTTTTTCATATAAAAAAATAAATGATAAAAGTCTTTATGATGTTTTATATGAAAATAGTTATATTTATCTTAAAGGTAATAAAATATGAGATCTTAAAGTTCCATGAACTTTACTGTCATTGAAATAGAATTTCGTCAACAAAAAAAAAAAATAATACAATTGAATTGAAGTTTTAAAAGGTTTTAAAAAGTTAAATTGGTCTCAGACTTTTGTGAAAAGCTTGTTTAGTATTGCAATTTGAGTGCATTTAATCATAATTCTAAATTTAATTGCAAATCAAATACCTAATAAAATAAAAAATTTCAATTAAAAGTTTCAATTACAAAAACAAAATATTTCAATCGCAATGCAATAACAAACTGACCATAGATATCAAAAGCAAAATCTCTTTCTTCAAAGTAGGCCCAATTGGAAAACCTGAGAAGTCAAGTTGACAAAGCTTAAGACCTTTAATTTCAAAACCAAGCATATTTATAAAAAAAAATTTGGGTCACAAGCTTTATTTATAAGTGTTTTAAAAAAATAGTGTATTTTAAAAATATTGTATTTTAAAAGTAATAATAAATTAAAAAAATAAAAATCATTTTTAAAATTTATAAATATTAAAAAATGAGTAGTTTTTTAGTGAAATTTATTTTTTAAAAATTAAAATACTTAAAAAAAATCTAATTTCATTTTATTATCATAATTATGATTTAGTTTTTATATAATTTTCTTTTTTACTAATTTGATGTTGTTTGACTGTGATATTAACTAAATCAAAAACTTTATATATAGATTAGCAAACTGAAAATTTTAGATTTTTTTTTCTTTTAAAGCTTCTCACGCACGCAATCAAAGTAACGTTACCCCTTTTATAATTCTAGTTCTTTTTTTTTCTTTATTAAATCTCCCTTGATTTTTTTATTTATTAAATCTCCTTCATTTCTTTTATCGAGAAAATCAACGAGAGAAAGTGAAAAAGCCATAGCTCGAATCATAAAACGTGAAATAGTTTGTAGTAATAGCAATAGTACATTAGTGAAACTGAAGCTAACGATCCCGATCATCAACATGTCAGTGATCGTAGAACTCTTCGATCTCGTTATCTCGCTGTTAAGAATTTTCGGTAATTTCGCTTATTCTTCTATTATTTTAGTTTCTGTTTGGTTTGGGAGAAAATGAGCGGGAAATAAATGAAAGTGTGTTTTTTTTTTTTTTTTTGTATTTGTAAGTTTCCCTTGTTTAAATTAGGCTTTTTTTTTTTCTTAAAAAAAAGCTTCATTTGGCTGTTTTTTTTGGTTTTATATTTAAGTATTTTAGAAAATAAATTATTAAACTGTAATATCTATTTTGAAACTTAAAATTATTTTATATAAAAACAAAATTTATATTATTTTTATAAAAATGAGTACATTTTAGTTTTTTTTTTTTTTTTAAATATTATTTGCTTTTATTTCAAATTATAGCTGTTATGTACTGTACAGCATAGCCTTTAGGGTTTTTTTTTTTTTTGAATAACCTTTACTTACACTTTTCGTATCAAATATATATTTGTATCCGACACTCTTTTCAAATTCAAGTAACATCATTTTTAGCTAAGAATGAAAAGTCTGGGTATCTTTTACCCGCCAAGGAATTGCTAAGCAATGACGATGGCGCAAGGATAAGAAAATGTTATTATTCAGAGATGCTTAGCAAATGATTGTTTTCTACTAGTTTGATTTATTTCCTTGGACTCCTTCTGTATTAGTTTCTTTAAAACGAATGTGTTTTAGCTAGATGATAATTATTATTGATAGTTTCTTTCAAATTTTTGTGGCACTGCTTCTAAAATTTTAGGGACTGTACCTTAAAAAGCTACCGGATCCACTTGTTAAGTTATAAAAAAAAAAAAAAACTTTTTACAAACTATAACCTCCCTGCATTTGATAAAAAGTAACACAAAGGATTTCTGGACATATAAGATTCAAGTGTTAAGAACTACGCAATTTTGGCATTTGTCATTAAGAATGAATTATAGGGGTGAGCAAAAAGTCGGATAATCGAATATCGATCGAAATCGAAGTAATTCGATTCATTCAATTTGATTTGTTCGATTTTGATTTGGATCGGTTAGTTTATTTGATTTAAATGTGTTTATTCGATCGATTTGTAATTTTTTATTTTAAAATCGAATCGATTAACAAATCGATAATTAGATTTATTTATTTTTATTTAAACTCATCCCCAATTAACAATTTGACTCAATCCAACCCAATCTAATCCATAATTAAATTATTCCAACCCAACAACTCATAACCTAAACAAATGAAAAACTCATAACTCAAACAAATTAAAACCCATAACTCATACAAATCAAAACCGAAAAAATCGATCGAACCGATTAAGTTCAATTAGGTTATTTTGGTTTTGGAATATTTTTCGCTCAATTCGATCAGTTTTATAAATTTATTCGATTTAATCAATTTTAAAAATTTTTGAAACCGAATCGATCGAATATTCATCACTAATGAACTAATAAGAGAAGTTCATCCCGTATCCGGTCTGTTGCATATGATGTTGAAAAGAAAATTTAAGTTGAACTGGTGAACTACAGATTAGTCCTAACAATTTGAATAGGACACGAATTATTAACATGCTAAAATTTATATAAAATATAAAACACGTATTTCATTTATATAAAATATAATACAAGTTAAATACATGATTAGGGAAAAAAAATAACATGATTGCCAGGTCTACTATAGATGTAATTACCCTATCACTGAAAAGGGAGATGCGAAACATGTTTGTCTTCCACAATGTGGTAATTGTAAATCGATTGGGAGAAAGAACAATTATTTTTGCTAAATAAAAAAAAAATTTCAAGACCATCCGCTGAACATTTCCTCATCTTAAAACACTAGCTTCTCTGTTATCTTTTGGAATGTCAATGTTCACAAATATTGGACTGTCAACTCCCACTCCCATTGCATTTAGATATCATTGTGGCAGTGTATAGAATTATAATCTTTACTAAAAAGCCTAAACTTTCCAAAAATAGGAGATATTGGTTCAAATCCTAAAATGAGAAGCTCGGAACATATCCCAACATGAGATGAGAAGCTCACCCAAGGGGAATATATCCTAAAACTTCCCAAAAATAGGAGATATTGGTTCAAATCCAATTTGTGAGGGAAGCAGACATACACACACTGGGTGGAAATAAGATTGAGAATAAATCGAGAATATCAAAAATTAATTCAAAATCATAATATTTGGATATTAAATGTTTCATTGGTGAATGTAATATGGTTAATATCCAAACAAGTACAGAGAAGAAAAAAGTAAAAGTGCCCAAAATCTTGTGGGAAAACAAAGCAGAAGAAGACCCAAAGCATTTAAAGACTTCAAAATTCTTCTTTTGATGATACAAAATAAGAAAAAGCCCAAAGCATTTTCATTGTGAGAGAGAGGTTCCACTGTCACTGTTTGAAGAAAAGAATAGTACTCTTCTAGTTCATATAAATTAGTCCTATCATATCCTATGATTTAATAATTACTTCATTTCATTCCTCCATGAAAAACAAAGAACAAGTTCCTATGATAAAAAGCTCTTAAAAACCAAGCCCTTCAAAACTAAATAAATATCAAACAAAATCTATATCTATAATATATAATTATATACCCACTAAAAAGAAAGACCCTTATTCAAAGAAAACAAGAAAAACGCCCATTTCAACTGTAAGTTCCCCCAGTCCCATACCCATGGGGATTTCCCTCCACTCGAGTATTATGGGACGTCGTCCCACCCACACCAGGATTGATCCCAACAGGGTGGACCTCAGCCCTACCCTCGACCACTTGCCCAGCAGGCTGCCCAGTGCCATGTCCAGGCAAAGCTGACATCTGGTGGCCTCCAGTGGGCTGACCACGTTCCCCAGTGGTTGAATACGTGTGAGTCCCACTTGTGGTGTAAGCGGCAGTGCCTGTTGCCGTGTATCCGTCGTCTCTGCCGCCTTGCTTCGCCTCCGCATTGTGCTGACGTGCTTCTTGTTTCTCAAGTTCTGCCTGGCGGATCCTCTCTTCTTTCTTTTGAGTTGCCACTTCTTTCTGCATTGGGTCATGGGCTGTTGCTTTCTCCACCTGTACCACCACATATTCCACATTTCCAAAATTAAATCGATGGTAAATAAATTGTAATTACGTTATTCAAGTAATGATTACAGATTATTGATCTTTAAGATTCGAGGCATAAAATTTTGGTCCCTTCCTAGAAATTGCCTAGTGGACTAGTGGCCACCATGATATGAGTCTCTGGCTACAATAAAGTAAGGTCGTCCAACATGTTATTAGGAATGGGACACATAATCTGCAAAGTGCATTCTATGTTACCTAATTTTTTATTTATTTTTAAACATTTATGTTAATATATATGATCGACATATATACAAATATGAAAATATGATTTTCATCTGACTCGGATAACATAAAATGCAACTACCACTATCGACTACACAACTTTTAAAGTGAAAAATTGACCACAAGAAAATAGGAAATGACAGAAAGGAAGCATGTGCAATGGAATAATAAGCTTTGGCTTATAAAATACTCCAAAATTAAGGCTAATCTAATGTAACCCTACAAATTGAGAGAGAGGGGGGGGGGGGATAATAGGGAGGAATTGACCTTCTCTTCCACGGTGGCCTTGGTCTTTTCCAAGCCAGATCTGGCAGAGGCCGCTATGTTGGCTGCTGTTTCCTTGACGGACTGCATTTTTCTTTCTGCTTCACTCTCTCACACTAATCAATAGTTTCAAAACCTCTCGCATCGCATGGTTTCGCAACTTAACAGTCTTGCATTAAATATATGCAAAGGGGCATCTGGGTTTCTGCCACGTATTCCTAGACAAATATACGTGGCATTCGTGGACAGGGCTCTTTCTTATGTGCTGACACGTTTTATGCCACTTGGCGACTTGTTGACACAGCCCGGGAGGGGGGGGGGGGAGTTTGGTCGTTAATAATAATAATAATATCTTAAAAGTTAAAACGAGGACAGCAGTTGCTCCGCAGTCCGCACGCGTGTCAATCCTTGTTTTCATCCGTTTAAGGACATGGATGGTAATATATAATAAAAAAATTTAATATTAATCAAATTTTTTATTTTTATGAATTTTGATATTGTAAATTTAGATATTAGATTTATTATCTATAGCAGATTCAAATAAAACTTTTGAACATCCGTTATCTAAATCTATTTTGATTTTGATTCTTATTCGAATAGTGTTCGGCTTTATCCTAATTCGTTTTAACTATCAAATGACAAATTCGGATATTCAAATTCGATATTTGTTTACATATTTAATTTTTATTTAATTTTTTATTTAAAAAATAACTTAATAAATTAATATATTTAACGGATTTAATTATTCGATTCGAAGAGTATACAAATAATAAATAAATTTAAAATTTAAATTAATTAATTAAATTCAAATATTAAAAATATTGATTAGCCGCCATCCCTACTTACTTACCTGCAATTTTTTTACCATTATTTTAAGGGTTCGTTTGATTTGGAATCGTTTAGTGTTTTTTGTTTTATTTTATTTTCAAAATATTGAAAAATAAAACACATTTGGTAAGTAATGTTGTTATAAATTAAAAATAAACACATTTTGATTTTTTAATTTTTGTTTTGTCAGGCAAATAATGATGGATTCACTTTGCCTAAACCGAGAATAAGGATCCAAGAAACAACTTTTTTTTTTGAATCTATATTTTAAATTCATTTATTAAAATAAGCTCAAGCTTTAATTTCAAATTATCAAGCTGCATTTAGAAACTTATGTTTGTAATATAAGAATTGAACACAGTTGAGTTTGATTTGTTCTATTAACTCCATTGAAAACAAAATAAACCCGATTTCGGCAGGTATACTTTTTTTTTTTTTTTTTCAGCAGGTATAGTTAATATGCAAAATTCTTGCAACATCAAGTAGTATATATATGAGAGGATTAAATTACAAAAATTCGCTTACGACTTTTTTGTATGAACAATATTTTTTTAAAAAAAGAATTGTTAAATCTTCATTCTTATTATGTAAGTAAATTTATTTAACAATTGCAAGTATTATCAAACCGATTCGGGTGAAACATGAGCCAATAAACTTGAGTTGTCAAGTTTGGTCAAGTTTTATATTTCATATATATTTGTGTTTATATAAAAAATTAATCAAGTTACTTAAGTTCGCCTCAATCCCGTATAATCATTATCATTTTGAGTAAGAAACTTCAAATTTTGAGTTGAGAATTCAATAAAATATACATTTCTTAAAAAGACGCAATTTTTTTTTTTTCTTTCTAATTATTCCCAATTTTATTGATTTATAGAACTGCTCTGAAAGAAAACATTTCAACAGGACGAACCCAAAAAGAGAAAAAAGAAAGAAAGAAAAGAAACCAAGCTGAAAATAAGATAAGACACTCTCTCTAGATACCAACAAAGTACAAACAAACTGACTCTTAAGTCTTTCATTTCAGAGCTCAAAAACTCGTCCATTTCATTAATAGGATCCATAATATGGACCATCCTCAGTAACGCGAGTATTCCTTCTAGTCCCTGCATTGTTAGGCTCACGCGCCTCCCAGTTCCTGCTCTCGTTTTCCCCACTTCGGTAATCTTGGTTCCCAGTTGTCGAATAAGCGTAACCACCTGCTGTATCTCCAGCATAGCCAACATTGTCACCACCACCGTACCCAACTTGCCTGCCCGCATCATAGCCAGCACCTGTCCTGGTGGTGGCGGTGGGGTAGCCACGGTTGACGTCGTCGCCATAGCCACCAGCGTCGCCTCTGTTGTACCCAGCTGGGGTGTAGCCAGTTCCACTAGCTGTTTCGTTTTTATCGCGGGCCTCTTGTTTCCTCAGCTCTGCATTTTCTTTCCTATCTTCTTTCCTCTCTCTCGCCATCTCTTTCTCATTAGGGTCTCTGGTCTTCATTTTGTCCACCTAAAAAACTGTTAGAACTGTGGCTAAAATCTCATAGTCAAGAAAGATGGCTTTGCAAATTCAACATTGTCGGCTCCCACTCTCAATAGCCAAAACCAAATTCTTCACGTAATATTGCATAGCCGAATTCAAAACAATTTTGATATGTTCTTGGCAAATTCTGGTAGCCATCATATCTATAGTGTTCACACCCACCATTTGCTCCTATAAAAGGGCATTGGGTATTGGCAGGAATAGAGGTGGGAGAGCAGGAGTTGAGAGCAGAGGAGAAATGAGCTAGAGCTCCAAAGGTGAGCTCCATGAGCTCCCTCCCGGTTGAGGCATAGTGAGAGCTCCAGAGGGAGCCCCTCCCGGTAGAGGTGATGAGAGAGTTTAGAGGCAGTAGCTGCTTGTTAAATGCTTGTGTATTGAGGTGTTGAGTGTGTGCTAGAAAGAGCACTTGTAATATGTAGCCGGTTTGTATCCGGTTTGTACTCCATCTCCGATTAAATACAAAGCTTTGCTCCTCCTCCCGTGGACGTAGGTATATTGGCCGAACCACGTAAAATATCTGTGTTTCTTTTGTGTGTTCAGTTCCTATTTTCTCATCTCTTATTTTAGTTGTGAGACACTATTCCGTCACTCTGGTACCTAACAGTGGTATCAGAGCCATTGGTTCGTGGTCCTTATTCCGCTGCAGTGAAAGTGTTGGTTCTTAGTATGCTCTGTGGTTGCAGTATTGTCTGATCTTCCACATCAGAAAAGAATTATTCTTGTTGCTGGAAATAAAGTGTGGTAGTGTGAAAGTGTCTAGGGAAGTTCTGGCTAGGAAAGACTTGGTATTTAAGTGTGTCTATCAGTGACCCACCTCTCTTTCCTGGGAACCTACCTGGTGCACTATTCACGGGCTACGGTCACTGTTCCAGTATACGGTCACTATTCACGTATATGGTTACTATTCATACGTGTGGTTGTATACTTTTGCAGTAATTGTTAACGTATACTGGATTTGTTCTAGTGTACGACATACGTACAATACTGTTCACGTATACGGTACTATTCACGGTGAAATAGTGTAACTCGCTTCAGTTCGTGTACAACCATGGCAGCAAAATTCGAGATAGAGAAGTTCAGTGGGAGAAATTTTCTCCTTGTGGAAATTGAAGATCACAAGCAATCTATACATGCTTTTGGGAGAGACGTTGCAAGAGGCAGATGCATCAGTTGCAGCAGCCAGCCAAGAAGAAACGACGATGATGTGGCATCGCAGATTAGGCCATATGTCAGAGCGAGGCTTGAAAGTCCTTGCAGAACGCAATCTCCTGCCCGGGCTCAAGATGGTCAATTTACCTTTCTGTGAGCACTGTGTGATAAGCAAGCAGCATAGATTGAAGTTTGCTAAAGTAACTACAAGAAGCAAACACATACTGGACTTAATCCATTCTGATGTGTGGGAGTCACCAGAAATATCCCTGGGTGGAGCAAAGTATTTTGTATCATTCATTCCAGGAGATTATGGGTGTACCCAATCAAGAAGAAGTCAGATGTGTTTCCAGTATTCAAGGAGTTCAAAGCACAAGTAGAGCTTGAAACTGGGAAAATAATCAAGTGCTTGAGGACAGACAATGGAGGAGAATATGTAGACGGTAACTTTCTAGCATTCTGTAAGAAAGAGGGTATTATGAGACAATTCACGGTTGCACATACGCCTCAACAGAATGGTGTAGCAGAGCGGATGAACAGAACTCTCCTAGATAGAACAAGAGCCATGCTGAGAACAGCGGGATTGGCCAAATCTTTCTGGGCAGAAGCAGTCAAAACCACCTGTTATGTGATAAATCGATCACCATCAACGGCGATTGGTTTGAAGACGCCTATGGAGATGTGGAAAGGAAAGCCAGCTGATTATTCTTCTCTACATGTGTTTGGATGTCCTGTGTACGTGATGTACAACTCCCAAGAAAGAACAAAGCTGGATCCAAAATCCAGAAAATGTATATTCTTGGGTTCTGCTGACGGTGTTAAGGGGTATCGCCTGTGGGATCCCACTGCCCGCAAGGTTGTTGTCAGCAGAGATGTAGTTTTTTGCAGAAAATGAACTGCAAAGTGAGCAAACAAATGACAGCACTTCAAAAGAGACTGCTACAGTGCAGATGGATAGAAATTCTCAAGAAGATGATTCTTCTGAAGCAGAACCAGAGCATGAGGTACCAGAACCAGTTGAGTCCGAGGCTGTAGAAGTTCGACGGTCAACTCGTGAGAGAAGGCCTCCAAATTGGCACACGGAGTATGTTACGGAGAGCAATGTTGCATACTGTCTTTTAACAGAGGATGGAGAGCCATCAACTTTTCATGAAGCTACTAGTAGCCCAGATGCTTCTCTGTGGATGACAGCAATGCAGGAAGAAATTGAAGCTCTTCACAAGAACGAGACATGGGAACTGGTGGAATTACCACGTGGCAGAAAAGCCATTGGTAACAAATGGGTCTACAAGATCAAGCGGGATAGCAATGATCAAGTAGAACGATATCGTGCTAGATTGGTTGTAAAAGGATATGCTCAGAAAGAAGGTATTGACTTCAACGAGATATTTTCTCCAGTTGTCAGACTTACTACTATCAGAGTAGTGTTGGCTATGTGTGCTGCATTTGATTTACATCTTGAACAACTAGATGTAAAGACGGCTTTTCTACATGGAAAGCTTGAAGAAGAAATTTATATGCTCCAACCAGAAGGTTTTGTTGAAACAGGCAAAGAGAACTTGGTTTGCAGGTTGACCAAATCTCTGTACGGTCTAAAGCAGGCGCCCAGATGTTGGTACAAGAGATTTGATTCTTTCATAATTAGCCTTGAATACAACAGACTGAGTTCAGACCATTGTACGTACAACAAGAGGTTTGATGATAATGATTTCATTATTTTGCTGTTGTATGTGGATGACATGTTGGTGGTAGGCCCCAACAAAGATCGAATCCAAGATTTGAAGGCACAGTTGGCTAGGGAGTTCGATATGAAGGACTTGGGACCCGCAAACAAGATTTTAGGGATGCAAATTCACCGAGACAGAAAAGACAGGAAAATTTGGCTTTCTCAAAAGAATTATCTGAGGAAGGTCTTGCGACGCTTCAACATGCAAGACTGTAAGCCAATATCTACCCCACTTCCTGTCAATTGTAAATTATCCTCAGGTATGAGTCCTAGCAATGAAGCAGAGAGGATGGAAATGTCTCGAGTACCGTATGCATCAGCGGTGGGAAGCCTTATGTATGCTATGATATGTACAAGACCAGACATTGCACAAGCAGTGGGAGCGGTCAGTCGATTTATGGCAGATCCTGGTAGAGAGCATTGGAATGTTGTTAAGAGGATCCTTAGATACATTAAAGGAACCTCAGATGTTGCATTATGTTTTGGAGGATCAGAACTTGTTGTCAGGGGTTATGTTGATTCAGATTTTGCAGGTGATCTTAATAAAAGGAAATCCACTACTGGCTATGTGTTCACACTTGCAGAAGGAGCGGTAAGCTGGTTATCTAAGTTACAGACTGTTGTAGCTTTGTCTACTACAGAAGCTGAGTACATGGCAGCTACCCAAGCATGCAAGGAAGCAATATGGATACAAAGGTTAATGGAAGAACTCGGGCACAAGCAGCAGAAGATTATTGTGTATTGTGACAGTCAGAGTGCCTTGCACATTGCAAGGAATCCAGCCTTTCATTCCAGGACAAAGCATATAGGTATACAGTATCACTTTGTTCGAGAAGTAATAGAAGAAGGAAGTGTGGATATGCAAAAGATTCACACCAAAGACAACCTAGCAGATGTTATGACAAAGCCAATCAACACTGACAAGTTTATTTGGTGTCGATCCTCCTATGGTCTATCAGAAACGTAAGCAACATGGAATGGCAAGACAGAAAGAGTGGTGTGAAGATATGATTGGTTTAATCAAATCTTCAAGTGGGAGATTGTTAGAATTGTGGCTAAAATCTCATAGTCAAGAAAGATGGCTTTGCAAATTCAACATTGTCGGCTCCCACTCTCAATAGCCAAAACCAAATTCTTCACGTAATATTGCATAGCCGAATTCAAAACAATTTTGATATGTTCTTGGCAAATTCTGGTAGCCATCATATCTATAGTGTTCACACCCACCATTTGCTCCTATAAAAGGGCATTGGGTATTGGCAGGAATAGAGGTGGGAGAGCAGGAGTTGAGAGCAGAGGAGAAATGAGCTAGAGCTCCAAAGGTGAGCTCCATGAGCTCCCTCCCGGTTGAGGCATAGTGAGAGCTCCAGAGGGAGCCCCTCCCGGTAGAGGTGATGAGAGAGTTTAGAGGCAGTAGCTGCTTGTTAAATGCTTGTGTATTGAGGTGTTGAGTGTGTGCTAGAAAGAGCACTTGTAATATGTAGCCGGTTTGTATCCGGTTTGTACTCCATCTCCGATTAAATACAAAGCTTTGCTCCTCCTCCCGTGGACGTAGGTATATTGGCCGAACCACGTAAAATATCTGTGTTTCTTTTGTGTGTTCAGTTCCTATTTTCTCATCTCTTATTTTAGTTGTGAGACACTATTCCGTCACTCTGGTACCTAACAAAAACATCATCCATTTCCACATTTAGATTAAGTTTCAATAAACAATCTACTATAAATGCAAATACTTTTTCAAAATAAATCAAGAAATGCCTTTAATAACTACTAAATAGTAAGAAAAATTAAAGAAATCAAGTGACTATAAAATATAAATAAACCTTTTCCTGCATGGAGGCCTTGGCCTTCTCCATACCAGCCTTAGCAGAGGCCCCTGCATTGGAAGCAGCTTCCTTCATTGACTGCATCTTATATATTTCTACTACTCTTTTTTTTCTTCTCTCCAAAGCTAAAAGGGTTTTAGTCTAAAAACAGTTTTCTGCTCACTGATCAGTAACTGGTTTGCAGATGAATTTGGCTACTCCAATATTGTCCACATTAAATAAGACCCAAAAGATAGTTTCGAAGCTGCCACGTTTAGAAGTAAGTTTGACACGTGGGTTCCTTCGATCATTCAAGTTCTTACACGTGTCAGCCATATGGCAAACATGTAAGGCTTTGGCTGTTTTAGAGAGTTTTAGGTAGGGGTGTAAACGAGACACCTGTGCTCGTAAGCTACTCGAGTTCGACTCGAAAAAAACTCGAATTCGATTCGGTCATTATCGAGCCGAGCTCGAGCTCGAGCAGCTCGAGCTATCGAGCGAGCCGAGTTCGAGTATCTTAATACCCGATTCGAGCAGCTCGCGAGCCTAATCGAGCTTTTTTTATTTATAATATTTTTATTATTAATTTACTATTTTACCCTTAATATATATACATACTTAAAAACCCTAAATTTTTGTTTCCTCTCACTCTCAGGCGCCGTGCTCTTCTTTCTCTCCCTCTCCCACTCCCACTCCCACTCCCAGCCATAATCCACTCTCATCCAAGCGCCATGCCTCTGATGGATCTTGTACAGATACTAACAGTGCAAGGGCCCAGACAAAATGTTAGGTGAAGTGAGAGGAACTAATTTCAGGTGAGTTTTGACAAAAATTTAGAGGAACACAGTTTAAACTTTTCTTTTTACCTTAGACATAGTTTGACCTTTTGATGCAATGGCTGATGAATTAACATCAAATCTTTCCTTTCCCCTTCAAATTATTTCGTTCATTTGGTCAAATTAGCCACAATATTTCGCATTAATTAATTTTTATAATTTTTATTTTATTTTTTCTCTTTCAACAAGAAATAAAAATAGTACATGATTTTGAAGATTTGAACTCTTTATTTTTGTGTTTAAAATTTTTTGGATGTATAAGATTTTTTATTTTTTATCATTATATGATCTGAAAATGTTTCATTATTTATTAAATTCAAATAATACAAAAAAAATTATAATGAAAAACTTTAATTCGAGCTCGAGTATATAAACGAGCCTAATCGAGTCGAGCTCGAATAGTTCAATTTTATCTCGAGCCGAGCTCGAGCTTAAAAAATGATACTCGATCGAGTTCGAACCGAGTTTCGAGCCTCGAGTTTCGAATCGAGCTCGAACTCGAGCTTCTCAGTATTCAAGCTCGGCTCGGCTCGATTACAGCCCTAGTTTTAGGTACATCATCCAAGACAAGACAAGACAAGATAAGGTGTGGCGACACGAAGCCGATAGCTGCTGTGGCCGTGTGGCTTGTTCATTGCATCGACGCAGAGTTGAACTTGGAAAATTGGAGTTTCTGAGTAACTTTGTCCGTCCATTTTTGTTTTAAGAAATAATTTTTTTTTTATTTACTTTTTTTATCTATACTTCTATACTTACTAAGAAAAACAATCTCCTAATGAGGTTTGTTTTTAGCTTGACACATGTCAAATTCCTTAGTTTGACATGCGTTGATTTTTTTTTTTTAAAAATAATATATTTAAAAAAAATAATTTGTATGATAATTTTAAGATTGATTTAGGATCTGTATTCGATTCATTCGAAAAACAATAATTTATTTTATTAATTATTTTTATTTCACTTTTAGTTTTTTTAGTTTTTATTTAATTTTTAAATAATGTATTTAAAGGGGTTGATATATGTTGACTCGCGGATCAATTTAGGATTCATAACCGATTTGTTTGAGAAAAAAAGTTAAAAAAAAGTTATTTTATTAATTATTTTATTTTTATTTTTAAATAATGTATTTAAAGGGGCTGGTCCGTACGTTGACTCGCTAGTTGATTTAGGATCTGTGTCTGATCCCCTCAAAAAAAAAAGTAAAAAAAAAAAATCGAACCTACTGCTAGCAAGTGTGAGAAAGCCGATCTAACGAGAGAATTAAATATAAACCACAATTTTATTTTAGTTATTTTTTACTTAAATAATTAAATATACAAAATAAAATATAAAAATGAGTTAATAGTTTATTATTTAATAAAAAAGAGAAAAAACGAACTTGCTGCTAATCTATGTAAGAAAGTCGATCCAACAAGAGAATAAAATACAAATCATAATTTTATTTTTTATTTATTATTTTTTACCTCATATAAATAAAAATATATATTATACAATAAGATCTAAGTATTTTTTTTAAAATGCATATAAATAACACTTGAAAATATATTTGTATTATGTAATTTATAAATAAACAATTGTCATAAATTTAATTTTCATAATTAATAAAATATAACTATATTAATATTAATATTATTACAATTTAAAAATAAAAAATTTAAATAAATATTTATTATCTAATAAAATAAAATAAAATTTATTATTATTATTAATCAAAAAAATTGAAAAGAACCCCGGCAAAACAGGGGACTTAGGGTCCGTTTGTTTCGCAAAAATTGGTTTCCAATACATGTTTTTTGGAAAATGTAAAAATTTTCCGGAAAAATAAAGATTTTTTTATATTTGGATGATTTAATGAAAAATATTTTTCGTTGTTTGGTTATTTTCTGTAAAATCTATTTTTTTTCAAATAAAAGACATAAACATTAAATATTAATTATTAAAATACTAAAAATTATTTATTATTAAAATATTAATATCTCTAATAGTAATATTTAATACTAAAATAGTATATTAATATTAAATACTTAAAATAATACTATTTATTATTAAAACATCAATTATATTAATAATTAAAATATTATAATTATTATTAAAATATTATTTCTATTACTATAATAATTATTAAAATATTATTTCTAGTTTTTCAAATAGTAATATTGCATAAATATTAAAATATTAATAAAATATTATTTCTATTAATATAATTATGATTAAAATATTATTTTTACTTTTTAAAATAGTAATATGGCATCAAATATTAAAATATTTATTATTAAAATATTAAAAAATATTAATTATAAGTTTTAAAATATAAATTTTTAATATTAATATTTCAGATAGTAATATTTTACTAATAATATTTAATACTAAAATATTATATTAATATTAAAATATTATTATTTATTATTAAAACATTAATTATATAAATATTTTAAAATGTTTAAAGTAATCTAATAATTATTAAAATATTATTTCTGTTAATATTTATACTAATAAAATTACAATATCTTTATACTAAAAACATTTATTATTAAATCTTTATAAAGTATAATTTATATATATTTTTATTATTAAAATAGCAATATAAAAACATTTTTCAATAAAATATTAAAAATACTATTTAAAATATTGATAATGTTATAAGTTATAATTAAAATAATAATATTGTTATATGAAATAATATTTTTTATTAAAATAATAAATAATATTCATTATATTAATAATTTATTATTAACATATAATATAATATTATATATTATTAAAATATAAATATGTATGTTTTATATATTTATATAAAATATTGAAAATTAAAATATTTTTATATTAATATTTTTATAATTAAATTTTTTTATTAATATAATAATATTTGGCTCGAGTCAAGTTAAGTCTCGATCTAAAATATGATGTCCGAATCCTGATTCAAGTTCAATTAGGTTCACAGAGTAGCCTTACTCATGGACAACTCTTTTCTTGAAATTGTCTTCTCCTTTTCAAAAGGGGAAAACAATTTTCAGAAAAAAAAAAGCTTATTTTCCGTTGACTTGTAATTCATTTTTCGTTGACCAATCAATTTTTTGTCAAGCAAACAGCAGAAAATACATAAATCATTTTTCGAAAATCATTTTTTATGAAACAAACGGACCTTTAATTTAATTGTAAAAGAAATAATGAGAAGTCAATGTGGGGAATGTGGCTGGTCTTCGATGTGAGAAATGAGCAGTATTATATTAAACATGTCTATAGATCGAATTATTCTTTTGAATTTATTTAAAAGAATTTAAATAAAAAAATTAGACCCATTAAATTGATCTGTGCACAAATAAAAGGTTATTTTTTAAACAGTCTTGAGATTAACATTTAAAACCCAAGCCACGTTTGATCCAACTTAATTTGATAATTATACAAATTTATATTATATTAATAATGATATATATTAAATAAATATAAGTGAAGTGTACAAAGTTAATAAGTTAATATGCATCTATCGAATCCCACCTTAAAAACAATTTAAACATAACACAAATATTTAATGTCATTATTATTATTATTATTTTTTATTTGATTTTTTTTGGGTACGAATCTGAAATGTCCCTTTGCAACTTGGGTTGAACTTGAATAGATAATGAAACTGGACTTAATTGAATTTGAGTAGCCATAGAATTTATTAATACCCTATTTACGTCAAATTCAAATTCAATCTAACCCATTTACACATTTATAGTTCAATAATATACTTTTTAGTATATATTTACAAAGAAATAGTTCTACATTATACTCCTAGTTAGATTAAGAATAAATCGCTCCGAACATTTTAATCAATTTGTGCATGATCTTTATTATAAAATAAGCTTGTTAGCGTCGGTAGAGACAACAGTTAACAATTTTCTTTCGGTTATACTTAATAGAAATGACGAAAAATGTAAGAATGAAAATTTGTTAATTTAATGGTTAAATTATAAAGTAGGAAAGTGGTTATCAATTTTAATTATTAGATTAATAAGTTTTTCATTTTTATAGTTTTCTATTTTTTATACCAAATAAAATCTAAAAGATTTTCAAATTTCAAATTTATGATATTTTTAAACTTACTAGGTAAAATACCACACGCTACGCTGCGGGTGAAACGATTCGCTTTTTATTTTTGTAATAACAATGACAATAATGTTATGAACACATAATTTAATAATGCGTAAAATTAATTATTAATGTAAAAAAAAATATAATTTATAATATTTTGAAAACATAAATTAAAAAATAACACGAACACGTTATGAAAACATAAAATTTTCTTTAAATTGAATCACTATGACAAATTATACAAAATATGTCATGAATTGAGATACGACACGAACACACAAATGTTTCTCTAAATTGAATCATAGTGACAAACTATATAAAATATGAGATGAATTGAGACACGACACGAACATAATATAGAAAAAAAAAAATTAAAACACACCGCGAAAATAACATAACACGACACGAATACACGAATGCGTAAAAATTATATATAAATTATTAAAGTGTAAAAATTTATATTTTTTAATACTTTAAAAAAAACACGAACACACAAAATTTTCTCTAAACTGAATAACTAGACAAATTAGGCAAAATGTGTCATGAATTGAGACATGACACGAACACAACATAGAAAAAATAATTAAAACACAACATGAAAAATAACATGAACACGGCTTAAATACACGAACCTATAAAAAAATACATAAAACGAATTATTAACGTGTAAATTTTTTTATAAATTTATAATAGTTTATATAAATTATTAATTTGTAAAACTAATTATTAACATGTAAAATTTTATATAAATTTATAATATTTTGAAAATACAAAAAATAACATGAACACACAAATTTTTTTACTAAATTGAATCACCGTGATAAATTATGTAAAATATGTCATAAATTGAGACACGACACGAACACATAAATTTTTCTTTAAATTGAATCACAATGACAAACTATGTAAAATATGTGATGAAATGAAACACGACACGAACATAACATAAGAAAAATAATTAAAACACAACATGAAAAATAATATGAATACGACATTAATACACGAACGTGTAAAAAATACATAAAATAAATTATTAACGTGTATAAATTTATATAAATTTATAATGCTTTATATAAATTATTAACTTGCAAAACTAATTATTAACGTGCAAAAAGTTATATAAAATTTATAATATTTTGAAAACACAAAAAAATAAAACGAATATGAACACGTCACGAACAAACAAACAAATTTTTCTCTAAATTGAATCACTATGACAAATTATACAAAATATGTCATGAATTGAGACATGACACGAACACATAAATTCTTCTCAAAATTGAATCACAATGACAAATTATTTAAAATATACGATAAATTGAAACATGACACGAACACAATATAGGAAAAATAATTAAAATACAACATGAAAAATAACATGAACACGACACGAATACACGAACGCGTAAAAATATACATAAAACGAATTATTAATGTGTAAAAATTTATAATATTTTATATAAATTATTAACATATAAAACTAATTATCAATGTGTAAAATTTTATATAAATTTATAATCTTTTGAAAAAAAAAGTAACACGAACACGAACATGTCATGAACACACAAATTTTTCTCTAAATTGAATCACTATGACAAATTATGCAAAATATATTATGAATTGAGATACGACACGAACACACAAATTTTTTCTTTAAATTGAACCACAATGACAAATAATGTAAAATATGAGATGAATTGAGACACGACACGAACAAAATAACATAGAAAAAATAATTAAAACGCAACTCGAAAAATAACATGAATACGACACGAATACACGAACGCGTAAAAATACACATAAAACAATTATTAACGTGTAAAATTTATATAAATTTATAATACTTTATATAAGTTATTAATGTATAAGACTAATTATTAACGTGTAAAAAATTATATAAATTCATATTACTTTGAAAAAAAAAAAAACACACACACACACACATACAAAAAAACAAAAACAAACACGTCACGAACACACAATTTTATCTCTAAATTGAATCACAATGACAAACTATGTAAAATATAAAATGAATTGAGACACGACACGAACACAACATAAGAAAAATAATTAAAACACAATACAAAAAAGAACATTGAACACAACACGAATACACGAACGTGTAAAAAATACATAAAATAAATTATTAACATATAAAAATTTATATAAATTTATAAGAAAAAAATAACACAAACATATAAATTATTTATTTATTTTTTTCTTTTTTCTTTTTCTTTCTCCTTTACTTTTTTCTCTACCTCTAGACAACCAAAAAAAAAAAAAATTGAAGGGGGTGATGGGGCCACACTCTTTTTGCACCAAAAACAACAAAAATTATCTAAAGGATGAATCTAAGGATTAGTTTTTCAATTTTTTAAAGTTGTACCTTTTAAGAGATTTTTTTAGATTTTTTTTTTTTAATCTCTATATAGCTTTTTTCTTTTTTAATTCCCAAAATATCGATACTTTGAAATTATTTATCAAAATTCGCTTTTTTTTTTAACCCGTTGGGAAATCGTCATGGCCCATGGAGATTTCCCAATAGGTTTTTCAAATATTTTAAAAAATTGATCAAGGGAAATTGCCATGACCCATGGCGATTTCTCTTGATTATTTAAAAATAATAATTATATTTTAAGAAGGAAAAAATCACCACCAGGAGTGGCGATTTTCCTTCAACCAATTGTTAATTTTAAAAAATAAAAATTCAATAAAATTTATAATTTAAATAACAAAATTAAAAAAAAAAACAATTTATAAACAATTTAAAAATTATATTCATAATATCAATCGGATTCTTTCAGCTTGTATTCTTAATAAATGGACCTCCAGGAGAAAGACCAACCAAAGCGTTGTGAATTATGCAGGAATGAAGGTCATAATTAGACCTATCCACGGGCCGGGTAGCCCGCCCAGTAAATCCGGATCGTATTTGAGACGAGCTTGGACAAATGTTTTTATAATTCAGGCCGGTCGGCCTAGCCCGAATTATTATTTATTAAATAAAAATATTTTTTATTTAACTTTAATTATAAAATATATATAAATATAAAAATGTATTTTTAATATTTATATAAAAATTTATATAATTTTTAAAATTGTTATTATTTAAATTTTATAATTTTATAATTTTTAATTTTTTAAAATGATAAATTATATAATTTTTATTTTCGGGCTTAGTCAAGGAAAATAAAAAAATTTCGGGCCTCAGCCCGGCCCGACCTATGGATACCTCTAGCCATAGCCGTCGAAAATATCCTTATCAATCTGGTACATCAGGACAGATCCGGGCTTACCGGGTTGGGCGAGCTACTCGGCTCTTGGATAGGTGTAGCTATGACCTTCATTCCTGCATAATCCACAACGCTTTGGTTGGCCTTTCTCCCGGAGGTCCATTTACTACGAATACAAGTTGAAAGAATCCGATTGATATTATGAATATAATTTTTAAATTTTTTATAAATTGTTATTTTTATAATTTTGTTATTCTTTTTAATTTCCTTGCCCAAGCCCATTAGGTTTAGGCCCGACCCGACCCGAAAAGCCCGTTTCACTATTCAAAAAATATTAACATATTAAAAAAATATTTTTATATTAATATTTTTATATATTAGGCCGAGCTGAAACAAGTGTTTTTGTAATTCGGGCCGGTCCGACCTAGCCTGAATTACTATTTATTAAATAATTTTTTTTTTGTTTAACTTTAATTATAAAATATATATAAATATAAAAATCTATTTTTAATATTTATATAAAAATGTATATAATATTAAATTTTTTTGTAAATTGTTATTATTTTAATTTTTTATTTAAAATTTACATTTTATTAATTATTAATTTTTTTAAATTATAAATTATATAATTTTTATTTTCGGGCTTGGACAAGGGAAACAAAAAAAATTTAGAGCCTCGGCCCGGCCCATGGATACCTCTAGCCATAGTCGTCAAAAATATCCTTATCAATCTAGTACATCAGGATAGATTCAGACTTACCGGGCTAGGCGGGCAACCCGCTCGTGGATAGGTCTAGCTATGACCTTTATTCCTGCATAATCCACAACGCTTTGGTTGGCCTTTCTCTCGGAGGTTCATTTATTACGAATACAAGTTGAAAGAATCCAATTGATATTACGAATATAATTTTAATTTTTTTTATAAATTGTTATTTTTTTTAATTTTGTTATTTAAATTTTTTTAATTTCCTCGCCCAAGCACATTCGGGCTAGGCCCGGGCAGGCTCGAAAAGACCTTTTCACTATTAAAAAAATATTAAAAAAATATTTTTATATTTATATATAGGATTATTATCTGGTACACTGTCAGTGGACTTTTTTAATTTCACAAGCGGTGTTTACACATTTCCATAACCTTTCATCCGATTTATATTTTTTTAATCCGATCGTTGTATTTCATGTTCTATTCATGTAAATCATGCACGTCGAGTTTCGAGTAAATTAAAAATGTTTAACTATTTATTCTGAAGTAAAAAACTTTCAACCATTAAATATATATTAAAAAAGACAGTATTCTCGATCGATATGATAGGGATATCAGATCGATTCGAAAATTTGCGTGCATGACGAGTATGATTATATTGTTAAATCCAACGGTCGCTTTGTAAAAATAGAAATCGTATAAAAGATTAAGGAAGTGTGTGAACACCGCTTGTGGAGTTAAAAAAGTTCACTGACGGTGTACCAGATAATAATCCTTATATATATTAGGCCGAACTGGAACAAGTATTTTTGTAATTCGGGCCGGTCCGCCTAGCCCGAATTACTATTTATTAAATAATTTTTTTTGTTTAACTTTAATTATGAAATATATATAAATATAAAATCTATTTTTAATATTTATATAAAAAAGTATATAATTTTAAAATTTTGTAAATTGTTATTATTTTAATTTATTATTTTATTAATTATTAATTTTTTAAAATTATAAATTATATAATTTTTATTTTCGATCTTGGACAAAGGAAACAAAAAAAATTTCGAGCCTCGGCCCGGCCCATGGACAACTCTAGTCATAGCCGTAGAAAATATCCTTATCAATCTGGTACATCGGGACACATCCGGACTTATCGGGTCGGGCGGGCTAACCAGCCCAGGGATAGGTCTAGCTATGACTTTCATTCCTGCATAATCCACATTGCTTTGGTTGGCCTTTCTCCCGGAGATCCATTTATTACGAATACAAGTTGAAAGAATATAATTAACATTATGAATATAATTTTTAAAATTTTTGTAAATTAAATTTTTTTTCTTTTAATTTTGTCATTCAATATTTTATTAAATTTATATATATTTTTAATAGTGAAACGGGCTTTCGGGCCTGGCCAGAAATGGGCTTGGGCAAGGGAAATAAAAAAAATTTGAGCCTTGGCCCGGCCCATGGTCTCCCCTAGTTATAGCCGTCGAAAATGTCCTTATCAATCTGGTACATCGGGAGAGAGTTCTCATCAACAATAATAGCGTTATACATATTTTGCCCGAAAATCCGTTTTACTATTCAAAAAATATTAAAAAATATATTTTTATATATTTTATAATTAAATTTTTAAAAAATTAATTTATATAATTAATATAATTTTTGTAAATTGTTATTATTTTTTTTATTTTAATACAATCTCTTATATTTTATTTTTTAAAAATTATAAATTATATAATTTTTATTTAAAATTTATTATTTAATACTAAAAAAAAAATTTGTTACAATTATGAAGGGAAATCGCCACCTTGTCACTAAAAATAATTTTCTTTTTACATTTATGTTCAGGGAAATCGCCGTTGTAGATGGCGATTTCCCATAGTAAAAACAATATATTTTTTTTAATGATCAAGAAAAATTATCATGGCCACGGCGATTTCCCTTGATCAATTTAAAAAAAAATTGAAAGATCTGTTGGGAAATCGCCATGGGCCATGGCGATTTCCCAACGGGTTTACAAAAAACGGATTTCGATAAATAATTTTGCAACATCGTTATTTCGAGATTTTTAAAAAAAAGGGCTATATTAGGATAAAAAAACCCTTTGAAAAATGTCATAGACTTTTTTTTTTATCTCAATATAGCTTTTTTCTTTTTTAATTCCCAAAATACCAATACTTTGAAATTATTTATCGAAATCCGTTTTTTTACACCCGTTGGAAAATCGCCATGACCCATGGCAATTTCCCTTGATCATTTAAAAAAATATATATATTTTAAGAAGGGAAATCGCCACCGGGGGTGGCGATTTCCCTTCTTTTTTTAAATTATTAAATAATAAAAATTATATAATTTATAATTTTAAAAAATTAAAATTTATAATTTAAATAACAAAATTAAAAAAATAAAAATTTATAAAAAATTTAAAAATTATATTCGTAATATCAATCGGATTCTTTCAACCTGTATTCGTAATAAATGGATCTCAGGGAGAAAGACCAACCAAAACATTGTGAATTATGCAGCAATGAAGGTCATAGCTAGACCTATCCATGGGCCAGGTGGCCCGCCTGGCCCGGTAAGCCCGGATCATATTTGGATCGAGATTGGACAAGGGTTTTTGTAATTCGGGCCGGCCGGCCAAGCCCGAATTTCTATTTATTAAATAAAAATAATTTTTATTTAACTTTAATTATTAAATATATAAAAATATAAAAATGTATTTTTAATATTTATATAACAATTTATATAATTTTTAAAATTTTTATTATTTAAAATTTATTAATTTTTAATTTTTTAAAATTATAAATTATATAATTTTTATTTTCGGGATTGGTCAAGGGAAATAAAAAAATTTCGGGCCTCAACCTTGCCCGACCCTTGGACACCTCTAGTCATAGCCGTCGAAAATGTCCTTATCAATCTGGTACATCGGGACAGATCCGGGCTTACCGAGTCGGGCGGGCTACCCTGCCCGTGGATAGGTCTAGCTAGGACTTTCATTCCTGCATAATCCACAACGCTTTGGTTGGCCTTTCTCCAAGAGGTCCATTTATTACGAATACAAGTTGAAAGAATCCGATTGACATTACGAATATAATTTTTAAAATTTTTGTAAACTGTTATTTTTTTAATTTTGTTATTTAAATTTTATTAAATTTTTACTTTTTAAAATTATAAATTATATAATTTTTATTATTTAATAATTTAAAAAAAAAAAGAAAAAAAAAAGTAAAATCACCACTACCGGTCCCGATTTCCATTCTTAAAATATATATATATATATATATATATATTTTAAATGATCAAGGGAAATCACCATGGGCCATGACGATTTTTCAACTGGCTAAAAAAAACGGATTTTGGAAAATAATTTGAAAACAACGATATTTTGGTAATTAATTTTTTTTTTTGCTATATTAAGATAAAAAAGTCGAATGTCATAACTTTGGAAGTTGAAAAACTCCGTCTTAAAAGGACTTTTTTTTTTAATCTTAATATAGCTCAAAAAAATTTAACTAACAAAATACCATGGGATGGCGATTTCCCTTATTTTTTTTTAAATTATTAAATAATAAAAATTATATAATTTATAGTTTTAAAAAATAAAATAAAATTTTAATAAATTTTAAAATTTAAATAACAAAATTAAAAAAATAACAATTTACAAAAATTTTAAAAATTATATTCGTAATTTCAATTGGATTCTTTCAACTTGTATTCATAATAAAAGGACCTCCGGGAGAAAGGCCAACCAAAGCGTTGTGGATTATACAGGAATGAAGGTCATAGCTAGACCTATCCACGGGTCGGGTAGCCTGCCCGGCCCGGTAAGCCCGGATCTGTCCCGATGTACTAGATTGACAAGGACATTTTCGACGGCTATGACTAGAGGTGTTCATGGGTCGGGCCGGGCTGCCCGGTAAGCCGGGATCTGTCTGATAACTCTAGAAAATATAGTTATTTTGCCATTTTTTATGCTTTTGAATCGGCTAAGTCCTTGAAGATTTTATTAGGATTTGATTAGTTTTAGATATTTTTATATTTATTTTAATTATCCATTTTATGTTTAAAAATAGTTATTTAATTTTTATTTATGTGTTTTTATAGGTCCGAGGTGATCTAGAGCTTCGAGGTGCAAAACGACAAAAATCGGTGCATTCCAATGAGTAGGCAGATTCGACTTCCGGAGCTTCTTTAAAAAAAAACTCGATTTTAAAGACTTTAAATAAGAAAACTCCCTTCTTGACTTTTGAAGCTGACTTCCATACCTTTCTAACAGTATAAGGCGCGTCAATATTGGATAAGATTTGTCTAGTCAAAACAGCTAACGCAGTTTGAGAAGATGACAGGAACTAGTTCGGACAAAAATGAGGAGAAACACCAAGGAGGCAGTAGCAGTGGTGCCACGGCGCCAGGGGCTCGTGAACTGTACTGCAAAAACATAAAAAAATGCAAAACTTACCTGTTTTGCTTGGGAACGAAGTTTCGGACTCTAGGAGGCTTTGGACACTTTAAATATGACTCTTTTAGATCAGAATAAAGGGGATTAGACATCAAGTGTAACACCCTGTCCGGATAATATACCTAAAATCTGGCAGAGTTTCTTTTCTATCTCAACTATAATCCTCCTGCAAATAACACTCAATTCATATCCTAAACCAGCAATATTTCTCAATACTATTATCACATATATTCATGCATATTCAAAAATTATCCATGATCAATTTATGCTCAAGTCAAAACATATTGATCTATTGTCTCATATCTTCAAATATATATAATATATCCAAAAATAAACCTATCTCAGCAAGGTTTACGAGATAAAAACATCAAAAGATCAAGACTTCAAGAAATTTGTAGTATGATGCCCACCACGTCAAAATACTATTTGAAGCAAAGAATAGAGGAAGGTTGCAATCTCGACACCTAACTGTCACCTGAAAATGAGAATATGAAAAGGTGAGATATATGAATATCTCAGTGAGTAGACAACTTTTAAAACATTTGAAAACTATGATTATAATCCCTTAAAACATAATAGACGTTTTCAAAATAAATAATGGTAAAACCATAATGAATAATTCGAAGATGTAGCAAAGTTTTCAAATGTATATCAATATTATAATACCAAATCAATGTGTAAAATCTGTAAAGTAAATCAAGTTTCGTATAATTGGGCTCCAACTTTCTGTCATGCACAAGATTACATCCATGAAATAACCAGGCAATATCCATGTAGGCATACTAGTAGCCGGCCCCAAAGGCCAATACCACCATAGGACGCCCCAAAGGCATATGTGTCGCTATGATGTGCCCCCAAAAGGCAAATATAACGGGATAGGGACTCTGGAGGTGCCTCCCACCACAAAGGCGTAGCACGTAGCTCCCATACCCCTGTCTAATATCACGGAATTGGGACTCTGGAGGTGGCTCCCGCCACAAAGGCGTAGCACGCAGCTCCCGTATTCCGGTCAATGGAATAATCTCATACATTAAGTCAGGTTGAGCCAAAACCATGTACGTCAAATTCTATGTATAATCATATTTCATAAATCAACCAACTTGCTCGATATAATATTTCTTGAAATAAATGTACTTTAATAACAAATCAATTCATATGATTATATATCGTATATACCTTTAATACGTAAAATAAATATCATGCTAAAAATATATATATATAATTATAATTAAAGAAATTTCAAATAACTATAGTTGTCATCTACTCACAATCCTTGAGATGATCTCACTGTATACCTTGATCTGAAACTTCGGGATCCACAGGTAACATTGGATCTACGTGGTCTAGAGATTAACGATAATTAGTATCTATACATACTCAAAGCATTACACAATTATGAATGCAGCTTAAATCTCATAATCTTCCCTCAAGGTCAATATTAATTTCTCATACTCAAAACAACATATCCCAAATTTTTAATATCATTTCCATAATCATTTTCTCCAAAATTCAACTCCATATTCATGTCCTTATCAAATTCCTTTCTAGTACTCCAAGCCTTAGAGATTTTCATAATCCATAACCATCATTTAGTACTATATTTATCTTAAGCAATAAATTCCTTACTATCAAGTTAGATTAGAAAATCATAACTTGAGTTTGGTAAGGAATTTTGAAGTGATTCCAATTGGTTTATTTCAACCAATAAGTTTACTTTATGAAGAAAATAACTAACTTAGACAATTAGAACAAAATCTTGATCAAATTTGATAAATCTCGAAACTATGCTGAAACAGGGGTCAACACAGAACAGCCAACTTCACCGAATTTTATCGTTTTAACCGCTTATCGGTTTTGGGTGATTCAAAAACCAAAATCTCATATTGAAGTCTAGTTTCTAGGAAAAATATCAAAAAAATACAAACCCAGCTGTTCAGAACCCAGAAAATTCGAACAGCAAGCATGCTCAACTTTCCCTGTTTTGCTTTTTCTTCCCATTTTCTTGTTCATGCTTTCAAATCCTTTTAATTCTTACCAAAGGTGAGTAAAACTCATACTTAATAGATGGATTTCAGACCTTAAAATTTTTATAGAGCTAAAATCTTAGCATATTCATGTAGAATATCTAAAGAAAAGGAAGAATTAATCAAGAAACTAACCTTGTATGTGATTATTGAAGAAATTTTGGTGTAAGATGTTTGAAGAGAATTTTGGGAGAATAAGGAGAAGGAAGGCCGGCTGTCACTTGAAGAATAGAATGAAAAATTCTAGAGTTTTCAAGAGCTAAAATGAACTCAAGAGCTATTTTTTTAATTGTTGATATAATTGCATATTGGTCCCTCAACTTTTTATAAATAACCATTAAGCCCCTAAATTTTTTAATTTTTTAATTTGTTCAATTTGATCATTTCTTCTTTTATTTCCTTCACTTATAACTTCTTACCAATTTCCAAGTTTGTCCTTAAAATTTTCGGGATTTAACTTTACATGATTGTATGTAACCTCAGTTGTTACATCAAGAAACCTAAAACTTTCTCAAGAAGATAGCCACCATCAAATTCTCTCTCAAGGAGATTGGAAACTTGAAGATTGAAGACTCAAGAACTGACAACTCTTAGTTTCTTCTTTTCTCTTTTATCTTCTTTATCTTTCTTGTTTAGTTGATGATGGTGAAACTATTTGATTATTTGTTTTCATTATTTATCATGAACTAAATCTCTTTTACTAGGATTTCAATGGAACTCAACACATAGGTTGAATTTACTTTCTCTCTCTAGCTTGATTTAATGCTTTGTTGAGTTGTTTGTTCAATCTTGTTCTTAATGCTTCTAGTTGATTGGCCACCAATTAGATTTATTTGTTAACCTAAATACAACTTGGAAAAGGGAGTTTAGTGTTAGACATGGATTGAATGACACATGTTTCATATTCATTTATTAGGATGAATTGATCTGCAGGTGGGGTAGGAATACACTTATTTGTCATGTGTAACCATTGTTAGAGCCTAAGCTTAATGAGTTCTTCTTTAATTCAGTTATCATATGAATATAGTTAATTGGTTAAGAAGGATATTTTTATAAGACCATCGGAAGATCCTTATAAATAAGATAGAACTCTAGGTTAACAACTCAGGATCATTAATCAAGTGAAGAGGTAGAGAGAGATTCAAGCGAAGTGTTGAGGGAAGTTGTAATCCTAGGCTTTTAGTAATTAATTGAATTCATCTTTTTAATTTACTTGTTTTTAATATTAGTTTCTTTTAATTTAGTTTTTGATTATCATCTTTTATTAGTTGTTTAGATAAGATTGAGTTGTGTTAATTTTAGTACTTAGCAAAATTAGTAACAATTCCTCGTGGGTTCGACACTCTACTTTTCATTATATTACTTGTCAACGATACGTACACTTGCATGGTTAAATCCGACAACACTGTCCCGATGTACCAGATTGGTAAGGACATTTTCGACGGCTATGACTAGAGGTGTCCATGGGTCGGGCCGGGCTGAGGCCCGAAATGTTTTTTATTTCCCTTGCCCAAGCCCAAGAATAAAAATTATATAATTTATAATTTAAAAAAATTAAAAATTATAAAATTTAAATAATAACAATTTTTAAAAATTTTAAAAATTATATAAATTTTTATATAAATATTAAAAATACATTTTTATATTTTATAATTAAAGTTAAATAAAAATATTTTTATTTAATAAATAATAATTCGGGCTAGGTCGGCCGGCCCGAATTACAAAAACACTTGTCCAAGCTAGGCCCAAATACGATCCGGGCTTACTGGGCCGGGCGGGCTACCCGGCCCGTGGATAGGTCTAGCTATGACCTTCATTCCTGCATAATTCACAATTCTTTGGTTGGTCTTTCTTCAGGAGGTCCATTTATTACGAATACAAGTTGAAAAAAATCGATTGATATTACGAATATAATTTTTAAATTTTTTATAAATTGTTATTTTTTTTAATTTTGTCATTTAAATTAAAAAATTTATTAAATTTTTATTTTTTAAAATTATATATTATATAATTTTTATTATTTAATAATTAAAAAAGAAAGAAATAAGGGAAATCGCCACCAGGGGTGGCAATTTCCCTTTTTAAAATATAATTATTATTTTTAAATGATCAAGGGAAACCGCCATGGGCCATGGCGATTTCCCTTGATCAATTTTAAAATTTTTTTGAAAAAACCGTTGGGATATCGCCATGGGCCATGGTGATTTTCCAACGGATTTAAAAAAAACGGATTTCGGTAAATAATTTTAAAGTATTGGTATTTTGGGAATTAAAAAAGAAAAAAGCTATATTGAGATAAAAAAGTCTATGATATTCTTCAAAGGGTTTTTTTACCCTAATATAGCCGTTTTTTTTAATCCCGAAATACCGATGTTGCGAAATTATTTACCGAAATTCTTTTTTTTTTAAAACCGTTGAAAAATCGCCATGGCCCATGACGATTTTGCAACAGATTTTTCAATTTTTTTTTTAATTGATCAAGAGAAATTACCGTGGCCCATGGCCGTTTTCCTTGATCATTTAAAAAAAAAAATACAGTTTTTACTAAGGAAAATCGTCATCTACGACGGCGATTTCCTTTAACATAAAAGTAAAAAAAAAAAAAAATTTCTCGTGAAGGGAAATCGCCACGTGGCGATTTCCCTTCACAATTGTAATAATTTTTTTAGTATTAAATAATAAATTTTAAATAAAAATTATATTATTTATAATTTTAAAAAAATAAAATATAATAAATTATATTAAAATAAAAATGAAAATAATAACAATTTACAAAAATTATATAAATTAATTTTTTATTTAAATTTAATTATAAAATATATATTTTTTAATATTTTAATATTTTTTGAATAGTGAAATAGACTTTTGGGCAAAATATGTATAACGGTATTATTGTTGAGGCGAACTCTCTCCCGATGTACCAGATTGATAAGGATATTTTCGACGTCTATGACTAGGGGTGTCCATGGGCTGGGCCAAGGCTCAAATTTTTTTTGTTTCCCTTGCCTAAAGCCATTTCGAGCTAGGTCTGAAAGCCTGTTTTACTATTGAAAAAATATAAATTTAATAAAATTTTGAATAACAAAATTAAAAAAATATTAATTTACAAAAATTTTAAAAATTATATTCGTAATATCAATTGGATTCTTTCAACTTGTATTCGTAATAAATGGATCTCCGGAAGAAAGGTCAACCAAAGCATTGTGGATTATGCAAGAATGAAGGTCATAACTAGATCTATCCGCAGGCCGGGTAGCTTGCCTGACCCGATAAGTCTGGATGTGTCCCGATGTACCAGATTGATAAGGACATTTTCGACGGCTATGACTAGAGTTGTTCATGGGCCGGCAAGACCCGAAATTTTTTTATTTCCCATGTCCAAGCATGAAAATAAAAATGATATAATTTATAATTTAAAAAATTAAAAATTAATAAAATGTAAATTTTAGATAAATAATTAAAATAATAACAATTCACAAAAAAATTAAAAATTATATGCATTTTTATATAAATATTAAAAATACATTTTTATATTTATATATATTTTATAATTAAAGTTAAACAAGTTTTTTAATAAATAGTAATTCGGGCTAGGTCGGATCGGTCCGAATTACGAAAATACTTGTTCCAGCTCGGCCTATATATATAAATATTAATATAAAATTATTTTTTTAATATTTTAATATTTTTTGAATAATGAAACGAGCTTTTCGGGCTAGCCCGGGCTTGACCCGAATGGGCTTGGGCAAAGGGAAAAAAAATTAGAGCCTTGGCTTGGCCCATGGACACCTCTAGTAATAGCCGTTAAAAATGTCCTTATCAATCTGGTACATCAGGAGAGAGTTCGCATCAACAATAATACCGTTATACATATTTTGCCCAAAAGTCCGTTTCACTATTCAAAAATTATTAAAATATTAAAAAAATATTTTATATATTTTATAATTAATTTTAAATAAAAAATTAATTTATATAATTTTTGTAAATTATATAAATTTTATAATTTATTTTTTTAAAAGTATATAATTTTTGTTTAAATTTTATTATTAATTGGCAATTTCCCTTAACTAAAAATAAATTTTTTTTTTTTACATTTATGTTAAGTGAAATCGCCATCGTAGATGGTGATTTCCCTTAGTAAAAATTGTATTTTTTTTAAATGATCAAGGTAAATCGTCATGGGTCATGCGATTTTCCTTGATCCATTTAATTTTTTTTTTTTTTGAAAAACATGTTGGAAAATCGCCATGAGCCATGGCGTTTTTTCAACTAAAAATTGTAATTTTTAAAAAAATATCAGTTGAAAAATTGCTATGGGCCATGACGATTTTCCAAACTGGTTAAAAAAAAGTGGATTTTGATACTTAATTTCAAAACAATAGTATTTTGAGAATTAAAAAAAAAAGCTATATTATGATTAAAAAAAAAAAACACCTTCTTCAAAGTTGTAGAGCTTGAGAAGAAGAATTTTTAAAATTGTGAAGGAAGAATTTCTTAAGTTTTAAAGTTATGACAGAAATCTCGAAGGAGTTTTTCTTTTTTTTTGTATTTTTTTATTTTTTAAATTACACGTTGCACATGCCACATAGGATTAATTAGGTGATTTAATAGATGATATGGTAATATTTTTCACATGTCATATTCGGATTGATCAATGGACATGTAAGCGTTGATACCTATCGGTATTAGGAAGTTAGAGTATATTGGTTGATGAATTGAAACTTCAAACATTACATCATGCATTTTTAAAAATATAGATATCATATTGAACAATTTATTATATTTTAAGAGCTAAATATGATATTATCTAAAAATAAATAAAAAAATTAATTGAGAGATCAAATTATAAACAAACACATGACACTAAATTGGAGTTCAAATGAACAGTTCTAATTTGAGATAATTTTAATCTATTATTATAAGATGAGATGTATACAACAAAATTAAATTACTCTTCCGATTAAACACTTTGTTTAAGCTATATATATATATATAATGTAATTTTCAAAGGTCTTGCTATTTACACTTTTTAGTAACATTTATATTATAATCCATTGTAGATATTAAATGTAGGTTGTTGTACAGCATGCATAGTCTATTAATTTGGACAGTAAAATTTCTACTTAAAATGCTATTAAAGTATTTTATATTTAGTTAAGTAAATTTATAAAGGGATGTTGAAAGAGAAAAAATTATTATGTTTATTAAGATTTTTAACAATATATATATATATATATATATATATATATATAGGTCAAAGAAATATTTTTGAAGTCAAAGTTATATAGCAATATGCATCAAGTAAGGAAAGGAGGTTTAATTTCTTGTAACAAATTACCATAAAATCTTCAATATTCCTTTTTTTTTGGTGTGTTTGATTTTTTTAAAATTTTATTATCTGATTAAAGATTATACTTTGTTGATTAAAGCTTAAATAATTCCATGCAAAGTCAACTATATATTATACAAATTAACAAAGCACAATTAAAAAAAATAATTTGAGAAAATTACAGAAGTATCAGATTATCATGGAGCATATATACATGCATTATGCATACATACATACATACATACATAAATATATATAAATATATATCATGGTATTGAAAATTTGATAAACTTCATAAGCTATTTGTGACAATATCTTTTATTGGATTAACATTAACTTTAGTCAGTGATTAAAAAATTGGATTGAACCGGCCGGTTGAATAGGAAACTGGTGGCCTATCCGGTCCGGTTTGAAAGATTACTAGAATCGGATTTTCATCAAACCGGTAAAGAACCGGTTCAATCGGTTAAAAACCGGATTGAATGGATAAAAAATCGGGTTTCAATGTATTTTTTATTTTTTTCTCAAAATTTTATTAATAAGATTTGAACTTTTAACTTATTAGTAATATATTAAAGATCATACCATTAAACCAAATTCATTTTTTTGTTAATTATTAACTATATTTAATATTTATTTAATATAATTTAGTGTTTAAATATTTATAAAAAAAAATTAATGAAACCGGCAGATCCAACCAATTGAACCGGTTGGATCGAAAATCGAAAGTCTGACCGGTTCGATTTTTTTAACATTGACTTTAGTTAGGAGAAAAAAAGCAATTGAGTTGCAATAGAAGTATTTATGGACTGGATCATATCAAGACCGAATAACGAAAAATGTACTTATTTAGGAGCCTGGTTTGAAAACATGTTTTATTATTGAAAGGGTCCACTTAATCGATATCTATAGGCATTGATTAAGGATTATTTATTTATCATTTCAGAATTTTTTTTTACATTTAATATATTATTTTTACAGAATTCAAAAATATATATATTAATTATATATTTTTTAATATATTGCATCTTATTCAGTGCCTATAAACACTTATTAAAATTTTTCTTATTGAAAATATATTAAAATATTATATATATATTTAATAATTAAATTTAAATTAAAAAATATTTTATTAATTAAATAATAATATGAACTGATCAAATTGATTCAAATTATAAAAATCACCCAATCTAAATTTGATTGAACTTGTCGAACCAAATACTCGGGAACAGATCTTGATTGCAGCTACTATACTTCTGAATCGAAATTGAAATTTAATTATATTATTATATATAGGGTAAAAGAAAAAGAAAAGTAAAAAAGAAACATCTTTCTGGTTACTATGCAGCAGCTAGTTGTTAATTAGTTGTTTTAAAAATCTAACCTCAGAGCACGTTGGTGAAACTGAAAGGCAAGTAGAATCCAGCTCAGCTCAGCTAAGGTGAGAGAGGGAAGAAGAAACAAAGAAAAGACTGGGAAGTGGGAACCACGTCAACTACTGGGCCCTTACCTCACACGCTTTTTCTTGTTTTTGGTTTTGGGATACAATCAATTTTTTTTTTTTTTAAAAGAAAAATGACTCTTTGTCTCTCTTCCATTTCCTCTTTATATATATATATATATTAAATGGTCACTTTTTAAAATAATATCTCCAATTTTTTGGTAAAAAAGGGGTACAAGATTTTATACAAATCCTCTCTGCCGGCTATCATGCTCTCCACCCTTGCAATTTGCATTTCCTCTGATTCTAGGACCTATTACTATTAATTTTTCCTTTTTTTTTTTTTAATGTCGATAAATGATATGTTTGCGTCTTTATGTTTTTATTAGATATTTTTATGTAAATTATATAGTTGTTCTTGTATTTAATATTGCATTTTATAAAAGAGATGTCATTTCAACATTAGTTAACAAATTTTAATTATTTTTAAAAAAATATTTGGTTTTTATATATAAATTTCAATAAAATTTATAGTAAGAAAAAAATAAAGAAAATAAAAACCATTGGGTACCCCTCTCCCTCCCACTCCCCACCCATGAAAATGGCTCAAAAAATGAAGAACTTCTAGCATTTCTTGAACTAGTTGTCATATAATAAGGTGAAGCATAATGCAAGCCAACTTTCGTGGCACTCATTTGTTTGCCCATAATTAATCAATCATTATATATAAAGCTTAATTTTATTAAGAAGATTACAAATTCATTTAATTAAAGCCGGTTAAGATATATCTATATATATATATATATATTTCTAGCTTGGGATAAAACAAAGAAAAATGGCCAAATTAAACCCTAAAGCTTACCTTAGCTAGTTAATTATTAGGGTTTTGAAAAAGCATGGGTTTTTGGTGTAGTCTTGGAGAATATAATTGTTAGGGTTCGAAAGCTCCATGAGTTAGTAGGGGAATGAATATTGAGACCGGCTATGGTTTTTCTCATATGCTAGAAGATGAAAGAATAGAGAAAAAATGAAAACATTATTAATTCAAATAAATTATATAACATATATATAGCAAAGTGAGATATATACTATTACTACCCTAAGTATCCGTACGAGCTTCAATGTTTTTGTACTAAAAAAAATAAAAAAAATAAAAATAACCTAAACAAGATTCAGATCTAAATTAATTATAATTTTCTATGAATTTGTCCTTCCTTTGAAGAGGTAAACAAGATGCAACAAAAACATCATTTTTACCAACTCATATTCAGTTAAGTATGTGTGACATTTCGGGAATCTTCTGCCTAAAATGAGGCTCCATCCCTGATAATAGCCTTTTTTTTTTTTTTTAAAAGAAAAAGAAAAAAAGATAGACTTAGAGAGAAGCATGGATCTTGAAATTTATGGTAATTTTTAGCATTGCCAAAGTTTTTAGTCAACTTGATACAGTTGGAAGCACTGAGCTACCCAATGATTGATATTGTTTAGTAATTTATTTTTGTGCTAAATGATTGATATTAATTGTTAATTATGTACCCAAAGTACCAACAATTCTTAATTCTTTTTGAGAATATTTGTTTTAATTTTTTTTACTTTGACTATTTTTTTCAATTAATTGTTAATGGGTGAATATTTTCCTCCTAAATTTCAGATTCCGCTAGTTGAAAGTATAATTATATGAGCTCACGAAATCAGGGAAATGGAATTGAAGTAGTTGTGATCAAAATTGAAGAATCAAAAAGATCATGGAGGGGAAATACAAAATTACAAATATTAATTGGAAGAAACAAAGGTTATAAAAGAAAAAAAGTGAGTAGTAGCATTTATTAGCTAGGTTTTGGGTTTACATTTGAACATTGTCTTCATTTTGCAAGTGGAAAATGTATTATATATATATATATATATATATATATATATGGGAGTGAATTATAGCTCAAACTTAGGATCTATATCTTAACATGTCTTACCTTTATCACTTGAATTAAACTAAAAAAAAAGTCATATACATATATGTCATTTAAAATGATTCCATCAATCAAATCTACTTGATAGTTGAAGAAAATAAAAAGAGAATTAATTCCCGTTGAACAATCTACTTTGAGTTATGAATTTAATCTCAACAAGCAAAGGAAACCACCGTTTGTTGCATATTAAAAAAAAAAAATGGAGAGGATGGTTTGGTCATTGCAAGTAGGATACAAGAAACAATATGTTCAATCTTCTCTATGTAAAATAACAGCATATTTTGATACACATAAAACATATAATAATTATAAATAAGCTAATCCAATTTTGAGAATTGGGGGACCATTTAAGTTTCTCTATTATTATCAAGAAATTAAACATGACCTCAACGCGATGTATGTTAACATTTATTACGTTATTTTGGGATTTTAATTTATTTTGTTATTAATATTCATATTCGATATTTATCATAATTGATTATGATAATATTTATTACGATTGCAACAACAGTAAATACAACACCTTCGCAACTATAATTAAAATCCTGACTATTACTTTAGTGAATCTCTTCCATTTTGTCAGACAAGGATTCATCCGGTCCTTAGTTTCAACAGACAGCTTGGTTTTCCTTTTTTTTTTTTTTTTTCTTTCTTAAATGTTAAAACTTTTCACCTTTAAACAAAATATTCTTTCCTATCTCTTTCGCTCCCTATATAAGCCTTTCCCTTTCATTTCTCTAAAGTCTGAACAAATACACCAACTCCCCACACCTCTTCTCTTTTTCTTTCTTTTTCTCAAACATTTTTTCCATGGAGAATTTCATGATCAGGAATCAAACCAGAATGCCTCCTTCAACACCATCAGCACTATCTATTCACAAGGATTCACAAACAATATCAAAGGCAAAGCCAAACATACGCATAATTCACATATTTGCACCAGAGATCATCAAGACTGACGTGGCAAATTTCAGAGAACTGGTGCAAAGACTCACTGGGAAACCACCTCAAGAAAAGGGTTGTAAAAAGAAACCAAGAATTCCCAGAAGAGATCGTTTCCAAGAGCCTAGGATTACTGGTTTCTGTGACAAGCCAGTAGTGGCAGCAGCTATGGCGGCGGCCAAGAAAATTGAGCTGAGAACTGGGTTTCTTGCAGGCCTGGAAACAAGAGAAAGTCATGTTAAGGAAGAAGAAGGTATGTGGAGTAGTATTGGTGAGAATTCAGGTGGTTTCTTAAGTGGTTTTGGAGATTTGGATGGATTTATTCAAGAGCTTGGTGAATTTCCTTTGCTTCCTTTGGATGCTTCTCATCACATGCATGGATTTGAAGAAGCTCAACTTGCATATATAAATTGATTCTTTACTTTGGGTTTTTAATCTTCTTTTCCTTCTTTTAATTTTATAATTGAATGTTTGATCATTATTGAAGAATATGTTGTTTTTGGGTGGGGTTTTAGATAGAATTTTAACTGAATTTTTATGAATCTGTTTGTTCTCTCTAATCTTATTATATCTGATGTAAATATAAGAGATTAAGTTAATTTCATGTGACTTTTGAGATTTTTCTACTTTTGCAATGAAATTTGTTCCTTCTTAAATTTTCTTTATGCCCCATTTGGATGTAATAGAAGCAACTGAAAACATCTTCAATTTTATAATTGTTTTATGTCTTCTCTTCTCTTTTCTTTTCTTTTCTTTTCTAAATTCAATTCAATTCATTTTAATTTAATTAATTGAAGGATTTTGTTTCTTTTCATTTGGAATGTGCAATGGCTTTTTGTCTTATCCAAAATGGGTTACTCTTTTCTTCTTCCCTTGGGAATAAATAGCAGTTTGGCAGACCAAACATGCATGAAGGTGTAAAACTATATCATGTTATTTGATTTGATAAATGTCTTACTTTTCTTGCAAGGCTCTCTTTATTTTATAATTATACTATAACAATTGATTTTATCCCTTCAAGGCTCCTCCCACTAATATGATGTTAGCAAGCATGTTGGAGCATATCTCATAAGCATCACAAATCTGAGAAAACCCTAGCTTTTTATTTGATGATGGGGATTTTTTTAAAAAAAATTAACTTAATACGGCAACTTATATAATGGTTAATTGGTGTAACTTGACCCTTTTTTAACCATTTGAACACTATATGGTATAAAAGCTAGGTTTTAAAATATTTAAACAAGTTTGAATTAATTTTGTGGATGATCTGACCAATAATTAATTAATAATAAGTGGAGAAATTTAACTTGAATATAATATCAATGGAAACTTAAAATTTAACAAGATATTGGATAACACTACTTTAACAAGTCCCATCACGTATAGACGGAGACAGAGAAACCTATCACGTGACAAAGTCAAAAAGGGTAACAGGCGCAAGAGTAACATACAAAAACAATAGAACAGAACTTGAACTCTGATATCATGTTTAACATCCAACCTAAAACCAATTGATAATAAATGAAGAGACTCAATTAAAATATAAAACGACAAATAATTCAAGACTTAACATACGTGAGACAACACAACTTTAACAAATGTAAAACTTGTGTACTCTTATTTTATTGATTTCCCTCAAATTTGATGTATAAAATTCCCCTTCTTTTTATTCTATAAAAAGGTGATTTTTCCAATTTTTACCTTCCAATTGCTGATATTAAAATGAAGTGCAAACAAATAGTAAATGAAAATTCCTATCTAATTTTTTTTTTAACATAAAACTATGAATAGATTGTTGAGAAAAACTTAGAGTAGATAACTCTAATTTTACCACTCAAAGAAGAAAGTTTAGATTTTAGGAAAACTCACAAATGCTCACACTTCACTCTTTAGAGAAGAACTCCTTAGGAAAACTTAGAACTTTTATTGCTTATTGAAGCTTACTACTTGATGATTTACAAATACAAGGGAGGGGGGTATTTATACAATACCAAGACAAACACAAGCCACACAAATATAAAATCTAAATAAATTACAACCACCCATTGTTGTTTAATAACAACCACACATTTAAATCACACAACTACAACCACACATTAAACCACACAACTACAACCACACATTAAACCACACAACTACAACCACACATTAAACCACACAATTGCAACCACACATTGTTAGGCTTTTATTTATTTTTATTTTTTTGGGCTGGTATTGGACAATTTAACACTCCCCCTCAATACCAGCTCTTCCTCTTTGCACCATGTTGAGTTGACGACGAAACATTTCAAATTTGTTGATACTCAAACCTTTTGTGAATAAATCTGCCATTTGATCATCTGTCTTGATCTGCTTCATCTCAATCTCTTCTTGTAGAACCTTTTCTCTGATAAAGTGATAATGCACTTCTATATGTTTGGTTCTTGCGTGAAAGACTGGATTTTCTGCCAAACGAATTGCTGACTGGTTGTCGCAATACAACGAAACTGCATAATCTACTGGTTGATGTAGATCACTCATTAGTTGTATCAGCCACGTACACTCTTGAGCTGCCATTGCTGCTGCTCGATACTCAGCTTCGGTAGTTGACAATGATACCGTTGGTTGTCTCTTACTGCACCAAGAAATTGTTCCAGAACCAAGTTTAAACATGTACCCAGTTGTTGATCTCCTGGTGTCATGATCTCCTGCATAGTCAGCATCACAATAACCAACTAACTTACAGTCTTCACCTTTCTTGTACAAAAGACCATAATCTATTGTACTTTTCACATATCTCAGTATTCGTCGAACTGCTTCTAAATGAGGCTTCTTCGGATTTTGCATATACCGACTCATCACACCAACTGTATAAGAAATGTCAGGTCGAGTCAAGGTTAAGTAGACCAGGCTACCTACCAATTGTCGATACATAGTTGCATCTTCCAAGTCTTTGCCTTCAAGTGCACACATCTTGCCATTTGGTTCCATCGGTGTTGAAATTGGCTTGCTCTCGAGCATTCCAAACCTTTTTAGCAAATCTTTAGAATATTTTTGTTGACAGAGAAATATTCCTTCTTGTATGTGATCAACCTCTAGACCAAGAAAGTGCTTGAGTTGTCCAAGTTCTTTCATTTGGAAACGAACTGATAAATTCTCCTTGGTTTGAAGAATTTCTGCCTCATAATCACCAGTTATGATTAAATCATCCACATATATCAATACGATAGCTAGCTTTCCTCCATTAGCTTTGACAAACAAGCTGGAATCTGCAGGTGTCACTGAATAACCACTATGAGTTAAAAATTCAGCAATCTTACCATACCATGCTCTAGGTGCTTGTTTCAATCCGTAAAGTGCCTTTCGCAGCTTACACACATGCTCAGGATGATTTTGGTTTTGAAATCCCAATGGTTGAATCATGTAGATTTCCCGATCTAGCTCTCCATGAAGGAATGCATTATTCACATCCATCTGCCACAAGTTCCAGTCTTTGTTGGCTGCAAGGGCAAGTAGGACTCGTACGGTTGTAAGTCTTGCCACCAGACTAAACGTTTCATCATAGTCTAGCTCATACTTCTGATAGAAACCACGAGCCACCAACCGTGCCTTGTACCTTTCAATCGACCCATCTGGACGATGTTTTATCTTGTAAACCCACTTGCAGGATATGAGTTTCACATCTCTTGGTTTTGGCACTAGATCCCAAGTCTGATTCTGCTCAAGCGCAGTGATCTCTTCTTTCATAGCCATAATCCACTCAGAACTCTGTGATGCTTCTTCAAATGTCTCAGGTTCTGTTGCAATTGGTTCTTCCACTATGGCTGCATTAGCATATTTGGGATTTGGCTTCCGTGCTCTTATTGTCCTTCGGATTTGTGATTGTGGAGATGGTTCTTCCACTTCACTCGATCTAACATCTGGTTGATACACACCAGTTTGCCAAGGACTCTGGACTAACACTTTCTCGTCATCGTCATCATCACATAGGTCTTCTACTTCATCTGAAGTTGATTGAAGTTGGACAATATACTCTCCCATTTTCTGTTGTAGCATGTCTTCAAATTCTTTTGAATCTGACAACACCTCCTTTTCTGAGTACCACCAAGAAGATGCTTCATCGAATACCACATTGCGTGAAGTGTAACATCTTCCAATCGTAGGATCACAACATTTCCACCCTTTCCTTTGGTTGTCGTATCCCACAAAGATACACCTAGTTGCTTTCTTATCAAACTTGCTACATAAATGATCAGGAACAAATACATAACATACACAACCAAATACTCGAAAGTAGCTGACTGAAGGTTTCATTTTCCACAATTTCTCAAAGGGTGAAACAAACTCTAACCTTGGTTGAGGAAGTTTGTTGATCACATGGGCTGCGGTTCTCATAGCTTCGGCCCAAAATCTTCCGGGTACATTCTTTGCATGCAGCATACTCCGAAAAATTTCTGCAAGATGCCGATTCTTTCTCTCTGCTACACCATTCTGTTGTGGTGTATTGACACAAGTATACTGATGACGTATGTTGCATTCTCGTAGGTATTGAGAGAATTCGCCTGAGCTATATTCTCCTCCATTGTCTGTGCGCAAGCAACATATCTTCTTTCCCACTTCTCCTTCAACTATCTCTTTGAACTCTTTAAACTTTGAGAAAGTGTCAGACTTTTCTTTCATAAAGAGAACCCACACATACCTGGAGAAATCATCAATAAACGTCACCATGTACCGCATTCCACTAATTGATGGTTGCTTAACGGGCCCAAATACATCAGAGTGAACTAACTCTAATGGTTCTTTTGCTTTAAACTTTGACTCATCGTATGGCAATTGGTGTGCTTTACCATATTGGCATCCTGCACAAACTGTGTCTGTTCTTATGTCAAGCTGAGGAAGTCCCTTAAGCATCGACTTCTTCATCATCATACTTAGCTTGGAATAACTAACATGACCTAACCGCATGTGCCATAAATCTGCTGTATCGCTCCTTCTTGTCTTGTCTACATATGCTGACTCTGCTGACATCACGTAGACTGACTCCAGACGTCGTCCTTCCATCATCGGCTGTCCTGAGATTTTGAGATCACGATATACCTTCACATCCCTTGGACCAAACAGAATATGGTGACCTGACGATGTTAATTGTGCCACTGAAAGCAAATTTTTCTTCATGCCTTGGACATGGTAAACATCTTGTAGTGGTACCTGATTATGATTATATCGAGGTGCTACTACCGTCTTACCGATGTGAGTAATCGGTAATCTTGAATTATCAGCTGTCACAACAATGCGATTTCCCTTGTATTCTGACAAGTTTTGCCACTTCTGTTTATCGCCTGTCATGTGATTTGAGCAACCTGAATCGACAATCCAGTCATTCTCATAGTCAATTCGGTCAGCCGTTGTTACTGTGAGAGCTAACTCTTCCTCTTCCATAGCAAAAAATGCTTCAGCGTCCCAATCATCTTCGCTTTTCTCCTTTGTACTAGAAGTAGCAGCATTGCTCTCAGCGGGCCTTTTGTTAAACCAACAATCTTTTTCCATGTGACCTTTCTTGTCACAGTTGTAACAGTTACCTTCAAATCTTTTATTGTTGCTACGATTCTTTGAAGCTCCCCCTGGACGAGAGCTCTCTTCTCCTTGATGACTTTTTGTCTTGTCACCATACTTTTTAGATCCACCACCGACGTGCTGTTTGAATTTGCCTTTGCTTTTGTTGGTGTAGAGTGCTTCCTCTTCACTTTTCAACGAGACCCCTCCCATTTGCTTGGCCATAGATTCTTGACCAACAAGCAAATTTTCAAACTCTACAAGTGATGGTTGAGTTGGCCATCCTTGTATAGCGGCAACGAAGCTGCGATATTCGGGCCTCAAACCATGGATAATTATTCTTTTTACCCTGGTATCTCCAATAGCAGCTGTAGGATCTAAATCAGAAATTTCACGGCATAACGTTTTTACCTTGTGAAAGTATTGAGCAATCGGTATATCTCGTTGTGCAACTGATAACAATTCATTCTCAAGAAGTTGAAGTCTTGTGTCATTCTTTCTCGAAAATAGTGCATCTAAAGTATCCCACGCTTCTTTTGGCGTTTCTAGCTTTTGTATGTGTTCCAACATTTCTTCTTCAACTGTGGTCTTAAGGGCAAACATGGCTTTACCCACTTTAATCTTCCATTTGCGCAAGGTTCCTTGAGCATCTTCTTGCTCGGGCTTCGTAACTTCACTACCACCAACGACTTCCCAAAGGTCTTGACCTTGTAGGTAAGACATCATACACGTCTTCCACGTGTTGTAATTTTTGTGATTGAGCTTCTTGATTCCTCCAACTACTTGAAGATCACCCATCGTGTCGGCAAGACTCTAACAATACCGGACAAGCTTGATTTTGAGACACAAACTTGTAGAGTACAAACTCCTCACGACTCAAGAACGCTCAAACCAAAAATAGTACCTGAATAACTATTTCACCGTAAACAGTACCGTATACGTGAATAGTATCGTATACCATATACTTGAATAAATCTCGTATATGTTAACAATTACTATAAAAGTATATAGTGACACGTGTGAATAGTAACTATGGTAGTAACTCACAACCTAGCTCTGATACCAATTGTTGAGAAAAACTTAGAGTAGATAACTCTAATTTTACCACTCAAAGAAGAAAGTTTAGATTTTAGGAAAACTCACAAATGCTCACACTTCACTCTAGACTACACTCTTTAGAGAAGAACTCCTTAGGAAAACTTAGAACTTTTATTGCTTATTGAAGCTTACTACTTGATGATTTACAAATACAAGGGAGGGGGGTATTTATACAATACCAAGACAAACACAAGCCACACAAATATAAAATCTAAATAAATTACAACCACCCATTGTTGTTTAATAACAACCACACATTTAAATCACACAACTACAACCACACATTAAACCACACAACTACAACCACACATTAAACCACACAACTACAACCACACATTAAACCACACAATTGCAACCACACATTGTTAGGCTTTTATTTATTTTTATTTTTTTGGGCTGGTATTGGACAATTTAACATAGATAAAATCCTTCAGTACTACACTATTCCCTAGTTATTAGAATAGGACAAGATTTGTTATACTCAACGGAAATGGGGGCATTTAATCTGAGGTAAGCGTCAAGGAAAGATCATTATTCATTAGTAAAACTCGATGTAAAGCAGGCCTATTTTTAATTTATCTTGTTAGAGAGGAAAAATGGATGAACTCTATCTAGCTAGCCAGGTGAAAAGAAGACAAAATTCCATGAATCTTTTCTTTTATAGTAAGATCACAAGAAGCAAAAAGTTGGGTACTGTTTAGTATCGGAAGCAGCCATAATCAAGGTCTTGCAAAGAGCACTTCTTGGGTACTGTTTAGTAAGTAGGTTCTGATAAGAAGGCAGATATCTTAATTTTGTTTTCTTCTTTTTTTTTTGTTCAGATTGATCTACCAGAGAATATGGGTAAATTTATTTATGTGCTGGACACACAGAAAATATGATTGTAAATAGACCTATTCATAGATCGGGCAGTTCGTTTGGCTCGACAGGTCCGTATTGAATCGGATCTGAAATAGGAGTTTCAGTGATTTAGGCTGCTCGGATTATTGTTTAACTAATAAATTTTTTATATTTAAATTTAATTATAAAAATATATAAATATTAATATAAAAATATTTATGAACAGTAAATCAGGTCGACAAGCCGGCCCGGATCCACCCAAGGACAGGTTTGGATAAGAAAAAAAAAAAATTCCGGATCACAATCCGACCCATGAGCAGGTCTAGTTGTAAACTTGTATTCACTTCTTTAACATTCATATTATTTTTTAAGATGGAAATTATTAAAGAAAATACATTCAAAATCAATATTGAAGTACTAAAATTGAAGTAGACCTATCTAAGAGTTGGATTACTCATTTGTTACGAATATAGGACCGAACCTATAGTAAGTTTTTTAAATTTGATCCGATCTGAATTACTATTTAATAAATAAATAAATATTTTTATTTTAATATATATTAATATAAAAAATATATTTTGAATAGTAATTCAAATTTTTCGAGTCCAACAGATCGAGTCGGGCCCGACCTTAAATAAGCAAATTTTTTATTGTCCAATCTGAATCGGCCTAACCCGGCCAATGAAGATCTAAATTATATATATATATATGTTGAAATTTAAATCCTAATCATGTTTATCTAAGCTAAATTAAAAAGAAACCCAATATTGGAGCCAAAGATTAGCATTGATATTTGACTTTAGGCACCTTATATTTAAGTCAACATTTTTGGTAAACTTTCATTAGCAAATTGCAATATTAATTTACTTTGGTCGGTACATAGAACCGACTAATTTGTCTAATAGAAAATTGGAAAACTTAGCAGGATGAACATTGAGGTCTGAACCACCTGCTAATTATCTCTGGAACTATATATGGAGTAACATAATTAAAATTTGTTTGCAAATATATTGTTTTAAGAAGAAGAAAAAAAACTTTGCCTTTCCAGTTACTTTAGAGTTAATTCGTCCTAAGTCTAAACCCTAAACTTTAATTGTTATACCTATCATTTATTGATATACAGTTGTTGTCTCTTTATTTTTGTTTTCGTTTTCTTCAATTTTTTTCAAACAAAATAACAATTGGAAACGTTGATAAATGATATTCAAGAAATACTTTAAAAGGACAAAAAAGATTAAAGCATTTTGATGACATTTCGAGTTTTCGTAAATCAAGGTTTTGAATCTCAACATTAATCTTCATGCTGACGGAAATCAATGTTGGACCAAGGAAAAATTGTGGTGAGAAAATGAGAATTCTTAATTACAAATACAATGATTTTACTTCATTTTTTTTTACTTTAAATCACTACCATATGATCTTGATTCATGTACTAATTTGTTTTTAACCCACTTGTTTTGGATCTTAGTCCAAAAAAAAAAAAAAAAACCCTTCCCTAGTGTCCCACTTGCCATGTTTATATAATAGCAACATAGTTGTAGATGAGAACAACCCCTAAAACATATATTTTTCCATTTTCCACGCAATGATCAGGCCAATGGAGTTCCTAAGAATCGAAGCAGAAACATGACCTTAGCTAGCTCGAAACATCACTTTCAATGGAGCTTTAAATTGCTAAATATTTGTCTTGAGGATAAGGACGAAATCAAGATTTTAATTTGAAAGGACGAAAATTTATATTTTAATATTTTAAAATATGAAATTATAATTTATTTATTTTATTTGAATTTATGTAAATTTAAATTCTATGTAAATATATATATATACATTTCAAAATTTTGGCCTGATTTGGTCCTTGCTAAAGGATGCTTGATTTCATCAAAGGTTGATCTTATTAAAGGGTCAAGATGTAGGATTAGATGATTTTCATAGAGGGCCAAAACTTATTAAAGTTTAAACCAAGAAAGTGATATTTTATAATAATATAAAAAGGCTGCTTGATGATAACGTGAGCCGCCATATCTTTTTGTTCAGTATTTTACTAATACCAAATATCCCACTAAATGGGGACACATTTACCCCCAAAAGGTAGCAATTCTCCCCTCTCTTCTCTGCGATATCATATTGGTAAGTTTGGATAAAGATAGAATAACACAATAAGAGTGTGATATGAAATTATGCGAGTTTGAGTTTTATTTATAATCATTTTTAAATCATAGTATTATATTTAAATGAATTAATTGTGTCATATCTAAATAGATTAATCATTTTAATCTACTAATTTTGTCATGTTTTGTAATTCATATCAAATATCAGTTCATTTATCTATTAATTCTATTTTTATCTTAACACGACACGACCATGATCTTTTAAAATTAACTTAGGACAGTCAATCGTGATCCTATGACAAAACTCAAGAATTTACATAGATCCCAATTATTGAAGTGTCCACGGATTCGATTGAGTCAGATCCAAATAGTAATAAGAAAATTTCTTTGTTTAGATTCGAAACAAGCTCTACTCGGTTCAAAAGTTCATTTTAATATTTAAAATATATTAAAATAATAAAAATTATTTTATATTAATATATTTTTATAATTAAATTTAAATATAAAATTTATTATTTAAATAATAGTTTGAACCGAATCAAATCAATTAGAATTACAAAATTCAAACTCGATTTAACTCAAATCAAATAAAATAATTTCTGCTAATAATTTAGCACATTCTTTGTTGTTAACCATGTTCAAATTTAAATCCCAAATGTGAAGCAGGAAAATTTTCAAATGCAATCATAAAGTAAAAATTGTGTTTCCAACTCCAAGTGACGTACAGGAAAGCATCGAGAAGCGGCCAAACTTGAATCAACATGACAGCAAAGAACAGGACCAATTCTTATTACTGTTAGACATTAGTCAAGCAAAGCCAAGCACGCTGTTAGTTTTAGTCAAGCATGTTCACACTTTACTTACCCCAACCTCTAATTAATTTATACATTTTTATTCTTATTTTTATTCTACCAAATAAAAAGTCTTCTTAATTAACTATTCAAAATTTGGTGCGAAGCTGATTACTTGTTGAATCATTTCTAAGGTGGAATATTATATTATTATTATTATTATTATGAAATTTATAGGGAATTTTTGAATTTTATAAAAGAGTTTTGTTGTCTTTATTTTTGACTTTTCACAAAAAAAAAAAATTTAGGGATTTAAAAGGTATTTCTTTAAATGTCCAAAAAAAAATTATCCTATTTTGTTTTTTATTTGGAGCAAAAGTCTCTTTTTAGGGAAAAAAATTAATAAATATATATTCCAAAAATATATATATATTTTTAAATCGATTTTATGATTCATATCCGATCCGCTTGGAAAAAAATATTTTATTAATTATTTTTTATTTTAATTTAAAATGATGTATTTAAAAGGGTTAGTTCGTACGTTGACTCGCGAGACGATTTAAGATCCGTACTCAATCCGTTTGAGAAAAAAGTTAAAAATGAAATTTATTTTACTAATTATTTTTATTTTAATTTTAAATGATGAATTTAAAGTGGTTGATCCGCATGGTGACTCACGGGTTGATTTAGGATCCGCACCCGACCCGTTTGGGAAAAAAATTTAAAAAAATTATTTTATTAATTATTTTTATTTTAAATGATGTATTTAAAAGAGTTAGTCCGCACGTTGACTCGCTGGGCGATTTAAGATCCGTACTCGACCGCTAGAGAAAAAAATAAAATTGTATTAATTATTTTTAGTTTTTTATTTTATTTTTAAATGATGTATTTAAAGAGGTTGGTCCACATATTGACTCGCGGGTCAATTTAAGATCCGTATCTAACCCGCTCAAGAAAAAAAAATTATTAATTATATTTAGTTTTTTATTTTATTTTTAAATGATGTATTTAAATAGATTGGTCCGCACATTGACTCACGTGTCAATTTAGGATTCGTACCCAATCGTCTCGAGAAAAAAATAAAAAAGAAATTTATTTTTATTAATTATTTTAATTTTAAATGATATATTTGAAGGGATTGATCTGCATGTTGACTTGCAGGTCGATTTAGGATCCGTACCCGATCTGCTCGGGAAAAAAATTAAAAAATATATTATTTTATTATTTTATTTTAATTTTAAATGGTGTATTTAAAGGGGTAGGTCCGCACGTTGACTCGCGAGTCTATTTAGAATCTTTGACTTGAGCCACTCGAGAAAAAATAAATAAATAAATTTATTTTATTAATTATTTTAATTTGAATTTTAAATGATGTATTTAAAAGGGTTAGTCAGCATGTTGACTCGCGATCGATTTAAGATCCGTACCTGACTCGCTTGGGAAAAAAAAGTTAAAAAAAAGGGAGAAAAAAAAACGAATTTGCTGCTAACTTATATGAGAAAATCGATCATATGAGAGAATAAAATACAAACCATAATTTTTATTTTTTTATTTTTTATCTCCTATAAATAAAAATATACATTGTACAATAAAATCTAAATATTTTTCAAAAATACATATAAATAACATTTTAAAATGCATTTATATTATGTAATTTATAAATAAAAATTATCATAAATTTAATTTTTATAATTAAAAAAATAATTTTATTACAATTTAAAAACATAATATTTAAATAAATAATTATTATTTAATAAAATATAAAATATAAACTAAAATTAAAATTTATTATTAATTAATTATAAAATTAAAATACCCCGGCGAAGCGGTTTTTTTTTTTAGTTATCCATAAAAATCAAGTCTGAATTGGATCGTCAAAGTATGCCCACATTACTTGAAACTTGAAAGAAAAACGAAAATAAAAAGGAAATATATATTAGTAGTAAATAGCCAAATACAATAAAATGTATTTAGTTATTAACTTCTTTTTTATTATATTAGGTTGTCAATAAAATTAGTTTATTTTAATACTTGTCATATATAAAACTAAAAAAATAAAAAAACAATCCATTCTTCTCGTTATAGCAACTGAAATCTGATTGAAGAAACTAGGAAAAAGAAAATAGTTTTGAATATTAGTAGTAAATTGTAGCTTCGGGTTATTTACTTAGCCTAACTATATACTTTTTTTGTTCTCTTCGAATGCTTTATTATTGGTTAAAATAATAAATAAAAATCATGAATTTTATCATATTATTTAAATAAGTCTTATATTTTTATTGTACCCAAATAAACCATTAATCTTTAATTTTCACCTAAATAAACCTTTAACTTTTAATTTATATCCAAATAAATTTTTAATATAAATTAATTTTTCTTTTGAAATAAAAGCTTATGTGGGTACAAACTAAAGGATAAGTACTTATTTGAATACAATAAATATATATGAATTTACTTTAAAAAGTGAAATAATTCATAATTTTTTTTTTATTTTATATTTTAACCTTTGTTATTCTTGTAATTCAATTAAGTGTCATTATACCTTTCCATGCATAATTATTTTACCAAATAAGTGAGAAACAAGCGTGAATGGATTTGGCACTGAATCACTTAAGGCCTAAAGAACACTTTAAAACACTCAATTTTATCTTCTTTGGAGAAATTGAAAATGTACTCTAATTATTATCCAAAAAAAAGAAAATGTACTCTAATCATATTATCAAACACAGTGAAAACACTCATGAACAAATGGAATAAGAAATGAAACTATAAGTGCATGGTTTTGAGATGCTACGAGTGGAACAGGTAATTCGTGTATGTATTATGTTTTTCATGTTAGTAATACAAATATAAATTTAATATAAATTATTAAATATGTCAAAATCTTAAACACGAATACGATACATGTATTAAACGTGTTGTATTAATCATATTTAAATATATTATTACATTATTTTCATTTTAATTAAACGTTTCGTATTTATTTCGTGTTTTCGTATCGTATCTAAAATTAACGAGTCTAAATACGATAACCTTGAACCTATGGAAGCCAAGCCTACGAGCAGGTAAATCTCTAATAAAAGAAGACCAATCCAATGAGTATTGTATCAAAACCATTGAGGAGTTTCAAGAAAGAATCTCTAATTGTTTGCACGACTTTATTGCACATCATATTATTGATTGAACAATTAAATCTTCATTTGTTAGTTTCGATTTCAATAAGATGTATTAGTTAAGTAAAAAAAAAAACTCCAACTAAATATAATTTGTTTTATTACCAAAATGTACAACTATATTTGTAAGCTTTAAAAAAGTAATATTTTCTTTACATATTTACTAATTAATACCAATCAAAATTAATATTAAACTTCACTATAGACAAATTTAAATTTTTTTAAAACTTGTAATAGTTACATGATACTACAAAAATATTTTAGGGTTTATTACGATAGATGTGAGCAACGATCCAAAATCACCCATGGATCATCTACATCCTGGTAATTCATGTACTCATATCGTGTTCATGTATTTTCTCATATTATAATCGTGTTTAAAGTGTTTTATATTTATATAAATTTTGACGAGTTAATAATTTATGTAATATAAATTTTAACATGTTCATGTATTTATATCGTGTTTGTGCTTTTTCGTGTCGTGTTTTAATAATTTTTTTCGTGTCATATCCAATATTATCAGATCTGTCTCAATCGATTTGAACTGATTTTAGGATGATCTTGTGACTTGATTGAAGATCCTAACAATAAACGAATTGTACTATGAATTATAACGTGGGTGTATGAATTTTCTTGTAGTATTCAAGAATTTGATACACTATTTGACTATAATTTAAATTTATGATAATGGAATGTTGAACAAAATTATTATAAATAAAAACACGTATATGAGTATGACTCTTAGCTCTCATAGTCGGGGTTAGTTTCCGCCATGCTAGATGAGGGCGCATCCAACCTAGTAAGAACTTCAGGTATTCCAGCAGTGTCCCTAATTATCTGCATCAAGCAGCAGAAGAATTCAAACTCCCATACCAGGCCCTAAAAATTTCAAGATCCATAGATCATTTATACGAGTAAGGACATGATCCTCCATATATATGAAAAAAAAATTTTAAAAAAATTAATTATACGCTGTCGAAAACAATGGGAAGTTTACTAAGCTCAGATGACAAGAATGGGAAGTTTAGCAACTGATCGTAAGTTATGACGTTGTAATATTATCAGCATACCTATAACAATGTCCAACAGATTGAGAGTCCTTTTGCTAAGGCGTGAACAAGAACAGTGACTACAAATATAATCAAGTGGAATAATACAGTTCATATGAACTTTACTGAAGGAGCCCAGGATCAGTAGGGAGGTGAATGAGGATCATGAAGCAAAAAGTCATAATAACAGGTGGCAACCGACAAAAACTAAAATACAAAAGGTTTAATCACATAGCTAATATATAAAGTAGGGATATGCTACACTAGGGTTACAACAAAAATCCATTTTCTTTTCAAATAGCTCAACTATACTTGATTCATTAGTTCCTCAAAATAAAAGAAATAAATGGTATAATTCCCTTTTTCTAAGGCATGAAATGACCATTTCAAACCTTTGGTCAGTGCATTAATTGCTAATTACATCTATGTGGTGAACTCATTATATCTTATGTTATTGTCAACTTTAACAATGATGAAGGCCAAAAAATGTAAAGATAATTCCAAAATCAAAAGAAACAAAGACTAAAAAGTACAGATATAAACTTACAAGGATCTCTTCATCCAGATAAGAAATCATGAACAGTCTCTGGAATGTCCCACCTTGAAACACAAAGAAACTTCAGCTCAGATTCATAAAACAGTTGAATATCAAAGAGAAAAGCTATCTAATTTACCCTTAATCATGAACTTAATTGCTCCCTTCTCTGTACAATTTTACCCTTAATACATTAATCATCCAGGACGCGACAACAGGCAAAATTGCTGCCAAAGTCACGAGTGATGACAAAATTGGAACAGCATCCTTTCAAGGAACTGATTCTCTACCATCAATTTACGCAATGGTTCCATTGCAAATGCATTGGTTCTACTCTTACGCAATATTAGTAGTAGGTGTCGCCTATTTGTCGAAGTATACAGAGAAGCAAGAGATTGAGCTTTGGAGGAGGGGATGGGTAATTTTACAACATCCTTAATTTGACTTTGCAAATTGCAAAATTTGAAAACTAGTGTCCCTCAAGGAAAAAGCATTTAAGCAATCACCTAATGTAATTTGTATTACATTAATTTTACAACAGAAACCTGAAAGAAACATGTTACCAAAGTGGAAAGAAAACAGATGAGAAACGAGCTAGATATTGAGATCCAGAAAAACAATCTGTTGAAAATCGCTAACTTTGTTGTGTTTGCCCACCTTTTGATGTTCTCAAACAACTGATTGGGCTACAAGTAAAGTCCAAGAATCTATTCCACTTAAAAAATGGATGGACTTGCCTGAGAGAATGACCCCTTTTCCTACCCACACCAATCAGCCAAAAGTTCAAGTGCTGGACTGGGCAATATCCAAAGGATCCCAAAATGAGGGGTGGTAATTCTATATTATCCAAGGGAATTTAAAAAAGAAAAAAGAAAAGAAAAGAAAAGAGGAGAGACGATAACCAATGACAGAAGGTTATTAAATGACCAGTAGCCATGACAATTAACTAATAATGTTTTTCCACTACATGGAACGAATTAACCAATTAAATTGATTATTTCTTTTTGAGAATCCACAATAAAACCGTATAAGCATGTATGCATTATCAGCATGTATGCCTTCTTATGCTGCTGCAGAAACAGAGCCAAACCATCTTCCCAATAACCTTGTTAGAAGTGCACTGGCCATATTGAGATGCAGTTCAGTATTTTAAATTCCCATGATCTTTGCTCTCAAAAGAAAAAATCCTATTTCATATAGCAACCTCTAAAAAGATTTCCAAATAATCAACAGCTTTCTTCGCCCAAAAAATGCATCATAACAATAACAAATCTAGTGAGCACCTTTAAAGGCTATTTAATCACCACATATTAACTTTCTATCTACAATTTAAATATTAAGAGCTGAGCCATAAGAAAATGGCAAAAAATAATGGACATTTCCAATATTTTTCAGGTATTTCAGAGCACGTCTATGGTACTATTACTGAGAATATCATCTCATAGGTGCCAAAAGTGACATTAATGCCTAGCATCCATGAAGATCATATAGCTGTGGGCTACAATATTCATTCAGAAGAACATAAGCAAGCATACTGTTTCTCATAATGTCAGCCTAGATTAGATTTGCACTAGGTTTTTTGTGGTCATTTCAGCTTGGTCTTGTGCAATAATGTACATTAACAGTCTATATTGCTATCAGCTATATCATAAGAGAAAATTGGAAAACATTGAATGCTTACTCAGAGGAACTCGCAGTCCACTGGCCACTGCATCCCTAATAGGAACTGGAAGTTGCTGGGCAGTAGTAAGAGCCTGACTATATGCACCTTTCAACTGTTCTGGTATTCTGTCTTCAACAATAGTTGGTGATTCAAATATCCCCTCAACATATTCTTCTTTCATTCGTAATGGTCCCTCCACAGACACCTTGGTGGAAAGAATAATTTTGCTTTCTATCTGCATTGCACCAGAGATAACCTTAGATCACTTGAAAATTGTGTAATAAGAAGGGCTTTTCCTAGCACTCAAATAAAATACAATTAGAAAAAGTTGAAAAAATTGGCTGTTCTAATTAACTCTAACGCTTGAGAAAGTTGTTTAATCAAACCATAACTCTTGGTCAAAATTCAAACGGCAGTTTAAAAACAGAAAACTCAAATACTAAACGAGTAAAAACACTTGTTCCACTTTCAGTTAGAGAATTGTAAAGTTGTACATAATACAAGCCGATGACAGAATACATATGAGAAACTAGCAGAAGGAATACTTCCATTGGGCAGCCAGCGCAAAGGCTCGCATAATGTACAAGGAGGGTCAAGCTTACCCTGCTTTCCACTCTTTGGGACATGATCTACAAATCTTAATGGAGCAATATTACCATGCACCAAGGTTGAGATGATCACAAAAAACAAAGAAACAGAGGCAACGATTCTAAAATTATCACCAGTTATTTTAATTTGATGGTAACAGAAATAAAAGAGAAACTTTTAAAGAGGAATCGTCTATATACAGTGTTGTTCCAATATTCTTTAATTAGTGGTCCCCCAATACTAATGGTGCCAAATCTCACATAAATAAAAGGCTATCCCACCTTTCTAAACAGCAACATTTCAACCATAAACCATGAAGCTGAGTGACAACCAGTTTTGACAGTGGACAAGCTTAAGCAAAATCTGTTAATACGAGTACTTTTAAGTGGAAGGAAAATAGTTTTGTCTCAAATTACTTCATCTCATTCCCCAATAATGACATCAATGAAGGTTTAAGATGTTCATCCATCCAGTTAAAACTAGGGACAACATCCTTCAGTCGGTTAATATGATACATAATCTTTACCGACTTCCATAATATACACTATTTAATTAGCAATAGTGTCCACACTCCAGAATATAGGATAGTTTCTCCACTTAGATTTATTATATCATTTTGAAGCAAATGGTGGTCAACACCACTTCCATTGCACAATAAATTATCAAAACATTTTCATGTTTTGCTTAATGCTCAAGATCTATCAAGAACTAGGAGCACATAGTAGATGTTGTAAAGAAAAAATAAGAAATGAGACCACATAGTAATGTGGTTTGCTAAAACAATTTTTTACTAGAATTAATTTAAATTAATTTGATTTAATTCACATCTGACTTATATATGAAAGCAATAATAATAGTGCTATGCTATGTTATCGTACTCGGGGATGAGTGTCGGATACGAGTATGTGTCCGACACGGGCATGCTCAATTTTTTCTAAGTTTTTCGTATATTTGGAGGATCATACTGTTGGTATATGCCCTAGAGCCAATCAGATTGAGCTTGGGATATACAGTCAATAATGCATACCCTTCACTATGAAGATAATGATACTAGGTTTTCCTTCATGTTAGTACAATAATGAGTTATTAAATACTAACAGGATGAAGCCCATGGAACATAATGACCTTGCAAAAGAATTATAAAAAGTTATAATTATGAGATCTTTATGCATCAAAGCCTTGTTCCTCAAACTGATCCTGATCATCATATTGCCAAGACGGGGCATTGGCAATTCTCAAAAACTATTATATGTTAAGCCTTCTTACTTATGAAGTAAGCAACCGATCTCATATAGGTTGAAGTATGGGATACTTAGGATAACATATAGGTGCTTGTCTGTTGAACAAGTTCACTAAACATGACCCGCCAAGATAAACTTCATTTGGTAATATCACTCCAGTGTCTATGAAAATGTTCTCTAGTACCAGTCGTGTAAATTAGTCCTCAGACTTGTGATACCAGGTCATCTTGTATGGAGAGTGTCATACTTAGATTCCATCACGAATAGGTCCCAAAAATGGATGCTTATGGTAGGGTGTTATTGGGTATGACATGAACCATACGAATATGAATGAGCAATCCAGAGAGGATTCACCACTCCCTGTGATAATAGAGACATATCTCGTTTGTTCTTGACTACGATTAACTTCATTAAGTCTTTGACCAAAGCATGATGAATTTGGGAGAAAGTTGTTTCTCTAAATTCATAAAGTTAATCATAAGTTGCAAAGAACTAATATGAATCGATCATGTGTAGACACTGCATCATGCTCATGCGCTATTCGGGATATATGGTGAAAAGACCGTATTACACTGACAGGCTGGTTGCTGAAAAGTTTCTAAAAGGTCACGCTGACTTCACATTATTTGGGTGGTCACGATGGGTTGCTAGATCCCGCTCATGATCTATAAAAAAAAGTTAATGAGATTAACTTATGTTCATTGCCAACATATTGGGAACCTAGAGGATCACACACATAAGAACAATAATGTATGGATCAAACATGGTATTCTATTAAGGTAAAACTTAATGGAATAAAAGATCTATGTTGAGGACTTAATTGAAGAAGTTCAATTAAGAAAGATTAAGACATAATTGAGATTTGAGAAATCCAAAGACAATGTCTTAATGAGATAAGAGGAATCAAGAAGTCTTATATAAACTTGTATAGTCAACTTTGACATAGTGACGTGCAAGGTGTTTTTCGAATGACTATGCTATATTGGATTAATGTCATGAGATGATATTAATAGATTAATGTCATGAATTGTTCATGAGGAGAAAGAAATTTAATTGAGAATTAAATTACTTTTGTTTAAAATTAATCTGTTCAATAAATAAGCATGAGAAATTAGAATGAGTCCAAAAAAACTATTCTAATTTAAGACTGTCTACTAAGGATGGTTGGCCCAACTTAAGGCATTAAGTTTGATGGACCATTATTATTATTAGATAATATAATAGGCCTATTGATCCATCTTAGAGTTAAATTGTTTAAATCCAAGTGGATTAATGAAAATCTTGTGCAACAAGCTACAGGGGCCGACCAAGCTTAGGGAGGGGGTCAGGGTTTGCGCCTGCATATATATCAGATATAGAGGCTGTAGCCGCCCATGAGACATTGATTCTACTTGAGATATTCTGATTTTTGCTTAAGAGAAAGTTGGTTTCAAGAAGAGAACCCTAACCTAGCAAAATAAGAAATCGCCACCTCCTTGCAAGAAAAGGGCTTGCCGCAATTACTCTTCCTCTTGGTGTTTTTCTCGCCGCTTCTCTTCCTTGTTGAGTGAGATTGGATTAGGGAGATAAACATAATAAATAGATCGTTTGATTGTGATATTAGGATCAACTTGCTAGCACAAGTGAATCACCATACCTTAGAGAATGATCCATCAGCTGTTCGTGTGGACTAGCTTTAGAGAAAGGACAATTGTGCTTCTTGTGATCTTGTTCGAATTGGATCTTGGACTTGAGAGCAACTTGCGATTTGGATCTGCAACTTAAAGTTACGATATCTTAAGTAGGTAACTTCTAAATCATATGGGTGATTTAATTTGTTTTGAATGCTATAAACTTATGCTAAACACAAGCCTAAGATCTTGTTGCACTTCGGGTGTTTTTTTGTTTACTTCCGCTGCACTTTGATAATTTTGTTTAAGCATGAACCTGAGAGCAGCATAAACCAACAGTGGTATCAGAGCCAAGTTCTGTTGTTTACATGAGGTTTGTACATGTCAATTCTTGGTGATATACAAATTATTGTTTTGTATATTGATTTTGGCATGATTTCGATTCCTATGGATTTAAAAAAAAAATTATATTTTTTAATTTTGTTAAATCTGGACAGCAGCTATATAATAACTTTAATCATGTTTAAAATTGTTTTAATCAACAAGGATTAAAGACATGACATGTCTTAGTGAACCCGACAAATTTTGATGTCAAAAACATAGTTTTGAGTCGAGTTTTGTAAGCTGATTTGGGGATGTTATAGAATTGATTTTTTAGATGTTTCAGATTTGGAAATTTTATATTACATGCTGCAATTGAAGTCACAAAATTGATTTGAGCTTAAAACGTTTAAGCAAAGTTGTTTTTGTGCATGAAACGTTGTTACTACAATGCTGAAATTTTCTAAACTGTTTTGTAGGTGTTTGCGTGCCATAAAATTCGAGCATGAGTGTGGAAACGTTCCACATGTTTGCTAGAAATTTTGGAAAGCATCTAAGGTGAATATGATTCATCTATGATGGCTAGTTTGGGCATGGAACATGACTGGATTAAGTGGCAACTGTTGTTGCATGCTAGTAGGCCGAACCGCGGCACCAAGGAGGCAATTGTTGCCGAATTAAGTGCAGCTGTAAGGGGCGGCCAACAAGCTCTTTTTGGGGCATCCAGTAGCCACTATAGATGGCGTATAACAGTCTGATCACGGGTTGGCAGCGGCTATTCGATGGCCAAAGAGTTTGTCTGCGCCTAGGACACTAAGAGTTAAAGTCTTACTTCAACAAGAAAACTGTTTCCTAGTGGGAGTGTGAATCCTAAATGTTAGGAGAGACTTGTAGTATGATTAGGTAAGAGTTACCTAATGAGATTTTAAGTTCCTAAAGAGTTAGGATGGATTGCAAACTTACAGACTCAGTATAAGACAATGAGATGTCCTAAAAGGTTTAAGATTTTTGAGCATGCTAGAATGTTTTGTTCTAATTAAGACAAGCAACCTAAAAGTTAGGTAAAGTCCGATTTTAAGATAGCTTTCTTAATTGTTAAGATTTTATTAAAAGTGTTTTTAATAGTTGGAACCGAAATTGCTAGAATGATTTGATAAATTGTCTCAAATTATTTGGTGACATTTATGTAAATAATACACAAGATCACCAGGTGATATTGACTATGCATGTTTATAATTCATGCTTATAATTTGATTATGTATGCATGAAGGATGGTTATGGACTAGACCTTAGTATGACTACGGAATGTATGGTTGAATTTTCTTATTGGTATTTTATAAATAGGGTCTGTGCACCCTGCCTTCTCTTTTTCATTCCAGAGTTGTAAATTCTCTTCTCATCTAACTCCCCTCGAATGTAACTCGAGGTTTTTGATAAAGCAATGTAATTGTATATATTCTTTATAGATTTAGATATAGGATAGGAAGTTGAATTTATATAAATTCCAAGTTTGTAAGGAGATATGGCGCCAAGAAGAAGTAACCAAGGAGATCACCAACAAAGCTTTCGAAGATTATGTATGGTATCCCCTAGGAATTTGACCAATTAGTTTTCTAATGGCTCAAGAAAACTTGATTAGAATTAAGTCCATAATCATCCTAGTAGATTGCATATGATAGATTTATTTTGAATTATGTATATGTAATTTATGTAATTAAATGAATGCTATGCATGCTAATCGAACATGAAATCAATGAGACCTATATAAGAGTTAAATGAAATCTCTTATTAAATTATACTGAGTCCATGTTACGTATGATAAGTTGCCTTCCACCATCATAACAAGATAACCAGAGTTTTTCCATTTGGAGGCTTATTGAGTCACTCAAGGTCAAACTTATATACGAACATGTTTGAGTTATTGAAGGTGGGTCTTACTCAACTAAGTGTTATGTTATCCGGATGCTTTTAAACTTGATCACATGACATATTAGAGGCAAAGTTAGGCGAAATGCATATGATGTATTTAGGCAAAGAGTTGTCACCTAACTGAATCTAGGAGTTGCATAGAGATGTAATTGGTAAATTAAGTTACCTACTCAATTAGTTTCAACATAACTTGTTGAGTCACTCAAGGTTATGTTGAAATGAAAGGGGTCCTAACTCATTAAGAAGTTTAAGAGTTAAATTTATCAAAATAGTAGTTGAGGGCTATTATTTTATTAAAATAATGAGAATAATCATTTAAGTATTAAAGCCTGACATAAATGATTACTACTTGCTATTTATTGACTATTAAATGTTTTGATTCATATAGGATATAGACGCTAAAATGGCAAATGCATTATCATTGAGAAGCATACTTGATGCTATTAAATTAACTGGGCCAAACTTCGTTGACTGGTTTCGCAATGTCAAGATTGTCTTGACACAGGAAAAGAAAGCTTATGTTCTTGATGAGCCCATTCCAGATGAGCTTGCTACTGATGCAACTGAGGAGGATAGGGTGACCTATAGAGCTCATAGAGATGATCTCGTATAAGCAACATGTGTGATGTTGGCTAGTATGGCACCCGATCTCCAAAAGCAACATGAGGCCATGAATGCTCAGAATATCATCCTTAACCTTAGAGAATTGTTCGCTAAGGAGAATCGCACTGAGATTGGACATTTCAAAGGAATTGTTCCAAACAAAGATGTCAGAGGGAAGCCCAGTGAGACCTCATGTGCTTAAGATGATTGGGTATATTACCCATTTGGAGCAGATTGGCTGGGTTATGGATCATGATCTAATCCTTACTTCACTACCTGAGAGCTATTCGTAGTTTGTGTTGAACTTCAACATGAACCACTTGGAGGGTTGCTGAATATGCTCACACAGGCCGAGCAAACCATTGTTAAGGACAAGTCATCTGTCCATTTAGTTTCTTCTTCTAAACCGAAAGGTAAGAAGAAAAGAAAGACTAGATGGGTTGTACCTCCTGCTTCAAAGAGTTTGAAGCCCGACGATGGTAATGTGAAGGAAGCAAAGGATAAGGATAATGCTAACAAAGCTTGTTTTCATTGTGGGAAAACTGATCATTGGAGGCGCAATTGCAAGTGGTACTTTGAGTCTAACAAGGGAAAGAAGCTGAAAGGAGTTTCAACTTCAGGTATAATATGATTCAATCCTCTTGGTATATGATACCTATCATTTGGTACTAAATATGTATGACATATTGTAGGGACCAAAAGAAAGGAGCAGTGAAGCTGGACCATAAAGATGGCAATCGAGTTTGATACTACATCAGAGCTTGCTGATCTAATGGATTTTTTATAAGACATTTATTTATGATTTATTTAAAAACATTTGATGTTTTATTGGCATTATAGGCTAATGTTGAGGATATTTAATTTATGTTTTTGAAACATATTGCTTTGCTGGCATGTGGATGCCATGCTTATTCAATTTCCTCTTAAATAAATTATTATAGAATTGTTCTATAACATAGTCTTATATTATACAACTTGCAAAGTAATTAATACTATTTAGCTTAGTGATATGGAATTCGAATTGTTATTGAATTAATCCCTTAACATCTAAATATGTAGGATTTAGTGCGAGCTATTAATAACTCTTTGAATGATAAAAGGTTATGATAAATTGCCATTTTTGAAAAATGCAATTAGCTGAAAACGTTCCAAACTTGAAAAGATTGCACATTTATATTAAAGGTTTTTAAGACTAACTCTTTTATTTTGACTTGCAAAAAGAAGTTATATTTGGATCATTAGCTATTTACTAATAAGTAAATTCCAATAGTTATTATAGAAACAACTGACCCTTTTGAATGTAATCTAGGTCTTGTTGTGATCTGAATTATTAACCTTGATAATGAGATTATCATGAACATAACAAAGCATATTCTCAATGCACTTAAGCTATGTTCTTGTAGAGACACAATTGTTAATCGAAAGAGTTCGGCATTGGATGCGTTAGTGATTGGCTTAGTGCAAGTGGGAGACTGTTGGTATATATGCCCTAGAGCCAATAAGATTAAACTTGGGATATACAGTCAATAATACATACCCTTCACTATGAAGATAGTAATACTAGGTTTTCCTTCACATTAGTACAATAATAAAGAGTTATTAAGTACTAATTGGATGAAGCTCGTGGAACAATAATAATAGCCTTACAAAGGAATTATAAAAAGTTATAATTATGAGATCCTTATGCATTAAAACCTTGTTCCTCAAACTGTTCCTGGTCATCGTATTGCCAAGACGAGGCATTGGCAATGCTCAAAGACTAGTATATGTTAAGCCTTCTTACTTATGAAGTAAGTAACCGATCTCATATAGGTTGAAGTATGGGATACTTGTGATAACGTATAGGTGCTTGTCTGTTGAACAAGTTCACTGAACATGACCCGCCAAGAGAACGTCATTTAGTAATATCACTCTGGTGTCTATGATAATGTTCTCTAGTAACAGTCGTGTAAATTAGTCCTCAGACTTGTGATACCAGGTCATCTTCTATGGAAAGTGTCATACTTAGATTCCATCAAGAACGGTCCCACAAAAAGGGATGCTTATGGTAGGGTGTTATTGAGTATGACATGAACCATACGAAGATGAATGAGTAATCCAGAAAGGATTCACCACTCCCTGTGATAATGAAGACATATCTCGTTTGTTCTTGACTACGATTAACTTCATTAAGTCTTTGGCCAAAACATGATGAATTTGGGAGAAAGTTGTTTCTCTAAATTAATAAGGTTAATCATAAGTTGCAAAGAACTAATATGGATTGATCATGAGTAGATACTGCACCATGCTCATGCGCTATCCGGGATATATGGTGAAAGGACTGTATTGCACTGACAAGCTGGTTGCTGAAAGATTTCTAAAAAGTCACGCTAACTTTACAATATTTAAATGGTCATGATGGGTTGCTAGATCCCGCTCATGATCTATGAAAAACAAGTTAATGAGATTAACTTATGTTCATTGCCAACATATTGGGAACCTAGAGGGTCACACACATAAGAACAGTAATCTATGGATTAAACATGGTATTCTATTAAAGTAAAACTTAATGGAATAAAAGATTTATGTTGAGTACTTAATTAAAGAAGTTCAATTAAGAAAGAATAAGACATAATTGAGATTTGAAAAATCCAAAGACAATGTATTAATGAGATAAGAGGAATCAAGAAGTCTTATATAAACTAGTATAATCGACTTTGACATAGTGATGTGCAAGGTGTATTTCGAATGACTATGCTATATTGGATTAATGTCATGAGATAATATTAATAGATTAATGTCATGAATTATTCATGAGGAGAAAAAAATTTAATTAAGAATTAAATTACTTTTGTCTAGAAATTAATCTATCCAATAAATAAGCATGAGATATTAAAATGGATCCAAAGAGACTATTCTAATTTAAGACTGTCTACTAAGGATGGTTGACCCAACTTAAAGCATTAAGTTTGATGGATCATTATTATTTTTAGATAATATAATGAGCCTATTGATCCATCCTAGAGTTAAATTGTTTAAGTCCAAGTGGATTAATGAAAATCTTGTGCAACAAGTTACAGGGGCCGGCCAAGCTTAGAGAGAATGGGTCAGGGTTTGTGCCTACATATATATATATATATCAGATATAGAGGCTGTAGCCATCCATGAGACATTGATTCTACTTGAGATATTCTGATTTTTGCTTGAGAGAAAGTTGGTTTCAAGAAAAAAACCCTAACCTAGCAAAATAAGAAATCACCACCTCCCTGCAAGAAAAGGACTTGCCCCAATTCCTTTTCTTCTTGGTGTTTCTCTCGCCGCTTCTCTTCCTTGTTGAGTGAGATTGGATTAGGGAAATAAACACAAGAAATAGATCTTTTGATTGTGATCTTAGGATCAACTTGCTAGCACAAGTGAATCACCATACCTTAGAGAAAGATCCATCAACTGTTCGTGTGGACTAGCTCTAGAAGAAGGACAATTGTGCTTCTTGTGATCTTGTTGAATTGAATCTTGGACCTGAGAGTGACTTGCGATTTGGATCTGCAACTTAAGGTTACAATATCTTAAATAGATAACTTCTAAATTATATGGGCAATTTAATTTGTTTTGAATGCTATAAACCTATGCTAAACACAAGCCTAAGATCTTGTTGTACTTCGGGTGCTTCTTTGTTTACTTCTGCTACACTTTGATAATTTTGTTTAAGCATGAGCCCTAGAGTAGCATAAACCAACACATACCCCCATACCCATGTTCGAATATGTGTCCGACACAGATGTTGAACACAAGTAATTTAGGGAAAATGAAGAATCTGAGTAACATAGGTGCTATGTATGATTAAATAAAAGGAAGATGATAGCTGAACATCAATATAAAGTTCAAGGCAAGCACTTCATATAGAAGACCATGCTGATACTTTATGACAAGTGACATTCATTTGTGTAGGTGAGCATATAGAGTTGTTGAGGAAATATTTACCGAGTTAAGCAGTTTTAAATGTGTTGTAACCTTTGCATATCCATCCTTAAGAAGCAAATCCATTTTTGACAATCTTGCCAATGTCGAAGGAAATCTCCTGCAAAGTACAAGGGATCACCAAGAAGATCAGCTGGCAGTCATTCAGAAAAATTAGAGATCATCAGCTATCAAAAGACACTCACTCAAATATGAATCTAGCAGCAAAAAGTCCTCCGCTTCCATATCCAAACCACTCAAAGTTCCATAGACCTTCCAGAAAGGGAGACCTGGAAAGCTATTATATAAACAAATAAAAATCTTATGGAAAAGATGAACATGCAAAAATTCGTTCTTTGACTAAGCACCTACGTTGTTGGCCTTGGTGTTGGATTGAGCCTCTCAAGACCAGTTATCCTCTCGTTCACATCAATTCGTTGCATATCGGTTGTCTTTCCCGTGATCAAAGCCTCAAAACCCCCAGCATCCTTAAACTGAAAGAATATTTAACAAAGTAAAGATGAAAGGGTCAAGCTTTAAGGTGCACAAAGATACATGTATATACTTCATAGAACACTCACCAAATCAATGGATAAGTTAGATTAGTCAATCTTTAAGTGACATAAATTCATTGAAGATATCTAGCTTCATATGCTGAAAAGGTTCTTTTTACCAAGCTAGTATTAATGACCTGAAGTTTGAATAATCAATTACAACTGAACAAAAACATCAATTACAGGAAAATATGTTTGATTGACAACATGACAAAATTTACTATGGTATTGCATTCCAAGTAATTAAAACTGATAGACAATATATGGATAGACCATTGAGAAATTAAAGAAAAAAATAGGATAGAATAAATTACAGATATCATTCATGACTGTCAATTTTAACATAATACTCCATGGCATTTCATATGTGTGTCAATTTCATCCTTTCATTGCTCAGACTTCAGAAAGTTGATAGAAATGGTCACATAAGCAACAAGTAGCATGCCATGTGACAATTATGGGAAGTGAAAAATAAGTGAATTTTGAACCCACGATCCATGACCTTTTTTATGCAATTGTATTGTCGTCAATTTTAACATAATGCATCTTAACCTTTCATAAGTGGTTTGACGTTATCCATCATTTGGTTGTTGTTGGAAAAAGGTTGGAACTTTTCATATCAATGCCCAAATAAGCATTGACGTGGCAACCACATAAGCACCATGTCAGCCACATTATTTATCTTTCATTTTTCATTTTCTTCTTCCTTTCTTTTTCTTTCCCTTTTCTACACATTTCTTCTCTCTTTCTCTGCACTTTCACAAATGCAAACCCCTCTACTTCTCCTTATCCACCATACCAGTCACTGGCATCAGCCAGTTGACTCCAGTACTTCACTGCTGTACAGGCCCAACTTTACTTTGTTTTCCCTTCTTTTTTCCAACCAAACCATTGTTCTCAGTTTCTCTCACTAGACTCAAAATCCTTTCATCAAACTTCAATAAATACATTCCCAGACATAACTTTAATTTTCTTATAAACTCATACCACAATATCATGAGTTCATGCCAGATTGGTTATTGTATTTACAGGATATTGTATAAAAGACCCAAGCTGTTGAAAATTAATAAATGAAGATGAAATCATATGGAAACATCATGGATAACGGATGTAATTTACCCTTCTTCTTTTTTTTTCTTTCTAACTCACAGTTGTCACGTGGCACACCACATGTTGCTTAAGTGACCATTTCCATCAAAACCTAATTGCCTAATTGAAGAAAGGATCGCATTGATACACTTCTAATAAAGCCGTAACACATTATGTTACAATTTTGAAATTGTAATGTCATAGATGAAAATGAAACTAAATTAAAAGGTCTCGGATGATGATTATAATTTTCTCCATATATAACTTCAAAAACATCCTGCTGATTCATGCTCTCCCTTCTAGTAACTATTATATCCATTCAAGAAAAGAACTAAACCAAATAATTATCCTAATCACATGAAAGCCAAGATTATAATTTTTATAGATCCTGAAAAAGTAGAAAAGATAAAAAGGCAATTCCCAGACAGAATCTAAGCACCTAAACTGATACAGCTTTGACTTGTAATAAGGCAATTACTTGTAATTTGTTTCTTCCAATCAAGATTTGGCCTAAAACTGAAAAGCATCTCAAAATTTCAAATCACTCATTTCTTCTTTGGGCAATTTCTATAACTGCAAAATTTATTAATAATTAAATTAGAGAAAAAATGTCAAATAGTAAGGAGAAACTCACAGCAAGAAGCAGAGATTCCTTAGCAGAAAGTCGTTCCATCTCTTTAGCATAAGTAGCCGGAGCTCCTGCCTGCACTGCTTGCTGAACCATAGCTCTACAGGACATTCTACGACGGCTTATCCGGTCGCCCGATCTCCTACGGTCACACTCCGGCAGTCTAATGAAAGAAATTCCCGTCAAAGACGACGAAGAGAAGCTCGAGCGAACTACCGAAATTGCAGGAAACGATCCTTGTAAAGAAGCCATTGATGAAATGTAAATTTTACTTAGGGTTTGTTTTTGTTTTCTTTTTATTTATTTATTGTGAAGTGAAGAGTGAAGGTTTGGTCAAATTTTGTGAAAAGATTTTTATTTTGGTGCCTCTGATGACCGTTGGGGAAACCGAACTTTTTTAATGCCTCAGAATAAAAACAAATAAAAATTGAAAAAAATCATTTTTAAGAAGTCCGGCTGTCCACGGATTTGACAATTCTCTCAATCCAACAGATTCCATCCAATTTCAGTTTTATCAATTAGGGTTTATTTATTTCATTAAAAATAATTTATGAAAATAATTTTATATTTTTTTTTTTATGTTTGATTGATGAAAAATTGATTGGTTAATGAAAAATAACTTGTTGATCAACGAAAAAATAAAGCTCTTTTTCTGAAAATTATCTTCCCCTTTTAAAAAGTGAAAGATAATTTCTAGAAAAAAACTACCATGAGTAGGACTATTCGAATCGAAATTTGAACATCATATTTTATATTGAAAATTAAATTGACTCGAGCTAAATATTATTATATTAATAAAAATATTTATTTTTTAATTATAAAAATATTGTAATATTGTAATATTTAATATTTTATTTAAATATTATTAAACCTATGCATTTATATTTATATTTTAATTATATAATATAATATAATATAATATAATATTATATTATATTTTAATAATAAAAAATAAATTATTAATATAATGTCATTTATTATTTTAATAAAAATATTATTTCATATAGCAATATCATTATTTTAATAATAAATTGTAACACTATAAATATTTTAAATTTTAAATAATATTTTTAATATTTTATTGAAAAATATTTTTATATTATTATTTTAATAATAAATACATATAAATTATACTTTATAAATTTTTAATAATAAATTTTTTTAGTATAAAAATATTATTATTTTAATAGTATAAATATTAATAGAAATAATATTTTAATAATTATTAGAACACTTTAAATATTTTAAAACATTAATATAATTAATGTTTTAATAATAAATAATATTAATAAAAATAATATTATTATTTTTTAATATTTTAATATTTATGCCATATTACTATTTGAAAAAAAATAAAAGTAATATTTTAATAATAATTATATTAATATAAATAATATTTTAATATTTCTATCAATATTAGTATTTGAAAAACTAGAAATAATATTTTATAATAATGATATTAATATAAATAAAATTAATAATTATTATATTAATCAAAATAATATTTCAATAATAATTATATTAATAGAAATAATATTTTAATAATTATTATATTAATCAAAATAATATTTTAATAATAAATATATTAATAGAAATAATATTTTAATAATAATTATAATATTTTAAATATTAATATAATTAATGTTAATATTTTAATAATAATTACAAATAATTTAAATATTAATATAATTAATGTTTTAATAAAAATAGTATTATTCTATGTATTTAATATTAATATAATATTTTAGTATTAAATATTGTTATTAAAACATTAATATTTTAATAATAAATTATTTTTAATATTTTAATAATTAATATTAAATATTTATGTCAATATTGATATTTGAAAAAAATAGACTTTTCAGAAGATAACCAAAACAACAGAAAACATTTTTCAATAAGTCATCCAAACATCAAAAAATCTCTACTTTTTCGAAAAATCTTCACATTTTTCAGAAAATATTTTTTGGAAGCCAATTTCTAAATATATTTTCTAGAATTCCACATGAAAATATATATATTTAAAAAAAATAGATAAAAAATAGATAAATTTTGAAAGTGGATATTTTTTTTAAAAAAAAGATAGTTTTTTTAAAAATAAATAGGTAATTTTTTTGTAAAAGATTATTATATAATATATTAAAAGATATAATTTTTTTTTATTTTATAATTTTATTTGATTTTTCATAAACTGAATCGATGTCACTTGACTTATGACACCAAAATCAACTACTTACATTATATATTATAAATTATTTTTTAATATAAAAATATATTTTTTTAATTTTTAATATATTTTAAATAATAAAACAAATTTTAAAATGTTCGGCCAAAACTTAAAGTAGGTGGCATAAGACAGTGTTGTATGTAATTAAGCTCAATATTAAAAAATCTGAATTTAATCTAATTAATTTATACAATTATTTTTTAAAAAATATTTAATAATTTTAAATTTTAATATCTACCATTCCGACTTTCTTAAAAAAAAAATATATCAGTCTATCTCTATCCTCAACTGGTTTTCACGACACTCTAAGAGTAAACAGACAAATATATATTACTCCACCTTCAAAAAGAAACAAAAAAAATTTGAGATCAGATGAGTTCCAAGCTTTATAAGATGTGAAATCAGGTTAGTGTTAAAAAGATCCAAGCTATCACATCAAAGGAGAAAAACACATAGCAGTATTTTTACCTTGAGAGGGCCAGATTTTGGAAGTTCCATTAATTATGGACATTTTGAAACCCCGCCCCCCTGATTCACTTGTCCATTTGATATTGACAAAAACTACAGAAATCACCATCGTCGGATTGAATGTCTGGCTGGAGTCAATCAAATACTGATGCTGATTTCTATATAATTTATTACAAAACTGTAGGATTGATTGGTTGCCTTTTTAAGTTCAATCATAAAATAATATTTCAATGTAATAAGATATTTTTAATTGTTTTATATACAAATATAGAACATTTTTAAGATCAAAGGAGTTGTTCATGTGGCATCTTCATCTCCTTTATTTTTTTTAAAAGAAAAAAGAAATTATATTCGTGTAATTTTTTATGTGTTTAAAATATTATAAATTTTTACACATTAATAATTTGTTATATATATATTTTTACATGTTAATATATTCGTGTCGTGTTCATGTTATTTTTCGTGTTGTGTTATAATTACTTTTCCTATGTGTGTTCGTGTCGAGTCTCAATTCATGTCATATTTTATATAATTTGTCATTGTGATTCAATTTAGAGAAAAAATTGTGTTCATGACGTATTCGTGTTATTTTTTGTGTTTTCAAAGTATTATAAATTTATATAAATTTTACATATTAATAATTCATTTTATGTATATTTTTATACGTTCGTGTATTCGTATTGTGTTCATGATATTTTTTCGTGTTGTGTTTTAATTATTTTTCCTATATTGTGTTCGTATCATGTCTCAATTCATCTCATATTTTACATAGTTAGTGTGTTCGTGTTATTTTTTGTGTGTTTAAAGTATTATAATATTTACACGTTAATAATTCGTTTTATGTATATTTTTACACGTTCGTGTATTCGTTTCGTGTTCATGTTATTTTGAGTGTTGTATTTTTTTTTTCTATGTTGTATTCGCGTCGTGTCTCAATTCATCTGAAATTTTACATAGTTTGTCATTGTGATTCAATTTAGAAAAAATTTTGTGTGTTCGTGACGTGTTCGTGTTATTTTTTGTGCTTTCAAAGTATTATAATTTATATAAATTTTTACACGTTAATAATTTATTTTATTTATATTTTTACACGTTCGTCTATCCGTATCGTGTTCATGTTATTTTTGTTTTGTGTTTTAATTATTTTTTCCTATATTGTGTTCGTGTCGTATCTCAATTCATTTCATATTTTATATAGTTTATCATCGTGATTCAATTTAGAGAAAATTTTGTGTGTTTGTGACGAATTCGTGTTATTTTTTGTATTTTCAAAGTATTATAATTTTTTATAAATTTTTATACGTTAATAATTTATATAAAGTATTATAAATTTATATAAATCTTTACACGTTAATAATTCGTTTTATATATACTTTTAACTTTTACACATTTGTATACTAATGTCATGTTCATGTTATTTTTCGTATTGTGTTTTAATTATTTTTTCTATATTGTGTTCGCGTCATATCTCAATTTATCTCATATTTTACATAGTTTGTTATTGTGATTCAATTTAGAAATTTTTTATATGTTTGTGACGCGCGTGTTCGTATTTGTGTTATTTTTTTGTGTGTTTTCAAAATATTATAAATTTATATAAATTTTTATACGTAAATAATTTATATAAAGTACTATAAATTTATATAAATTTTTACATGTTAATAATTCATTTTATGTATACTTTTACACGTTCATGTATTCATGTCGTGTTCATGTTATTTTTTGTGTTGTGTTTTAATTATTTTTTCTATGTTGTGTTCGTGTTGTGTCTCAATTCATGTCATATTTTACATACTTTGTGTGTTTATGTTATTTTTGTGTGTTTAAAATATTATAAATTTATATAAATTTTTACACATTAATAATTCGTTTTACTATATTTTTACACGTTCGTATATTCGTGTCGTATTCATGTTATTTCATGTTGTGTTTTAATTATTTTTTCTATGTTGTGTTCGTGTTGTGTCTCAATTCATCTTATATTTTACATAGTTTGTCATTGTGATTCCATTTAGAGAAAAATTTATGTGTTTGTGACATGGTCGTGTTATTTCTTTTGTGTTTTCAAAGTATTATAAATTTATATAAATTTTATACGTTAATAATTTATTTTACACGTTAATAATTTATATAAAGTATTATAAACTTTTACACGTTAATAATTCGTTTTATGTATATTTTTACATGTTTGTGTATTCGTATTGTATTAATGTTATTTTTCGTGTTGTGTTTTAATTATTTTTCTTATGTTGTGTTCGTATCGTGTTTCAATTCATATAATATTTTACATAGTTTGTCATTTTGATCTAATTTAGAGAAAAATTTGTGTGTTCGTATCATGTCTCAATCGTGACATATTTTGCATAATTCATAGTGATTCAATTTAGAGAAAAAATTATATGTTCGTGACGTGTTTGTGTTTGTGTTCGTGTTTTTTTTTTTTGTGTTTTTAAAGTATTATAAATTTATATAAATTTTACACGTTAATAATTAGTTTTACACGTTAATAATTTATATAAAGTATTATAAATTTATATAAATTGTTAAACGTTAATAATTTGTTATATATATATATTTTTACACGTTTGTGTATTCGTGTCGTGTTCATGTTATTTTTCGTATTTGTTTTAATTAATTCTTCTATGTTGTGTTCGTGTTGTGTTTCAATTTATATCATATTTTACATAGTTTGTCATTATTATGTAAACTTCGAATTGAATTACACATTAATAAATTTTTTTAAATTCGAATTGGAGTAGCCAAATATATATTATGTATTCAAGTAAGCAATATTTTTTTTCTTCTAATTTTTATCATTATTTCATTGTTTGCATATTTTTATTATGATATTATCATTATTAATGTAAAGTGAAATTATTTTTTTGTTAAAAAACTTAAAATATAATATACATATTTTCGTGCAGCATAGCACAAATCTATTTCTAGTCTAAATAAACCTAAATTGAATGATTTAATAGATAAGCTAAAACATATTAACAAGCTTGTGAAAAAAAAAAAAAAACTCAGTTTGACATGCCACAATGTGACATGATTTTGGGTACTTTTTAGTTTTGGAAAAGAACAGAACTCTACCACCACAACAACATTCCATTTCCTTTTCCCCTAATATTTACAAAACAAGTTGTAAATTTTTTTTATATATAAAAGAGGTTACGATTTAAAAATAGAAAAATGGGTTGCAGATGTTGAGATTTAAACTTCAAACATGCTGGATAAGAATGATTGCATGAACCAACTGAATTAAGATCCGAGTTCAAAACAAGTTGTAATTGTTGAGCCACCTACTCATTCACACATGTCTTCCTTCAATCTGTTACATTTATTCAGATTATTATTTCCACCACTTAAACTGTGTTTCTTTGGTTAATCCTTAATTTGTGTTGAACTTCTAAAACTTCTGCCTCATTCTGTGCCAACCGTAAGAACTTCCATAAACTTTTGCTAGTCAAAATATTAAGATTTTCTTAAATAAATGTTGCATAGCTTACTTGCCGGACTCTCAAGTTCTAAACTACTTGCCAAAGAAAAAGTTGCTTCTGTTTGGAAGAGGTGCAAAGTGCAATTCTTCCAGTAATTCCTCACATTAATTTGTGCAATGTAAAAATTGTTTTAAATTTATTCATTCAATCACCATTAAAAATTCAACAAAATATACTACCTCAACATCATATAAACGTTCGTGATAAATTTTTTTTTTTGACCGAATGGATGAATTTGAAACATTTTAAAAAATCACAAATTCAAAAATTGAATTTAAAAATCACAAATAAAAATAAAATATAACATAAAAATCATGAGTATCTAGTACAATTTACTCCAACCCTTTTTATAAGGTATTATTGATTGTTAAAGAAAAATAAAGTTTTTTAATGTGTATTGTTATGCTTATTTGTGCTCGCCAGGCGTATTGTGCTCACCACACCACCCTTCAGCCTTTTAGAGGTCACGTCATCTAGCACCTTTGTACCCACGAGGGTCTACGACTGCCACAGCCGCAATCTACAACTACCACAGCCGTCAGGGGGAGGCCCCTCATGCCGCTTACTCTCAAAGTCCAGTTAAAGTCGGACACGTGGAACTAGGCAGGTCGCACCAAACATGTATAAATGCCCCTTTCGGGGACTGTCCTAGGGGCTCTCTCTCTCTCTCTACAAACTTCCTTTCTCTCTCAACTCCCTACTTCCTCGCCCGGCTCAGCTCTCTTCATCCTATCTCGATACTGACTGGATCGTCAGAGTGCGTCCCGGAGACCTACCTCCGACGCCCCCTGACCTTACTCTTCCCTTGCAGGATCCCAGGTCCACCAAGGTAGCCACCATCACCAAAAAAGACATCAACATTTGGCATCGTCTGTGGGAAAAGACAGCCATGTCTTTACCAACATCGCAACAAACCACCCCACCTGGAGGGCCAAGCACCGGCACCCCTAATACCACCCTGTTCACGCCCCCAATCACGATCAGTTATGGGTCCCCGTTAAACCCCCGCCTATTGGGACAGAGCCACGACCACCAAATACCTCCACAGTTCAACTTTTGGTTCTAGCAATCGTACCTCCTCCACAACTATTACCAAAGCTTACTCGAAGCCCTCTTTCCGATATGTCCCACCCCCCAAACCTAAGGCAAGACACGGTCCTAGCCACCCAGGGGGCCAACACCCAAATCAGGACGCGGTGACCTCCACGTACCATCTGGTGGACACCCAGTCCTGTGCCATGAGGCACACCAGCATCACTTTAAACCCCATCATCTCCCTACAACAAACGAGCCAACAACTCCCCCAACACCACCAGTAACTTCCCTAGTCCAACAGCCAGCAAGTGGGGTACCCCCACCATTACCAAACCTATCACCAATTCACCAGCCCAGGAGCTCGTCGACGCCAGAGCTCTCCCAAGCCCAAAAGCTCGTCCAAGTCCAGGAGCTCATCGAGGCCCGGGAGGTCGCCTGAGTCCAGGAGGTCACCCCAGCCAAGAGGTCGCCAAAGCCCAAGAGGTCGCCCAAGCCAAGAGGTCGCCCAAGCCTAGGAGGTCACCCGAGTCTAGGAGCTCGTCGACGCCCAGGAGCTCGCCCAGATCTAGGAGCTCGCCCAAGTCTAGGAGCTCGTCGACAACCAAGAGCTCGTCAACACCTAGGAGGTCGACCACCAAAAGGTCGACCACGCCCAAGAGCTCGTCAACACCCAGGAGGTCGACCACCAAGAGCTCGACCACGACCAATAGTTTGTCAACACCGCGAGGTCGACCATTAAGAGCTCAACCACGACCAAGAGCTCGTCAACACCCAGGAGTTTGACCATCAAGAGCTCGACCATTACCAACAGCTCATCAACACCCAGGAGGTTGACCACCAAGACCTCAACCAAGCCCAAAAGGTCGTCAACACCCAAGAGGTCGACCATTAAGAGCTCAACCACAACCAACAGCTCGTCAACACCTAGGAGGTCGACCACTAAGAGCTCGACCATGCCCAAGAGCTCATCAACACCCAGGAGGTCGACCACGCCCAAGAGCTCATCAACACCCAGGAGGTCGACCACCAAGAGCTCGACCACGACCAACAGTTCATCAACACCCAGGAGCTCGACCATGACGAAGAGCTCATCCATGATGAAGAGCTCGCCCACGATGAGGAGCTCACCAATGCCAGGAGCTGGCCACTGCCACTTTATGCCCAAGCAGCTCACTGATAAGGCATTGGTGGAATGCCAACAGGCTGCAGCAATGAAAATAGACATTGTGGAGACTGGGGGGCAAGAAAGAAAACATCCAAGTTAAGAGCACATAGCCCCAAGTTGGTGATCTGATACCCTAATTGTGAAGCCAGCAGGCCGGTAGGCAATCAGGAAAAATTGGCCTCAAATTGGGAAGGCTTGTACAAATAACAAAAAAGATCTACTTCGGGGCCTATACGCTGGAACGCCTGGATAGAAGCCCCACACCAAGAATCTGGAATGCAAAACATCTAAAGAAGCATCACTTATCTTATCATCAAAAAGTTTATCATGCCCATCAAACTCCCCAAACTCGACGCCTCTTCAGGCCTCGCTATTGCGTTCACCACGTGCGCTTGCTATAAGATGCCATGTTACATGCCCAATGGCCTCTAACTGGCCCATCATTGCGTTCACCACGTGTGCTCGCCATAAGACGCCGTGTTACACGCCCAATGGCCTCTAACTGGTCCATCATTGCGTTCACCACGTGCGCTCGCAATAAGACGTCGTGTTATACGCCTAATGGCCTCTAACTGGCCCATCCTTGTATTCACCACGTGCGCTCATAATAAGACGCCGTGTAACACGCTCAACAGCCTCTAACTGGCTCTACAATGCGTTCAACCACGTGCACTCACAATAAGACACAGTGTAACACGCTCAATAGCCTCTAATTGGCTCTACCATGCGTTCAACCACGTGCACTCATCATAAGACGCCGTGCTACACGCTTAATGGCCTCTAACGGGTCCATCCTTGCGTTCACCATGTGCGCTCGCAATAAGACGCAGTGTTACACGCCCAATGGCTTCTAACTGGCCCATCCTTGCGTTCACTACGTGCGCTCATAATAAAACACCATGTAACACGCTCAACAGCCTATAACTAGCTCTACCATGCGTTCAACCACGTACGCTCGCAATAAGACGCTGTGTTACACGCCCAATGGCCTCTAACTGGTCCATCCTTGTGTTCACCACGTGCGCTTGCAATAAGACGTCGTGTTACATGCCCAATGACCTCTAACTGGCCCATCCTTGCGTTCACCACGTGCGCTCGCAATAAGACATCGTGTAACATGCTCAACAGCCTCTAACTGGCTCTACCATGCGTTCAACCACGTGCACTCGCCATAAGACTCCATGTTACATGTCTAATGGCCTCTAAATGGTCCATCCTTGCATTCACCATGTGTGCTCGCAATAAGACACCGTGTTACACACCCAATAGCCTCTAACTGGCCCATTCTTGCGTTCACCATATGCACTCACAATAAGACGCCGTGTAACACGTTCAACAGCCTCTAACTGGCTCTACCATGCGTTCAACCACGTGCGCTTGCCATAAGATGCCGTGCTACACGCCCTATGGCCTCTAACTGGTCAATCCTTGCGTTTACCACGTACGCTCGCAATAAGACGCCGTGTTACATGCCCAATGGCCTCTAACTGGCTCATCCTTGCGTTTACCACATGCGCTCGCAATAAGACGCCGTGTAACATGCTCAACAGCCTCTAACTGGCTCTACCATGCTTTCAACCACATGCGCTAGCCATAAGACGTCGTGTTACACGCCCAATGGCCTCTAACTGGTCCATCCTTGCGTTTACCACATGCTCTAGCAATAAGACGCTGTGTAAAATGCTCAACAGTCTCTAAATGGCTCTACCATGCGTTCAACCACGTGCGCTCGCCATAAGACGCTGTGTTACACGACCAATAGCCTTTAACTGGCCCATCCTTGCGTTCACCACGTGCGCTCGCAATAAGACGTCGTGCAATGCGCTCAACACCTTTTTAGGCTCCAACAGGCCTCTTCAGGTTCCTCTATACACTTATAGTCAGTACACTTACCAAAAAAAAAAAAATCAAGTGGCAGGTAAGACGTACCAAAGAAGCCATATCGTGTCGCACGTCCCACTAGTGAATGCTTCCCAACAAATAGCAAAAACATGCAGTATAAGGCCTTGCCACAAGAATCATGATCGTTACATCTGCTGACCATTTTCAATATAAAAAGGCTCACCGTCGGCCACTTTATAACCTCCGCCTTGCCTAAAGGGCAATTTTTATGTTTTTTTGTGCTCGCCACACCACCCTTTAGCACTTTAGAGGTCACGTCACCTAGCACCTCGGTAGCCACGAGGGTCTACAACTGCCACACCCACAATGAAGAGGAGGCCCCCATGTCGCTTACTCCCAAAGTCCAGTTAGAGTCGAACACGTGGAACTAGGCAGGTCGCCCCAAACAGGTATAAATGCCTCTCTCGGGGATTGTCCCAAGGGCTCTCTCTCTCTCTCTACACATTTTTTTTTCTCTCAACTCCCTACTTTCTCTCCCGGCTCAGCTCTCTTCATTCTATCTCGATACTGACTTGACCGTTGGAGCGCATCCCGAAGGCCTACCTCTGATGCCCCCTAACCTTGCTCTTCCCTTGCAGGATCCCAAGTCCACCAAGGTAGCCACCATCACCAAAAAAAGACATCAACATGTATCCAAAAAAGTGCTTTTTAATTAAAACTTAATGTGATGATTAATTAGTATTATAATTTTTGAAACTTTTTTAACAAATATGTTAAGAACATATATTAAAGTGCTGTTTAAATTAATTTGATGGTTTTTAATGAGAAAAGATATTGTATTGAAGTCTTTTCTTACTAACCCTTAAAAGAAATAAGAAAGCTAAGAAAAGCTAGCAAATTGAGCAGAAGCTCCCAAAAAAGAAATGATAGAAGAAAAAAAATTCAAACTTGAGTTGTGCTTCTGTTTAGTGAGGTTCCTAGTTTCTAGAAAGGGAAATACATATAGATTTGATAATTTTGAATAGGATATGATTATGTGATATGAATATGATATTGAAAAAATAACTAAAATACGATATAAAATAAGATACGATATAAAAAATAAAATGAAGGCGACACAAATATACAGACATCCAAAAATTTATATAAATATATAATATCTTAAAAACAATTATAATATAAAAAATACAAATACGATAAAAATACACTGATTGACTGGTCTAAATGCGTATGCTTAATTGGGTTTAGGTTAGATGTTATAAGTTTTAACAAACAATTTTGATAACTTTTTATATTGATTTTAAAGATCCAAGCATCACATACATTCATGTAAATAATAATGAAAGTAGTATTCAAGAAAGAAGGATTGATCCAAATAAAGAGTTCTTCTTGCAATTGTACATAGGTTTCTACTTTCAACACAACAGAAGAAAAAGAAAAGCAAAGGACAACTTTTTGTTTTTAAAAAAGAAAAGAAAAAACAAAAAAACAAAAAAAACATTTCCATTTTGCTCATAGGCTTCGTCAACTTTCCTTTCCCTTTGCAAAAAAAAAAAAAAAAACCTCTCTTCCTTCTCATAAACAAAAAAAAAAAAGGAAAAATGTGCACTTTTTCTCTCTAAAACAGTGTTGATGGTTATTTTCAGTGTTGGGTGATTGTTCTGTTGAAGGCCTAATGAGGAGGATTAGAAGGTGGCAATCAAGAAGAGATAACTGGATTTTTGGTGTTGGAGTGTCTAGAGAGTTTAAGCTCGCCTTTTAGGGGCTATTTATACTTTAGCTGACGGGTCGCCGCATGCCACGTGTTGAGGCTCAGTCTGAGACAAGTGGTCGAGACCCCACGTGGGCCTTGAGGTGATGGGCGGTGATGTGACAGACTAGGCGGCAGCTAGAGAGACCACGTGTTCCATTGAAGTGATAGGTGATAAGGCTCGCCTAACAGTAGAGATTGCCTAGCAGTTTAGGTATGGCGAGCACAGGCCGACACGAAGTTTGGCGAGCCTATCAGGCCTGGCCCTCATACTGCTAGGCTTAATAGTTAGTCTGGGCCCACCAGGCCTGGGGGGTCTTATGGGTTTAACAATTGCCACCCAAGCGAGGCGATGGTCATAAAGTGGCCGTCGGTGAGCCTGATGTGTTTGGCGAGGCCTATGTTGTTTTGGCGGGAAAAATCGTGATTGTTGATGTTTTGGGTTCTGTTTTATACTAGGCGTTGCCACATGTTGTGCTGTGATTGGGGCGATAGTCGGTTTCTCGCGAAAATTTAGACGCGCATTTATTATATGATGTATAAATAGGCCCTATGGTTTTAAGGGTCACTATTTTTTCTTTTCTTGCCATTTTTCTGTTGAAGTGTTGGTCGAGTGTTGTCTTCTTACAGTGGTTGTTTTCGCATTGTGATCGGAATGCGTCGTCGAAGATTTATATAGGTATTTGTGATTCGTTTATTTTTCTTGTGTTTATTTTCGTTTTTTGTTGGGGTGATTGTTGAATGTCACGACCGTACTATAGAACAGTGATGAGTGATAATGAGGGTTCTGAGAACTTAGAGGGCAGATCTTGGGCTGCCAGAGCTGAGGAATCGAAAGTGGAGATGTCGAAGGTTGATTTGGAGATTGAAGAAGGTGCTCGGGTTAATATTGAGGGGTCGAAATTGAGTCGATAAATTTAAAAGGGTGCTCGATTTGTTGCTAGCGGCGGTGTGGAGGGCAATGGTGGTGGTGGGGTGGTTGGTGGTAACACTGAAGATGTCGTCGCTCCTTACCCTGAGGGTCAAGGGGACGCCGGTGCTACTAGTGTTGGGGAAGATTAGGGGGATGATGAGCTGTGTAACCTCGCTCATCCAAAAATGGAGGCTTGTCTTCGTAACAGAGGCATCTGTCTTCCCAATTATTGTTATAGATTTGTCATACCTGAAGGGGGTTGTCGCGCCAATCATGTGTTGTATGGCGAGCGTGAGGTGTGTTTTTACGCACACATGTTTGAGGGAGGCTTTTATTCCACTGCACAACTTTTTTGGGTTTTTTCTCGATTTGTACGGGGTCGCCACCGCTCAGTTGACTGGGATGTCGTGGCCAGTGTTGGTGTCGTTCTTTATTGATTGTTGTATGCGGGGGCAGGTTCCCACGTGGCGACCTTTCATAATTTGTTCCAATTGAAGAGTTCCGATGATCACTATGGCAACCGATATTATTTATCTGCCCGGAAAAATAAGGTAGTCGTCAATACTCCCAGCAATCGTCATATTATGCGAAGCAATTTTTTCATTTCGATGTTGAAGTATGAGACAAAATGGGATTTCAAGGTGACCTGGTCACACGCTTCGGAGAGCAAGAAAAAATCTAAAGTGCCCATGGGGGCTGCTGAACTTGAGCAATTCAATTATTACCAGAAGCACACTATCGATTGGGGAAGGACAGTAACACCTGAGAATGTCTACCGTTACTGCTTAAAAAAAAGAATCCTAACCGGATGGCGTTCGAGTGTGGCCTCCCCCCACAAGTAGGTCCAGTCTAGCCTGAAAGGGGTGTAGACTTTTTGGCGAAGTTACTGACGGGTCGTATACGTCGTGTGATAGATTTTGAGGGTATAACTTCGTTTGTAGATGTTGAGACGCCTTCAGGCAAGGTCGCATCTTCAGGCGAGGTCTGTTCGTCAACTGGTAGTCTTTTTCTTTCATCAGATCTTATGGAGGATAAGATTTCACATTTTGGTTCGGGTCATTCTCTTAAGTGGTATTTTTCATGTTATAATATAGGGGTTCTCTTTGTTTTGTAGTGGACAATGAGGTCGTTGGTGAGCCTTTGGATCGCCTTAAGGACTTGCCGATTCCTGATTTGGATGGACTCTGGCATGGTGAGCCTTAGGGAACCTCTGCCTCTAATGTAAATGATGAGGCGTTTGGGGACCTGCTCGCCATTGTGCCCTGGGTCCCCCTTCCTGTCACTGTATCTAGGGCTCTTCCGGTAGTAGAGCTGTCTTCGAATTCCAGCACTCGTGGGAGTAGCGTTGTCAGTTGGTGACCTAAGATAGTGATTAACTTAAGTGATGAGGGGGAGACTGAGTGGTCGTCTGATTTTGAGGCTAGGCTGAGGGAGGACAATTTATACTTTGATAGTGAAACATCAGATAAAAGCTCCTCTTCTTCAGGGGGCTCAAATATATGGCGACCCTTAAAGCGTGGCCTTCGGTCCTAGGTAGTTTTATTTTTTCTCATGCCTTTGGGACCCTTATGTTGTCTAACTTTATTGTTGATTTGTTTGAAGACATAGCTGGCATACAGAATCTGATGGCTCGTCTGATGGGCCGCGAACCCCTTGCCGCCAAGAAGAGTCCTTTTAAGAAGGGAAGGGGACCTCCTGCGAAGAAGTAGAAAACTGGTCATAGGGGAATTAGGATAAAAGATCATGTCCCTCCTTCCCCCATAACGACGATCAATACTGATCTCCAGCCAGCGGACACCTTAAGCGAGTCCTTATTTGATCGATCCAAGGATAAGGACAAGCATGTTAACAAGGGCAAAAGGGCCCATGATAAGGAAGGTTCTCCGAAAGGGGATCTAAGCTTTCCTCTTCTTCCTCTATTGCAGCAAGGATGTATCTTGACGGTGAGCAGTCCAGAATATTTGCTTGGCGAGACCGCCTACCTTTAATATGTGTCCCCTTGGACGTGGACAAGACCGTGACATGGCTTCGAGAAAATATCGCGGTGGGGACTCAAAGATAAATTGACCTTTAGGCTCCTATCCTACTTCAGCATTCGTTGGTTGCTCATCAAGTTGAGGTAAAGCGTTAGGTTGACTTGACGTTTACCAGTGGCTTTCCATTTCTTATTTTTTTTTGTCTTAATACTGGTTTGTTTACGTTTCAAGGGTGATGATAGCGTTGGCCCTATATAACCGAGGCAGGGAAACCGATCGCCTATTGGAGGAGGCCACGAAGAGGATATCTGACTCCGAGTAGAGGATGAATGCTAAGGCGAAAGCGGCGAGCACTTCTGTTGCCTATGTCGTCGAGCTGGAGTATCAGTTAAGAGAGGCCAAGGAAAAATTGGTGGCGGCCAAGAAGTTTTGCGAAGACAAGGTTGCTGAGACTGAGCGCCAAAAGGAGCTCGTGGAGAAGGACTTAGCTTCCTCTCAAGAGAAAGTTCGTATTATGAGGGATCGCTTGCTTGAGTATGGGCAAGACAGAACAAAGGCCTTAGAGGACAAGGACAAATAGTGGGCGGCCAAGCTGAAATAAGAAGAGGAAAAGATCTTGGACGAGACATGGAAGTGCTGCATGGGTTATAGGATGACCGCCCTGTCTTTGGTTCAAGCACAGTTCGGGCCCCTAGACCTTCGACAAACAAACTTCGCCGCTTTACAAGAGATCCCTGAGGGGTTCGACCCTCTATTCCCAGACGGCACTGCATTGGAGGACTTTAGGCAGTTTTTGACGGCCAATAATCCTCCTCCTACTCCTTCTGAGAGTTTTCCTACGATCCCTGCCATCGAAGATGGCGAGATGGAGGTTCCTACTGATGAGGGTATGATAATGGATGTGCCTGCCAAGGACGATATGGAGGTGGACGTCACGGTTGTCAGCGGTGATGCTGTTAAAGGCTACCAGGATATTGGTGGAAATAAAAATGATGTAATTAATGTCGAGGGCCCCGTTGTAGTAGAATAGGATGCTCGTTAAGATGCACAATTTTATTATTTTGAATGAAGAATTTTATTTCCCTTCATATGTATTTTGCCTTAGTAATGTGTGTTGTGCTGTATGTGTTATCCTTTGCGCGTGTTACACAATGCTGTGTGGTGAGGCCGTTGGGCGTGTTACACAGTGTTACGCATGGAAGGGCAAGTTAGAGGTCGTTGAGCGTTTGTGGATGCATGATAGGGCCAGTTAGAGGCCGTTGAGCGTGTTACATGGTGTTGCTTGGCGAGCACACGTGCGTGAACACATGGGAGGGCCAGTTAGAGGCCGCTGAGCGTGTTACATGGTGTCGCTTGGAGAGCACATGTACATGAACGCATGGGAGGGCCAGCTAGAGGCCATTGAGCGTGTTACACTGTGTTGCTTGGGGAGCACACGTGCGTGAATGCATGGGAGTGCCAGTTAGAGGCCGTTGAACGTGTTACACGGTGTCACTTGGCGAGCACACGTGTGTGAACTCATGAGAGGGCCAGTTAGATGCTGTTGAGCATTCTTGGACACATGATAGGGCCAGTTAGAGGCCGTTGAGCGTGTTACACGGTGTCGCTTAGCGAGCACACGTGCGTGAACGCATGGGAGGGCCAGTTAGAGGTTGTTGGGCATTCTTGGACGCATGAGAGGGCCAGTTAGAGGTCGTTAAGCGTGTTACACGGTGTCGCTTAGCGAGCACACGTGTGTGAATGCATATGAGGGCCAGTTAGAGGTCGTTGAGCGTTCTTGGATGCATGCGAGGCGAGGATTAAGGAGTTATTAATTCAGATATCACCTGCAAAATGCAATTTCATTTCATTATGTGTTCATGATGAAAAAAATACAAAGTTTATTACAAGTAATATTTCTTCAAATGAACTGCATTCCAGGTTCGAGGTACAGGACTTCTATCCATTCGCTCCAAGATGTAGGCTTCTGAGCCAATTTTCCTGACGACCTTGTAGGGGTCTTCCCAATTTGGGGCTATCTTTCCCTGCTCGCCCACTGGCCTGCTCACCTCACAGTTTCTGAGAACCCAGTCGCCAACCTGAAATTGCTTGTTTTTCACCTTAGAGTTGTAATACTTGGCCACCTGTTGTGATCTGGCCGCCATCTTTACCTGTGCCCAGTCTCTGGTTTTCTCAAGCAAATCAAGGTTTTCACTCAATGCTTCCTCATTCAAGGTGACATTATAGTGCGCTCTTCTCAGAGAATTGATACCAATTTCAGCTGGTATCACAGCTTCTGTCGCAAACATCAAGTTGAATGGTGTTTCCCCTGTGCCTGTGTGGGACGTCATCCTGATCGCCCATATGACTCCTGGAATCTCTTCTAACCATGCCCCCTTTGCATCATCGAGCTTCTTTTTTAACTTTTAGAGGATCTTCTTATTCATTGCTTCGACCTGGCCATTAGTTTGTGGGTGTTTGACAGAACTATGCGTAAGCAAGATCTTAAAGTTTTCGCATAATTTTTTCAGCTTGCCCCCTGAAACTGTGTGCCATTATCAGCCACGATGGTATTAGGGACCCCATATCTGCATACAATGAATTTCCACACAAAGTTCTCAATGACCCTCTTTGTAATGGTCGGCACATCTTCAGCCCCAACCCACTTAGTGAAGTATTCACAGGCGACTATTACAAACTTCTTATGTCCAATGGCAATGGGGTAAGGTCCCAAAATGTCGATCCCCCACATGGCGAAGAACCAAGGGCTAGAAAGCTGGGTGAGCAGCTATGCTGGTTGCCTGGGCACTGTGGCAAACTTCTGGCATTTATCACACCTTTTAACCATTTTTGAAGCATCAGCCTTCATAGTAGGCCAGTAAAACCCTTGCCTAAGTGCCTTTTGCGCCAAAGCTCTTCCTCTCATATGGTTACTACACACCCCTTCACGGATTTCTTTCAGAACATAATTAGCTTCTCCTAGTGCTAGACATCGCAGTAATGGTTGACTGAACGCCTTCTTTTATAGGGTCTCGCCAATCATCGTGTACCTGGTGGCCCTTGTTCTCAACTTTGCCTACTTTTTAGGGTCGTTCAGGACAGCCCTGCCCATGAGATAATCAATGATGGGTGTCAACCAACTGGGCTCGTCTGTAATACACAAGATTTCTTCTTCCATTTGATAACCTGGCGTTCGGCTATGTTCTAACAAATTTTTCCCCTTTGCCGGATCTCAACAAACGAAACAAGCTTAGACAGGGTATCTGCCCTTGTATTTTCTTCCCTGGCAACCTGTTTAAAAATCACCAGCTTGAAGCATTCCTTCAGACTAAGCACCCATTCATGGTATTTAATCAACACTGGATCCCTCACATCTTATTCACCATTAATCTATTTTGCTGCCAGCTGCAAGTCCGTGAACAATAATAGCCTCGCCGCGCCTAATTTTAGGGCCAACTCCAACCCTGCCAGGAGAGCCTTATATTTCACGGTATTATTTGACGCGGGAAAGTCAAAAGAGATTCCGTACTGTCATTCACTACCCTGAGGATCTGTTAGGAGAACGCCATCTCCCGATCCCTCATTTCCTGAGGATCCATCCATATACATTGTCCATATATTCTCAGAGGCAGGTTTCGCCATTTTAGGTTTTTGCACCAATATTGGTTCTACTGGTGGCTATGATTCATCCAATTTTGGTGGGGGCTCGGCTGGGTATTGCACTAGTGTAGTGAACTTATCGGTTAACGAGCACTCTGCTACAAAATCTGCCAAGACTTGGGCCTTAATTGTTTTCCTTGGTCTGAATTCTATACCGAACTCGCTAAGCTCTATGATCTGTTTGACCAACCTGCCTGAACTATTAACTTTTTGCAACACTTCTCTGAGGTGTTGATCTGTTAGAACAGTGATAAGATGGGCCTGAAAATACTGTCTTAGCTTTCTGGCTGCCACCACAAGGGAGAAAGCTATCTTTTCTAGCTTGGTGTAATTGATCTCGCCATTCTGCAAGGCCCTGCTAACATAATAAACTGGAACCTGTCGAGTTTCATCTTCTTTAACCAACACTGCTTCCACTGTCTCATCAGATGTTGCCAGATATATGAACAAAAGGTCGCCCAAGAGCGGGCTAACCAACAGAGGTGGAGAGCACAAGTACTTCTTCAACTCTTCAAATGCTTCCTGACACTCCTGATTCCACTGATAGTGGGAAGCACTTCGAAGCACTTTGAAGAATGGAAAACATTTGTCAGCAAGCTTAGCGACAAATCTATTCATGGCGACCACTCTACCTGTGAGCCTTTGCATCTCTTTGGTGTTTCTTGGGGGGCCCATACCCAAGATCGCCTGGAATTTCTCAGGGTTCGTCTCAATACCCCTGCTTGATACCATAAATCCTAGAAATTTCCCCGCACTAATTTCGAAAGCACATTTGGCGGGGTTCAGTCTCAAGCTATGCTGTCTAAGGATCTGAAAAACCTTTGCTAGGTCTAGTATGTGTTGTTCCATGGAGGAACTCTTTACCAGCATGTCATCGACATAGACCTCTACATTTCACCCAATCTGGTCCTTGAACAACTTGTTCACTAATCTCTGATAAGTTGCCCCCGCATTTTTCAACCCGAAGGGCATCACCTAATAACAGTATAAACCCTTTTCTATGATGAAGAATGTCTGGTCCTGGTCTTCAGGGTTCATTCTGATATGATTGTACCTTGAAAAAACATCCATGAAACTCATGTATTTATGTCCCGTTGACGAGTCTACGAACCTGTCCATGGAGGATAAAGGAAAGTTGTCCTTTGGGCAACCCTTATTCAAATCTGTGAAGTCCACACACATGCGCCATTTTTCACTAGCTTTCTTTACCATCACCATATTGGCTAGCCAATCCGGATACTTGACCTCTCGAATGAAACCCGCGGCGAGCAACTTTTCTACTTCTTCTTTGATCGCTTGTATTCGCTCAGGAGCGAACTTCCTCTTCTTCTGTTTAATTGGTCTAGCCGTGAGTCGACACCCAAGGAATGGTGTCGCAACCGTCTTTTTTTTAAAATGAGTGCCCGAAGAAATTTTGCCCCTGTAATGGGGACAAATCGGTCATTCTTTAAAAAGATACCACATTGGGGGAAAATAGAGGAAAAGACGATTTAATTCCTCTAAATCAAAGGGTTGAGGGTATGAAAACGACCTCGAAAAAGAAATGGAGTCGCCACCAATTTTTTTTGGCTAGATGTGATCGGCCACCTATTAAAATAGATTTTTGAAAAATATTTTAAAATTAATTAAAACATTTTAAAACCAATTTCGAAGTCTGTGCTTTGAACCAGAGAAAACAAATGCTGGTTTGGGAGTCGATTACGTGTGGAGAAAAATTAGCACCCCCACAACGCCTGTATAAAATGTTACCTTATTAGTCATGTGTTATATCGAGTCTCAATGAAAAGTCGATTTTAGATTCGGTATTCGAAAATAATTCCCATTTTAAAAACAATCCTATTTTGTTCAAGGATGATCCGGAATTTGTTATGGCAAAAACTTTTTATACTACCCGGCAAACTGATAAAATATAGAATTTTTATTATTTTTGAAAATCTCCACATCATCCTCTTGAAAAAGGGTATTCCTTTGTTAATATAGTTGATGAAGACTCCCCAGGCAACCCGGAAGAGAATTCATAAATTATAATAACTCGGGGATATTGCCTTATTTTATTAAAAAATATCAAATTTCAAAAAGTTGGGTGATCATGAATGTGCAAATTAACATTAAAACATAAATGTATAACATGCATGATTAACATGGTATGACAAGCAATTTATTATGACAAAATTTAAATAACATAGCCAAAAGAATAAATGGCATGGAATATGAATCAAAGACATGGCATATGAATGATATATGAATGGATGACATGGCATGCTAGACATGACAAAATCTAATTAAGGCAACATGAATATAAAATGACATCAACATGGAATATTCATAGACATATAATTTTCATGTGAGGAATCATACAAATAGCATATATTGGAAAATATTACCACACTCTCTGGCAAACCCGGCAAAGCTCGAAAAATATTTCTTTCTTATGATATTTATAAGATTCCGAATAAAACAAAATCCAATATCTTTCAATTTCATAAACATGTGTGTTGAACAATTTCCTAAACTCCCCGGCAACCTCGCAAAGATTAGGAACTAATTCTCGCCAAATGTTTAGGAAATCGAAACACACGTTTTATATCAAATTAAAATTTAAAAATATTTTAAAAATGCAATGCATGAAGATGTATTTCTTCCTTGAAGTAAGGACATACGTATACCTAAAAAGGTATCTGACTACCTTAGGAAGAGACTTAAATCGGATTTTCAAAATCGAAAGACTTTGAGTTTGGATTTAAAAAAGTTTGCAATTTTTTGGATGAAAATGGCCTCATGGTCGAACTCCCAATTTGAAAAGGCTTTATTTTTCTAGTTTTGAAATCCGGGTTGACTACCCTTGACTTGACTTTTATAAAATCAAATTTTATGATTGAAATGACTTGGAAATTAACCTAAGACAGTAACTAATATCCCAAATCAGCCCCCTCTTAATATCCTAACCAAAACAGAAAATTATTATTTCTTGAAAAAAAAAAAAAAAAATTGGCCCTCACTGGCAGTTTTGAAAACCTATTTTTTTGCCCTTTTAGAAAATTTCAAAAAAAATTGAAAAACTTATGGTATACCTAAAACATGTTGATCTTCATGGAAAAAAATCAAATTTAATTTTTGGAGCAAGGGTAGTATGACCGAAATTTTACCAAAGTCAAGACAGTGAGTTAAAACTGCTTTATCAAAAACTATTTTTTTAACCATGATAAAAAAAAAATCTAAAAATCATGAGAAAAATACCATGGCATCCTCTAAATGACTACTGCATACAGTAAAAAAATCAATTTAATTTGACCATGGATGGGTAGTTAAGAAATTCTCAAAGTCAGAATATCCAATCTAGAATATTAATCTCTCAACTAGCAGAGGCAAGGGATTTTTGGCTTGAGATCATTGGTTGATCTTGGCTAAAATCCTAGTTGAAATGTCATGAAATGCATGATTTTACAGCCCACAATCATATGATAATAGATAAATCATAGATGAAAAATATGAACACAACCAAGCAAGCAATATAAGCAAAAACAAGCACAAAGACATCCTACACCATTCGGCTATTGCATGAAACATGTAGAGATTTTTTTTCAATTTGGTTATTTGATAAAGAATGAAGAACAAATGATAGAAAATTTTTAAGATTTATTTTTTTAAAAACCTTTTTATTTATCAAAAAGTTTACAAATCACATGAACACAAAGAAGAGAAAAAGAACCACAACATCAATTAAAAACATATAAGAAGAAGAAAGGAAAAGGTAGCTACCTAGTTTTTGCTTTCCAAATCAAAGTTGTCAAATTTTTCTCTTCTTTTTTCTTCTTCCTTTTCTCTCAAGAATGAAATGCCTTAAAGAAAAAAATGAGCCTCCCTCTTCAATGGTGTGGTCAGCCCTTTGGTATATAGTGAGTGGAAGTGTGACTTTTATTTTTTTACCCTTGTCATGCTTCCCATGCTCCTCCAACATCCTTTGCCACATAGCCAAAAATGTTCCCCCCAAATGCCTATTTCCCTTAAAAATAAGGAGCTTGTCCCTTATTTGCATGGTGCTTCCCTTAAAAATAGGGAATCCTAGCCTCCCATTGGCTAACAATGCCACCTCAACCATTTATGCCTCCTATCTCTTATAAAATATCTTTGCCATTTGTCAAGATCATGGAGGCTACTACAGAAATATCCTCCTACATGGCATTATTTATCCTATTTGGCATCATCTTATTAACTTCACATGGCCATGCAAATTGGAGCATTCCTATTGGCTTAAAATTCTATGTAGGCAAAGTGGTGGAGAATCTTGTCCTTGTAAAATGTCATCTTGCTATCCATCCTTAGCCATTTGATCCATGATGATCACACTCCCCCTTTGCATCAGCTGCTGGCCAAAAATGGCCTGGAAATTTCCAGGCCATTCAATTTTTTTATATGCAAATTGGCCCTTTTTCGTTTTTTTGGTAAAAGTGCATTTTGGCCCCCAAACTTTATTTAATTGCAAATAGACCCCAATTTCAGAAATTTCTTTCCCAATTCATCCCATCCAATATAAAACTCAATTTTGGAGGTTTTCAAATTTTTTCGAGCTCATTCCCTATTTTTCCTCGATTTTTCTCTAAAGTTCCGGTTTAGTGCCTCCCAAACATTGTCTTTTTTCAAATGAGTTCCAATTCTGATTTTTATTCTCCAATACCTTTCAAAAAATATAAAACTCAGGTCTTGAAGTTTTCATATTTTTCTGATCTCGTTTGCTATTTTTCCTAAAATTTTCTTTTGGAATGTCGGGTTAGTGCACCCGAACTTTGCCTTTTTTCATTTGAACTCCAATTCCGGATTTTTGTTCTCCAATACCTTCCAAAAATATATAACTCAGATATGGAAGTTTTCATAATTTTTCGAGCTCGTTTACTATTTTTCCCAAAATTTTCTTTTGGAATTTCGGGTTAGTGCACCCGAACTTTTCTTTTTTTCATTTGAACTCCGATTATGGATTTTTCTTCTCCAATACCCTCCAAAAATGTATAACTCAAATCTGGAAGTTTTCATAATTTTACGAGCTTGTTTGCTATTTTTCCCAAAAAAAAATTTTGGATTTTCCGGGTTAGTGCACCCGAATTTTGTCTTTTTTCGTTTGAACCCCGATTCTGGATTTTTCTTCACCGATCCCTTCCATACAATATAAAATTCAGATTTGAAAGTTTTCATAATCTTCTGAGCTCGGGTCCTATTTTTCTCAAAATTTCCAATATTGCCCTTTAACCATCGAAACCTCGATTTTACTCAAAATGGGTCCGATTTCCAAATTTTATTTTTCCACTATATTTTTTATATATTGAATTGGAGTTGGTCCAAAAATGCCCAATATTTACGATCGAATTCCCCTCCGATTTAGTTTTCCCCTTTTCAACACCAGGAATTTTCTCGTTTTTTCGTTTTTCCTCTAACCGGCTCTTCCTTGGGATCTACTTCGAACTGGGACTTCGGATTTTTTGTTTATTTGTCCTTTATCAACTGGGGGTTTCAATTTCACCGAAAAGGGCCATCTCTGCAATTTTTCCCAAATCCGTGAATTTTCCCATTTATTGATTAAATTCTTATTTTTCTCTTTTTTTTTTCAAACCAATTCTTCTTTCAACTCCGCGTCAAAATTGGACCTTCCAATATCCGTAATTACTAATCTTATTCCGTTTGGGACCTCCAATTTCGTCCAATCTGATCGTTTTCGCACTTTTCCCCCAATTTTGCGCAATTAGGTATTCCCCTATACTGAATTTCTGCAACCTGTCTTTCGAACTCTATATATTTCGCTGTAGACCTCAGATTATCAAAATTCTTTCACCATTGTTCAATTCAACTTCGAATCTTGATTTGACTGAGGGTTGACTTTTTTGGATTTGACTTTTTGTGTTGACCTCCGAAATGAAGTCTTGAAGACCAATTTGTGGAATGGTGGAAGTCTCTTCACGTTACGGGAAGTTGAAAGGAGAATTTGCTCGGTTTAGGGGGCCCGAACAAAAATAGGTGTCTACAAATGGGTTATAGTGTCCATGTCTATCCCCGGCATATCTGCTGCCAACCATGCGAAGACGTCAACATTGGCCTGCAACATGTGCACCAAAGGTTGTTTCTCATGGCTCTCAATGACGACCCAATTTGGGTTGTCTTTTTCGGGTGTTTTTCGTATAAGGTGATTGCTACTATCTGTTCTGCTGATTCTGCCTTGTACTGACTGGTTTCTCCTCTAGTATATAGGCTTTCGAGCGTGAGGGTACTCTTGTCCATCAAGTTCACTTGTGCTTTCTCCAGTTGCCCCTCAGTCTCTATTTCCATTTCCTTAGATTCTATGTCTTGCCCCTTAGTCTCTGTGTTTTCAACACTCACTGTCTGTGACCTTCCTTGATTCTTTTTAGTGAGCTGTATAAAAAAGTATGTGGCATTGTCGAGCTGTCTGTTAATCTGGTTTCATATACCCTATTCCCATAGAGGTCGAAAACTTCACTGTCAAACAATATACTGCCGTGAGCATCTTGGTCTTTCTTATCAAGGATCGCCCAAGGATGGCATTGTACGTTGAAGGTTGGTCAACAACCAAGAAGTCTGTCATTACTATAAGGATGTGGTCGCCATCTCTTATGGTGACTGGCAAGGCAACGGAACCCTTAACATTGATGGGCAGATTGGCGAAGCCGATTATGGGGCCCGTTGGCTTCAGGTCTGAGTCCGGGAAGCCCATTTTTTTGAAGGCTTCTAGCTAGAGAACCTCGACTGCACTACCACTATCGACCAAGATTCTCTTGATCAGGAAATTTCCAATTGTGGCAGACACGACAATCGAGTCATTCCCGTTGTCCTCGAGAATATTGATGTCCTTGTCCGTGAAATCTACCAGCCAATCTTCACTTTGTCTTATTTTCTTATGGGCGACGTCAACCGCCATTACGCTTCTAAGATGTGCTTTTATTTTGGAGCTACTGCTCGCCCATTCCTCTGTCCCCCCTATTATCATGTTGATGACCCCTTGAACGGGCTTTTTTCCTTCTGCTTTACTGTTCTTCTGATTTCTCACCAATATTTGCCCCTACTGGGCGCCCGTTTTCTTAACAAACTGCTTGATTTGCCCTTTTCAAATGGCACTTTCAATAGCATCTTTCAAAGATCAGCAGTCTTCAGTATTATGCCCCACATCGTTATGGTACTGGCACCTCTCCTTAGAATTCAGGCGAGCTGGGTTGTCCCTCATTGGGTAAGGCGTGCCCAAAATTCCTTTTTGAGATACAGAATTCAAAATGTACGACCTGGAGGTATTCAATGGTTTGTACTCTTCAAATTTAGAGTAGGGTGCCTTCTCTGATCTTCGGCTATAACCCTGGCTCTGGCGACCCTGTTCACTCTGGGGGGCTCTATCTGGCGACCTTGATCTCCTACGACGCATATCAAATATGGACTGACTTCTATTATCTTTTGGGCCTTGCCTATTCCTCTGAAACCTGTCTTGGTTTTGGGGTTGGTTTTCCATTCAGTGCCTCTTTCTGCCATTTTCTTTTCTTCAGTTTTGGCATATCTTTGGGCCTTCTCATAAAGGTTGTAGAGCTTTTTTGGTTTTGCGTCTGTCAAGGCATACCGTAGGTGTTCATGGCGAACACCAAAAATGAATGCCTTTATGGCCCAATCATCGTGCAGATCCTTGATCTCCATCGTTGCTGAATTGAATCGCCGAATGTATTCTCTTAAGATTCACTTTCCCTCTGCTTTACTGCTAGCAAGCTGGTGGGGGTCTTGAAGGTCGCCTTATTGGTGAGAAAATGAGCAATGAACATCCTGCCTAATTTTTCGAAGTTGACAATGGAGTTTGCTGGTAACGAGTGATACCAGGTTCTAGCGTGCACTCGCAACATCGTGGGGAACACTCGGCATTTGAGGGCGTCGCTCGCTCCGAGCAAATCCATGTAATTTTTATACTGAATAAGATGGTTGACAGGGTCCTTGGTGCCATCATAAGTCTCCTTTGGTAGCTTTATAGATGTGGGAACGTGCTCTTGTCGAATCTGCACCGTTAGGGGGCTGCTGTCGTCGCTCATCCACTCCACCTCCTCAACTCTATCCTTCATCATTCCATGAACTTTTTTTTCGTAGGGCCACCATCTGGGCCTCTACATTGGTCGTGGCTATCCCCATAGTATTTGTTCTAGCCCTTCTGCTTTGGCCTCGCCTTTCTTCTGTCATTAGGACTCGCCTCTCAGGGGACTGCTAACGGTTGTTTTTCCGCTTCCTGTTGAGACCTGTTTGGTGGCTCCCTCACGAAGATGAGCTACTACTCTCTTCTTGCTGATCCCGATGTTGGTTTTTCTGGAGGTCGTTGAGCTGTTGGGTCGTTTGGCGTGCGGTTCTCTGCCGCTTTGCCAATTGTGTCATAACGTGTCAAATGCGAATTTAGCATGCTAGACACAAATCAATGGAGTCGTCACTAATCATCTTACTAGGTGTGACTAGTCACCTTTATGAATCTATTCTTCTTAAAGTTATCCTAAGCTTGAATAAGGCATCCAAAAAAGAATAGGTTTCGATCTACGTTTCAGAACTTAGGTTCGGGAGTTCAGTTACGTGCGGGGAAGGATGAGCACCCCCACAACGCCTATAAAAATAGTACCACATCAGTGACATATTATCCTAAACTGGTTTTTGAATGATCTTAATTAATCTAAGTAAATACCTATTTTCCTAATCATGCCAAATAATCTAAAAAAAATAAAATCATATCATATTTATCATGCAAAAAAAAAAAATAATCATATCATATAAAATCCTGAAGCATGCAAAAACCTAAAAAATAAAAATAATAAAATCGTATCATATCAATTCCTAATTCATGAAAAAAAATCTAAAAATAATAAAATATCATAAAAATTCCTAAGCATGCAATAATCTAATAATAAAATGACAAAAAAACCTAATCATACCATCTAAAAATAATAAAAATCTAATCATGCCTCTAAAAATAAAAAATAATAAAACCTAAATATGCCATCTAAAATAAAAACATAATAAAAACCTAAATCATGCAATTCCAATAAAAACCTAATCCATGCAAATCTAAAAAAAATAATAAATAATAATAATCATGTAAATAAAATAATAAATAAATAATAATAATCAAACTAACTTAATTAAAATCAACTAAAAATAATCAAACTAACTTAATCAATTAAAATAATAATAATAATCAAACTAACTTTATTAATTAAAATCAATCAAATTATCATAAAAAGAAAATCAAAGAAAAGTTAGTTATGAAATATACCTGCAATATAAAAGTAAAAAAAAAAAAAATTAGTAAAATAATAATAATAAATAAATTAAACAAATAATATTAAACAAATAGTATTAAATAAAAAAATAAAGAAAGAAAATTAATATGAAAAATAAAATTAAAAAAAAAGAATAAAGAATAAAAAGAAAAAGAAAAAGAAAAGAGGAATGGCTACATTCGAGTCAGGCCAATGCGCGGGTCTCGCGACCCGACCCGGCTGTAGCCTTTAAAAGACAATATTTTTTTTGGCTTCATTTCATACCTCCGTTTAAAATTTAAAAAAAAAAAAACTGATTTCTCTGATTCTCTCACTTCCTCAAGAACAGGCCACCATTGTTCTTCATGTTTCCAAAAATCGGCGAGTCTCCGCAATGTCCGCCGCCACTCGTCACCGACGATCGCCGTCGCCACCAGTACCCAGAATCCTCCTGAAATTCCTCAAAACTCCCCTTTCAATCTCTTTAACTCAAAAATCAACTCGGATTCTTCAAGATTGTGCCAAAATCCCTAGATCTAAGCCTAAAGTTCGCGACTTCTAACCCTCAAAACTCCATCAAAATCCATTCGATTTGCCCAGAAGTTGGATATGTCTTTTCGCTTCTGAGGTTTCTCTTTTCCATCGGTTTTGATCTTCAAAACAAAAACTCGGAGTCCAAATCCCAAAATTCCGAACCAAAATCTCCAATCGAGAGTTCTTTCTCTATTTTCTTTTCCTTGAGCTGTACAGAATCCCCTAAAGAAATCAAACACGAAACCAAAAATTATTTGCTCTCGATTTTTCTATGATTATTGCTGATTTCGAATTTCTGTTGATTTTCTTGATTTTTCTATGAATCCTCTTGTGATTGTTGTGTTGCTGTTTTTGATTCCCTGTTATGTTTTTCATTTACTGTTTTGAAACTCGGGGGCCCCAAAGGTTTCGAATCAAAGCCTCAAAAATATTTTCTCAATTTTTGCTACTGTTCTTCACCAATTACTTGCTTGCTACTTTTGTGTTTTGAAAATTCTATAATGCTCTGCCTCCCCCCCCGTTGCTGAGATTGTTTGTTCTTTAAATAGGGATTCGTAATAGAGTCCCAATTTGTTTTAACTTTGGATTCATGTTCCGAATCAAATTCCAATTTCAACGAAATCTTTTTAATTTTAGAACTTAAACTCTTTTTGGGATAGATGAAGAGAGCCCTTATTGGATTCGGATTCAAAGTTTTCGGGGCTTTGTCCTTGTTCAAATCTACTTCCCTTTTTTTAAAATTTTCAAATTTTCGAAAAAAAAAGAAACAAACAAAAAAAATATAAAAATAATAAACAACATAAATTACAAGGAAATAAAAGAGGAAATGGATGAAAATGAAATAGAAAGAGATATGATTCTGACCGAATTGATTCCAAAGTCTGAAAGTCACATTTGAGCTCAAATTGAAATATCCGGACAAAATCGGGTGTCTACAGTTGCCCCTCTTTGTGCATTCGCTGTGAAACAGGAACTGTGCAAAGACGTAGACACCTTAAAAGCTCTAAAAACTGAGAGCAACACCCATCATAGAAATGCTCCTCTAAACGAGGCATAAACTTTAAATATCCAAACGAAAGAAAAACTCATCTCAACGAGGCATCAACTTTAAATTCCCAACGAAGAAAAAACTCCTCCTAGCGAGGCATCAACTTTAAATTCCAAACGAGAAAACTCCTCCTAACGAGGCATCAACTTTAAATTCCAAACGTGAAAAACTTCTCCTAGTGAGGCATCAACTTTAAATTCCAAACGAAGAAAAACTCCTCCTAGCGAGGCATCAACTTTAAATTCCAAACGAGAAAAACTCCTCCTAACGAGGCATCAACTTTAAATTCCAAACGTGAAAAACTCCTCCTAGCGAGGCATCAACTTTAAATTCCAAACGAGAAAAACTTTAAAATTTACGAGTGCCAAAGAAATTAGGCTTGAATAAGCTTTTAATGCCCACTTACTGGGCTTGAAATCCTTACTGTGCCAGCTAAACGGGGCTCTCATCTTGTGCCAACTTAACTGGGCTTAAACATTTCAAAAGTGCCAGCTAAACAAGGCTTAAACTCTCTCATCTTATGCCAACTTAGCTGGGCTTAAAAGTGCCAACTAAGCAGGGCTTAAATTCTAATATCTTCAAAAATTCTCACATGTTCTTTCATTTTCTCTTCTTGAAAAAGTATCACCTCACTTTGTTTTCTTTTCCTCTTTTCTCCTTTATTGTTTTGACAAACTCTTTCCTTCCTTTGTTATCTTTTTTTTTCAAATTCAGAAAAATACATAACTCTCATATTTTCCCTTTTCAATATTTGCAAAGTTGACAAATGCAATGATGTAAATATCTATTCTCAAATGATGGCGTAAATGCCAATGTCTCATTCAACAATGCAAATGCAAATGTTATCTAACTGCTTCAAATGTCAATATCAAGTGTTCATCGAATAATGCAAACTTGGTCAAAACTAATATGTAGATGCTCATGGAATGACCATTTTATCTTTAAAAAATCTCATCTTGTAAATTCCACCTTAAAGATTCTCACCTCATCTCGAACAAGGTTCGAATCCATTTTGAAATTATTTTTCTTAACTGAAGCTCCACATCTCATTTTCAAATGAGGCTCAAGATCTCACTAAAATTTCTTCTCCATCGAGGTTCAAGAAAAAGTTCACTCAACTGAGATTTAAAACTTCACCTTGAAAAGAACCATCCTTAAAAAAAGTTTGATTTAAAAATTCAAAAACTAAAATCTTACTCATATATTAAATACATGCAATGAATGTCATAAATGTCATGTAATGTAACTCATGAAATGAATGTCATGAATGCAATGCAGTGCAAATGCATGAAAATCATCATATCTCTCCAATCATGGTAACAAAATGGTTCTCAAACTCATCATTTCATCTTTGTATCATCTCAAACATGTAGCTTCAAAACTAGCTAACAAGTTCCATCCACCGGTCTAGTCCTTTGTCGATTTTATTCATTCTCAAATGCAGCATTTGTCCATTTTCAAAGTGTATATTTCAGCTTAGGAGCCTAATGTGTCTACATTTCTACCCATTCCTGGTTCTCATCATTCTTTCTTTTTTTGCCCAGAACATAATCTCTAAATTTCTTTTCAAAACAATGCATGAATCTTTTATGTTCAGTATTTCAACTTATCAATCATCATTCCAATTCCATAACAAATATGATGCACCAACATTTCCTCTATTAATTATGGGTATGCAAAGTTGGCAAGAAAGAATGGCAATAACAAAACGAGTCGAAGAAAGAGGGTCTTTATCATTGAAGAGAAAAGAACAAATTTGCCAAAAGATAATAGGCAAATCAAAGAATTATCCCAAGGATATTTGAACGGGATATCAACATCCTAAATAATGAATATTTTGACAATCTTGAACAAATTAATTCATGATTCTTTTGCGAAGATCAATCCAATTGGTATTTCTGATCATTCTGAGCTGTATCAGACCAAACTATGCCCCCAACGAAATCTTCAAACAAACATTGAATTTTGTTATATCTAAGCCGCCCTTTCAGGTTTTCAACTTAGATATCCCCTATGACTCAAACTGCCATTTTCGGGTTTTTAATTTGAATCCTCATTTTTCTCTCTTTCTTTTTTTTCATCATTTTTTTATTCAAAAAGAAACATTTCTCCTCAGTGTTTGGCAAATCATCTCCATTCATCTTCTTTCAAAATAATGTTTCACTCAAGAAAATCTTTTCACTTCATAAGAACTTCACAAATAAATGTCTACTCTCTCCAATTGCCATGTGACTCAAGAGAAGTTTCTTCACAACTAGTTTCTTTTCTCCAAGTATCAAACAAATTTTCACATCATGTGTTCGCCTTAATCTTTTTAGAGGCAATTGAGCATAACAAAATGTTTACAAACCTTTTCTTTTTTCTCTGGAGTTGTCTTCATGCATCTAAGCTTTATTGTCCCTTGACAATACCACAAGCATGTCCTAATTCAATACATGATTCTCCAATCCGAATATTCACATTTGATCAAAATGGACTTTTAAAGCTTGTAATGTAGGCCAAGGTTTTGAGGTTATGAAAGAATGGATAAAAGAGGCTAAAACATGTGTTTAAGGGTTGCAAACCAATGATCATTTTCATCTCAAAACACTTCATATCTTTCTTTTCATTTCCAAGATAATCGAGCCATGGATCATATCTTTTTCAATGAGGATTTTCAAAACTTTCACATCTTTCTTTTCATTTTTTTTTCTTCTTGGCTTTTTGCTTTTTTTTTCTCTCTCTCTCTCTCTCTTTTATCACAAAGTGAGTTCAAAATTTTGGAACTCAATCCATCTCATCATTGCTTCCATGACATAAGATATTCTTTACATGGCGTAAAAATATGATCCAATCATTCATTCTCCACTAAAAAGATATTTTTCCATACTTGCCCCCCGATGTAGAAGGTGATTCTTGGTCAAGGTTCATTCAAAAAACAAGAATTCAATAGGCTCAAAAGGGGTAGCAAAGGATAATTTCTCATTTTGTGAAAGGAATATGGAAGATAGCCATTATCATCTCAAATGTGAATATTTTCATCAAAGAACATTTATTGAAAATGACAAGCTTATAGAAATTTACCACAAGGAATCCACATATTTGTAAAGGAATTCAACAGCCATTCAATATACTCGTGAAGCAATTCTACTAATTTTCTTCCAATCATGCCAAAACTGCATATCAACTTTCATCTTTTTTCACAATAATCTCAACAAATTCAAATGGCAAAGTATGGTCATATATGTTCAAGTTCACCAATACGGATATAACTTTCAAAATTGAATCCCAGATTATTGCTATGCTTGTCACCACATTCATTACTTGGAAACTTGACATGGGTGAAATTGAAAGGGTAGGCAATATATAAAGGCAAAGGAAGACATAATAAATGAAAGAGGAAATGAAAATGCATCAAACTTGACAATTCATTGAAATGATAAAAAATAAATTAAGTCTAAACATAAAGACATCACTTTAGAAGGAAAAGTTCAAAGATAGCATGCAACTTCCATATTCTTCTCACAATCTTTTCATAGAGGCCCTTTACCACTAAACACTTGGCTCTGTTTTCTCATCAAAACTCAATAGACCCTCTTTGACTAAATTTTGCACCTTTCGCTTCAAAACTCCGCATTCTTCCGTGGAATGGCCTTCACTCCATCATGGTATTCTTATTGGGCTTTGGGATCATACCATTTTGGGTAAGGAGGCTTTCTAGGCTTTGTGGGGACAATGGAAATCTTGTGGCTTTGAACAAGTAAAGGAAGAAACTTTGTGAAGACATTGGAAAAGAGTGATACACTTTAGTTCTCTTTCTTTTATGGCTCTGAGTAACCATGGGTTCTTCTTACAGCAGTCCAATTTTTCTCTTGCTTAAAATTCCAACAGTAGTTGCTTGAACATGTTCATCAGAAACAATGCCTTTCTTCTTATCGACAATTCTCAAATCGGTATCCATGATTTTCCCGCTTCTTATCCCATCTTCAATCCTACCGGTAGAGAACAATAAGTCTGCAAATTCTGAAAAAACATTGCCTACCAATTTGTCATAATATGGAGAAGGAAGTGTATCAACAAACAGAGAATTCATCTCTCTATTAGTAAGAAGTGGTTGAACTTGTGATGCTACTTCCTTCCATCTAGCGGCATATTCTTTGTACCTTTATTGGGACTCCTTTTCATGCTTTGAAAGGTCAATCGATTTGGAACTATCTCTAACATATGCTTATAATGCCCTAAAAATGTCCGAGATAGATCTCTCCAAGTGCGAATTTGACCTCTTTTCAATCTAAGATACCATTCAACTACAGTCCTTGCTAGACTATCTTGGAAGACATGAATAAGTAGCTTCTCATTACGGGCATATGAAACCATTTTGTGACAATACATGGCCAAATGTGTTTTGGGGCATTCGGTTCCATCATATTTCTCAAAATTTGGAGTCTTGAACTTTGGGGGAATGATTACATCAGGCACCAAACAAAGCCCAACAGCGTCTATGGAGCCATAGAAATCCATCCCCTCAACAGCCCAAAATTTTTCCTCCATTAGACTCATTTTGCGAGAGTCAATCTCTTCAACTACCCTTAGCCTCTCTTGCTTTTTGGGATCATCTAAATCTGAAACTTGGACCGGATCTGACAATTTTTTCCCAGGCGCAAGAATGGTGTATCCTGAGAATTGGTGTTGAATAGTTGATGATGTCACTAGCATCCTAGTATGAGCTCAGAATTGACTTAAATCAGGCAGATATATAGGATCTTCATCATCTGGTGACTGATTTTTTTCTTGAGTAGTTACTTTTTCTACCCTTCTATGCTTGTTCAAATTCATCATAAAATCCATCATCTTGGCCAATTGTTCTTTCATTTCATCCTGTGCCTTTTCTATTTCGTTCATCCTAGCAGCCTGTTCCTAAACTATTGTTTTAACCCGTGAATGAATCCTAACAACATGTTCCTCTGCCATTGCTTTAACCCGTGAACGAATGTTGTAGGAATGCCCTAGGATCTTTGATTGTTTGAGCTATCCTTGAACCTGTCATTACCACAATTTAAAATTTAGGACTCAAATGCTTTCATGAAATGTATGATGCAAATAAACGAAAGAATGAATTTAATGACAACATCAAAAATATTCACAAAGTTTAACAATAACATTATGAAAAATGTACATGATGAGTGCATGAGCATACCAAAAAATGTACATAATGAATGCATGAGCATTATGAAAAATGTACTGGTGAATGCATGAGCATTATGAAAAAAAATGTACATGGTGAATACATGAACATTGTTAAAATGTACGTGATAAATGCATGAGCATCATGAAAAATGTACATGATAAATGCATGAGCATTATTAAAAAATCTACATGATGAATGCATGAGCATTATGAAATGTTACATGTTGAATGCATGAGCATTGTTAAAAATGTACATGATAAATGCATGAGCATTGTTAAAAATGTACATGATAAATGCATGAGCATTATTAAAAAATGTACATGATGAATGCACGAGCATTATAAAATGTTACATGGTGAATGCATGAGCATTGTTAAAAATGTACATGATAATGCATGAGCATTATTAAAAAATGCACATGATGAATGCATGAGCATTATGAAATGTTACATGGTGAATGCATGAGCATTATGAAATGTTACATAGTGAATGCATGAGCATCATGAAAAATGATAAATGCATGATGAAAATATTTAAATGATGCAAATGCATGAAAATAAATGAAATAATAAAGTTAATTCAAGTAATGGACACAAAGATTTCACAAAATTCAATAGTTAGATACATATTAAAGAAGTACAAATAATATTCACAAAATTAAAAATTTGTCAGAAAGTAAGAACATTCCTTCATGTGTCCTAATTTGGGTTATTCTCTATGAAACGGGTGGACATGGCTCTAACTTAGGCTAGGCTCTTATGTGTTATCTATATGCTGGGCTTTAAGATATTTGACATCTAAAAGGTCCCCAAGTTGCTCCTTAACTTCATCCATGGAGGATGAGTAAGGCACCCCAATCCTCACCTATTATAGGCTCATTGGAAAAGGTTCAAGTTGGGTGAGAGTATTTTCCTAGCCATACGGAGGTTATTACCCCACGAAAGCATAGGTACTTTACCCCCTGAGAGTGTTTCGCTAGCCCATATGGAGGTTATTACCCCACGAAGGCGTAGTTACTTTACCCCCTCCTAGAAGGACGAGCCCGGGTCTAGGGCTTATGTTCATGAAAGTGTGGTGTGTGCGAAGGAACATAACAAACCTTTGACTCACAAAAATCCTTAAAAATAAACACAAAACATACTAAAAAAAGAAAAATGATTAAAATGTTAGAAATCAACAAAAAAAAAACATTTAAGACCAAATTTAAGACAAAAAATAACATGTGACTAACCTATGGCTCGACTCTCTAAATTCCCCAACGGAGTCGCCAAACTGTTATAACATGCCAAATGTGAATTTAGCATGCTAGACACAAATCAATGGAGTCGCCACTAATCATCTTACTAGGTGTGATTAGTCACCTTTATGAATCTATTCTTCTTAAACTTATCCTAAGCTCGAATAAGGCACCCTAAAAAGAATAGGTTCCGATTTATGTTTCAGAACTTAAGTTCGGGAGTTCGATTACGTGTGGGAAGGATGAGCACCCCCCACAACGCCTATAAAAAATGTATCACATCAGTCACATATTATCATAAACTGGTCTTTAAATGATCTTAATTAATCTAAGTAAATACCTATTTTCCTAGTCATACCAAATGATCTAAAAAAAATAAAATCATATCATATCATATTTATCATGCAAAAAAACAAAACAAAATCATATCATATAAAATCCTGAAGCATGCAAAAACCTAAAAAATAAAAATAATAAAATCGTATTATATCAATTCCTAATTCATGAAAAAAAAATCTAAAAATAATAAAATATCATAAAAATTCCTAAGCATGCAATAATCTAATAATAAAAATAACAAAAAAACCTAATCATGCCTCTAAAATAAAAAATAATAAAACTTAAATATGCCATCTAAAATAAAAACATAATAAAAACCTAAACCATGCAATTTCAATAAAAACCTAATCCATGCAAATCTAAAAAAATAATAAATAATAATAATCATGCAAATAAAAATAAAAATAATAAATAAATAATAATAATCAAACTAAATTAAAATCAACTAAGAATAATCAAACTAACTTAATCAATTAAAATAATAATAATAATCAAACTAACTAACTTAATTAATTAATTAAAATCAATCAAATTATCTTAAAAAGAAAATCAAAGAAAATTTAGTTATGAAATATACCTACAATAATAAAAGTAAAAGAAACTAGTAAAAATAAAAATAATAAATAAATTATACAAATATTATTAAATAATAAACAAAATTAATATGAAAAATAAAATTAAAACAAAAAATAAAACAAAACAAAACAAAAAAAGGAATGGCTACATCTGGGTCGGGCAAACGCGCGGGTCTCACGACCCAACCCGGCTGTAGCCTTTAAAAGACAATATTTTTTTTGGCTTCATTTCATAGCTCCCTTTTAAAAAAAAATTGATTTCTCTAATTCTCTCTCACTTCCTTGTTTCATAGCCACCATTGTTCTTCATGTTTTAAAAAATCGACGAGTCTCCGCCATGTCCGTCGCCACTCGTCACCGTTGACCACCATCGCCACCGCCACCAGTACCCATAAACCTCCCGAAATTCCTCAAAACTCCCCTTTCAATCTCTTTAACTCAAAAATCAACTCGGATTCTTCAAGATCGATGCCAAAATCCCAAGATCTAAGCCTAAAGTTCACGACTTCTAACCCTCAAAACTCCATCGAAAACCATTCGATTTGCCCTGAAATTGGATATGTCTTTTCGCTTCAGAGGTTTCTCTTTTTTATCGGTTTTAATCTTCGAAACAAAAACTCAGAGTCCAAATCCCAAAATTCCGAACCAAAATCTCCAACCGAAAGTTCCTTCTCTATTTTCTTTTCCTTGCTGCTGTATAGAATCCCAAAAAAAAATCAAACACGGAACCAAAAATTATCTGCTCTCAGTTTTTCTATGATTATTGCTGATTCCAAATTTCTGTTGATTGTCTTGATTTTTATGTGAATCCTCTTGTGATTGTTGTGTTGCTGTTTTTGATTCCCTGTTATGTTTTTCATTTACTGTTGTGAAACTCGAGGCCCCCCAAAGATTTCGAATTAAGCCTCAAAAATATTTTCTCAATTTTTTCTACTGTTCTTCACCGATTACTTGCTTGCTGCTTTTGTGTTTCGAAAATTCTATAATGCTCGCCCCCCCCCCCCCCGTTGCTGAGATTGTTTGTTCTTTAAATAGGGATCCGTAATAGAGTTCCAATTTGTTTTAACTTTGGATTCATGTTCCGAATCAAATTCCAATTTCAAAGAAATCTTTTTAATTTTAGAACTTAAACTCTTTTTCGGATAGATGAAGAGAGCCCTTATTGGATTCGGATTCAAAGTTTTCGGTGCTTTATCCTTGTTCAAATCTACTTCCCTTTTTTTTAATTTTCAATTTTTTGAAAAAGAAAAGAAACAAACAAAAGTAAATAAATAAATAAATACAAACAAAATAAACAACATAATAACAAGGAAATAAAATGGGGAAATGGATGAAAATGAAATATGAAGAGATATGATCCAGACCGAATTGATTCCAAAGTCCGAAAGTTACATTTGTGCTCAAATTGAAATACTCGGACAAAATCGGGTGTCTACAAATTGTGCTTGGAGTGTTTGTATCTGATTAATCAAAGCATGTTGCATTGGATCAAAATACGATGGTGGTGGGAAGAAAGGGTAATTGGGTAATCTTAGGGCAGGGTCTGTGGTCATCATGAAGTTGTAAGAAGCCAATGGGTGCTCTTGCCACACATGCAGCGGATCTTGACCACCTTGGGCGGTGTCAATTTCGGGCGTTAGGGTGATGCTTGGCTGTTCTGTAGCATCAATTTGAGTAGCTGCTGGATAATTTACAGAGGTTCCCTCGCCCAAGCATGAACAGGGGCCTCGTTGAGCTATTGAGGGGGTCTCATGCATCAAGTTGGGGGTGGTGGAGTATATTGGAGAAGTAGCTGTGAGTAGGTTTTGATAATAGTTCTGGGGAGGTAAGGTTGCTGGAACCATGGGTTAAAGAAATGATGGTTCTGGGTGTTGGGACTTAATGTTGGCAGGTTTGGAGAAATTCGCTGGGGGGGATTCATTATGGGCATTAGCGGCTGGGCCTTTAGTGTTTTGTTGTGATGATGGTGGTAAAGACATGGCTGTCTTTCCCACAGACGGCGCTAATTTGTTGATGGTTATTTTCAGTGTTGGGTGATTGTTCTATTGAAGGCCCAAGGAGGAGGATTAGAAGGTGGTTGTCAAGAGGAAATAACTAGATTTTTGGTGTTGGAGTGTCTAGAGAGTTTAAGCTAGCCTTTTAGGGGCTATTTATACTTTAGCTGACGGGTCGTCGCATGCCACGTTTTGAGGCTCAGTCTGAGACAGGTGGTCGAGATCCCACGTGAGCCTTAAGGTGATGGGCGACGATGTGACAGACTAGGCGGCAGCTAGAGAGACCACGTGGTCTTTTGAAGTGATAGACGGTAGGGCTCGTCTAACAATAGAGATCACCTAGCAGTTTAGGTATGGCGAGCACAGACTGGTCTTATGGGTTTAACAAACAGCCCCCACTTTCTCTCTGTCTCTCTGATCATCAAATTCTTCATTTTTTTTTTTTTTTACATTTCTTCTTTGATCCATTACTCTAACTACTACCCTTCAAAGTCTTCAAACTTTCTTCACTTTTCCAAGAAACCCAAACCGAAATTCACTTCCTTTCATTAAAAAATTAGTGGGGTACTCACAAATTTCACTATCCAAACCTTTAAACCCCCTCATTTTTTGCTTTCAAAGTGAAAAGTTCAATAAAGGGTATTGTTTTTAAGGGAAATGAGGGATGTTTTCATGGTTGGAAAAGATAGCTCTCGCTTGTTGAAGACCAGTGATTCGATATGCACGTATGAACAAGGATAATAATAATAATAATAATAATAATAGTAGTAATAATGATGAACTTGAGGAAGATTCTTTTTCTTTACGTGATTCACTTATTTGGTGTAGAGACTTGAAAAGCACTCTTATGGTGATTTCTCCTATGCTGTTGTTCAAGCCAATGAGATCGTTGAAGATCATAGTCAAGTTGAGACTGGAAAAGATGCTATTTTTGTTGGTGTCTATGATGGACATAGTGGCTCTGATGCTTATCTCCGATCATCTCTTTCAAAATTTCATTAGTAAGTTCATTTTTTTTCTTTTTAAGTTTGGCGATTTTCTTTCTTTCTTTTTTTCTTTTTTTTTTTTTTGGGTTTTTTTTTTAATGAATGCTTTCTGTTTTAACGAATAATTGGTTGAGTTGTTTAGGATTTTTTTTTTTTTTATGAGTGGATGCATTTTTTTCTTTTTCCTTATGTTTTCTTAATTTGGGTTTATTATTTTTTGCTTTTGTTTCTGTTGGTTTTGTTTATTTATGGTAACTATGTGTTTCTTGGATGAATTTTTGGGTAATGAGTTGAGTTCCCGGGATTTTTTATCCTTGGTGTAAAGTCTTGCTATAGTTTTTCTGTACATATGGTGGTAATGTTATGAATGAACTTTTGTGATTTGTCTTTTTTTTTTTTTTTTTTTAAAAATTCTTCAATCTCAATTTTTGGCTATCTTCTGATATAAACCACTTGTATGTATTTTTAGCCATCTTGAAGAATTCTTTGCATATATTTTTCTGGATTCTTATGTGTCTGTTAGAAATATATTTGTTTATTTCCATATTTTTTTGAAGGTAATTATTGTTGGTCTCAGTAGGCTGTGATAGATGCTGCTTTAGAGCAACCTATATGTGAATTTGTATTTGTCTGTTTTGTCTATTTTCATGGAGCTTACTAATAAAATGATGTGATGTCGCAATGACTTGGGTTTTATTTGAAATTTTAACTTTGGTAAATGAAAATTTTGTTTTTATTATAACTCTATTATGACATAAATATAATGTCAAGTTGTCAACAAACAAAGTAACTTACAGTTGACTCTGGAAACTCAACATTTGCTTAACAAAGTATGACTATCAAATTTCATTCATTGGAATATACTTTGGACCATAAATCACATTATTACAAAGTCAGATGAGGACTAATTTTTTATCATTTCCTGTGATACTTCCATAATCAAATAGTAGAGCCTAATTCTGTAACATAATAAAAGAGGATGATGATATATGACTGTATGCTGAACAAATTTACATTTCATATGCCCATGGCTCTATAGTTGCTACTTCTCTTTACTGTCAGGCAGTCCTACAACAAGGAGGATGTTCATGTAAGCTTTGAGAGAGATGATTGTATTCTTCCTTCCAAAAAAAAACTTGTTTAGTTTGCACTGCATACTTTTCTAGGAATCATTCTCCTGTGTCCTTTCTAATGCTTTTTAGTAATTCATTCTAGAATGCATCTTACATATCATTCAACAGGGCTTGCTCAAGCAAATGGAACCATTTCTGAAGATATTCTTAGAAGTGCTTTCTCCGCAACTGAAGATAGGTTTCTTACTTTTGTAAGTAGGATGGAGTAAAACCATTAATTGCAGCAGTTGGATCTTGTTGTCTGGTTGGAGTTATATGGAAGGGGAGATTATACGTTGCTAATTTGGGTGATTCTCGAGATGTAATTGGCTATTTAGGTAGATCAAATAAGATAGTTGCTGAGCAGTTGACTAGAGATCATAATGCAAGTATGGGGAGGTCAAACAGGAACTCAGTGTTAGATATCATAGTATATATTAAGTATGTATATATATACGAAATATGTATTCTAATACGTAGGATGTCGTACACAAATGATATCAAAGTGAATGAGAAATTAGTCTCATTATTTACCCACTTGAAGAGGAAGGAAAGTTGGTTGAAGGTATGAGTGGTAGTCAATCCCACATAGGACTAAGAATGACTTTAGCTTATAGTTTATATAAGCTAGAGTGTCATGATGGGTTGGGCCCCAAGGGGCACTCAAGTTTTTGTGGAGGGTGAGGACCTACACAACTTGGGCTAGACCACGCGCGCGCGCCGCCGGGCTGGGCTGGGTCGGGTCGGGTTTAGGTTTGGGTCAGTAAATAATTTTTTACTGCCCAACCGGATTATTTTTGTCCAAACCGAACCAGCTCAAATCCAACCAGCTTTATGTCCGAATAATTCTTCTTCTAGAATGTGTCTATTCGGTTCCTTGCCTTTTTCTGAATTGTCTTGCCTTTTGGATTGAACCGGTTCGTTGATTCAGACTTGTCTTTTGATCGAACCGGTTCATGTCCAACAGTTGTGTCTGACCGAACAGACTTCTCTGTATCTATAAATAGGACTGTTTGTATCTGTTTTAATACACTCATTTCACCGAAAATATTCTTGCTTTCTGAGAGAGAGACTTCAACATTCTTCAGTTCGCTGTGTTGCATCCGGGTGTGCTCTCATTTGCAACGTATATCGAGGAAACCTGGGAGACGATTTGCATCGATACTGTAAGCACCTTAGACAGGCAAAAAACGTCTTAAGGTTAAAAGGTCCAACCTTGACTCGATATTGATTTTTTCAAATCAATTACTGTAAGTGTCTTTGTTCGTTTTTACATATTTGTTGTAATCTGGTTGTATATATTTTTATATCATTTTCTTCTTTATTTTCTGTTTATATTTTTACAGTATATAGCATTATATTTCGAATAACATTCTTAAGACGTTTTTTGTGTTAACTTTGCTTTTTGTTATATACTGTGTGTATATATGTATAATCGAATATATTACTTACTGTGTTTGAACTTTTATACGTACTGACTTCATTGTTTAAGTTTTTCGTTACTGCATGTACTATGCCGGTTTAGATATTGGATGTGAGATTTTGCATATATATTTGTTTAGTATTGTTTGTAACATTGTGATGATTCGGTAATTGTGCATCTTTGGTTTTATCATATTTGTTAAGCATATTTTATATTCTGTTTGTTGAATATATATTCTGATTGGTGCTTTTATTGTTACTGTTTGCTTTTATAATATATATATTATTTGCCATTGTTCACGTGATTGTTATAATCAATTGTTTTGATCTTTTCACTGTTTCTTTATATATATATATAGTTTCGGTGATTTTATTATATTTGTTTATAACTTCTTTTTATATTTTTTGTTTTAATATATTAGTATTGTTCGATTATTATATATATTTATATAATATTCATTCTGTTTATTGCTTATATTATATATTGTTTATATATATATATAGTATATTCTTTTTTGTCTATATATATATATATATTGTTTGTTACGTTTATACTTGTTTCTTGGAGAAAGGCATATTTCATCATTTCTATTCACAATCATTACAACTTTTGGTTTCGTTTATGTCAGCCGCCTCATGCATGTGTGAACGTGTTTCGTAAAATATATTTTATATACTTACGTGATTGTTGTGTTTTATATGCTATTTGTAATCATATATATTGTAATATATTGTGTTATATTACATATATATTGTTGTTCGTGTAATATATATATATATTTATTTGTAATCATATATATTGTAATATATTGTGTTATATTACATATATATTGTTGTTCGTGTAATATATATATATATATATATATATTATATATATATATTGTTGTTATAAGTTGTAACATATATATTATTTGTTATTGTTCTCGTGTTTTTTGAATTTATATATTTAGTATATTTGTATATTTTGTATACAAGTTGATCCTATTATTCTTGAATAATAGATGGCCGAAACATCTACCGGTATTGCTAGAGCGCCCGTAGCGCCACAACCTCTACATGTAACACATGGTGAGAAGCCCGAGAAGTTCAATGGTCAGGACTTCAAACGATGGCAGCAAAAGATGCTGTTCTATTTGACCACCCTCAATCTAGCCAAGTTCTTACGGGAGGAGGCCCCGACTTTGGACGAGGGAGAGACTGATACTACAATGGTAGCCTCGGTAGATGCATGGAAGCATTCTGACTTCCTATGCAAGAACTACATCCTCAATGGTTTGGACAACACGTTATACAACGTGTATAGTCCGATAAAGACAGCGAAAGAGCTGTGGGAGTCCTTGGAAAGGAAATATAGAACCGAGGATGCCGGCACAAAGAAATTTGTGGTTGGTCGGTTTCTAGATTTTAAAATGGTGGACTCGAAAACCATTATCAGTCAAGTTCAAGAGTTTCAATTGATTCTCCATGAGATCTTTGCCGAGGGAATGACTCTTAGTGAATCATTCGAAACGGCAACTTTGATAGAGAAACTCCCTCCTTCGTGGAAGGATTTCAAGAACTATCTAAAGCACAAACGTAAGGAGATGTCTTTAGAGGACTTGATTGTTCGATTGAGAATCGAGGAGGATAATCGTAGTTCAGAGAAGAGGGTCATGATCCAGACCATGGAAGCCAAAGCGAATGTTGTTGAACGTTCGAAAAAGACCAACAAGAGGAAATTCGTTGGTTCAAGTTCTTCCCAAGCAAAGAAGGGAACGGATTTTAGAAAGTTCACGGGAAATTGTTTCAACTGCAACAAGCCCGGACACCGTGCAAAGGACTGCCGACAGAACAAGAGGAAGAAAGCTCAAGCCAACCTAGTTGATGATTTTAAGCTTGTTGCTGTTGTTTCACAAGTGAACTTGGTGGAAAACCCTAAGACATGGTGGGTTGATACCGGGGCCACTTGTCACTTATGTTCTGAAAGGAAGAGTTTCTCCGAATATAAAGAAGCTGCTAATGATGAGCAACTATATATGGGAAACTCTACGACTTGCAAGGTTCGAGGCCATGGAAAGGTGGTACTCAAGATGACCTCCGGGAAGCAACTCACATTGAACAATGTTGTTCATGCTCCCGAAATCCGAAAGAATTTGGTTTCCGGCTCTTTATTGAGCAAGAATGGGTTTAGGCTCGTATTCGAGTCTGATAAATTTGTACTCACCAAGAGTGGGATATTTGTGGGAAGGGGATATCTTTGTGATGGGCTTTTTAAGCTCAATGTTATGACAATTGTACCCAAGAATAAGATTATTAATAATAATATTTCTTCTGTTTACTTGGTTGAGTCCCCTACTTTATGGCATGGTAGATTAGGTCATGTAAATTACAAGACCTTGCAGAAAATCAGCAATTTGGATTTGCTTCCGAAATTTGTCATTGACAAGAATCACAAATGTGAAATTTGTGTAGAATCCAAATTAGCTAAGGCTCCTTTCTATTCAATAGAAAGAAGTAGTGAACCTCTAGAGTTAATTCACACTGATATTTGTGATTTAAAATTTGTGCAAACTAGAGGTGGTCAAAAGTATTTTATTACTTTTATAGATGATAGCACACGATATTGTTACGTCTATTTGCTAAAAAGCAAAGACGAGGCCTTGGAAGCATTTAAGCTCTTTAAGAATAAGGTTGAAAATCAACTAAGCAAGAAAATAAAGAAAATAAGGAGTGATAGAGGTGGTGAATATGATTCATTTTTTAATGAATTCTGTTCGGAAAATGGAATCATCCATCAAACCACTGCTCCTTATTCACCTCAACAAAATGGTATTGCAGAACGCAAGAACCGAACGTTGAAAGAAATGATGAACGCTTTGTTGATAAGTTCAGGGTTACCTCAGAACTTGTGGGGGGAAGCTATCTTATCAGCTAATTATATTTTAAATAAAATACCCCATAAGAAATTAGACAAGACACCGTATGAATTGTGGAAGGGTCTAAGACCAAACTACAATTACATGAAAGTGTGGGGGTGTCTTGCGAAGGTAGCCGTTCCTCCACCTAAAAAGGTCAAGATAGGACCTAAAACCATTGATTGCGTATTCATTGGATATGCAAACAATAGTGCTGCTTACCGTTTTCTTGTATTTAAGTCGGACATTCCCGATATTCATATCAATACGATAATGGGATCAAGGAATGCTTCGTTCTTTGAAGATGTTCTTCCTTATAAGGAAAAACAAGAAAACAAGACTGCAAAGAGAACTCATGAGTCCTCGAGTAGTAATCCACATATGGATGAAGAGGAACAAGAGGAACCTAGAAGGAGCAAACGGGCTAAAGTACCGACTACTTATGGTCCAGATTTTCTAACATATTTGTTAGAAAATGAACCTCAAACTTTTAGCGAGGCTATGTCATCTCCAGAAACACAATTCTGGAAAGAGGCCGTTAACAATGAAATAGAATCCATCATGCAAAATCATACATGGGAACTGGTGGATCTTCCTCAAGGGCATAAGCCTTTAGGATCCAAATGGATATTTAAGAGGAAGATGAAAGCAGATGGAACGATTGATAAATATAAAGCCCGGCTTGTAATAAAAGGATACAGGCAAAAGGAAGGGCTCGATTATTTTGATACGTATTCACCAGTTACGAGAATAACATCTATTCGAATGTTAATAGCTATAGCAGCTCTTAACAATCTCGTTATACACCAAATGGATGTTAAGACAGCTTTCCTAAATGGAGATTTAGACGAAGAAATCTATATGGAACAACCCGAAGGGTTCAAAGTTCCGGGACAGGAAAGGAAGGTCTGTAGACTTGTTAAATCATTATATGGTTTAAAACAAGCTCCTAAACAATGGCATCAAAAATTTGACAATACAATGTTGTCAAATGGTTTTCGTATTAATGAATGTGATAAGTGCGTTTACGTAAAAGATACGAATAAGGGATATGTCATTGTTTGTCTATACGTAGACGATATGTTGATCTTAGGCAGTAACAATGAGATCATAAAAGCTACCAAAACTTGGTTGACCAGTAAGTTTGATATGAAAGATATGGGTGTAGCTGATGTGGTTTTAGGAATTAAAATTTCTAAAACAGAAGATGGCTTGGTAATATCTCAAGATCATTATGTAAATAATATTCTTGAGAAATTCAATAAGAATGATACCAATATAGCCAAAACACCCGTAGATGTTCATTTACATCTAAAGAAAAATACTGGTGACGCAATATCTCAATTAGAATATTCGCGAATAATTGGTAGTCTTATGTATCTTATGAACTGCACAAGACCAGATATAGCTTACTCAGTTAGCAAACTGAGTAGATTTACTAGTAATCCTGGAGAGGATCACTGGAAGGCCATTGTGAGGGTACTTAGATATTTGAGATACACCTCAAGTTATGGACTGCACTATACAAGATATCCAGCTGTACTTGAAGGGTACACTGATGCAAACTGGATATCTGATACTAAAGATTCTAAATCTACTAGCGGATTTATCTTTACTATTGGAGGAGCTGCAGTGTCATGGAAATCTTCTAAACAAACATGTATTGGCAGATCCACTATGGAATCTGAGTTTATAGCTTTAGATAAAGCTGGAGAAGAAGCAGAATGGCTTCGGAATTTTTTAGAAGATATTCCATGTTGGCCGAAACCTGTGCCGGCAATAAGTATACATTGCGATAGCCAATCTGCAATTGGTAGGGCACAGAGTAGTTTATATAACGGTAAATCTCGACACATTCGTCGAAGACACAATACCGTTAGACAGTTGCTCTCAAATGGAATTATCTCTATTGATTATGTAAAATCAAAGGATAATATTGCGGATCCGCTCACTAAAGGTTTAACGAGAGAGCAAGTAAATACATCATCGAGGGGAATGGGTCTTAAGCCTATAAATTAAAGTTACATAGTGGAAACCCAACCTAGCTGACTGGAGATCCCAAGATCTAGGTTCAAAAGGGACAACTAAATTATGTAACTGTGTGTAAGCACTAAAAGAGTTAAACACTCTTATCCATTCCTATGATGATTTAGTGCTGCCTGCAAGGTAGGATAAGCTATGCTTTTAATGATTCTTATAGCTTGATAAATGATCAAGTGGGGTATTGCAGGATACTCTTAATGAGCAATCACCTATTATGAGTAAGAAACGTGGCCACTTCTATGAGAATTGATCAGGCTAAATCCTCTAGAGTACTCATAAGAAACCAGGAAGTGTCCGAGGCCAAAATGGACACAACCGTGAGAACCGAAGATGTTCGAAGGGGAATTGTGTGATAATTATTGTCTTGGTTTACACTAAAGGCTGAATAGTTCAAGACATCATGTTCACTAGTTAGCCGAGTAAATCCGATAGTTATTCACTATGGAGGGTTCAAAGCCAAAAGCTACCTATCTTGATGCAATTACTCTTCAAAGAAAGTCTCTCTCATACTCCGAGTCAGTTTGTCGTTTTATTCAGACAATTTCCATTCATGTGGGGGATTGTTAGATATCATAGTATATATTAAGTATGTATATATATACGAAATACGTATTCTAATACGTAGGTTGTCGTACACAAATGATATCAAAGTGAATGAGAAATTAGTCTCATTATTTACCCACTTGAAGAGGAAGGAAAGTTGGTTGAAGGTATGTGTGGTAGTCAATCCCACATAGGACTAAGAATGACTTTAGCTTATAGTTTATATAAGCTAGAGTGTCATGATGGGTTGGGCCCCAAGGGGCACCCAAGTTTTTGTGGAGGGTGAGGACCTACACAAATTGGGCTAGACCACACGCGCGCGCCGCCGCCGAGCCGAGCCGGGCTGGGTTGGGTCGGGTCGGGTCGGGTTTGGGTCAGTAAATAATTTTTTACTGCCTAACCGGATTATTTTTTGTCCAAACCGAACCAGCTCAACACCAAGCAGCCGAACCAGCTCAAATCCAACCAGCTTTATGTCCGAATAATTCTTCTTCTAGAATGTGTCTGTTCGGTTCTTTGCCTTTTTCTGTTGAGTCTTGTCTGTTGGATTGAACCGGTTCATTGGAAGAGTCTTGTCTTTTGACCGAACCGGTTCCTGTCCAACAGATATGTCTGACCTAACAGACTTCTCTGTATCTATAAATAGGGTGTTTCTATCTGTCTCTAATCACTCAATTTTCACCGAAAATATTCTTCCTTTCTGAGAGAGAGACTTCAACATTCTTCAGTTCGCTGTGTTGCATCCGGGTGTGCTCTCATTTGCAACGTATATCGAGAAAACCTGGGAGACGATTTGCATCGATACTGTAAGCACCTTAGACAGGCAAAAAACGTCTTAAGGTTAAAAGGTCCAACCTTGACTCGATATTGATTTTTTCAAATCAATTACTGTAAGTGTCTTTGTTCGTTTTTACATATTTGTTGTAATCTGGTTGTATATATTTTTATATCATTTTCTTCTTTATTTTCTGTTTATATTTTTACAGTATATAGCATTATATTTCGAATAACACTCAGGTCATTGCATCCAGATGATTCTCATATTGTTGTTCTGAAGCATGGAGTATGGCGTATTAAAAGCATCATTCAGGTATGTGCCTTTTTGTTCATTGCCATCTGCTGTCCATGTTTTATGCTATGATGTATGTATGTTGTTATTTATAGGGACCACCACTAGGACACAAAAAAAATGGCTTAGTTATTTATAGGGACCACCACTAGGACATAAAATGGCCTACTTTTTTTTTAATTGAATCTCTTTACATAAGCAATAAATGGAGCATAATTTGCTTGCATATGCTTTTAAGATTGTTAGGGATAATTACACCCTGAACAAATCAATTCAAGCTAGTTTTGTTTAGTTTTCTGGTCTATGATTATCAGGGGATTGGATGAATGTTTTGGTCTTATGGCTATGGAATCATCAAATATCATATTATTAGTTGAATTGTTGATTTTTTTTCCCTAGGTTGCTAGGGAAGCCATTTTCCTTTCATTGCATATTAAATCCTGTCATCAGACTTCATTGCTTGAATTACATTCTATGTCATTCAGTCAATTTCTTTCTCTCTCTTAATCTTAATGGATTCAGGGGCTTATTGGTGCCATATGTACATTATTCATAGGCCTTTGTAGCATGTGTTCTCATGGTTTAGCCTTCCTGTTCTAGGTTTATCTTTTTCTTCTTATTTTATGATTTTTTTTTCTACTTCAGATATAGCATTGTTTATTCATAACAAAGGTGTAGTAATGTCAAAGACTTCATTATGTGATTGCTGAAACCACCTCAAAATCTTGTTATTGCTGGTTCTGCAATACTGATTGCAGCCCCAGGAAATTTCATTTGCTGGTCATAAGTGTTGAGAAAAACTTAGAGTAGATAACTCTAATTTTACCACTCAAAGAAGAAAGTTTAGATTTTAGGAAAACTCACAAATGCTCACACTTCACTCTAGACTACACTCTTTAGAGAAGAACTCCTTAGGAAAACTTAGAACTTTTATTGCTTATTGAAGCTTACTACTTGATGATTTACAAATGCAAGGGAGGGGGGTATTTATACAATACCAAGACAAACACAAGCCACACAAATATAAAATCTAAATAAATTACAACCACCCATTGTTGTTTAATAACAACCACACATTTAAATCACACAACTACAACCACACATTAAACCACACAATTGCAACCACACATTAAAATCACACAATTGCAACCACACATTAAACCACACAATTGCAACCACATATTAAAATCACACAATTGCAACCACACATTGTTAGGCTTTTATTTTTTTTTCTTGGGCTGGTATTGGACAATTTAACACTCCCCCTCAATACCAGCTCTTCCTCTTTGCACCATGTTGAGTTGACGACGAAACATTTCAAATTTGTTGATACTCAAACCTTTTGTGAATAAATCTGCCATTTGATCATCTGTCTTGATCTGCTTCATCTCAATCTCTTCTTGTAGAACCTTTTCTCTGATAAAGTGATAATGCACTTCTATATGTTTGGTTCTTGCGTGAAAGACTGGATTTTCTGCCAAACGAATTGCTGACTGGTTGTCGCAATACAACGAAACTGCATAATCTACTGGTTGGTAGATCACTCATTAGTTGCATCAGCCACGTACACTCTTGAGCTGCCATTGCTGCTGCTCGATACTCAGCTTCGGTAGTTGACAATGATACCGTTGGTTGTCTCTTACTGCACCAAGAAATTGTTCCAGAACCAAGTTTAAACATGTACCCAGTTGTTGATCTCCTGGTGTCATGATCTCCTGCATAGTCAGCATCACAATAACCAACTAACTTACAGTCTTCACCTTTCTTGTACAAAAGACCATAATCTATTGTACTTTTCACATATCTCAGTATTCGTCGAACTGCTTCTAAATGAGGCTTCTTCGGATTTTGCATATACCGACTCATCACACCAACTGTATAAGAAATGTCAGGTCGAGTCAAGGTTAAGTAGATCAGGCTACCTACCAATTGTCGATACATAGTTGCATCTTCCAAGTCTTTGCCTTCAAGTGCACACATCTTGCCATTTGGTTCCATCGGTGTTGAAATTGGCTTGCTCTCGAGCATTCCAAACCTTTTTAGCAAATCTTTAGAATATTTTTGTTGACAGAGAAATATTCCTTCTTGTATGTGATCAACCTCTAGACCAAGAAAGTGCTTGAGTTGTCCAAGTTCTTTCATTTGGAAACGAACTGATAAATTCTCCTTGGTTTGAAGAATTTCTGCCTCATAATCACCAGTTATGATTAAATCATCCACATATATCAATACGATAGCTAGCTTTCCTCCATTAGCTTTGACAAACAAGCTGGAATCTGCAGGTGTCACTGAATAACCACTATGAGTTAAAAATTCAGCAATCTTACCATACCATGCTCTAGGTGCTTGTTTCAATCCGTAAAGTGCCTTTCGCAGCTTACACACATGCTCAGGATGATTTTGGTTTTGAAATCCCAATAGTTGAATCATGTAGATTTCCCGATCTAGCTCTCCATGAAGGAATGCATTCTTCACATCCATCTGCCATAAGTTCCAGTCTTTGTTGGCTGCAAGGGCAAGTAGGACTCGTACGGTTGTAAGTCTTGCCACCGGACTAAACGTTTCATCATAGTCTAGCTCATACTTCTGAGAGAAACCACGAGCTACCAACCGTGCCTTGTACCTTTCAATCGACCCATCTGGACGATGTTTTATCTTGTAAACCCACTTGCAGGATATGGGTTTCACATCTCTTGGTTTTGGCACTAGATCCCAAGTCTGATTCTGCTCAAGCGCAGTGATCTCTTCTTTCATAGCCATAATCCACTCAGAACTCTGTGATGCTTCTTCAAACGTCTCAGGTTCTGTTGCAATTGGTTCTTCCACTATGGCTGCATTAGCATATTTGGGATTTGGCTTCCGTGCTCTTGTTGTCCTTCGGATTTGTGATTGTGGAGATGGTTCTTCCACTTCACTCGATCTAACATCTGGTTGATACACACCAGTTTGCCAAGGACTCTGGACTAACACTTGCTCGTCATCGTCATCATCACATAGGTCTTCTACTTCGTCTGAAGTTGATTGAAGTTGGACAATATACTCTCCCATTTTCTGTTGTAGCATGTCTTCAAATTCTTTTGAATCTGACAACACCTCCTTTTCTGAGGAACACCAAGAAGATGCTTCATCGAATACCACATTGCGTGAAGTGTAACATCTTTCATTCGTAGGATCACAACATTTCCACCCTTTCCTTTGGTTGTCGTATCCCACAAAGATACACCTAGTTGCTTTCTTATCAAACTTGCTACGTAAATGATCAGGAACAAATACATAACATACACAACCAAATACTCGAAAGTAGCTGACTGAAGGTTTCATTTTCCACAATTTCTCAAAGGGTGAAACAAACTCTAACCTTGGTTGAGGAAGTTTGTTGATCACATGGGCTGCGGTTCTCATAGCTTCGGCCCAAAATCTTTCGGGTACATTCTTTGCATGCAGCATACTCCGACAAATTTCTGCAAGCTGCCGATTCTTTCTCTCTGCTACACCATTCTGTTGTGGTGTATTGACACAAGTATACTGATGACGTATGTTGCATTCTCGTAGGTATTGAGAGAATTCGCCTGAGCTATATTCTCCTCCATTGTCAGTGCGCAAGCAACATATCTTCTTTCCCACTTCTCCTTCAACTATCTCTTTGAACTCTTTAAACTTTGAGAAAGTGTCAGACTTTTCTTTCATAAAGAAAACCCACACATACCTGGAGAAATCATCAATAAACATCACCATGTACCGCATTCTACTAATTGATGGTTGCTTAACGGGCCCAAATACATCAGAGTGAACTAACTCTAATGGTTCTTTTGCTTTAAACTTTGACTCTTCGTATGACAATTGGTGTGCTTTACCATATTGGCATCCTGCACAAACTGTGTCTGTTCTTATGTCAAGCTGAGGAAGTCCCTTAAGCATCGACTTCTTCATCATCATACTTAGCTTGGAATAACTAACATGACCTAACCGCATGTGCCATAAATCTGCTGTATCGCTCCTTCTTGTCTTGTCTACATATGCTGACTCTGCTGACATCACGTAGACTGACTCCAGACGTCGTCCTTCCATCATTGGTTGTCCTGAGATTTTGAGATCACGATATACCTTCACATCCCTTGGACCAAACAGGATATGGTGACCTGACGATGTTAATTGTGCCACTGAAAGCAAATTTTTCTTCATGCCTTGGACATGGTAAACATCTTGTAGTGGTACCTGATTATGACTATATCGAGGTGCTACTACCGTCTTACCGATGTGAGTAATCGGTAATCTTGAATTATCAGCTGTCACAACAATGCGATTTCCCTTGTATTCTGACAGGTTCTGCAACTTCTGTTTATCGCCTGTCATGTGATTTGAGCAACCTGAATCGACAATCCAGTCATTCTCATAGTCAATTCGGTCAGCCGTTGTTACTTTGAGAGCTAACTCTTCCTCTTCCATAGCAAAAAATGCTTCAGCGTCCCAATCATCTTCGCTTTTCTCCTTTGTACTAGAAGTAGCAGCATTGCTCTCAGCGGGCCTTTTGTTAAACCAACAATCTTTTGCCATGTGACCTTTCTTGTCACAGTTGTAACAGTTACCTTCAAATCTTTTATTGTTGCTACGATTCTTTGAAGCCCCCCCTGGACGAGAGCTCCCTTCTCCTTGATGACTTTTTGTCTTGTCACCATACTTTTTAGATCCACCACCGACGTGCTGTTTGAATTTGCCTTTGCTTTTGTTGGTGTAGAGTGCTTCCTCTTCACTTTTCAACGAGACCCCTCCCATTTGCTTGGCCATAGATTCTTGACCAACAAGCAAATTTTCAAACTCTACAAGTGATGGTTGAGTTGGCCATCCTTGTATAGCGGCAACGAAGCTGCGATATTCGGGCCTCAAACCATGGATAATTATTCTTCTTACCCTGGTATCTCCAATAGCAGCTGTAGGATCTAAATCAAAAATTTCACGGCATAACGTTTTTATCTTGTGAAAGTATTGAGCAATCGGTATATCTCGTTGTGCAACTGATAACAATTCATTCTCAAGAAGTTGAAGTCTTGTGTCATTCTTTCTCGAAAAGAGTGCATCTAAAGTATCCCACGCTTCTTTTGGCGTTTCTAGCTTTTGTATGTGTTCCAACATTTCTTCTTCAACTGTGGTCTTAAGGGCAAACATGGCTTTACCCACTTTAATCTTCCATTTGCGCAAGGTTCCTTGAGCATCTTCTTGCTCGGGCTTCGTAACTTCACTACCACCAACGATTTCCCAAAGGTCTTGACCTTGTAGGTAAGACATCATACACGTCTTCCACGTGTTGTAATTTTTGTGATTGAGCTTCTTGATTCCTCCAACTACTTGAAGATCACTCATCGTGTCGGCAAGACTCTAACAATACCGAACAAGCTTGATTTTGAGACACAAACTCCTCACGACTCAAGAACGCTCAAACCAAAAATAGTACCTGAATAACTATTTCACCGTGAACAGTACCGTATACGTGAATAGTATCGTATACCATATACTTGAATAAATCTCGTATATGTTAACAATTACTATAAAAGTATATAGTGACACATGTGAATAGTAACTATGGTAGTAACTCACAACCTTGCTCTGATACCAATTGTTGAGAAAAACTTAGAGTAGATAACTCTAATTTTACCACTCAAAGAAGAAAGTTTAGATTTTAGGAAAACTCACAAATGCTCACACTTCACTCTAGACTACACTCTTTAGAGAAGAACTCCTTAGGAAAACTTAGAACTTTTATTGCTTATTGAAGCTTACTACTTGATGATTTACAAATGCAAGGGAGGGGGGTATTAATACAATACCAAGACAAACACAAGCCACACAAATATAAAATCTAAATAAATTACAACCACCCATTGTTGTTTAATAACAACCACACATTTAAATCACACAACTACAACCACACATTAAACCACACAATTGCAACCACACATTAAAATCACACAATTGCAACCACACATTAAACCACACAATTGCAACCACATATTAAAATCACACAATTGCAACCACACATTGTTAGGCTTTTATTTTTTTTTCTTGGGCTGGTATTGGACAATTTAACAGTAAGTTGTAACTGAAGTTTTAAGCTATATCTAGTTATTTGTACCTCTAGAGAATGCCCTTTCAAGATACACCATTTGGCTTTTCCCTTTTCCAGATCTCTTGAGGCTTTCTGGAATGATGACAGCAGCCTGCCTTTGTTTGAGGTGCTAGCAGCTATATAATTGACGGCCAGAACTATCTTTGTAATGCAAAAGGTGTAATAGGGTCCATTTAGGAAATACTCCAACTTTTGTCACTGAGCTCGTTTCTTTTACTGATATGGTACAATAAGCATGTTAGAAGCTGTGCATCATAGTTGGTTCTTAATATGAACGTTTATCTTCAAAAAAAATTCTTTTTCTTTTACTTGACTCAGAGTCTATATTGCTTCGACTCTTCATTTTTCTTGAAGTACCCTTGTCCGACGCATATTCGGACATGAGTATGAAAATATGATCCTTCAAGGATCCTTCAAATACATGAAAAAACTTAGAAAAAATTGAACTTATCCGTGTCAGACACATACCCGTATCCGACACTCATACCCAAGTCCGAGTAACATAGCTCAGAGTTCAATTTGATGTTTGTTTGCTTGTGACACATTTTAATGGAATCTACTTGTGGTTTGACTTGTCTATCTTTTTTGGTGTTTGCCTATGAACTGGTATCAGGTATCTAGATCCATTGGAGATGCATACTTGAAGCGGCCAGAGTTTTCTCTTGATCCTTCTTTCCCACGATTTCACCTTTCTGAACCCATTCATCGACCTGTGCTAACAGCAGAACCATCCCTGTGCACCAGGGTCTTACAACCTAGTGATAAGTTTCTCATTTTTGCATCCGATGGACTTTGGGAACATTTGAAAATCAGCAGGCTATCGAGATTGTGAATAACTATAAACGAGAAGTAAGTGCTATATTTTAGTGCATCTATTGCATCTTCTTTTACCATTGAAGTTCAATTCTCTTATTTCACACTCGCTCGCACGAAAATGTCAGGGAATTGCAAGAAGGCTCATTAAAACAGCTTTAAATGAGGCAGCTAGGAAAAGGGAGATGAGATATGATAATCTTATTAAGAAGGTTGATAAAGGGATTAGGCGATTTTTCCACGATGATATTACAGTTGTTTGTCATCTTTATAGACGACCATGAGTCGCTGGCTGCAAAGATGTCTGTGCCGAAGCAGTCTATACGGGGGTTCATCGACATCATTGGACCTTCAAACTTCAACATTCTTTAAGGATTGATGTAAATCAGCAAATGCATTGTTGGTCTATCATCTGAATTAATACCTTGTCACTTGAAATAATCAGTGGGGTTGTGATGAAGTTCATCAAGTTTCTGTATGAATTTTACCCATTTTTTTCAATTGCTGATAGTTGTTTCTGAGCTTTTTTTTTCTCCCATTACCAAGCAAGAAAAGTTTGAGCTGAGTTTCGTTAATGGTATTACTTTGATAAGCAACTTATGATGATAACCCCTATAAGAGAAGCTACATATTCTTTCTTTTTTTCTTTATTCCTTTTTTTTTTTTTTTTGCCTTCATTTGGTTCCAGATGATGAAGTTGTACATATTCAAGATGTCCAATTTATATGATTGGATTCAACAATATAGGACTTTTACATTAGGGTTCATGATTTAAGGTTTAGGGTTTAGTAATCAAATTTTAGAGGATAAGTTTTTTTTTTTTGGCTAAATCATTCGCTTTATTAATAAGGAAAAAGGCCCACAACGGAAATCGGACCTCAAAAACACCAGCAGAGGCCGAAACACTTCTCTCCCCACAAAACAAGACCTTCAACTTACAAGAACATTAAAACCCCCAATAAAAGTTACAATAGACTACAACAACCCCATCACTTTCCAAACAAAACAACCAGATCAGACAATCTTACAAGTCCAAAACGATCCCAGTTACCACCAAGCTATGAAGTTTTCAGACCTCTCAACTCCTGACTTGGCCAGAAAATCCGCCATACCGTTAGCTTCTCTAAAGATCTTCTTCAATGTGACACTCTTACATTTACCCATCATACTATCAATATTATTCAGGATGTACCATAAATTCCATGGTCTGGCATCAGGCTTTGAACACCACGCAAGAGCAATTGAAGAATTTGACTCGATCACCAGATCATACAGGATATTTCTACCAGTTTTCAGGAAAATCTCCAATGCCCACTTAATCCCCATTAACTCAACAACATTAGAATTACAAGGTTCAAGGGGGCATGAAAATACTGCCACAACATTACCTTCCACATCCCTCAACACATCTTCACATCCCGCCGGTCCAGGCTTCCCCCGCGCAAACCCATCAACATTAAATTTAAATGAACCAACCACTGGAGGAGACCACTTAGAGACTAGTCTTAACCGTTTAGTGGCATTAATCATAACACTCCTACAAGGATTCGACCACCAAGACGATTCATCGAATTTCCCATATACGAATATAGCTTTAGCCCACAAGCACGACCTTCACTAAGAAGATAGCTTCTTCTAGATTCACGAAAACAGCTCGAAAAATCACTTCATTTCTCAGCAACCATATAGTCCATAAAGCCGCCATCCATGAGATGAGCCATAATTCTCCCCCATTTACACCATGGACATGTTCTTTGATTAATAGGAATTAGAAGGCCTCTTTGGACCAGGAAATCTTTTGTAGGAATCCTTCCCAGAAACAGCATCCAGAGAAAGCATTGTACTTTAGGTGGGATCTTCACCTTCCATAACAGACTCCAATAAACAATTTCTTCTTCTTCATACGACTTGTTCAACATCGACGATAACTTCTTAACCGAGAACCACCCAAACTTATCAAATTCCCAAATAATTTTATCCGCCTTTGCTTCAACCAGTTCAACATTCTTAATACGATCTCGGACTTCTCTAAGCCACACTTGTTCCCTTTTAATCACACCAATCGAGGCCTTAAAAATTGACATGTAGTAGAGAGGCAAACTGTACGGTGCAGAATTAGGCCTCGTTTAGCATTGTTTCTGTCACAGCTTTTGAGGTCAAAAGCTGTTTTTCACCGCAAACGCAATGCTAAACAGATAAAAAAAATTAGCTTCTGTTGTTGAAACCATGGTTTGAAAAGCCAAACCAAAAAACCAAAAAAATATAGCTTTTGGGCTTTAAAAGCTGGCTTTTGGATAAAATGACTTTATTATCCTCACATCTCTACACTTTTATTATTTTAAACATATCTTTTTTTGACATTTCAATTTCCTACAACACTTTTTCACAGCAATACTAAACACTTAAAAAGTTTTTAAACCACACTTTTTCACCACACTTTATAAACACACTTTTTTCAACTCAATCTTTTTCCAACTCAAACTTTTTCTAAGAGCAATGCTAAACTAGGCCTTAATTAATTAACGTGACCCTTCTCCCAAATGATAGATATTTCCTCTTCCACATTGATAATCTATCTTGAAATCTTAAAATCATCGGATCCCAAACAGCAGCTCTTTTCGGATTAACGCCTATTGGAATCCCTAGGTACTTAAAAGGAATTTGACCAATTCCACAACCACAAGCAGCTGCCAAGCTTTCTGTAGATTCCTTAACCTCGCCAATCGAGATAATAAACGACTTCCTAAAATTAATCTTCAATCCCGAACACAACTCGAAAATAACCAATGTCCTTTTCTCATTTTCAAGTACCTCCACTGAACCTCCAACATTATAATCATTCAATGATTCAATGATAGTTGTTATTAAATCGAGATATTGTTAAATCAAAATACATATCGTGAATGAAAATTTTTATTTTTGATAATTGAGTATTGCGATACGATAAACAATTTTAAAATTAATTATAAATAATATATATACATGTAAAATAAAAATTATATATTATATATTAATAAATTTGAGTGATTATGTGGTATAAATATAAAATATGATTGTTTTTCAAACTCTCAATATGTTCATTAATAATACGTATTTTTAAGTAAATAAATTTCTATATTTTTTATGTTAATTTAATAACTAAAAGTTTAAAAATTGCATATTATTTAAGTTTAAAACCTTTAGAGAATATGTTATATGTTTTTTCAATCAAAAAAATTATTAAAAATATTTTTTTAGGGTTTCAAATCTGATCATATTTTAATTGATCTTAATCCAGATTTCCCATAAACGTATCAAAATGTATCTCATGTATCATATGATGCGCATTGATTCGTTTTTGTATCGATAAATGCGTCATTATTTTCATGATAAAATCAATTCTCCATATAAATACGCATCAATTTTGTTATGAATCAAATTATATTGTACGATACATATCGAGTATCATATAATATTATTAACTATGACGCAGCATATTCATGATTCCTAGAATATGATTAACGACTGGTTCTTGTGTTTCTCTATGATTGTAGAAGACTAAACCAAAATATGATTTTAACTTGAAACTTGAAAGTTTTAAATTAAAAAAAAAAAAAAAGAGAGAGATTTTGATTTTGAATTGAAAGTTTTGAATTTAAATCTTGAGATGAGAAGGTGTGAGGTTAATGAGATGATTATAGATTTAAATCTGGAGATAAAGAAAGGTCAAATTCATAAGGTAAATAAGTTAAGCATCTCAATCAAAATCCAAGAAAACACAACCTTCATTAATACTTTGTAGTTGTTATATTTCAACTGTCTATCAGTCCCATATCTTGACAATCATGGCATTAAATTAATTATTAAAAAAAAATGGTATAAAAAAGTTATAGTTTGAAATAAGAGAAAAAATTGTAGATATTGAGATTTGAAATCCAAACTTAGTGAATATAATCTCTTAAAGATGATTAGATGAATTAACTGCACTAAACTTTGGATTCTAACATTAAATTAAATGATAAAGAATACAAGTAAAGAATAAAATATTGTCAATTTACAGCAAATTGACAAAATATTCTGAATGAGGTTAGTCCTTCCTTTCCATGCAGATTTTGTTGATCCATCGTCAAAATAACTAAAACAAAAAAAACAAAACAAAAGGGCAGGGGAAAGTAAAAACATATTTAAACACAATTAACACGATATATTTATTACACGTATCATATTCGAATTTAAGATTTTAGTATATTTAATTGGGTCCTCTTAACCGGTACCTATAGACACCAGTTAAAGATTATTTATTTAACTTTTAAAAAAAGTTTTTTGCATTTAATACATTATTTTTTTTTTTGAATTCAATAAAAATGATGTATTAATTGCATTTTTCATTTTAAATATATCACCTTAACCAGTACCACTAGACACTGGTTAACATTTCTCTATTTAATAATTTATGTTATATTTATATTCACACAACTAACTCATATATATATTGCCAAATCTACTAAAGGATATTCCAATTTTGTTCTTCTTAACGAAATGAAATGTAAAATTATCGTGAAACCACTTTTCACAAACGAAATTCTTTAACTTCTAAACCAATTTATATACCATTCCAAACACGTCAGGCCGTTAGGAGCTACTTAGTTGGCAATGGCATCCAAGAAATATCAAAATTTGTGATAATATGATTACGTAGGGGAAAAAAAGTACAAGAATTGGTCTCGTATATATATCAAATGAACGCTTGAGAAATTATAATAAAAAGAATTCCTGATTCAGTCCAAAACCAAATCAGTAACAAACTAACAATACAGAACTCTTCTACAATCAAATAGTAGTGTAAAAAGAATGAATCGCTCCATGTTCAATCTTCTGGACAATCAACAGTGGAAAACAACGAAAAAACAAAGAACAAGAGAGGAAAAAATGGGAAATAAATTAACAAAAAAGAAAAGAAAAGATAAAATACACCAAACACTTGATTTATAAGCCTTGCCGTGATACAAAATGTGTACTGTATATATCTCCACCCTCACCTCTTGCTTTGCGTAACTAGAAGCATTTCCTGTGGACAATTGATGGCCCAGACTCGTCATACTCTGCCTTCGCGATCCACATCTGCACGAAAAATATCCACAGTTTTTACTTTCTTTTTTTTTTTCTTTTAACATCTTAAAATCTGGATTTCTTTAAGTACTATCAAAAGAAAATGCCAGGAATGAGCATTGGCTAAATTATTCTCGATCAGACATCAGTTCAAAACATGACAGTTTATTGCTATCAGAACAAGCAGATTTATGTAAAACATAAGATTGTAACGAATTGTAAAGGTATCAACCAAGATACGACTGGTTTACCAAAGATAAAAAGGACATAATACCTGCTGGAAGGTGCTGAGGGATGCCAAAATGGAGCCTCCAATCCAAACACTATACTTCCTCTCCGGTGGTGCAACCACTTTAATCTTCATGCTGCTTGGAGCTAATGCTGTGATTTCCTTGCTCATTCTGTCAGCAATTCCAGGGAACATAGTGGAGCCACCACTGAGGACAATATTTCCATATAGATCCTTCCTAATATCAACGTCACACTTCATGATAGAGTTGTATGTGGTTTCATGAATGCCAGCAGCTTCCATCCCAATCATGGATGGCTGGAAGAGGACTTCTGGACAGCGGAATCGTTCGGCCCCAATGGTAATAACCTGTCCATCCGGAAGCTCATAGCTTTTCTCTACAGCAGAGCTGGTCTTTGCTGTCTCCAGCTCTTGTTCATAGTCAAGAGCAATGTAAGCTAGTTTCTCCTTCATGTCCCTCACAATTTCCCGCTCAGCAGTAGTTGTGAAAGAATAACCACGCTCCGTTAAAATTTTCATGAGGGCATCTGTGAGATCACGACCAGCTAGGTCCAGACGCAAGATGGCATGTGGGAGAGCATAGCCTTCATAGATAGGAACTGTGTGGCTCACACCATCCCCAGAGTCCAAAACGATACCTAAACAATAACCATGCAAATTAGGGCAACACAATGAAACATTTTTGTTCAGAAAAAAAAAAAAAAAAAAAAAAATCACTTCAAAAACAAGTCCAAAATATACTATTGTAGTTAGACCAAGGTAATTTTTTTAACATGAGGAGTAAAGGATTGCTATAGATAATTTATGGTGTTCATGGAAATAGCAAATTGCAGGACACCTGACATTCATGTAAGCAAGCTGTTTACCATTGCCATCAAAGTTACAAGAGAAATATGCATATATGAAATGTAAAGTTATATGTTTATATGGGCTTCCATGGATATTGATTTAACCATGCTTGATTATGACTGATGAAATTAGCACATTTGTGTTTCTAACAAGATATAGGCAAAAAGATCTCTGATTTCACACATTACCTAAATTTTCTATTACCCTCTTCAGACATAAATCTTGACATATGATTAGATGGTTATACTTTCCCAGGCATAATGTTGAGCAGACAAGAAGCAGATAGTTGGTGAAAGTGCTTACCCGTTGTACGACCACTGGCATACAAGGAAAGAACGGCCTGGATAGCAACATACATAGCAGGGGCGTTGAATGTCTCAAACATAATTTGAGTCATTTTCTCACGATTGGCCTTGGGGTTAAGAGGAGCTTCCGTGAGGAGAACTGGATGTTCCTCAGGGGCAACTCGAAGCTCATTGTAGAAGGTATGATGCCAGATTTTCTCCATATCATCCCAATTGCTAACAATACCATGCTCAATTGGGTATTTCAATGTCAAAATACCTCTCTTCGATTGAGCCTCGTCTCCCACATAAGCATCTTTTTGGCCCATACCCACCATCACACCCGTGTGACGCGGGCGACCAACAATGCTAGGGAACACAGCTCTTGGAGCATCATCTCCAGCAAACCCAGCCTGGAAAGTTTGACATCAATCAGCATCTAAAACATTGATCAACAAAACCAACATGCTTTTCCAAAACTAATAGTACTACTATCATCATATACTGCAATAAAAGGAAAAGGAGATCAGATGATTGATTACCTTGACCATTCCAGTCCCATTGTCACAGACAAGAGGCTGAATATCTTCGTTTTCTGCCATTTTCTATTGCCTGTTTCATACACATTCGATACCAACATCAATAACCATATATAACACAAAGTGATCTCATATCAGAATCTGATGCATCCCATCACCTTAAGATATTTGTAAGACGTGACACTATTAATCCACTAAGACGATACAATTTGCATTATTCTCTCCATCATCAACTCAAAATGAACTTAAATTCAGGAACTCAATATGCAAATTTTCGATTCAACTGTTGATCTAACTCCTTAAACCGATATATTTCAGTTTTTCTCTTTTTAAGAAAAAATTTCACATTCTGTAACATGATAATGCAGCAGAGTTATGAGTAATTAAACGCAAAATCAAGTAAAAATTCAGATTTTTACATTAAAAATATCCAAAAATTGAAAATCTAAGCGTTGAAATCCGATGTAATTAGTACCCAAAAAATGATAGAAAAATCAGATGAGATCAGAACATAAAATGAAATTCAAAAATAGAAAATGAAATACCTTCTTTTTTTTCCGCTCTCTCAATCTTGCTGTTTTAACGGAGTGTTGAGGTTTGTGGGAATGTGCGGTCAAGCTACCCGCCCTCTTTGTTTTAAAAAAGGAAATCTGGATCAAATGAAACTCCGCTTCAAATGTAAATTCACGTCAAATTCGATTTCGGCAGATCCTGGCCGTCCGCTTCCACTGTCCCCATCTACGGACCCCATTTCTCGTCACGTTCATGGTGGAAACAGCTGGCACCCTTTCCGTTTACCAATCTGTGTGGACAGATCCACCCCTCTCCTTTAACAAATTGGCCTTCTTGTGTAGTACTAAAAATATATTTAAGAATTGTTATTACTTTTCACGTGGTTTCGTTTGGTAGGAAATTTTTTTTAGTAATTTAATAATTGAAATTTATAAAAATATGTGTTATTTTTTAACTTAATCATTAAAAGTATTTTTTTTCTTTTCATTTCTGTTTTTTTATCGAATGGTTTAAGACTTTAACAAGCAATTTTAAATATTCGCTGCATATTTATTTCACTATAAAAAATAATAAATTAAAATTTTAATATGTTTAATTCAATTTAAAACAATTATTATGAAATATATTCCATAGAGGATGATAATAAAGTCGAAAAAATTATTAAAATTATACTTGTACCTCTTTCATGGTAATTGTCATGAATTACTATGATAAATAAAAGTTCATGATAATCAAAAGTAATTCAAAAAGATATTTTTTTTGTACAAAAGTGAAAAAAAAAATTAAAGATATTGAAATTCGAATCTCAAATATATTAATATTACATTTTAAAAATGATATCATGAATCAACTAAGTTAAATCTTAAATTTTTAAAAAAAATATTTATTCTTTTGAAATAAATTTTGTATAGCAACTAATGCCATTTATAAATGTTTTAAGTAAATTCAAGTTTAATTTTAGTAATACTTCTGATTTATTCCATTGAACTAAGCATTTGATTTTCATTCAATCTCTTTTCAATAGGACTTAGTTGTCAACTATTAATTCATTAAAGGGCAAATTAGTCCTAGAAAAGGCCCCTTATAAGTAACAAAAAAATTTATAAATTAAATTTCTTTTTGGTTACTTTATTGTTGGACTAATTATACACAGGATCATGAAAAAAAAAGGAGACAATCTGCCAACTCAGCATTCTGTTCCCATTTCCCAACTGTCTGTCTTTGTTTTTATTCAGCTGCGGTCACTTCCACCTACACTTGTCTGATCCTCCTATAATCTATCGACTCCAAAGCCGGATCAACGTTGATCATCAAAACGTTGACATAATTAACGGAATTTTTAATGTGATCGTAAAATTGAATTTTAAATATTATAAAATAAAAATATTACACAAAAGTTGCAAATGATTGACGAATTTTACGTGAATTACTCCAACTTATATTTGAGGTTTTTTCTTATGAAGTTAAGAAGAAAAAAAAATTACAAGTATTAATTTCATATAAAAAATTGATGAATTGAATTAAACAAACAAATCAATTATTTCGCACATAATTAAACAAATTTAATAAAAAAATTAAATCAAACTCATAAGCGATAAAATTTTAAATTGAAATCTTAAAATTTCAAGATATTTTTTGCCACTAAACCAAATTCTCATTAATGTAGCAGAGGTTTTTTTTAACATTAGTCATTTTTAAAGATTTCTCGTGTATCATTCTGTTAGAACATTTAGCTTAGGCTTTTTAGTTGGTAAAAAAATGTAAGCATGACTTTGAAGAGAGCGTTTTAAGTCTTTTAGGACTAGTTTAGCATTGTTGTTGGAAAAAACTTGGGTTGAAAAAAGTTCGAGTTGGAAAAAGTGTGTTTATAAAGTGTGGTTTAAAAACTTTTAAGTGTTTAGAATTGCTGTGAAAAAGTATTGTAGGAAATTGAAATATCAAAAAAACATATGTTTAAAATAATAAAATGTAGAGATGTGAGGATAATAAAATCATTTTATCTAAAAGCCAGCTTTTAAAGCCCAAAAGTTATATTTTTTTGTTTTTTGGTTTGGCTTTTCAAACCATGGTTTCAACAGCAGAAGCCAAATTTTTTTATCTGTTTAGCATTGTGTTTGCGGTGAAAAGCAGCTTTTGACCTCAAAACTGTGCCAGAAGCAATGTTAAACGAGGCCTTAATGGGTTGATTTCACCAACACTGCATTCAGTGTTGCTTTGTCGAGAAGTTGTCAGGCAATGGCGGTCGGTCCCCCTTAAGCCTTAACAACGAAACAATCAAATCGGTCCCCCTTAAGCCTTAACAACGAAACAATCAAATGCAGCAATTTGCACTATAAAGCCTTAACACTGTTCATTGGAATAAAAAAATTATTTTTTTATTATTTTTTTATTTTTTATAATTAAAATTAAATAAAATAATATTATTATAATAAAAATTACTGTTTCGGGCCGGGCCGGGCCGGAACACAAAATATCCTGCTCAGGCCCGGCCCGATACAGGCCGGGCGGGCTGCCCGGCCCGTGAGCAGGTCTACTATAAACTATTGCTGAGTGGGAGAGTCAGTCCAGTGATGTTAGCCACATCCTCTTTGAGGAGAAATAAAAGTTCATTGTTCATCCAGCCTGCCTAGTACCATTCAGTTCCATAAGATATGGACCTAACGGTGGATAAAAATATAAATGGATGGCCCCTGCTGCACTTTGGTACCATCATGTTGGAAATAATTACTTGCAATTTGTTATTGTAATGGTATTTAACAAAACGGTCAAATTGTGTTATTAGTATCTATACTTAAAAGTGAAATGGGAATTTAATCCATATATAATAATTTGAAGAAATCGAGTTTTTATATTTTTCGAAAATTTAAATTTTAATTCAATTATTAACGAAATTTATTTTTCACTATTAATTTTATTAACGCAAACGTTGATTTGCTGGTGTGGCATTAATTGTGCTGAAAATTGATCACCCTGAAATTTTTTTTTATTCAAGTGACCAAAAGGTAAGGTTGGGTGGGTAATTTTACCCAAATATACTATCTTGGCATTTTCCTTTCTTAAATTTTTTTTTTTTTTAAATAGAACAAACAATCAAAAATCTTTCAAATCCATAATGTTGATGTAAACCCTAACGAAACCTAACCTAATAAGAGTGAAATTTAAACAAAATTCAGAGGTTTCAAGACTGTGATTGGTTTAGAGGTTCGTTCTAGATCAAAGGAAGGAAAAATCTTTTGAAGAATCAAGAGAAAATGTGAAGTCCTAAACCCAAAATTGAAGAATCAATGCAAACGACTACTTCCACCCAAAGTTCAGTACATGATACAAATCCATTATCAACTCAAAAAACAGTAGTCTTAAACCTTAAATATAACATTAAGATGCCAATGTTCTTTGCTTGCATTTCTAATTATGGATTAATCAAAACAATTAACCTTTAAAAAGAATTAATCAAAACAATTTTTTCTTCAACAAATATATCTGACATAAGAGAGAAAGGATTGAGACTAAAATATAAGTGAAAGAAATTTTGGATTGAAACACCAAAAAAAATCATGAAAAAGATGTGAACTTTGAAGAGAACATACAAATACAATGAAGGCTATTTTTGCATCTCAAAATTGTTATAAATATATATATATATATATATATATATTTTACACAACCAAATTTGAAAGGTTATGGTACACGAAAAATACAAGTCAGACTAACATCAAAACAAGACAATTTTGACAACTTTTGCCACATCATATTGTCTAAGTATCTAGGTAGTTATTGTATAATAATTAAAAGTGTATTTTAATTTTTGTAATATAGAAATGAGTAATTTAATTTTTGTATGTTTGAATTTGATTAAAAGAAGTAAAATTGATAACTATGTTAATGAAAAACCGTTTAAATACTAACGTGGACATGTGAAATTGACATAATAGATTACATAAAAAAAAATTATGATGTGTCAATTTTTTTTACTCAAATAGAATTTAGAAACTGACAAAATAGATGATTTCGAAAAAAATGATGACATATTTTTACAGATAAGGGAGGGATTTGGATTAAAAAATATATGTTTTTCTAAATTTCACTTGTGTAAAAATATATGACATGTCATTATTTTTTTTTCTAAGTCATTTTTTCTTTCAGTTTCATGTGTCCATATCAGCATTTAGACGATTTTTCATTAACACTATTAACAATTTTATTTTTTGCACCAATTTTAAACGTAAAATGATTAAATTACTCACTTTTATAATATGTGACCTAAAATATACTTTTGATTATATTACAAAGACTGTTTAAATATTTTAACCCACATCTAAGTGCAAGGGGGAAAAAAAAAAAGCTGTGCCGTTGAAAAAATTAATGTTTATATCAACGAATTTAACGGTGAAAAATAAATTTTATTAATAATTATATTAAATTCGAAATCTCAAAAATGTACAAAAACTCAAAATTTTCAAATTATTTTATAAGACTCACAATAGTACAATTTGACCAAACATAAATATCCAATTCTTACTGAGCTATCCGAGGAAACATTCCAATGTTTAAGAATTTGTGTGAAATCTAGGGCTGGAATCTTGAAAAGAAAAGAATAAAATTTATGAGGATGAAAAAAAAAATCTTTTTCATTGTATAATTTAAGATCAAATGTCAAAAAAAAAAAAAAGCTTCTTTAAGTTTTTTCTCTTTTGTATAAATTAATTTATAAGAAATTATTTTGAAAATTTTAAACCCATCAGCGGAGCTATAGGATTACAACATAACTTATTAGGGTATATTTAAAAATTTTAATAAATTTATGTAATAAATAATGGAACATGTAACAATATTTTAACATTGCTCGTGGAGTTTTTAAATCACGACAATGTATAAAAAATTAACAAGTTAATAAAAAAGCACATATGATAATATTTTAATTTCTCTTGTGAAATATAAAAAAATTATCAATGGTGTATGAAATAATAACCCAAATTAATATAGGATTTAAATTGTATTTATATAAAAATGAAAGGTTTGAACAAGTGTAATGTGTTTTATGTCGACGATTGTATGGAATGTTGGTAAAGTACTAAATTTTTAGTTCCAGTGGTTAGGATTCAATCTCTACTCAAATATAAAAAGAAAAATTAATAGTTTAAGTATTTTTATGTAATCTATTTATCCAAAAAATATTAGTACTACATTTTACATTTATTTATAAAAAAATGTAATTCCTCTATTACATGATATGGCAAAAGAATAATTTTGTTTTACTATATTTAATTAAATGGTTATCATTTTAAATAATTTAAAAAAAAAAGTAAAGTCTGAAATTTGATTTTTTATAATTTTATTTAATGGCAAGTTCGTAATTAGACTTGATCATAGATCGAGCAATTCATCAAACATGTGAGTTTGATCTGATTCGGATCGGATCTTAGACAAAAAATTTCAAGCTTAACTTAGCACAATTCAAAATATTATTGTATTAATAAAATTATTTTTATTTTAATTATAAATATATTTAAAATATTAACATAATTCTATTAAAAATTCATTTTCAAGATCTGACCCAATCATATCAAACTTGCCAACCTAACAAGTAACCCGGTCTATAAATAAAGATAAAAGACACTTACCTCCTCAGGTTTGATAAAAAATTCACTTACCATTTTAGTTTGAAAAACACGCACTTACCATCTCGTTTGATAGAAAATTTACTTATCCCCTAAGGTATTATTTCCAAGTTAATTTTAAATAAAAAGACAAATTTACCTTTTTTTAATATTAATAATTTTTTTTTTTTCATTTTCATTTTTTTATTCAAAACTTTTTTAACTACAATTTATTTAGTCTTTAAATTATTTTTAATTACTATTAAATTAAATTCCAATTCAAGTGCATATTAAATATTTTAAATTTATCTTTAATTCAATTATATATTGACTTTGAAATGAATTTATTAAAATATAATTAATTAATTAATTAATTATTGTTATTTAAAAATTTTAGTGATAAAAAGTTATCTTTCATAAGATTTGATTAAAAAAAAGCTTACCCTTATTACTTTGAAAAACACATTCTATCTCTTGAAACAATAACTATGTTAGTATTCTGTTAATCAAATTAATATTTATTCGAATTTTACTTTAAAAATTAAAATACAATCATTTTTTTTTATTTTTTTATCTATTTTTCATTTTTTTAATCAAATTTTTTATCATTAAAGTTTTTTAAATAATGACAATTGGTTCATTTTTAAATAAAAATAACATAATCTATTAATATCAAAGTTAATATATATATATAATTGAATTAAAGATAAGTTTAAAATATTTTTTGGTACAAAAAAATTTAGGTGAGGGGAGACTACGCAATCCAGAGTTAGGAAATGTTACAAGTTTTATAGAGGGTTAACGGTTGTACTTATAGATCACTCACTAAGTGAAACTAGTGGTGAGACTCGAACTTAGGTGCTTGCCAAGACGCTAATAAGTACTCAACCAACTGAACTAATCTACATTGACATAAATTTAAAATATTTAACATGTATACTCAAATTAGAATATAATTTAATTAGAATTTAACTTGATAATAATTAAAAAAAAATTATAGTAAAAAAAATTTGAGTAAAAAAAGGAAAAAAATGATTAATAATTAATAAAAGGTATATTTTTTCATTTAAAATTAATTAAAAAATAATATCTTAAGGGGGTTAGTATATTTTTTTGTCAAACTTTAAAAGAATAAATGTGTATTTTTTAAATCTTAAAAAATAAATGTATTTTTTGTCAAATGGTAAATATACTTTTCCTATAAATAAATACCAATAGCCGGTATTCATTAAAAAAAAAAAATGCCATCATCGCGGTAAACGTAAAAAAAAGTAAGTGTAGTAAAAAAGAAAATTTATCACCCACTTAAACTCCCGAAAAAAGCGAGTCTCCGATTCACCCGGTGATGCTGTTGTTGTTCTAAAGTTGTCTTGTCTCCGGGCGGCGAGCTTCGTATTACATCCTTAAAAAATCTCTGCGAAAACGTATGACTGTTTTTTCTTTTGTTGGGTAGAGAGAGAGATGAATAGGGCAATAAAAGCAGCCATTTTCAACTCACAAAGCAGCTATCTTTTCCAAAGGGCTGTCTTCTTCCATTCCACTCCCGTCCTTGAACACAAAAGACGCAATCATTGGCAATTTGTAAGCTTTTTTTTTTTTTTTTGTTGATTATTAAAATAGATTTTTGTACTTTTAAAATGTTTACTTTAATGGGTTTGTTTGTTTTGTGAAATTTTGCATTCATTTTTTTTTTTATGATTTATGGTGTCTTAGATTAGATAATTTGGGTTAAGACTTAAGACAAAGTTTCTCAAAAGAAAATTTTGATACTATTTCTCTCCTTATTTTGGATAAGTTAAAAAATTGATAAAGTTGGAGCCTTTTTGCAATCTGGGGTTCCATATAATATGTAAAATTGTAAATGAAGACATTGGAGTCTTGGTTTATTTTTGTTTTGTATCTATGATTTGTTTCAGTGATTGTTGGAATGGTAAAGAATGTTTAACTTTTTGGAAAATAGAGGAAACCTGTGAATTTGATTCTATATTTAATTGAGTAGTTTTTAATTTGAGGTTATTAAGTGCAAAATGCTGGATTTTCATTTAGTGTAAATGGGAAATTCTTAATTTGGTTCGAATTTTGAATGGTTAGATGTCTTGGTACTCATATGTTGACATTTATTTGACTTTAATTGCTAGACTTTTTGTTTATGTTGTTATTTCAATCTACTGTAAAACTTTAATATTTCTTTGTTTATTCTAATATGTATAAAGTATTATGTATGCAAATTTCTTAAGGTTATATTGTTATAATGCTCTCTTGATTAAATGTATGAATACTTTCTAGAAAATAACTAGTAGTCATTGGTTTTTTATCTGCAGTGGAAATCAGTTGTAATTCGTGATTTATTAGGAGCATGAGTTGAGATTTTAAGAAACAGACATTTTTGCCTAAGATATGATACTAGATGAAGCTATTGAAAGAAACGGATTTGCACTTTTGAGTGCTTGAGAGATGAATATTTTTGTTGAATACTTGATTATTAGTAGAGGCATATGAAAATAAGCATTTATTCAAGGCACCCCTTATTGAGTTGATTCTCTAGGACGATTGGATTCAGGTTTCACCTTTTCTTTTAGTTCTTACTGGTAGAAATGTGTTTTATGTTTTAAGCACAAGTCTGACACTCTTCTAAGCAGGAAGAATGTCCTTGGATATTATTTCTGCTAGGTTTAGTGGGATTGTTGCTGATTGGTTACTGCCAATTCTTGTACTCCGTTAGGAGTATTTATTTTCTTTTGGTTAATTATTCCACTGACCTAGACAGAGAATTCTTGTGAAATTCGTTGTTGTTGGTTGTTATTCTTATCATTTAACTTGCAATACTTTAAAATTTCTTTTATTCTTTTCAAATTTTGAATGATAATTTCATTCAAATACTTTTGTTTGCAGGGTAAGAGGCCCAGAAGGCTGCGTGCAAAACAAGAATTATTGCGCAATATGGGTGCTTATGCAGATTTCATGTTTGAGGTTTCTATTCATGTTGATTACTTGTTTATCTAGTTTAGGGCAAAATTCAAATAAAACCTGTACAGTTATGGAAAAGCAAACATAATCCTGTGCGTTCAAAATTTACATATGGAGGACTTGTATTGCAGTGGCCCATATCCTTCCTTTAGTAGCCCTAGTCAGTCATGTACTCATGTGCCATTCCATTCCTGAAGGGAGCTATCCTACATTTTGGGATTCCCATGCACATATATAAGTGCAGGTCCTGCCAGTAACATATAATGTGCGGGATCAGCATGCACTGCGGTGACCTTCATTGGCCTCCTATATTTCTCGTAGAATTGATTCAAATTTAGCCAGTCATGCTTATTTTTGAATTGGAACTACTATTTAATGTAGTCAAGACTTATATCCATGAACTTGCCAGTTAAGCTTGTTCCTTAGGTAAAAATCTGGTAATGTAAGATGATTATATTGCTACTTTTCGAACTATGCATTATGGATAGCTTCGAATAAGGATGCTATATTACTGAAAAGGGAATTACTAAAAATAATGTTTGGCATGTTGAATCAAAATTTAGTTGATTTTTTTATGGAATCAATCAAAGTTGGTTTTGTCCTTTTTCACTATAAATCAGCATAAGAATTCTTTGTTAAGAAGCTTTTGTAGTAAAGGTAGAAGGTCAGACTTTTTAAAATTGTAATAACATGTTTAACTCTAAATGCAAAAGCTGGAAAAAAAAAACTTTTTAATGCTCTAGGTTGTATTAGTAATACTTATTGCAGAAGTCTTTCTATAAATATTAACAATCTTTGTACATTTAACTTATTAGAATATTATTTTTTTTTTCTATTATATCTTTAAATGAAAGGTTTCAACTGTGCTTTGGTCATTCTGCTTTCAGAGCTGGAAAGATGAGTTTCATGAAGGTGATCCATCATCAAGCGGAGGCCCCTCATGGTTCAAAAAGCAGCACAGTAAGGGATCCAAAAGAGATCGGCCTGGCAATAGGGGATTTCAGTACAGGGGTAGAAGTAAGGATGTGAAGGACTTGGCTTTATGATATGTTAATCTTTTAAAACTTTTCATTTTCATACCTCTAAATATGTCACACGACCATATGAAATTATGCACATCTAAAGGAGCCTCTAGATTGAATTTTGTTCTTATTTTTCCAGGGAGTGGCCTTTTGAAACCTTAAAGTTCAAGTCCTACACCTGGTTTTACTTAAATAATGGTCATTCAGTGTTGGATGTGATGCTCATTGCTCCATTTTAAGCATCTCGTAATCGTTCAATTACTTCACAACAATTTATGCCCTTATTCTGATTTTTTATTTGAAAATTCATATAGCATATTGCATGTACTAGCACGTTATTCTCCTGGATTTAGTGCCAGAAACTTACTGTTTTTGAACACTTGATCAGGACCTTTTGAGTTTTGTGAAGACAATGATGATGACATCGAGAACATATTTAGGTCTGCATTTGGTGGAAGCCGGTTCTTTTATTGGTCCTTCGTTAATGAGGACAATCCTCAATGGAGGAGCTCCAGATACTCGAATAACTATGAGAAATCTTGGAGCTGGAGATATCGATTTGACGAGGATTCTGACTCCTCAACAGAATCTGATAGTGCTGAGAGTTCAAACCAAAATACGATTGCAGATAGGCAGGCCCTTGGCCTAAGTGCATCTGGTCCTCTAACACTTGAAGACGTCAAAAATGCGTGAGTTCTTGTGTTTCTCAAATACCCTTGTATTTTTTTTGTTATTTCTTTTGGGGTACGTATAGTAACCTTGTAAATCGTTTCTGTTGTTAAAAGCATCATGTCCTGCCTTTTAAAACTTAAAAGATATTTCTTTATGTTGTCTGATTGCTTTCATTCTCTAATTTTTAGATATCGAGCCTGTGCACTGAAATGGCATCCAGATCGTCATCACGGCTCTTCCAAGGTATCAATATTCCCTATTCATCAGGGTACTTTGTTTGTTGTTCTGCTTAAAATACTGGACAGATTTGATTGTTTTGTGGAAGATTCAGGATCATCCCTTTGTAAAGATAAATATTATAATATTTGATATCTAAATTCTAAAATAATAGGTGTTTTTATGTACTTTAGAAAACATTTTACAGCAGTTAAAGTTATTTAACCAAACTCGTACCGGATTTTATGGCGGACTGGTAAATAATTGCTTGTCGACTTCGAACTGTTATGTTCTTTTGATTGTCCATATTGATATTATCATCGTTATTTAACTTGACGAATGCACATTGAGCAGGCAGTTGCAGAGGAGAAATTCAAGCTTTGTAACTCAGCATATCAGTCTTTATGTGATAAGTTGGCTGTGAACTGAGGATTGTTTTGAAGCATGTGCTCTAGGTTTCTTGAAGCCACTACATTTCTTCGGAGGTCAGGATCTGTTATGTTTATGAGAGTGGGGTTAACTTTTTTGTAGTTTAGATTCATGGAGATAATAATGGTGCTGTGGTGTGGGATATGCGAATATAGTTCCGTTCCCCCCATGTACCATGGCATGAACATGAACATGAACATGAACACCAGATGTGGTGATTTCATGTGATTTAACATTTAAAATGCAGCATAACATTTAAGAATGAGCCTATGTGTTTCTCATCTGGGTTGCATGCCAGAATTGACAGGGACAATGAATAACTGATGATGATATGATCTTCAAAATACTGCCATCCATTCCTAGTCTCACAGCAGAGATTGTTATAAGATTTAAGTTCCAACTTTTCTGAAGATGGAAGGATCATCTTGCCTTGCCTGCTTATGTATGACTCTGTGCTTAGTGAAAAACATGTATAATTCAACAGATTCAAATTGGAAGAAGGAAAATATGTTCTGGAAAAGGTGATGATAATTATGCAAACTTTTAGGAACTTTGCATCTTACTTTCTGACCATCTTTATTGTTTGGTTTAAAAAAAAAAAAAAAAAAGAACTAAAATATGAGTACAATTTCTTTTCTTGATTAAATTATATATATATATGGATCTACTTACGTAAAATTAATTAGTTTTATACGTTTTTATAATTTCGTATACAATTGATATTTTTACAAATCGACCGTTATATTTAGCAATATAATCGTAATCGTCGTGTACGTAAAGTTCCGAATCAATTTGATATTTTTATCATATCGAGAATTATCGATAGAGAATAATGTCTTTTTTAACGGTTGATTTTTTTTACATCGAATAAATAGTTAGACATTTTAATTTATTTGAAATTTGACGTGCATGATCTACGTAAATAAAACATGAAATACAACGTCAAATTAAACAAATATAAATCATATAAAAAATTATGAAAGCGTGTAAAGTTAAGTTAGTTTTACACTAATGTAAGTGTATCTCTTTTATATATATATATATATATATATATATATATATATTTGGAGAGAAATGAAATTCAAATTAGTTTTCTTTAATAAAAAATGCACGTATTTATTATCGAGTAAAATATTTAAGTGTAATAAATTTATTTTTCAATAGGATTTTGTTAATAGTGTCTCAAGACATTTTTTTCAAGCTCTCTTAAGATAATTTTTTGAAATTGTTATATATAAAATATTTTTATTTAATATATTAAAAATTATAAATAAAATTATTAATTATTGTTATAAACAATATATTAATTAATTTTATTATGTGTCAGCAAAATCATTTTCATACAAGTGCTTTCTTATAGCACAAATTTTGATGTGATATAATTATAAATTTTATTTTAAATAATATATTTTCAATTAAATTTTATGATTGTAATTATACTTGACTATAATATTTTCCCGCTTCGCTAAGGATTTAGATTTTTTACATGATTTCAATTATATTAATAAGTAATTATTTATTTTAATATATATTTATATATTAAAATAATTATATTTTTTAATATAGAAATTAAATATTTCAAATTGCATCTTTCTCATAAATAATTTTTTTTATTATTAAATCAATTTTAAATTTAAAAAAAAACATAAAACTATAAAAAAATTTAAATCAAGTGAAAAATTCATAAAAAAATAAATAAAATATTTCCAATCAGATTTCACTTTCTTCGGTTGTCGGGGTCCAAATCGACCAATTACCCCTACTGGTATTTTTTTTCTTCTCAAAAGATAAAAAATAATTGCAAAATCTTATTTTCACATAAATTTTTCTATTTTCTTATTAATAATTATTTATTATAATAATAGTAGATAATAAATATTTTAGTTAATTGGTTCATTTTGTAATTCTTTCAAAAAAAATTCTTTTGATTACACATTTTAAAAAATATATATATAATTCCAAAATATTTTTGGTTTATTAGTTAATTTTTTCAAAAACTTTTTGTCGCAAATAAGGAAGTCAGTGGATCGGATATCTGCAATTTGTTTTAGATATCCCAATATGAATTCGCTTAATTTATTTGAAATTCGAATCTGTTTATTATCCGCTTATTATCCGACTCTGCATCTGATTCAAAAAGCGATATCCACTTGATATCCGAATCCGCTAAAATTCAAATTTATTAAATTATTTTAAAAATAAAATAAAATAAGAACTAAATATGTAAATGAAGGGGATAACGGATTCGGATATCCGACACTATCCGAACTAAATTTAAAGCGGATTTGAATAGCGGATATCTAAGGGTTCATATCCGAAGGATAGTAAATTCAATATCTGAATCTGCAAATTATCCGAATCCATAATATATGAATCCGAAAAAAAGATCGAACCACAAAAGTAAAAAAAATATATTTCCTTGACAATTATTTATTATAATGACTATAAATAATAAATATTTTCAATTAATCAAGCTATTTTATAATTTTCCTAAAATACTGGACAATAAAAAGACAGCTATCGCTTTAAATATATAACTGAAACGGATAATAGATTCGAATATTCGACACTATAAGAACTAAAATTAAAGCGGATTCGGATAACGGATATCCAAAGGTTCATATTCGAATTTGCTCCGAATCCAATGAGGATAGTAAATTCAATATCCAAATCAGTAAATTATTCGAATCCGTAATATCCACATTCGAAAAAATGGATCGAATCACAAAAGCTAAAAAAAAAGTATATTTTCTTATTACCAATTATTTATTATAATGACTATAAATTATAAATATTTTTAATTGGTTAATTGATTTTATAATTTTTCTAAAACATTGAGAAAAAAAAGATCGTTATTGCTTTAAATATATAATTGGAGCATATAAAAGATTTAGATATTCGACACTATTCAGATCAAAATTAAGGTGGATTTGGATAACGGATATCCAAATGTTTATATCCGAATCCACTCCAAATCCGATAAAAATAGTAAATTCAATATTCTAATCCGCAAATTATCTGAATCCTTAATAACCGAATTAAAAAAAATGGATCGAGTCACAAAAGTTAAAAGAAATTTATATTTTGTATTTATAATTATTTATTATAATGACCAAAAACAATAAATAGCTGTTATTTAGTTAAACCATTTTGTAATTGTCCTAAGAAACTGAAAAAAAAAAAAAAAAAAAAAAAAAAAACTGTCACTTTCTCAGCTTTAGGGGATAGTTTTAATATAGAGGTATGAATCGTAAAAATTTATGTCATAATATTGAATCTAAGAGATTAAAACCTGATTCCAAATTCGATCGATTCAATATGAATTATATTCGAAATGCAAGGATATGAATAAGGATGTTCATTGGGTCGGTTTTGATTAAAATCGTAATTGAATAGTTATTAGCCGAATTAATTGAAATGCTATTTTCTCTTATCATTAACTGAATTGAATTATACAAAATTTAGTGTTGATCGATTAAAAAATAGTTAAGTTAATTTATTTGGTTAACCAAATTAAACGAATTTCAATTATTTTATCATCAATAAGTTACAAATATTTTTTAAAATCTTAAATTTCTATTTTTTCATAATTCAAATAAATATTATCATTCAACAAATATTAAAATATCAAAAAAAAAAATATATATATATATATATATAAGTAAAAGGTATATCTATAATAAGTTAAAAACTCCAAAAATATAAAATATAATATTTTTTAATAATTTGATTAATTTAATTATTTTCAAATTTTGAATCAAAATTAATTAATAATTAAAATTTTTAAATATCACTGACTAAATTTTTTATTAATTAATCAAAATTAATTGGATTTTAATAGAATTATGGCATCCGTACATATGAACCCCGAGTTTCAAAGAAGAAGAAAAAAAGCACTCGTACAGAAACTTATTCATCTAAGCGATTAACACCCAAGTGAAAGACAGTCCGAGTCGACGCGGGGGATGAAATCATTAAAATCATCGACCAACCACGACGTATTACATTCATCGGATTTCGTATCAATAATTCAATATCATCATCTGAATACCAAAATATCCCATTTCTTCGACTCTTTTCAATTTCCTCCCTTTGGCTTTCTGCCTCCATTCTTCATTTTCTTTTTCATTGTTTAACTTCGTAATGCTAAAAGCTATACAAATTCTTGGTTGTTCATCTGGGTTTATCTCTCAAAGACTAAAGAAGCCTCATTCTGGCAATGGGCTTTCTTTAATTTCTTCAAAAAAAAGCTACAACTCTACTTCTTTGTCCCTGCATCCCTTTTGGACTCCAAATTCTCGGTCTTTTAGAGTGATTCGGATGTTTTCGACTCCGTTCGAGTCAAACTCAGATACCCCTTCTTCGTCTTCTTCTTCTGTTGCAGTTCATTCAGCTGTGAGTATTTTCTTTGGAATTGTGAATTTGGTGGTTTATTTAACATGTTCTAATAGTAAAAGTTGACTTTTTGGGGGGTAATTAAGCAACTAATTCGGTGATGTACTTTTATGTAGTAGTATGCCGTGTATGTGATTATAATCAATATTTAATTTTTTTTAGGGTTCAAATTCTTATGTGGTGGATTTGGTTTTATATTCTAGCAACTTTATCTGGAATATTGATTATGGGTTTGCATTTAATTATCTTTGGAATTATAATAATGTGATCAACCTCCATTAAAAATTATGATATAAATTGGATGATTCCTTGTATAAGGCAAGCTTGTTTCTTTTTCTTTTTTTGGTTTTACAGTGATTTTAGAGCTTGGTGGAGTTCTAGGCCTGGAGTTTGGTTTTCAACATAAATAAACAAATTGCATTTAGCTGTTTGTTTGTCTCAGCCCTTGGGCTTGAATTCTGAAAACCACATCGAGTTAGGATATCCTCATTGAGTTAGGACGCTTATGTAACCCCATTGCTTTTATGACTTCAACTTTAACTTTTGTTTTATTTTGTATTATGATGAAATGAAAGTGTAAACATTAAAATTAGGCTACCTATTTTTGCTGCTCCTTTACTTTATACTTTGTAGATAAGAATATCAATTTCTGTTTTGGATCTACTGTAATTAGTTGATTTGTTGTTTAGAAACATTTGCTTGATAGGAATTAATTTTTTCTGTTCATTTTGACATTGATATGTTGTGGAGAAAGTTCATAAGTTTCCCCCCTTATTCTTTCAGTGATTATTTTCTATATTAGCTGTCATTCATCAAGCTCGCTTAATGTTTGATGCTGATTACTATCTTATTCATCTAAATTAGATTAATGTAACATAGTTTGCCAGATATGGCTCCTTTACTTGATTTCTAAAATATTGCTTGCAGTACAGCATCAGGCAAAAGAGGTTTCTAGGAAGTTTAAAGTACCTCGTGTGCCTTGATGTATTCCTATGTGGATGCTCTTAATGTTTTGTTATTTGGTGGTTGTTATGCTGTACTGTAAACATGTCTAGTATTCATTTTTTTGTTGGTTTCATATATTGTTATTTTGCTAAATATAGTTCACTTTGTTTGACAATGATATAGGCTTCTGATTCTGGTTTCTTTGTCTTCATTTTTATTTTTATTTATTTACTTTTTTCAGAATGCTTAAGCTTTAAGCATTAGAAGAATCTTATAGTCTCTAACTTGGTTTGAGGGCGCAGAAATGGAATTCATATATTACATGCTCTACTGTTGAGTATTCATTGATTTTTTTTTTTTTTAAATAAAGGTGGCTAGAAAATTTAATTTTCACTTTCAAAGTTATATTATTGTTGAAACTCTAAGTGGTGATGGTAGCCATAACTGTTTTTACAAACAAGATTATTATAAACTAAATTGCTTTGATAAACTGAAAGATGGATTCTGTATCAGCATTATTCATAGTTTTTTTCTTTACCTACAGTGGTAGAATATCCCAGGTGGTCAAGACTAAGAACTTTAAAGAGAATACCTATTTGTATACCAGTGATTGAGTATCTTTATCATTTTACAGGGCAATGTTCATAAGATCAAGTTCTGCCAGTGGTGTGGTGGCCCAGCAAAGCATGAAATACCTGATGGAGAAGAGAAGATAAGAGCTATTTGCACCCTTTGTGGAAACATTGCCTATCAAAATCCAAAAATGGTATGTTAACTTATTGCTGCAAATTAGAATGTGGCTGGCTGTTTGCCAAATGGCATGTTTCTGCCCGAGTATAGCTGCGGTGTTTTAGTCTTTGCCTCTCCAAGTTTCTTCACTTTGATTTGTGGGCATCTTGCAGATATTTAATTATTTTGTATGCTTTGAAAAGTCTTTGAAGGGAAGCCCCTAGGTTGCATCCAATGCGGTTAAGTGTTAATTTTACATACATCTTGCAGAAAACTAATGATTTTGCTGTGCTTTAATAAGCCTTTGGATAGAAGCCCCCTAGGTTTGCATAGGATGGGATTAGGTTTTTTTTCCCCGATAAAAGAATGTTCTATTTCTCCGCATCTCATGATTGTCATTTGTCTCCTTAGTTTTCTACCAAGATTGTTAAAGTAATGTAAAGGATCATGGGGTGGTCTACTTAATCAACAACTTCAAAGTGAAATGAAATTATTCTATCATCTTTAATGGTTGCTTTTGTTGTGAGTTTTATTTATTTATTAGGATACATGAAAAATATTGGGTGTACTAAATCCAATCTTATTCCTTTTATCCATTTATATAAATGGTTGCTGGTGATGGTTATTTCAAAAATGCTAATGTGTAAAAAATCCTTTTGCCTTTTTGCCATACTGCAAAATTGAATAACTTTGTTGACGTCTGACATTAACTATTACCTCATGCTTGTTAGAGTGTGTTATTTTCCTCCTGTAATATAGTCCACTTGCATTGGGGGATGGGGGTAGGTATCATTTGTGATTTTGGATGGTTACTGGAGAAAATAATGCTTTGAATAAATGTCTGCCTCCTGTCTTCTGAATCACTGTTTCCCTTTCTAATTTGTACTTTGTTGGAGATTTTGAATTACTTTCTTTTTTAAGATTATACTTTTATGCTTAATTTTTGTTCTAAATTGATACCTTTAGGTTGTGGGTTGCCTCATTGAGCATGATAGAAAGATTCTACTTTGCAAGCGAAACATTGAACCATCTTATGGTCTTTGGTACGTATTTAGCAATTTGGTTTGGGAAATGATTGAATATTGCTTTTTCTCTTCATTTTCCATTATTTGTTTGAAAAATAGATTAATTATGCATTTGAAGTATGGAGTATTAGCACTTGCGTTTCTTGTGAAGTAGCTAGTTTCTACCATCTCTGATGGCCAATACGAATATTTGAGTTGATCGGGTGGCATTAACATAGGACTCTTCCTGCTGGTTACCTGGAAGTTGGGGAGTCAGCTGCTGAAGGGGCAATCAGGGAAACTTGGGAAGAGGCAGGTGCTGAAGTGGAAGTGGTGTCACCTTTTGCACAACTGGATATTCCTCTTATTGGACAAGTTAGAAGAAGCATCCTTTATTACTTCTACTTTGTTTCGTCTGCATTTACTGACGATGTTTGTGCATCTACATTGCTTTCTCTTTTTTGGAGCAGACTTACGTAATCTTCTTGGCAAAGCTGAAGAAGCCCCAGTTTTCGCCAGGACCAGAATCATCTGAGTGCTGTCTCTTTGAGTTGGACAATATACCTTTTGATTCTTTGGCATTTTCTTCAATTTTTGTTACTTTGAATTTGGTAAGAGCCTTTGTTCTTTCTTTCAATAAAAATAAATCTTATTAAAATTTATTTAATAATTCTCATCGGCTTAAATTTCAATAAATTGTATTATCTCTCTGTTGGTGCAGTACATTGAAGATGTTAAATCTGGAAAAATAAAGTTTCACTATGGTACCATTAACAAAAGGTATTTCAGTTTTTTATTTGTTAAACTGCCACCATTGTGAAGTTCATTGAGGAAAGAGAAATTTAGTTTCTGAACTTTTATTTATCATCTTGAATACATAAGCAGCGAAATAGGGAGAAAACCCTGTTTCCTGATGTTTGGCGAAGAGTAAAAATGCAATTTTAAGTTTTACAGTTTCATTGTTTCTTTCCCTAACTATTTGGGGTTGGCTGTCTGCATCATGAGATTCCTTTCTACTCTTGCAGTATGATGTCGTCAGCTATCAATGAAATAGAGAAATTTACCATTTTTGCTTATCTATGTTGTTCCGACTCTTTATTTTTCTTGAAGTACCTGTGTCCGACACCCGTGTCCGACGCATATCCGGACATAGAAAAAATTGAACATACTCGTGTCGGACACATACCCATATCCGGCACTCACATCCGAGTCCAAGTAATATAGTTGGTCATTCCTCATTGACAATTATTTACTTGTTTTTTTATTATTAATTTTAGAGAAGCTTACTCTTATTAGTGTGTTTTGTTTCTGATGTTTGTTGGCAGGCTTGGGACAGGCCCGTCTGATATTCGTGCCTTTACTCTTGACTATCATTTGCAGGTTTGAGATTCGGTTGATTCCTTTGCCACATCTTGTCAAGTGAATAATAGCGGGTAAGGGTAATACACTGAATTGTTGGAAGTGAAATCCCTTTTACTGTTTCTTTCGTGAGAGAAATTTGCTTGTCTGGTGCTGTAACTTCCATTGATATTTGAGGTTTCAAGTAATAAATCACTACAATTATGCGACAAAATAATATCTGGATGGGTGGTGTGATGAGCTGCCTTTCATGTTCTCCCTTTTCTTCTTCTCGAATTTTTATGATAGTTGATATTGCCATTCATCTCTTATTGTTTCTAACTATGTTGCTCCGACTGTTCATTTTTCTTAAAAAATCATTGTCCAACGCATATCTGGATATGGGTATGGGGATATGATCCTTCAAGAATCCTCCAAATACATGGAAATCTTTCAAAAGTTTGAACATACCTGTATAGGACACTGCCCGTGTCTGACACTAACACCCGAGTCCAAGTAACATAGGTTTCTAATCTGCTGAAGTTTCTATTTGGTAATTAACATCCAAATTCTCTGGGCAAAAATTTTACTGAATTTATACTACTTTGCATTGGTAGGCTTATCTTTAAACATTGATTACATTTCGAGTTATTGTTTTCTCTTTTTCTGCTTTCTAGCATCCGATTTTTATGCGGAATGCATATTGTCAGAGTCGCACGCATGACTTTTCGGTGTTGAGGTTGAGCCAACCACCGATATCTATGGAGTAAAAAGTTTTCTGAGGAAACAAGTGTATCTACTAAAAATTGGCAACGGATTCATTTTGTTTTAAAATTTGTAATTAGACTTGTTTCTGCAACATGTTTCTTGAGTCAAGGAGTTTATTAGATAGATGATGTATGTTGCAAATATTCCATTTTGTATCCACTGCAAAATTTCATAGTTTGTCTTGTAAAGAGGAATGGCAGGAAAGATTTGGAGACTCCTGAAAAAGCTTGGTTATTGTTCAGGTTATTTCCAAATAATTGGTTCAACCTGAGAAGCAATTGTCTTTTAGATTTGTTCCATTCATAGTTTTAGACTATATTATCCGGACTCGGGGATGAGTGTTTGATACAGGTATGCTTAATTTTTTAAGTTTTCTCATATATTTGGATGATCGTACCCTCGTATTCATGTTCGAATTGGACACGGATATTAAAAAAAAAAATGAAGAGTTCGAATAACATAGGTTTTAGGGGCAGAGGAAAGAGAACTTTGAATCTAATCTAACTATAGCTGTTTCATGTCTAAGTTGATTTGTTGGACATTTTTGAATTGTTCATTTTCTTGAATTCTACATTTCTACTAATGACTTAACTTGTTTCAGTTGCTTTCAAAGATAAAACATGATTAATGGCAATCAAAGATGTTCTTTTTCTTTCCCCTCTAGTTTGTCTGTTGGGTTATACCTCTGACCATAGCTATATATATATATATATATATATATATATATATATATAAAAGTAATCCCTGTAAATTGACATTCACTTTGGCATTGCAATCCCCCTCAATTTGAGGGGATTGCACTAATATTGGCTGCCACATGGCAAGCTAATTATTTTTTTTTAGTAAAGAAAAAAAAGGGAAAAAATAAAAATATTTGTGTATTCGTATCATGTTCGTTTTATTTTTTCGTATTATAATTGTATTCAAGATATTATATATTTATAATAATTTTGATACGTTAATAATTCGTTTTATGTAAATTTTGACACGTTTGTATAATCGTGTCGTGTTCATGTTATTTTTCGTATCATGTGTTTTAATTATTTTTCTCATATTGTGTTCGTGTCGTATAATCATAGTGTTCTAAATTTTTAAGTTTAATTGACACTAATCAAATAACTCTCAATTTTGTGTCACGTGTCGTCGTGTTTGTATTTTTGTTACCTTTTTCGTGTCATAATTATTTTTAATGTATTATATATTTATATAAATTTTGGTACGTTAATATTCATTTTATGAAGATTTTGACACATTTGTATCTTCGTGCCATATTCGTATTATTTTAAATTATGACGCTTGCATGAGAGTGATAACTTATGTTATTGAGAATCGGGATGAATGTCAAATACGATTATATGTCTAAAATAAGTAAAATTTTAAAAGTTTTCATATATTTAAAAGATCAAACATTAGTACTCAATGAAAATAAAAAAATCAGAATAACATAAGTAATAATTGACCAAAAAAAAAACCATTGGTAATAAGAACTTAACAAGCAACTACTTTTGACGTGTTAAGAGAGACATTGCATCTTGTTTTAATCGAAAGATCAAATTAAGAAATTGCAATATGAAGCTCGTTTCACTTGAGCATATTCACGGAGGTGATGCACCAAAAAGCCAAAAATTGAAAGGTCCAATACGAAAGGCAACTACAGACACTTAAGGCCTCGTTAAGCATTACTGTTGGCATAATTTTTTAGATCAAAAGTTACATTTCACCGCAAACGCAATGCTAAATGAGTAAAAAAATTTGATTTTTGCGGTTAAAATCATAATTTGACAATCCAAATCAAAAAACCAAAAAAAAATTTTTTTTGAACTTTAAAAGCTGACTTTTGAATAAAATTTTTTGAACTTTAAAAGCTGACATTTTTTTTTTTTTAACTTAAGCTTTTTTTAGCCCAAATTTTGTCTAACAGCAATGCTAAACTAACTATGTTTGGTAGGAAAAATGATGGAGAGAATGAAATAGGTGAGAAAGAAAAAAAGGAAGGACATTGTGTTGGGTAAGAAGGATGGAAAATAGAAGGAAAGAAAGATATTAAGGTTAAAGTTATAATTAAAATTATTAATTTGAGTAGAATGAGTGTTTTCTTTCCACATTTGGAAAGATTGAATTTGGAAGGAAGGAAAAGATACAAATCTACTCATTTTCCTTTCTTCTTCCTATTTCCCTCTTATCAAACCAAGAAAATGATGAAAAGAAAGTATTTTTTCCTTTCACCCTCTTTCCGTCCTTCATCTTTCCCTCCTACCAGACACAGTACTGTGGTTATTTAAAGATGTTTGAAATCGAAATTATTGCTGTTTTTTTCCTTCAAATATACACATCCTAGTATATAGTCCATTCACATCATGAAAGCATTATATCGAATTTGATAGGGATGATGTCATGAATAACCCCTAAAGTTTATCAAATTTGTCAATATAGTACCTGTACTTTAAAAATGTCTATTTTGATACTTAAAGTTTACACTCCGTGTGCTATTGTAGTAGTACTTGTCAGTAACACCGTTAAAAATTGATGATTTAGCTTTTATATCCAATAAAAACTTGACACGTGGCACTATATAACGATGCCACGTGTACTAATTAAAAAATTATTATTTTAATTTTAAAAATAAAAATAATATAATTTTTAAAATATAATGATGACACATGGCACCATAGAATGATGCCACGTGTATTAACTTAAAAAAATTTAAAAAATTAATTTCATATTCAATTTATGTAATTTTTTAATAAATAATTTTTTAAAAGAATTAAAAGAATTTCATAATTTAATTTTTGTAATTTTCAAAAATAACTTTTTAAAAAAAAATATTTTTTAAAAAATTTTAAATATTATAAATGATTTAATATTTAATTTAAAAATATTTTGTATTTTAAAAATAATTTTAGTTAAATATTTTAATTTTGTTATTTTTTAAAAATTTTGAATTTAAAAAATAAAATTTAATTTTAAAAAAATAGAATTTTAAAATTTATTATTATTTTAATATAATTTTTTAAGTTTTTTTAAAAAAATTAGATATTAATTTTTAAATTTTTTTTTATTTTTAAAATATATATATATTTTTTTACAAAAATTCAGATATTAATTTCTAAAAAATCAGGTGCTGCCACGTTTCATCACCTGATTGATCAATGCCACATCATCATCTATATTTAACGGTGTTAAGTCAAAGTACCACATTGATACACGGTTTGATAGTACAGATACCACATTGAACATTTTAAAAATACAAGTATCAAATTGACAAATTTGATAAACTTCAGAATCTATTCATGACATTATTCCAATTTGATATAACATTAATTCTATGTTTGGTAGGTAGAAAGGAAGAAAAATGGAGGGAAGGAAAAAAAAATTGAGGAAAGAAAAAAGGAAGGGAAATTATCTTTCCTTCATTGTATTTGGTAAATAGGATGGAAAAAAAAAAAAAAAAAGTTTGTAGAGAGAAATTTGTAGAGAGAAAAAAAAAGAAAGAAAAGGTTTTAATCTAAAGGTTGAGTTACAAAATAAACGGTTATGAACTTAACCATTAGAATAAAAAATTTTCCATCTTCCCAACCCAAAAAACCTAAAGCAAATGCCTCCAACAGACTCATTAACATATGTATGACACACTAGATGAAAATGACAAGCAGAAGCACTGAAATTGTAGCAGCAATGGACAATATATTAGATCTATTGAAAGAATTTCGCAACTGACTAAAAATGCCTGTCTGATACAGACAAGACAATCTTCATGATTAACAAGGTTTTCATCCCAAAAGCTTTAGAACAACTAGCCAATATTTTCTTATGAGAGTGAGACCCCATCAGTAATCAGTCAAGCCTCTCCAGTAATGCATGCAGAATCGGACATTGACTAATAGACACTGTTCACAAGAGCTAACACAAACAAATTCACTGGCTTTGGCAGTGATGCCCTTCGCCTAATCATTGAAGACATAGCCATATTTACTGCACTGACAGCAACACATTTTTTCAGTGTTGTGAAGGCGTTGCGCCTTAGCGCCGGACAACAAAAGCATCTCAGATTTTTTTGGACGAAGCGCATTTGATTAGACACACGTCTAGTGCGTCTAAGTGCACTTTTATGTAAGTCGATAGGCATAAAAAAAACTCGCCTAATTGAAGTACTTTTTAATATATATATATATATATACAAACATCCATATACATATTTCGTCTTATTTCACTCATGCAAACGGTTTTTTTACACTGTGTCTCAAACAATATAGTGCACCTTGGGGTTTGGGCACTTGACAACACTGCATTTTTCTCCAACATACCAATCAATAACTCAATCTGCTTCTTATTAAATCCTAAATTTAGAAATTACTGCAAATTAAAATACATAGGACTCAACAAGTAAAAACAACATAAGAGAAACATAAACTAATCACAAAATAAAACCAAAAAAAGAAGAAAAAAGCCAAACCTTGATCATTTCTGCATGTCAGGAGCCTTTAATCGAATCAACAAAACCACTGCTGAGAAGTCTCTCAACATACTTGCCAAGAATATCCACCTCCAAATTCACCTTTTGCCCAACTTCCTTCAAAGGAATCACCACTTTCTGTTGAGTATAAGCTACTAACATAAAATTAAAACAAAGTTCCTCTTCAAACACATTCACCACAGTCAAACTTGTTCCATCTACAGCTATAAATCCTTTTGGAACCACATATTTCAACAAACTTTTATCCACCTTAACCTTAATCCACAATGAATCCCCTTCCACCTCTTTCACCACTATCTCCCCTGTTCCATCCACGTGTCCCTGCACGAAATGGCCTCCCATCCGGCCCGTGGGTTGGATAGCCCGCTCCAAATTCACCAATGACCCGGGTTCCAATTCACTCAATGAAGTTTTCCTTAGGGTTTCAGGGGCCAACCCAACCGTGAATTCTCCCAAACGGGTATCGAAATCCGCCACCGTTAGGCAAGTTCCATTAACCGCAATGCTGTCACCGAGGTGGACATCTTCTATAACGGTTTTCGCGTGTATTTTGAGATCGAATCCGCCGTGATCGGCCATCCCCAATTGCTTGATTTCACCCATTTCTTCGACGATGCCGGTAAAGAGGCAGCGAATCGTGGGGCTTTGGAAATTTTGGGGTTTGTGTCTGAGTTTGGATGGTTGAGTGAAAAGAGAAATAGAAGAGGGTTTCAAAATGGGGTTGATTTTGAGGTGGGGTTTCAATAAAGGAGTTTGTAGGAGATTGAAGATTATTGGATTTTTAGAAGGAGCTTTGGGGATTATGGAGAGCGAATTCAGAGATGTAGAGAGCGCCATCCCTCTGCTTCTTGTTTTCTTCTCTGCTCTGTTTGTTTCTCGAGAAAAATAAGTAGCAATGCAAAAGGGAAGTTCACTTTGTCCGAATTACAAAGTGGTCAAACCTTAAACCCCTGTAGGAGTAACTGTACATTATATTTTTATTCATTATTTTTTAATATTATTCATCATTAATGATTAATTCACTATTATTATTATTCAAGAATTTACTCATAAATTATAAAAATAAATTATATAATTTGAATAAAAGTTGATTGAAAAGTAATGAAAGAAATCGATTCAACCTATCTTCTCGTATTGATTTAAGCGATAATTTTTTTAGAAAAATTGATAAATTTTTTAAAAAGTAAATAGGTAAGTTTGTATAAAAAATATTAAAAAAATATATATTTTTTTATTTTATGATTTTATGATTTTATTTTTATTAATTAAGTTATTGTCATTTAATTTGTGATACAAAATTCAATAAAAAAAACTTTATATATTATTAAAAATTTGCACACCCGAAATGTAGACGAAAAACAAAACTTCATGTGAAAATTTGTTTCTCAAAGAAAATAAGTTAAGTATAGGTATTTTTTTTTTTTTTTAAAGTGGGTAGTTTAAAAATTATTTTAAAAAAAAATATCAAATCAAAATCAAAATGTATAAATAGTTTTATTTTATTATTTGATATTAAGATTTAATTAAATTTTTTATAATTATTTTACTGAATTAATATTACTTGATTTGTGATACCAATTCAATTAATTTTTTTTTTATATATAATATAAATAGATATAAATAAAACAAAAAAGTGTGAAATATAACTGAAAACATACTAATCAAGAAGTAAGAACTAGAGAAAAGTAATAGAAAAAAAAAAAAAAAAAGTTCGACCACTTTCGTTTTTCAAGGATTTCAAGATATTCAAGTGAATAATTGTTTTTATTTTTATTTTTATATATATATAGTTTTTAAATTAATAGAATATTTATTTACTATTTAAAATTTTTTGTTGGTAAATGTTAATGGTTTAATTTGTGATTTATATTATTTTAAATGAATTAAGAGTGAATGATTTTTAATATTCTTTGCAATTGAACGAAATAATTTTTTTAAAGTTATTTATTAATTATAAAATTAATATATTCATAATAACATAGGCATGTTGATCTTTCATTGCATTTAAAATAAATATATAAAAGCTGCTTGCTGAATCTCCTTTCAAATCAAAAGAGGATTGGAGTATTGCGTAGTAATGTAACAGTTAGTTATATCAAATTGAAGGATTGAAGTAAAGTACGAAAATATAAGATTTATAATTTTACCGAATTTATCAAATTGAGTTTGAGTTTTTTTAGCAGATTACCAGTCGGTTTCGGTTTTAAAAAATAAAGCTCGATCAAATTTAAATTGAACTTCGAGCCTCGAGTTTTTGAATCAAATCGAATTCGAGTTTAACACTGAATCAACTCGACTCGATTCGATTACACTTTTACTGGAGATTACATGGAAGCAACCAAATGACTAATCCCTTGTTTATTCATCTTTGACAAAGTATATTTTAGAATTGGAGGTGATAATGAGAGTATGTTCAATGTATACCATATCTTGAAGGGATCAGCTTAATAGTTAAAATTTGAGATTTTAATTTGAAGGTTTTGGACTAAATTTTAAGAAGAGAAATATATAATTTATGGAATGAAAAAGAGATATTCTATGTATAGTTCAAAATCATATTTATAAAAACCAATATAGATATATATTTGATTCAAATATTACTTAATAAGGGAATGAATAACAAATTGTCAAAGTATACTTCTTTTTTTTGATAGTTTGGGGATGGAAGAATCGAACCCTGCTTTTTTTTAGCAGAAGAGCATGCACCAACCACTGAGTCAAAGGCTCGGTTGCCATTGCCAAAGTACACTTAAATCCAGAGAAAATCAGCAAGTTCCTCTTCTAGTGACTAATTTACTTTCTAACTAGTTTTTGCTTTTAAATACAATATAGTTTATCTTTTAGGTAAGAATAAAAGGATAAGGTTCAAATCTTTTATTTTTTTTAATATGAGAATGAGTAATTGGAAAGTAATGCATTGAAAAAGATATGATACATGCACCTAGTATGAATTAGACCTGTTCATAGATCGAAAATCGGATTGAATCGCGGTCGATTCAAAAGTTAGTTTCACTATTTATAAAATATTAAAAAAACATTTTATATTAATATATTTTTACAATTAACTTTTTTTATTCATAAACAATAATTCAAGTCAAATCGACCCGAATTAAAAAAAAAAAAACTTATGTCTAGGCCCGATTCAATACGTGACGGACGAATAACCCAATCCTTAGACATATTTAATATGAGCCAATGATAAAAATACCCTAGACCTCTTAATTATATGGATGTGTAGAGTTTAACACACCAATTTCATGAGCAATTAATATATGCCATGATCATCAACATTGTTTATTAATTATTATTAATATTTTTTTCTTTGTTAATTAGTGTACTTTCTTATCACAATCCATACATGGATTAGATTAGGATCTAATACTTAAGAAGTAAAGAGGATTATGTAACCAAGGACCGATTAATTTCAATTGATTACTTCATTTGTCTCGACTATGAAAAGCCTTAGATTTATGGACCGTTTATTTATATTTATTTATGTTGAACCCATCTCGTCTACCAGATAAGTCCAACGAATCAATCCAATTTGGGCCCAACCAGGCGAGTCCAAGAACCAATGATGACAAAGACCTAGGACACGTGGGCGCCTCCCCTTCTCTCAGGGGTTACGTCTCCAGTCATCTCGGCATTCACCTGGGGCAGTGCAAGGCATTAAATGCCGCAGCCTGCTTCCAACGGGTATTAAATGCGGTCATTTCCTCGGCGAGGCCCCCCGAGGCTACTCACACCAGATAACCAACCAGAGTCGAGCACGTGGAACTAACAGGTCGCCCGACTCGCTATATATAGTCCTCTCGAGGACTATTTAAGGTTAATCTCTCTCTCTCTCTCTAAGAACATCCTCTCTCTCTCTCTCTCAAGCCTCCTTCTCCTTCTCCAAATACTGACTTAAGCATCGGAGCGTGTCCCGGAGCTCAACCTTCGATGCCCTCTGACCTACTTTCCTTGCTTGCAGGGCCTCAGACCACCAGGAGCACCACCTCGACACAAATAGACATCAACATTTGGCGCCGTCTGTGGAAAACGACAAGCCATGTCTTTGCCACCTCCTAGTCAAACCACCTCACCCGGAGGCCCAAACATCCCACTCCCCAATACCAGTTCCTCAACACCCTCGGTTACGGGCAGTTTCCACTCTCCTCCCCCGCAAACCTTCCTCAATTCACCAGGACCTGGCACCAGCTACCAAACACCATACATACCCAACTTCTGGATCTAACAACCGTATTACCTAAAGAACTATTACCAAAACTTACTCACAGCTGCCTCTCCGACATTCTCTACCTTCCTGACTCCGACGTGGGATATTCCCCCAACCACCCAACAAACCACTCACATAACCCCATCCAATCCCTTAAAAACCCAGCTTAATGCCCTGGGACGAACGAGCATTTTTTTTCGTTCCGGAACCGACCCCCCACCTGCTGACTGATAACTCGTATAATTATATAGTTTTTAGTTATGTTTTATTATTTTTTTGTGTCAAATACGAGTTATTATTGTTTAGTCTAATTGTGTTTATGATCTTTTATATTTTTATGTAATTTGGTGTTTTTCACAAGTTTCTTTGAGTGATTTCAGATTACTAGAATTAAGGGCAAATCCAGTTCAGTTCCAGTTCCGACACCGTTTGGCATATCAGCTATATCTCGAGTTTCACTGAAGCAATAAGGCTGAAATTTGTAGCCGTGCAAAGCTAAGAGGCATATCTATCTTTTTCATGTTTTACACTTCTTGAAACGGAGTCGTTTTCCCTAGCGAAATCGACCATCAAGTTGGCTGATGTGCAATGACGTCTGTGCTGACCTGTTTTCGTATTTTACCCATATCTTCTTATCCACATCAGCAAATGAGCTGATTCCAACGGCTATGGATCCGTAACTGATAGGGGTATATTTTTCTAGAAGACAATTTTATCAGATCGAGCCTCCAACATTGACAAAATCGACCATCAAGCTGGCTGATCAGAATTGTCATACAATATGACGAAAATTGTTAGAAAAATGCACCCACCTATTATACCTACCTTTGAAATTTGTAAAGCTTGTCTCTTGTCATTTAGCCCTCCAAAATGTGTATAAATAGAGGGCCTTGGATGAGTATAGGGATACATTGGTAGGATATTAGCCATTGTAATAAAATTCTCTAAGTTTTCTTTTTCTTTCCTTTCTCTAGTTTTCTTTTTCTTTATTTACTTATGCTTCTTACATTTCTTTTCATTTTATTCATATCTAGTATGTGTTGCTAATCATATTGTTGAGGTGATGAGGTGAAGCTTTTGGTAAATGCTAAGGTTAGTCTCTTAAACATGAGCTAAAATGAATCATCATTTATAAACACTAGTATAGATAATATTTTCTTTTGGTTTAAAATCATACTTGCAAAGTAGGGATCTTGATTCATTATTGACAATGAAAATGGCACAGTAAATGCTTGGTTTCATAACCTTGATTTATTGTAGACATATACCTTGGCATAAGGAATGCTTGGACTCTTTTTGTGAGTTTTGAGGACACCAAATGAACATAATATCATATGCTATGGACGTTGGACAATTTGGACTGAATTGCTAAACCTTCCGATTGGAATCTCCCTTATGTGTGAATTTCAATTGTGTAATAAAACAAGATTAATCTTAGCATAACACCAAGAGTGGATTCTCTAACCTCAACATCTTTTCTTATTGTTTTTTATATCTTGTTTAATTTCTTTTATATTTTGTTTATTTTGTTCTCTAATATCTTGTTTATCTTGTTTTGTTGTTGATTCCCTAATATCTTGTTTACTTTCTTTTTCTTATATATTTATAAACTTATACTTACTAATACGCTTCCCTGTGGTTCGACCTCGGACACCCGAGAATTTATTACTTGAACATAACCTGCACTTGGGTTTACAACTCTTAATTGAGTCTCCATCAAGTTTTTGGCGCCGTTGCCGGGGAAGCAATACTAAGTATATAAGTTTATAAGTATATTTATTTTTATTGGCTGGTTATACCGCCTAATTTGTATACTAACTTTGTTTTATTGGCTGGTTATACCGCCTAATTTAGTATATATATTTTTTGGCTGGTTATACCGCCTAATTTTCTATATATTTATATTTATATTGTAAAGTTTATATTTATATATTATCTATTTATTAACTTTGTTTTATGCTTGTTTGGCGACGTGATTTTAGATCTCGTCGTTTAGTTAGATTTTATTGTGAAACTTTTTCAGGTAATCTTTCTAATACAACTCCTACCATGGCTGACAATGAAAGTGTTCATGCTGAAGATGAGAACAGACAAGTACGCACCATGCGTGACTACTTGCAACCAACTCGAAGCTCATCACCCTGTTGTTTTATTTTTCCTCTCAATGCAAACAACTTTCGTTTTAAACCAGGTATGATAGCTTTGCTTCCAAATTTCCATGGGTTAGAATCGGAAAGTGCTTACTCGTTTCTAAAAGACTTCGAAGATGTATGTGTCACCTTTAATGACCAACAATGTACAAATGAAATTGTCAAGCTAAAATTATTTCCTTTTTCTTTAAAAGATAAAGCAAAAATTTGGCTTCATAATTTAAAACCAAGGTCAATTGGCACATGACAAGAATTACAAACTGAGTTTCTAAAGAAATTTTTCCCAGCACATAAAACTACTGCTTTGAAAAGACAGATTCAAAATTTCAATCAAAATCAAAATGAAGCATTTTTTCAGTGCTGGGAGCGTTTTAAAGATTTGTTAAGTTCTTGTCCACATCATGGTTTTGAAAAATGACGTCTTATTAGTTTCTTTTATGAAAGTTTAACTCCCAAAACGAAACAATTTGTTGAAACAATGTGTAACGGTGAGTTTCTAGAAAAAGAACCTGAAGAAGCCTTTGACTACCTAGACCATTTGGCAGATAACTCTCAAGCCTGGCACACAGATAATTCCTCTGAAAGTTCCAATAGATCTAATCTTGTTTCTAACAGAGGTAAATATCATTTTAGTCAAGAAGATGAGATAAAAGCTAAAATAGCTAATTTGGCTAGAAAGATTGAAGCCATGGAACTTAGAGAAGTAAAAGAAGTCAAAACGGTTAAAAATGAAAAAAGTTGTGGAATTTGTGAAATCATGGGACACCCCACTTCTGAATGTCCAAACATTCCCATTCTTAAAGAAGCGTTGCATGATCAAGTAAATTCCATAAACACATTTAAAAAGCCTTTTCCTTCTTCTTACTCTGAAACGTATAACCCTGAATGGAGAAATCATCCCAACTTCAGTTGGCGGAATAATAATCATGTTCAGGTACCACAATCTCAAAAGCCGGGCAACACTTTTTCCTATCAACCTTCACGTGTACAAACCTTGGAAGAGACATTGCAAGCATTCATGCAAACACAAGCAAATGTGAATAACCGGACTTCACAGGACATCAATGAGATCAAAAACACCTTGTCCACATTGACAGCTTCATTACGCACTCAAGAAAAAGTTAAGTTTCCTGCTCAACCTCAGCCTAACCCTTCTACTCAATGTCTTGTTTCTTGCTCCAATGAAACTCAACAGGAAAATGCCAGTTCTATCACAACTCTTCGAAGTGGAAAGGCAATTGACAAAAACATTCCATCAAAAGACCAAGATCCTCTTTCCCCTCCGAAAAGTAATGGTAAGGATGATGGTAAGTCTGAACTTCTTGAAAATTTGGACAAAGAAAAAGGTATGCATCTTGCTCCTTTTCCTCAAAGGTTGCAAACAATAAAGAATTTGAATCAAAATGCAGAAATTTATGAACTTTTCAAACAAGTTAAGATTAACATTCCTTTATTGGATGCAATCAAACAAGTTCCATCTTATGCTAAATTTTTGAAGGACATGTGCACAGTTAAAAGGAAACATAATGTACAAAAGAAAGCATTTCTGACGGAAAGTGTGAGCTCAATCATTCAGCACCTTACTCCACCAAAATTCAAAGATCCTGGATGTCCAACAATCTCATGCATCATTGGAAACACTAGAATAGAACGTGCATTGCTTGATCTTGGTGCTAGTGTTAATCTTTTGCCTTTTTCTGTTTATCAACAGTTAGGTTTAGGTGAACTCAAGGAAACACCTGTTACACTTCAACTAGCTGATCGTTCTGTAAAAATTCCTCGAGGGATAATTGAAGATGTTTTGGTTCAAATTGATAATTTTTACTTCCCTGTTGATTTTATTGTTTTGGACACACATCCTGTTTCAAATCCAAATGTTCAAATTCCTGTTATATTAGGCCGTCCATTTCTTGCAACTTCTAATGCTCTGATAAATTGCAGGAATGGTATTTTGAACATTTCTTTTGGAAATATGACTTTAGAATTAAATGTGTTCAACATTTGCAAGCAACCTGGTGATGATTCAGAAGTACATGAAGTGGATTTCATTGAAGAACTTGTTCATGAACATCTCACCACTACCACATTCCATGATCCTTTAGAAGCTTATTTAATTGAATGTGAGTTTGATAATGCTTCAGAAATTTCACACACTGATTCTTTGTTAAATTCTTTTCAGGATAAGCATCGTTGGAAACAAAAGTTTGAGGAACTCCCATCACTCACAAATGTCACTGTACCATCAACTATTGAACCGCCCAAGCTGGATTTAAAACCATTGCCATCCGAGCTAAAATATTCCTTTTTGGGAAAAATTCCTTCTCAATGGAGCCCCCAAGATAAAAGGAAGTTTCTGAATGAGGTAAAGAAGTTCTACTGGGATGATCCTTACTTGTTCAAATATTGTCCTGATCAAATTTTTCGAAGATGCATTCCCGACAATGAGGTAAGTAGTGTAATTAAGTTTTGTCATTCCGAGGCATGTGGTGGTCTTTTTTTCATCAAAGAAAACTGCTGCAAAAATTTTACAGTGTGGATTTTACTGGCCAACTTTATTCAAAGATGCATATGAGAATTCTAAAATTCATAAAGAAAGAACTAAAGCCTTTCATGACAAGTTAATTTCAAGAAAAACATTTGATGTTGGGCAAAAAGTTCTACTTTATAATTCTAGACTTCACATATTTCCTGGTAAGTTGAGATCAAGATGGACTGGCCCATTTGTGGTTAAGCATGTGTATCATTATGGAGCAGTTGACATTGAGAATCCTCAAAATGGTAACGTATTCAAGGTAAATGGACAAAGACTCAAACTCTTTTTGGAAAATCATGTTACTCAAGAAGAGGTTGTTTTTCTTTCTGATCCTTGTTTTGAAAATAACTAGATGTAAATATAATTTTTACTAATTTCCAAAAAAAAAAAATATATAAAAAAATAATACATTTTTTTTAACCCCGGTTAAATGGCGGATAACGGTACTCCGTGATTATTTAAGTCGGTTCCATCAGCTACCCACAAAACTGATATTGTATATAAATTTCTCTTTCAATTTCTCTTTCATTTTATATATTTTTTTTTTCAGGATGGATGATATTCTCACAAGATTGCAGAAACGATTTCCTCCTTTTCCTCGAAATATTTTACTGAAGCTTTACCAAGTTCGATTTGAAAGATTAAGAATGCTTATGCACAAAGGGATTCCTGAAGACATGCGTTGGATAATTGAAGCCAAGGTACGTGAAGATGAATATCTTCCTGTTTTGCATTTACCAGGTACAGGTAGAAGCACTTATGCAAAGAAGCGACGAGCAAAGCGCATGAGTTCAAATTGCCACAAATGTGCACGATGGACGTGTAACGGTAAATGTCGTTCTATTGGGATTCCGTCCTCTAATCGAGATGATAAAATTGAATTCATTAAGGATGGACTGAGTAAGGAGAATTTGGGTAATATCCAACTTTCTCTTGAGACGCATCCTAGTGGAGACGTACAAAGAAAAATTCTTGATTTATGGCCGCAATTCCAAAGGGAATGGCAACATCTTGGGAATCTGATGTTAAAAGACCCTGTTTGCCAGCTTGTAAGAAAACTGGATGGGAAGCATATCCTCGACTCATAGAAGGCGTTTAAGCCGTTTCTGGACGTAAAACCAGAGGAAGATGTGAGCCACAATCACAACTACAATAAATGACTTCTCAGCTTTTGGTTTGATTTGCAATAACTTCATTTCGGTTTAATTTACGATTTGTGTAATTATTCTCGTTTTTTTTTTTTGCATTGGTCTTTTACGGTTGCTTTTTCTTTTCTTTTTGATTTTCTTCCTGAAATCACGCAAAAATCTTTTGTTAGGTTAACATTTTCTTCTGACAGGTCAAATACACTTTCGGCGACATTATTACTCTTGTCTGATTCACTACTCAGTCCTCTATATATTACACCATGTACTCATTCTCTTTTAGGCACTCGAAAAAAAATGGAAAGTACTTCGTCCCAGCGCATTAAAAAAATTTGTGTCTTTGGAGGTGCTTATCCAGGGAAAAATAACATATTCGCTGATGAAGCCATAAGAGTTGGAGTAATACTTGCCCAACAAAAGATCCAGTTGATTTATGGAGGCGGTAGTACGGGTTTAATGGGAGCAGTCGCTACATCAGCACACGCCGGAGGAAGTCCAGTTCTAGGAATCGTGCCAAAACCATTCACAGATTTTTGTGGACCTACCTTGGGTAAGGAAATACAAGTCTGGAGTATCCCTGAACGGATGACAATCATGTACCATTATGCCGATGCATTCATTGCTTTACCAGGAGGTCTGGGTACATTGGAAGAAATAGCTTGCGTGGCTTCTTGGTCATCTTTGGTCACAAATAAGAAACCCATTGGTTTGCTTAATATTAATGGTTATTTTAGTAATTTGCTTTCATATTTAGATAATGCTGTGGATAATGGATTCATGTTTTCAGAGGCAAGGAGAACCATAATTTCTGCTACAACCATTGAAGATTTACTCAAAAAGCTCCAAGCTTATGAGTATTTATCTGCTACGGTTGTTTCGCAAACGCTCGAAAAAAGAAAAAGAGATATGGACGAGCAAGGAGTGGATTGCACTCTGTCTTTGTGACATTATCTAACATTTTGTTTGTTGTGTCTCAGTTATAATAAGTGGTTAGCAACCTCTGCAGGTAATATCTCCTAAATTCTACCTTTAGTAGGGGGTAAGGGACATATTTTGCTAATTTTTTTTAAAAAAAAAAATTTGATGTGTTTTAAGCCATTTAGAAGTATTCATTCTGAACAAGGTCTGAGTAAGGGAGACTTGAGACATACCTTGTCAGTTTGATTTTAATCTTTTTATGTTTACTTGTTAATTTTTGTTTAGTATTTTAGGATTAATTAGGTTGCATGAGTTTGTTTTGTTTTGAGTCTTAGTTATTCCTATTCTTATGTTATTAGTTCTTTTCTCTTACACATGATTCTTTCATTTGGGTTAATAGACTTACATTGAGGACAATGTAAGAATTAAGTGTGGGGGGAACGATTTAGGATTTCTTTTATTTTTGTCTACTATTTTTTTTATGAGTCTTTATTATTATTATTATTATTATTTTAATGTGTTCTAGTTCCTTTTTAATACAATGATGAGATATGAATTGCATAAGTCTAAAACAGATTTATTAGTGAGAAGATTTTCATGAGAATTGAGCTTGATATCAACCTTTTTATGAGCCAATGTTAATATGATATGTTGATTGAGAAAGATGCATGTTTAGACTTAATCTAACTTGTATAATCATCCTTGTGAGTTTTTGAGCCTATAATGATTGATGCATTATACAAATCAATCTAATTTCTTTCTTGAGTGCTCTTATGATTACATGATTCTCTAGAACTTGCTTTAAACCGTTTGATACTATATTGATACATGTGACAACATGAATATGATAGAGGCATTAGGATTATAACCAGAGCCAAACAGCCATCCCTTATTAATGTTCTAAGAGAACATCCCCACTAGTGAGCCAATTTGAGCCTACATTAAATATGCTGTTTTATTGGTAACCACAACTTACACCTAGCCTAAATATACTTATATCCTTACCCTTGTTCTAAAGATGGATTTTTATATTTTGAGACATATTAAAAAAAAAAAAATAAGGGATATTTTTAGTTGAAAATTTGGGTTAGAAACAAAAGATAAGTGTGGGGGAAGAAAAGAAAAGAAAAAGTCAAGAGAAAAAGAAAGGGATCATTGTCAAATACATTCCCATATTTAAAAAAAAAAAAAAAAGAATCTTCTCTTGAACTTCTAGAAAAAGATGTTACAAAGTTGGTTAGAATGATGCAAAGGCTCAACATGAATATTTAGTCTATGTTATTATGTGCTTTATAAGAGTTTTGAGAAGTTTTATTTGTATGATCTTATTATGTCTCTAAAATCTATGAACTCTTTGGAACCTTTGTGATACCTTTATCCTTTTGTTCTTTAACCACATTATAACCCTTTGGCCCCATTACAACCTTGAATAAAGACCTCTTGATTTATGAAGTTGTATGATCTAAATAGTGGAGAATAGGTGGACAAGCAAGCATATGGTAGAAGTGTTTTCATGAGATTGATTGAGTGTAAACACTTTACCACTACTTTAAAGAGTGAAAATCAAGAGAGTATCCCATGTGAGAAGTTGAGATTAAGTTTGAATATGCACTATTTTGATTGAAATATGTTATGTTAATATTGGCTTAACTCATTTATTTACATTCAAGCAAGATTTTTTGTGAATTTCTTTAAGCTATTGATTAGTTTTTAAGACTTGTCCAATGATTATCTCTAATTTATATTGGAAGGATTAGTTATAATTATTATTTTTACTTTTTCTTATGTCTTCAATGTTTGTGGGTATCGTCCTAGTAAACCCTCACGAGACTAAACTCGTCCACTAGGGACACCTAGGGGTTTAAAGGCTTGTGTCACATGCTAAGTGCCACCGTGATTTCCTACGAAAATGGATTAGATTAGATTTTCTTATTTTATTTTTATTGAGTCGTTGCTAGGGACTAGCAACAATCTAAGTGTGGGGGTGTGATAACTCGTATAATTATATAGTTTTTGTTATGTTTTATTATTTTTTTGTGTCAAATACGAGTTATTATTGTTTAGTCTAATTGTGTTTATGATCTTTTATATTTTTATGTAATTTGGTGTTTTTCACAAGTTTCTTTGAGTGATTTCAGATTACTAGAATTAAGGGCAAATCCAGTTCAGTTCCAGTTCCGACACCGTTTGGCATATCAGCTATATCTCGAGTTTCACTGAAGAAATAAGGCTGAAATTTGTAGCCGTGCAAAGCTAAGAGGCATATCTATCTTTTTCATGTTTTACACTTCTTGAAACGGAGTCGTTTTCCCTAGCGAAATCGACCATCAAGTTGGCTGATGTGCAATGACGTCTGTGCTGACCTGTTTTCGTATTTTGCCCATATCTTCTTATCCACATCAGCAAATGAGCTGATTCCAACGGCTATGGATCCGTAACTGATAGGGGTATATTTTCTAGAAGACAATTTTATCAGATCGAGCCTCCAACATTGACAAAATCGACCATCAAGCTGGCTGATCAGAATTGTCATACAATATGACGAAAATTGTTAGAAAAATGCACCCACCTATTATACCTACCTTTGAAATTTGTAAAGCTTGTCTCTTGTCATTTAGCCCTCCAAAATGTGTATAAATAGAGGGCCTTGGATGAGTATAGGGATACATTGGTAGGATATTAGCCATTGTAATAAAATTTTCTAAGTTTTCTTTTTCTTTCCTTTCTCTAGTTTTCTTTTTCTTTATTTACTTATGCTTCTTACATTTCTTTTCATTTTATTCATATCTAGTATGTGTTGCTAATCATATTGTTGAGGTGATGAGGTGAAGCTTTTGGTAAATGCTAAGGTTAGTCTCTTAAACATGAGCTAAAATGAATCATCATTTATAAACACTAGTATAGATAATATTTTCTTTTGGTTTAAAATCATACTTGCAAAGTAGGGATCTTGATTCATTATTGACAATGAAAATGGCACAGTAAATGCTTGGTTTCATAACCTTGATTTATTGTAGACATATACCTTGGCATAAGGAATGCTTGGACTCTTTTTGTAAGTTTTGAGGACACCAAATGAACATAATATCATATGCTATGGACGTTGGACAATTTGGACTGAATTGCTAAACCTTCCGATTGGAATCTCCCTTATGTGTGAATTTCAATTGTGTAATAAAACAAGATTAATCTTAGCATAACACCAAGAGTGGATTCTCTAACCTCAACATCTTTTCTTATTGTTTTTTATATCTTGTTTAATTTCTTTTATATTTTGTTTATTTTGTTCTCTAATATCTTGTTTATCTTGTTTTGTTGTTGATTCCCTAATATCTTGTTTACTTTCTTTTTCTTATATATTTATAAACTTATACTTACTAATACGCTTCCCTGTGGTTCGACCTCGGACACCCGAGAATTTATTACTTGAACATAACCTGCACTTGGGTTTACAACTCTTAATTGAGTCTCCATCACTGACCAAGAAAATACACTAGCCACACTACCACCAAACACTTCCACAGGACCCCCACCGATGCTCGATCCCACCATCCAACCACCCAACACCACCTTTTACCCTCCAACGCTGCCGTATGTCGACCCAACATACCAGATGCTCATGAGCCAGATACAAACCCTCCAGGCTCAGTTGGCCGAGCAGCAACAAGCAGCTCGACAAGCCAACCAGCAAGTGGGGCAAAACCCAAAAGGCAACAATAACAATTAGGAAGAAAATAGTGCTAGCTCGTTTTATCGAGGCAGCCATCGGACAGCTGTAAGCAGGGCGCACAGACAAAACAGGGAACAACGCTCCGAGGAGTGACCCCAAAATGAAGAACACCTGCCCGCCAATAAGGAGACAGCCATGGGCACTGTCGAGGCTCAAATGATGGCCCTCAGCAAAAAGGTCCACGACATGATGAAGGACAAAACCGAGGAAGTGGAGTGGATGACGGAGGACAATAGCCCCTTGACCCTTGAAATTCGGCGGGAGCTGCTGCCCAAGACAATCAAGCTTCCAAAAGAAACGTACGATGGCATCAAGGACCCCACAAACCACCTCTTCCAATACAAAAATTACATGGATCTGCTAAGGGCCAGCGACGCCCAGAAGTTCCAGGTGTTTCCTATGACACTCAGAGTGCATACTAGAACCTGGTACCATTAACTGTTGGCAGGATCCATTGACAGCTTCCAAAAGCTCGGAAGGACCTTCATCATCCACTTCCTCGCCAACAAGGCCACTTTCAAAACTCCAGCCAGCCTCCTCACAGTAAGACAGAAGGAAAATGAGACTCTCAGAGAATATATCCGCATGTTCAACTCCGCCACCATGGAGATCAAGGACCTGCACAATGACTGGGCTATACAGGCGTTTATCTCTGGTGTTCGCCACGAACACCTCCAGTACTCTTTGACAGACGAGAAGCCGAAAAAACTCTATAACCTGTATGAGAATGCCCAAAGGTACGCCAAAACAGAGGAAATAAAACTGACAAAAGGGCCCGAGAAAAGAACAAACTACCAGCAGGGTTAGGGGCACCCTCAGAAAAACAAGCAGGGATACCAAGATAACAGGAGGCAGTTGGGGTTTGACACACATCGCCAAAGGTCCAGGTTGCCTGACAGAACGGCTCGCCAGACTAACGCGGACCGAACCACACAGGGTCGCTGGCGAAGAGGGAAAAGAGTCCCATACTCTAAGTTTGAAGAATACACCCCTTCAACGCCTCAAAGGCATACATCCTAAATGCAGTGGCCCACGAGGGCATCTTGGGAACACCGTACCCATGAGAGACAACCCAGCCCGCCTTAACTCCAAGGAAATATGCCACTATTACAACGATGTGGGGCACAACATCGAAGATTGTAGGTCTCTAAAAGACGCAATCGAAATCGCCATCAGGAAAAGGCAAATCAAATAGTTTGTGAGAAAGTCAGGGGCCCATCAGGGGCAATCATCTACGAACGATCAAAGAAACACAGGCAAGGCAGAGGGGAAAAAATCGATACAAGGGTTATAAACATGATAATGGGAGGCACAAAAGAATGGACCATCAGCAATTCCAAGAGAAAAGCTCACGTCAGAAGTATAATGGCGGTTGATATAACTCCCAAGCGAGCAAAACAGACTGAAGACTGGATGGTAGACTTCATTGATAACAACGTTGACATCTTAGAGAATAATGGAAATGACCCTATCATTGTGGCAACCACGATTGGGAACTTCAGAGTAAAACGGATCCTCGTCGACAGCGGTAGCGTAGTAGAAGTTATCCAATGGGAAGCTTTCAAAAAGATTGGCATCCCTGAGAAGGATTTGAAGCCAGCAAGCCCAATCTTCGGCTTGGCAAATCAGCCAATCACAGTCAAAGGCTTAGTTACCCTACCAATAACGATAGGAGATGGCGACAACACCCTTACCGTCATCTCTGAATTTCTAGTGGTCAACTAACCTTCGACCTACAACGCCATTTTTGGAAGGCCCGTAATGAGAAAAGCAATGATGGTGGCCGCCGTCTACTGCCTACAGTGAAATTTCCAACACCAATGGGAATTGGTTACATCAAGACGAATCAACGAACGGCACGGCAATACCACGTGCTATCTATACAACTCGCCAAAAAGAACCAAGGCGTCGAGCTTGACCTTGACATGACAGGAACAGTTGGCAAATGGAAGAAACTGGGGGGCAGCTAACAGAAGTTCAGGTCAACCTGATCGACAAAACCATCTCACCTTAGAAAGTCTAGACAACAGGGCAGAGACAAGTCAGTATAAGGAGAAACCCGCAGAGCAAACAAAAACAATCCCCCTGGATCCAGAAAACCCTTCTAAAATGACCAAGGTTGGGTCTTCTTTGGGAAGCGAAGAAAGGCGACCCTTGGTAGCTATGCTGCAAGAAAACACTGACATCTTAGCATAGTCGGCGACCGACATGCCTGGTATGGATCTAAGAATAATCACCCATTCCCTGAATGTGAATCCAGTAGCAAAACCGATCAAGCAAAAGAAGCGCCAGTTCGCCCCTGAGAGAGTCAGGGCAATTAGAGAAGAAGTTGGGAAACTACTCGCCGCTAACTTCATAAAGGAGGTAGTGTACGGAGACTGGCTTGCCAACGTAGTGATGGTAAAAAAGGCCAGTGGGAAATAGCAAATGTGTTTGGATTTTACGGATTTGAACAAAGCCTGCCCCAAGAACAGTTTCCCCTGCCAGCTATAGATCGCCTGGTAGACTCCTCGGCAGGACACAAGTATCTGAGTTTTATGGACGCCTTCTCCGGCTACAATCAGATCAAAATGAACCTCGACGATTAAGAAAATACTTCATTCATCACAGAGAAATGTCTATTTTGTTACCAAGTGATGCCCTTCGGGCTAAAGAACGCAAGAGCCACCTACCAGAGGCTGGTAAACAGACTCTTCAAAGACCAGATTGGGCGAAGTATGAAGGTATATGTAGACGATATGCTAGTTAAGAGCTCATCTCTAGACCAACACGTTATCGATCTGGAGGAAGCCTTTGACGTCATCAGAAAGCACAACATGAGATTGAACCCAAAAAAATATGCATTCGTAGTAGGGGCAGGGAAGTTTCTTGGTTTCATGGTCTCTGACAGAGGAATAGAAGCAAATCCGGAAAAGATTCAGGCAATCCTGGGTATGTGCCTGCTGAGAAACACCAAAAAGATGCAAAGGCTCACCGACAGAGTGGTCGCCCTCAACAGATTTATCTCCAAACTCGCCGACAAATGCCTCATATTTTTTAAGGTACTTAAGGGAGCCTCCAAGTACTAATGGATCGAAAATTGTCAGAAGGCTTTTGAAGAACTGAAAAAGTACTTGTGCTAGCCGCCCCTGCTCATCAGTCTCCTGCCAGGAGATCAGCTGTGTATCTACCTAGAAGCCACAGATGAAATCGTATCTGCTGTGCTCCTTAAAGAAGAAGAAGCCCGCCAGACCCCAGTTTACCATGTCAGTTGAGCCCTTTAGAATGGGGAAATAAACTATACTCGGCTAGAAAAAACCATATTCGCCCTTATAGTGGCAGCTAAACGCCTGAGGCAGTATTTCCAGGCCCACCCCATCACAGTGTTGACAGATCAACTGCTTAAGGAAGTCTTGCAAAAAGTAGACACGTCGGGCAGGATGGCCAAATGGAGTGTAGAGCTGAGCGAATTTGGTCTGGAGTATAGGCCAATGAAGGCTATCAAGGCCCAAACCTTAGCAGACTTTATAGCTCAGCGCTCATTCTCCAGCGCCTTCACAACGCTTGTCCGCTACCTGGAAGAACCACCATCTAGCCCCAACAATAAGGAGAAATCGCCACTACCCCCAGAACCAACTTTAATACAGAAGCCACAACAGACGGAGTCCGCCTCTAACGACACGTGGACGCTGTATATGGACGGATCCTCAAAAAAAGAGGGATCAGGGGCCAGGATCTTGTTGACTGACCCCTAGGGAGGCGAATGGAAATACGGGCTATCCTTCGGTTTCCCCGTCTCCAAAAAAGCGACGGAGTACGAAGCCCTCTTGGCAAGGCTAGAGTTGGCACTTAAACTCGACGCGACAAAGCTACTCGTTTCAACCAACTCCTAGCTGAGGCAGGTGAATAGGGAGTACGAAGTAAGGGAGCCCGTCTTGGTAAAATACCACAATAAGGCCTTGGACCTGAAACAACGATTCAACCAGTTAACAGTAAAACAGATCGCTAGAGAAGAAAATGCTAGAGCAGACTCCTTATCCAAGCTCGTCTTAGCCATCAAAACCAAACAAAGGGGAGAAAAAGAAAAGAAAAGAAAGGAAAGGAAAAGAAAGGAAAAAAAAAAAACAAAGAAAGAAAGAAAGAAAGAAAATTTAAGCGCGTCGTTTTTGTGCTATTTTTTCGTATTATAGTTATATTCAATGTATTATATATCTTATAAAATAAAATGAAATTGCTAGGTTCGTCTATTTGTGTCGTATTCATATTATTTTTCGTGTCGTGTCTTAATTATTTTTTCGATATTGTGTTCGTGTCGTATAATCATATTATATTCAAAATTGCCATGTCTAATTGATACTATTTAAATAACTCTAATTTTTGTTTGACGTGTCGTATAATGATTGAAAGATATTTTTTGTCTAGATTAAATTTGGTGTACTTTTAATATTTATATCTTACTTTAAAAGTTGTTCACAAGTGGGATATTTTACATAGTTTGTCATAGTGGTTCAATTTAAACACTAAATTCGTGTTATTTTTTCGTTTCATAATCATATTCAATTTATTATCAATAATAATAAAATCGAAGCATCGCGAGAATTCACCACTAGTTTTATTTCATAAACCACCTTTCCTTTTTAGGGATGATAGCAGGTCAAATATCTGTCAATTTTTGTAAAAATCGAATTCTAATCCGCATAACTGCTTTAAAATTCGAATCCGTTTATTACTTGCATTAAATCCGAATATTCCTATCCGAATCCAAATCCGATTTAAATAACATTATCCGTCGGATATCCTAATCTGCTAAAAATCCGAATTCAGTAAGTCAATCTTTTTAATAAAAATTAATTTTAAATTCAAAATCACTCATAATTAACAATAAACAAATTCTAAAATTTATACTTAAAAACATATATATAGATATATAAATGTTTATGTCATATTAGAACTTTTTTTATATATTATATTTATTTTAATTAACATAAGTACATAACTTTTTTAGAAGACCATTTTGTACAAAAATAAAAATAAATATTATCGTTAGAGTGATTTAACTAATTAAAGTAATTAAGTCATTAAATATTGTTTTATAAAAGTATCATACATCTTTAAGTTTTAAAAGTATTTAACATAATTAATTAATTATTATATTTTATTTTGATTTTTTTTAAAAAAATATTATTATATTTTATTATACTTGATATAATTTTATTTTAGTAGCATGTTATTTCAAAATTCAAGATTAGCTCACTTGGTAAAGTCTTGCAAGCCAAGATTCAATTCTTCTCATGAGCATAATTTTTTGTATTTTACAAAAAAAAAACGGATAATGGATTTGGATATCCGAATCTGCTGTAAGTAATTCAGATTCGGATAATGGATATCTAACTATTCATATCTGCATCTTCTCTAAATTTGCTATGGATAGCAATTATATTATCCAAATTCAAATATTATCCGAATTCATAATATCTGAATCTCCAAAAAATAAATCGAATAATTAAAAATATATGAATCCGCTCTATTTCCTATTAATTCTTTTTCATTTTTGGATTTTGCTAACAAGTGTCTTAAGAATACTTTTTAAAGTTATTAAATATAATAATATCTTCAATCAATACATTAAAAATAATAAATAAAATTATCAATTTTTATATTTAATATAATATTATTATCATAAATAATATTTTAATTAACCTTAAAAAATATCCCGTTAACCCTTCATTTCTATCCACAAATTGTTTTCTCCGAATTTCGCACGATTAGTCGCCGCTACATTCCAAACTTCCAAGGCCGTTGGTCCCATTATCATCCAATCAAAAATGGCCAATTGTAAAACCTATGATGATCCCAACATTAATGTCTGGGATCTATCTAAACTCACGTTAGGTACTCTAGGAACATTCTACCCTATTAAAACTCCCTCCTTCGTTTACTTCGACAGGCCCTCTCCCAACTGCCAAGTCCCAAGTCTTCCTTTGAAAAAATAAACAGAGACTTTACCTTTCATTTTTATTTATATTTATGCAATCACAAAAAAACTCATAATCCAAAATTTGCAATCCTTTCAAAATATTAATTTCCCAATTTAAAGGAAAAAATCGCATCAAAAGTCCCTTTTTTTAAACTTATTTTTTTTTAAAACTTATTTTCGTTTTTCAATCATAAAAAAATTCGCGTTTATATATTTAGTTCAAATCCAAAGGCGCCTAATTTCATCCCATTTAAAGATTCATCGTCAATTAATTAGGGTTTTTGATGCAAAAGCATATATTTTAATTTTTTTTTTTTTTAAATATGGAGAAAAACAAATCATTCAAATACTACTCTCAAGAGCCCGATTCACCTCATCCATGGAACGCCGATTTCGGATTCACCAACGCAAGCGATCGGCGTTACGCGTTTTCGCGGCAACCGTCGTTTCAGCAATCGCAGAGAGATCCCATGACGCCGAAGACTCCGAACTTTTCCAACGGTTCTACGAAGCCTTTTCTATCGAGGAATGTTTCAAGCATCGATATACCCCCAGGGTCTTACTCTTTTGAACAAGTAAAGGAAGGATTTTTCGAAGCCAAAGGATCGGCGGCGGTAGATAAATTCTCGGTTTTGGATTCCGTTTTGCGGGTTTTTCGGGTTATGAGAACCGGTAACCGGCAAATGAAGAGGTTGCTGATTATGATTTCACTTAATGTGGCGTATTCTACTGCTGAGTTGGCGATTGGGCTCTTTACGGGCCGTATTGGTGAGATTCTAATCTATTTTATACTTGGTTTTGGATTTTATACGTGAATTTCTTTAGCTTTTCTTATTATAGTGATGATTGTAGTTTTAGCAGTTAGCAATTAAATTAGGATATTTGTTTGTAAAAGATTAAGGTGAGAATCATTTCTGGATGTATGTGCTTGAAATCATTTTGGTGGAACTTTTGTGTGAATAAATTTGGACATAAAAACTAGTCTATAAAGTTTAATTCTGTTTCTACGTAATAGCACTAGTTGCTTGCAACTTAACTTCTTTTTATTATTTCTCAGCTATAGTTGTTTGTAGCTCTGATTTTTCGCTATTGAACTGGGCCTCTACCTGTAAGAGTTGATGCAATTTTTTGTTTTTTGTTAAATTTTGTGGCTTAAATGCTCTTGTATGCAGTGATATCATGGAGAAAATCTTACTCTTTTGCTTTTTTTTTTTGGGCTATAAAAGTTTTTTGTTTTGATAATTTTGTAAACATATTTATCAATGTTCAATTATTCTTTCTTTTAGTATATTTCGAACAATTTTATTCAGCTTTGAACTTTGATGTCCTTTATGATTCTTTAGATGAAAGGAAACTGTCACTTGAAAGTATCGCCCTGGGTTGAATTAAATTCCTGGTTGATTTTAGTTTGCGTTAAGTTATTCGGCTTCCTTTTTTATAGTTAAAATTTTCTCGGATCTTTATTATGTTGTTATGCTTGTCTTTTCAGGTTTGGTATCTGATGCATTTCATTTGACATTTGGCTGTGGCCTCTTGACGTTTTCATTGTTTGCGATGGCTGCTTCTCGAAGAAAGCCTGATCATGTTTATACTTACGGGTGAGATTATACAATTTTAATTATATCCATGAGATAAAGTTGGTGGAATTTATTGGTATTTCTTGGAGTTGTCGAGTGGGTTTCTTTTTCCAAGTCATTGTTTATTTTTCTTTGTACTATTTAACTTTAATTAGTTGCCGACATACTTTTTACATGAAATTATGCCTCTGATTTAATTAATTAATTAAATTTTTTATCTAGAACATGACTACCTTAACTTACATGCACCCTTATTCACCAGCCCTGCAGATTGATTTGCTGTTGTAAAGTTGTGCTATTGTTTTCTTTTCTTTGTTTTCCTTTTTTTCTCAGTTATTTTGTGGCAAAGGCATAGTTTAATTGGTATTCGTTATCCTCCTCTAAAAAGGAGGGCTCAATTGCACATCCTCCCTCTCCCAAATCAATTATGGAGTGACAAAGATTTTTTTTTTTTTGTGTGTGTGGAAATTAGATTGAGCTCTAATAGTTGTAAGTTTTTCCGTTATAAGGTACCGAAGACTTGAAGTATTGTCTGCTTTCACCAATGCTGTAAGTATTTGTATTTCCAACATTCTTTCTGTCAAAATGTTGTGTACCAGTTGTAGCCTCTCATTTGTACCATGTTCATGTTATGATTTCGTTTTAGTGAACTTTGAATTACAATGAACTTAGGATCAGTGTTGTCAAGGGCGCAAGGCGCACTCTAGACGCTAGAACCCTTATATTGCCTTAGGCGCAAGGCGCAAAAAAAGCGCTCGCCTGAGTGAAGTAAGGCGCAATATTTATATGTGTGTCTATGTATGTATATATATAATAAGCTTAAGATATATGTGGTCCAGTTTATCTACAAAACGTGCAATTTATTTTTTGCCCAATATGCATGATTTTCTTATGGTCCCGTATCTGTTGTTGAATACTCAAATATTGAGAAGTGGAGAATTTGATACTATCTCCTTTCTTACTAGTAAAGGTACATCTAATGAAAAAAGTTAAAATTAAAGAAATTAAAGAGAACTTCAATCAGGCGAGCTTTTTTTACGCCTATCGCCTTAAAAAAAAGCGCGTCTAGGCGCACCAGGCGTGCGCCTGATCAAATGAGCCTCGCCCGAAAGGGTCTGAGGCGCTTTTGTTATCTAATGCTAAGGCGCGAGGCGTAGGCGCGCCTAGGCGCACGCCTTGACAACACTGCTTAGGATAAGGATGAGAAAAATTGTCCCTTAAAATGTCCGCTGCTGAATATACCTGGGGTTGGGTTTTGTTAGAAGTCACTTAGTATTAGTATGTTGGAAGAGACTTCTAATGGATTTCTGTGGCATTTGAATTCCAAAGTTTAAAATGCTAATAGGACTAGATGTTTGTTTCCCTTTTTAGATAATCCATATAAAATCTAGATAAAATTTACTGTATTTTACTCAAAGCTTCAGTGTTTAATACATGTCTGCAGTTACAAAATATGCTCATTGCAGAATGTGCCAGAAGTAGCTCTTAGTAGATGAACTATTTGCTTGTAAATCATAATGGATGAATATATCATGAAAATATATAGAAAAATTTATTTATTGAGTATTGAAAATAATACTAATGTTTCAGTATTTATTTATTTCAATGAAACTTGAAATGGGTAACGTTTATTGCAAAATGATGCAATTTGTTACTGTAGTATTTTCTGTTAATTAATGCTATTAATATTGTTTCATGCACTCAATAATTATCAATAACTTTAATAAAAAAGTGAAGAATAAAAAGAATGAATCATGTAAAATTAAGAATCAATGTGTGAAATTAGAAAACTACATTAAACACTAACTCATAGGAAATGATTAATATAATAAAAATAAGTGAAAACTATAAATTTATCTAATATATATATATTATAGTTCTATTTCTTTTTTCCTCCCTTTGGCTTTAGATGTATTTTGTGGTTGTATAAAGTTAATGATTTTGAGTCTTTTAGAATATTTTGGGAACAATGAATGATATATCAATATCACAAATCTCTACTGGAAAGTGTATAGACTTTCTTCAATTTGGGTGTTCAGTTATGGGAGTATTTGATGCCTACTGTTCATCGAGTAAAATGATAAGGAAATAGAAAATCCTTGAAAGAGTTTGTAAGGGATGCTAATTATGTCTTAAAAAGTAATTGTTGGCTTGCTTTGTTTTGTTTATCGGCGATCATGGGCATGGGAATCTCATAATGTATTTGTGTTTCGTGTTCTCTTATGCTTTACATGTACTCATAGTTCTTTGAAATATTTCAGCAAATTTTTTTTTTTCTTTTGTTTTAATTACATAAAATGGGTTAACATCTTGATATTCTTGATTTTGTTGCTTGTTTAGACAGCTGTTTCTATTGTTCATGTCATTCTCCTTAGCTGTGGAAGCACTTCATGCTTTCATCCAAGATGAATCAGAGCACAAGTAAGTCAGTCATCTTGTTTTTGATTTATAGTACAGTAGTCAATATTAATCAGTTGTCCGTTATTTAATCTAATTTACTATTACATGGTAAAACATAATTGAATATATTTACTAATTTTTTTGCTGCTTTTAGGCATTATTTAATTGTTTCGGCGGTGACAAATCTATTGGTGAATCTTATTGGCGTTTGGTTCTTTAGAAATTATGCTCGAATCAATCTTGGTAAGTGAGATGCTGTGGTTATTGATGTTTGAGATGTTATATTTCAAATTAAAATGAGAATGCTTATACAGTTGAGGTTCAAGGATGGAGCCTGGGGGTCAATACCCTTTTAGGTTTAGTTTAGAAAGACTGATCTATCTAGTTTCTTTTAAAATATATTTTAAGTGATGCTTGTGCTTGTACTCTTTTGAGTATAGGGGTTGCAAGGAGGCTCCTTGTTTTGGAGTTGATCGATGTGTAGACTTTGATTTCAGCTGCTGATAAATGGTTTACAATATTTGAAATCAATTTATGAACTTTGTATTAAAAAAAAGAACATTGGCGGTTTGTGATGTTAGCTGCTGCTTCTAACCGTCTATGTTTTGACTATCTTTTCCCTTCACTTGTTTATTTTCCTAGCTAATTTTGTGGGCTTACATACTGGGATGACAGATGCTTGATATGTCTAGACTAATGTTGTTAAGTCGTGCGCCTAAGCATTGCGCTTTAACGCGAGACAACAAAAGTGACTCAGACCTTTTCAACCAAGGCGCATTTGATCAGGCGCATGTTTGGTGTTTCTAGATTCTCTTTTTTGTAAGGCGATAGGCGCAAAAAAAAACCTGCCTGATTGAAGTTTTCTTTAATTTTTATTTTTTTCATTAACTGTACTTTTACTAGTAAGAAAGGGGATAATATCAAACTCTCGATTTTTCAATATTTGAGTATTCAACAACAGACATGGGACCATAATAAGGAAATCGTGCATATTGGCCGAGAAAAGGAAAAGAAAATTTTGCATGTTTTGTAGGATAAATTGGATCACTCTTTAGAGTTTATTATCATAATTATATATTTTAAGCTTATTTTATATATATACACGGACACACATACAAAAATACGCACATACATATTGCACCTTATTTCATTTAGGCAAGTGTTTTTTTTGCGCCTTGTGCCTCGCGCCTTAGGTAATATAAGGGTTCTAGCGCCTAGAGTGCGCCTTATGCCCTTAACAATACTGGTCTAGACCATCTTTTAGCTTACCTGGATGATTTTTTTTTTTCATCAAGTATTTTGTTATTGGTGTGCTTACTTACCTGTTGTCAGTGAAGTGTGCCAACTGATATAGTCATGTTATGTTTGAAGCATGACAATTTGTTTTACTATGACTACCTAGAGCTTAATAAGGTTATGATTTCCACAATGTTTAACATGGGCTTGAGATCATGTGTTATTCTTACATGCATATTTTTCTTGCAGTATACAGTAAACCTGAAGATATGAATTACCACTCAGTTTGCTTGCACGTTCTTGCAGATTCCATTCGCAGGTGTGACATGTGTTCTCTCTGTCTCTCTATCTATGTGCATGACTGCTCCTTTCTTTCATCGTTTACGTCTATCTTAAGCTGCTGTATATTTGTTTTTTCTCAGTGCAGGTTTGATATTGGCATCCTGGTTTCTGTCTCTCGGGTAATTTCTTGCTTCAATTTTAAATTTACTGCTACTGAAGAAATAGGCCAAACTTTAATTGTCCTGCTCCTTCTCACAACAAAAACTTGGCTTGTTCCTCTATTTTCCCATCTTCTTTCTCTATTTTGTCTTGTAATTTTTGTTCTACTTGCAGGGTAAATAATGCTGAAGTTTTGTGTTTGGGATTAGTTTCGGGTGCAGTCTTCATGCTTGTCATGCCTCTATTTAAAGCTACTGGTGGCGTCTTGCTTCAGATGGCACCACCTAATATTCCATCTTCAGTTTTGAGCAAATGTTGGCGGCAGGTATTTACCTTTACCTTTGATATTGTTATGCACATTTTTTGGTCAAATTTATTCATCATTCTTTTGTGAATTATAATTTTATTCACTATCACGTTTAGATTACTTCTCATGAAGATGTTACAGACGTTTCTCAAGCTCGGTTTTGGGAACTAGTTCCTGGTCATGGTGTTGGATCCCTTTCACTTCAGGTAATTTACTGTAATATTCATCTCATATGTTCTTCTTAAGGTAGCAAATAGTTGCACTTGTAGGTTTTACAAAATGTTTTTATCCATTTCTGCATGTTTAATGTTGCATTTGTTATTGACATTTGAGCAGGTGAAGAAAGAGATGGATGATCGCCCAATACTAGAGTATGTGCATAGTTTGTACCATGAATTGGGAATACATGATTTGACAGTGCAAACTGAAGATGTATGAACCTCATGCCCCCCCCCCCCCCCCCCCAATTTTCATTCGATTTATGAGATTGGTACGGGGAAATGAACCTCATATTGGAGTCACTTTGTCATCCCAAATGGATAGATTACGAGTAGGGGGAATTTTGAATCTGCTTCTTGGGTCAAACTGACCATTCAGAGAATAATATGGTATAGTAATTTATATTATTTCTCCAATTAAGAAATTTTGTGGGGTTTCATCTGCTTGATTTGTTGTTTTGTTTTTATTTTCCTTAACATATATTTGGCTTTACTATTGTACTTAGGAGCGCTATCGATTTCTCTTTATTCCGACTCCTGAGTAGACTGTTTAGTCTTTATGGAATTTTATATTAGGTAATTTATTATGGTATCCTTTAATAGTTTTTAAACCAGGAGTCTTCTGTGGGATAATCATAGTTCATTGAACTTGACTTGTTGGTATGTATGTTTCTGGATCTTTTCTCTATTTAAATGCTTGCAAATTGCAATGTATTTCATCATATTCTTAGTTCTTACAGTTATTCTCTGATATGATGGAGAAGAAATAATGGAGTTATATTGAGTGACAGAACACTAGGAGTCTAGCAGTTTGGATACAAACTTCTTGGAGCAGTGGAGCTCTTAATATGCTATTCTATATTTGGATATGCCCCTTCCAAATCATCCTTTTGGGATTTTCTCCTCCAGTACATGAAAAAAGCAAGCCCACTCATCGAAGCCAGAGTTAGATTGTTTTTGCTTGATTTAATGCAATTTTTGTTTAGAAAACTGAAGGGCAAGGGAAAAAACAGCAGCTGTAACGTCCTGTTAAGCCTGCTATATTATCCGCAATCCTATCATTTCGTGGCCGCGACTTGCTGCTAAGCATGTGATTATGTGAATGTCATTCACACTGTGGTGGTTAACGGTGGCAATGCATCGCATTAAATAGAAAATATAAAGCCTAAGGCGATGACCTATCATGACTATAACATTATAAAATCGAGTGTGTGAAATAATAGTAACATACCATTACCATGTCACTCCTTTCTCTTTTTGGAATAAATCTTGAAAATCCATTCTCCAAATTTGATTTTAAAACTTCATTTGGATGGAAGATTGATTCTGATGAAATTAAAAACAACGATGGCGATGAGATCAATTATTGTAACGGTGAGATCAAAATTAATGATGAGATATGTGTTTGGATTCAAAAACAACGATAAGGTGAATTATAAGTAAAAAAGAAATTTGATCATTAAGGACATTAGATTAAAATATGTATGTATATAATAAATAATTAAAAATTATTAAAATTATATTTGTATTAAATAATAAAATATATATTAAAATTATATTTATGTTAAATAATAATAATAATAAATTATTAAAATTATATTTGTATTAAAAAATAAATTAATAAAATAACATAAAAGAATTTTAAAAAGTGGAAGGGTAAAAGGTTTTTTTTTTTTATTTTAATATTTGAGATTTTCAAAATTTGAATCCTGATCATTAGAACTAAGAGTGCAATATTCTACCAACAAACCAGATGACTATTGGCAAGGGGGATTTTCTCCCTCCATTGGGGATCCAGTGATTCAATGGACCATTGGAGCTCCAATCCAGTAAAAATCCCATTGAATATGCATCCAATTGCATCCAGAGTGAAGTGGTCAGTCAGTGGGGATTTTTCTCTGACAAAATTACATGGAATCTCACCACATCGAAAGTACGATGAGATATAAATGAACCTAAATTGCTGACAATGAAACTCATGATTGTATAAACACAATTCAACAGCTCAATTAAATACCAATAATAATACAAAAAGTTCCCAAATCAGATAAAATAATGCAATTATCTACACTGGGAGATCTTTATGGGATAATAATGCAAAAAGTGCTCCTATTGTAATCCCTTCCCTGCTAACACTTGATTTTTCTCTACCAGCAGTGATTGAACTCATTCAATAAGTAAAACAATGCAATCTTATTACATTCTTATGTCTTACTCTTGCCAATATATTTTAAATCAAAATTTAAATAAATCCTTTAAAAGTGTCCCTTAAAATCTACTTAAAAAGAAAATATATATTTTTAAAAAATCGAAACAATTATATTTGGAATTAATAATAATAGGTTTTACAACAATCGAAAAAATTGGATTTTCTGTTCTAGTCCCTCCCTTGCCTAACGCTTGAATTTTCTCTAACAACAATAAAAAAAAATGGATAAAAAATAAAGAAGTGAAAGAGGAGAAGGGTGACTTACGGAGATCGGAGGGAAAATGACGAGGGATCGGGATCGGATTCATTTTGGATGTCGCCGGGCTCTCTAAAAATTTACTCTTGATGAAAAATTTACGACAACCTCGTCGTTTTAAATTTGATGCACCCTCTGTCTAGGTTTTCATTTTTACCTCTTTTGCTTTGCCGTTACTTGTCGTGAGAAAAAAATAAACTTGCTGACTCGAAGGCTTATGTCCAAATGTAAGTATGACAAAGTAAAAAAATTTCACATGAATTAATTTAATTGGTTAGGTTCATAAGTGATGTGGTCGAAAAGATTTATAAAATATTTTTTTAAGAATTAAAGTTATTTGGATGGATGGTGAGATTGATTCCGTTGAAATTGAAAACAACGATAAAGGTGAGATTAGTTACTATAACAGTAAAATTAAATCCATAAAGATTATATGTTCGGATACAAAAGTAATTAATGATATGAGAATAAAAATGATCATTAATAACATTAATTATGTAAGAGTGTATGATAAATTATCTTTATATATTTTTAATAACATTTAGTAATTAAAATTTTAATATATATTACTTTATATATTTATTTGAATATTTTAATTAATTAACTAATTAACTAATTATTATATAAATGTATTTATTATATTAAATAAATAATTTTAAAATATTTAAATAAAAAATTTAAAAATATATTAATAAAACAAAAATGAAAGAATTCAAAAATAAGTTAAAAATTTTAAATAAAAAATAAAATTTAAAAATTATTTAAAAAAGGGGTGAAATTGAAATTTTAAAAAATAAGTTAAACCCATTGACCCCTACACTCTCAATGTGCAACTGGAAGGGGGTAAAACCCCTCTTAAATTTTTTTTGGACTAAGCCTTAACGGTTCTGGTAACAGAAAAATCAATTTATTATGATATTTCTCAGTTAGAGATCAACAAATTATTTTTCGAAGTTTATAAATAAAAATAATATTTGATTCTTGAAATCATAGGTGTAATTTATTCTTAAAAATATTAGATGAAATGAGATTGGAATATTTTGCCGCTTTTGAAGAAATTTTCATAATTCTCTATATGGCAAATTTACCTGAAATATTGGACAAACTGGTAGCTTGGATGGCTATATTGGACAAACTGCCTACAAAGAACAGATTGATGTCATGGGGCATGGAGGTGGATGGCAAATGTGAGCTATGTCAAACTGAGCAAGAAACCCGGAATCATATATTTTTCGAATGTGACTATTCAAAGGAAATCTGGGGGCATATACTATGCTTATGTCAACTTCATAGAAGCATAAGGAGCTGGCAAGCAGAGCTGCAATGGGCAGTAAACAGAATCAGAGGAAAAACTCTCATTTCTGTTATTTTGCGTTTATCATGGAGTGCCTTTCTTTACTCGATCTGGGGGGAGAGAAATAATAGGTGTTTTAATCGCCTTCAATCCACACAAGGAGCCATCATTGAGCAGATAAAAGAGATCATCAGAATGCGATTGTTGGGGCTCAAGAACATTAGTCCTGATGAAGTGAACCGAAGATTGGATGCAGACTGGGGACTGTCTCTTTTTTCCTAGGATCTTTGTCCATTCTGGTATAGCTTTAAGTATTGCTGAAGTATGTTGCTATTGTTCCCTGATTGATTAGTGGTCTTAAGTTTTGTTCAAGTATTGTTTAAGTATGTATAGCTTTAAGTACATGTTGCACATGATGTTGGATGTAGCAGTTTAACTGCTTTCTGGATAAATAAAACACTTACTTATCCAAAAAAATTTACCTGAAATTACACAACAAAAACTATTTTCTACATATATTCAGAGAGTTTTTTTAAAACAAAATTATTTTCTATTAGATAAACTTTTCCATATTGTTGTGAGATATACAGAGGGTTGACATCTTGGGATTGCTGACGGATCTTAATATTTGATTTGAAGGTGTCAATTAATACTTTAATAGATTTTAAATTTTTTCATAAAATGTATCTTATTATATTAATATAAATATATGCAAGTAATATACTAATAAAAAGAAATAAGCTTTCAAAATGATAAATTTTATCAATTCATAACAAATGTATAAAGAAACATAATACATCAAATAAATAATCTTATTTAAAATTGTGAACAATTTTCTTTTAAAAATAATAAATATATCAATTGTTAAAAATATATTTTTCATCAAGACAAGAAAAAAAATTCCATTAAAATAATAAAGTTGAAATTTTAAGTTTAGAAGTTAGGATGTTTTTATAATACTTTATAAAATGCTTTCAATCTAATTTTTGTGTTAATAAAAAGTTAGCATGGTAACAAAAGAAAAAAATCTAGATAAAATTAAACCTGAAAAATAATATAAAAAAAAATAATTAGTCAACTAAAAAAAGAAAAAAATATGTTTGGTACTTGATTGAAAACTTAGAGTCAAAGATAAAATATAATTTACCTTTTGTTAAATTTACATATTTGTAATTTAACTTTTATGACAAATTTTTTGATTTTACAGATTTATAAGTTATAATTAGTTAGTACAATAAATAACAAATAGTAATGTGATTTTAATCATCTTAAATTATAATGCATAAAATTAAATAATAAAAAAATCATATAAGTAAACAAAATTAACAATTTTAATTTTAAAAAATTATTTAAATTTATTTAATATATATTAAAAAAAATTTAAATTTTTTGGAGGGTCAAGCCCCCTCTGACTCCTGAAAGAACCGCCCCTGATTGCAGGTTGTAGTTATACATTTTATTTTGGTCAAACTAACTATTGCAATGGAAAACTTCATTAATGGTACTGATATTCATCACCAAAGAAAAAAAATATATAAAGCTAAAACTTCTTTCTAATTTCTATTCTAAAGGTAGAAAATTAAAAGTGGGTTATCTTAGCTGTTGTAAATCTATCAATTCGTATATTTGTATCGTGTTTGTATATTTTTTCATATCATAATTATGTTTAAGATATTTTATATTTGTATAAATTTTAACGTGTTAATGATTTGTGCTATATAAATTTTGATATATTTATATATTTATATCGTGTCCGTATATTTTTTTTTTATGTTTTATCATATTTTATATCATATTTTTTTTTATTTTTATATTATATTTGTATCGTGTTCTCATCGGACAAAAATTATCTTCATTTCAAAATTGGACTTCGAAAGAGTTTACATGTACTGACAAAAAGAAAGAAAGAAATGTCATAAGTTTCAAATTTCAATGCCAAAAATGTCAAATCTAGGACTGCATACTTAGAGCAGAAAAGAGCAAGAAAGAAGGTACCCAATATCTGCATATCAACATAGAAAAAGGATCATAAATTTATGTCAAGGAGGAAGCTAAGTAGAAAATGACAATAAATTATGGGTCAAATCTTTTGAATAAGATGAAAAAAATTAGGTAATAACAGATGCCATTAATCTTGAAAAAAAAATATAATAATGGACTTGTAAAAGAGTTTTTAGGAACTTTTTTTTTTCTTCAATTTTTAAAATCAAATATAAAATTTTTAAATTAAAATTAAATAAAATAAAATTCTATGTTTGGATTGAAGAAAGGGAAAGGAAAAGAAAAAAAAAAGGGGAAAAAGAGTCCTTGTTTGGATAAAACTTTTAATTCATTAAGGAAAAGAGAAGAGAGTACTCCTTGGCTTCTCTTGAAATGCTTATTTTTTATATACCCCTATTTGGGAAAATGGAGAGAAGGAAAGTCAAAATAGTTTTTGACATGTGAAATACCCTTTTTACCTTATTCATATTGCTCAATTGTTTTATATAACAATATTCTTACTTATAATGATCTCTTACTTATAATGATTAAAAGATTATTAATATTATTTAAAAAAATTTACTAGCTAAATTTTAATTCGTTGAAATATAATTTTTTTATTAGGATAAAAATATTTATTTTTTATTTTGATAAAATAAGCTTGTGTTAGATAAATATATGTTGATATGTTATTGGTTAACATATTATCTAATTATGAATTATTATTGATCGCTTATTATAGTTTTTATGAACAATTTTAATATTTGGTATAATTTTTTTCATTATATTTTATAAATAATTTTAATACTATATATATTTTTTAAAAGATTATAATTGAAAAACATTAATATAATGAATCATTTTTTTTCACTCTTTAACCAAACAATGATTATTAATTTTTTTTTCTTTTATTAATTTTAAATATTCAAACAAAGAATACACGGATCCTTTATTTTCCTCTAAAAAAACCTTCTTTTACTTTACTTTACTTTATTTTTCTTTTCTTCCTTTCTTTTATTAATATTTATTTAAACATAGCGTTTACCTTAAATATTAGTGGTCGACACGTAGCTTCAATTAATATTTAAGGTCAAACTTAACGTGATAGTACGAAGATTAACTAGTGAAGTTTGAAAATATAAAAATCAAAATGAGATTAAATTTAAAGTTTAGGAGCCATGGCACTATTTACTTTGAAGGGACCAAAGAAAGAGTTTTTCACAAAGAAAAATGAAATGTAATAATGACAGCTAGGATAAGGATTTCTAGCATTGAGTCGAGACAACCATAAAACTATCTATATTTACTAATTTAATTATCTGCTGTTTTTATAGGTACGGTTTACCGTCCTTTTTGGTGAGATCTCTTTCATTACTTCTGAACATATATTATATGTTAATCTACCCCTAAATCCTAATCTGCACCTATATTCTTAATTGCTTGAAACAAGCAATTTGGTTCTTGGAAATTTTTTGGAGCTACATCCCTCCATGTAAAAGTGGCAAATTCACTATATATATATATATATATATATATATATATATATATATATATATATATATTCCTTGTAAGATTAAAGAACCAAAAAGATTTGTTCCTCCATGGATAGTTAACGGCCTTTTATGATATTTGAGTTCGGGATGAGTATTAGATACAAATATGATATGAGTATATTTAAATTTTTTTTTTGAAATTTTTTCATATATTTGAAAGATTATTGTCTCATACTTGTATCCAAATATATGTCGGACACAAATATTTTAAGTAAAATAAAAAGTTCCAGTATGATTGATTTCATAAGACCAATCACCAACACTTCTGGTTGATTGAAGCAGTACTATTATCGCTTCCAGACTTGTAGTATTAGAGCAGCCAAACAAAACTTTTGGAGGTGAATCGAAGCATTAATATATATTATTAGTGAAGTTCACATTCTGGCAGACTTTTTATCTGGTTTTTGTTTATTTTGATCCACTTTGTAGTCTAAATTTGCTAATGATTCGCTACTTATTGGTATTATTAAATTTTTGATGGCGTTTGTTTCTTCAGGACTTACGCTTTTGTTAGGTATTAGTCTTTGGTCAGCCATATGCTGCAGTTATAGACAATTTCAAACTTGTTATATACAGCTAACACTACGTAGGAAATAAATATAATAATTAAGATTGATATCTTAGTATCTTACTATCATTAAGAGTATTTACAAGCACACAATCAACTAAATACTAATAGGAACCTGGGGTTTAGACTAAAGAGAAAAAAGACAATATATCATTGATGGAGTAATTAACATTGTTTCACTTCCTTGGGCAGCTTGGGTTTGACTTCTGATTTTACCTACCACTAAGCTCCGTAAATGGAGTGAGTTGGCTTCCTGTAAGAGAGTAATCCTTCTGATTGAAAGATGGGGGCATGGCTGGCCACACAAATGAAGGCCTCTCTTGGGGCACCTCTGGTGGATCTGCTTCGCCCGAAAGAACCTGCAAAACAGTTTTCATGGAAGGCCTGTAGTGTGGGTTTGGATGGCAGCAGGCCAATCCTAGAACGAGCACACATTCCACGTCTTTTTCAACAAAGTTCCCATCCATCCTGGAATCCGCGGCGCCAATGATGCTTCCCTTCCTATTGTAATCCCATAGCCAATTGACAATGCTATTGTTGTAACTGTTCTGCTCACTTTGTTTACCAGGCTTTCTCCCACACACAACTTCCATGACAAGAACGCCGAAGGAATAAACATCGGTTTCGATTGTGGCTCTGCTAATCAGAAAGGTTTCTGGAGCCATGTAACCAGGTGTGCCAGCAATCTCTATAGTGGAATGGTGTGTCTTTTCTTTTTCTTGAATTGTTCTAGCCAATCCGAAATCTCCTAGCTTGGCGTTGAACTCTGAATCCAACATTATGTTGCTGGATTTTATGTCGCGGTGAAGCACTCTCTTCTGACAACCATTGTGAAGATACTCTAGTGCTTGAGCCACTCCTTGTATTATGTTTAGCCTTTGCTCCCAGTTCAGTGTTAATTCCTCCTGCGTGGTGGCCTTGTCATCGCAAAAGATGAACTTATCAAGGCTTCCATTTGGCATGTACTCGTACACAAGAAGGAGCTCCCGCCTTTCGTAGCACCATCCAATTAACTTCACAAGATTTTTGTGGTTGAGGTTGCCAATTGTTGTTACTTCTGCTATGAATTCTTGCTTGCCTTGATGTGATTTCTTTGATACTCTTTTGACAGCCACGTCCTTGTTTCTCCAGGATCCTTTATAGACAGTTCCAAATCCTCCTTTCCCAAGTTTGTACTTTGGGCTAAAATAGCCAGTTGCTTGTTTTAATTCTTTTAATCGAAACTTCCGTGGAGCCAAATTGGAACGTGTAATCTCATCTTCTATGTTCCCTGCTGCACCCTCCAAATCCTCCTCTTTGGGTATCCTCCTCAAGCACAAGAAAATGGCAACCCCGATTAACACAGCCAGACTTGCTACGGGAACCATTATCCGAACCCACAACAGATTTCGATTTCCTCCTAAATCAGAACCAGAAAACGCCCACGATTTGACACAGTTTAGCTCTGTGTTATTGCTTGTTGAAGCAGAGAATCCAACAAAAACCTTCTCCGGAAGATAGGTAGAGAGATCAAGAGGCTGAGAAAGCACAAGAGTCTCTTTGTCCCCCACAAAAACTGTCAAGTTTTTGCCATCATATTGAAGATGTACCTTCAAATCCACACCTCCTGAAATATTAACACCGTAGCTGCTTAAAGAAACTTGCTGGATTGACTCGATGCTGTTTATGTTTAAGCCAATATGGTTGCCATCCAAGTCTTCATCGTAGCTCTTCCTCGTGTCAAATTCCAGCGCCACCACCCTGGCTTGAGAAGAACCATTGGTATTTTCATTTACAATCCCGAGCCATTTTCCTTGGCTGTTCTCCGGAAGACTAGAATCTCCGGTTATTATAAAGGCTAGGCCTTCACCGCCAGGAGACGTTTTATTGACGATATTGAGGACGAAAGTTGTATTAAAGGAAGCAATGGAGCCATTGCCTTTCCAAAGCCTAAATGGTTTCCTATACAAGGCTCGTCCTGATAAATTCTCCATGGAACCTCCACTAACATCGGGAGTAATTTGGATGGCATTAAGTACTATGTAAGAATTCCTGCTCAAGATAAGCTGCTTTTCATCTTCTTTCAGGAAAGTTGAAAAATTAAATTGAAAGCTGCAGCTTACCCGAATAAGAGCCTGACTCAGGAAAACTGCTAGGATTAAAAAGTAGGCGAGTAGAGAAGAGCACATGCTGCTAGTGAAATAGCCTCACCGGTTAAGTTTCTGGTTATATGATGAATAACAAAATTGAATTGGAGAGGTGATAATAAGTTTCAAATTCATAGGTGATTGTGTTTTATAAAGAAAAAAAAAAATTGTTAAACAATTTTGGTCAACCAATTAGTTGTACAATATGCAACTTCCTAGTATTTTCTTGGATTTCTTGTCCTTCTGTTGCACTTAATATATTTCAACTCTTAAGAATAGTTGGAGTACTTGTCGGACTTTCCTTAAATTTTCTCTAAATTATGAGAAGATTTTGATATAATAAAGTTATTAAGCAATTATTGATTTTAAATAAATATTATATTTAAGTTGTAATTGATAAATTTTTTTATCATTATGTTTTTTATATATTCTTTTTGCTACAAAAGAAAGGCCAGCTTGGGGATAGAAAAATAGTTGCAAACGTTGGGATTCGAATTTTAAATTTATTGAATGTCACCTTTTAAAAGTAATGGCATGAACAAACCAAATTAAGTCCAAATTCTTTTTCATATTTTATATGTACCATACATATATACGTTATTAGAATTTATCAAGAGTTCAAAAGTATTTTATGTTCTTAGGAAACTAGGTCCGAACCACATGGTATGTTGCTGTTTTTGTTTTGTTTTTTTTTTATAAAATTATATGTATGACTAAAAATTAATAATTAGAACTTATATTTGATCATTGAATTTATACACTGTCAGTAAATTAAATGATACCATCCCATTAAAAAATAAAGTTAAAAACTTTTAATGAAATGATATCATATAGTTAATTATAATCAAAATAAAATTAGCATACATTTAATCGAAAAACTCAGTAAACAAATCAAACAAATAAGTTAAAAGCTTGGACCTACATGTGCTTAATCCCATTCATTCAAAGTTTAAAATGGAGTGGATGACTAATTTCCATGGTTTTTCAAAACCAATACTAAAGTTTTAGAAGGTATATATATAGTTGACAATGATACTGGGTCAGCACCAATTGCTGCAAGCAATAAATATCCTGCGCAGGCCGATAGATCTGCATTACAACATGCATGCCTCATCTCTGCTGTTTTGCTCTACGCCTCTATCCCCCTCTTCTAATGTTGCTCAAGGCTGGAAGTTTTTCTTCAATGAAATCTAGTTTAAAATATTCCTAAATTCAACCAAGAATAAGTCTAGGTATATATGATCTTTCCATTATTATTTTTTTCTATCTTGATTATTTATTTATTCAATACTAATCAACATAGAGTTTTCTTTTTCTTTGTTTTGACAAGATCAAACATATATAGAGAATTCTTTGATATATATCATGCTGATCAATTGAAGTTACCATGAAATCTCATGTTCTATTACTATCTTGTTGACAAAAAAAATTATTATTATTATTATTATTATTTTTTTGTATTTGGTACGAAGATGAAAAATATATATATATATATATATATATATATAAAAAAGAATATTGGATAAAATTATAAATAAAATGATTAACTTAAATTGAATGGGTTTTTTCTTATCACTGGAAAAATTAAATTTCAAGAAAAGGCCGAAAAGTACAAACCTATCTATTTCTTTTTCATCTGATTTTTCTCTTACTAAACAACAAAAAAGAAAATACTATTTTCTTTCCTTCCTTTTGCTTTCCTATCAAAACAGCGTTGAAAAAGCTTTCTCTGGTAATTAGATCATCAAACCTTAAATTAAATGTAAATGATTGATAAAAAAGAATGAATTGCTTGTCGTCAAATATTGAAAATTCAAAATTATATGAAAAAGAAAAAAGAAAAAAAAAAAGGAATTAAAGCTGATGCATGCAATTTAGATCCAAGTAATTAATTATATATATATATGATATAAGTTGCATTTCTCATCCTTCTATTTTATAATTTAGATACTTCATACATTAATTGTTTGTTCAAAACAGATATGGAAATCTACTGTACAAGTTTATTTGACTTGATTCACTTCATGTTTATATTACTTAAGGGTTAAATTGAAATTTAATTTATTTAGTACTAAAAAAATGATATGATGATTGATGATACATTAAAAACTATTAAAACTATACTATATCAGATGAAAAATTAAAAATAAATATTTCTGACTAAAAATCAAACTGTAGATAATTAAATTTAAAATGAACACGTACTCGAACATTTGATTAAATAATTAATATATATACATTTTATATTTAAAGAACTGGATTCGAATTCTCCATCCTCGATATCAAAATTATAATAGTAATAATAATAATTCCAATTAATTAAAAGGGGTGATGAATTGTTGAAGCAAACCCCAAGCCAAGATGTAGATTTGATGATTTTCTTTCTTTCCAAAGGTTTACTTTTGATTAGTCTGAAATATTTCCAACGGATTGAACGGGAGTTGTTGAACAGGAAATTAAAATTAATCCTCCAAATTAAAAAATAAAATAAAAAAACCCAGTATTTTCAATTTGCATGGATGTGTTCATCGCATTTTCTACATATATTTCACTAGTCGCTACTGTCTCGTTTTATTTGTCTGCACCTTTGATTCTCAGGTAACTACTGATGATGAAATTTCTTCAAACTAGCTATAGCTAATTGGGTTTCATCTGTTTTATAATAAAATTAGACAGTTTACGTTTCCACCAAGAAAAAGTCTTAAGTATCTTATCTCATCATCTTCATCATTATTCAAAAATCAACTTGGCATGCAATTTTATATTATATTTTCTTTATTAAACTAATTATGTTAATTAATGGGGTCAACAAATTCAAAATGACTTACTTTTCTCTTACAACTAGATAACGAATTTTTTTATTGTCTAATTCCAGTTCGACTCGAAATATGGATAGAATTTTATATCCAGATTCGATTTGGTTATAATGCAAAGATAATATCTAGGTTCAACAATTTTTCATAAAATAATCGATTCTTTTTAAAAGATGATCGATGCCTTTTAAAAAAAATATCAATCCCTTTTAAAATTTATATTATTAATACTAAAACAAGTCGAACTGAATTGAATATGAATAAAAATGTTAATAACAATTGATAATCATAATTTCTTTTCAAATTACACTCATATATATATATATATATATTATTTTGGCATCAACTTTTTTTTATATGTTTTGGATGGTTATAATTCATTGTTAATTACTGTGTGAACCCGTGTTTCGCTGCGACACTTGATAAAGATATCATATAACGCTTAGAATTCATTGTTGGATTGATTTGGGAGCTAATTGACCGACGATCTGCCCAACTCTCCCCTTCTCGCATGCCGCTTCCCTCTCTCTTGATCTTGGATTCTTTCTCTTTTTCTGGAAAGTAGCTCTCGTTTGTGTTTTTTTTTTTTTTTTTTTTTTTTTTATTTCCAAATTCTTTCTCGTTTCAGTAATCACACGGCTCCCCATCATCCTTTTTCTCTTTAAAGTATCAACTTAAGGAAACAAAAATTGATCACATATCAAGACAAATGTCATTTTTACCTAAAAAGCCATGTAATGTTGTAGATCAATAAATTAAAAAAAAAAAAAAAAAATTATAAGGGAATTTTAATTGGGTGGATAGATGTAACCCAAATATTTAATTGTAAGGGATTACTTTAAACCTTTGTTATATAGATATAAAATTCAACAATGTTTGTCATTAATTAATTCATATTATTAATAAAATTTAAACCTTTTGCGTAGTGTTGAGTAAGAAGGATGTATCCAAATTATTTGATTAGGTGAGGTTTGGACTTTGGACTTCAATTTAATTGGATATATATTTGGAACAGCAAAAAGTCATCTCCCCTTCGCCAACCCAACGTGTTTCACATTACGCTTTAACTATGAAATAACTACCACACTGCTGTTCAAGTCTCCTGCTGTCTCCATCCAATCCAAACCAAACAAATTTAAAATCGACTGTTGAATTTAATATTCTATCCATAAACATCATCAACTGCGGCTCTCTTTTAAGTGATTATTATTTTTAATTAAAAAATATTAATCAGTGTCTAATAATATTAGTTAGGATGATATTTAAAGAAAAAAAAAATTGAATTAATAGCTAAGTTCCTCTTCAGCTTTTAGGGCTTTAAAGAGTCTTTTGGGCCCTGAGCCTCTCGCTCTTGGTCAATACACGAAAGTTATCTTTCCTTTTCTTTTTATGTCCATTTTCTTTAAAATTTGCAACAGTAAAAAATACTAAACAAATTAATTATGGGTTCCATTAAAAAAAAAACCAACATAACCATTGGTAAAATGAAAGCTTAAAACTGTGACTTGCTTCCAAGACATCCAAACAACAGGAAGCCAATTTTGAAAGGTAAATTCACAAGAAACCCATTTCTTGTACGATTAGAGCCTGTTTTAGGGCGCATTAACATTAACTATTCCTAGCCACTGTTTAATAAAGTATCCTTTCAACATCATGATAACAGAAATTACTAACTACAAAGAACAGAAATGGCCCATACCATCGATGCAAAATTGCCTTACGTCTCATAATCCTAAAAATCTTGACCAAGGTAATACACTCAAACAACAAAATGCATAGAAATACCTTTATCGCATGTTACCTTCCCGCAAGACGTCAATCATATTATATATTCGCTTGTCTGCCTTCAACTTAACCTGCACTTGAACAACATCCATAATCAAACAGTGATATGAGTATAAAACTATGGCAATTGGTAATGGTACTGTTAGGTGTTAAGCCCCCTAGTCCCATCAAGACATTTACAATCAGCATTTCGAACTCTAAAGAATACCAATTAGCATTAGCTGGAACTAGTAAAGGAATACCTTCCTTACCCAGTATTTTCAATATAATCCGGATATTATTAACTTACCCAAACTGCATGCTCAATTTCTTTGAAATTTGCATATAGAGACACTAGCGCAAGAAAATTTAAGTTCACAGAGTTGAAGACAGTTAGTTACTACAAACATACAAAATCCAAACTTTTATTGGCTGAGCATGTGGCAGTTATCCCCTTAAAGACTATCTCATTACAAACAGTAAAAACATTCTGTAAAGCACTAGGTGGCAAGGGAAATATAAATAACTGCACCTTCTTAGCAAGGAAAAGTACAGCATCAACAGTTCCCTCGGCGTATATTGATCTGCCGCAAACATTATGCTGAAACTCAAATGACACTCTGCAGAAGTATTTGCAAATGGAGATCAAAGAAGAATCATTTGATGTTTACAAGTTAACCAAGATGTAGGGTATAGTTGAAAATGTTAGTCATTACGTTTGATCAGGTGATGTTAGATGATACAAATGAAAAGCGTGACCAGACAAATGCTCTTCTGGAACTCCCACCATCTCAATCTGCTGCTTGGGATCCCGGATCATTTGTATCTGAAAAAAGAAAAGGAAACACGAAACATTAAGAAGTCCAAATTTTTGAAAGAACCCTATAATAAAAGGAATTTATCATGACAATAAAACCAGTGGGTTGCAGTTGGCAGATGTATATCATTATATGCCACTCCTAAGAGCAATATCTCCCAACCTTCTCCTACCTCCCTTCCCTGCTCCTAACCAATAAGAAAAAAGATCTCGATTTCTCTCAGTCACAATTAAGAATATGTGAGAAACACGCACCTGATCCATGTCAAATGACACCCCCAATTTCTGAAAGCAAGAAATTATAGCCTTAGCAGTCCCAGAGGTGTCCAATTTGCCTGCTTGATGGGACTCCATCACCTAATGAAGATCAATGAAGATAAGCAATATGACACCAATAGGATAAATACTAATGATGCTGACAAGAAAACTTATTATAAAAGATATTTAAGAAAAAAGACAGGATTCCAGAGAAATTTTACTAGCACCATCAGAAGGCCAAGATAAGCAACTGTAAACACAAGCCCAAGCAAACTTGTTACAAACAAACTCCCTATTGTATGTAAACACTAATGGATAAATTCATACGCAGCTGTAAACTCCAAAAGTTAACAGATGTTTTCTTTGCTGCTCCAAGTAGTGCTATTCTTCAAAATGTACCAAACTGGCTTTTTGATACTGCTTCAAACAGTTGCATTTTACAGCCTCGATTGTTTATAAGTTATTACGCTATTGGTTATACCTTATCAACCTTGTTTGAAATATTGTTCTTTCAAGCACTTTCAGAACATTATTTCAAACTAACCATATTTGAAAAAGTACCTGCAGAGAATATCCAGCGAAGGCTCCAGGAAATTGCTCAGCCATGATCTCCATGGCTGCAAGAAAGGCAACAACCTAAGAAAAATGTCAGTATTAAGCAACAAAAAAAATCAATATTTCCAACAGTTAAAAGTAGTATTTCAACTAATTAAGGGTTAGATGACCTGTTTCCCCATTTGGGGCGAGATCACAGCATAAACCTTTGACTCTTCAACAGTCTTATAGAGTCGATCCCTGTCTCCACCAGTGGTTCCAATAACAAAAGGCACTCCAACTTTGCAATATAGCTCAGCATTATCTATATTTATCAAACACCCCAATCCCCAAAAACAATTAAAAAAGGTAATAAATAGAGAGATCAAATCATAATATTGAACTTGAATAGTATGCATAAATTTATTTAACAAGGAGTCATAACTTTTTTAATGATATGCTGAGAAAAAAGTAATTCAGTCATAGTGATAGAATATCACCACAATGCGGCTTTAGATTTTATAGACATTATTCCATGGACTATCAAAATCTTTCTTACTCAAGTTCAGTTTGCTTTCTTTATTCATCAAATATGAAATACGATATAGGTTTAGATGCATGTTCCTGAATAGGTTACCATTAACTGTGGCAGGCACAGTGTAGTCTACCACGATCAGGTTTGGATACTCCTGAAAGACAGAAGCAAGGATGCTTTCTCTTTCAGAAGGACCATGCACCAGAATTTCTTTCCCACACAGTTCAACAGTCTGCCCAGACTCCTTCTCTGCACCAAAAGACACAGGAACAATATGAAGTCCAGCAGAATCTGCTGCTTTGATAACACTCTTTCCCATTTTGCCGGTACAACCATTTACCTGCAACAGGCAGAGGAACACCAAAGCCATGGGGTGAATGTTAAACCATGTTATCTGGTAACCTATCTTCTCATTAAAAGGAATGTTCAGAACCATTTAGCAAGAGTAACAAGGTAAAATTCAGAAGAGCGTACAAGCTGAGAAAGAAAAACATAGAAACAAGAAATGATAATTGTCATAGACGAAAAGGTCGATAGCATATGTGGGATCAAACCGAGATTTAAACTGATATTAATACATACTTACAATTGAACTGTAATACTCACCTTTAAGAACACAGCTAACAGATTAAGCACCAATTTTACCTAGGTATGTTTGGTCACATCCTACTCTTAAGGAGACAATTTTACCTACTCCTAATAATCAGAATTCAAAGAATAGCTATCACAATAACTAGAAAAAACTGTAATAACCTTGATGTAATCCCCAGTCCCTACACCATAGCAAATGCTCATATTAACATAGCTAGGCAAAGTAGATAGTCTAAACTTGTCCTCCCTGAAGTCGCTATCTATCTGCATCTATCACTTCTTAAACACTTCAAATTCATAAGGCTGTGATGCTTAGATCCTCGAAATTGATATTTACAAATTGTCAGAAACAAAGCATACCCGTGTCAGTTATGATCAAACACATTAGCAACATACACCTCAGAGAAATGAATCCAACTCAAGCGCATTTACTGAAAAAAACTAACTCTTTTTTTTTTTTTTTCTTTTTAACAGAAAAAAGAAAAATGGGTACCATGATTGGGATGGCCATGTCGAGTGAATTAGATTTCTGGTCATGTTGAACGGTTCCGGTTGACGTAGACAAGGATAATGCGACAGGGACCAAACGAAAACTTGCTTTCTTTGGAACAATACCGTGTCTTGTCTTGCTTCTCGACAAGAATGGTAGCTTCTCGGACCAAAATATGTTAGAAGAGGCTTTAAGGAGGGAAGCCATTTTTTAACTGTGAAAATAAAGTAAGGAAAAGTGGAAAATAAAGCTGATTTGATTAGATAAGAAGTAAGAAGCTAAAGTTTATTAACTCAGCAGAAGCAAGACGGAGAGGGAGGGTTTAGGGTTTATGATGATAGAGAAAATTAAAACTTTATATCGTAGGCGGCAGTGTTCAAATGGATTGAGTAACGCTTAAGAAGAGGTCGTGATGGTAGTGACGGTTTGCAATGGCGGTGGCGGCGGCGGCGGGGTAAAGAGAGAGCGCAGTGACGATAACACTAAAACAGGTCAAAGAAAACCCAGCTGGTTTGGAGTAAATGAAAAATATATATATATATATATTTATTTTCTTTTTGTGTTTTAAAGGGTTTAAAATTTTGTTTCGTCTTTTTGTTAGAAGGAAAAGTAAATATTTTTAATATTATAAAGCATTCCTTCATCACCCTCTTAACCTCACATAGAATGAATGAAATTAATAAAACTGTAAAACCTATTGAATAAAAGATCATATTTTATAACTCTTTCTAGATTCATAAATATCTTTTCTTTCTTTTATAATTATTTATATTTTTTTCTATTTAATTATGTTTAATATTTATAAAAAAAAATAGTAAACCATTTTTTATGGGTCAATACTCAATAGTTATATTATTCATACTTTTTTTTTTAAAATATATGTATCCGATATTTATGTTTGACACATTTAAATATGGGTATGAGGGTACGATAATTTCAAATATATGATTTTTTTTAAAAAATTGAAACATAAAATATGTCTGACACATACTCATATATGACATTCATCTCGAATCCGTGGAACATATTTCTATAGTCTACTTGTAAAATCTTACATATGCAAAACTTGGAAGTGATTAAAAAAAAAAAAAGACTACAAGCAAATTATATATCTCAGACTAATTCATTTCCTTCAATGAATCCAAGATAAATTAGGTATCCCCAACACAGCATCAGATCTCAAGTTTTGGTTGATGATAACTCGTATAATTATATAGTTTTTAGTTATGTTTTATTATTGTTTTGTGTCAAATACGAGTTATTATTGTTTAGTCTAATTGTGTTTATGATCTTTTATATTTTTATGTAATTTGGTGTTTTTCACAAGTTTCTTTGAGTGATTTCAGATTACTAGAATTAAGGGCAAATCCAGTTCAGTTCCAGTTCCGACACCTTTTGCCATATCAGCTATATCTGGAGTTTCACTGAAGCAATAAGGCTGAAATTTGTAGCCATGCAAAGCTAAGAGGCATATCTATCTTTTTCATGTTTTACAGTTCTTGAAACGGAGTCGTTTTCCCTAGCGAAATCGACCATCAAGTTGGCTGATGTGCAATGACGTCTGTGCTGACCTGTGTTCGTATTTTGCCCATATCTGCTTATCCACATCAGCAAATGAGCTGATTCTAATGGCTATGGATCCGTAACTGATACGGGAACCTTTGTCTAGAAGACCATATGATCATATCAGGCCTCTAATATTGACGAAATCGACCATCAAGTTGGCTGATGTGCAATGACGTCTGTGCTGACCTGTTTTCGTATTTTGCCCATATCTGCTTATCCACATCAGCAAATGAGCTGATTCCAACGGCTATGGATCCGTAACTGATAGGGGAACCTTTTTCTAGAAGACCATGTGATCAGATCAGGCCTCCAACATTGACGAAATCGACCATCAAGTTGGCTGATCAAAATTGTCATACAATATGACGAAAATTGTTAGAAAAATTCACTCACCTATTATACCTACCTTTGAAATTTGTAAAGCTTGTCTCTTGTCATTTAGCCCTCCAAAATGTGTATAAATAGAGGGCCTTGGATGATTGTAGAGGATCATATTGTACATAGGTAGGATATTAGCCATTGTAATAAAATTCTCTAAGTTTTCTTCTTCTTTCTTTTCTCTAGTTTTCTTTTTCTTTAGAAAGAGCAAGAGGTTGGATAATTAATATTCTTCTTCTACTTCTTTCTTTCTTTTATTTTCTTCTTAGATTCTATTTAATTTTATGTTTATAATGCCTATGCTAGGCTAAACTTCTATTTGGTTAAGAGTGATTTCAAAGCCCTAGACATGTTTTGTGATTGATTTTTAGATTCTATCTATCATTAATTTTCTATCAAAGTTGCTTATGTTCTTCTACAAGAATTGTTCATGATGTTGTCTTGATTTATTTAGGTGTACAACTAGATAGATCTTGATAATTATCTATTGCTAGTTTAGGAGTCTTGATCCGTGTAATTGTCTTGATTTCCTATTCATAAGTGGCAATTTGTGATTAATGATTATGGTCAAGTTTTCAATAATTGCAAAGTGGAACATAACCTAAGTTGAACAATCCGAGCTTATGTGTTTGTTGCTTAGATCAACCTATCTTTCTCATCATAAAGCTGCCATTAAATTGAATTTAGATATCTTATTCTAGGTTGTTTAATGGTTAGAGATTAAATAGAGAGCTTGTTCTATTTAACGACAAACTAAGGAAAGATTGGGATAACAGAGCTTGTTGTTATCTACGGTTGTTAACTTTGATAGTTGGTTGATATTGATAGATCTGAAATTGATTCTTAATGATGTCTAGTGGTGGAGAATGAAACCTTAACCATATTTTTCATATTTTATTCTTCTTACTTACTTGTTTTCTTACTTTTCTAGTTTGCTTATTTTTAAAAGTATATTTATTTTTATTGGCTGGTTATACCGCCTAATTTGTATATTAACTTTGTTTTATTTTTATTGGCTGGTTATACCGCCTAATTTAGTATATATATTTTTATTGGCTGGTTATACCGCCTAATTTAGTATATATATTTTTATTGGCTGGTTATATCGCCTTGCATCTTATTCTTATTATTTACTTTAGTTTAAATCTGGCTTCAAAAACCCCTTTTCTTTTATTGTTCTTGAATTTAAGTTTTAAACTATTAACTTATAAACTAAAACCCAATCCCTGAGGACTCGACCCTTGCTAACTACTATACTTACAATTTATCTTTTTAGTGCAAGGTTAAATAAGATACACTCTTTTGGGAGCATCAATTGAGCATAAAAAAATTTGTTTGATAATCTATGATAAGCTCATAAAATATATATTTTATGTCTTTTTATCTTTAGTTTTTGTTAGATTTTCGATCTTTATCTTGTTTACTTATATTATATATTTGAATTATAGGTATATTTAAAAGAATGAAGTCAAAAGATGTCAATAATGATGGTAAAGAGCTTACAAAATCACAATCGTAAGATGAAAGAAGATTTTGGAGTCAAAAGATCAATTTCTTAGTGCTAGATGATCAAGCAGATCTGACCTCCGGAACTTATTACAAGGAAAACATTATGTTAAATTCATTATTTGAAGAATCTTCCTTCTTGACTTTTGAAACTCACTTGAATACCTTTCCAACGATAGTTTACACGCCGAAATCGGACAATGGATGGTCACCAAATCAGCTGATAAAGTGCGAGATAGTGCAGCAGTCGTGAAACCGACGTCAGCGAGCAAAATCACCAAATCAGTGTACTTGGCGCCGCGGCACCGGAAAGTGGCACTGCGGCGCCGACCCTACTGCCTCCAAAATCGAGAAAAATCACAAAACTCGTAAAACTTGCCTACTTTGCACTCCTTTGACTCCTAGCTTCCTTGACCAACAAGAAAGGGTTTCCAAGGTCAAAAAGCTCTATAAATACTATCTTTTGAGCCACAAACTATCATAATCTTTTGAGGAGACTCAAGGGATCATCAATTTTCTTCTTCTTCTTCTCCATTCTTTTATTTTCTTTTTAGTTTTATGTATATACTATCTATGCCTATGCTTAGTTAAACTTCTTTTTGGTTAAGGATGATTTCAAAGCCCTAGACATGTTTTGTAATTGATTTTGAGATTATATCTATCATTAGTTTTCTATCAAAGTTGCCTGTATTCTTCTATAAGAATTGTTCATGATGTTGTCTTGATTTGTTTAGGTTGCAAACTAGATAGATCTTGATAATTATCTAATGCTAGTTTAGGAGTCTTGATCCGTGTAATTATTTTGATTTTCTAGTCATAAGTGGCAATTTGTGATTAATGATTATGTTAAAGTTTTCGCTAATTGCGAAGTGGAACACAACCTAAGTTAAACAATTCATGTTCATGCTTTTGTTGCTTAGATCAACCTATCTTTCTCATCATAAAGCTGCTGTCAAATTAAATTTAGAGATGTTTATCCTAGGTTGTTGATAGTTAGAGATTAAGTAGTGGCGTTCGTCCTGCTTAACGACGAACTAAGGAATGATTGGGGTAACACGGGATGTTGTTATCTACGGTTGTTAACTTTGATAGATAATTGATATTGATAGATCTGAATTTGATTCATGATATTGTCTAGTGGTGGAGAATGAAATCTTAACCATACTTCTCTTATATATATGATCTTCTCTTATTTATTTGCTTTTTACTTATCTTGTTTTCTTTACTTTTAATTATTTCAAAACCCCCTTTTATTTTATTGTTCTTGAATTTAAGTTTTAAACTAGTAACCTATAAACTAAAAACCAATCTCTGTGGATTCGACCCTTGCTTCTACTATAGTTTACAATTGATCTTTTTAGTGTAAAGTTTTAATTAAGACACATTCTTTGGAGTGCGTCAAGTTTTTGGCGCCGTTGCCAGGGATTGCTTTCTTTAGTTTATTCGTTATTTGGTTTATTCTTATTTTCAATTGTAAATAATTTTATTTTTCTTGTGCATAAAGGTTTTTCTTTTCAATTTTTGAGCAAAGCATGATGGAATTGAGCAATCTAACACTTGAAGAGTTGGTGGCATACATGAACATAGAGAACCAACGAGCCAATCTCACCTTCCCAGTTCAACAAATGGCCATGGGTAATGTTCAACAATCAAGGCAGTGTGGAGTGTGCTTCATGATGAATCATCCAACCAATTGGTGCCTATACTACCGAAAAGATAACTTTGAACTAGTGCTTCATGATGAATCATCCAACCAATTGGTGCCCATACTACCGAAAAGATAACTTTGAACCAACCTATGATGTGGAAGGATACCAAAGCCAACAGGGGTTCCACCAACAACAGTGTGTCCCTTCCCAAACACTTACAATGAGGGATGGTGGGATAATCCTAATTATGGCTACTCAAGCAATTATCAAGAAGTTGATCCTTATGCCAATTACAATCATCCATTTGGCTTCAATCAATCATGGTTTTATGAACAAGATCTTTTTCAACCCCCACCTCAAAACTCAAGTACTTCTTTAGAAGACCTTGTCAATACTATTGTTACTAATACTTTGGAAATTCAACAGGAAACAAAGGCAATGCAACAGGAAAACAGGGCATATCAACAGGAAGCAATGGCAAGTATCTTGAATTTGGAAAAGCAAATGAGCCAATTGGTTAATGATATGGCGCGATGGGAAGAACAAAGATCTGAAGAACTACATGAACATGATCAAGAGGAGAATGCTAGTCCCGAACAACTTGATGATGAATTCGAAGGTCCAAGGGAGCCCGAGGATGAGATTAAACCAACGATGGATTCAACTGTTGAGAATAATGAAGCCATAATTAAGAGTGCTTCGGCATATGAGGTAACGTTTAAGGTTTCAATTTTTACTAATGTTTCTTCTCCACCTTTTCCTAGTAGATTTGCAAAGTTCAAGGAGGAGGAACATGAACTGTCATAACGTGCCAAATACGAATTCAGCATGCCAGACACAAATCATAGAGTCACCGCTAATCATCTAATCTAGATGTGATTAGTCACCTTTATGAATCTATCCTATTTAAAGTAATCCTAAGCTTGACTAAAGCACCTTAAAAAGAATAGGTTCTGGTCTGCTTATCAGAACTAGGTTCGGGAGTACGGTTACGTGTGAGAAAAGATTAGCACCCTCACGATGCCTATCTAAGAGATAGTACCTAATTAGTCTTGTGATACTTAAAAAGTCTTAATTAAATGGTCTTGTCTATCCTATCTTCATTTTAATTGTTAAAAATAGAAATCTCGGAAATCATTTTTTTAGGTCTTCTTTCCATTCATTCTGGAGAAATTACTAAAAAACGTTTCTTCACCTTGAGAGTATCCAAAAGAAACCATTCGTTCTATTGAAGAGGCTCCGTCGTCGGAAAAGTTAGATTATTTAACAAAGTTATTTCTCTTAAATTAATTTTCTAAAATTAATCCACATTTTATTAATGATTGTTCGAAAAATAAATTATGATCCTAATATCGAAAATTATCCCTTAGAATATTCTTCCATTCGTTCTGGAGAATTTTTAAGAGAATTCTTCTCACCTAGAAATTTCTTAAAAGTCAACCATTCGTAACTCTCTTGAATTTCATCATCGAAAAAAATCTTAATTTATCCTTCGATTTTAATTAGGCATTTATAATGAAAAATTATCTTGAAAACGAGACATTGAAAATTAATTATTTCAAAAGAATAAATTTTGACTTTTATTTATATCGAAATTAATCTCTTAAAAAATCATTTCCATTCATTCTGGAGAATTTTTACGAGAGTTCTCTCACCTAGAAATTTCTCGAAAATCAACCAATCGTGATCTTTTTGAATTTCATCATCAGAAAAGATTTCAATTTATTATTTTAAATTAATTAATCATCAATTAAAAATTATATTACTAATCAAATTAAATAAAATTAATAGTTAATAAATAATAATTAAGAGTTAATAATAATAGTTAATAATAATTAAAAGCAATAGTAATAATAATAATAATAATAATAGTAAATAATAATAATAATAACAGTTTACCTGTAATTAAACAACACTAAAAATCAAATTAGTCCAAAATAATTAACAAATAAAATAATATAAATAAAATAAATATGAAATACTAAAATAAAATAAACAAAACATAAATAAAATAACAAAAAAAACCAAAATAAAAAAATAAAGCAGCGGCATCCGAGTCGGGTAAGCGTGCGGGTCGCGCGCGGGTCAACTTGACCTGACCCGACTGCAGTTTATAAAAGCCAAGATTTTTTTTAGTCAATTTTTTTACCTTTAAAAAAAACTGTTTTCTTCTCTCTCTGAATTTTCTCTCTTCCAAGAACACTGATATGTGTTCTTCGCAAACCCAGAATCCGATGGGTGTCCGTCGCTGCTGTCGCCGTCCGTCGTCGGTTCCCTCGCCCAAAAATTCACCAAAATAAGCCCCGAAACTCCTCTTGATCTCCTCCACCCAAAAATCAAATTAGACTCCTCAAAATCAATCCCCAAATTCCTAGATCTAGGTTTGAATCCCATGGTTTTTCCTTCTCCGATCTCCGACGACGACCATCCGATGATCTCCGAATACCAATCGAACACTCCTCTCAACCCTTCCTAGGTTTCCCATCGTTATGATTCTCGAAACAACAAACTAAAATCTAAAGCCCAAAAGATTTCGAATTCAAACCTTAAAAAAAAACTTAGATATTTTCCTCTGTTCTTTGCTTCTGTGTGTGTGTCGAGACTCTCGGATTCTCTCGGATCCCCCTTTTTCTTGTTGAATCCAATGATCATTTTATAGGGAAAATCATGAGAGTCCTAATGTGTTTGATATGATCTGGAGTTCTATCCTAATCAAGATAAAAATTATTTTTTCCTCATTTATCACAAATTTTTGAGCCTGATCATAATCCAAAGGAGAGTTCTGATTTAATTCAAAGATGGAAGTAAGAGTTTCGATTTATTCAGCTTTTGATTTTTTTGTGTTTTTTTTTTTGGGTGATAATTTCAAAAATAAAAACTAAATTAAAAATAAATCTTAAAATTAAATAAACTAAACTAAACTAAAGTTAAAAATTAAGATTATACTAACCCAACCCGGATAAAAACGGGTGTCTACAGTTGCCCCTCTTTGTGCATTTCTTGAGAATCAGGGGATGTGCAAAGACATAGACACCTACATGTTCTCAACAATTAAAAGAAAATAAACAATAAAACGAATCCCATCGTAGAAATGCTCCTTTAAACGAGGCATCAGATTTAAATATCACACCGAAGAAAAACTCCTCTCAACGAGGCATCAACTTTAAATTCCCAACGATGAAAAACTCCTCCTAATGAGGCATCAACTTTAAATTTCCCAACGATGAAAAACTCCTCCTAACAAGGTATCAACTTTATATTTCTAAACGATAAAAAATTCCTACCAACGAGGCATCAACTTTAAATATCAAGCAATGAAAAAAACTCCTACCAACGAGGCATCAACTCTAAATATCAAACAATGAAAAAACTCCTACCAACGAGGCATCAACTTTAAATTCCTAATGATAAAAAACTCCTCCCAACGAGGCATCAACTTTAAACACCAACAATGAAAAACTCCTCCCAACGAGGCATCAACTTTAAATACCAACGATGAAAAACTCCTCCCAGTGAGGCATCAACTTTAAATTAACCCAACGAGAAAAAGCTCCTCCCAACGAAGCGTCGACTTTCAATAACTCCAACAAAATTTGTAAATTCTCAAAAGTGGATATTTTCTTCAAATTGTTTTTCAAAAGTCTTACCTTGGTCCCTAAAAGATTTGATATGGTTCACACAAATTGTCATTCCAAATTGAAATTTTTGTCCAAATTATATTGAATATCTGCAATAGTTTTTCTTGAATGCAAGGCAATACATGAATGGAATGCAGATGCGTACCATGCCATATCATCTTCCTGAATCTCTAAACAAGATAGAAAAGTTCTCCAGCTCATTATTCATCTCCCATCTATACTTGACTTCAAACTGATAGATTGAATCTTACTGTCTCTAATTAGTTTCAACATAAAGATTTCTCTTCTCAAACCAAATCTCTCAAAAATACACCAACTTTGAAATCTTTCACTTTAAAGACAAACTTAAAATTTACAATATAAAGGATTCACAACTTAAAATAACTTGAAATAAATGATTTACACCAAAGTACGAGATTTCTCACCTTGAATAAGGGATTTTCACTCAAACTAAAGGATTCGCACTCAAAATAAAGATTCTCACTAAGCTAAATGATTTGCATCCAAAATAAGGAAAATAAGGGATTTAGCACCTAAAATAAGGATTTTCACTAAACTAAGGGATTCGCACCCAAAAAATAAGGAAATAAGGGATTCCGCACCCAAAATAAGGATTCTCACTAAACTAAGGGATTCGCACCCAAAATAAGGATTCTTACTAAACTAAGGGATTCGCATCCAAAAATAAAAAACAAGAGATTCGCACCCAAAATATAAGGATTTTCACTAAACTAAGGGATTCGCACCCAAAAAATAAGGAAATAAGGGATTCCGCACCCAAAATAAGGATTCTCACTAAACTAAGGGATTCGCACCCAAAAATAAAGAAATAAGGGATTCGCACCCAAAATAAGGATTCACACCAAACTAAGGATTCACACTTAACTAAGAGATTCGCACCCAAAGTAAGGATTCTCACTTAGATTAAGAATTCTCACTAAACTAAGGATTCTCACTTAGCTAAGATTCACACTAAACTAAGGATTCTCACTTAAATTAAGGATTCACACTAAACTAAGGATTCTCACTTAGCTAAGGATTCACACTAAATCATTCTCGTCTTTGAAAAAATAAATCTAATCTTAAAAAAACTTACCTTTGAAAAACAATTCATCTTGAAGAAAAAAAAATCTCATCTTAAAAATTCTCATTACTACCACGGTCTAAACTCATCTCTTCAACCAATGTGCAAAATCTAAAAGACCAAAATTTTCATCTTAACCGAGGTCCAAGAATTTTCCTTTAAAAAAGTTTGATTTCAAAATTCAAAAATCTAACTCAAAATCTTTCTTACATGTTAAATGCATGCCATGAATGTCATGAATGTCATGTAATGCAATGCATGGTAATCACCATATCTCTCCAATCATGGTAACAAAATGATTCTCAAGCTCATTATTTCATCTTTGTATCATTTCCAAACATGTAGCTTCAAAACTAGCTAACAAGTTCCATCCACCGGTCTAGTCCTTTGCCGATTTTATTCATTCTCAAATGCAGCATTTGTCCATTTCCAAAGTGTATATTTCAGCTTAGAAGCCCCATGTGTCTACATTTTAAACCTTTCTGGTTCTCATCATTGTTTCGTTTTGTCCCAGAACATCATCTTTAAATTTCTTTTCAAAATAATGCATGAATCTTTTATGTTCAGTATTTCAACTTATTAATCATCATTCCAATTCCATAACAAATATAATACATCAATATTTCCTCTATTCATTATGGGTATGCAAAGTTGGCAACAAAGAATGGCAATGAACAAAATGAATCGAAGAAAGAGGGTCTTTATCATTGAAGGGAAAAGAACAAATTTGTCAAAAAATAATAGGCGAATCAAAGAATTATACAAGGATATTTGGATGGGATATCAACATCTCCAAATAATGAATATGTTGACAATCTTGAGATTAATCCATGATTCACTTTCAAAAATCAATCTAATCGGTGTTCTTAATCTTTTTGAGTTCTGTCATACCAAACCATGCCCCCAATGAAATTTTCAAACTGACTTTCCCATTATACCTAAGCCGCCCTTTCAGGTTTTCAACTTAGATATTCTCCTATGACTTAAACTGCCCTTTCCGGGTTTTCAATTTTGAATCCTCCTTTTTTTCATCTCATTTTTCTTCATTCTTTTTCATTTCTTTTTTTTTCATCATTTTTTCCTTCAAAGAAAAATTTCTCCACAGTATTTGACAAATCATCTTCATTTGTCTTTCGCAAAATAATGCTTCCCTCGGAAAAGCTTTTCACTTCATAAGAACTCCACAAATAGTTGTGTACTCTCTCCAATGGCCATGTGACTTAAGAGCAATTTTTTCAAAACTAATTATTTCTCAAAGTATCAAGAACAAACTTCCCTCATCATGTGTTCGTCTCAATCTTTTCGGAGGCAATTGAGCATATCAAAGTGTAACAAACCTTTTCCTTTTTTTTAAGCTGTTTTCATGCATCTAAGTTTCATTGTCCATTGATAATACCTAGACCTACTCATGGGCCGGGCCGCGACCCGATTTTTTTTCATTTTCTTTGCCCAGGCCCGGCCCTGGGACGACCCGGCCTGGCCCGTTAGGCCCGAATACACTGTTCATTAGAATAATTTTTTTTTACATATTTTTATAATTAAAATTAAATAAAATAATATTATTATAATAAATAATTACTGTTCCGGGCTGGGTCGGGCTAGCCCGGAACACAAAATATCCTGCCCGGCCTTGCCAATACGGGCCGGGCTGCCCGGCCCATGAGCAGGTCTAATAATACCACAAGCATGTCCTAATTCAATACATGATTTCCAATTCAAACATTCACATTTGATCAAAATGGACTTTTTCAAGTACGTAATGTAGGCTAGGGTTTTGGGGTTATGAAAGAATGAATAAAATAGGCTCAAACATGTATTTAAGGGTTGCAAATCAAGAATCATTTTCATCTCAACATTTCATATCTTTCTTTTCATTTTCAAGATAATCAAGCCATGAATCATTTCTTTTTCATGAGGATTTTTCAAAAAATTTCACACCTTTTTTTTTATTTTTCCTTTTTTTATTTTTGCCTTGTTTTTTTTCTTTTTTTCTCTTTTTTTTTTTATTTTTTTATTTATTTATTACCAAGTGAGTTCAAAATTTTGGAACTCAATCCATTTCATCATTACCTCCATGACATAAGACATTCTTTATATGGCGTAGAAATATGATCCAATCATTCGTTCTCCTCTAGAAAGATATTTTTATACTTGCCCCCCCGGTGTGGAGGGTGATCCTTAGTTGGGTTTATTCGAAAAAAAGAATCCAATAGGCTCAAAAGGGGTAGCAAAGGATAATTTCTCATTTTGTGAAAGGAATATGAAAGATGACCATTATCATCTCAAATGTGAATATTTTCATCAAAGAACATTTATTGAAAATGACAAGCTTATAGAAATTCACCACAAGGAATCTACATACTTGTAAAGGAATTCAACAGCCATTCAATATACTCGTGAAGCAATTATACCAATTTTCTTCCAATCATGCCAAAACTGCATATCAACTTTCATCTTTTTTTTTCACAATAATATCAACAAAATCAAATGGCAAAGTATGGTCATATATGTTCAAGTTCACCAATACGGAAATAACTTTCAAAATTGAATCCCAGATTATTGCCATGATTGTCACCACATTCATTACTTGGAAACTTGACATGGGTGAAATTGAAAGTGCAGGCAAATGGAAGAAATAATAAATGAAAGAGGAAATGAAAATGAAAATGCATCAAACTTGCCAATTCATTGAGATGATGAAAAATAAATCAAGTCTAAACATAAAAAGATACACCTACATTAATTTAAAAGACAAAAAAGAGTTCAAGGATAATCAACAGCTTCAATCTTTCATTTAAACCTCATCACCATTATGCCCCCGTGTAGATGGACCAACACCGACATTTGATTCCCCTTACTTATCAATATTCAAAAGGCCAGCATTGATCAAGCTTTGCACCTTATGTTTAAAAGCCGGACAAGTTTCTATAGAATGACCAGAATTTCCAGAATGATATCCACATCGAGCATCGACATCATACCACTCAGGGAAAGAAGGTTTCAAAAGTTCCAGGTGAACAGGTGCAACCAATTGATTTTCAATGAGACGTGGGAATAAAGCAGTGTAGGACATCGGAATTGGGTCAATACGGGTTCTCTCTCGATTATTTTGAGGTCTTCTCTGATTATTCATTGAGGGTCTTGGTTGAGCTAAAGGACTAGCTGCAGGGCCAGACATAGGAATAGGTGTTTGAGGGTAGAAGTTTGGTTGGAAAGTTTATGGTGTTGATGGATAAGGGTGGTACACCGGGTATGGATAGCATGGGGAAACACTTCTTGCTTGTTGCCTTCCATAAGTCATAGCTTGGACATCTCCCTCATTCTTTTTATATGCCCCATTTTTCTTTCCATCAGATGTTTCTCCGGCTTCAAGTTTCCCACTCTTTATAGCATTTTCTATTATCTCCCCGGAGATTACCATGTCTGCAAAATTCTTGGTGGCATTCCCAATCATCCTTTCATAGTATGGTGCTTTAAGGGTACTAACAAACAAGACTGTAGTTTCTTTTCCAGTGAGAGGTGGTTGGACTTCGGCAGCAATATCCCTCCATCTCTGAGCATACTCTTTAAAGCTTTTAGTAGCTTTCTTCTGCATATTCTGTAAGGTTAAACGGTCTGGAGCCAAATCAACAATATGCCTGTATTGCGCTATAAATGCCCTTGCCAACTCATTCCATGAACGGATGTGGGTTCTATTCAATTGGACATACCATCTTGCAGCGGACCCTGTGAGACTATCTTGGAAGACATGTACCAGCAACTTGTCATCCCGCGTGTGAGCAGCCATCTTTCTACAATTCATTGTGACATGGGTTATTGGGCATTTAGTCCCATCATATTTCTCAAAATCCGGAGTCTTGAACTTTGGCGGAATCACTACATCTGGCACCAGACAAAGCCCTTCAGCGTCCATGGAGCCATAGAAATCCATCCCCTCAATAATCCGGAGTCTTTCCTCTATAAGACTCATTTTGAGAGAATCAATCTCTTCAACTACCCTTAGCCTCTCTTGCTCTTTGGGATCATCTAAATATGAAACTTGGATAGGAATTGACAATTTTACCCCAGGCGCATGAATGGTGTATCCTGAGAATCGGTGTTGAGTAGTTGATGATGTCACTGGCATCCCTGTTTGAGCTTGAAATTGACTTAAACCATGCAAATATGTAGGATCTTCATCATCTGGTGACTGATTCTTTTCTTGAGTAGTTACTTCTTCTACCCCTCTCTGCTTGTTCAAATTCATCGTCAAATCCATCATATTGGCCAGCTGTTCTCTTATTTCATCATGTGCCTTTTCTATTTCGCTCATCCTAGCAACTTGTTGCTTTGCCATTGCTTTAACTTGTGAACGAATTCTAGAAGCCTTTTCCTCTGTCATTGCTTTAACCCATGAACGAATGTTGTAGGAATGCCCCAAGATCTTTGATTGCTTGAGCTATCCTTGAACCCTTCATTACCACAATTTAAAATTTAAGACTCAAATGCTTTCATGAAATGCACATGTATGATGCAAATAAATAAAAGAATGAATTTAATGACAACATCAAAAATATTCACAAAGTTTAATAGCAACATTATGAAAAAATGTACATGATGAGTGCATGAGCATTACGAAAATATACATGGTGAATGCATAAGCATTATGAAAAATATAGATGGTGATTGCATGAGCATTATGAAAAATGTACATGGTGAATGCATGAGCATCATGAAAAATGTACATGATAAATGCATGAGCATTGTTAAAAAATGTTAATGGTAAATGCATGAGCATGGTTAAAAATGTACATGATAAATGCATGAGCATGGTAAACAAATGTACATGATAAATGCATGAGCATGGTAGAAAATGTACCTGGTAAAAATATTTAAATGATGCAAATGCATGCAAATAATTAAAAGAATAAAATTAATTCAAGTAATGGCCACAAAGGTTTCACAAAATTCAATAGTTAGATACAAATAATATTCACAAAATCAAAAGTTTGTTAGAAAGCAAGAACATTCATTCATGTGTCCTATTTCGGGTTATTCTCTATGAAACAGGCGGACATGTCTCTATCTTAAGGTTGGCCTTTTAAGTGTTATCTATATGCTGGGTTTAGGATATTTGACCAGCTAAAAGGTCCCCAAATTGCTCCTTAACATCATCCATGTAGGATGAGTACGGCACCCCATTCTTCACCCATTATAGGCTCCAACCAGAAGGGTTCAATTCGGATGAGAGTATTTTTCAAAGTTACTGCGGAGGTTATCACCTCACGAAAGCTTTGGTACTTTACACTCTGAAGGTGTTTCACTAGCCGTTGCAGAGGTTATCACCTCACGAAAGTGTAGGTACTTTACCCCATTCTAAAAGGGATGGGCCCGGGTATAGGGCTTTATGATATGGAATGTGTCGTGTGTGCGAAGGAACAATCAAACCTTCTTTTTCCCACCAATATATAAGAAACAAGAGTTATCACAAATAATAAAATAAAAAAGAAGATGAAAAAATAAATAAATAAACACTTTTAAAGACCAAAATTTAAAACCTAAGGTATCACAAGACTAATCTATGGCTCGACTCTCTCAAATCCCCAGCGGAGTCGTCAAACTGTCATAACGTGCCAAATACGAATTCAGCATGCTAGACACAAATCATTGAGTCGCCACTAATCATCCAATCTAGGTGTGATTAGTCACCTTTATGAATCTATCCTATTTAAAGTAATCCTAAGCTTGACTAAGGCACCTTAAAAAGAATAGGTTCTGGTCTGCTTATTAGAACTAGGTTTGGGAGTACGGTTACGTGTGAGAAAGGATTAGCACCCTCACGACGCCTATCTAAGAGATAGTACCTAATTAGTCTTGTGATACTTAAAAAGTCTTAATTAAATGGTCTTTTCTATCCTATCTTCATTTTAATTGTTAAAATTAGAAATCTCGGAAATCATTTTTTTAGGTCTTCCTTCCATTCATTCTGGAGAAATTAGTAAAAAACGTTTCCTCACCTCGAGAGTATCCAAAAGAAACCATTCGTTCTATTGAAGAGGCTCCGTAAAAAGAAACCATTAGTAAAAAGTTAGATTATTTAACAAAGTTATTTCTCTTAAATTAATCTTCCAAAATTAATTCATATTTTATTAATGTTTGTTCGAAAAATAAATTATGATCCTAATATCGAAAATTATCTCTTAGAATATTCTTCCATTCGTTCTGGAGAATTATTAAGAGAATTCTTCTCACCTAGAAAGTTCTTAAAAGTCAACCATTCGTAACTCTCTTAAATTTCATCATCAGAAAAAATCTTAATTTATCCTTCGATTTTAATTAGGCATTTATTATGGAAAATTATCTTGAAAAAGAGACATTGAAAATTAATTATTTCAAAAGAATAAATTTTGACCTTTATTGATATCGAAAATAATCCCTTAAAAAATCTTTCCATTTATTCTGGAGAATTTTTACGAGAGTTCTCTCACCTAGAAATTTCTCGAAAATCAACCAATCGTGATCTCTTTGAATTTCATCATCAGAAAAGATCTCAATTTATTATTTTAAATTAATTAATCATCAATTAAAAATTATATTACTAATCAAATTAAATAAAATTAATAGTTAATAATTAATAATTAAGAGTTAATAATAATAGTTAATAATAATTAAAAGTAATAGTAATAATAAATAATAATAGTAAATAATAATAATAATAATAACAGTTTACCTGCAATTAAACAACACTAAAAATCAAATTAGTCCAAAATAATTAACAAATAAAATAATATAAATAAAATAAATATAAAATACTAAAATAAAATAAACAAAACATAAATAAAATAACAAGAATAACAAAAAAACCAAAGAAAAAAACATAAAGCAACAGCATCCGGGTCGGGTCAGTGCGTGGGTCAACTTGACCCTACCCGACTGCAGTTTATAAAAGCCAAGATTTTTTTTTAGTCAATTCTTTTAGCTTTAAAAAAAAAAAATTGATTTCTTCTCTCTCTGAATTTTCTCTCCTCCAAGAACATTGATGTGTGTTCTTCGCAAACCCAGAATCCGATGGGTGTCCGCCGCCGATTCCCTCGCCCAGAAATTCACCAAAATAAGCCCCGAAACTCCTCTTGATCTCCTCTACCGGAAAATCAAATTAGACTCCTCAAAATCAATCCCAAAATTCCTAGATCTAGATTTGAATCCCGTGGTCTTTCCTTCTCCGATCTCCGACGATGACCATGCGATGATCTCCGAATACCAATCGAACACTCCTCTCAACCCTTCCTAGGTTTCCCACCGTTATGATTCTTGAAACAACAAACTAAAATCTAAAGCCCAAAAGATTTCGAATTCAAACCTAAAAAAAACTTAGATATTTTTCCTTTGTTCTTTGCTTCTGTGTGTGTGTCGAGACTCTCGGATTCTCTCTGATCCCCCCTTTTGTTGTTGACTCCAATGATCATTTTATAGGGAAAATCATGAGAGTCCTAGTGTGTTTGATCTGATCTGGAGTTCTATCCTAATCAAGATAAAAATTATTTTTTTCCTCATTTATCACAAATTTTTGAGCCTGATCATAATCCAAAGGAGAGTTCTGATTTGATTCAAAGAGGGAAGTAAGAGTTTCAATTTATTCAGATTTAGATTTTTCTGTTTCTTTTTTCTTTTTTTTTTGGGTGATAATTTCAAAAATAAAAACTAAATTAAAAATAAATATTAAAATTAAATAAACTAAACTAAAGTTAAAAATTAAAATTATACTAACCCAACCCGGATAAAAACGGGTGTCTACAAGAACAAGATATGCTAGAAACCTTAAACAGCTTGTTTGTGGATGTCATTCAACAAGTACCAAAATATGCTTCATTCCTCAATAAGCAATGCACCACAAGGGATGATGGAATAATACTTATAATGGAGAATGCATCCACTTTTGTGCAAATAAAGCTTCTCATCAAACGCTCAAATTTGGGAAGTTTCATGTATGAGCCTGACAAGCCTAAAAAGCCAAGAAGGGGTGTTGGTTAGGGTGGACAACTTAACTTAAGTACTAATTGGGAAGGCATCCCAATTAATGAAGAAATTACCAACCTGCCATATTCAGATTTGCTTTCTTTTCCTTTTATTATTTTTATTGTTTATATTATGTAGTGTTTAGGTTTTATTATTTTGTTTTGAGTTGTTAATATATACTTTTTTATTTCTGTTTTTTCTTTTTATAATTTTTTTATCTTACACATAATTCTTGCATGTGGGATGATAGTATTACATTGAGGACAATGTAAGAATTAAGTGTGAGGGAAGAATTTAGGATTTCTTATTTTAGGTTGTCAATTTTATTTTATTTTTTTGAGTCTTTTTAGTGTGTTTTAGTTCCTTTTCAATACTATGATAAGATATGAATTATGTAGGTCTAAAACTGGTTCATTAGTGGTAAGATTTTCATGAGAATTAAGCTTGATAATACTAATTTTTATGAGCCAATGTTAATATGATATGTTGGTTGAGAAAGAAACATGTTTAGACTTGATATTGACTTGTATAATCATCCTAGTGAGTTTTGAATCTATATGATTGATGCATTATACATATCAATCTAATTTCCTTCTTGAGTGCTCTCATGATTACATGATTCTCTAGAACTTGCTTTAAACCATTTGAGACTATATTGATGCATGTGACAACATGAATATGATAGAGGCATTAGGACTATAACTAGGGCCAAATAGCCATCCATTATTGATGTTCTAAGAGAACATCCCCCTAGTGAGCCAATTTGAACCTATATTGATTAAGCTATTTTATTGGTAACCACATCTTACACTTAACTTAAACACATTTATATCTTTACCCTTGTTCTAAAGATGGACTAGAATGTTTGAGATATATTAAAAAAAGCAAGGGATACTGTTTGAAAATTTGGATTAGAACAAAAGATAAGTGTGGGGGAGAAAAATGACAAAAGTCAAGAGAAAAAGAAAAGGGAACATTGAACAAAAGAAAAAAAAAATTCCCATCTTGGAAAAAAAAATCATCTCTTGAACTTTTGGTTAAAGAAAAAATGTTACAAAGTTGGTTAGAATGAGCAAAGCCTCAACATGAATATTTAGCCTATGTTATTATATGCTTTACAAGAGTTTTGAGAGGTTTTATTTGAATGATCTTATTATGTCTTTAAACTCTATGAAATCTTTGGAACCTTTGTGATATCTTTATCCTTTTATTCTTTAACCACATTAGAACCCCTTGGCCCTATTACAACCTTGAATAAAGACCTCTTGATTTATGCAATTGCATGATCTAAATAGTGGAGAATAGGTGGACAAGCAAGCATATGTTAGAACTATTTTCATTCGATTGATTGAGTGTAAACACTTTACCACTATTTTAAAGAGTGAAAATCATGAGAGTATCCCATGTGAGAAGTTGAGATTAAGTTTGAATATGCACTATTTTGATTGAAATATGTTATGTTAATATTGGCTTAACTCAAACTATTTACATTCAAGCATGATTTTTTGTGAAACTCTTTAAGCTATTTATTAGTTTATAAGACTTGTTCAATGATTATCTCAAATTTATATTGGATGGATTAGTTGTAATTATTATTATTTTTTTTATTTTTTTAGTTTATCTTATGTCTTCAATGTTTGTGGGTATCGTCCTAGTAAACCCTCACGAGACTAAACTCGTCCACTAGGGACACCTAGGGCTTAAAGGCTTGTGTCACATGCTAAGTGCCACAGTAATTTCCTATGAAAGTGGATTATATTAGATTTTCTTATTTTATTTATTTATTTTTTGCTCGAGGACTAGCAAAAAGCTAAGTGTGGGGGGTATTTAATAAGCTTATAAAATATATATTTTATGCTTTTCTATCTTTAGTTTTTGTTAGGTTTTCGATTTTTATCTTGTTTACTTATATTATATTTTTGAATTATAGGTATATTTAAAAGAATAAAGTCTAAAGATGTCAATAATGATAGTAAAGAGCTTACAAAATCACAATCATAAGATGGAAGAAGATTTGGGAGTCAAAAAGATCAATTTCTTAGTGCTAGATGATCAGACAGATCTGACCTCCGGAAATTATTGCAAGAAAAACATTATGTTAAAGTCATTATTTGAAGAATCTTCCTCCTTGACTTTTGAAGCTGACTTGAATACCTTTCCAACAATAGTTTACACGCCTAAATCGGACAACGGATGATCACTCAAATCATCCGACGAAGGGCGAGACAGTCGCGAAACCGACGTCAGCGAGCAAAATCACCAAATCAGTGTACTTAGCGCCGCAGCACCGGAAAGTGGCACCGCGGCGCCGACCCTACTGCCTCCAAAATTGAGAAAAATCATAAAACTCTTAAAACTTGCCTATTTTGCACTCATTTGACTTATAGCTTCCTTTATTGAGCAAGAAAGGGTTTCCAAGGTCAAAAAACTCTATAAATACTATCTTTTGAGCCACAAACTATCATAATCTTTTGAGGAGACTCAAGGGATCATCAATTTTCTTCTTCTTCTTCTTCTTTATTTTTTTATTTTATTTTTAATTTTATGTATTTATTATCTATGCCTATGCTTAGTTAAACTTATTTTTGGTTAAGGGTGATTTCAAAGCCCTAGACATGTTTTGTAATTGATTTGGGATTCTATCTATCATTAGTTTTCTATCAAAGTTGCTTGTGTTCTTCTATAAGAATTGTTCATGATGTTGTCTTGATTTGTTTAGGTTGCAAACTAGATAGATCTTGATAATTATCTAATGCAAGTTTAGGAGTCTTGATCCGTGTAATGTCTTGATTTTCTATTCATAAGTGGCAATTTGTGATTAATGATTATGTTAAAGTTTTCGCTAATTGCGAAGTGGAACATAACCTAAGTTAAACAATTCATGTTCATGTTTTTGTTGCTTAGATCAATCTATCTTTCTCATCATAAAGCTGCTATCAAATTAAATTTAAAGATGTTTTGATAGTTAGAGGTTAAGTAGTGGCGTTCGTCCTGCTTAACGACGAACTAAGGAAGGATTGGGGGTACCACGGGATGTTGTTATCTACGGTTGTTAACTTTGATAGATAATTAATATTGATAGATTTGAATTTGATTCATAATATTGTCTGTTGATGGAGAATGAAATCTTAACCGTACTTCTCTTATATATTTGTTCTTCTCTTATTTATTTGCTTTTTACTTATCTTGTTTTATTTACTTTTAATTATTTCAAAACCCCCTTTTATTTTATTGTTCTTGAATTTAAGTTTTAAACTAGTAACCTATAAACTAAAAATTAATCTCTGTGGATTCGACCCTTGCTTCTATTATAGTTTACAATTTATTTTTTAGTGAAAGGTTTTAATTAAGATACATTCTTTGGCGTGCGTCGATCTAAATACTTAGCTTTGTCTATTTTACATGAAATTTATGTACTAATGTAAAAACAAGTATCCTGTTCATAAAAACTAATAATAATAAAAACAAAAACACCTAGGCCAGGAGGACAAAATTTTGGCTATGAAATCTTTGACAAGGATCATCTGCCGCTGAGTTCCATTGTTGTTGTAAGTTGACCTCCGGTGATGGAGTTATCCATCTCTTCTCTAATGACTGGAGCCATGGCTGGCCACATGAAAGCAGGCTTCTCAGTAGGCACAGCTGGTGCAGCTACTTCCCCTGTAAGAACCTGCAAAGCAGTTCTCATAGAGGGCCTCTCATACGGGTTTGGATGGCAACAGGCCAACCCCAACAAAAGTGTGCACTGTGCTTGATCTTCATCGAAATCCTTGTTTAATCGAAGATCTACAACATCAGTAATTTGTTCCATCCTATGATGTTCCCATACCCACTCTACAAGGCTGATATTGTAGTTGTTTTGGTCATTTTGATGTCCTGGTTTTCTCCCACAGACAACTTCCAGAATTAGTACTCCAAATGCATAGATGTCAGTTTCGACACTTGCCTTACCTGTATGGTAACTTTCTGGAGCCATATAGCCAGGTGTTCCTGCAATTTCCTTGGTTGAATGGTGTGTTTTGTCATTCAATTGAATGGTTCGGGCTAGTCCGAAATCTCCCAATCGAGCAATGAACTCTGAATCTAACATTATGTTACTGGCTTTTATGTCTCGATGAATAACCCTTTTCTCGCAACCATTATGGAGATAGTCCAGTGCCCTAGCTACTCCAACAATGATATTGTGCCTTGTTTCCCAATTCAGAGTTGTATCCATATTGCTTGGAATTGTGTTCCTGAATATGAACCTGTCTAGACTCCCATTTGGCAGAAACTCGTAAACCAGGAGGAGTTCATTGCTTTCATGGCACCAACCGAATAGTTTAACGAGGTTCTTGTGGTGGAGGTTGCTTATGGTGGTCACTTCTGCTATAAAATCCTGCTTTCCATGGCGTGTAATCTTTCGAATTCTTTTCACAGCTACTTCCTCCTTTCTCAGAACTCCTTTATAGACCGTGCCAAATCCCCCACTGCCAAGTTTGTTATTAACATTGAAATTACCTGTGGCAGCTTTAAGTTCCTTCAATCTGAATTTTTGAGGAGCAGTAGATGACTTTTGAATTTCTTGTTCAATCTCCAATTCATCATCGTCCTTTTGTTTCATTCTGTTTTTGCGTCTTCGGTACAACAAGAAGCAAAACCCACCTATCAAAATGATCGCAATTATTGGAATCAAGATCCAAAGCCAAAGAAGATTGACTGAAGCTTTAACTCTAATTTCAAAACTGGTGAAATTCCAGGACTTTAAAGCATTGACCTGGGTAAACTCCCCAGTTGAACCTGAAAATCCCACAAAAACATCCTCTGGAAGATTTTTAGACAGATCAAGATGAACAAGGACAACAGGATTTCCCAAATTCTGTTCACTTAATCTAGTTAATATGACAAAAACTGCCAGATTATCAGATCTTGCATCATATACAATCCTGGCAGTGATATCTTCACTACTTGAAAGATTAACACCATGGCCTGCTAATGGTTCTTGATTGATGGAATATATATTTTTCACATCGACTCCAACATGGTTATCATCTACATCCTCTGAATCACTCTTCCTCGTATCAAACTCCACAGCAACTATGTTATTTACATTTATGGTACTTACATTTACAATCCCGAGCCATTGACCTCCACTGTTGCTTGGGAGATCAGTAGTGGTGCTGTCAGTTAATATGAAGGCTAATCCCTCGCCGCCAGGAGTGGTTTGGGGCCTGATGTTAATCACAAAGGTTGAGGTAAATGATGACTTGGTGCCTCTCAGCTTGTCCCATAGTTTAAGTGGTTGCTTAAACAGGATCCTTCCTGATGCATCCTTGGTAACAGGACTCACTTGAATGACATTGTTGGTGATTGAGGAATTAAGAGGAACAAAATCGTTGGCATCTGCAGTGCTGAATGATGGGTAACTGAAATTCAAGCATTGAACCTGTTGTATAAGGCTGCTACAAATCACAATTGCTTGCGCTAGCAGCTTAGCAGCTTGGAAGAAGGGCATGGATTTGGAGTGAGAAAACATGTCAAGAATTGGTAGTAGATCTGAAACTGTTGCTTTTAGTATAATCTGAACATTGGAAGTTGTTTATTTTTTTAGTCTGATGAACCTTGAAATTTTATTCATAAACATTCAGTTTAAAGATAAACAATTAAATGAGATGAGGACATGGGGAGTATTTTTCCAATTACTTGTATCTTGGTCAAAGCTTCTGATGCAATAATTCACATTGAAGAAAATTTAGACATAACAATTAGTGTGTCCATATTATCAGATCTAGAAGAAATCCATGTAATCAGGGTCAAAATGAGCTTGAAAATAAAATAAAAGACAATTAGCTGTCTTCTGCTGTTTTATTGCTATTCCAGCAGCCAAGACTGACTGGAATTTGGAAAGGACCCATACATAAATATTAGTAGTACAACCATTAATTAGAAAGGAAAATGAAAAATATCTATGGCTTTCATAGACCAAATTTGATGGCTTCACTTATTTTCTTCCAATCCTCTACTGGCACTTTTTGTTTTCACTATTTTTTTGGGTCTTTGGGCTACGAGGATTCGAACTCGAGATCCAGCCCTGGAGCCCCGACTCCAGTATTTTCAATAATTCAATCATTAAACATTACCACATGATCTATCTTATAAACTTTTACAAAAATTTCCAACCTTTGGCTGTAAGCAACTAACTGATCATCCTAGTTTTCAGAACTGTTTCCATATCTTTTAACAACTAGCTAGCTTAAAGTTGTGGCAGTTACTCATTTCTCTTGAGTGTTGTTTTGGTTCTAATAATTTTTTATTCTCCTTCCCAAATTTCCTTCTCACTTCATTATGGACTCAAATCTATGTGTTAAAAGGGCATTCCTTTTGGAAGATTTCAAAATCCAAAAAAAAAAAAAGTTGGAATTGGAGAAAACTCTTACAATTGAGATCATTGGCGGCCCAATTTATTAGTCAGCAAAATGAAAGTATGGCTTGGAGATTTTTTGGGCTAAGTACTCAGTGGCTAAGGTTTGGTATGAATTAAGACACAAGCAGTAGAAGGTGGATTGGGACAGATTTGTGTGGTTCTCATATCATATCTCTAAGCACTCCATTAGTACATGGATGGCTATCTTAAATAGGCTCCTACTAAGGATCGTTTGTTGAGCTGGGGAAAGGAGATTGATGGAGGCTGTGTTCTATGCAATTCACATCAAGAAACAAGAGATCATCTTTTCTTTGGTTGTGATTTTTCTCAAATAGTATGGAAAGAAATCCTACTATGCCAACTGCAAAGGGATGTCCGTTGTTGGGGGGTTGAGTTTCAATGGGCTAATAGTAAACTCAAAGGTAAGTCCTTAATCACAACTATCCTTAAGATTGTTTGGAATGCTCTCATTTATCATGTATGGAGGGAACGAAACAACCGTATCTTTGGAAATTCTCTGCTCTCTCCTATGCAACTTCTAGGAAGTATTAAGGAGGAGGTTAACTTCAGATTAGCAAGGATGAAAGGAATCAAAGCTAACATTGTAAATAGACAACTATACTTAGCATAGGGACTAAACAGAATCTTGTTTTCACTTTTGATTCTTTTTTTTGTAATTAATACACTTGAATCGCTGTATTCTAGTTGGTTGAGTTAGAGGTATACTTGTAGCAGTTATTAGTTATTATTGCTCTTTTGGATATATAAACAAATTGCTTATCCCAAAAAAAAAAAAAAAAATTAAGATGACGAGGGAGCTGATTCACATGTATAAATAATACTAGTATTACCAACATTTGGTTGGTTGGAATGGTTAGTGGCTCCAACTCCCTAGATGAAAACCAAGGTTCGAATCCTGGGAGTCTCCAATGTTGGGAGGGTTTTACCATTACACTCTCGACCGACAGGGATTAATCTTCTATCTTCTATCAACCATAAACTGAAGGTGGGAGGACACCTTGGGTTTACACAAAAAAAAAAAAAATACTAGTATTTAATTATAAGTTAAGCTAGCTGTATCTTTCTTTATTATAAGATCAATTCAATCTGTAAATTAACCAGCATTGGCACATCACTATGTAATGTACTATGAGAGAAAATTAATTCTATAGAAAAGGAGACCCATACCATTTAATGTCTCGATTTTCTAATTAATTTTCATATTGATTCACACTTTTCCATTCTCCTTTCATCTTTTCTCCTACCAATCAAAGCTCAACTCATGCCTGAAAGGTAGGCGACGAGACCGTGTAAATTGAGTTAGTCATCGTGCAAACGTTAAAGATGATATTTAATAAGATTGAAGTTTAAATTCTAATATCTATATATTTTAAAAAAGTGATATTTAATAAATATAAAATTAAAATTCTAACATTTACAGCTTCTTTGTACCCAAAAAAAAATTTAGTCGTTATATGTCTATGAGCCACTGATTTTAAGCAAATACATGATGAAAAGAAATTTCATGCTGCTTTTACCATTTTGAAAAGGAAAATAGCTTACTGATTGTATCTGATATTGTTTGGAGAAAGAATCTTTGTTACATATGCATCATTGAACATGTCATGCATTGCTTTTTTGAATTGTTAATTGCATATAGATAGAGTACTATAGATAGAGTACTTTTACTTGATAATGCTTACTGTGTCTGACTAAAGATTGTTTGATGCTCTCAGAAAATAATGTAATTATGTATAATTAAGTGGAGTTTCTTTGAAAAGAAATAACAAATTTGAGAAGATATGATGAGAAAACTATGTTTATTGTTCACACCTTTTTTTGTTGATCTTAAGGAAATCAAAAGAAAAAGAAAAATAAAAACACATAGGCTGTAAATTAAATAGAATATTCAATCAATGGTTCGTGAACAGTTCTATTTCTATTCGTTTATCAAATTAAATAAACGATTATAAATTTGATTTTAAGATTCGTTTATTAAACGAACCAAACTCGAACACGGTACGTTCAGTTCATTTATATTCACAAACAAACTCGTTTATGAATCGTTTAATAGATCGTTTAAAACTCGTTTATTATTCAATTATAATATAATTAATAATATTTTATTTTATTTATAATTTGTATTTTATTATTTTATATTTAATAATAATTTAAATTTAATAATTTAATAATATTTTATATTTTATTGTTTTTATTTAATAATAACTTAAATTTAATAACATTTATATTTTATTATTTTATATTTAATAATAACTTAAAATTGACTTATTTGTTTAAATTTGTTTGTTTATTGTTTATGAACAAATTTTTAATTATCCAGAATTATATGTTCATGAATAAGTTCGTTTAATATTTGAGAACAAGTTTTATTTATATTAAATGAACGAATTCGAACATACACTCAATTTTAAACGAATCGAGTTCGATTACAATTTTAAAATTTTTAACGAACACGAATCAAACACAAATAAATTCAAAAATAAACAAATAAACACGAATAAAAGTCTATTCGTTCAAATCTGATTCATTTACCGTCTTAAAAACACCCTATAAATCTAATGGTTCCATCAAATGCTTGGAACTGTTCAGTTACCAAGGAATAGTATGAAATGATATAAGAATAGAGACACAATCAAAACAACAAAAGGGAATAAATTGATGTTAAACGTTTAACAGCTACCAGGAGTCATGTTTTGAAATTTCATTATAATGCTGGCAAGATGATCATAAATTCATTATTTTCAAGATTAATGTCTGAGTTCGTTTTTGATTTTAATAGCGGAGTTAAAAAATTATTACATGTCTCATTTATTTTTTAAATTAATTTTTTTTATCTTTTTAAATATACTTAAAAAATATGTTTAATCCTACTAATCCAATTTATAAAATTTAAAAATTTCACTATCAGTAAAAGAGATAGTTTCTCTTCATGTTTACCCTTCCAACGTAAAAAAATGGAGATGGCAAAACAGAATCAATGTTGAAAGTAAAAAATTGTCTTTACAATCACAATATACAAAGGCAGAATAATGTACAGTAAGAAGATATAAAACAGATAAATGAGGTTAGACAAGATCGGGCAGTACTCAGTAGTGTATAGGTATAGGTAGGATGAACCCATGAGAGGTCCAACCTAGGGTCATAGACAAGGCAAGTTTATCCTCCACAAAACATGCCCCATAGCTCCTTGCCTCATCCAACATCCCTTTCACCCATAACACCCTCTCACCCTCCTTGCACAACCTACTTTTTCATGCATGTTTCTATCCCAGGACTGAAATGCTTCCATCTTGTATTCTCCTTCATTTTGGCCTGCAAATTAATGTAACCAAAATCAGTAAACAACCTCACTGTGACATTCTCAGTTGCTAACTTTTGGTTTTACTCCAAAAAATAAGCCCAAATAAAGGGAGTGAGAAGCCACCTGATAAAGCACTCGATCGGTTGCTGCTTGTCAAGACAAAATGAAGCTCCAAATTACCACCCTCGGTGCATATATAAAACTTATCCAAATCAAGCTCTTACTCTCTGCCTGCATAGATGGATGAAACAGATATGGACGAAAGCTTGAACCGGCTGCTGCTTCTAGAATAAGATGCTATTGGTGATCTGTAGATTTAAACTTGTCCAGACTTTGTCTCAAGAAGCCTGAGAGCATGCCGAGCATTGAATCTTCTGCAGGATGAATGGGAGGGATAGTGTCTCCAGGGCCCAGAACATTCAACTATTTTCAGCAACAATGATGCTCTTTTTGATAAAAATCAATGGTACTTGAGGTTGTGCACTGGTAGATGTAGCAATTGAGCGTAACAGAAACAAGCGTGAAGAATCTCATCCATATGCGAACATGAAAAAGGCACTTTCACCTTCTCTGCTTTCAGACTCTCCGGCAAATCGCGATAGCCGCTGATTCTGCCGAAAGTCCCACTAAATAGTGAGTGAGGATTGATTGCAAGAGTCCTGAGTTGGTTTCATTTTTCTTTCTTTTATGGCTAAGAAAAGTTAAGCAACTCGGTTCGGCTTTTCCTCTGCGTCTTCAGCGAACACCCAAGATGCAGATCTTCAGGTTTTGTTTTTGCTTCTGACAGAGAGAAAGAGAAAAAGAGCTCTGCTTTGCTGTAACGTTTCTGTTTTGGATCTCAAAGCTTTGGGTCAAACTCATTTTGAGAGACGCCAGACCCACCATTGCATTCCAAAACTGCCCTCTCCTGCTACCAGAATTTCGGCTGCTAAAATCTGATTCGATAGGTAATGTAGTTTTGGGTTACAGATCAGAAACACAGATCCAAGCTGGGCTCACCTTCCACGGCGCATCTCTCGAACGACTTAGCCACTCGAATCGCATAGTCCAAAGCCTTATTTGAGTAAAAAAGGGCCGAGATCCAGGTTGTCGAGTGAGGAATCGTCCGGGTTGGGAGACTTGGGTGGAGGTTTCTTGGCGGAGTGGGAGGGGGAAGGCTTGGATCGGGAAGGGGAATGAGATGGAGGCTTTTTGTTAGGAGATTTGACGGAGACGAGACCCGGCATTGGTTGAAAAATAAATTGGAAATGCAAAATTAGAAAAGTAGATTTGGAAGAGGAAAAGAAACGTAGCTGATTTGATAAAGGATAGAAAGGAAAAGGGTGAGACAACTGGCCAAGCCCTCCAAGTGGTGGTGTGTTTGTTTTCCTCAAGGAAAAGGTGGAGCGGATCTTGCCGCAAGAGGGTAGGATTCAAAACTCCAAAGCTTCTACTTCTTCAGCCTCTCGTTTCTACTTTGGGTTGTAAGCTTGTTCTTTTCTCTTTTGTGTTTTTGGAGGATTTCCACTGAGTTGGTGCAGATTTAATGACTTGATCTGTGATTTTGTTGGATAAAATTAGTGGGTTTTAGCTGTAAATCTGGGTTGTATCATTCATTATCTGGATTTTGCTTGAGTAAGGTTAAAAGATGTTTTTGGGATAGAGATTGTGTGAAAGTTGAAGTCTTGGAGGGAAAGGGAAGACAGAAACACCACGGATCTTCAAGAACTCAACATCGATCAAGTACTTCATCATCTCGAAGCTAGCAAACCTTGCTTGCTTGCTCATCTCTGATTCTCTTGTTCTTGGAAGATTGGGGATGAACCTTATGATGACTCCATTGGAGAAGGCAGCTAATCAAAGATTGGAAGGTGATGACTCCCAACAAAGAAGCTTTAAACAAGTTGTTAATGGAGATTATCCCTCCATTGCAATTGGAGTGGATCGTGGTAAATTGGTGGAACGATCAAGGGAGATTGGAGAAGAACGAAGAACAGAGTCAGTTGTATCTAACTCTGCTGACGTGGCAGCTCCTGATTGGAAGAAATTGTTTGCTGCAGCTGAAAATCAAACTCTGAGATTCTTTCCTCCGCTGAAGATGGATGGGAAAGTTACTGTAAAACCACCAGATGAAGTATTTGAAGAAGGAATTCATCAATGGAAGAACTCACTGATTGCGCAATTTATAGGGAAACCTCCAAATTTCAGTTTGTTCAATAAGCTGGCTAATATGCTATGGGGAAAGGATGGAGATCTCCAAATTAAGCCAGTAGGAAGGAACCTCTATGTTCTTCAGTTCCATAATGTAGAGACAAGGGATTGGGTGCTTGAACACGGACCTTGGCACATCCAAAACAGCCCAATCATCTTGAGGAAATGGGAACCAGACCTGAACACCTTAGAATTCAACATGGAAAAGCTTCCTATCTGGATTCATCTGAGCAATGTCCCATTGGAATTATTCACAATGAGAGGTCTGAGCTATATAGCTAGCGCCATTGGCACCCCTCTCTATATGGACAAAATAACTGCAAACAAGCAAAGGCTAGCATATGCTAAAGTTTGTGTTGAGATAGATGTGGCTCAAGAATTGCCCAATTCGATTGCAGTGGAGCTCAGAAATGGCTCAGTGATCCCTATCACAGTTGAGGCACCATGGCTGCCTCAGAAGTGTATTCACTGTGGCATTTTTGGTCACAATAACAAAAGTTGTCCTCACCTGCCAAAGGAAATTTCAACCAAAAAATGGATTCCTAAGCAGAAGGCCCAGAACGAGCAGACAGAGTTGAGGATTCCTGATGAGCAGACAATTCCAAGGACCTCTGAAGAGCAGATAGAATTACCTGCTCAGGTCATCATAGAGCAATTGGAAAGGCCAGTTCCATCTGAGACAGAACGAGGATCCTCCTCAGCCACAAGAGCTATGGGCTCAGCCAACAGATTTGCAATATTGGAATCTGTTCCTGAAAATGAGGAGGATACTGGTATCACAGAGTCACTTATGGAGGATAGGACTGAAAGCCACTCTCATCAGGCTGTTTTTTCAGAAGAAACAAGAAAGCCTAGGGCTGCTGCAGCAGGAGTGGCAGATCTGATGAAGAACTTGAAGAGAAGGAAGGGGCCTGTTGACAAAGGAAAGGCTCGAGGTAAGGCTTCTGCCTTGGGGAGTCACTCTCCAACTCTTCATTAATGAACTTCCTTGTTTGGAATGTTAGAGGACTAAATTGTCCTCTAAGGCAGAAACAGGTAGTCAGTAGAATTTCTAAGTTGCAGATTGATATTGTCTGTCTTATTGAGACTAGAGTAAAGCTCCCTAAAGTGCAGAAGATTGTTGACATGCATTTTAAGGGATGGAATCTCCATCATAACTACTCTGAAGCTTTAAATGGAAGAATTTGGATCCTTAGTAAGGTTCATCTGGATGTAGATATGAAGGACTCAACAGAACAGTCCATCACATGCCAGATTAAATTGAACTCTCTGAGGTTTTATTTGACTGCCATTTATGGAAGTAATGAAGGAAGCAGAAGGAAATTGCTTTGGTCACACTTGCATTCCCTCAGTGGAACTACTCAAGGTGCGCCATGGATTTTGGTAGGAGATTATAATGTGGTAGCTCATCCATCAGAAAGCTCATGCTTTAATGGATACCAACCCAGTACCTCAGAAATGAAAGATTTCCAACTTTGCATTGAACAGAATGCATTGATGGATCACCAATTTGTTGGTCCAATCTTTACCTGGTCAAATCATCAAGAGAATCATCTTGCCAAGAAGCTTGATAGGGTCATGATCAATGATCAATGGCTCCTCTCTTTCCCACATTCCTATGTGGAATTTATTGCACCCGAAACCTCTGATCACTGTGCTGCACTAATCAAAACCAGCTTGGAGAATCACTCCCCTCCCAAACCATTCAAGTTTTTCAATTACTGGACTAGGGATGCAGAGTTCATGGATATAGTTGAGAGCTCATGGCAGGAACCTACCAGAGGTGATCCTATGTCCAATTTGCATATCAAATTGAAGAGAGTGAAGCAGAAGCTCAAGAATTTCAATTTCAAGAAGTATGGAGCTATTACTGAGAAGGTACAAGCCAAAAGAAGGGAATTAGCAGAAATGCAGCTCAAACTACTAAGGAAGCCTGCAGATGTTGAACTAGCAGCAAAAAAAGATATCCTTTCCAGGGATTTCAATAATCTTCTCAAAGATGAGGAAAGCTTTTACAAGCAGAAATCTAGAATTCAATGGCTAAAGGAAGGAGACCAAAACACAGGCTTCTTCCATAGGATGGTAAGGGCAAAGTTGAGCAAAAATACCATTCACTCTTTGACGGATGCACAAGGAAACAGACTTGAAAACTTTGATCAGATTGCTGCAGAAGCTGTCTCCTACTTCCAGAACTTGTTGGGATCCAAAGACCATATGGTCAAGGGCTGTAATCAGGATTTGCTTGCTGAACTTCTTCAGACTTCCATCACTGAAGAGCATCAAGCTGAACTGGTTAAAAGGGTAACTCCTGCAGAGATAAAAGAAGCAATGTTTTCGATTCATAGTGACAAGAGTCCAGGGCCAGATGGATTCACAGCTCACTTCTTCAAAACAGCTTGGCAAGTTGTTGGTGAGGATGTCACAGAGGCTGCAATGTTCTTTTTCAGGACAGGAGTGATGCACAAATCCTTCAATTCAACTAGTGTGGCTCTCATTCCAAAATGCCCTAATCCAAGCACAATGAGAGATTTCAGACCAATTTCCTGTTGCACAGTCTTTTACAAATGCATCAGCAAGATTCTGACTAACAGACTAAAGAGCAGTCTTCCATTGCTGATCTGTCCCAATCAGAGTGCCTTCATTCCAGGCAGGAGTATCACAGACAATATCCTGCTTGCTCAAGAGTTAGTCAGAGGCTATAGTAGGAATACTCTGTCCCCAAGATGTACCATAAAAGTGGATTTGCAGAAGGCATTTGATACTATCAGCTGGGAATTCATCACTGCAGTATTGAAGGCAATGCAGGTCCCTCAGCAGTTCCTAGATTGGATTGAAAGTTGCCTATCCACCAGCTACTTCTCTATATCTGTTAATGGAGGACTTATGGGCTTCTTTAAGGGGGCAAGAGGAGTCAGGCAAGGTGATCCCCTTTCCCCCTACCTCTTTGTGATTGCTTTCAATGTCCTGTCCAAGTTGCTGGACTCAGCAGCACAGTATGGGGTCTTCTCTTATCATCCAAAGTGCAAAAAGCTTCATTTAACTCACCTGAGTTTTGCTGATGATCTGCTAATCTTTGCCAAGGGCAATCTTGATTCAGTGAAGGGTATTAAGCTAGTGCTAAGTCAATTCTACATCTACTCAGGGCTCCAACTTAATAGCACCAAAAGTGAGTTTTTCTCCACAGGAATTGACAGAGAAGAATTAAGGCTCATCAGAGAGTCCACAGGGTTCAAAACAGGCACACTGCCTGTTAGATACTTGGGGGTACCATTAGTCACTAGAAGATTAACCATGAAGGACTGTGAGCCACTTTTGGAGAAGGTGACAGCAAGGGTTAGAGGATGGGCAACAAAGTTCTTGTCTTATGCTGGAAGACTTCAGCTTATCCAATCAGTTCTGTTTCACATGCAGAACTTCTGGTGCAGACATTTTGTTCTACCCACGCAGTGCATAAGGAAGTTGATGCAGATATGTTCAAGTTTCTTATGGAAAGGGAAGGAAGGCCAAGCTAAGGGAGCTAAAGTTAGCTGGAAGTCTATTTGCCTGCCAAAATCAGAAGGGGGACTTGGTGTAAAGGACATTGTCACTTGGAATCAGGCATGTATTCTAAGGAATTTTTGGGCTGTACTGGTTGAAGCAGGCTCCCTATGGATAGCCTGGATCAAGACTTATGTGTTGAAGGATAGAGATCCATGGCACATCTCTATCCAGAGTGGGAGCAGTTGGAATTGGAGGAAGATCATGCAATTGAGAGAGGTGGCTGCCAGAATAGTTCTCACAACTGCTGATGGAAGCTGCAAATGGCCTTTCCCTGAGGGAAAGTACCAAGTGTCAGCAGTGTGGAACAAGATCAGACCTTCAGCTGGGAAAGTGGCTTGGTATAAGTTGGTATGGTGCAATTTTAATATTCCTCGGCATTCTATGCTCTCCTGGATGGCAATCCTAAATAGATTGGCCACAAAGGATAGGCTTATCTCCTGGGGAATGGCAATGGATGATAAATGTTTGCTGTGCAAACAAGAGAGAGAAACCAGGGATCATCTATTCTTCACTTGCTCCTACTCGAAACAGATATGGCAGAGAGTGATGGTACTTTGTAGGTTAAAAAGGCAGGTTGCATGTTGGAATGTAGAGCTTCAATGGGCCACTGTCAACCTCAAAGGTAAAGCTCTAATCACAACGATATTGAGGCTAGCTTGGAACGCAGTTATCTACCTAGTTTGGAAGGAAAGAAACAATCGTTTGCTCAACTCAACTGAGCAAAAGGAGGAGCACCTCACTGAGCAAGTGAGAGACATGATCTCGACCAGGTTAAGTGACCTTAGGAAGATTAAAAGAGATTCAGTTAATACGTTCTTATGTAATTCTTGGGGATTAAATGCAGACATGTTTGTCTAAAGACATTGATCTTCTGATTTGTTTAGCTAGACTAAACTAGCTTTGTAACATGTAGCAGCACTGCTGCTTTTTTTGATAAATGAAAATCTACTTATCAAAAAAAAAAAAAAAAGGCAGTTGTGCAAGGGGTTGAGAGAGTGTTTTGGGTAAAGACTATGTTGGATCAGCCAAGGAGGCTTCAAGGGCATACTTTGTGATGGAAGAACTTGCATTTATTACGACTATAGGATGGTCGCCGGATGCGTTCCTCGCACCTGCAGGAAGCACATATATTGCAAGAGACATAAGTCATTTTTGATGTTTTATGATTTCGAAGGGGTGACGACTGACGAGAGCCAGGGCCTCCCTCCCCTCCCCTCCCCTCAAGGGTATGGGACTTAGGGCTGATCTTGCCATCTTGGTGAGAGCATAAGCTATATAGATGGGAAAGCCAGGCTAATTAAATGTGTAGGAGATAGATCTGACTATAGTATATTTTTATGTATCATAATTATCAATATGTCTAATTTGACATATAATAGCATTTTCAAGTGCTGTAAAAATTAAAAAAAAATTGTTACTGTAAAATAAGACAATATTTATTAATATGCTATATATGTGACCACAATCTTATGTCTTTAGTAGCATTTTTACATACGAATAATAACACTTATCAAAATGCTGCTATTTTTACTTTATAACAACTTTTCATGACCTTTTGCATGCATTTTTCATTTGCTGCAAAAGATCTCAGTGATAGCAATTATAAGTGCTACCAAAAGTATTTTTATATGATAAAATTTATAACCGCACATGTCAAATGCTTTCTAAAATTTTTAAAAATGCTGTAATTATTAATCATTATAATATATAACAACAATATGCAAAATACTGTCAAAGTGTTGCCTTTGTTATTTTTAACAACATTTGAGAAATGTTATAAAAAAATATTGTCTAAAACTAATTTTGACGTAGTGTATATTTAAATTATTATATATTTATATAAATTTTGATACGTTAATAATTCGTGTTATATAAATTTTAATATGTTCATATATTCATATCCTATTCGTATTATTTTGTTATATTTTATCGAATTTTAATTATTATTATTTTTTGACAAATTACAAAATGAGTTATTTAATAGATGGTACAACCGTACATAAATAATTACAATTTCCAGCCTCCTTGAAGATTTGTCGGTAGATTTTTGAGTGGTTGGTCTCAATAATTCATTTCCTCCCATGATGTTATCTCATCTATCCTAGCTGGAATGATTTTGATATACAGACCCTTCAATTCCTTATTGTCCAAAATCACGTCAAATTATACATATAACAATATTTTAAAATATTATAAAAATTAAAAAAAAATTATTACTGTAAAATAAAATAACATTTATTTATGTATGGTATATATGGTCGTAACTTTATATCTTTAGTAGTATTTTTATATATATAATAACACTTATCAAAATGTTACTATTTCTATTTTATAACAGTTTTTCATAACCTTTTGCATGCATTTTTCATCTGCTGCATAAGATCTCAATGATAATAATTATAAGTGCTACCAAAAATATTTTTATATGATAAAATTTATAAAAACACATGTCAAATGTTTCTAAAAAATTTAAACATGCTGTAATTATTAATCATTATAATATATAACAGTAATATGCAAAATGCTGTCAAAGTGTTGTTTTTGTTATTTTTAACAATATTTAAGAAATGTTATAAAAAAATATTGTCTAAAATTAATTTTGATGTAGTGAATATTCTTAAAACTCAAATCTAATTTTATTTTGTATAATGCGATTATTATTATTTTTGGGTTGGAAGAATTGAAAAGAGTGAAATGTGGCATAGTGTTGTGGACTGTTTAACTTTTTAAATCCATATAGATATAGTTGCAGCATATATCAGGCTGTCACCTTGGGGTAATTCCGCAATGGAACACAACACAAGAACAAATAGGAAATGTGGGTTTTTATTTTTAATTTTAGCTTGGCTGACAGTTTTACTTTTAAGTAATGATAAAAAAAATCAGATTGGATCGGTCAATTTAATCGATTCAATCGAGAATCGACAGGTTTAACGGTTTAATCACTTTCATAAAATCGAAAAAAAATCGAATTGGTAAGAATCGATTAAAAATAGAAAACCGAAAAAATCAGAAAAAATCCAATAAAATCAGAAATAATAATTTTTTTTATTATTTTTGGGCTTTTTAAACTCATTTGGTTACAAATTAAAAGGTCCAAAAATTAAACTAAAATCGAAAATAATAACTTGTATTATTTATTTTTATTTTAGAATTTTTATTTTAGAATTTTTATTTTTCCTTAATTATTTTAATTTTTAATTTTTCTTATAATTAAACCGATCGATTCAATTGATTAAATCGAAAATAAAAAATCCAACCGATTCGACCTGTGATCTAATTTTTTAATTCTTTGATTTTAAGGAAGCAAAGAACCTGAAAAGTGTAGATTTTATCTTTCTTTTTTTTTTTAAACAGTATTATCTATGATCTGTATTTATATATATATATATATATATATATATATATTAAAGGTCCCGTGACATTCAATGGCTACAATTTTGTCTTTCATTTTTTTTAATCTTCTGTTTCGGCCTTTTTTTTATTACTAGAAATATATATAATTATTATTTGGGTGAAAGAAAAAATATATGTGAATTTAAAAAAAAAAAGTTTTAAGGAAATAGTTTGTTAAAAAAATTAGACAATTTTTTAAATCTATAAGTAATTTTTTAAAATATAAAAATACGCAAATTACTCTAATGTTATTGTTTTAATTAAAATTTTAAAAACAGAATTGATATAAATTTCAACAATAATTAACATCTAATTAACTCGTGATATTAATTCAAATTACTTTAATATTGATATAGATTTCAAGAACTACTTTCCTTTTTTTCTTCTTTTGCATTTCCATTTTTGAAATAGTGCCCATGTCTTTCATGGTTTTCTTTTAGAATTTGTATTTGATACATTATCAGTGTATAGTTTTATACACTGATAGTGAATTTTACGATAACATCTCATTAAAAGATAAATCCTAAACCTTAAATCCCTAAAACCTAAACCCTAAACTTAACTTTTAACAAATGAGTATAGTGTCAGTGTAATAATTCTATACATTGCATCAAATATAAATTGTTTCTTGTAATCTTCTGTTTTGTCAATTTTTTTTTTTTTATTTCAAGAAACTACTTTTTTTGTTGTTGTTCTATTTTCTCTATTTTGTTTATTTGCACAAATCAATCATTTTGTTATCAAAATAATATAATTAAATGAACTAATTAATATACTAAAATTGTATTGTTTGAACTGATGTTATTATTATTATTTTATTGTTATGTTTATTTGACTACTTTACTAAACATGTTATTTCATTAATATTTTCTTTTTTTAGTTAATCAAATTACACACACTTTTTATATAAAGTATTAATCATTACTTATACTTAAAAATTATAAATTAAAGACAGATAATTTTGGTTGGATTCACATTTTAATTAATGCATTTCACTTTAGTTTAAAGTTTAAATAGTGTAAACCTATAATTGTATTTATTTGTCTCTTAATTATTAATTCTCAATGCAACAAATCATAAACCATGAATTCTTATATTTATTTATTTTTTAATATATTTTTATTAATTATTAATTATAAAAAATAAGATCGAATTAACTTGTATTTTACAATTTGTATGATAATCATACAAGTGCAAATCTTTATTAATAAATTTTTAAAAGCCAATGTTTGTGATGAATATTATATGTATATTTTTTGAAGTATCATTTATATTCTAGATTGTAAAGATTAAGGCTCCATTTAGATGGGCGATAAGATTGGTTTCGATGAGATTAAAACCAACGATCGAGGTGAGATTAGTTACTGTAGTGGTAAGATTAAAATCAGCTGTGGGATATGCGTTTGGATGCAAACGCAGCTGTGACGGTGAGGTGAATTATAGTGAGTAAGAAAAATGACCATTAAGGACATTATATTAAAATGTGTATATATATAATAAATAATTAAAAAATATTAAAATTATATTTATATTAAATAATAAAATATATTAAAATTATTGTTTAACATTTTAAATTATAAATAATTAAAAAATATTAAAATTATATTTATATTAAATAATAAAATTATTATTTAACATGTTAAATAATAATTAAAAATTATTAAATTTATATTTATATTATAAATTAATAAAAATTAAAATAAAAGAATTAAAATTTTAAAAAAAATAATGGAGGGGGTAAAAGGGAGATTTTCCCTCTCCACTGGACCTTCTAAGCTCCAGTGTAAAACTAGAGCACCAGTCCAGTGAAAATCCACTGGACTGGTGCCAGGGGTGCATCCAAATGCATCCGGTACGGTGCGGTTTCCCCACCAAAATTGGTCTTGAAATCTCACGAGTGCGGTGAGATCGAAATGACCCTAAATTTATGAATTTAGTCAAATTAATTACCACCTTAAAAGAGTACAATGATTAATCAGTCATCATAAAAGGTTCAATCTAAAATAATGTTATTTGTTTTGTTTGTATCTTAAAGCTAATATGAAGACAATAATATACTAAACAGAAAGAAAAAGAATTAAAGACTATAATGTTAGTTTACAAATTAAGTAATATTTAAATTCAATTTTAACCAAGTAAGTAAGAATTTAAATAATATAAAGAATTAAAGTATATCCCCAAACTTGGTGGCTTCAAAACTGGGCATAGAGCACGAAACTTTGAATGACCAATGAGGTACTCTCTCGCACTGCAATAACAAAATAGTTACTGCATGCGACCAGAGTGGCGATCGGCGGAGGAGATGGCAGATCATGTTAGCACGATGACGAGCTTTGAGATAGTACCAATGACGATGAGACAGAAACAGGGTTAACGGAGATCGCATCTTTTTATTTATGTTTGAAATGAATGCAATTGTTGTGTTCATTATAAATCGAGGCCTAACGTCTAAGACAAAGGTAGGCTCACTAGGGCCATTATTAAAAAGCTATACAGGTGTCCCCCAAAGCATAGACGCCACTTACCCAGACAATACTTGGCCCACCAACCAGGAAAGGATGCAACCGACGCCGCCTGTCCAACCAATGACAGCCCCCCTTGGCCCTTGCTAGAAAGAGCAGGCGCCCAAACATCTACGGCTAGTCACGCCAGTCAGTCACATCAGCAATACGAAATATATAGATATGGGCGGGCTAAAGACGTTAAACTTTAATTAGGTCATGTCATATCTTTACTATTTCTCTTATTTTAGCTTCTTTCTTACTGCTCTCAAGATACCTTCTTTTAATCGTGATTAAACATCCAAACACTTCGATATCTTTAAATCGTTCTTTACATTAACTCCGACATCCTTAATCGTTCTTTACTCTTTGACAAACCCAAACCATTTTTACACATCTATCACCTCCATACTCCCTAAAACAAAGCGTTGGGAATCGAATATTGGATGAGAATGAGATCCTGGAGTCCAATTTACAGGCTATTAACTTTCCGATTAATGAACAACTGATCGACCGGGGTCATCACAGAGTATCCAGCAGGTGAATAAAAATGGTATGCATGTTCTTTCTTACCAGTTATCTTTCGTACTTCAGAGAGATATATATATATATATATATATTATATGGATTTTGCTAACAAGTGTCTTAAGAGTATTTTTTAAAATTAATATATATATATATGATAATCTCTTCATCTAATGCATTGAAAATAATGAATAAAGTTGTCAACTTTTGTAATTAATACATTGCTTTTATTATAAATAGTATATTAACTAACTTTAAAGGGTGTCTTAAGGACACTCGTTAACAAAACCCTATATATATATATAAATAAATAGGGTTTTGCTGACGAGTGCTTTAGGGCACTCTTTAAAGTTAGTTAATATGTTATTTATAGTAATAACATTGTATTAGTATTAAATGCAAAAGTTGACAACTTTATTCATCATTTTCAATGCATTGATTGAAGATATTACTATATCTAGTAATCTTAAAGCATGCCCTTAAGATAAATGTTAGCAAAATCCAAATAAATATTATGCCGTACTTTATTTTTTCTTTTTTCAGAATCGAAGAATTAGTAGAAAACTGTAGAATGAGACAACAGGCAACAGCAATGCAGCTGCAGCACTGTTATTCAGCTTTAAATCAGCTTAAAAACAGCAAATCTATTTCAAATTCATTTATTTTATCGATCATTATTAAAATTTTATGAAAATTTTCACTTTAAAATCATGTGTATCTCCATTTCCAATATTTATATGGTAAAAAAGGTGGGTCTTTTAACTATTTAAATTAAAATTTATGTTATATGAATATCTACCTGATGTTAGAACGAGATATATTTCATTAAAATTTTATATAATGATTGATGAAATTGACGAATTTGAAGTTTTTAAAATATCATTATTGATGAAAATAAAATATTATACGTACAAAAATTACGAATAATTTATGCATTTTACTCGATGTGCCAGTAAAAATGAACAATAGTTGAAGATGCAAAGCTGAGAAAGGAAAGCAATTTTTGAGAGCAAATTAAATATCCTTGTCAATGATGAAATTGAAGCAACCAACCACTACTTAATTTGTTTGGTTATTGTAACAAAGTAATACTACTTAATTATCTTTAATAAATAAGATGATCGATTATTTTAAAATTTTAAATTAAATGCTTATAATAAACTACGACATATGTATTGGAAGTTTTATGTTAAACTAATTTATTATCATAATATTAATATCAAAAAAACTTACCATGTATCAAAAAAATAATGAAGAATTTGCTTGACACCAATAAAAAAAGATTCGAGAGTTTGAATTTTCGTCTCCTTTTTTTTCTCAGCACAATTTTGGCCTCCTTTTGTTATATCATTATCAATTTTTATATTATTAATTTTAACACATGATAAATGATGATGATAATTAAGTGTGTGACCTTTACTAATAAATTTCAAATCAACCTGAATTCTATATTTTAATTTTTAACCTTAGCACTTACTCCAAAATGATCATGATTTGGAGACAATCTGATTTGGCATTGATACTAAGAGTCAAACTTAATGAAACTTAATTATGAAACATTCTATATATAATCATAATCAGCTTAATTATATTTTTCTACCCCTAAAATATGCAACCTTTATCATTCGATATTGTATCTAAAGTAGACATAAAAAATTACTGCTTAATTCAAAAATATTTTCAAATTTTATATAAATTTAATCCTTTGTATAGATAATTTTAACAGTCTACTCTTTTATATCCATTTGATGTTTTCAAGATAAAAATATATCATTATATGTATTTCAAGACAAAAATTAATAGTTAAAAATAAAATATAATGATAACATACGGGCTTTAGGTTTAAGTACCCACATAGTCCATGTACTATAGTAAAAAGAGTAATTTAGTCCATGTACTGTAAAAGTGAATAATTTAATCACTATACAATTAAAATAGGTGCAAATAAGTAAAATTGATAATGATGTTAATGAAAAATTGTTAAAAATGCTGATGTGGACTCGTAAAATCTAATAGAATTAATGACTTGAAATAAAATATGACTTGAAATATATTTAAATCTGTTAGATTTTACAAGTCTACGTCAGTATTATAATGGTTTTTCATTAAAACCGTTATCAATTTTATTTATTTGCACCTATTTCAATTGTATAGGGATTAAATTACTCACTTTTATAGTATAAAAATTAATTTACTCTTTTCACTACAGTACAGAAACTATATGAGTACTTAAACCACGGGCTTTATGATAAGCAAGAATGCCACTCTTATACGTCGGAAAGCAAGAGGGCCCTCGTTTCTTTATGTAAATTTTTTAGAATTAATAATTTTATGCTTTGCTATTAGCTAATGCTCCCTTTGTCTCTGGTCTGCTGGGTATATACCCTCTTTTTCGTTTGTTTTTCTATCACAAATTAAGACGATTATTCAATACAAAAGACATTTATGACATGATTAGGTGTAGAACACGAAGAGTCTATCAAACCAAAATTTTTTTTTTTTTTATGACTTTATAGGGCTGCTAAAAGTGCATGCAAAATCAAATACTTTCAAGAGCATCCTAAGACTTTTTTGCTATGATATATATATATATATATATATATATATATATATATATATATTGCTGCAAAAAAGTTGTGACCAAATGTCGAATTCCTTATTGTGTCATGAATTTCATTTTATTTTTTCTTTTGTTAGATAAGTGAAATTTATCAATTCAAAAGAAAGCAATGATCTAGCTTGCTAGAAATACACCAATTTATGAATTCGGAGTTTAACCAAATTAATTCATGTAATAATTTTTAAAAATAACATTCAATTGATTTTGAATTCAAATCTCAACACTTACAATCTCATCCTTCGTCATAATACAATCCCTTTTGTAAATAATATAAAAAAAAAAAAAAACACCCAGTTAACGCCTTATACCAAAAACAAGATGAAATTCATTCCATCAATATAATTTAATAAATTCATGTTTTCATCCAATGTTCATAAGACCAAATTTTCTTGGCAAATCAAATCAATTGACAGTATTTTCTAACTACCGCCAGGAAAATGACCAAAAATGTTTTTGTTAACGTATGTTAAACCATGAACATTAGCCTGTCCCATGCAAAGCTGTAGACACCCTCAACACCCATAATTCTCCCGGTGCCAAGAAACTCAAGAGAACGGCTCCTCTCTCGTATAAAATTTACAGCAAGTTTATTGATCCTTTCCTATATATCATTTGAACCCATCCCCCCTTGTGAAAACAAAATCTAATATCAAATTGTTAACTAAGTCTAACATTTTGTAAAAATAATAACTTGATATAATAAATATATGGATATGTAGATGTATGAATATTTTTTTCTAAGTAAAGAAGTACTAGAGATGCAAAGATTAGCATGTTCAATTAATTAATTTCATTTTCATGATTCAAATTTAAGGTTTTAGTATTTAATTATAAGGGAGAGATCCACTTATACTAGTGTAAAACTAATTTAGTTATACACACTTCCCTAACATTTTATACAATTTATATTTGTTTAATCTGATCGTAGTATTTCATGTTCTATTCACGTAGATCATGCACGCCGAGTTTCGAGTAAATTAAAAATGTCTAAGTAAAAAACTTTCAACCGTTAAATATATATTGAAAAAGACAGTACTCTCGATCGATATGATAGAGATATCGGATTGATTCGAAACTTTACGTGCACGACGAGTATAATTATATTGTTAAATCCAACGGTCGGTTTGTTAAAATATAAATCTTATAAAAAGTTACGAAAATGTGTAAAACAAATTTAGTTTTACACTAGTATAAGTGGATCTCTCCTCTTAATTATATATATATATATATATATATATATATATATATATAAATTCATATATTTTATTTAGCTAGTTGGTGTGTCTTAAATAAATTTTTTGCCAAAATTTTGGGTTATCTGCATAAGCTGCTCCCAACATATATATAAAAAAGTTCATATTTTTTTAATATATTTATGACTACTTTAACATAAAAAAAAAAAATTAATACACACACGGAATATTAAAAGTTTTAAAAAAACTTTTAGATCTAATATTTAATATAGTTTTTTTTATTGATTTTTCGTGCTATATTTATATTGTGATTTTTTAATTATTTCATTAATTGCATGATCTTTTCAATTTATTGTAAATTATATATTGTTTTTGTGAAAATGTTAAAACAAAGAAAGAAAAATAAGAAAAGTACAAAAATTATAGTTAATGAAACGGTTTTCATTTAATATTTTGTTTTTATGTTTTTATTTTTCTATTTATTATTATATATTTTTAAAATTTTAATCTTTTATTTATCATAAATAATAAATGAAAACATTTATATTTCTATTCTTTCTTTCCCTAGCAATCAGTTCGGCACTTCAATTAATGAGGTGTACTTCAATTGAGAACGTACCCAATTGAAGATGACTTTAATTATATTAATATTATTATTGTTATTATTATTGATGATAATTAATTCATTGATGATTATTGATTAATGATATTTTACATTTTCTCTATTTTTTTGTAATTTTTATGAAAAATAAAAGAAATTAGAAAACAAAAAAGGAAAAATTAATTGAGAGAAAATGAAAAAAAAAATTATCTTATTCCTTTTTCTTTTTTATTTTATTTTCTTTTATTATTATTATTTTTTATAACCTATTTATGAAAAAATATTTTTCTAAAAAAATAAAAGGAAAATTAATAAGAAGAAAAATAAAAAATTCATTGTCCCTTTTCTTTTCTTGTTTTGTTTTTTCTATATTTTTATTATTTTAGAAAAAGTATAAAAAAACATATATCCTAGGAACTAAACAAAAAAAAATTAGGAAAAAGAAAAAGGAAATGGTGGGTGGCTAATTTTAAATTACAAATTTCATTCAATTAACCACTCAATTAATTAAAATCCCAAAACACTATTATAATTATAAAAAAAAAAAAACTACTTTTAATTATAGTAATAATAAATATTTACTTTGAAAAACCCCAAAGCACCTGCAAAAAGGGTTACTAAGGGGACTCTTTTAATTTAAAGTACTAATAGGTAGTACATTAAATTATTATTTTGAAGATTTAATTCTCATTGAACAAATCTTTTTTGATCAAATTAAGGAACATAATTTTGACCTATGCAATAACGAGATGATCATAGTTTTTTTATAAGATTGGTGGTGATCATATATAGTTATACTATATATTTTAGCTTACATAAAAGACCTCTATTTCTAAATCTTATTCAAGATCAAGGCCTAATTTTTATATATAATTTAATAAAGAATAAGATAAGCTTCTAAAAAATTATTTAGTTTCTGTTTAATTCATATTTTTACTGTTTTTTTTTTTTTTTTTTTTTAGTATAAATTGAAAAAAAAATGAAAAGAAAAACAAAAAATAAAAGCATCAATCAAATAAACTTAAATATTCATATATTAATATGCAGAATGAATGGGGGAAAATCCTGTAAATTTAATAGTCATTTCTATTTGGTTAGTTGAAGTCAAAGATTCTAATTAATCATGCATTCAATTAATTTGTTTCTATCAGATTCCATTTTCTTCCTTGATCAAGAATTTCCAGACCTTGTGTTGTTTCGCAGCCATGACCATGACTGGATTTTCATGCACTTTCCTTAGTCAAAAGATATACAGTAACTATCTAAGCTTAGGGTCTCCTCCTGGGGGTGGCTCCCCCCCACATATATTATAATATTATTTGTTAAAGTATACATTTCGACCAGATAATCCTGCAATTAAATGAAAAATCCCAATCTATTTCTTTAATATTAAGCCCATCATTCATAAAATAAAGGCACTAAACAGAAGATTAAAATGCAAAGAAGAAGAAAAACAAACAATATGATCACTTTATCAAGCATCCGTTCATCAAGAATCTCAAACAGAAATGAAGCTGGAAACAGTATTTGTTTTTTTATTCACTCTGATCTGCTAGTTATATATTATCATCAGGTACTGCAATTGCATTGTCGTTTTGGCCCAGCAAACTGCTTATTGATCGAGCTTTAACCATCCCAAGCTTAACTCTCTTCTTTGTCATCATCAATGGTTTCTGATCCTCCTGATCTTCATCCCCATTTTCACCAAGCAATTCACGCTTTGTTTGCTTTTCTTGTTGAGATGGAGAAGAATAATTTGATAATGCTTTCTGATCCTCCTGATCTTCATCCTTCTTTGCTGCATTATTACTACTAGTAGTAGCTAAAGATCGGCTTCGAACACTAGTCATGCTCCTCAGCCTACCTTTCCCCAAATGATGCTCGCAAAGAGAGTAACCAACGAGGGTTTGTTGGCAACATCTCCATCCCCTTCCATTAACTCGACTGCACCGTGACCCTTCCGTGAGTGCACCACATCGACCTCTTTTTTTTGTACTACCAGGATTATTATTATTATTATTATCAACAGTAATGCTGTTACCACTGTCTTTGCTCTCTTTCTCTTCTTGTTGATTATCGTTTTGCTGCTGCTGCTGCTGCACAACTTTCTTGTTCATCTTAGTCTTCATGATCTTGTTGGTGTTCATCATCACCTTCTTTTTATTATCTTTCTCCATTAACGTATCATCATCTTCTTCATCGTTCCCTCTTCTTTCGAAGCTCCCTCTTCTCTTCTTCAATGGAAATGCTTTCTCTCCCTCACCCCAGCTCCCAGCAGCTTTATTTAGTGCAATCAAACAAAGAACTACTAATTTCATTCTTCTTCTTGACTACAATATTAATTTATTATGCAAATGATTCTTACCTTGATGGGAAGAACTCCATTGTGAAAGAGACCCAGATCCAAGTTCTGCACCCAAAAGACTTTTCTTCCTAGAAAACCAACCAAACCCAGAAGATCGATATCCACAACCACAAACATTAATTTTTACAGCCAGAGAAAAAACAAAGAAAGAAAATAAATAAATAAATAAATAAAAATAAAACAAGTGCAAAATAGGTGCAAGATGTAAACAATATTGGTTGAAATGGGGACCAGCATCCCATGCTAACGTGCACCACATGGACATATATTAGTTAACCAAAATATAAGAAAAGAAAAAGAAGAGACTTACAACTAAGATTAGATTAGATTGGGAAGGTATGGTGGCTAGCCAAAGCAGATATAAAAACACCTAAAACAGTATTTCCACTTACAGAGTTACAGTGTTATTTTTATTTATTTTCTTTTGGTGTTGTTGGTTAAAAACTTATTAAGATCAGTATTTAGACCCTTTTTTTTCACCTTTTTACTACAAGATTTCATGAAATAAGAGAAGAACATTGGGTTTCATTTTATTTTTTTACTCTTTTAGCCCTTCCTTTCTTACCTGGTATCATTACTCTTCTCCCTTTCTCCTCTTTCCTCCTCCTCTCCTCCTCCTTGCTTCAAAATCTACAAAAAGTATAAAAAAAACAAAGGATCCCACTTAGTTATTTTGTATTTTTTTTTTTTTACCTAATGCAACTTTCATGGGTGCAAATCAATCAAAGCAAAAAGAATTTCAAACAAGATGTTCCTTTTTATTACATTGAACACTAGTGCAGTCTTATTAACAACCTTAAAACTATGATAAAATGACAAAAAAAAAAGAAGTTGTATTTTTCATGTTGGGTTTGAATCATTGAACTAACCAAGTAATCTTCTTTCTTCTTCATCAGCTCTTCTCCATGTGTGGTTGTTGTTCCAGGCAAAGCAGATGAATAATGATGGCCTTGGGTTGGTAGACGTTGTCCGATCGGGTGATTGGGATGATCAGAGGGGTGGTGCTGCTGTAGCGGGAGTTGCACCATCGGAGACCGGTTAAAGTTGGGATCTGATGAAAGAGGGAGTGGTGAAATAGAAGAGAAAGGTAGCGGAACCTGTCTTTTCCTGATCCTCATCGATGCAAGATAAGATTTTATTTTATTTTCCTTTCACTTCCTCTCAAGAAAAGAAAAGCTGAAGAAACCAAAGCAAAAAAAAACCAAAAGCAAAAAATGATCTTTCAAAAGAAAAGAGGGGGTCAGATCTTGCTGTGAAACAAAAAAAGAGAGAAGGAAAACAAAGAAAGTGCAAAACCCAAATACTACAACACCACTCCACCAAGAGCCAAGAAATTTATTTATTTTTTCTTAATAACAAAACAAATTAATCAAAATATAATATAATATCAAGTTTTTTTCGTCCTCTCTCGAACTTTTATTGGGTAAATATGGAAAACATATCTCAATAAATAAATAATTGTTATATAATTTAATAAATAAAAATTATTTTAAAAAATAAATAATTAAAAATTATTATAAAATATATTGTAATGACAAAATTTTTTTGATAATTTTTTTTTCTTTTTCTCTTATTTTTTTAATTTTTTTTAATTAAAAAATAAAATTTTTTGAAAATAAAATTTTTTTAATTTTAAAAAATAAAAATAATATTTCTTTATTTTTAAAGTTTTAAAAAAAAAAAATTTAAATATTTTATTTTTTAAATTTATTTTTAATTAAAAATTTTAAAAAATAATTTTTTTTTTTTAAAAATAATTTTTTTATTAAAAATAATTTTATTTATATTATCTTTTATAATAATTTTTAATTATTTTTTTTAAAAAATAATTTTTATCTATTAGATCATTTGACAATTATTTATTTATTGAGAATATGTTTTTCATATTTACCCACTTTTATTTGTCGCACCGCTGAAAGAAGAGGGGAATGCACGTGAGGAGCACGTGGATTGGGAAGTGGTGACCGGTTGAGAAGGTAGGCGGTGAAGGAATATGGAGAAGGAGAAGGGGACACGGTACGGATGGATGCCAGAGTGGAATTGGGGGGAATACAAAAAACTATAGAAAAAAATATGGTACGAGACTGTTATTCTTCATATATATATATATATATATTTATTTAAATTATATTATTTAAAAATTATTTATTTATTACAAATCATATATAATTATTAAATAATAATTATTTATTTTAAGAATTTAATTGATGATTTAAATAATAAATTCTTTTAATATTATAATTATATATGATATAATTTGAGTGAAAAAAGATATATCATATTATCCATTTTCCAAAATGATGGGAGTAGGTAGTTTTATGGTTTATACTTTATAATTTTTAGATGAGATTGGTGGGTCCTCTTCTTTTCCTCTCTAACACTAACAGCAACGACTCTGATCATGCTCCTCTCTCTTTCATTTGTTTTTCCTTTTTAACTTTAAGTTTTAACTCTATTTTTCTAATCTATTTTTTTCTTCTCGAAAAATTCGAGGATAAATAAATGTTTCTACAAAATTTGAAAATTACTATCTTTTTTCTTTTTAATTTTAACTCATTTTATAATTTACTTTTTCTTTATCTCACAAAATCTAAGATAGACAGGTAAGATATGTCGAATTATTCGTCCGATTTGATAGATCTGATTCGAATTGGATCGAATTTAAGATATAATTTTTGTAATTTTGGAGGACCCAGTTCAGTTCGAATTATTATTTAATCAATAAAAAATATTTTTATTTAAATTTAATTATAAAAATATTTTTTTTTAATATTTTAATATATTTTAAATAATTAAAAGTTTTCAGATCCAATGAATCAGGTTCGAACCGAACCTAGACAATTAAACTTTTTTTTTATAACCGGCATGACCTATTGACACTTTTAGATAAGAGCTTGCTTCCATTTGTATAAAATTTGAAAATTATCCCCCTCACCAAAATTCACAAGAAAGACCACCATTCACTTGTACTAGATTTTGGAAACTATCTACTTCACTTGATAGTTGATAGTAGTATCAGGGTGGGTTATAAGTAATGTGTTCTTAGGTCAGGTCGGGTTGGATTCTGATCGAGTTTAAGTATAATATTAATATCATATATATTTGTTCAAGTCATATTTAAAATATGAGATTTAAATTTTGTTTAGATCCGTCCATATTTGAAAATGAATAACTCAAACCAATCCAAGTACACCAATATTATTTTTTTCTAAAATTTTTAAAATATATATGTTATTTTTTATTTAATCTTTTGTAATTTTTTAAAATTTTAAAACATCAATAACTTAACATATTTTTTAATGTTTATATTATAATATTATATTTATTTTTTATACGATATAAATTATATAATATATATAAAAATAAAAATAATATATCTTATATAATAGAAAACAGGTCAGGCCGGGTTTGGACTTTGAATGTTGGGGTTAAGGGTCGACTCATTTTCTAAACGGGTTTCAATGTTTTTGCCCAAACCTTATTTTTCAAGCTTAATATTTTTGTCCAAATTCTTTCAAATATGAGCGAATTTTCGAGTTTGAGCAAATAACCCGATCTTTGGACAGATTTAGATCAATTTGGTATTACTATTTTTGTAATCTACATTAATTTATTAAAATTAAAATTAAATGGAGGTTTTGATTTGTGAGATAATTCCAGTCTTTTTTAGAGTTAGTGTTCAAACATATGAACCTTGTTGACTCCTCTTTTTCACCATCCTTTTGGATTAGTTTCATCAAAATATTAAAGGAGATTATCAAATAAACCATTGGTGGAGTTTAAAGCATGGTTAAGAGTTGGCATATATCTAATTAGAGTATATTTTAAAATAATAATAAATTTATATAATAAAAAAAAGACACATGTTAAAAATGTAACCACTTATCGAATTTATATATATAAAAAAAACTACACCGACCATGAATAAAATAATAATCCAAATATTAATATTACAAATTAAATTTCACTATATCAAATTAATTTGATCGTCAATGTTAAAATGGATGGGAATTTGGATTGAAATTTATGGTTGAGTCATGGTATTCTATTTTGCATTAGATTGATATCTCTTCACAATCACCTTAAATTTAATTTATCACCGATTGTATCTTTTTCTTTAAAAGTGCATTGAAAAATAAAAATAAAAAGGAAATTTTAAATATTATATTTTTCTTTTCATTTCTTTTCTTGTTTTATCTCTCCGAATTAGTCACATTCTATACCTTTTGTGGTAAATAACCTATTAAACCCATTGAATTTAAGGCTATTACCATCTTATTGGAGTCATAACTCATAAGACGTATGATGACTTTTGTTCACTAAAAACAAGTTTTTTGAAGAAAAAAAAAATATAGATAGAACTCCATTTAATAGCAAATGTAGCTAATATATTGAAATAAATTCTACAAAGGTTAAACTTGTCAAAAAATATAAAGATAACATGAAACTAATTAGAGCTAATTATATCTATTTGGAGGCATTCATAATTTAGGGATTTCTTTGACATCTAAATGAAAATTTAGAAACTCCCTCTATCTTTTAATTTACACCCCTTTTCTTTAATTTACTTAAATTTTCTTATTTCAAATTCTCTCAATCCAAACTCCATGCAATATTACACAAGAAAAATTATCTCAGTATTAGTGAAATTTTTAGATTATAAAAATCAGAATTAATAGAATAACATATATTTTTGAGAATATATTAAAAATTAAAAAAATATGATATGTGATAATTTCATAATCTCATCTATAAAATTAAAAAAAATTTATCGGCAGCATATAAAAACAAACTCTACTATACAATGCATCTAAGATATAATTCAACTCTAGAAAGTTCATGTACTTTATAAAGAATCGAGTAATGACGTGTTGTTTTCGACTTTTGGTAGGATAGGTAAGTGTTTTTGGAACACTTTGTAGAATGAAAACGATGTTTAAAGAACAAAAATGTTACTTAGATAAAATAAAATAATAAGAATTAATTAGGACTAGTAGAGTATGATAATTAGAAAATCAAATTAATTAAGCAATGGCTAGTTAGTGTTCTTTATTCTTGGGTTTGTAATTCATCCATTACAACTAGACCTGCTCATAACTAAACCTGCTCAAGGGTCGGACAGTTCGTTCGATCAGTACTGGACAAAACCTGGATAGAGAATTTTGTGATCCGGGTTGGGTCGGTTCGGCCCGGGTTCGGATCACTGTTTAACTATTAAAATAATATTATTTTATTTAATTTTTTTACATAGCAATTTAATTTTTTTATTAATAATTTTTTATTTAATTTTAATTATAAAAATATTAATAAAAATAATTTTTTAATTTTTTAAAATAGAGTGAAAAGTGTTCCCGAGCTCGCCCAAAGTTGAGCCTAGGCAAAAAAGTTAAAAAAAATTTCAAACCGCGGTCCAACCCATGAGCAAATAACATATTTTTTTGGTTTTTTTTTATAAAATTACTTGTATCATGTAAAAATTAACGTTCATAATCAAATAATATTTAATATACAGGAAAATAAAAAGCTAATAATTTAATTAAGTATTTCATGAGTGTTGTTTAGTTAATTAATTAATATTATACCAAGTCTAGCTAGATAATATTAATTAGGGTGCCTTTGGATTTCATTGTGCCTCTGGCGCGATGGAATCTTTTAGTGTTTGTGGGAGGTACACCTGCTCATGGGTCGGGTAGCTCACCCGATTCTGTAGGTTTGGTCTGTATTGGGTCGGGCCTGGACATGGATTTTAGTGATCGGGTCGATCCGGATCACTGTTTATCCAATAAAAAATAATATTTTTTAAATTTAATTTTAAAAATATATAAAAATATATATTTTTAAATATAGTGAACAGTAAATATGGATCGGCGGGCCAACCCGACCCAACCTAAGGTCGGGCCTGGCCAAAGAAACCAAAAAAAATTCGGGCCGCGGCCCGGCCTATGAGCACCTCTAGTGTGGGGGGAATTTCCTCCACCGATCGGCACCCGAGGGTGCATTTGGATGCATCCCTAGTGAGAGTTAAACTCCTATTGGGCTCTCCAATTTAACTGGAGAGGTAGGGGTTCATTGGACCCCCAATGGAGGGAGAAATTATCCTTTTACCACTCCACAGTTTTTTTTTTTAATTTTTTTAAAAAAATTTAAATTAATTATTTTAAATTATTATATATATTTTTTAATATAAATATAATTTTAATAATTTTTAATTATTATTATTTAGCATAAATATAATTTTATTGTATATTTTATTATTTAATATAAATATAAATATATTTTTAATTATTTTTAATTATTTATTATTATATACATATTTTAATTTAATGTTCTTAATAGTCATTTTTTTTTTTTACTATAATTCACCTCACCGTCACCGCTGCTTTTGAATCCAAACACATGTCCCACCATTGATTTTAATCTCACTGCTACAATACCCAATCTTATCGCTACAATAATTAATTTCACTGCTACTGTTGTTTTTAATCTCACCGAAACTAATTTTACCGTTCATTTAAATAAAGCCTTAGAGTCCAAAAAGAAAATATACCTATATTAATCTATACAGTTATTGCTCGAGTTGGTGACACTCTAATTTTAGTAACCAAAGCCTTCTCCATTTCCCTTTTTTTTTTTTTTTTCTCTCTTCATTTTTTAAGTGAAAAGACTATCTCCGGTCGGGCCGAATTGTGGCCCGAATTTTTTTACACCTTTTAGTTAAACTCAGTTCGATCCGTAAGTCCGGATTATTATTTAAAAAATATTTTTATATTAATATTTTTATATTTTTATAATTAAATTTAAATAAAAATATTTGTATTAATAAATAGTAATTTGGGCCGGGTCAGCCCGAATTGAAAAAATGATTACCTAAACTCGGTCCAATACAGGTCGGACCTGTCAAGTCAGTCGAGTAGTCCGACCCTTAAACAGGTCTATCTCCTATGTGTTTCTTTCTTTTTTATGTAAAATATATTATTCTTACTAGGTAAAATTTTTTATATATAAGGTTACATATTACAAGTAGAAATTACAATTACAAACAAATGCTAACTTTCTGTATATATCAAATAGTACATGTTTAATAAATAAAAAAAATCAATAAACAAACCAATAAAAAAACAAACAATAAAATTTGACTAAATTCACGTATAGTGAAACTTGAACCGAAAACCTAAAAATTTCAAAGTTTTCAAAGTTCCCTTTTTTTCATTGGGAGAATGCTTCATTGGCAGGTAAAAGTTATTTTATAGTAATTCGTTTTTTTTTTTTTTTTTTTTTTTTTTTTTTTTTCAATTGTATATTTAGCCACATACATATATTGTGCACCATGAAATTCTCGTGTATATATATAGCTACTATATGAACTATCTTATTCCATCAAGTCTCCAAAAAAGAATTTGTATAAAAAATTAATATTTGAAACCAAATATATAACCTCCAAAAGACTGACCATTAAATCAATTAATGAAACGAGATTAAAGTCAAATTGATATTATATTACGGGTTATTATTAGTTTTTGTCGTTATACTTTAATTTATTAAATTTTGTCATTATATTTTTTTTGTTGAATTTTTTAATTAAAAATAACGAAATTGACAAAAATTTACTACTTACATTAATAAAATATTCTAATTTATATTTTATTAAAAAATCAAATTTATTGAAAGTATAATGAAAATTTTTAATAATATTAAAATATACAAAATTCAATATTGAACCATATATATAATAGTAAATTTGACCTTAATTTCCAAAAGAAAAAAATCTCAAATTTATTACTGTACAATTAGATCTGATAATTCGTGTATGCATATTTTGTCTTTTTTTGTTTGTTTGTATCAATCATATAAATCAATAAATAATACAAATCATTAAATCTGTCAATACGATACGGATATTAAATTTGTTGTGTTATCGTGTTTAAAAGTGTCATATCATATTTATTACACCGTTTTTATGTTTATTAAACATGTTATATTCATATCGTATCCAAAATTATCAGATCTATATGAAAGTTCTAACTTGAGCCATTGTCAGTGGAGTTTTTAGACTCCACAAGTAAGATTAGAAAGGTAACACATATCTTTTAAGATATAATAAAAAAATAAAAAATTAATTAAAATAAAAATTAACTTCTTGTGAAATTAAAAACTTCACTACTAGAGTTGCTCATGGGCCGGGCCGCGGCCCGTTTTTTTTATTTTCTCTGCCCAGGCCCGGTCCTGGGTCGGCCCGGCCCGCCCGTTTAGGCCCGAAACACTGTTCATTGGAATAAAAAAAATAATTTTTTATTTTTTTTATAATTAAAATTAAATAAAATAATATTATTATAATAAAAATTACTGTTCCGGGCCGGTCCGGAACATAAAATATCCTGTCCAAACCCGGCCCAATACGAGCTGGACCGGACGGGCTGCCCGGCCCGTGAGCAGGTCTATTCACTACCATTATATAAAAAATGAACCCTATTTCGTATGCTTAAGCATTTTTGGAAGTATTTTTTGTATTTCCTACAGCGGCCCAATTAATGCTACGTATATCAGCTAAGCCCATCACATCTAATTCATTGCCACCAAGAAAGTCAAACCTACAATTTAGGCTTCATTTGAATGAGCGGTGAGATTCATTCCGATAAAATTAAAAATAACGATCGCGGTGAAATTAGTTTTTGTAGCGGTAAAATTGGATACTGTAACGGTTAGATTAAAATCAGCGGTGGGATATGTGTTTGGATGCAAATGCAGCGCTGGCGGTGAGTTGAATTATAATGAAAAAAAAAATCATTAAGGACATTAGATTAAAATGTGTATATATATATAACAAATAATTAAAAAAATATTAAAATTATATTTATATTAAATAATAAAATATATATTAAAATTATGTTTATGTTAAATAATAATAATAATAAAAATTATAATTATAATTATGTTAAAAATAAATTAAAAAAATAAATAATTAAATAAATGAATGAATGAATAATTTTTTAAAAATAATTAAAATATTATTTATGTAATTATTTATTTTTAATTAATCATAAAATAATAAAATATATTTATTAATTTATTATATAATATTAAATAAAAGATTTTAAACAAGGACAAAATTGAAAAAATACCCTCCATCGGATCCGGAGGGCATTTTATTTCACTAGAGCTCAAAGCTCCAGTGATAAAAAAAGGCATTAGCGCGGTGAAATACTGTTCACCGCACTGATGCCATGTTACCTAAATGGGTATTTTGGTGCGATTGGGGCAAAAAACCCCCCAACCGCACCGTAAAGTGGCCCAGTTTGATTCCGAACGGGGTCTTAGTCTTAACTCTTAACCATGAAACAACTTTCTTAACCAAGAATTATGGTAATTAATGGTCCAAAATCAGAAAATTAAAGACAAAAAATAATGATAATGTATGTAAATAATCCAAATTTAAGAATAAAATTTTTATTTGTCTTATTCGAATTTGTTCAGAGAATTATATTATATTTTCAAGAATTATATTATATTTTCAAACTCTTTATCATTTCTCATACAAAAACTATATATTCCAATACAGAACAAATAAATTTCAATCAAGATGCATAATTTAAATATCCAAAAATGTGCTTAACTCTAACTAATCCATGCTTTTAATTAACCATCAATAAATTATAATTTAGAACATGTTTAAAATAATTAAAATATTTAATTTTATATAAAATTTGCATGCATATATGTATGTGTTCGTATGTGTAGTTTTTGGGTTGGATTCTTTTTCATTACTTTTCAATACATGATCAACATCATTTATATGTATACGATCCACTTATAAAATTGTGCTCATATTTATGAACGGTGATTAAAATTATATTAGATAGTAATTGACAAAAAAATAATGAGAAGGATCCTAACCCGGTGTTTTTAAATTTCACAAACGAATTAAACAAAATGACAGATATCATTTAAAATATATTTAAACAAATTAAAAAATAAAATATTAGACAATCTTTAGGTTTGTAAAGTTAAAAACTCCACTAGTACTAGTATATAAAAAACAAATTCATAATTAAAACCCTAACAGTATAAGTTTGTTGGCCTTGTTATTAAGGATGTAGGACGTGGCCGTCATACTCAAGGACCCACATGAACTGGAATTTTTTAGAGAAGAATCTTCTCCGTACCCTTAGTCTTAGATCATATTGACAAGTTTAGACTGCCTAATTAACTGGACTTGTTTGGCTAATTACTAATTTACAGCCTTTTAAAGTACAAAAACTGAATTTTCTTCCCTACATTATTTATTATATTTGGACTAATGTCCAAGTCTAATTCTTTAGCCTAATTACCTTATTTCATCAGCTAATTTTGCTTAAGCCTCATCAAGATTGAATGTCGGAGTCCAGTTTCTTGACTGTATATAATTCATCTTAATTTGCTAGCTGGTGATAGCTTGGGTTGCGCCAATATTGATGGAAGTATCTGTTCTTCTGAACTGGTTTTGAAATTAACTAGATTCCAACTGACATAAAGACATAATTATTAGCACGTCAAAGGTAGTGGCGGTCCACCATCTTATTTTTCAAGCAATAGAGCATAAATTTTGTAGCCAAATTCAACAAAATGTCAAAGTCGGGGGTACATCGATCCTTTTTTTTCATTCCAATTGACTGTCGCCAGTTAAATTCCTATGATGAATAGCTGATTGTTTAGATTGAAATTTGATTCTCCCAAGAAAGAATGAATGTCTTAATTTGTCACTTATTCACAGCAAGAAGATTTTACTCATAGAAACTGAACATATAAGCTTGCATAATACAAAATGATGAGATTAACCAGTACTCCAGCTTTTAATCTTTTGGGCCGCAAAATAGCTCTGAATTGTTTGTCTAAGATTAGTTATAAGATCATGTCTTCAAATTCGGGGCTGCAATGTACCTAGGTAAGAAGGAAAAAACCAGACAACTGCCTGCTTGAACCGGTTTAAAAGACGCAGAAAATGGCTTCTTCTCTTGCTCCAATATTTATGTGATAATGAAACTACTATGAAGCTGTTTTCTTCCAGTCCTATTACCTTGTTGTGGTCCAGTTTGCAGTAACGAGCCTATCTAGCTAGAATTAGATATATAAGAGTTCATTTCTTTCTTGCCCGCATTTACTACAATCAGATATAATTCTCTAAGCTCCAACTCATCTTCTCACCTAAAGCTTCCCCCAGAGTTAATTACTCATGTCGGAATTGTCGGATATATGATATCTCCTAATATTGTTAATCAGATATAGCTAGCCGTCGTCTCTTCCTCATGATCTGCCTTGTTTGAGCACCCATTTTCTCATCTTCTCTTACTCTCCTGACCCTCTGTAGTTGCACTGGCATATGATTTATAACATGCACTAACTCAAAACTTCATACTCTTAGTCTTTACTGAACTAGAAGAAGCAAAGTATCGAAGTCTTAAGTCTTAACTAAATATTAAGCCCTTGGAACTGCACCATACTAGATACTACTGCAAAACTTAATGTGGGCTTGTTGCTTGCAAAGCTGCAAGTTTTGTTGAGATTTAGTCTTATTATTCCTTTTCTCCCTCATTATCTGCTTTACCATCTTAATAAACTCATGCTCTTCTCTTTCTTTCCCTTCAGAATCTTTGTTACCCGACCGATCTACTTTTTACATTAACCTATATATATGTCATGTCATGGTTCTAAACACTTCTTATTTCCCCGGGTCTTTGGTTCCTTAAAAGCTGTTTCATGGCTACTATATATCAGATTACTCCTCCATCTTCCATTTGGATAAATTTGCAGTTTAACTGTTTTGAGTTAATTTTCATACATTTTGATTGATATTGCCATGAAACTATTTCACCTGATCTTACTCTCTCAGTTTTAAATTAGTCTTTTATCGATCTTCTTCTCTTTGCTAAGAAATGGGTCAAAGGAGGAACTATAGCTAGCCACACTGCCTCATTTGTATTCCATCCAACAAACTGGACCAGGAAAAAGGAGGACATAGTTGCACCAACGGCAAAGATGAGTAATGAGTTGCACATTATCAAAAAGAAAGAAAATAGATGGGGACCATCTTCCACGTGCTAATGTGCACCGTCTGAGCATGGAGCCAAATTTCGAGTTAAATGAAGAAAGGGAAACCCAGAATATATGCTCCATATACAGATCTCTCCTTATTGTTGCTAGGGTAAATCAAAACTACTACATTTTTTTTTTTTACTTTCCTTATTAATTCCAATCCTTGAAACGAAAACCAATAAAAAGACTTGGTCTACTGAATTATTGCTACATGCTAACATGCGCCTTTTGCACGCCATTGGAGAGTGCAATTCTTGGCCTGATAATTCTTAATTAAAAAGAAACTCTCCTGTCGTTTTCTTTTCTTTTTCTTCTCCCCCATTTTGTTTGGCAGAGCCATCCTTTAGGACTTGAAGAGAAGACTGAGATAAGAAAAAGAAAAAAACCCATAATGCACCCAAAGCTTAAAAATCTACAAAAAAAAAAAAAAAACTAAAAGCAATATTCCCTAGCCATTAATAAAGATCAAACCAGCTAGCTGAAGATATATATAGCACTGATTTTAGACCCAAATGGTTGAAAATACAGAGTTTTACAGTCCCTGAAGGATTTTTTTTTTTTTTTACCTTTTGGAAAATTCATTTATTTATTTTTGTTTGTGTTTTTAATTTATCTGTTGCACTGCACTGCACCATGCTTTGGTCATGAAGAAACAGTAAGAAACGTAGAAGTGATGGGGATGGGGTCAAGCACGTGTGGCTGAGCTCGGACCCATCCGAGGCCAAAGGGATTAACTGGCTACCGACGCTGCCAGTGGAGAGAGGTTTAGGCCAATGGGGATTGGTTTGTTTTGTAGTAGAATAAGAGAAAATTCTTTTAGATCTTTGCAGCTAAGCTAACAGTGCACTCTCATAGCCATGGGCCTGACTTTGTGGGGTCATCTTATTATTATTGGTTTATTTAATCCAATTTAAATTCAACGTAAACCCATTTTAACTACTTTCTATTTTACTAGATTTTGCAGTGTTGTCATTATGGGGTGTAAATGAGACACTTGTACTCACAAGCTACTTAAGTTCGGCTCGAAAAAAATTCGAATTCAGCTCGGTCATTGTCGAGCCGAGCTCGAGCAGCTCGAGCTATCGAACGAGCCGAGTTCGAGTATCTTAATGCCCGACTCAAGTAGCTTACGAGCCTAATCGAGCTTTTTCATTTTTAATTATAAATTTACTATTTTACCCTTTATATATATATATACACTTAAAACCCTAAAACATAATTTTTCTCCCATTTTCACATGTGCTGCCGCTTTCATTTTCCGCTTCCCACCAGTTCCTCCCTTCTCTCCCACTCCCACCTGCGGCTTCTTCCCAACTTCCACTTGCGGCTTCATCTCTTGCCTTTTTTCACTGTTTTAGATTTTCATCTTTGATTTATTTTCCTGTTTATCTAGTCTGCCTTTTGATAGGATCTCATGATGATAGAAAGAACAAGACCTCGATGAGCCTGCCAAGACCTAATCTTGCCATCCTTATGGCCGCTCCAAACCAACCTATTCCCGCTACCTACCAGCAAACACATGGTAGGGGTGGTTTATAAGCGTGCCGCATCCTCATTGCCCTTCCTGACTTTGGCACCAAAGCCATGTTTATAAGCGTACAAGAAACTCCAAAACTGAACCCCACACTCTTGGCTTGCCCGTAGCTGTGTTTTGCTACAAGCAATGTTATGTGAAATCTTTTGATTCTTTTGCTTTGTTGGTTACTTTTGTTATTTGATTTCTGTCTTTCTAGATCTGTTAGAATTTATCTTACTTTTTAATAATTTATTCATTGGCTGGTCATTATAGAAATTTTTTCATTATTTATAAATTTAATTAATATAAAAATTTGTAAATGAAATTTTTTAATTCGAGCTCGAGTTCGAGCTTGAATATGAAAATCGAGCCTAATCGAGCGAGCTCGAATAGTTCGATTTTATCTCGAGCCGAGCTCAAGCTTAAAAAATGATATTCGATCCAGCTCGAGCCGAGTTTCGAGCCACGAGTTTCGAATTGAGCTCGAGCTCGAGCTTATCACTATACGAGCTCGGCTCGACTCGATTATAGTCCTAGTTGTCATAACCTGTCCGGTCCGGGTAGAATAGTACGATCAGTTGACAATCAAACCGGTTAAGAATCTATCAACTCTTCCATTGAACCGGGTTGAGCCGATTTTTTAATCCATTTGATTTTATGAATGATTTTGAATTGGTGATTCAACCTATTCAACTTACCCATCCAATTAAAGGACTCTACAAGAGAAAGGTTTTTTAGTGATATAATTATTTCAATGAAATAATTTCATCCAAAATACATAATTTTTTTTGATGAAATTCCTGTATTTCCGACGGAATTTTCGTCGAAAAAGGTTTAGACTTTTAGCAATGAATTTTTAACTTTTTGCGACAAAAATTGAGTATTTGCGATGAAATTTTTGCAATTGACGAGAAGACTGATCATTCTCGTCAGTTTTTTTTTCCGACGGAAGTTCCTTGAATTAGAGACGGAAAATTCTGTCAAAAAAAAAAATGCAAATAAATAATTTTAGGGAAAAATTGCAAATAAATAATTATAGAAAATAGCATTTCCAACGGAAATTCTATTTTAGAGTTTTCATAAATTCCAAGACTTTGAAATGGGCTTTTTCGACGAAATTTTCGTCGGAAATACGGAATTTTCCATTGAAAATTTGAAATTTTAGGTGGGATTTTCGGCGCACATATTTTAAATTCCGTCGCTAATGACGAAAATTCCATCGTTAATAGGTTCGGGAAGAATTAAAAAAACCCGAGTCCTTTCTCCTTTATTTCTTTATTTTTCCTGCTCTCTCTTTTTTTTTTCCTTCTTCTCTCCCTTACAAAAAACCCAAAATCCTTGGCTCCAGTTCCCGAATACCTTTCCCATTTTAAACATCTCTAATCTCAAGTTCTTGTTCTTAATGCACATATCGTCTTCCAGGGATTTAAATAGCGGTCACAAAGCAACGTTAAGATCGTTATTTAGCGGTTTTGACCTTCTCTGTCGTCGATATTCATGATCGATATTTATTGCAATTGACCGCGATAGCATTCATTACGTCCGCAACCGCGATAAATATGACTCGGCTGAAAACGCGTTTGCAACCGCAATTTAAATCACTGTCGTCCACCCTTCTACATTTAATTGACAACAATGTGTAATCTGGCGTTAGTACAAGGCAAGGAAATGTAGAGTCTTTTGCTAAGTCGCCTAGCTACGTGCTGCTTCATCAAGATCTTGAGGCCTATTTGTTGCTCCAATGACTATAATTTGCTCACTTCTAGAATCAATGCCTTCCATTTCAACCAAAAGCTCTGTTTTAATTCGCCTGAAGGCTTCATGCTCAGTGTTTGATGACCGCATAAATAGAATAGAGTCTATCTCATCAAGGAAAATAACAGAAGGTTGTAAATGGCGAGCAAGTCCAAAGAGTGTTCTAACAAGCTTCACCTTCACCAAGCCACTTGCTTGTTAATGAAGTAGCAGATATATTGAAAAATGTTGCTTTCATTTCTTCATCTATGCCTTTTCCAATCATTATTTTATCTGCTCATGACTGGCCAAAAAGGAAGAATACCTTTGCCTATTGAACGAACACCTTAAAAGATTCTTGGATTTAGTACAGGCCACAGAATAGTTTCATGCACAAAATTTTTAGCATGTTCAACCCTGCAATATCATCCCACTTAACAATGCACACAATTATAATTTTTAAAATTTATTATTATTATAATTATATAAATTAAATAAAAAAATTTTATTAATAAAAAAAATACCGATCGAAAATTCCATCAGTAATACTAATTGCTGACGGAAAATTTTTTTTCCAACGAAATTTTTGATCGAAGAAAATTTCGTCAGAAATAATCCGTCGAAAATGTCAGAATTTTCGACAAAAAATTTCGTCAAAAATGCCAGTATTTTCCGACGGATTTTGGCCTTTTTCTGACGAAATTTTTTGTCGAAAAAAAACTTGTCCCTTGTAGTGGGAAGTTATTCTTGTTAAAAAGTTAAAGGCATGATTTTAGCATTAAATATGTGTTAAACTTAAATATGATAAATATTTAAGATAAATATATATTTGATTTAGGTTTAATTTCGATTTCGTTGCTTTTTTGGTGTATGAACTCCAAGAAGCCAATTGGAGCTAAATGCACCGCGAGTGTATTTGGATAACACATTACGGTACTTTCATCTGCATTGCCTCTCCACTACAAACAAATTACCATATACTGACGCTTACCTAAACCGACGCTAGAAATCTGTAGGTAAAAAGGATCTATTGCGACGGATTTTTGTTACCGTCGGAATATACATAACATATACCGACACTTTATCTATCCGTCGCTATAGATATACCTATATCGACGGTTAATGAGAAACCGTTGGTATAAGTAAATAACATATACCGACGCTTTAATAATCCGTCAATATAGATACACTTATACCGACAGTTAATGAGAAACCATCGGTATAGGTACATAACATATACCGACGGTTTAATTGTCTGTCATTATAGATATACTTATACCGACAGTTAATGAAAAAAAGTCGGTATAGATACATAATATATACCGACGCTTTAATTATCCGTCATTATAGATTCACCTATACCGACGGTTAATGAAAAACCGTTGGTATAGGTACATAATTTATACCGACGGTTAATAAAAACCGTTGATATAGGTACATAATTTATACGAACGCTTGAATTATCCGTCACTATAAATATGTTATATACTAACGGTAAGTGTTTTAAGTGTTAGTATATGTTCCAAATGAAAAAAAAAACCCGCCTCTTTTGTATGGCGGGTATTTTAATTTTTTCTTAGTTAATTTCTTTTTAAAAAAAAAATAATAATAAAGGATATACCAACGGTCTATTTATTGTTGACCGTTGGTAAAAGTGAGGTTTTGACTAAAATGGGAGGCTAGGGTAATCTAAGCATTTTTTTCATTTTGGATACTGTCTTTTACCAAATGAAAGTCGAGCCCCTCTCCTCCTTATCTTGGCTACCACCGTTACAAACGACGCTCCTCTTCAAATCCTTGACTCTGTTGCTGCCATGTCCATCTCCGTTACTCCCTTATATTTTAGTTTGCAAAAGAATGTAAGCTTGTATTTTTTGTCCTACATGTTTATTTGATTTTTTTTGTTTGTTTTATTTAGAAAAAATTCATAATTATTGGCTAATAGTTCCTAATTTCCAAGAGCTTCCTTGTCTCGTTTGTACACTCAAAGATCTTCCAAAATCAAGAAGGCATCCTTTTTAATCAAATATTCATTCTCTTCAACCTTACTCACCCAAGTGAAACCCTTATATTCTCTTCAATTTCTTCTTACCCATGACACCCGTGAAACCCATATTATCTCTTCAATTCTTTTCAATAAGGTTCCATCATGTGAAACCCTTTTCAACTCACAATCTTACCCGCCCACTCTCCCATTCTCCTTGGGTTTAGGTTTTCAATAATTAATAGTGGTTTTGTCCATTGATGCTAATGTAGAGCTTGCAAAATTATTCATTGTATTTATGTGAAAATGAGTTTTGGATTTGATTTGTATTTGGTGTTTTAAAGATGCTTTTAAGGTGTTTGATGGAATGTTTGAGAGAAATTTGCTTACATCATGTGAGCTAGAGAAGTGAAAAAAACAGTAGTTTATAGCAATTTCCAGGAACTGACAGTTTTCCTTTGGTTTCTCTTCATTGTAGGTCATGGCATCACATGGACATGGCGGTCACCATTATGATTAAGTAATGCTACATTTTTTATCTCTTATTAAAGCCTTGACATGTTTTTTTTAAAGTTTTTCACAAGAAGTTAATTCTCACATTCTGATTTTTTTTTGGTTAATTACTATCTGCAGAAACATTATGGCTCTGGAAGCCTCAAGAGCTACCGTAAGCAAACTTCAACTAATCTCAGATTTTCTTTTGTTTTCTTATCTAACTAAAAGATCTGATCTGAACATTGGAAAAAAAGTAAAATCAGCTTGAAAAATGGAAGAATTGTTTATTCCTTTGAAGAATTTGACAATGACTAGTAAAATCTGAATCTTGTCAAAAAACCAGTTGAAACCATGGTCAAACTCTTTGGAACTACCAATACTTTTGTTCAAACTTACATAAAAATGCAAGGTTAGACTCAAATTGCGCAATCCATTGATAATCGTTTCTATCGTCAATTATGAATGAATTTATCAAAATCTTTATGATGCTATTAATATTATTGGAGATAATTGAAGATTTGAAAGCTTGAAACAGGAATTGGAGTTCATACACAAGAGCTGTAGCACGGCTGGGTACAGGCCAAACATATTTTCAACAACACTTTCTCATCTCATCGCCACTAACTCTGCTTATCTAATCCTCCATTTTCTTCCCGTCAGAGGTCCTTAATCCTTTCCTTTTTCTTCTTATCTTATTTTTTTAATAAAAATTTCATTATTATTAATATTAGTTTTTGAAATTTGGTATGCAGATAGGTTGAAATAGAAGGTAGAAGAGATCTTTGGATGTGAATATGAGCTTGTTACGGAGTTCACTGGCCTCATCAGGTTCTTCTTCTTCTTTTTTGGTCAAAGGGCAAACTTGATCAAACAATTTTGGACTGAATTTTTAAGAATATTAATAGTAACAAACAGTTGTTAATTTCTTTGGGTAGTTAAACCTTGTTGAATTTGCTTGTTTATTCCTTTGTTACACAGACTCGGGGGTAAGTGTCGGATACGGGTATACTCAATTTTTTCAAAATTTTTTCATATATTTGGAGTATCATGCCCCCATACCCTTATCCGAATATGTGTCGAACATGGGTGTTGGACACGGTACTGTAGGGAAAATAAAGAGTCGGAGTAGCATAGGTTTATTCACTTTACCCTTGATTAATGTAATGATTACCATACATCATATATATTGTAGTTGGAGTAGAAGAGCAAGTATTGGTTGGCATAGTGATGATAACAGGCCATATCTCAAGCAATGGGATTTTACGGTGTGTGCACAACTTTTTTTGGGAAATTTTAATATCCTTTGCAATTAGTCTTTAATTGTTGATAAGTCCTGTTGAGGGTGTTTCTTTTTTGTCCAAAGGCAGTTTGTTATTTGAATAGTTATCTAATATTTTTATCTAGAAAAAAAAATGAGTTTTTTTATGGATCCGAATGAAAAGGGCACCAAGTATTATGACGAATAACTTACATGTACTTGTTCTTTATTGATAAATCTATTTCAAGCAGTAATTTTTAAAAGATGGGATGATAATATACAATGATCCATGTATTTTCAAAAAAATATTCTTTCTATGTATTAACTATTTTGTATATATTCTTATCTGTGATTTCATATTTCACCCAATTTTTCCTTTGATTCTGTTAAAAATATGTTAAATCTTATTTGTCATTAAATTTTAATAAAAATAATAAGAAAAGAAAGAGACAGGCAGCTTAAAGTTGTTGTTAGATTAAATGTTATTTACTAAAAATTTCATTAATGCATAATATATATATAAGTAAAATAAAAACAGATAACAATCTGAATTGACATAACAATATATATACGAACATTACTTATACTCACAGATTTAATTCGAACAAAAATAATAATAATATCGAGTCAAGGTAGAATCTCTGGCCTTAAGACGATTATTGTTTGTCACTAAGGTGCTTACAGATTATAGCAATTCGTCTCCCAGGCCTCCTCGATAACGTTGCAGTCAAGAGCACACTCGAAGCAACACAGCGAATCAGAAAAGATGTCGGTCTCCCTCACAAGACAGTATGCAAAAAATTGAGAATGAAAAAAATGTTTCTTAGTTTTTAAAACAGGCACTGCCTCTGAATATTTATAGGAATGCAGGAGACTCTTCGGACAAGACACATTTGTTGGAAAATAGACAGAACCGATTGGTTCGGTCAGAAACAACCTTTGGGATAAAATTGGTCTGAACAGACATATAATGACTAGACATGTCCCTTGGTTGGTGGAGGCTGAACCAGTTCGTTTTGGACCTAAAAAACATGTTGATTGGACAGTAAAAAATTAATTACTGACCCAAACCCGACCCAGCCCAGCCCGACTCGGCGACGCGTGTATGGTAGCTCATTTTTGTGTAGGTCCTCACCCTTCACAAAAACTTGGGTGCCCCTTGGGCCCAACCCAACTTGGAACCTAAGCCTATATAAACTACAAGCTTAAGCCATTCTTTGTTCTATGTGGGATTCCATACCATACACAACATCAACCAACTTTCTTCCTCTTCGAGTGGGTGTTTATGAGATTAGTTTTTCATTCAAACATGATATCAATTGTGTACATAAATTATACATTGTGTATCTATTTAAAACAACCTACGTATTGATATACGTATTTTGTATTTATACACATAAATTAACCATTGATATCCAACAATCCCCTACATCAATGAAAATTATCTGATTAAAACGACGAACTGACTCGAAATATAAGAGAAAATAACTTTGAAAAGTTATTGCATCAGGATAGGTAGCTTTTGGCTTTGAACCTTCCATAGTGACAACTATCGAATTTACTCGGCTAACTAGTTAACATGATGTCTTGAACTATTCAGCCTTTCGTGTAAACCAAGACAATAGGTATCACACAATTCTTCTTCGAACATCTTTGGTTCTCACGATTGTGTTCATTTTGGCCCCAAACACTTCCTAGTTTCTATGAGTACTCTAGAGAATTTAGCCTAATCAATTCTTATAGAAACGACCACGTTTCTACTCATATAGGTGATTTTTTATGAATAGTATCCTGCAATACCCGACTAGATTTTATCTAGCTATAAGAATCATTAAAAGCATAGCTTATCCTAACTTCTTTGCAGACAGCACTAATTCATCATAGGAATGGATTAGAGTGTTTAACTCTTTTAGTGCTCACACTAAGTTAACATAATTCAGTTGTCCCTTTGAACCTAGATCTTGGGTTGCCATTATGTAACTTTAATTTATAGGCTTAAGATCCATTCCTCTCGATAATTTATTTATTTGCTCTCTTGAAAAACCTTTTGTAAGCAAATCTGCAATATCATCCTTTGATTTTACATAATTAATACAGATAATCCCATTTGAGAGCAACTGCCTAACGGTATTGTGTCTTCGACGAATTTGTCAAGATTTACCGTTATACAATCTACTCTATGCCCTACCAATTACAGATTGACTATCGCAATGTATACAAATTGCAGGCACAGGTTTCAGCCAACATGGAATATCTTCTAAAAAATTTTGAAGCCATTCCACTTCTTCTTCAGTTTTATCTAAAGCTATAAATTCAGATTCCATAGTGGATTTGGCAATACACGTTTGTTTAGAAGATTTCCAAGACATTGCAGCTCCTCCAATAGTAAAGATAAATCCGCTAGTGGATTTAAAATTTTTAGTATCAGATATCCAATTTGCATCATTGTACCCTTCAAGCACAGCTGGATATCTTATATAGTGTAGTCCATAACTTGAGGTGTATCTCAAATATCTGAGTATCCTTACTATGGCCTTCCAGTGATCATTTCTAGGATTACTTGTAAATCTACTCAGTTTGCTAACTGAGTACGTTATGTCTTTACATTCATTTACAACCTAATGGTTTGCTTCAAGGGTTCGTGCCACTTTTGGCACCATTAGGGATCACCGATCCCATGGACAAGGTCTCATCCTCCGCTCTACAGCGGGGTTGTCATGCTAGTACCAAGGCATGCCGATACCAGACCATGACACTCTTTCCCACTTACTATGTCGATACCCTCATCGATGCCAAGATCACACCCGAGTGCCCTTGTTGTAGAAAGTTGACATTTTCTCACATGTCCTTCTCTTGCCTTCAAGGACTGGGTCATGATCCCATGAAATGATGCACCGAACACAGTTTTAGGTCTTATCATGACTTTTTTAGGTGGATGAACCGTTACCTTAGCAAGACACCCTCACACTTTCATGTATTTATAAGATAGTCTTCGACCCTTCCATAATGCATATGGTGTCTTGTCTGATTTCTTGTGAGGCATTTTATTTAAAATATAATTAGCTATTAAAATAGCATCCCCCACAAGTTCTGAGGTAACCCTAAACTTATCAACAAAGCATTCATAATTTCTTTCAATGTTCGGTTCTTGCATTCTGGCAATATCATTTTGTTGAGGTAAATAAGGAGCCGTAGTTCGATGGATGATACCATTTTCTAAACAGAATTCATTAAATAATGAATCATATTCACCACTCCTATCACTCCTTATTATCTTAATTTTCTTGCTTAGTTGATTTTCGACCTTATGTATAAAGAGCTTAAAAACTTCCAAGGCCTTGTCTTTGCTTTTTAGCAAATAGACATAATAATATCTTGTGCAATCATCAATAAAAGTAATGAGATGCTTTTTACCGCCTCTAGTTTGCACAAATTTTAAATCACAAATATCAGTGTGAATTAAATCTAGAGGTTCACTACTTCTTTCTACCAAATAGAAAGAAGTCTTAGCCAATTTGGATAACACACAAATTTCACATTTATGACTTTTATCAATGTCAAATTTCGAAAGCAAATCCAAATTGCTAATTTTTTTTAAATTACCTAATCTACCATGTCATATGTTAGAGGACACTACCAAATAAACAGAAGAAATAATTTATTTATTATTCATGTTCTTTGGTACTACAGTCATTACATTGAGCTTAAAAAGCCCATTACATAAATATCCTCTACCCACAAACATGCCACTTTTGGTGAGTACAAATTTATTTGATTCAAATACCAGCCTAATCCCGTTCTTTCTCAACAGAGAGCCGGAAACCAAATTCTTACGAATTTTAGGAGCATGAACCACATTGTTCAAAGTTAGTTATTTCCCGGATGTCATCTTGAGCACCACCTTTCCATGGCCTCATACCTTGCAGACCGAAGAGTTCCCCATAAATAGTTGCTCATCAACAGCAGCTTCTTTATAATCGGAGAAACTCTTTCTATCAGAACAAACGTGACAAGTGGCACCAGTATCAACCCACTGTTGTCGGATTTACCATGCAAGTGCATGTATCGTTAACAAGTAATATAATGAAGAGTAGAGTATCGATCCCACGAGGAATTCTCACTAAATTCGTTAAGTACTAAAATTGAAACAACTCAATCTTATTCAAACAATTAATTAAAGATTGTAAATAAAAGAAAATAATAAACAAAATAAGTAAATTAAAAGATAGATTATATTAAATGATAAAAGCCTAGGATTATAATTTCCCTCAACACTTCGCTTCAACCTCTCCTATCCTCTTAACTTGATTAATGATCTTGAGTTGTTAACCTAGAGTTCTAATCTATTTATAAGGATCTTCCGATGGTCTTATAAAAATATCCCTCTTAACCAATTAACTATATTCCGATGATAATTGAATTAAAGGTAAACTCATTAAGCTTAGACTCTAAAATTGGTTACATATGACACGTAAGTATATTCCTACCCTACCTGCAGATCAATTCATCATAATAAATGAATATGAAACATGTGTTATTCAATCCATATCTAACACTAAACTCCCTTTTTCCAAGTTGTATCTAGGTTACCACATCAATCTAATTGGTAGCTAAGCAATTAGAAACATTAAGCACAAGATTGAATAAACAACATCAAATATCATTAAATCAAGAAATAGAGTATAATAATTCAAACTACATGTTGAGTTCCATTGATATCTTAGAAAAATAAATTTGTTCATACTAATTAAAGAAAACAAATATCCAAGGAGTTTCACCATCATAAATATTACAAGAAAGATAAAGAAGATAAGGGATAAGAGAATACTAAAGGGTTGTCAGATCTTCAGTCTTCAATCCTTCAAAATCTCTATTGCTCCTTGCAAATCTTTGGTGGCTACTCTCCTCTTAAGAAAATTAGGTTATTTACAAGCTAAGTATTCTAGAAAGTATGGAGAAGTCTAGAAAGTCCTAAGGGTTCCTATTTATGAAGCCATTAAAAGCCTGAAAAAGGAAAACTTTGTGGCCAAGTAACTGCTTCCAACTTGGACTTATTCCATATATGAGCAGATTCTCTTCTTCTTGCTTTAGGATTCTACAAAAATATAAAAGATATTAAATTAATAACTATATTAAACATAAAATAACTAAAAATATTTAATTAATACTTTAAACTACAATGACTTAACTATATAAAATATGGTAAAATAACTCTATTTTATAGAGTTATCACACCCCCAAACTTAAGATTTTGCTAGTCCTCGAGCAAAACAAAACAAAACAAAAAAACAAAACAAAACAAACAAACAAACAAACTAAATAAAATGAATCAAAACACAACTCAAGATAAATGAACTTAAATAATAATTCCTTTAATTGTCCTAAAAAACAATCTCAAAATCTCGACTCAAAGTAGAATACAAACATAATCCAACTTTATGATTCAATTCAATCGTATGCATCATGCTTGAATGAATTTTCAGTGTGTGTGAATAATCTCTTGACAAATCATTGCATGCAATCCAAATAAGTTTATGCTAATGAAAAATACGAATTATAGTACTAGATTCTCATATGTTTGCTTTTCATCTCTCTCTCCACTAATGTAGACTAACACTTCGTCAAGGATCAAGTAGGTCTTTATTAAGCTTATAATGTAAGGCTAGGGTGAAGGTAGGATAAAGATATATTTCGGTTTAAGTCACCCATAGACACTTTATTTTATTTTTTTTCAGGATTTTTGAGAGTCATAGTCTTTTCCTCAAATTACATACTTCATTCTTTGAATACACTTCCTTTTTGCTTTACCATTTTATTCTTTTTTTCCTGTTCTTTTTTTTTTTTATATCATCATTTCATCCAAATTTGACATGGCTTATAATTTTTTTTTTTCTGTATGTTATACACATGCCTATGTAGTGAAGGTTAATCATGATCATTCTTATTTGGCTAGGCTAAAAGATGTGGCAATCAAAGAAAATATAAATATATATCAATTAGGCTCAAAGAGGTAGACTATGGATATTAATATATAAAGGTAGGCTCGAAAGGCTCAAACGATCCAAAGATGACCTAAATCACTTCCTCAACTTAGTGTTGTCTAGAATTTCGCCTCGAGAGAGAATCAAACAAATTCTAGGCTCTAGACATAATCGCAATTCACAGCAACATAAGCAGTCTTTAAATAAGCAATGCAAATCTAAGCAAGAGATCAAGTGCTTAAATTTTTTGAAAATCACATCCTAACAATGAGACTAACAAAAGAATTTAACATAAAATCAAATCATGCTTATGTTGTTCCCAAAATTTAAGACAAATCATAACTAATTCTCGTCATTGGAAAAAGACCTCATCATGATAAAGTGCAATATATCTCAAGCAATTTTATTTATAAATAAATATATATATATGACTCATAAACATAAACAATAAACTAAAAAGAAAACACACAAAATAAACTAAAAAAAAAATCACAAAAGACAAAAGAACCTATAAACTAAAACCAACACCCCCAAACTTAAAACAAGCATTGTCCTCAATGTGTAGAAATACAAAGAGTAAGAATAAGAAAACTCCTCTATCGATGCAAGTAAAGCAGGAGAAGCTCTAGTTTTTCTCTTAGACCTCATTATGCTTGTCCAAGTTGGGTGAATGGTCACAACCAAAGAAAATAAAGTAAAAATAAAATAAAATAAAAAATTAATAATAATATCCTAAAAAAATAGAATTCAAAAATAAAAAATATATAAAAAAAGTTTAAACATTTGTAAAAATAATAATAATAATAAAATAAAAATCCTGGTGGCGCCGCGGCGCCACCCTCTCGGACTCCCCTGGCGTTGCGGTGCCAGGACTAATTTTTTTTTTGAATTTTAATTTACCTGCAAAAATAAATAAAAAATTAAATATTAGAAAAGAGAAAAAAATTAAATTAACTAAAATAGAAAATAAAAATCAAAGAGTAAAGAGTAAAAAGCTTGGTGTCGCAACCTAAAAAATAACGAGTCTCATCGCAAGACTTTATTATTCGTTAAGCTTGACATTAAAAAAAACCGAGGAAAAGTCGACTTAATTCCTCTAGAAAAATGAAGGTTTTGAAAATGACCTTAAAAAAGACATGGAGTCGCCACCAATCATTTTTAGCTAGGTGTGATCGGCCACCTATTAAAACCGGTTTTATAAAATATTTTAAAAATTAATTAAAACATTTTAAAAACCAATTTCAAGTCTGCGTTTTAAACCAGAGAAATCAAAGAAGCGGGTTCGGGAGTCGGTTACGTGTGGGGAAGGATTAGCACCCCCACAACGCCCGTATAAATCGGTACCTTATTAATCGTGTGTTATCTCAAGTCTCGGTAAAAAGTTGGTTTTAAATTTAGTATTTCAAGTTAATTCCCAATTTAAAAATAATTCCATTTTTTATTGAAAATGATCCGGAATTTATAAATTCAAAATTTTCCTATATTCCCCAACAAACGTGGCAAAATATAGAAATTTTTATTAGTTTTGGAAAACTTTCCGAATCATTCTCTTTTTTGAAAGAAAGATATTCCTTTATTAATGATAATTGATGATATTTCCTCCAGCAAACCCGGTAGAGAACTCATGAATTATTTTAACTTGGGAATATCTTTATTTTTATTGAAAACCATTATCTTTTGCAAACATTTAAAATAAATGAATATGTATATGCATGACATAAATAAAATGACATAGTAAAGTCTAAATAATATAATGCAACATAAATGACATGACAAATATGAATGGTATGGCATATAATTTAAATGACATGGAATAAAATAATGCTATCATATAATATGCACGAAAATAAAAATGCAATGCATGAAATGTATTTTTTCCTTTAATTAAGGAAATTCGTATATCTAAAAAGATATCCGGCTACCTTAGGAAAATATGTCAAATTAAATATTCTAAAACCAAAATACTTTGTGATTGTTTGAAAACAATTTTGAAAAGCTTGAATTAACAATAAAAACTGGGCTAAAAATTTTTAAATGGTTCTAATTTCCTAAGTTTAAAAAATCCGGACTTGACTACCCTTAGCCCGGGATTTGAAAAACCATTTTTAGAGTTTAAAAGGCTTAGAAATTACCCTAAGTCAGTAGCTAACCCTCCTAATCAGCCCACTCTAAGTAAATTAACCAAAACAGAAAAATGGTTTTTCTTTAAAATCAATTCTGACTCCACTGTCCAGTTTTAATCCACGATTTTTTTACCCTATTTTTAAAAATACCAAAAATTCTAAAAAAAATACTGGAGACTCAGGACATGTAAAACTACACGAGAAAAATTTGGATTAATTTTTTGATCAAAGATGAATTCCCAGAAAAACCAGAGATGTACGAGTTTTTGGAGGAGAAAAAACTGCTTTGTTTTTCTTTAAATTCAATTCTGACTTCACTGTCCAATTTTAATCCACGATTTTTTACCCTATTTTTAAAAATTTCAAAAATTCTGAAAAAATTATTGGAGACTCAGGACATGTAAAAATACACGGGAAAAAATCGACTTAATTTTTTGATCAAAGATGAATTCCCAGAAAAACCAGAGATGTACGAGTTTTTGGAGGAGAAAAAACTGCTTTGTTTTTCTTTAAATTCAATTCTGACTTCACTGTCCAGTTTTAATCCACGATTTTTTACCCTATTTTTAAAAATTCCAAAAATTCTGAAAAAATTATTGGAGACTCAGGACATGTAAAAATACACGGGAAAAAATCGACTTAATTTTCTGATCAAAGATGAATTCCCAGAAAAATCGGAGATGTACGAGTTTTGGGTGGAAAAAAACTGCTTTGCCAACACATTTTTTTTTGTCTTTGATAAAATCATTTAAAAACCAAAATAAAAATATTTGAAACTCATAGAATGACTTGAAGACAGTAGCTAGGACTTTTTGAAAGTTAGATAAAAATTGGCTAAGTAAAAAAAATCACAAAGGTAGAATAATCAATTTGACAAACTTAATTTTCCACAAGTGTGCTCAAGAGAGCATGACTTTGAACCATCAATTGGCTCAAGTCATTATTCAAGTGGCATGAACATGAAATGCATGAAACAATGCAGCAAACATAATGCATGAAATGCATGGATCTAAACCTAAATGTAAGGAAAATACATGACATAAATAATATGGCCTAGACCTAACATGAACTTGCATGACATTTAATGTAACTTAGACCTAAAACATGCATGGCATTTTTACAAACACAAGGCATGCTTAATTCAAAAATCCAACCAAATATCATGCAAATGAAAAAACCTAACAACTAGCATGACAAAAAAATGCAACACATAATGCAAAACACATGGAGTAGCCAAATGGCCTCAAGCTCCAACAAGCATGGCATTTTCACAAACACTTGGCATACAAACATGAAAAACTAAGTCATAACACTTAAATCATGCAAGCATTTTCACAAACACCTAATATACCAAATCTAAAACATGCTTACTAAGATATAAAACAAGAATCATGCAAAGAATCACACAAGCATTTTCACAAACACTTAATATGCTAACTCTAAAACATGCTCAAATTTAAACAACATGAAAACAGAAAATTAAAAATGTAAAAACATGATATCTAAGACATAAATGGCAACAAACAAAGCAACCAAATTAAATATAACTTAAGAACATGAAATAACATAATATTTAAAACATCAAAAATAAAGAAAATAGCATAAACAATATGGTAAAATGAATCAAAAATAACAACTTAAAATAAATAATGTAGGCCATTTAGCCATGGTGAGTTTATTGTAAAAACAAAATGTAAGAAAAATATACTTAAGAAAGGAAATGAAGGAAGAACAAGAAACATTATTTTAAAATGAAAACTCACCAAGTAGCTTTTGAACGGATTAAGCTATAAACCCTCAGAGTAGCTTTTGAACGGATTAAGCCACAAACCCTCTCACAAGTAGCTTTTGAACGGATTAAGCTATAAACCCTCAGAGTAGCTTTTGAACGGATTAAGCTACAAACCCTCTCAACAAAAACACTATGACTCACCACCCGGATAATCCTAATACAAGTGTATAGACTATCTCACAAGGGGTAGTGGGTGCCCTCAACCAAAGGCCAAGACTCCTTATTTATAAGGTGAGCACCTCTTTGGCTTGACATTACAAAGGGATGTGGGATTGGGACTTAGGCTCAAAAATGAAAATCTCTAACTTAACTCTTGATTTTTAATCACTTGATTGAAAAAATCCTAAGCTTCCTCCTTCCTTTGGGCTTGGGCAGGCCAGCACTTCTCTTTTCCAGCCCAGCTCTGATTTTTGAAAGGCCCAAAGAAGCCCTTTTCGGTTGCTTGGGTGAAACGACCATTTTTCCCCCCGGATGCAAAATAAATATCAAACGGGCTCCAAATTCAATTTTTATTTTTTTAATACTTCCAAAATAATAAAATTTTGAGTTCTGGAAGTTTTCAAAATTATCCGAGTCCGTTTGCTATTTATTTGGATTTTTTCTTCCCAAAATGTCCTTTTATGCCCCTGCTTTTTACCATTTTTTAAACGAGCTCCAAATCAAGATTTTTCTTCACCAATCTCTTCAAAATAATTAAAAAGTGTGATCTGGAAGTTTTCATAATTTTTGGAGCTCATTTGGTATTTTTTTGGGATTTATCGGCTTGAATTACTGCATAGGAGGCCCGGGATTTGGCCATTTTGCAAACGAACTCGGAATCAAGATTTTCTTTCGCCAATCTCTTCCAAATAATTTAAAAATGAGATTTGCCAAATTTCAGAATTTTTGGAGTCCATTTTCTATTTTTCCGGGATTTTCCTTTTTGAATTACTGCATAAGAAGCCCGGGATTTGGCCATTTTGCAAACGAACTCGGAATCAAGATTTTCTTTCGCCAATCTCCTTCAAATGATTTAAGAATGAGATTGACAAATTTTCCATAATTTTCGAAGTCCATTTGCTATTTTTCCCAAATTTTTCCAATTTTTCCCTTTTACCTCCGAAACCCGGTTTTGCTCAAAACAAATCCGATTTTCAGATTTTCTTCAATCTGAGCCTTGGGCCATCCTTTTTAACCATTCTTCATCCATTGGGGGCTTTGGTCTTACCATGTTGGGCCATTTCTGTGATTCTTCCCGATTTCACCGAAATCCACTAAAAACCCTAATTCTCGGTTTTCTCCCGGATTGACTTTTCTTTCGGTTTTTCTTGCAAGCGACTTCTCCATTACCCGTATTCAGTGCTTATCTTTCATTTGGAACCTTCAATTTCGACCAGTTTGATCGTTTAAGCACTTTCCCCCAAATTTCTCGGATTAGGGTTTCTTTTCTATTGAACCTCCAAATCCCAACTTCCGAACTCCATATCTTTCAATGTAGACCTCGGATTATCAAAATTCTTTCTCCATTTTTCAATTGAACTTAAAATCTTGATTTTGAAAGTGGGTTGACTTTTTCAGTAGTTGACTTTCTGGGGTTGACTTTTTCGGGGTTGACTTTTTTTTCAAGTTTGACATTTTGTGCTCGCCCTCTTAAACTAAGTCTCGGAGTACCACCTGCAGGATGAAAACAGTCTTTTTATACTCGGAAACATCAATATGGGAAGAAAACATACCTGTTTAGTGGTCCGGACAAAATTAGGTGTCTACAGCTGCCCCTTTTTGGTTATTGCTGAGAATCAGGAAGCAGGCAAAGATAAACCGACACTAATTTTGTACGGTCAGTGACATCACATGTGAAGGAAAGGGAAAGGGGTTTCTTTTTCTTTTTCATTTTCATTTTTTTTCATTTTTTTTCTTTTTTTTTTTCATTTTTCCTCTTTTTTTCTTTTTTTCAATTTTTTTTTTTAAACAACAGTAAATTGAAGATTTTTCTTTAAATTGAATTCCCTACCTAATCAAGGCTCGATTCGTCTTAAGGAAACGAATTCGATTTGCAAGAAAGGAAACGACTTCGACGATGTTCTCGGGGCCTTAACCTTTCTTGTTCTCAGCTGTGTTTAAAAATTCTGGATATCTCCTCCAGAAGCTTCGGCTATCACCACCAAAGTCTTGCTCATTTTTTAAAATGTAAAAATTCTGGTGTCACTTCCAGAAGCTTCAGCTATCACCACCAAAGACTTTTAACCTTTTCAAAGGATTTTAAAACTCTGGATATCTCCACCAGAGGCTTCAACTATCACCACCAAAGACTTGTTCATAATAAAAAAAAGTACCTCGACGATGATCTCGGGGCTCGACTCATTTGAGAAGCAAACGAGTTCGATTCTACATGACAGCTTTAAGAGATGATGCAAATGCTTCATGATGCAAATGCAAATGTCTTTAGTTGATGCAAGCGCTTCTTGATGTGGATGCACATGTTGAATAAAATTCTGGATAACTCCTTCAAAAGAAGATTTCTCATTTTTCAAAATTATAAAACCCTGGATATCTCCACCAGAGGCTTCAGCTATCACCACCGAAGACTTGTTCTTTTAAAACTGTAAAATTCTGGATATCCCCACCAGAAGCTTTGGCTATCACCACCGAAGACTTGCTCAATGTAAAATTCTAGGTAACTTCTTCAGAAGAAGATTTCTCATGTTTCAAAATTATAAAACCCTGGATATCTCCACCAGAGGCTTCAGCTATCACCACCGAAGACTTGTTCACTTTTAAAAACTGTAAAATTCTGGATATCCCCACCAGAAGCTTTGGCTATCACCACCAAAGACTTGCTCATTGTAAAATTTTTGAGTAACTCCTTCAGAAGAAGATTTCTCATGTTTCAAAATTATAAAACCCTGGATATCTCCACCAGAGGCTTCAGCTATCACCACTGAAGACTTGTTCACTTTTAAAAACTGTAAAATTCTGGATATCCCCACCAGAAGCTCTGGCTATCACCACCAAAGACTTGCTCATTGTAAAAATCTGGGTAACTCCTTCAGAAGAAGATTCCTCATGTTTCAAAATTATAAAACCCTAGATATCTCCACAGAGGCTTCAGCTATCACCACCGAAGACTTGTTCACTTTTAAAAACTGTAAAATTCTGGATATCCCCACCAGAAGCTTTGAGAAATGATGCAGATGCACATGTCTTTTAACAAGGTGCTCATGCTTCATGGTGCAAATGTAAAATATTTCTTAGTGCAAATGCAAATGGCCTGGATTGATGCCCATGTTTCATGATGCAAATGCCCCTACTAATTGTGTTCATGTAACTGGTTTATGAATGGTGTAACTACAATTACCATACAATAATGAAAATGCAATGATTCTAGAAATGATGCAATTGCTTGAGATGACGCAAATGCGAATTCTATGAAGAATGTAAATGTAAAGGTAAAATGCAGATGCTTGTGGAATAATGCCAATGCAAATACCCATGAATGATGCAAATGCTTACCGACACTGTGCAAATGTAAAAGCTCGATAAAGAGATGAATGCTCATGAGTGATGCAAATGCCCCCGGTTTTTTTTTTTAGACTTTGGCTTAGCCTTTCAAATTCATTTTTCCTCTTCAAATCAGAGTATATCTTCAATTCATTTTGGCTATTCTCTTTGCCCCAAAAGTTTTCAAACTTTCATCAATAGAGATCTGAACTGAGTTTGATTTCTTCTTCTCATATCTGGAAGTCGGGACCTATCCTGGCAGTTCTATACTTTTGGGTTAGAAAAACCCTTGTCTCATGTCAACATCAAAAATGGGTATTTCAAAAATATTTTTATTTTCCCTTTTTGAAAAACAATTTTGCTTATTTAAGGAAAACTTCTAAGCCAAAAATTTTAACTCCACAGTGTATGATGTACAAATCTTTTGATGACTGATGATCACTGTTAGAAAATCCCCTAAGTATTAATTTGGGTTTTTCAATTTGAATTGACAAGGCTTGATACAACAAGATTTTGGTTTTTTCAGGAAAACTTCACAACAAAAATGTATGTCCCTTCTAGGCTCACAAATGGAACAGGTTTTATAAATCATGAATTCATTGAGAACCAAGCAAATTCAACATTCTTTTAGTTTCCATATCAAGGCTTTTTGACAAGCGTCAAGATTGGCCGGGATATTTAAATCGGAAAGTTTGATCTTGGAGGAAAAAAAGATTCAATTTTTGAAGACAATCCTCTGAATGAGAGCTGACAATTTGGGGGGTTCAGGAATTCCTAGATGTTCCTCGATGACCACTTTTTTTAAAATGACCTTCTTTTTTTTTTGGGTATCGGCACGGATGGCATTGAAAATTTCCAAATTTACTTTAGACCGCCCGTTTTTGGGTTTTCGCCCTAGAGTCTCATTCTTTCCTTTTTTTTTTTTTACCACACACTTGAGAATTCTAAATTCTTCCTTAGTGAAATGATAATTCGATGAGATGGGATAAAATCCGAGGAAAAACCCTTCAAATTAAATATTCATGCTTAATCAAAATGGACTTTTAAAGCATATAATGTAGGCCATGGCTCAGGGTTCAGAAAGAAAGGATAAATAGGCCCAAAATATGTGTTTGAGGGTAATCAGATCAAGGATCATTTCTTGAGGAGGATTCCCTTTGAAGCATTTGTCCCTTATTGGACATTTCTTTCCTTTTGACTTTGCTCTTTTTCTTCCTTGCTCTTGGCTTTCAATTTGCCATGTCTTTCACACACATTTTGTTTTCTTTTTTATTGTGTTTTTCTTTTGTTTTTCTTGGCTTTCATTTCACCATCTTTTTCTCTTCTTTTTCTTTGACAGAGTGAGCACGTATTTATTCGGGGCTCCATTTGCTTTGTGTCTGTCCTTGAGCTATCACTCATTTCTCAATGATCTTTGAAAAGATCTTTCCTCGCATTTGCCCTCCAGTGTAGAGGGTAATCCTTGATCAGGGTTCAAAGAAGAAAGAATTCTTTTGGCTCAAAATGGGTGACTATGGATAATTTCTTTTTGTGTGAAGGGGATATGAAAGATGGCCATTTCTCATGTCAGGCACAAATATTCACATTGAAAAGCAATCCCCAGGGGAAATAGATATTCAGAATTTCATTTTGCACTATGGAATCATCCGAATTCTCACATGCATGACATCACGATTTTTCTTTTTCTTTTTTTTCGTCGCATCCCCCCAATGATTCATGCATTAGCCCATCCTTCTTTACCATGTGTCCATCATTTCCATATATGATGCCCCAATTTGATTAACCATGAGAATCTGTATCAACGAGGAACATAGCAAGTCTAGGTCTATTTTGAAAAGGCTGAGTTTCCAATCTGAGTTTTTTTGAAGAGATAAGGAAAATATGACCCAAAAACGGGTTTTCTCTGGGACAAGTGATAATCTAGTTTAATCATTGTGCCCCAGGATGTCAATCATGAAGTGATGTTTGGGCAATTAGTGTTTTGTGGTTATTGGGAAAGGTCATGAATGGTTTTAGCACAATCTTGACACACATCAAATTATCAAAATCTAGACTCTTGAAAGAATGTCTCATTTGTTTGATTTTCAAGGAATTCGAAAAATTTCAAAAAGTTCGTTCCTTTGTTCATAGCCTAGACTAGGATGCTTCTCTTTTTTCATTCATTTTTCCTTGAAGCATTAGGTCTTTCAAGTGCTCTTGGTTTAAGAGATTTAGGCTTAGGAAAACCTAAAGAGAATGGAGAAGGTATTGGGTCATTTGTAACACTGATCATCAATCTTCTTGAGACTATCCATCACTAAAAATTCCTTAATGCTTGTTTTTGCAAATTCAAGTTATTGTTGAAACACAACAAACACAAAGCATTTAAAATTCAAAATTCATTTAATTCATGTAGATGTTAACATGAGACAAGTGCTTTCATCATCACCGTGTATAGAACTACATGTGTCAAAAACCTAATATGATCATGCACAATATTTCTTATGACACTTGGCTTCCTCATCTTCAAAACTTATCGAACCAGCCTTGATGAGATCTCTGACCTTGTACTTCAAAGCGGTGCAGTTCTCTGTTGAGTGACCTTGATTGCCAGAATGGTACCCACAACTCTCATTAGCATCATACCAGCTCGGATAAGGGGGCTTCAGAGGCGCTATTTGCATGGGTGTCACAAGGTGATTCTGGATGAGTTGAGGTAGTATCTCACTGTATGTCATAGGAATCGGGTCAACCTGATTTCTTCTTCGCTTTTTATGCCCCCTTCGATTATTCCCAAGGGTGTTCGATTGATAGACAGATGTAAATTCTGGTGTAGTTGCAGTCATTGGTTGGTAGGGATAAAAACCATGAGAGACATTATTCAGGGTAGAGTAAAATGGCTGATATGAGGAGAATTGGGGAGATGGGGCAAAGTCTTCCACGACTTGGGTATCTTCCTTTTTCTTTTCAGATGCCCCCTTGTTCTTGGTATTGGATGTTCTTTCTCCTTCAATTTTCCCATCCTTGATAGCATTTTCAATCATCTCCCCTGAAATTACCATGTCCGAAAAATTCTTCGTGGTGTTGCCGACAAGTCTATCGTAGTATGGGGCCTGTAGTGTATTCACAAAAAGGACAGTGGTTTCCTTCTGAGTTAAAGGCGGTTGTACTTGGACGGCCAGGCTCATCCACCGTTGCGCATATTCTTTGAAGCTCTCAGTAGCTCTTTTCTTCATATTTTGCAAGGTGAGACGGTCAGGCGCCATGTCGGTCATATGCTTGTAGTGGTTTAGAAAAGCCCTAGCCAAATCATTCCAAGAGCGTATCTGGTCCTTGCTCAACTGACTATACCACCTAATTGTGGACCCGCTGAGGCTATCCTGAAAACAGTGAATCAAAAGCTTATCATTACCTATATGACTTGTCATCTTCCGGCAGAACATAGTGATGTGGGCTGATGGATCGGTCGTCCCGTCATATTTCACAAAGTCAGGGATCTTGAACTTAGGAGGAATGACTAAATCGAGGACCAAGCATCGTTCTTTCGCCTCCACACTCCCGAATACATCTCTTCTTTCTATTGCCCGGAGCCTTTCATCTAACAACTGATATTTCCCTTGGGAATCTGCCAACTCAACCTCATTTACTGCAACCCTTTTCAACTTTGCCTGTTCAGCTAGATCATCTGAGTTTAGGATATTGACGAGGTTAACAGTGTTCTGGGCATCGCTTATTATGACCTCATCCTGGCCCTTTTGTGCCTCTAACCCTTCTCTGGCGATAACGTTTTCGGTGTATCCTTTTCCTTTGATTACGGCAGACATCAGCTCCATCAATTTAGTCATCTGACCTTTAGATTCTGCTTGAGACTTTGCTAGCTGTTCTCGTTCCCTTTCCATTTTTTCCAGTCGGGCAACATGTTCATCCTCCATAGCACCAGCCTGTATTAAAAGTGTACTCAGTACTTCTTCTGATTTGAAATGGAAATTCTTTCAAAGACTCCTAAAGCCAAGCCAACTTCTATTCTATTTTCCCCAAAATGTATGTCATGATGAATGAGCCATGAATGCAATTTGATGCATGTGAAGCCTAAACAATATGATGTATGGACATGTATAATGGAAACATGCTGACCATATATGTAATAAATGCAATCACAATGCCAACATGTTGCAAACAAAGAATAAACAAATCAACACATGGATATATGCAATGACTGATCATGTGCATTTCAGCATATTTCCCAATGAATGTTCATATGTTCTATGAATGCAACATGGTGTCAATTATGATACATGCAAACAATGAATGATTGATACAGAGTATATACAAAGAAAATCATACTAACCATGTGTGTCATGAATGTGACCTAATGCTAATCATGATGTATGTAATAAGCAAATTAATGCATAGATATATACAGAAAAATCATGTTGATTATGAATGCATGAATGCAACCTGACAAATAATTGATGGGATGCAAAATGCAAAGGGGGAGATATCACGGAGGAAATAAGAATCGGAGGAACTTAATCATCAACCTCTCATAAATTTGAAACATAATCAATTCATTCCCACATCAACATTCACAATGGTATAAACCATGTTTTACAAAATTTGAACAGTGGTTAAGACTGTCCTTACAAGCACTTTATTCTTCCTAACATCCTAAGGCTATAAGAGCCGGCTACTGAAAAAGTGAAATCTTATTACATCATATAAGACCGAAGTCTTTCCACCTCAATGATGTAAATCTCCCAATCCTAATGACGCTTTCCCAGTCCTCTATCAATCAGTGTCGTGGGATCCAACCACTTGCCATTTATAAGAGTTTGCACTTTCTTTTTGAATGCCATACAGTCTTCAATGTTATGGCCAACAATTCCACAATGATAATCACATTTTGCATTTGGATTATACCACCTTGGATATGGTGGTAACAGGGGTTTCAATGGGACACAGGCAACCATGTGATTTTGGATCAGTATAGGGAGGAGCTCTTGGTAGCTGATTGGAATGGGATCAAAAGGCATTTGGGTCTTATCCTGGGGTCGTTTCTTAGTTACACATGGCCTAGGAGTTGGGGCACTTGGTGGTGGCACTAAGGTCCGAACCGGAGTGTTTACATGGAGATGTGGCGGAACAGCATGGTGAGGGTATGGATTCGGACACGGGGCCTTTGGAGGTTGTACATAGCTCGAGGTTCCTATCCCAGATGTTGGATAAGGTGGTTGATGAGGGAAATAGTATGAACTGGTAGTTGTTGGTGATGGAGTGGGATTCAGGAATCCCGTAGTGGTCATCCCAATGGACGATTGGACCATGGTAGGGTGGGGATACTGGCTTGGACCTCGAACAGTTTGCAGGTATGGTACAGGATCCAAGGTTTCTATCTTTGGTATCAGGCTCTCAGGTTTAATCATTTTCACAATTTTGTCCATAATTTCATCAGGATTGCAACCTTTGTGGTATTGACAAGCGCAGGATCCAGCAGGGATTATGTGTTCTGGGCCTAATGGTTTTGGTTGATCCGAAGATGATGCGAAGCCCTGAGGAAGTTCACCTTTACTGTTACCCATATCCTCAACCATTTTCAGCAATTTGGCAAGTTGTTCCTTCACCTTTCGGATTTCATGTCCATATTCCTCTTGATTGCGTTCCAAAGCACCCAATCGTTCCTCCGATTCATTCCTCATATCTCGAATCCCTTTCATGCAAATGAAAATGTCATGAGATTAGGAATACAATTATGAATGTACATGCTCTATTCCTATGTGCATGAATAAACTGATGATTAATGCATGAACATATACAGAGAAATTATGATGACTATGTATGCTATGGATGCAATCTAATGCCAGGTATATACAGATAATGACTATGCATGTCATAAACGTATCTTACAATGAATGACCATGCATGCTATGACTATAATATGATGTCAAAATGATACATGCAAAAATAAATGAATTAACACAAAGGTATATACAAAGAAATCAATGATTACACGAAATTGGTGGGACTATTCAAAAATCTCATTATGCAGGATTTGCCTCCAATTTTTTTTTGTTTTTTTTTTTGATTTTTTTTTTTGATAAACCAATCACATCATTTTCAAAAGAATTTCAGGGTGGATCTTACTATGGTACAATATGCAAATGTTCATGTGACACTACCGGTTTTATGAAATCATCAAATTCAATTACCAACTGTTTATTGCAAAGAATGAGATCAATAATACAACCAAAAATGTACATGCTTTATTTACACATGCATGAAATGTGCCACATGCAAAAATGCTTGAAAAAGTATTTTTTTTTTTTAAAAAAAACAGCTAATGAACATCTGCCCCAGCAATGTCTGCTTATTTAGGCATCACGATGCCTTCGAGGCGGAGTATCACATTTATTACGGGCGATGTACGTACATCGTTGCCCGATCTACCACACTTATTCGGAGTGTAAAACAGGTAACAAAAAGTTTAGAAATGTCCTTCCCATGTGTTCCTATTTTCGTTATATCTAACGGAAATTCGGGATGGCTTCGCCTAGGTTCACTATATGAGGGTGAATCGGTTCTAAGGCCCCGAATTGTTCCTCACTGTCGCCGGTGAAGGCTAGTAAGGCACCCCGATAAAAGCAGGTTCAATTCGTTAGAGTATATTTTCCTATGCCCGTACGGAGGATTATCACGAAGGCATTAGGTACTTTATACTCCGAAAGTGTTTCACTAGCCCATACGGAGGATCAATCACGAAGGCTTAGTTACTTTACTTCCACTTAAAAGGACGGAACCCGGGTAGAGGATTCATGTTATGCAAATGCACGTGTAGTGTGTGTGGAGAAACAAAACAAACCTGTCACCACCTATTCTGCAAACCTTATTCTAAATGTCCTAACAATTAAAACATTCAAGAATAGTGTAACGCATTAACCGACAAGCAGTTATAATATACAATCTTAAATAGCTAGAGAACAATAATAAAATGCATGCACATGAGTATGAACATATTTAAAAATATTTTATTATTTTCAAAATTCTCCTTATTAACAAAAATATGGGAATTAAAATTAAATACCAATAAAACCAACAAAACCGAGACTTTGATAACACACGACTAATTCTAGGCCTGACTCTCTAATATTCCCCAGTGGAGTCGCCAAGCTGTCGCAACCTAAAAAATAACGAGTCTCATCGCAAGACTTTATTATTCGTTAAGCTTGACATTAAAAAAAAAAACCGAGGAAAAGTCGACTTAATTCCTCTAGAAAAATGAAGGTTTTGAAAATGACCTTAAAAAAGACATGGAGTCGCCACCAATCTTTTTTAGCTAGGTGTGATCGGCCACCTATTAAAACCGGTTTTATAAAATATTTTAAAAATTAATTAAAACATTTTAAAAACCAATTTCAAGTCTGCGTTTTAAACCAGAGAAATCAAAGAAGCGGGTTCGGGAGTCGGTTACGTGTGGGGAAGGATTAGCACCCCCACAACGCCCGTATAAATCGGTACCTTATTAATCGTGTGTTATCTCAAGTCTCGGTAAAAAGTTGGTTTTAAATTTAGTATTTCAAGTTAATTCCCAATTTAAAAATAATTCCATTTTTTATTGAAAATGATCCGGAATTTATAAATTCAAAATTTTCCTATATTCCCCAACAAACGTGGCAAAATATAGAAATTTTTATTAGTTTTGGAAAACTTTCCGAATCATTCTCTTTTTTGAAAGAAAGATATTCCTTTATTAATGATAATTGATGATATTCCCTCCAGCAAACCCGGTAGAGAACTCATGAATTATTTTAACTCGGGAATATCTTTATTTTTATTGAAAACCATTATCTTTTGCAAACATTTAAAATAAATGAATATGTATATGCATGACATAAATAAAATGACATAGTAAAGTCTAAATAATATAATGCAACCTAAATGACATGACAAATATGAATGGTATGGCATATAATTTAAATGACATGGAATAAAATAATGCTATCATATAATATGCACGAAAATAAAAATACAATGCATGAAATGTATTTTTTCCTTTAATTAAGGAAATTCGTATATCTAAAAAGATATCCGGCTACCTTAGGAAAATATGTCAAATTAAATATTCTAAAACCAAAATACTTTGTGATTGTTTGAAAACAATTTTGAAAAGCTTGAATTAACAATAAAAACTGGGCTAAAAATTTTTAAATGGTTCTAATTTCCTAAGTTTAAAAAATCCGGACTTGACTACCCTTAACCCGGGATTTGAAAAACCATTTTTAGAGTTTAAAAGGCTTAGAAATTACCCTAAGTCAGTAGCTAACCCTCCTAATCAGCCCACTCTAAGTAAATTAACCAAAACAGAAAAATGGTTTTTCTTTAAAATCAATTCTGACTCCACTGTCCAGTTTTAATCCACGATTTTTTTACCCTATTTTTAAAAATACCAAAAATTCTAAAAAAAATACTGGAGACTCAGGACATGTAAAACTACACGAGAAAAAATTGGATTAATTTTTTGATCAAAGATGAATTCCCAGAAAAACCAGAGATGTACGAGTTTTTGGAGGAGAAAAAACTGCTTTGTTTTTCTTTAAATTCAATTCTGACTTCACTGTCCAGTTTTAATCCACGATTTTTTACCCTATTTTTAAAAATTCCAAAAATTCTGAAAACATTATTGGAGACTCAGGACATGTAAAAATACACGTGAAAAAATTGACTTAATTTTCTGATCAAAGATGAATTCCCAGAAAAACCAGAGATGTACGAGTTTTTGGAGGAGAAAAAACTGCTTTGTTTTTCTTTAAATTCAATTCTGACTTCACTGTCCAGTTTTAATCCACGATTTTTTACCCTATTTTTAAAAATTCCAAAAATTCTGAAAAAATTATTGGAGACTCAGGACATGTAAAAATACACGGGAAAAAATCGACTTAATTTTCTGATCAAAGATGAATTCCCAGAAAAATCGGAGATGTACGAGTTTTGGGTGGAAAAAAACTGCTTTGCCAACACATTTTTTTTTGTCTTTGATAAAATCATTTAAAAACCAAAATAAAAATATTTGAAACTCATAGAATGACTTGAAGACAGTAGCTAGGACTTTTTGAAAGTTAGATAAAAATTGGCTAAGTAAAAAAAATCACAAAGGTAGAATAATCAATTTGACAAACTTAATTTTCCACAAGTGTGCTCAAGAGAGCATGACTTTGAACCATCAATTGGCTCAAGTCATTATTCAAGTGGCATGAACATGAAATGCATGAAACAATGCAGCAAACATAATGCATGAAATGCATGGATCTAAACCTAAATGTAAGGAAAATACATGACATAAATAATATGGCCTAGACCTAACATGAACTTGCATGACATTTAATGTAACTTAGACCTAAAACATGCATGGCATTTTTACAAACACAAGGCATGCTTAATTCAAAAATCCAACCAAATATCATGCAAATGAAAAAACCTAACAACTAGCATGACAAAAAAATGCAACACACAATGCAAAACACATGGAGTAGCCAAATGGCCTCAAGCTCCAACAAGCATGGCATTTTCACAAACACTTGGCATACAAACATGAAAAACTAAGTCATAACACTTAAATCATGCAAGCATTTTCACAAACACCTAATATACCAAATCTAAAACATGCTTACTAAGATATAAAACAAGAATCATGCAAAGAATCACACAAGCATTTTCACAAACACTTAATATGCTAACTCTAAAACATGCTCAAATTTAAACAACATGAAAACAGAAAATTAAAAATGTAAAAACATGATATCTAAGACATAAATGGCAACAAACAAAGCAACCAAATTAAATATAACTTAAGAACATGAAATAACATAATATTTAAAACATCAAAAATAAAGAAAATAGCATAAACAATATGGTAAAATGAATCAAAAATAACAACTTAAAATAAATAATGTAGGCCATTTAGCCATGGTGAGTTTATTGTAAAAACAAAATGTAAGAAAAATATACTTAAGAAAGGAAATGAAGGAAGAACAAGAAACATTATTTTAAAATGAAAACTCACCAAGTAGCTTTTGAACGGATTAAGCTATAAACCCTCAGAGTAGCTTTTGAACGGATTAAGCCACAAACCCTCTCACAAGTAGCTTTTGAACGGATTAAGCTATAAACCCTCAGAGTAGCTTTTGAACGGATTAAGCTACAAACCCTCTCAACAAAAACACTATGACTCACCACCCGGATAATCCTAATACAAGTGTATAGACTATCTCACAAGGGGTAGTGGGTGCCCTCAACCAAAGGCCAAGACTCCTTATTTATAAGGTGAGCACCTCTTTGGCTTGACATTACAAAGGGATGTGGGATTGGGACTTAGGCTCAAAAATGAAAATCTCTAACTTAACTCTTGATTTTTAATCACTTGATTGAAAAAATCCTAAGCTTCCTCCTTCCTTTGGGCTTGGGCAGGCCAGCACTTCTCTTTTCCAGCCCAGCTCTGATTTTTGAAAGGCTTGGCCTTTTCGGTTGCTTGGGTGAAACGACCATTTTGCCCCCCGGATGCAAAATAAATATCAAACGGGCTCCAAATTCAATTTTTCTTTTTTTAATACTTCCAAAATAATAAAATTTTGAGTTCTGGAAGTTTTCAAAATTATCCGAGTCCGTTTGCTATTTATTTGGATTTTTTCTTCCCAAAATGTCCTTTTATGCCCCTGCTTTTTACCATTTTTTAAACGAGCTCCAAATCAAGATTTTTCTTCACCAATCTCTTCAAAATAATTAAAAAGTGTGATCTGGAAGTTTTCATAATTTTTGGACCTCATTTGGTATTTTTTTGGGATTTATCGGCTTGAATTATTGCATAGGAGGCCCGGGATTTGGCCATTTTGCAAACGAACTCGGAATCAAGATTTTATTTCGCCAATCTCTTCCAAATAATTTAAAAATGAGATTTACCAAATTTCAGAATTTTTGGAGTCCATTTTCTATTTTTCCGGGATTTTCCTTTTTGAATTACTGCATAAGAAGCCCGGGATTTGGCCATTTTGCAAACAAACTCGGAATCAAGATTTTCTTTCGCCAATCTCCTTCAAATGATTTAAGAATGAGATTGACAAATTTTCCATAATTTTCGGAGTCCATTTGCTATTTTTCCCAAATTTTTCCAATTTTGCCCTTTTACCTCCGAAACCCGGTTTTGCTCAAAACAAATCCGATTTTCATATTTTCTTCAATCTGAGCCTTGGGCCATCCCTTTTAACCATTCTTCATCCATTGGGGGCTTTGGTCTTACCAAGTCGGGCCATTTCTGTGATTCTTCCCGATTTCACCGAAATCCACTAAAAACCCTAATTCTAGGTTTTCTCCCGGATTGACTTTTCTTTCGGTTTTTCTTGCAAGCGACTTCTCCATTACCCGTATTCAGTGCTTATCTTTCATTTGGAACCTTCAATTTCGACCAGTTTGATCGTTTAAGCACTTTCCCTCAAATTTCTCGGATTAGGGTTTCTTTTCTATTGAACCTCCAAATCCCAACTTCCGAACTCCATATCTTTCAATGTAGACCTCGGATTATCAAAATTCTTTCTCCATTTTTCAATTGAACTTAAAATCTTGATTTTGAAAGTGGGTTGACTTTTTCAGTAGTTGACTTTCTGGGGTTGACTTTCTGGGGTTGACTTTTTTGGGGTTGACTTTTTTTTCAAGTTTGACATTTTGTGCTCGCCCTCTTAAACTAAGTCTCGGAGTACCACCTGCAGGATGAAAACAGTCTTTTTATACTCGAAAACATCAATATGGGAAGAAAACATACATGTTTAGTGGTCCGGACAAAATTAGGTGTCTACACTTGGGTTGCCTCCCAAGAAGCGTTTGATTTATAGTTATCGGCTTGACTATCTCATGTTTATCATCCAGCATCCAACCACTTGATATTTTCGATTCATGCCATTTGTTTCTCCTTTCTTTGAACAATTTCGCTTTCTTGCAGGCTTGAAAGCGGAATTCACCACTTTCAATGGTAGAATTCAATAATGCCTTAAGCGGATCAATGAGATAAATTTCTATGAATTCTTCTTTAGTAGTATTATCTATAACATCAACTAGTTTTGGCATTTGAAAGTATTGAGTAAAAGGTGGTGGTGGGTCACTTTGAACATTCTTTTCTTGAACTTTTTCAACTTCTTTTGCACCCACAATTTCTTCTTCAATAAGATCGATTGCCAAGGCTTTTTGCCATCCTCTTCTATCTCTTTTCCAATCCCAAGTGTATTGGCGTTATAATGCTCTTGTTCTTCGCTCATAGAATTAAGTTTAGTATCACTTAGAAGAGTTTGTTGAAGTTGGTTGTTAATGGCATTATCAAGCTGACTTATTTGTGTCTCAAGATTCCTAAGTGACGCTATTTGGCTTTCAAGTAATTCTAAATGATTTTGATTAGTCACTGCTTGACTTGCCATGAATTGCATAAACACTTCTTCCAATGATGGCTTAGTTTCTGGGGCAGGTGCTTGGGCTTGACTTTGAATGATAGCATCGGTGCTTGCCATGTAATGCATGAACACGTCTTCCAATGATGGTTTATTTTCTAGAGCAGGTGCTCGAGCATATGGTGGAAACCCATGAGGATATGCTTGATTTTTTGAATAGAAAGACTATTGATTGTTGTTCCAAGAAGAAGTTTGGTGATCTCCCCAACCTGGATTGTAGTTGTTGGAATAGAAATTATTTTGATGCATATTGTAGTTTCCAACATATTCCATTGATTCAGCATAGGTTAGGCACCAATCACTATGATGCCCACCCCCACAGAGTTCACAAATTACAAACGGGCTTTAGACAAAAGGTACACACAAAGTGTCAAACTTCTCTGTATGCAACCACTTGTGCAGATAAAGCATTGATTGCATCCCGTTTATAATCCCACATAGTGCACCCAAATCAACAAAACTTGAAAATAAAGAAAAATAAAGTTTGAATTAAGACTAAGATTGCTTGGTATTAATATTAACAAAAATAATAAAACAATCCCAGCAACGACGCCAAAAACTTGTTGTCGGATTTACCACGCAAGTGCATGTATTGTTAACAAGTAATATAATGAAGAGTAGAGTATCGATCCCAGGAGGAATTCTCACTAAATTCATTAAGTACTAAAATTAAAACAACTCAATCTTATTCAAACAATTAATTAAAGATTGTAAATAAAAGAAAATAATAAACAAAATAAGTAAATTAAAAGATAGATTATATTAAATGAGAAAAGCCTAGGATTACAATTTTCCTCAACACTTCGCTTCAACCTCTCCTATCCTCTTAACTTGATTAATGATCTTGAGTTGTTAACCTAGAGTTCTAATCTATTTATAAGGAGCTTTCTATGGTCTTATAAAAATATCCCTCTGAACCAATTAACTATATTCCTATGATAATTGAATTAAAGAGAAACTCATTATGCTTAGACTCTAAAATTGGTTACACATGACACGTAAGTATATTCCTACCCTACCTGCAGATCAACATCATAATAAATGAATATGAAACATGTGTTATTCAATCCATGTCTAACATTATCCCTTTTTCCAAGTTGTATCTAGGTTACCACATCAATCTAATTGGTAACTAAGCAATTAGAAGTATTAAGCACAAGATTGAATAAACAACATCAAATATCATTAAATCTAGAAGGAGAGTAAAATAATTCAAACTACATGTTGAGTACCATTGATATCCTAGAAAAATAAATTAGTTCATACTAATTAAAGAAAACAAATATCTAAGGAGTTTCACCATCATAAATATTAGAAGAAAGATAAAGAAGATAAGGGATAAGAGAAAACTAAAGGGTTGTCAGATCTTCAGTCTTCAATCCTTCAAAATCTCTATTGCTCCTTGCAAATCTTTGGTGGTTGCACTCCTCTTAAGAAAACTAGGTTATTTACAAGCTAAATAGTCTAGAGGGTAGGGAGAAGTCTAGAAGGTCCTAAGGGTTCCTATTTATAGAGCCCTTAAAAGCCTGAAGAAGAGAACTTTATGGCCAAGTAACTGCTTCCAGCTTGGACTCTTTCCATATATGAACAGATTCTCTCTTTCTTGCTTTAGGATTCTACAAAAATATAAAAGAAATTAAATTAATAACTATATTAAACATAAAATAAATAAATTAAACTAAATTAAATTAAAAATAAATAAATAAATAAAAACTAAAAATATTTAATTAATACATTAATACTTTAAACTACAAGGACTTAGCTATATAAAATATGGTAAAATAACTCTATTTTATAGAGTTATCACCCACATGTCTTAGGGTTTTCTACCATGTTCACTTGTGACACTGCAGTAGTGAGCTCAATCTCATTATCATCAACTAAGTTGGCTTGAGCTTTCTTTTTCTTGTTCTGAAGGCAGTCCTTTGCTCGATGACCGGGCTTGTTGCACGTTTCCCGTGAACTTCTTGAAATTCGTTCCCTTATAACCTTGGGAAGAACTAGAACCAACATTTTTTCTCTTGTTGGTCTTGTGCGAATGTTCAACAACATTTTCCTTGGCTTTCATGGTTTGAACTTTAGCCCTCTTTTTAAAACCACGGCTATCTCCTCGATTCTTAACCGGATAATCAAGTCCTCTAAGGTCATCTCCTTTCTATTGTGCTTTAGATAGTTCTTGAAATCTTTCCACGACGGTGGCAATTTCTCTATCAAAGCAGCCATCTCAAATGACTCACTAAGAATCATTCCTTCTGCAATAATTTCATGGAGGATCAACTGATACTCTTAGACTTGGCTGATCATGATTTTCGAGTCCAGCATTTTGTATTCCAGAAACCTGCCAACCACAAACTTCTTCGTGCCGGCATCTTTGGTTCTATACTTTCTTTCTAAGGACTCCCACAGCTCTCTCGCTGTTCTGATTGGGCTATACACATTGTATAACATGTTGTCCAATCCATTGAGGATATAGTTCTTTCATAGGAAGTCAGAGTGCTTCCATGCTTCCATCGAGGCTACAACCGTAGGATCGGTCTCTCCCTCTTTAAGAACCTGGGCCTCTTCTCGTAAGAACCGGTGTAGCACCCATTTTTTGACTAAAGAAACAAAAAAAAAACCAAAAAAAATGAAAAAATGATGAGGGAGTGGAAGGCAGCAATGTCCCACCCCATGCTACTCCCAATCTCCAAAAATATTCCCAACCCTACCACCCACTTTCATCATTCACACCACCATCTCCCCCACTCCCCATCTCCCAACATATTCATTACATTCCACTACCCAACATCCTCATGACTTCTACCCTACACCCACTACACTAATTTCCCCTTACTTTCCCATTCCCATAAAATGGCAGATTACACAACACAAAGGGGGGGATTCGGTAGATCCTGCTAGGAGTGAGCCAAATTAACAAAAAAAAAACACAATCAATGGGGGAAGAAAATCGAATAGAAAAAAATAAAAAATAAAACAAATTTGGGATTCTTGGTTTGAGTGGTTTTTCTTGAAGATTTCCATGGTGGAAACCTAAAGGAGGCATAGAGAGAGGTCTTGCCGAAGTTTGATGGCCAACCGATGGTCGTCGGAGGAGATCGGAAGGGTAGAAGGTCGAGAGTTTAATCCTAGATCTAGGCTTGCTGGGTTTGATTTCGAGAAAACTAACTAGATATCGAGCTTCAGGAGGTCGAAATAAATTTTTGGGGAAATTTTGGGATTTTTCTAGGTTTGGGTTGCCGGCGGCAGAGGCGCGATGGTGGGATGGCCGGATTCTGGGTTTTGGTTAAATGTTCTTGGCTGGTGAAAGAAAAAGGTTTTGGTTTTTTTTTTGGGGGAGGGGAAGAAGGTAAAATGAAAAGGAAAAAAAAAAAAACTTGTTTTTTTATGTTATAGCGGGTCGGGTCAGGCCGACCCTCAAGATCCACGCGGCGACCCACGCGGGCCGAACAGGATCCTCTCGGTGGCCCGCGTGGGTCAGTCCCTGAACCCGACCCTTTCGCTTTTTTTATATATTATTATTATTATTTTGCAAGTATTTTTTTTATCTCTAATTTTATTATTGTTATTACTTGATAATTTATTTATTTACTTTGTTTGTTAATTAATCTTTATTTATTTGCAAATTATTTTATGAGTTGATTTTTTTAATTTTATTTGTTTATCATGTTTTATTAATTAGAATAATTAAGTTTGATTAGCTTTTTTATTTTTTATTTTTTTCAGTATGTTTTCTTTACATTTTCTAATCATAAATTTTAATCAAGGAAATAATCAAGATTTTTTTATGATGAAATTCGAGGAAGTTGCAAACGGATGTCTTCTAAAATTTCCTAGGTGAGAAAGATCCTTTTAAATTTCACCAACACGATGGAGAATTTAATTGGAAATTTCAATATAATAAATCAAGATTTTTTTTTTTATCTTTGATAATTAATAATATTAAAAATAATTAAGAATCAAATGTCGTAATTTTTAATCAAGGAAATAAATCAAGATTTTTTCGATGATGGAACTGGAAGAAGTCGCAAACGGTTGACTTCTAAAAATTTCCTAGGTGAGAAAAATTCTCTTAAATTTCACCAGCACAATGGAGAATTTAATTAAAAATTTCAATATAATAAATCAAGATTTATTTGGTTTGATAATTAATAATAAGAAAGTAATTAAGAATAAAATGTGTTAATTTTTAATCAAGGAAATAAATCAAGATTTTTTGATGATAGAATTCGATGAAGTCGCAAATGGTCGACTTTTAAAAAAAAAATAGGTGAGAAAGATCTTCTAAATTTCACCAGCACGATGGAGAATTTAGTTCAAAATTTCAATATTATAAATCAAGATTTATTTTATTGGTTATTAATAATTTGTAGTAAAAAGTGATAAAATATCAAATGTGTTAGATTAAGATGTTAAAATAAATCAAGATCTATCCGATGATGAAACTCGAAGGAGTAGCAAATGGTTGACTTCTAAGATTTTTCTAGGTGAGAAAAATTTTCTTAAATTCCACCAGCACGATGGAGAATTTAAGTGGAAATTTTGATATCATAGATCGAGATATATTTTTCGATAATTATTCATAAACATTCAATGTGATTAGAAACTGCAAATCGTGGAATTAAGATCGCTCACTCTCTTTCCATAAACTATTAAAACGAATCTAACGACGGAGCCTCTTCGAGAAAGCAAACGGTCTTTCTTGAATACTCCTGAGGTGAGGAGATTTTTCTCGAAATTTTGCCAGCATGATGAAAAATTCTTTGGAAAATTTCTCCAATATTTAAATATTAAATTAAGAATTAAAGACCATCAAATTTTAGGACCTACAGGATAACATTTGGTAATTAGATATTATCTCTAGATAGGCGTTGTGGGGGTGCTAATCTTTTCCCACACGTAACCGTACTCCCGAACCTAGTTCTGAACGTAGACCAGAACCTATTTCTTTTTAAGGTACCTTAGTCGAGCTTAGGATCACTTTTAGAAAGGATAGATTCACATAGGTGACAAATTACACCTAACAAAGATAATTAGTGGCGACTCCATTGTTTGCGTCTAGCATGCCGAATTCGCGTTTGGCACGTTATGACAACCAGGCTAGGTTCAAAGTAGTTCAATAGAACATCTTTTGCTGCCAACTTTTGAAGTCCAGACCACTGAACTTCTCAGGCCTCTCACCATATGTAACATGTAGAGGTTGTGGCGCTACAGGCACACTAACATTACTGGTAGATCATTCGGCTATCTATTATTTAAAAAATAACAGGATCAACTTGATGGAATTTATATCAAAATTTTGACAACCATATGATCACAAAATATATAAATAATTATATATATTACAAAACAGAGCATATCATGAAATTAATCATGATTCCATAGTGTCTCCTTTGAAAATATCTCACAAATGCTATATAAATAGTTCATATATAGAATATAAATGCAAATATATAATTTTATAAACAATTATATATTGCCTTGTTCGAACTATATTCATTATTTGTGTTTTTAATTACTATGCTCATATGTGTCATATAAAATTTCAAAATTTTACTATATCTCAAAATTCAGTACCATGAGATAAAAGATCATTTATACAAGCCATAAATAAAATCAAATGCACCATCATAAAGCAGCATAATATATTTTCCCACTATTCTAGCTTGATAGAAAAATTAATCATGCGAATAGTATATAATTTATTCTTATTTTTAGTCAAACTCACAATATATATATATATATATATATACAAAACAGTAAGTATATATATAATCTGTAAATTTATATATATATATATTTTACAAACACTATATATATATATATATATATATATTTAAAGTATTGTTGCTATATATAGCAGTCTAATATATTGTAAAACATTAACAATATATCGTTATATATATGTTATAACATTATATTATAACAAATATATAACCAAGTATACTAATGCTGTCAAAAAAATAATAATGAAATAATATATATATATATATATATATTCATCAAACAGTAGCAATTACATCCGTCTCAAGAATGTTATAAATGCTGTTACTAATTATATATATTCTAAGAAACAGTAATGAAACAAAACGTATCGATAATCGTCTTAAGATTGTTAGATTAAATGTTATTTACTAAAAAATTTATTACTGCATAAAATATATATATATATAAGTAAAATAAAAACAGATAATAATCTGAATTGACAGAACAGTATATATATATATATACGAATATTATTTATACTCACAGATTTAATTTGAACAGAAAAAATAATATCGAGTCAAGGTAAAACCTCTGACCTTAAGACGATTATTGCCTGTTACTAAGATATTTACAGATTATAGCAATTCGTCTCCCAGGCCTTCTTAATATCATTGCAGTCGAAAGCACACCCGAAACAACATAGCGAACCAGAAAAGATGTCGGTCTCTCTCACAAGACAGTATGCAAAAAATTGAGAATGAAGAAAACGTTTCTTAGTTTTTAAAATAGGCACTGCCTTTGAGTATTTACAGAAATGCAGGAGACTGTTCGGACAAGACACATTTGTTGAAAAACAGACAGAACCGATTGGTTCGGTCAGACACAACCTTTGGGATAAAATTGGTCCGAACAGACATGTAATGATCAGATATGTCTCTTGGTTGGTGGAGGCTGAACCGAAAAAACATGTCGGTTGGGTAGTAAAAAATTAATTACTGACTCAAACCCAACCCAACTCGGCAGCGCGCACATTCGTGGTAGCCCATTTTTGTGTAGGTCCTCATCCTTCACAAAAACTTGGGTGATCCTTTGAGCTAACCCAACTTGAAACCTAAGCCTATATAAACTACAAGCTCAGGCCAGTATTTGTTCCATATGGGATTTCATATCATACACAACATCAACAAACTTTCTTTCTCTTCAAGTGGATGTTTATGAGATTAATTTTTCTTTCAAATATGATATCAATTGTGTACATAAATTATACACCGTGTATCTATTTACAATAACCTATGTATTAATATACGTATTTCATATTTATACACATAAATTAACCATTGATATCCAACAACTGTCATCATAAATTGGTTTCTTCATTTTGCTAATTAATTAATACTAATTAAGAAAAATATGCAATTTGACAAGTGGTTTTTAAACATCATAATATAACCTATTAAAAGGACTTTGAAAATTGTCAGTCATCTCTCCTAGTGGTTTCCTATAGCTGCAAAAAAAAGTTAAAAGGTTATTTTCTTCATCCTATTATTAATTAATGTGATGGTTGCATCAATTGCTTTCAAGTTTCAATCAGGTCAATAAACCTTTAATTAAAAAGGAGTTTGAAAAAAGTGATTATCATTGTAATGGCATGTGTTGAATGGATAAAGATAATTTACACACTTTTTATCACTATTTTTTATTTTTATTTAAAAAAAAAATCTTTTAATATGAGCAATGCTATTGTGTCTTACAGTTGGCGTAGAAAATATCAAAGAGTTAAATATGTTGGATATCAATGTTTTATTTTGAGTGTATATATACGAAATACGTATTTTAATACGTAGGTTATCGTAATTAGATACACTGTGTATAATTAAGGTACACAATTGATATCATGTTTGAATGAAAATTAATCTCAAAGGTACCCACTTGAAGAGGAAGAAGTCTGATCATTACATGTCTGTTCGGACCAATTTTATTCCAAAGGATGTGTCTGTTCTGATCAAACAGGTTCCATCCAATTGATGTGTCTTTTCCGAACAGGTTCTTTGGCTCCTATAAATACAGACTTCCTGTGTCTATATTATTCACTTAAAAACTAATTCACCAAAATATTCCTGTCTTCTGAGAGAGAGACTTCAGCATTCTTTTGTTCGCCGTGTTGCATCCGAGTGTGCTCTCATTTGCAACGTATATCGAGGAAACCTGGGAGACGATTTGCATCGATACTGTAAGCACCTTAGACAGGCAAAAAACGTCTTAAGGTTAGAGGTCCAACCTTGACTCGATATTGATTTTTTCAAATCAATTCTTGTAAGTGTCTTTATATTCGATTTTGTATTACTGTTCTTATATTTATATTATGTTTATAAGTAGTATATAGTAAATATTTTCCAACAAAATATGCAAAGGTTAGGAGTCTTAGGGCTTTTATCATTATATTTTAGATTCGATAAAAATTAATTTTTCATCAATTATAAAATAATAATAAAATGATACTATGGATTAACATCGAAAAAAATATATATATGCAAACGTTTAATGAAATGGAACCAAGGCCTGGCAAGAGAACAAGCCTGCATGCTAATCAAACAAATAGATCAAAAGGTTGAATCTTTGAAAAATACTACTCCTACTATACTAGTCTTTCACTTTCAAGTTTCAATCCGACTAGATCTGCTCAAAGACTAAGTTGAATCGAACTGCAGTTCGAAATTTTTTTATTTTTCTTATTCAAATTCGATATCTGAACCGGCTCGGTTTATTATTTAAATAATATTAAAAAATTATTTTTAATTATATTATTTTTTATTATTTTTATAATTAAATTTATAAAAAATAATTTTTTATTATTTAAACAATGATTCGGACTGGGCTAGGCCGAAACGAAAAATACTCTTATCAGGCCTGGTCCAATACGGGTCGGACTAGACGGACTATCCAACGCTTGAGCAGGTCTATTGATGACAATTCTTCGTTTATTTTAGTATTAGAGAAATTATCTCATTTTTCATTAGTAGAATTTTTAGATTTAATAAGTGGGACATACTCTTAAATATAATTTTTTTAAAAAAATTAAAAAATAAAATATGTAATAGTTTCTTAATCCCATTTGTAAAATAAATAAATTCAATGTCAGTATATAAAAACGAACTCTTTAATATTAATAATTTACATTTAAACTATCAAAATTGCTGTTTATATATACATATAAGTATATGAAGATGTATTTATTTATTTATTTATTTATCTGTGATATACCTTTATAAAAAAATCCCGATGATTGCTATGATATGTATATATATTTGTAAGTTTTGATTTTGAATTTTGATGTATCATCAAAATATATGTAAAGTTCAGATATGTATCAGTCAATAACTCAATATTATATATTAAAAGGTTTTAAAATAATTACATGAATTATCAGAAAAGAGAGAGGAGGACCATCTATACCAAACAAGCATGAGGAAATTAACTTCAATATTCAATTAAAAACACATTTTTTGTATTGTCAATTCATTCACTGTAATTTCCAGCTTTTGGATTTGATCCTATTTTCTTACTAAGAACGCGTATATGCAAAGTTTGGCAAATCCACACACCAGAGCAATTGCAGCTGTTACTTGTTAACACCATTGATTGACTAGTGGTAAATTTGTACTTTTTTGATAAGCCGCAATCTGAAGATAGAAAAATGGGTTACAATATTGAGATTCGAATCTCAGATTTGTTGTATTCTAATTTTTAAAGATAATTGTATGAATCAATTGAGTTAAATCTCGGATTCTGTAAACTTGTAATTTGCCTCAATATAATTAAATGGCTAGCTGGATAAATACAAACCAAAGACATTGTATATTCTTTCATTAATCAAGATTTGGTGATAACAGCCTGAGATTTTATCATATTGTATCCCTGCCTTGCCTGCCATGAGATTCATCTAATCTCATGTTCTTCATAAATTAGCTAGATTTGGTGATAAAAGCCTGACATTTTATCATATTTTATCCCTGCCTTGCCTGCCCATGAGATTCCCATCTAATGGGAATCTCAAGTTCTTCATAAATTAGCTTATTCCCCCAACTTTGGTGAGTATTAAACCAGTTGATTGGCCGAATTCTGGTCAAGAAAGCCCTCCTATTCAAAGTTTTTTGTAAAGTTCCAACTGCTCTTACCAAACATACACTTTGGTCCTTTCCAAGTGACTGCTGAAATGCTGACAGCAATTTTTTGAGAGACATGGCATGCACGAGCCTTTTTCGGGGGAATTATTATTACAACAATCATATTACTTTTTTTCCCCCCTTTTGCTGCCACTTTCTATAATGGTGGCTCGAGGAAGCACAGAAACATATGTTCAAAATTAACTATTCAAGAGCAACAGGTCATTGTAGTATACTGGTAAGTATTCTCGTCTTTCAACAACGGTGTGCTTGATAGAGCTGTATTGCTCCGATTTTTTTTTTTTTTGAAATTTTTGCATCTGACATATATTTAGATATGCATATAAAAATATGATCTTTTAAGAATCTTTTAAATACATGAAAAAATTAAATATACTCATGTCGAATACATATCTATATCCGATACTCGCACTCGAGTCCGAATAATATAGTGATAGACTGTTTATTTTAACTCTTAATTCCAGTTATAAGGTTGACACCGACTCACAGCCACTAGCTTGATTATACTTTATGATAACAAGAAGCAGCCCATTAAAACTTGAATTCTGACAATGAAGAAGAAAACTGCATGAAACTGGAATATATTTGCCTCCTTTCCAGGTCCTTCAATGCGCAAATGGCAGCTAAGGCCTTCCAGGATGTAGAAATAAGATCATGGAACATTTTACAGATGCACAAGCAACACTTTCCTTCTAGATGATTCATCAAATTTTGGTTAAAATAAAATCTTACTGTCATTTTCATAATCCTATTTTGTTTTTCAATATTTGAATTTTTTTGATTTCTATATATTTTCCTTGCAGTTTAACGTAATTACAATAATTGAAAGGATAAACATTATGAATTATGAATTGACTAAAAGCCTCTCCACCTCCCTCGGATTGCGGGTAAATAAGGAGAAGCTACCAAGAAATTTTATTGCGTTCAAGGAATCAAATGTCATTGTCAATTATTTGTGTTAGACATTCAACTTAAAATCAATCTACAATAAGTGGACAAATTCAATTTGAATATAAAATCAAGATAATTCAAGATTTAACTGATATGGGATAACACCACTTTAACATATTCAATCACGTGTAGACGGAGATAAACGAATCTATCACATGACAAACTTGAAGAGGATAACAGGCAGAAACAATATAACAAAACTTTGACTTTATACCATGTTAAGTATCCAACCTAAAATTAATTGGCAATAGGTGAAGAGGCTCAACTTGAATATAAAACTATAAATAATTCAATCTAATCGATGTGCAATAACACCATTTTAACAGTTTGGTCTAGTGATTTCACAATCTTGACAATGCTAGCCAAGAATAATATTAATTTGTTTTACATGTTAGATCAGCACTGAAGGCAATAAACTTTTGTTAGGCAGAAATTAAAGTAAGATGTTTACGTTGTACCATTGTTGTTGCATGTTGAAGTCAAGTTTTTCTGGGTTTTTTTTTTTCTTAGCCATTCGAGGTGACAAAAAAGTTTTCAATTTGTGTGAAAATGTGCCAAATCCATGCCGTAATTAGTGGATTCAATCGAGCACAAGGCCAATACGTAATATTATACCTAGTTCTCAAACAAATCTCCGACATACATAGATTGAATAATTATCAGAGAAAGCCTTTAATTTTGATTGTTAATTTGTAGTACCAACTATTATTGACTTTTGGAACTTTGTTTAACATTTCTCAGCCAATTTTTAAATTCGCTTTAGTCTTGATCAAAGAAAATTCAGTTAAACAGAGGCAAATATAAATGCATATTTTCTACTAAGTGAGTTTTTTCCTAAATTAAGGTATTTAAAAAAAATTATTCTTAAAATAAGGTACTTTTATTTTTATTTATCAAAATAAGATATTTTTTGACATATAAGCACTTAATTACCACTACGTCAACCTTTGATTTCTCCCACCAAAGAAGCCACGGCCAAAGGGAATTGTATCGTATGGAACTATTCGAAATCCAACTCCTTGCAAGGTTAAATGTATCAAACAATTTATTAGGTTATGTTTTTCGAACAAATTTGCTAAATCAATTTTAAAATAATCATATTTGCATAATTTTAGAGGTTTTTTTATCAATAGATTCATTTGGATATCTTTTAATTTCACAAAAAAAAATTGTTTTTTTTTTTCCTGGTGAGGTTGTAAAGAAAAAGAGAATTATGAATTAGAATTTCAAAAAAGTATTAAGTATCAAAGAATATATCTTCCCTTCTCATCTCATCTTATAGAAGAAAAATCCATGTTCCTCTTTTTAAAGTAATAATTCCAATATCTATAAAAGCAATCAGCATTGGGTTTTCCAATTTTTAGCTTTCTTGCCATATTATAAGAGTACAATGTGGCTGGTGGTAGTATTTGATGAAAACTTTAACCTTACATCAGGACTAGGACCTAGTGAAGATCGAAGTGCTGCAAATCCTATCATAGCTTCATAAATGAAGGCCAAAGTGATGTTTATCGGGATATGAGGTTTAATCCAATTGATTCATGTAGTTATTTTTAAAAGTTAGAATTTAATGCAAGTCTAAAATTCGAATCTCAATATTTATAATCTTTTCTCTTATTCTCATACTGCAATTTTATTTGTTAGAAAAAAAAATGATGCTTATCGGTGGATATCTTTAATGATGCTTATCGGTGGATATCTTTCATATATTGATAACTCGTATAATTATATAGTTTTTAGTTATGTTTTATTATTGTTTTGTGTCAAATACGAGTTATTATTGCTTAGTCTAATTGTGTTTATGATCTTTTATATTTTTATGTAATTTGGTGTTTTTTTTACGAGTTTCTTTGAGTGATTTCAGATTACTAGGTTAAATCAACAATTAAGGGCAAATTCAGTTCAATTCCACCGCCTTGCATCTTATTCTTATTATTTACTTTAGTTTAAATCTGGCTTCAAAAACCCCTTTTCTTTTATTGTTTTCTTTGAACGTAAGTTATAAACTAATAACTCATAGATTAAAACCCAATCCCTGAGGACTCGACCCTTGCTAATCATTATACTTACAATTGATCTTTTTAGTGCAAGGTTAAATAAGATACACTCTTTTGGGTGCATCATATATGCCTCATCAAGTTATTACCTATTGATCAATATTGTTGACATTGATTCAATCCTATTCCTGCTTTCAGTTATGGATTGGCTATGATTGAAATAAAAATGTAGCAGCTGAGAAAAGAAATAAAGAAAGAATTAAAGGAGAAAGAAAATAGGTTAGGGAACAAGTCAAAGGTGACGTGATTGATTAAGTGATTACAGGACAAATAAGCACCTATTTTGTGAAATAAAAAATAAAAATACCTTATTTTGAGAATAAATTTTTTTAAATACATTAGTTTAGGAAAAAACTCTCTACTAAGGCTTGTCGGTGAAAGAATACACGTATATATATAGTATACATTTCTTCCCTACTTTATTTGTTTCCATTTTGCATCTGATAGGATTTGAAAACATAAAATATATAAGTGTGAATTAGAAACTCTAAACCTTTTAATTGGGTTTATGCATACACGCGAAAGTGAGAGGGAAAGAGAGGAGAGAGAGACAGATGGACCCATATGAGAACGAAAAAAAAAAAGAAAATCAAAGACCAAATCAACTCTCAAGTTGCTGAGAAATATGAATCCTTACATAGTAAGTTATACAAATAAAATAGTGATTGACGCGTGAAATTTTCTAGTATATAATGGCTAGATGGGAGGAAGGTCATGCATTCACAGACTAAGAAACCAGTTAATTTCAGGGAGAGGAAAACCACAATGTTCTCTTCAAATATTGCCTATTCTTCCTTGTTCTTGTCAACCATTTCTCTGACATTATTGATTTATCAATCAAAAGCTCAATTGAATTCTACATTTTATGATAGCACTTGCCCCAATGCGTCCAGCATCGTTCAGGGCGTTATTCAGCAGGCTTTGCAATCTGATGTTCGGATTGGTGCCAGCCTCATTCGTCTCCATTTCCATGATTGCTTTGTCAATGTAAACTCAATTCTCCAAAGTCTATTTGTATATCAAATATCAATTGTCTGATCTGAAAGTTTAGTTTTGTTTGATTCCTGCTTTGAGGTTTACTTAATGTAAAAGTTTATGTTGATTTTTATTTTTATTTTTTATTTTTTATGACAGGGATGTGATGCTTCACTCTTGTTAGACAACAGCGCCAACATACAGAGCGAGAAAGATGCTGGTCCAAATACAAACTCCACTCGAGGCTTTAACGTTGTTGATAACATCAAAACTGCTCTTGAGAACTCTTGTCCTGGCATTGTCTCTTGTGCTGACATTCTAGCCCTTGCTGCTGAAGCTTCTGTTTCTTTGGTAAGCCAGAAAAAAAGAAAAAAAGTGTGAATATCTTTCTTCAATTGTTACAAATCAATAAAACGTCCTAAAATTTATCAAATATTAATTAAGATCTTAAAAATGGATATTAAGCCATGAAATAGATAGGCTATCTAGGTAGCTAGCTCACAAATAATTATCCTTGTGCTTGAAGCAAGGAGGTCCTTCATGGAGTGTATTACTAGGGAGAAGGGACAGTTTGACAGCAAACCAAGCTGGAGCTAATTCCTCCATTCCCTCACCGTTTGAAGGCTTAAGCAACATCACTTCCAAGTTCTCTGCTGTCGGGCTAAATACCAACGATCTTGTCGCATTATCCGGTAATTTTTCAAATCTTCTAGTATCTAAAAAAACCTGCAAAGATTTACATTCTCATCTCTCATTAAGTTCTCGAGTGACTGAAATATTATCCTGATTTTGTTTTTGTTTTTTGTTTTTCCATCTGTAATATATTATGTAGGCGCACACACTTTTGGACGTGCTCAGTGCAGATTATTCAGCAACAGGCTATACAATTTCAGCGGAACAGGCAACCCTGACCCGACGCTCAACTCATCATACTTGACGACACTCCAGCAAATCTGTCCCCAATCAGGGAGCGGATTCAATGTTGCAAATCTTGATCCCACCACTCCTGATTCTTTTGACAATAACTATTTTGCCAACCTTCAAAGCAATCAGGGCCTTCTCCAATCAGACCAAGAGTTGTTTTCAACAACTGGGGCTCCCACAATCTCCATTGTCAACACCTTCAGCAGTAACCAAACTGCCTTCTTTCAAAGCTTTGCTCAGTCAATGATCAATATGGGGAATATCAGCCCATTAACAGGAAGCAATGGAGAGATCAGATCAGATTGTAAGAAGGTTAATGGAAGTTAATTAACCTCTACATGCAGGATTAATATGACTTTCTAGCTGGTTAAAAAATCAAGGTCAAGCTATGTTTCATTAAGAATAATAAAAAAGAAAAGGATTTTTATAAAGAATCATAACTGAAATATTCACAAAATAATGGGAGCCTATCATGTTTGTATTCTGTGAAAGTTTGATTTGGAATTGTGGAATTCTGTCACCAGGTGTGCTTGTAAGAGATAAATTGATAAAAAGGACTTTAATGAAATTATTGTAATTAATTATGTGTGAGTTTTATGTAATTTATGATAGATTTATTCAGTTATATGCCCATTTCTTGGTTTATCTATTTGATTTAAATCATTGATTTCTTTAAAAAATAATTATGTTTGACATCAAATGATAAATATGTCTCAAACCAAACCAAACCTACATGTAATTTTAGATCCATGTTAAGCAATAATATTATAATTTATATTTTTCATTCACAAATATGCACCTACATGTAATTTTGCAAAATATGTAACTTGGCAATCATAAGTTAAAATATTTAAAACATTTGCCAACTTAACTAATGTTCAGATCGCATGTATGTTGGTCAAATTTTGTGAAATTTTAAGTTCGGAAAAATTTAGATACATAATATCTTTTTCAAATAAATTACATAAATAGAATTGGACAATGCCTAAATCAAATTTGAAAAATCTAACACTAGGTTGCTTTATATTCAAATCTTTTTCCTCCCTATATTTTTGTTTATATAGAGAGTATATGTACAAATGAACTTTTCAACTACAATTAAAAGAATAATTAGTTCTTACAAATATATTTTTCATTCACAAATATGCACCTACATGTAATTTTGCAAAATATGTAACTTGGCAATCATAAGTTAAAATATTTAAAACATTTGCCAACTTAACTAATGTTCGGATCGCATGTATGTTGGTCAAATATTGTGAAATTTTAAGTTCGGAAAAATTTAGATACATAATACCTTTTTCAAATAAATTACATAAATAGAATTGGACAATGCCTAAATCAAATTTGAAAAATATAACACTAGGTTGCTTTATATTCAAATCTTTTTCCTCCCTATATTTTTGTTTATATACAGAGTATATGTACAAATGAACTTTTCAACTAAAATTAAAAGAATAATTAGTTCTTACAAATATAGTCAACCAATGAATAAAGAAGCAATAGATTTTGACATATGTACCAACGATAAATCTCCACTACCCCAAGTTAGAGCTATAAATATAGGATTCATTAAAAAATATTATGAATAAATTATAAAATAATATAAATGTATACAATAACCATTCTTATTAAGAACAACAGCTAGGCTCACATGGGAAGAAAGCATCAAAATATACTTCCATCATGAAACTCATCATTTTTTTAAAAAAATACAAACCAACTAGTAGTCTCTTTGGCTTTTTTATTACAATATAGCAAAAAAAAAAATTACCAAATTACCGTTGCTTTTTGATTATTTCCCAAAATACGAATTTTTTTTTTCAGCTGGAAAATCGTCATCCCCCATGGCGATTTCCCAGCGTGTTTTTTCCCCTGCAAAAAAATACCAAGGGAAATCGCCACCGCCCATGGGGATTTCCCTTCACTATATTTTTTTTCAATTTTTAGGAAAATTTAAAAAACATGACTCAATAGTAAATTTATTATGAAATGATATAATGAATAAAAATTATTTGAAAAAAAGAAATGAATAATTAGAAATTATTATAAAAAATATTATAAAGACAAAATTACTCTTAATGAAAAAACTTATTTTTTTTTCTTTCATTAAAGAAATATTATTTTTTAAAAATTTTAATTGAAAATAAATTTAAAAAATAAAATATTTAAATAAAAAAAGTAAATAAAAAATTTAATTTTTTTTAAAATTAAAAATTTTTATTTTCAGAATATTTATTTTTTAATTAAAAATTAAATTAAAAAATAAAAGAAAAAGGGAAGAGAAGAGAAGGTTTTTTTATAAAGGATAATTTTGTCTTTACAATATCCTTTATAGAGGTGCTCATGGGACGGGCCGGGCCGCGGCCCGTATTTTTTTTCTTTTCTGCCCAGGCCCGCCCGTTTAAGCCCGAATCACTGTTCATTGGAATAGAAAAATAATTTTTTTATTTTTTTAATTAAAATTAAATAAAATAATATTATTATAATAAAAATCACTGTTCCGGGCCGGGTCGGCCCGGAACATAAATTATCTTGCCCGGGCCCGGCTCAATACGGTCCGAGCCTGCCGGGCTGCCCGGCCCGTGAGCAGGTCTAATCCTTTATAATAATTTCTAATTATTCATTTCTCTTTTTCAAATAACTTTTATTCATTATACCCTTTCACAATAAATTCACTATTGAGTCATGTTTTTTAAATTTTCCTAAGAATTGAAAAAAAAAAAAATATACATCCCTTCATGTTTTTAGCAAAATTGGCTAAAAATACCAAGGGAAATCGTCATGGGGGTGGCGATTTCCCTTGGTTTTTTTTACAAATTTTCAAATTTTAACGCTGAGAAATCGGCTTGAAAAAAAAAAACAGCCGTATTTTGAGAATTAATCCGAAACCAACGGTAATTTAGAATTTTTTTTTTTTTTTGCTATATTGTAGTAAAAAACCCTAGTCTCTTTATCATTTTATTACATTTTTTTTTTGTCCATTTTTTTAGATGTTTAAAAAATGAAGTCCTCTTTTCACTTTTTAAAGACAATATTTTCTTTTTTTCTTTTTTGGTCATGTTAAATAGCTTTGAACGTTTTGTTTTTTAATATAAAATACGCCAAAATTAAAGTTTTTTTATCTTAATTTTTTAAGATAAAATACGCCAAAATTAAAATTTTATTTTTTTAATATAAAAGTCGAACCTAGGGGCACAAAAAAATTTACAAATATGATATAAATATTTTTTTGATACTTGAGGATACTAATGTTTGAATTTTGATTATTAAAATTAAGAATTTAATATTTTATTAATAACTTAAATATTTTTATTAAAATATATTTTGAATTATTTTTAGTTAATGTGATAAAAATTATAAATGCAATTTTTTTTTTATCATGCAACATTGAAATCCTACAAAAGACAAAATAATAAAAGTATTTTAAAAGCATAAATGTGATAAATAAATCTTAGTCCATGCACTGCTGTAATGCAATACAAAATTTGACAGCTTATAATCTCCCTTGATCCCATCTAGAATTTGCCACGTCATCATCAAGTCCCACTCTACTCATCATTAATGTTGATTAAAACCCAATCATATATTACAAAAAATGGACAAATACACGGAATCCTACCTCCCTCTTCTCTCTCCTTCCTTGGAACTGGACCTGGAGGCTTGAATTCCCTAAAAATTTCCATATTTTTCCTCTTTTCTTTTTTAATATTTTTTTCGCTATCTTCTCTCTAAACAAGACGAGAGATGGCTGACCCAAGAAGATAACAATCCATGGCGACTCAAGTCGAACCCAACTTAACTCAGAACCAGCTCGCACCATCCAACTCAGTGACTCAGAGCACTTAAAGCTCCGAGTTTGATGGTCAAGATTGGTAGCTGTTAAAGCCAGGTCTTTCTTTTTTCTTCTATAAGTCTCATTTTTACTATAAATTTTCCATATTAATTTGTCTTTGTATTTAAAGTCACCATCTTGATGACCTAAAGCTAGGTTTCTTTTAATTTGGGAAGTTGTGAGTTTGGGTTTTAGATCTGGGTTTCTTGATATTTGTGATAAACTTAGGGTTTTCTTTTTGGTTTTGATGAATTTATGATCAAGGAAGGGTTTTTGAATTTGGGTTTTATTAGTTTTTAGGGTAAATTTTAGGATTTTTGATGATTTGGGTTTAGTTTTGTGATTATGTGGTATGGGTTTCTTTCATTTTAGGGTAAATTTAAGGTTTTTATATATGGGCACCTTAAACTTGTGAAAATTGTAAGGAGGGTTTATCTGGGGTCGAAAATAAGGGGTTTTTTTTGGAGCATTTGTCATGGGTGAGGAAACACCTGATACAATGAACCTTGATTTGAATCTGGGTCCTGCTCCTGAGACAGGATCAGGATCAGTGTCTTATGAAGGTTTGGATTGGGATGATTTGGTTGATAACCCGTTTGATAGGATTAGAGAAGCTGTTAGGCGTAGGCGGTGGAGATGGCAGCAGGTTCAAATTCCTGCTGCAACTCAGAACCTATCTGTGGAATTGGATCAATTTATGGGGAATTCAGGCAATGTGAGTATGTTACAGGCAGGTGAGGGCAGCATCGCTGCCGAGGAAAGAACGAGTGTTGTACCCAAAGCGTGTGAAAATACCAATGGATTTTTGGAAGATGATGTTTCAGAAAAAAAGGATGATGTTGAGAAGGGTGTTAGCAATGATGGGAGTTTTTTTTATTGTAACATATGCCTGGATTTGGCCCTGGAACCAGTCGTAACTTGTTGCGGTCACTTGTTTTGTTGGTCTTGCCTCTACCGATGGTTACATGTTTATTCTGATGCAAAGGAATGTCCTGTTTGCAAAGGAGAGGTGACAGTTAAAACTCTGACCCCAATTTATGGTCGGGGAAAAATTACCCTTGAGCCGGAAGAGGACTCAGGTCTTAAGATCCCTCCTCGGCCCACTGCACGGCGGGTGGACAGTTGGAGGCAAACTATTCAAAGGACTGCTTTAAATCTCCCAGTGGAGGAGATGATTCGCCGCCTTGGACGCAGATTTGATTTGACCCATGACCTGACTCCACCACGGGAGGCTAATGTTTCCCGGGAAACTACAGAAAGAACTGATTCTGTCCTTAACAGGATTTTGACATCTCGCGGATTGCGTGGAGAGCAAACTACAGTTGCGTCCCTTGACGATGTTGACTTGACGCCTAGCAGCACAACTGGTACTGATTTTATGTCCTCCCGGATTCATTCTTTGTTACTTCAAAGACAACCACAATTGCGAAGAGTTGCAAGACTTACTTCTCTGTCATCTGCATTTAGTTCAGCAGACAGGTTAGTTGAGGCATATATTCGAAGCAACCCGGTGGGAAGAAATCAGGAGCAGCCACCACCAGTTGATGATAGAGATTCATTCTCAAGCATTGCTGCTGTAATAAACTCAGAGAGTCAAATGGACACTGCTGTCGAAATAGACTCTGTGGTATCACTTTCAGCTTCATCTTCTAGAAGAAGAAATGATGCTTCAAGGGTTTCAGATGTTGACAGTGGCGACTCCCGCGCGCATAGAAGGAGACGACTGAACTAGGAGCTAGAAGATTTTTATCATATCTCATGTCCTGGAACTGCTCAAGAATAGTTTTAACTGCATTTCCATTTACATTGCTTTTACTTTACAAAGAATTCAGCTTCGACATTTATGATTTCTATGAGAGTGGTCATAAAGGTTTCAAATATGTTATGCTCACATTATGTGAATTGAAATGTTATCATCCTTTCTTAAGGGTCTGTCCATGTTGTATGGCAAAACAAATTTGTAGGGAGCTAGTAGACCCATCTTTGATCTGCATGTACAAAAACCATGCAAGCTCCATGTATCTGATTATCTTTGCTTTCAAGATGTCTTCTTTTAATCATTATTTTATAAAGAAAATCCGTGAAAGCTATTATTTTTCCTCGCCAACTTTCTTATCTGTATATTTCACTCATGGAGTATGTATTTAGCTAATAATCCGTTCATCGTAGGATGTTAGCTGTCAATTTGTTTTCAGGTCTCCATCAATGCCAATTACCAATTTGGAAATCTTAATCTTTTTCCTTATGCATATTACCCCTTAATCCTGCAATAATCATAGTAATCTGGAAATTTCTTGGGATAATCCACCATTCCTCCCACCCCATAATCTGGCAAAAACTTGCACAATTACCATTTTCATTCTTTTTCATAGTATTTTTGGGCTATTATTAGGTTCGAACTTGAGACCTCAGCCCTAGAGTTGACTCCAGTATCCTAAACTAAAAGTTAATTCATAATATTTTCAGTAGCCAAATCAAACGTTTATCCATAGATTTTTTTTTTTTACTTGGGAGAAGGAAGTAAACGCTAACTCTCTTATTTAAATAAGAGGAAACTCGTATTTAATATTAAATCAAATGCTTTGCGTGTATTAGAATTTTATTGGGTATTTAAGTGTTCATGTAATTTTCAACGTATACGAAACTTTTTATGAGACTATTGTAAGGTCCAATAAACAAAAACAGACAATATCCTAATGTAGACGGTAACACTTGGGGTGCTTTTAAACCATTATTTTCATTTTTCTTGTTCTTGGTACAGATGGCAATAAAAATCTGAAGATATAGGGCCATGTTTTATATGTCCAGCTTGTCAGAAAATGAAGGTAACGAGGTCGACATCACAATATATCAGCCCAGTCCTAGTCCTGCTCCCATTTGAGAAAATCTGCTGTTGTGTCGGCACAAGAATTTGCCAATTTGGGCCCCCCAAAAAATCATACTTCCTTCTGGTTTCAAATTCAATAATCAACTTTTTACATTTTTACATCTTTTCCTATCCTATATATTTTACAAAGGAGAAAGCAAAATATACCTACAAAAAAATAAAGTAGAATACAAATCTCTTGAGGCACTATCTTGAACATAGCCATACCACTTCTTCAAATAAGAACATTTTTAAGTTTGAATTCCCTATCCCCAATACACATAAACCCCAAGTGATAGAGCAAAAGTCTTAAGCTTAGCACCAAGTTTTAGAATCTTCCAAAGCTTGTTTGAACATGGGGAAGTCTTGAAGCAGAAATAACTTACTGTTTTCTTTTTCCTTCTCAAGGAGTTAAAATCATATTGTCGTGATCTTGAATTCAAGCAATTTTCTTTTTTTATTAGGAAAAATAAAAATAAAAGAATAAAGTTATCCAAAAAGTTTAGTTTACTTAAGAGAAATTATTTAGGTATTCATATGACTGATGATGATGACGAGGGAAAAGCTTAAAGATAAAAATATATATATATATAAGCTATGTTATCGGCTCGAGGTGAATGTCGGAGATGGATGTGTAAAATACGGGTATATTTAAAGTTTTTTTAAAATTTTTTCATATATTTGGAGGATCATATCCACATACTCATATTCGAATATATATTAGACACAAACGTCGAATACAAATATTTTAGTGAAAGTTAAGAGTTCAGATAATATAAGTGTATTTTGTATAGTAGTTTAGGTAGTAAGAATTCAAAACTATAATTTTTTTGACAAAAATGTCAAATTTATGCCGTAACTCATAATACTTTCTTTTTTTCCTTTTTTTTTGGATATTGAAATTTCATTCCAACTACAAAAAGAAATATGATTAACTTGCTACATAAGAACCTTAGAGAAAGTCTTACAATTTAACTCTAATGGCTAATTCCCCATTGACTACAAAGAGAAGCATTAACAATAGTTTTTTGGGATATGTTGTACAACACAAAGTCTAGCCTTAACAGAACTAGCTATCAGCTTGAACAATTTTTCAGGGCTTCTTCTTTTGTTAGAGTGTTTCCGAGAGTTCCTTTCCCACCAGATATAGTAAGTAGTGGCTGTCCATACAAACCTTAGCAGCACAGATTTAAATGTTTTACCCTTGAGGTTTTGAGTAGCCCACCGTGGGAAGTCTTGCAATGTATAAGATTATTATTATCAGAGGATACAACAAGAGCATTTTGCAAACCTGTGAGGAGAAAGAGCAATCAAAAACAAGTGATCCCTGCATCCTTCAAACTCCTGACACAGCAAACAGGTTGTAGAATGAACTAGTCCCAATGATTGCATCCTTGCCAATGTGCTAAGCCTGTCCAAGATGGCAAGCAAAGTGATAAAAGAGTATTTCGGTACATTAAGGGAGAACCATACCAAATGATGCCAAGGCACCCTAGCCTGCTTTGATCTCAGATGCTACCATGTGTCTGAAACCGAGAAAGAGCCAGTCTTTGAAACAGCCCACCTAACATTATCAACTCCAGTATTTGGAAGAACAAGCAAAATTTGGGCTAATCCCCTGAGCATTAAGATCCTTCTCCAACCCCAACTATACAGTTGTGGCACTTTTACTTGCCAGAAGCCTGTTCTCTTCAAAGGGTAAGCTTTAACCCAAGCTATCCAAATAAAACCTGAATTGCTAAATAAAGTCCATACTTTCAAATTTCTCAACCCCAATCCACCTTCATTTTTTCCTGTCAAAGATGATAATCTTTTCCTTTAGTCAAGAGCCTACTTAATTCCTTTTCTCGTGTTGGCATTAATCAAACCTAAAATCTTTATTTTGACTCTTACCTTCACTTTTATTCAATTATTAAAAATTGCATTAAATCTTAATTAATTATCTCACCATCTGAATTTATTTCCGATGGTCCATATAATTTCATGACAAAAGAGTGGTAAATGTACATTGAATTGGGGAAAAATTAACTCCTATATATTAATTTATAGCCATAATTTTATCTTTTATAAAAATTAATGGAAATTATTATCTTGATTAAAACAGAAAATTGGTGAGACTATAATAATTACATTATTTTGGACACAATTCTCAAATCACTGTTCACATATTAAAATAATATTACTTTTTTAAATTTAATTATAAAAAAAAAAATTATATATGATGAACAGTAATTTTGGACCCGCGGTCCGGATCGACCATGAGCAGGTTTAAATATCATGTTGTTGATGATGATGATATAGTAAAGATGAAAATGAAGACGAAGATAGTAATAATAATTTTGGACAAAAGTATTAAAAGCCGTTAAAAGGGAAAAAAAATGAAATTTAATGATTATTGGTATAAAGAGAATGATTGAGCACACGAGAGAGTATGTTTGAAGGCATCCATAGTTCGACGGTCAACATTCCTCATCATCACTTTTTTTTTTTTTTGGCTAACTCATCATCTCTTTAAATCAATTAATTCATGCGTTATTGTGCTTTGTTATGTTTCTTTATGGGTTCATGCTTTTCGTGGTAATATTGTCAGCATTTCATCATTTTTAGATTGGTTTTATCTTAGTAAAATCATAGTATTCTCACAAATCAGAAGATATTCTTGAGATTTTCGTGATAAATTATTCAAGATTAATAAGAGAGAGAGAGAGAGAGAGTCTGAGAGATTAATCGTAAGATTTAGCTAAGCGTGATATACATGTGTAAAGCAAAATGAGTGGTTACTTATATATAATAAAAATCAAATTATGATCATACTTATTTGTCTACCTTAAGAAGTCCCTAATATTACAGTTTGAACTTTCAATCCGGAAATCTTAAAGTCGGAATTTTGAAAAGAAATGTTCTAATTTGTGGTAAGAACGAATTTCCATTCATTCATTATATAATATATATATATATATATATATATTCGCTTCCCAAACCTACAGCCTAAACAGTAATTCAAAGTATAAATATCTTAACATATAATTTGAGTCACAACTTATCCAAATGACTTTGAAAAGAGTGATAAATATTAACTTATTCAAAATTAACAATTTATAACTTAAAAGATCCGTTTATGCATCATTTTCTCATGTTAATGTACACAGCTCTAGAACAAGCTAATAGTTTCAGTTTACAAGGGCAATTCCAAAATACAAAAGGAAAATCCTTGAAGAATTAATAGCTTTCTTAAAAACCCTTGTTGAGTACACCAAATTAGCATTCGAGCTAATCACAAGTTTAATTTGTGAAAAAAGAAAACAAAAAACAAATTTAACGAGTTATAAAGCCCATCAAGTAGATTTGTTTATTAAACAAGTTGCGGTTCGAAAAAAAAAAAATCTTACCCAAGTTCGTTTCGAATCGGTTCGAAAGTTCATTTCATTGTTTAAAAATATTAAAAAATATTAATAAAATTCTTATCCATGCCTGGATCAATTCAGGCCTAGTGGGTACCCCAACTTTTGGACAGATCTACTAGCAAATAGACAAACCATATTTAAAGAAATGACACCCAAATACAACAAGCAGAAGCAAATAAAGACTAAATTGGAATATTTTTAAGACCTTTACGCTATGTTTGGATAAATGTTAGTAAAGAAAAAGAAAGAAAAATGAAGGGTTTATTTTATAAAAAAAAATGATACATCTTTCCCTTGTTTGGATAATTAGAATGTGTTAGGGAAAGGAAAAAAAAAAAAAAGGAATGTTAGCCACCATCGTTTGGTTAAAGTGTGGAAAGGAAAGAAAAAGATAAATTATAATATATATTTTCAATTATGCGATTTCTTTTTAATTAAAATAATATTATAAATATTATAAATCAAATAAAATAAAAATTACATTAAAAAATATGAATGTTATATAAAAAAATGAAAACAAAAAAATTATAATAAAAAATTTTATTATAATTTTTAATGTTAATTACGTAAAGTATATAAGTCTAAAAATATTGCTTGTAATTTGATAAATGTAGAATAGGTAATATAGACATTTTATATTTGAACCTTTTTTTTACTTTCCTTTCCCTTCCTTTCCCACCAATTTGGGGTTTTGGAAAATGAGTATTTTAAGCCCATATTTGGATTGGGGTAGGGAAAGGAAAGTAAAGTAAAGTAAAGTAAAGGCAAGTAAACTAATGGAAAATGGGAAACTTTTCCTTTGTTTTTTCTTATTTGGATAAAAAAAATTAAGTAAAGAAAAGTGAGGAGAGTTGAGCACCCCTCACTTTCTCTTCAAATGTCCATTTTTTGTATACTCCAATTTGGGGGAAATAGAAAGGAAAGAAAAGTTAAAATATATTTTAATGTGTAAAATATCTGTTTTTACCCTCTTTATGTTTTATATGTTATTTTACAAAAAAGTTATAATTGGAAAATTTTATTATAATAAATCATTTCCTTTCCTTTTCACTTTTTAACCAAACAATGGTTATTAGAATTCCTTTTCTTTTTTTATTAATTTTAACTATCCAAACAAGAAATACATGCATCATTTCCTTTCCTCAACCTTCTCTCTTTTACTTTCCTTTCTTTTCTTTTTCTTTACTATTGTGTATCCAAACATAGGGTAAGGGAAAGTGAGGGATGCTCAACTTCCCTCACTTTCTTTTATTAATTTATTTTTGTATCCAAACAAGGAAAAATTTTCCTATTCTCCCTTGCTTTACTTTTCTTTCCTTTTCCTCCCCCTACCCCAATCCAAACATAGGCTTAGAGTAAGGTATTCACAAATTCTAAACAATATTTACCAAATGATTCAAACAATAACTACTTGAACAAAGCTCTTAACTTTTGAAATCAAAACTTCAAAACAAATTCGAAGTGCAAAACGTATGCTTAAACAAATATCATTAGTGATTCATATGTATAAAGCAAGTTTAAACAAAAACTAATGAGTTTTACATTCTTAAAAAATTAACAGATATTTCAAAGTACTTTCTTGCACACTCTTGTACGTAAATGCAAATTCATATACAATTTTCACTACAAGAGGACGTTAAATTAGCGACGGAATCATTACCGACGAAAATATTCTGTCAGTAAATCAAATTTTCAGCGACGAAAAGTAAAACATTACCGACGGAATTCCGTGGGTAATGTTTTTTCGTATTACCGACGGATTATTTGATAATTACCGATGGAAGTAATATATTATCGATGGAGTATTAGCGACGGAATAATTCTGTCGGTAATAAAAAAGCGCTGATTTTTATATTTTCTAATAAATTTTTATTTATTACAAAATTAATTTTAAAAATAATAATAAAATTGAACAATCAAAAACTATTACCGATGGAATATTCGTCGGTAATATGACTCTTCCGTCGGTGATATATTTTCAGTCCTTAATACATTACCGACGGAACATTTATATCACCGACGGATTGGAATATTCTGGCGATAATACTATTTCACAGAATCTTATGCGCAATAAATGCAAATTTCAAATCTGAACGTTCAAAAAGTTTTACCGACGGAATATCAATCGGTAATAGTTAGATTTCGTCGGTGAAAGATTTTCAGTCAGTGATATTTCACCGACGGATGAGGAATTTATCAATGAAATTTTCGTCGGTAATAAATTATCACCGACGGATGTAATTTGAATTTTCGCCCAAAGTTTTATAGACGGAATTTCCGTCGGTGATAGTCTCGGGCATAAATAGACCCCGAGACTTCTTCTTTCTCATTTTCTTTCTTTCTTTGATTCTCTGATTCTCTCTTTCCCCCGCCGTCTTTCCCCCGTCGGCCGACCGTCCCCTGCCGTCCATCTGACCATCCCCCGCCGTTCGACCGTGTCCGTCGTCCGACCATCCGCGCGCCCATCTGTCCGACCAATAGAATTCAGGTTTGATTAAAGTCTACAAGATTTTTGTATATTTATTTAAATATTTTAATTAATAAAATAATTGTTATATAATTATATAAATTGTGTAGTTGTGTTGATAATTTTAGATGTGTTGATTACAATGTGACATCAATTTTAGATGTGTTGATAATTTTAGATTTGACATCAATTGTGTTGATAATTTGTGACATCAATTTTAGATGTGTTGATAATTGTGTTGATAATTATATAAATTGATGTTTAATTAATTTGTGACATCAATTCAATAAGTCACTTTATACAAAATTGGTAAATTTGTGACATCAATTCAATAAGTAATTGGTAAATTTTTTCAAAGTAAACATTTTATAAAAAATTAAAAATACATCAATAAATAAATTTTATTTATTATATTGACTGAATAAATAATTTGAAAACTTTTCAATTAAAAAAATTAAAATGTAAACTAAAAAATAAAAAATGAGAGAGTTAACAAAAATAAATAATAAAAAAATTAAGTAAATAATAAATTAATAGAAAAAGAGTAAAAATGAAGGGAAAAAAAATGACAATTGCTTAACTGCATTAGGTGCTATAGAATTCAAAGTGAATCTTAACATAAAAAACATTAGATATTACATTAAATTGTATAATTTGTTATTGTGATTATTTATCGTTATTGTTCATTGTGATTGTTTTTTTATTGTGTTATTTTGTTTATTTATTAATAAATTTAATGTTTTTCATTTTACAGATAAAATGCGAGGAACAAGGTGTAAAACTACTGGAAAGAAGAAACAAAGTTCTATATGGGATGCATTTCGACCATCTAGAGGATCGTCCTCGGGGCATGGTACACCAGAGTTGCCACCTGCGTCTTCTCCCTCCTTACGGCCTCCACCGAGACAGTTGTCGCCTTATTCGGCTCCATCGTCACATACTCCATCTACAGTACCTCCATCTTCCCTGCATCCCTCTACACTGCCTCCATCTATAGCGGATCCGTCCATATTGCCTCTCTCTATAGTGGCACCGTCCACATCGACTCCCGCTCCACTGTCACGGCCGACACTTACTCCGGTGACTCAGGCAGATCTCGCGTTACAGGGGTCTACATCACCGCTCGATGAAATTTCATTGTATTTACTTAATGAGCCAGCATCGACGTATTTCGCGGATGATGGCACGGGGCAGTAGACAGAGGTACTTGCATCACATCCTACACCGTCTATCGGTACTGCTACTGAGTAGAGGAAACGAGGTAGAGGTCGGACGAAAATCGACACCGAGTAATCCGGATGACAGGTTTCGACTGTCAATTCTTCAAAACACGTAAGTTAATAATATTTCGATAATTTAATTATTTGAATAAAATAAATTATTGTCCACTAACACGTATCCTTGATTTTAGGATTTTCACGGAGAGTTGTGTAAAATCGATCATTACCTCGATCATCAGACAACACTATAACAGATCGTGGCCTACTTGGTCGAAGATACCTGTTGACGTGAAACTGTCTATGAGGACTATATTTGAGGTATAATTTGGTTAAAAGTCAAATATAATTTAATTATGTTTAATAGTATATATTAATTCATAATGTCTCATTGTAGAGAAAATGCCAGTGGCCTCCCGAGCAGACACCATTGGTTAAGAAATTATGGGAGGCCACATGCAAGGATCGATTCAAGGACATGATGAATTTTGAGAGGGACAATGCCATGTCTTTTTTTCAAACAAATCAAATAGAAGACTGCAAGGGTTACAGGTGTGATTGGATAGCAGCCACTATTTGGGATCAACTAATTGATAACGTCTGGAGTACCGACGCTTGGAAAAATAGGTCCCAAAAGGCCAAGAGTGATAGGAACACTGAGAAAGATGGTAGCATTACAAAGCACACTGGTGGATCAGTTCCTTTTCTAGTTACCGGTGAAAGGATGGTAAGATTAATTTTTGTTTTGCAATTTATTGTTTCAAAGTTTTATCGACTTAAATAAAAAATTTTATTGGTTTAACGTAATTTTCTCTCTTCTTTTAATTTGTAGTCACAAGAGTTGCAGCGCAACGTGACTTTCCTGGAGCTGTTTAACAAAACCCATAAACATGCAAAGGGTCAGGGTGATTACGTAGACAACAAGTCTAAAGCTGTAACTGTAAGTATTTAACTTTACCAATATTTTATATATTATATTAATTGATTATACCAGATCTTTGTGTTTATGTACGTGTTCATTACAATGTCACATATTAATTGTTTATATATATAAATATTTGTGATTGTAGAAAAATTATATTGCTTCGTTACAGCAAAAATATAGGGACGATACGTCTTCATATCTTGATTTTGACCCTCAGTCCTGGTCTAATGCTATTGGGGGCATTGAGACTACGCGGATGCATGTTTATGGGTTTGGAACGAGACCGAAGATAGGGCAAATTATCGATCCACCCAGCAGTCACCAAAGTTCAGATGCAGTCAGTTAAGCTCCATGTGGTCCTAGTACTACACAGCAGCCGACAGCAGCGCCGTCTGAGGACTATCATGCATTGAGGTCCGATGTCTTGCAAATCCATACCTCAATCGTGAGACTTGAGAATATCGTGACGAGCTGAAATACGATAATCACACCTTTACTGTAGTCACAAATAGCAGCTGCATTAGGCGGGATCGAAACTCAAGTTGCCGGACTCAGTGCTGCCTTAGGCATGGGTGTTGGATCAAGTGTTGCCGAGTCGGTGCTGCCTTAGGCATGGGTGTTGGATCAAGTGCTGCCGAAGTCGGTGCTGGACCGAGTGCTGCCGGAGTCGGTGCTGCTGGAGGCATGGTTGCTGGACTAGGATTGAGTGTTGTCGGTGCTGGAGTCGGTGCTGCCGGAGTCAGTGCTGTCGGAGGTGATGCCGGAGTCGGAGGCATGGGTGTTGTCGGAGGATTGAGTGCTGCCGGAGGTGATGCTGGAGGCAATACCGAGGTAGACAGTGAAGCCGATGACAGTAATACCTCGTGATGAGTTTTTTTTATTATATTAGAGAGATACATTTGAATTTTTTTATTTATTTTTTACGAATTTTATTTTATTTTTGATGGTGTAATTATATAAATTTTTCATTTCATTTTTAAATTTTTTTAATAATTTATAATTTTTATTTTTTTGTTCTAAAAAATAATTACCAATGGATTAACATTTACCGACGGAACATTTCGTCGGTAATTCAACATTACCGACCAGATTCATCCGTCAGTAAATTAATAACCGACGAAGCAATTTAGACGGTGATAAAATAATATCGACGGAAACTTCCGTCGGTAAAGTCAAACAATACCGACGGAATATTCCGTCGGTAAAAGTCAGTCGATAAAGTTTTTTTACCGACGAATTTTTCTTTATCGACTGAATTAGTATTACCGACTTAAGTATCACCGACGGATATCTCCGACGGAATATTCCGTCGGTAAAACGCCTCAACTACGAAAAACAGATGTTTACCGACGGATTATTCCGTCGATAAAAATCCGTCCTCTTGTAGTGTTTCTGATATTTTATACGAAAACATATATTTATAGAGATCAATATATATATATATATATATATATATATATGCTTTTGAGTGAAAATGGAATCATTTCAATATACAACATGTACAAAGATCATTTTACATATTAAAGATTCACATTCTTCCTCAACATCATACGATGAAGTTCAAGAACTCCGATGATACATCAAACTCCCATAAAAGGCTTCAATAAGTTTCAATATTTTCAAGTAAGCACTTCAATAATTTCTAATTTATAACTTAACACCTCAAAGTTTTATAATTCATAAAGTAGCATGTTGCACCTCAAAATTTTCGTAATTATAAATCTGAAATGTTATATATATATATATATATATATATATATATATATATATATATATATATATATAACCCAAACGTAATAGATCCACTTCCAAATGATAATGTTTTCTTAAAAAAGAGATCAACTAAGGACTTTTGTATCAAAAAGACTAGTCCATGAGTTATGACCTTAAAATAATTTGCCCTCAACTTCTAACATTTCTTTCTAGGACTATATATATTGGTCAAAAACACTTTGATTCCTCAACTATGAATTGTAGCAAAAAGACTCTTTAACCATATCATACTATCACTAATTTTTTTCCTATTCAAAATTTTCCATCTCTTTCAACCCTTTTTTTTTTAATTTTAATTAATTTTAAGCAGCCAAGCAGGAAAAATCGAAACGTGTCGTTTTTTTTTTTTTTTTGGGGTTATATTTGCTAAGCAATATTGACTGAAAAATGAAAACTCCCTTAGAAAGCTTGTATATAAAACTATAATCAGTAGTCGTAAATTCAACTTGACCAGTCAATACTTAGATGATGCGTGCCCAAATAATAATTGTAATAATAATAGAGAGGACAAGATAATTTTTATTAAAAGTTAGGCTTACTGAAAACCTGCATCATCCTTTTAACTTGTTCTTAAATCAGTTGAATATAAAATTCAATTTAGTTGATTTATGCAATCATTTTTAAAAAATAAAATTTAGTAGGTTTGAATTTCGAATCTCAACATCTATAACATCTTTCCTTATTCAAACTACGACCTCTTTTGTATGAAAAAAAAAATCAATTATAAATATTGATCAAGACTACCAGGACATGAACAATTCAAGGATTCATCGGAAATAGAATAGTCAAAGACAACTTCTAAGTTCTAAACCATATATGTAACAACCGAGGTTACGTATAATCATGTAAAGTCAAATCCCGAAAAATTTTAAGGACAAACTTGGAAATTTGTAAGAAGTTATAAGTGAAGGAAATAAAAGAAGAAAGGATCAAAATGAACATATGTAAAAAGTTTAGGGGCTTAATGGTTATTTATAAAAAGTTGAGGGACTAATATGCAATTATCCCAAAAACAAGAAAAATATCTCATATCTTCATCTTATCTTCCGAAAACACTAGAAAATTTTCCTTCTCTTCTTCAAGTGGCAGCTGGCTCCATCATCCCTCTCTCTCTCAAATTTCTCTTCAAGTATTCCACCATAATCTCAACAACAATTACATCCAAAGTTAGTTTCTTGATAAATTCTTCATTTTTTTTAGATATTCTATTTGAGCATGCTAAGATCTTTACACCATATACATGTTAAGGTCTGAAATCCATCTATTAAGTATGAATTTTACTCATTTTTGGTAAGAATTAAAAGGATTTGAAAGCATGAACAAGAAAATGGGAAGAAAAAGCAAAACAGGGGAATCTGAGCATGCTTGCTGTTCGGATTTTCTGGGTTCGGTACAGTTGGGTTTATATTTTTTTAATATTTTTTCTATAAACTAGACTTCACTACGAGAATTTTGGTCTTTGAATCAACCAAAACCGATAAGCGGTTAAAAAGATAAAATTCGGTGAAGTTGGCTGTTCAGTGTGACCACTGTTTTCTGAGCATGCTTGCTGTTCGGATTTTCTGGGTTCGGCACAGTTGGGTTTATATTTTTTTGATATTTTTCCTAGAAACTAGACTTCAATACAAGAATTTTAGTCTTTGAATCACCCAAAACCGATAAGCGGTTAAAAAGATAAAATTCGGTGAAGTTGACTGTTCAGTGTGACCCCTGTTTCAGCATAGTTTCGGGTTTTATCAAATTTGATCAAAATCTTGTTCTAATTGTATAAGTTAGTTATTTTCTTCATAAATTAGACTTATTGGTACCAAACTCAAGTTATGATTTTCAAATCTAACTTGATATTAAGGAATTTATTGCTTAAGAGAAATATAGTACTAAATGATGGTTATGGATTATGAAAATCTCTAAGGCATGGAGTACTAGAAAGGAATTTGATAAGGACATGAATATGGAGTTGAATATTTGGAGAAAATGATTATGGAAATGATATTAAAAATTTGGGATATGTTGTTTTGAGTATGAGGAATTAGTATTGACCTTGAGGGAAGATTATGAGACTTAAGTTGCATTCAAAATTGTGTAATACTTTGAGCATGTATAGATACTAATTATTGTTAATCTCTAGGCCACGTAGATCCGACGTCACCTATGGATCCCGAAGTTTCAAGTCGAGGTGTACAGTGAGATCATCTCAAGGATTGTGAGTAGACGACAACTATAGTTATTTGAAATTTCTTTAATTATAATTATATATATATATTTTTAACATAATATTTATTTTACATATTAAAGGTATATACAATATTTAATCATATGAATTGATTTGTTATTAAAGTAGTTTTATTTCAAGAAATATTATATCGAGTAAGTTGGTTGATTTTATGAAATATGATTTTACTAGAATTTGACGTACATGGTTTTGGCTCCACCTGACTTAATGTATGAGATTATTTCCTTGACCGGAATACGGGAGCTGCGTGCTACGCCTTTGTGGCGGGAGCCACCTCCAGAGTCCCCATTCCGTGATATTAGACCGGAATACGGGAGCTGCGTGCTACGCCTTTGTGGCGGGAGCCACCTCCAGAGTCCCTATTCCGTGATATTATACTGGGGTATGGGAGCTGCGTGCTACGCCTTTGTGGTGGGAGCCACCTCCAGAGTCCCTATCCCATTATATTTGCCTTTTGGGGGCACATCATAGTGACACATATGCCTTTGGGGCGTCCTATGGTGGTATTGGCCTTTGGGGCCGGCTACTAGTATGCCTACATGGATATTGCCTGGTTATTTCATGGATGTACTCTTGTGCACGACAGAAAGTTGGAGCCCAATTATACGTAACTTGAATTACTTCACAGATTTTATACATTGATTTAATATTATAATATTGTTATGCAATTGAAAACTTTGCTACGTCTTTGAATTACTCATTATGGTTTTACTATTATTTATTTTGAAAACGTCTATTATGTTTTAAAGGAGTTGGAGCCCAATTATACGAAACTTGATTTACTTTACAGATTTTATACATTGATTTAATATTATAATATTGTTATACATTTGAAAACTTTGCTACGCCTTTGAATTAGTTATTATGATTTTACTATTATTTATTTTGAAAATGTAAATTATGCTCTACAGACTACCATTATAGTTTTCACACGCTTTAAAAGTTGTTTACTCACTGAGATATTCATATATCTCACCATTTCATATTCTCATTTTCAGGTGATAGTTAGGTGTTGGGATTGCAACCTTCCTCTATTCTCTGCTTCAAATAGTATTGTGACGTGGTGGGCATCATAGTAAAAATTTATTGAAGTCTTGATCTTTTGATGTTTTTATCTAGTAAACCTTGCTGAGATAGGTTTACTTTTGGATATATTGTATATATTTGAAGATATGAGACAATAGATCAATATGTTTTGATTTGAGCATAAATTGATAATGGAAATTTTTTTGAATATATATGGATATATGTGATAATAGTATTGAGGAATATTGCTGGTTGAGGATATGAATTGAGTGTTATTTGCAGGAGGATTATCGTTGAGATAGAAAGGAAACTCTGCCGGATTTTAGGTAGATTATCCGGATAGGGTGTTACAATTTGGTATCAGAGCAAGGTTATAGGTTCTGTAGACTTAGAAACTGTTTGTTGAAGTATTAAAATATGGTCACTTGTGCAGGAAATCAGACACGATGCCACCACGTCGAAGAGGAAGGCCTAGAATCAATCCCCTAGCCCAAAATAAGGATAGGAATAGAAATAAGAATACTGATGAGCAAATTAGAGAACAAGCTTTAGTTGCTGGTTCATCTTCTGTTGCTGCACCTTCAGCAGCACCCCCAGCAGCTAATCTTAATTTAGCTGAGGCAGTTGCGGCCTTGGCAAGAGTAATTCCCGCTTTGACTGCCCTTGCTGAAAAGGGGATAGTTGATTACTGTAAAGATTTGAAGAATATGGGTTGCAAGATTTTCACAGGGTCTTTGGAATCAATTTAACCTGGTCATGGCTACAAAAATTTGAGACTACTTCCATTACTCTTCAGATTCTCGAGCCTATGAGGTTACCATGTGCGGTGCAATTTTTGGAGGATCATGCACACACATGGTGGAAAACTACAGTGCAAAGGTATGTTGGACGTCCTGCCATAACCTGGGCAGATTTTCGAAGAGAGTTTGAAGAAAAATACTATTCTCAGGCCTTGCGGGAAAAGAAATGGACTGAGTTTATGAATTTAAAACAGGGTGGTATGTCAGTAGCAGAGTACGAGCAAAAATTCAGTGAACTATCAGAATTTGCTCCATCAATAGTAGCCAACGATGCTGATAGATGCAAGAAATTCCAAGATGGGCTACATGTTAGTATTCGAGATAGGTTGACGACCCTGGATACAGATGACTTTAATAAATGGGTCAACATGACAATCAAAACTGAACAGAATCTGAAAGAAATGAAAGATAGAGAAGAAATGTTCAGAAAAAGAAAATGGCAATCCTCCAGTGAGGACATGAGGCCTAAGAAAAGTTATGTAGAAAGCAGTGTCAGTGGTTCCAAACCCTTGAGATTTCAGGAGGGATTAGTCAGAAAACCTATTAGTGGTTCTTCTAGTAGATTTATCATTGGACCTCAACAGCAGACTAGATTACCACCTGGGAGGTCAGGAGGACCTCGTACATTGACTTATCCTCAGTGTCCCCATTGTGGGAGGAATCACCCTGGTGAATGTTGGAGACTACAGGGTGTGTGTTTTTACTGCAAAGAACCGGGACACATGAAACGGGATTGTCCCAAGCTGGAGAACAAGGCAGTTACTAGTCAGTTGTCAGTGGGTCAAAGAGAAAGGACCCAACCTACTGTTGTACATCAGCCGACAGCAGTTAGAGATAGAATTGGGGTACAATCTCAAGTTGGTTCATCTACTGGCCCTCGACAGAGTGGACAGTCGGGTAGACCTCGAACTGCAGCCAGAATTTATGCTATGACCCATCAACAGGCTCAGGCTACTCCTGAAGTGGTTACAGGTACTCTCCCAATTTCTAAGGCAAATGCTAGGATCTTAATAGATCCAGGTGCAACTCATTCTTTTGTTGCTAATTCATATGTCATGCATTTGGGTAGAGAGTCTAGGAGGTTAGACATCCCTATGGTCGTTAGTACCCCAATGGGAGAAACTTTGAAAATTGATGTGGTTTATCCGGATTGTACCGTTATGGTTCAGGAGCATGAATTACCAGTTAATTTGTTTCCATTAGGAATGTATGATTTCGATGTGATTTTGGGAATGGATTGGTTGTCTAAAAACAATGCAGTGATAGATTGTTTTTCCAAAACTGTGACTTTTAAGAAGTCGGGAGACTTAGAGTTTACCTTTCAAGGAGAAATGAAAGTTTTACCTTCTTGCCTTATCTCCAAGATGGCAACCAATAGATACTTGCAGAAAGGGTATTCAGATACCTTGCTTATGTGATTAACCAGGATATACATGAGGCAAAGTTGGAAACTATATCTGTGGTCAAAGAGTTTCCTGAGATCTTTTAAAAAAAAAAAAATTGGTTGGTTTACCCCCTGACAGGGAATTGGAGTTTACTGTCGACTTAATCCCTGGCAGTGCTCCTATTTCTTAGGCACCCTAAAGAATGGCATCTTCGGAGCTAAAGGAATTGAAAGTGTAGTTGCAAGACCTAGTTGACAGAGGTTTCATTCGGCCTAGTACTTCACGATGGGGAGCACCGGTTTTATTTGTAAAGAAAAAGGATGGATCTTTACAATTATGTATCGACTACCGGCAACTGAACAAGGTCACCATTAAGAATAAGTATCCTTTACCAAGGATTGATGACTTGTTTGATCAGTTGCAAGGTGCAAGTTTGTTCTCCAAAATAGATCTAAGATCGGGTTATCATCAATTGAAGATTAAAGAATATAATATTTCAAAGACTGCTTTTAGAACTCGATATGGTCATTATGAATTCTTAGTTATGCCTTTTTGGCTAACTAATGCACCTGCAGTCTTTATGGATTTGATGAATAGGGTGTTTCGACCCTACTTAGATAAGTTTATTATTGTTTTCATCAATGACATCCTAGTTTATTCCAGGAATAAGGATGATCATGTAAGCCATTTGAGAACGGTGTTGCAGACTATGCGTGAAAAGCAACTTTATGCTAAATTTTCCAAGTGTGAAATCTAAGAAAGGGATTTTTGTGGATCCACAAAAGATAGAAACTGTAGTTGCTTGGGAAAGACCCACTAATGTCACAGAAATTAGGAGCTTTCTCGGATTGGCAGGGTACTATCGAAGATTCGTGGAAGGATTTTCCATGATTGCCTCTCCTTTGTCAAAACTAACAAGGAAGTATGCTAAGTTTGAGTGGACTGACGAATGTGAGTAAGCTTTCCAAGAGCTCAAGCGTAGATTGGCCACAGCACCAATTCTTACACTACCATCAGGGACTGGAAGCTTTGTGGTATACAGTGATGCCTCGAGGCGAGGTTTGGGTTGCATTTTGATGCAACATGGGAAGGTGATAGCTTATACTTCTCGAAAACTGAAACAGCATGAGCAAAACTATCCCACTCATGATTTGGAGTTGGCGGCAGTGGTGTTTGCACTGAAAATTTGGAGGCATTATTTATTTGGAGAAAAATGTACAATCTACACTGATCATAAGAGTCTGAAATATCTGATGGATCAGAAAGAATTAAAATTTGAGGCAAAGGAGATGGTTGGAATTGATAAAAGATTATGACTGTGTAATTGACTATCACCCAGGAAAGGCCAATGTAGTGGCCGATGCTCTTAGTAGAAAGTCTTCTAGTTCTCTTGCTCATATCCGGGCAATTCAGAAACCCTTACAAAATGAGTTGAAGTCTTTACCTTTAGAATTGATGATTGATGAGAATAATCTCCTGATAGCCCACTTGAAGGTTAAACCGATTCATATTGATTGGATACGTGAAGCACAAAATAATGACCCTATGCTGGTAAAGTTAAAGCAAGAAGTAAGGGATGGTGTGAGGATTGACTATCAATTAAAGGATGATGATGTACTGATAATGAGAAATAGGCTTTGTGTGCCTCAGGATGAAGAACTCCGGAAGGTGATTTTGGAGGAAGCTCATAATGCACCATATGCGTTACATCCCGGTAGCGTGAAGATGTATCGAACCTTAAGAGAACATTATTGGTGGCAAGGTATGAAACGGGACATAGCTGAGTTTGTTTCTAGATGCTTGGTATGCCAACAAATTAAAGCCGAGCATCAAAAACCTTCTGGGAAATTGAACCCCCTACCTATTCCTCAATGGAAGTGGGAAGATATTGCTATGGATTTCATTTTGGGATTGCCAAGAACACAGTCTAGTTATGATAGTATTTGGGTGATTGTTGATCGTTTGACAAAATCAGCTCATCTTTTGCCAGTCAAGAAGACTTTTTCCATGGAAAGACTGGCTAAACTTTATGTGAACGAAATTGTTAGGTTACATGATGCCCCAGTATCGATTGTATCTGATCGAGACCCCCGATTCATATCTCGATTTTGGCCAAGTTTGCAGAATGCTATGGGCACTAAACTCAAGTTCAGTACTGTTTTTCATCCTCAGACAGATGGAAAATCTGAACGGGCAATTCAAATTTTGGAAGATATGCTCAGGTCTTGTATTATGGAATTCAAAGGAAACTGGGATGAACACTTGCCTCTAGCAGAATTTGCGTATAACAATAGTTATCAGTCCAGCATCGACATGGCTCCGTTTGAAGCTTTATATGGAAGGAAGTGCAGAACTCCGGTGTGTTGGGATGATACAGATGAAAGGAAATTACTAGGTCCAAAAATTGTTATGATGACTGCAGACAAAGTTAAGGTAAATCGGGAAAAGATAAAAAATAGCTCAAGATCGACAAAAGAGCTATGCAGATAATCGGAGAAAAGATTTAGAGTTTGAAGTTGGTGATATGATATTTTTGAAAGTGACTCCTTGGAAGGGAGTAATCCGGTTTGGAAGACGAGGAAAGTTGGGTCCTCGATATATAGGGCCGTATGAGATCATTGAACGGATTGGCCCAGTTGCTTATAGATTGTCCTTACCAGAAGAATTGTCATGAATTCATAATGTGTTCCATGTTTCCATGCTCCGAAAGTACATTTTCGATTCTTCACATATATTGAAGGATTTGCCTATGGAAATTGAGGAAAATTTAACTTATGAAGAGCAGCCGGTTGAGATTTTGGATAGAAAGGACCAAGCTCTAAGGACTAAGACTATTCCATTAGTGAAAGTTCTTTGGAGGAATCATTCATATGAAGAAGCTATATGGGAAAGGGACGAAGATATGCGGACTCAATATTCTCACTTGTTCAATCAAGTTGGTAAGTAAATTTCGAGGACGAAATTTTTCTAAGGGGGGTAAGTTGTAACAACCGAGGTTACGTATAATCATGTAAAGTCAAATCCCGAAAAATTTTAAGGACAAACTTGGAAATTTGTAAGAAGTTATAAGTGAAGGAAATAAAAGAAGAAAGGATCAAAATGAACATATGTAAAAAGTTTAGGGGCTTAATGGTTATTTATAAAAAGTTGAGGGACTAATATGCAATTATCCCAAAAACAAGAAAAATATCTCATATCTTCATCTTATCTTCCGAAAACACTAGAAAATTTTCCTTCTCTTCTTCAAGTGGCAGCTGGCTCCATCATCCCTCTCTCTCTCAAATTTCTCTTCAAGTATTCCACCATAATCTCAACAACATCCAAGGTTAGTTTCTTGATAAATTCTTCATTTTTTTTAGATATTCTATTTGAGCATGCTAAGATCTTTACACCATATACATGTTAAGGTCTGAAATCCATCTATTAAGTATGAATTTTACTCATTTTTGGTAAGAATTAAAAGGATTTGAAAGCATGAACAAGAAAATGGGAAGAAAAAGCAAAACAGGGGAATCTGAGCATGCTTGCTGTTCGGATTTTCTGGGTTCGGTACAGTTGGGTTTATATTTTTTTGATATTTTTTCTATAAACTAGACTTCACTACGAGAATTTTGGTCTTTGAATCAACCAAAACCGATAAGCGGTTAAAAAGATAAAATTCGGTGAAGTTGGCTGTTCAGTGTGACCACTGTTTTCTGAGCATGCTTGCTGTTCGGATTTTCTGGGTTCGGCACAGTTGGGTTTATATTTTTTTGATATTTTTCCTAGAAACTAGACTTCAATACAAGAATTTTAGTCTTTGAATCACCCAAAACCGATAAGCGGTTAAAAAGATAAAATTCGGTGAAGTTGACTGTTCAGTGTGACCCCTGTTTCAGCATAGTTTCGGGTTTTATCAAATTTGATCAAAATCTTGTTCTAATTGTATAAGTTAGTTATTTTCTTCATAAATTAGACTTATTGGTACCAAACTCAAGTTATGATTTTCAAATCTAACTTGATATTAAGGAATTTATTGCTTAAGAGAAATATAGTACTAAATGATGGTTATGGATTATGAAAATCTCTAAGGCATGGAGTACTAGAAAGGAATTTGATAAGGACATGAATATGGAGTTGAATATTTGGAGAAAATGATTATGGAAATGATATTAAAAATTTGGGATATGTTGTTTTGAGTATGAGGAATTAGTATTGACCTTGAGGGAAGATTATGAGACTTAAGTTGCATTCAAAATTGTGTAATACTTTGAGCATGTATAGATACTAATTATTGTTAATCTCTAGGCCACGTAGATCCGACGTCACCTATGGATCCCGAAGTTTCAAGTCGAGGTGTACAGTGAGATCATCTCAAGGATTGTGAGTAGACGACAACTATAGTTATTTGAAATTTCTTTAATTATAATTATATATATATATATATATTTTTAACATAATATTTATTTTACATATTAAAGGTATATACAATATTTAATCATATGAATTGATTTGTTATTAAAGTAGTTTTATTTCAAGAAATATTATATCGAGTAAGTTGGTTGATTTTATGAAATATGATTTTACATAGAATTTGACGTACATGGTTTTGGCTCCACCTGACTTAATGTATGAGATTATTTCCTTGACCGGAATACGGGAGCTGCGTGCTACGCCTTTGTGGCGGGAGCCACCTCCAGAGTCCCCATTCCGTGATATTAGACCGGAATACGGGAGCTGCGTGCTACGCCTTTGTGGCGGGAGCCACCTCCAGAGTCCCTATTCCGTGATATTATACTGGGGTATGGGAGCTGCGTGCTACGCCTTTGTGGTGGGAGCCACCTCCAGAGTCCCTATCCCATTATATTTGCCTTTTGGGGGCACATCATAGTGACACATATGCCTTTGGGGCGTCCTATGGTGGTATTGGCCTTTGGGGCCGGCTACTAGTATGCCTACATGGATATTGCCTGGTTATTTCATGGATGTACTCTTGTGCACGACAGAAAGTTGGAGCCCAATTATACGTAACTTGAATTACTTCACAGATTTTATACATTGATTTAATATTATAATATTGTTATGCAATTGAAAACTTTGCTACGTCTTTGAATTACTCATTATGGTTTTACTATTATTTATTTTGAAAACGTCTATTATGTTTTAAAGGAGTTGGAGCCCAATTATATGAAACTTGATTTACTTTACAGATTTTATACATTGATTTAATATTATAATATTGTTATACATTTGAAAACTTTGCTACGCCTTTGAATTAGTTATTATAATTTTACTATTATTTATTTTGAAAATGTAAATTATGCTCTACAGACTACCATTATAGTTTTCACACGCTTTAAAAGTTGTTTACTCACTGAGATATTCATATATCTCACCATTTCATATTCTCATTTTCAGGTGATAGTTAGGTGTTGGGATTGCAACCTTCCTCTATTCTCTGCTTCAAATAGTATTGTGACGTGGTGGGCATCATAGTAAAAATTTATTGAAGTCTTGATCTTTTGATGTTTTTATCTAGTAAACCTTGCTGAGATAGGTTTACTTTTGGATATATTGTATATATTTGAAGATATGAGACAATAGATCAATATGTTTTGATTTGAGCATAAATTGATAATGGAAATTTTTTTGAATATATATGGATATATGTGATAATAGTATTGAGGAATATTGCTGGTTGAGGATATGAATTGAGTGTTATTTGCAGGAGGATTATCGTTGAGATAGAAAGGAAACTCTGCCGGATTTTAGGTAGATTATCCGGATAGGGTGTTACAATATAATTTTGAAGTCCATAAATCTCATAGTTGAGAATTTTATATATATAGCCCACCCTCGTTAAAAAATGAGGAAATTGAAATTCCCGTTACAATTTTTTTTTTTTTTATAAAAAAAAAAAAAAAAATACACTAGCTCGAGGTTTCAAAGGTGAGCTGGATGGAGCTTAAGAATATATACATGGCTTTATCAGAAAATATTAATATTTTTTGTCAAGGAATTTTTACAAGTAACAACAAAAATAGTTACTTAGTACTCAAGTTAATAAATAAAAGAACTTTTTTACCTTGTTATAATCAGGATTCAATCTTCGTGGAACTTTCCTTAAATAAAATTTTAAGTTGAAACTTGAAAGTGTATTCTTAAAATTGCGTAAGAATAAAAATTCAGACAAAACCTAAAATACTTGTAATCGTATTGTCAAAATATTAATAACAAAAATAGCTGCTGACTTAAGACAATATTTAACCTTTAATTAGGCACACGCATGATTCTCTCATGGGATGGAACAACTAACTTTTTAGTTGATTAATTTTCAAACTTTGGGGAAGGTGGAAAAAATCACACATGGAATTGATTAGCCAATAAAACGTTAAATTATTATAAAGTCTAAGACGAAGGATGTTAATGATGATCATTTTCTCACTAAAATGCAGTGATTTTAGGGTGTTTTGTCCCATACTTTTTCAGCATCAAACAGCATCCCAGGATGAGAAATGATGATGATGATAATGATGATAATGGTTGGTGATTATTATGATAATGAAAGGAAAAGCATGGCAAAATGCTTAATCATTATGTCTAGGAAGAGAACATGCAAGATCCATCCCTTCCAGGGGTTGCATGTCCAGTTGCCTCTGTCTTTTCTTTGCTCTCATCGTCTTGTTAAAATCGTAGAGTACGGTCAAATTATATTTAATGTATTGTTTTTTTAATTAAAATTATGTATTAATTATTTTTTTTTATAAATATCGTTTTAATTAATATCATTAAATATCGATTAACATTTTTCAAAATCATAAAACAAACCCAATTATTTGTCCAACTAAAATGCTTTTTCGGCATTGGTTTAGGCGAGTCTGCAATAATCATGCAAAATGATAGTATGAAACCATGGCTTCAATATTTTATACCCTATTTCTTTAATTTGCTTGGTTCTTCGAACTAGTAGAACTACGTACTAATATTATTCTTGAAATTTACAAACAAGCATGACCATTTTTATTTTTATTTTTTTTTAAATTTATATGTATAAATAAAAATTACAGTTCAAATCAAATAATTTTATCCTATCATATATTGCATAACTATTACAGAACAAATAGATTATAGAACAAATCGAATAACTTAAATTAATAATTTAATATAAAATTAGATCAAACTTATGTATAATAAAACTCAGACTTGAGATTACAAGATTTTTAAGGTTTTTTTTTAACTATTGAAACAAAATCTCGTTGACTTATATTCTTTACTTTTATGGGTCTTCGATAAGGTAATTAAAACGCATTAATTAATTAATTATGTCAACTAATTGAAAATTAAGATTCAAGAATTAATTAGATTACGTAACATGTAAACATTATTTAGAGTTTTAATGTCGGCTAAAACATTAAAAAAGTATTTAAAATATTTTATTTTGTAAGTATATTTTTATTGAAGCTAAATAAGCTCTTAGCTTTTGATTTGTATCCAACTAATTAAATTCATTTTTTAATGAAAATTTAATTTATGTTAAGTGTTTATTTAGGTACAAATTAAAGATTAAATACTTATTTGAATACAAGTTAAAAATTAAAGCTTATTTCGATCCAAATTAAAGATTAAGGCTTTTTTATACAAATTAAATGTTAAGTGCTTATTTTAGTGCAATAAAAGTATAACTTATTTAAGTAAAGTGATACAAATTTAAAAGTTTAATGTTTTACATTTTTACGAGAATAAATATTATCGTTTGAATTTAAAATTTTATTCAAATATATTTTCTTCCTTATATAATAATAATAATTAGACTTTTTATAAATCTTAAAAGTGGGTGGTCTCAATTAGTTATGTGTTAGTGGGGTTTATAACCATTACCATGTTTCAAAATCTAAATTGTGTAGGGTTGTAATGTTACATTACTAATCAAGTCATTAATTAGTGCCAAACAAGATTTGTGATGAGCTTAATTAATTCACTACAATATTGTTATAATTAATGAGCAACAAATCATTATGTTAACTGTTTGTGAACTATTTGCACTTACTCCATAATTATTCCTCATTATTTCAAGATTTTATTTTATTTGATTATCATGAAATGATCACCACTATATTATATATTCTCTCTTTTATCACCCCAATAGATTAGTAGCAAAATGACATTAAATTCCTTTTTTTTTCTTTTAAAATATTGAACTTTTCTTAAAGAGCAAATAATCAAATAATCTGATAGTAAGATGGTCGGATTATTTATAATAAATAAATATTTATAAAGTTATTATTTATCCTTTTTAAATTATTTATAAATAATCAAATAGTTTAAATGTAATAAAATGATTTTTTTACAATCTCTTTTTCATGATTTTAATTTCCAAATGATTCTTACAAAAATTGATTAATAATAAAAACAAATTTATGTCTAATCTTTATAAATTGAGTATGTAAAACAAAATAAGTTTACTTGTATATTATCTGTAGTTATTTTTTACGTCATGAAAGAAGGAACAGTTGAATCAAATAGTAGTTACTGAAATAATAGGAAAAGAGTTAATAAGACAAATGATTATGAGATTCATAAAATGATAAAATCTTGAAGGATGAATGGTGGCAAGAAATGATCCATCTAAATCCAAATTGAAAAGCTGCACTCACACCATCTTTCGAGATCATTCCTTCAATTCAAATAAAGCTAACCAGATTTTCTTGGCTTGCTTAAAATTTTGTCATATTTAAAGTAACTAAACTATAAAAAAAAAAAAAAATCTTTTAATAAATAATAATATTATACTTTTTTATTATTAATTTTTTTATATAAAAAAATCATAGTTTAAAAATAAATTATAATTATAATTATTAAAATTTAAATTTAAATTTTTTAAATATTATTTTTAAAAAATAATTATATAAATTAATTCAATTAAATTTCAAGTTTTTTGACAATTGATTTTTAAATAAAAAAGAAATAATAAATAAATAAATTTATTAATAAGTGTTTTTAAAATATTTTTTAAAATTATCATGTTAGATAAATTATAATTCTTAATGTATTAAAATTTATTAAATTAATTATTTTTGATTATATTTAATAAAAAATATTATTATAAATAACAATTTAATTAAGTAAAAAGACAAGAGTGGTGCTGAGTGCTGACTGTTGCATAAAAAGAATTGAGATTTGAGACACAAAGAAAGCAAAACCCGGAGCCCCCAGCCTTCCATGCAGGTGCAGAGAGAAGAATAGATCATCATTACAAAATTTGACTCTCCATAATTGCTTGGCCTTGGGGATTGGGGGACTGCCCCCCATAGCCCTAGCCCATAGAATAGCTGATATCAAAAGAGCCTCAGTATTTTCTCTCGTCAAACTTCCATTAGTGGGTCAGCTACTCCCCCCCCCCCCTGGCCCCTGCTACCACCGTCTCTAGGCCACTTCTCTTTTAATCTTTTTGGGGCTGCCCCTCAGATCATGCCACACTATAACTAGAATCTTTTACCAAGTCAAATAAACAAATTATTTCCAAATCCAATCACTTCTTTTCTAGGCAGTAGACAGTAGTAGAAAATCATTAATTATTTAAATATAAAAAAGGAAAACTTGTTTTAGAAATCTGTCTTCAATAATAACCAACAATCTCTTAACTTAATGATAAGAGATTTTGTGTGACATGTAAACTCAGATTTTAATACCCCTCTCATTTTTCAATGATAAAAAAAAAAAAAAAAAAAACTGTTTCCAATAAAAAAGGAAAACTTGTTTTAGAAATCTGTTTCCTTGACCTTGAGGCTAAACGAGTGAGTGAATATTGTGAGCAACAAGCTAATTGCACGCCAGGAATGATCTTTGGAATGGGGTAGTGCAAAAGTAAGTGTAAATGAAACAAGTTACATTTTACAATTACATCAATCATGACAGTGTTAATAAATAAAAATAAGAAAAGTAATGTATGCTTTTTCATATCCTAGCTAGCTACTTGATAGATTCTTGGAGCAATTAATGACAAGGGCAACAGTCCAAGTAACCTGTCTATGACCGGGTTGGACCGGATATATAAATTCATTTTATTTTTTAAAAATATTAAAATTTTATTTTTTATTTTTTATTTTTTATTTTTATATTAATATTAATATTAATATATATTTTATAATTAAATTTAAATAAAAATATTTTTTTATTTAATAAATAATAATTCGGGCCGAACCGGTCCGAATTATAAAATACTTTATCTAAATTTAACCCAATGAGTCGAGTTTATTGGGTCGGACAGACTACCCGACTCGTAAAAAGGTCTAAATCCAAGTATAAAAGGGAGAAGTAAATGGATTTTCGAATTTTGGTTTTCAATTTTGATATATTTAAAGGGTTGGTCCATATGTTGACTCGCAGGTCGATTTAGGATCCGTACTCGACCCACTCAAGAAAAAAATAAAAAATTATTTTATTAATTATTTTTATTTTATTTTTAAATGATATATTTAAAGGGTTGGTCTACATCTTGAGTCGCGGGTCAATTTAGGATTCGTACCTGACCAGCACGAAAAAAAGTTAAAAATATATATTAATTATTTGTTAAAATTTTAAATTATGTATTTAAAGGGGTTGGTTCACATGTTGACTTGCGGGTCGATTTAGGATCATTACCCGACCCGATCGAAAAAAATAAAAAATAAAATTATTTAATTAGTTTGAAGGTTTTTATTTTTATTTTTTATATGATGTATTTAAAAGGGTTGATCTATACGTTGACTCGCGGATCGATTTAGGATCTGTACCCGACCTGCTGGAGAAAAAAAAAAGTTAAAATACAAAATTTATTTTATTAATTATTTTAATTTTAAATGGTGTATTTAAAGGGTTGATCCATACGTTCACTCGCGAGTCGGTTTAAGATTCGTAACCGACCCGTTTGAAACAAATTTTTAAAAAAATATTTTTAGTAATTATTTTTAGTTTTTTATTTTATTTTTAAAAGATGTATTTAAAAGGGTTAATCCGTGCATTGACTCGCGGGTCAATTTAGGATCCGTACCCAACCCGCATGAAAAAAAAAAAAGTTAAGATAATTATTTATTTTATTTTTAATAATGTATTTAAAAGGGTTAGTCTTTGACTCGCCGATCGATTTAGGATCCGTACCCGACCGGTTCGAGGAAAAAGTTAAAAAAAATATTTTATTAATTATTTTTATTTTTATTTTAAATGATGTATTTAAAGCGGTTGGTCTGCATGTTGACTCATGGTCGGTTTAGGATCCGTACCCAACTAGCTTGAGAAAAAAGTTTTAAAAAATATATTTTATCAATTTTTTTATTTTAAATGATGTATTTAAAATGGTAGGTAAAGATTCACAGTCGCGAGTCAATTTAGGATCCGTACTCGACTCGCTCAGAAAAAGAAAAAAAAACGATTTTGCTGTTAGCCAATGTGGGAAAATCAATCCTATGAGAGAATAAAATACAAACCATAATTTTGTTTTTTTATTTTTTATTTATTATTTTTTCTCTTATAAATATAAATATACAGCATACCATAAAGTCTAAATATTTTTAAATATATATAAATAACATTTAAAAATACATTTATATTACGTAATTTATAAATAAACAATTATCATAAACTTAATTTTTATAATTAACAAGATATAATTATATTAATATTATTACAATTTAAAAACAAAATAAATAAATTATTATTTAATAAAATATAATTTAAAATTAATTTTTTATTATTAATTAATTAAAATTTTTATATAAAAAAATTAAAAATACCCGATGAAGCGGGGTCTCATTTCTAGTTGTAATTAAATTTAAGAGTTTAAAAATATAATGTTATATTTTTCCTAACACTTGTATTCCCCCTATGAGCTTAGATCCCTTTTGTATACCGATATATATATATATATATATATATATATATATTATTAATAAGTGTCCTAAGGGCATTTTAGATCTGCTCACGGGCCGGACAGTTCACTCGATCCGACAGGTCCAGTCTGTATTGGGTCAGATCGGATTTGGGTAGATCTTTTAATGATCCGGCCCGACTCGGATCACTGTTCATTTAATAAAAAAATAATATTTTTTTAAATTTAATTTTAAAAATATATAGAAAAATTAAAAAAATAAAATAAAATATTTTTTTTAATATTGTGAACAGTGATCCGGGCCTGGGCAAGAAAATAAAAAAAAAATTCGGGCCACGGCTCGGCCCTGTCCATAAGCACCTCTAGGGCATTTTATAAGGTTACTATATATAATAATATATTTATTCAATGCATTAGAAATGAGTTATTAATTATTGTATTTAATATAATATTATTACTATAAATAGTATATTAACTAACCTTAAATAATGTTCTAAAAACATACGTTAGCAAAACCATATATATATATATATTTTAATTATTCTTAAATGTTGTAGTATTACTTATCTATAACTATATATATATATATTTTTAATTCTAAGAGATTTGGAGGGAATTTTCAAATTTAGTTTTTAAGAGAAAGAAAAGTGAGAGAAAGGAAAAGAGGGAGGAGAAAAAAATGGAGGTTGAAGCCAAGGTTGAGAAACAAAATGAGGAGGATTGATTGATAGGGGATAAGTGGTCGACTAAGGCTTCGTTTAGGATTGCAGTTGGTTGCCCCAAAGCTCTTTTCTGCCGCCACTGCAATCCTAAACAACTCAAAGTTTATCACAAAAGTCTTTTTTGGTTGAAGAATTTGAACCAACCGCAAACACACTTTGAAGGTATGTTTGCGGTTAAACTTTAAATTTTATAGATACAATGACTTTTATACTCATTAAATAATTTATATATTACATATTTATATATATATATATATATATATTATATGATGTGTACAGAATTATTATTTTTTAAATTTTATCTTAAATATAAAATGTTATCAACTTATAATGTATTTATATATTTTGAAATTATAAAAAGAATATAATAATTATTAATAGGATGAAAGAATTTTTTTTTAAATAATTAAAATCATATTCTTTATATAAATTTTCAAAATTAAATTTTTTTATACATCTTAATACTATTAATTTACTCAGTTAGTATTAAAAATAACTTATTCATTACTTTTTAATATGATGTCCTTTTTGGACATTTTATATTCTCACAACATTTTCTCACAGTAATGCTAAACATTCAAAAATCTCAAATCACATTTTTTCACAGTAATTTTTCACAACACTTTTCAAACACACTTTTTTCTAACCGAGCTTTTTCAAATCGCAACAGTAATGCTAAACTAGGCCTAAGGAAAGGGAGATTAATTTTGGCCTCCTCTACGTTCGATCAACAATGAGCAATGTTGATCGACTCCCCTCACTTTGCCAGCTATGACAAGTTGGCCAGTCGAAAGAAGGAAGGAGAAGAAGACAAAAAAAAATAAAAATAAATGGAATGAGAAGAAAAATGGAAAAAAAAAATAATAAGAATAAGGAGAAAAAAAAGGTTGGATTTTTTTCTGTAATTTTCCTCACTTTATTTTTATTCTTTATAATTTTTTAATAAAATCTTAATTTAGATTAATTTTCACACAAAAAATGAACAAGTTTATATTGATAAAAGAAAAATAAGTACATATTTAGTGAAGCAACTTTTTTATATTGAATAGGTGTAAGAAATTGAGAAATAAGGAGTAAGAAGAATTATAAAAAGCAAAAATGAGAAATATAAAATTATTTTTATTTTTCTCATTTTTGTTTTCTCTTTCTTCTTTTTCCTTACTTTTCAAATAATTTCTTTTGAAAATCAAAATTTAGATATATTCAAAATTTCAAATATATAATAATTTATCAATAAATTAGCATTTTTGAATTATATATTGCTTCCATACAAAATTTAAAAACAAAGTAACAAAAGTGACCGTACAAAGTAAAAGAATATATGTATATAAAAGATAAATTTTATAGTTTTTGTTGCAACAAGGGAAAAAATAATTAAAAAATTTGTGTGTTTAAAGTATTATAAATTTATATAAATTTTTACATGTTGTTAATTCATTTTATGTATATTTTTAAACATTCGTGTATTCTATCGTGTTTATGTATTTTTTGTGTTTGTTTTAATTATTTTTTCTATATTTTGTTCGCGTCGTGTCTCAATTCATCTCATATTTTACATAGTTTGTCATTGTGATTCAATTAAAAAAAAAAATTTGTGTGTTCTTGACATGTTCGTGTTCGTTTCATTTTTTGTGTTTCCAAAGTATTATAAAAATATTTTTTACGTATTAATAATTCGTTTTATGTATATTTTTACACATTCGTATATTCGTGTCGTGTTAATGTTATTTTCCGTGTTGTGTTTTACTATTTGTTTATATTGTGTTCGTGTCGTGTCTCAATTCATCTCATATTTTACATAGTTTGTCATTGTGATTCAATTTAGAGAAAAATTTGTGTGTTCGTGTCGTGTCTCAATTTATGATGTATTTTGCATAATTTGTCATAGTTATTCAATTTATAGAAAAATTTGTGTCATGTCCTGTCTCAATTCATTACATATTTTGTATAATTTGTCATAGTAATTCAATTTAGTAAAAAAATTATATGTTCGTGACGTGTTCGTGTTCGTCTGATTTTTTGGTTTTTTCGAAATATTATAAATTTATATAAATTTTTACACTTTAATAATTTGTTTTACACGTTAATAATTTGTTTTTATGTATATTTACACGTTCGTATATTCGTGTCATGTTCTTGTTATTTTTCATGTTGTATTTTAATTATTTTTCCTATGTTGTGTTCGTGTCATATCTCAATTCATTACATATTTTGCATAATTTATCATAGTTATTCAATTTAGAAAAAAAATTGTGTGTTCGTGTTATTTTTGTGTATTTTTAAAGTATTATAAATTTATATAAATTTTTACACGTTAATAATTAGTTTTACACTTTAATAGTTTATATAAAATATTATAAATTTATATAAAATTTTAAACGTTCGATTTGTGTCGTGTTCATGTTATTTTCGTGTTGTGTTTTAATTATTTTTCTATGTTGTGTTCGTGTCTCAATCCATCTCATATTATACATAGTTTTTCATTGTGATTCAATTTTAAAGAAAAATTTGTGTGTTCGTGTCGTATCTCAATTCATAACATATTTTGCATAATTTGTCATAGTGATTCAACTTAGAGAAAATGTGTGTGTTCGTATTGTGTCTCAATTCATAACATATTTTGTATAATTTGTTATAGTTATTAAACTTTTAAAAAAATTGTATATTCGTGATGTGCTAGTGTTATTTCTTTGTGTTTTCAAAATTAAAACTTTTTGGTGTAATAGTTTTTGGTTTTATTTATTTACAAGTTACATTATTTTTTATAATGATAATTTTTAAAATTAATAAGTTAATGTATATTAAATTTGATAAATTCTTCAGCAATCAAAATAAATTCATTACTAACTAAAATCTGTTGCATCCGCAACGTAGCGCGTGGTCAATTCTAGTATATATAAAAGAAACACAAAAACAAAAATCAACATAGGTCCAAAAGGAAAAGCAACAAACAAAAAAAAACCAAAGAAAAAAAATTAAAAAATCACAACAAAAAAAAAGAAAAAAAAAAAAGAGAAATCTCACTCTTAAAATTTTCGGGTTATGTTAGTTGTAGGAGTTTTGGGATTTCAAATTTGGAGAGGGAAAAAGAGACATAAAGGAGGAATGTATCAAAAAATTAAGACTTTTGGAACGACAATCGACAACCAAAATGGGAGTGGAAGTTGTGAGTTTATTTTGTAGATCTTAACTTTTTTTTTTTTATGACTTAAAAAAAAATCGAGTGAAAAATAAAAAAAAAATGAAGAGAAAGCTGTAGGCAAATTTTGAAGAAATTTTGCCATCATTTGGCGAAAAAGGGTAGCGGAACGGAAGGCATTGGTGGATGGCGGTCGGCGACAAAAGTCAGAGTAATCTAGAAAACACGATGATTTTTGGGTTTTTTTATAAAGATTTTGTTAACGAATATCCTAATGATACTTTTTAAGGTTACCATATGTAATAATATCTTTATTTAATACATTAAAAATAATAAATAAAATTATCAACTACTATATTTAATACAAAATTATTACTATAAACAATATATTAATAAATCTTAAAAAATATCCTAAAAATACTCGTTAATAAAATATTTTTTAAAAATCGATAGAATTTTTAGAGTTTTAGGGAGAGAATGAGAAGGTTTAGAGAGAAAGAAAGAAAAAATAATTTTTTTTGGCTTTTATATATAACATTTTTTAAAAAAATATTAAATATAATAATTAAAATAGTATTTTAAATATTATTTTTAAATTATTATTTGTTTAATAAATATTAAAATATTATTCTAAATATAATATTTCTAAACATATTATTAAATATTATATATTTTTATAAAAAAAATAATTTTATACATATTATTTAATATCATTTTAACCAATCAAACATATTAATAAAATTCTTGTTTTATTTCATTAAACAAATTAAACTATATGGAGTAATATTTATTATGTTTATTTTATTTTATTTTTTTATTCTATTCAAAGAAGCAAACGTAACATACTATTAGGATCCCATCCCACGTACAAATGATTGCTGCTGTAGCCATTGTCTCCTTAAAGACACTGCACCGTGTCCCCTCCCCATCACACAATCTTCATCATTTTCTCCCTCACGCCTATCTCACGTGACTCTTATTTTTTATTTTTTATAATTCATGACTCAGCCTAGGTCCTGTTACATCCCCACTGTTGTACGTACTGTACGTACTATACAGTATTTTAAATTTCCATTGGTAAGAGGAAAGGATTACTTTGGGGGGGTTGGCTAGGGGCCTCAGGCCAACCAAAGAAACCAGAATCTCTGGCTCAGTGGCTCTCTCTCTCAGTCTCAGTCAAATAAAGGACGCAACAAAAAGTTTTAACCAGCAATTGGTTTTGTTGCAGTCTTTACTGCTCTCTCTGCAACTTTCACATTTCGTTCTTTCTTATTCTGCCTTGTTGCTTCGTTATTATTAATCTTTTAAATTTATCCCAAAAACACAATCTTCTTTTTTAGGGTCATGGAAATAAAATTATGGAAGCTATTTTTCTTTTCTTTCTTTAGATTTAAGTTTAACAAAGATAAGAAAGTTGAAATTTCTTTTAGAAGTTGTGGAAAAATTAAATGCATGTTTCAAACTCGAATTTTTTTTATGTTTAATTGAATTTTGTTAATGTGTATATTTTAAAGTTAATTAAAATATTATTTATAATAATATTTTATATTAAATACGATAAAATATTTAGTGTTATTAATTTCAATACATTAATATAATAATTTTAAAAAATATGCTTAAAACACCAACTAATAAAACCCTAATTATTTACATTGTTAGAAGCAGACATAACCCACATTGTTAGTGGTCATGAAATAAAGTAGGAGAAGCCCCCTTGAATTATATATGTTAATGCCCTCTTCTAGGGCAAAGGGTCCCTTTCCAAAGAACATTAAAAAATTATTTATGTAGGAAAGAGAAAGTATGGGTTGCCACATAGTGCACAATCTTTTGTGAGAAATGTTGATTCTTAGATTTTCCAAAACTGGGGTCCATTTCACCTAAATTATTTTGCCTAGGTAAATATATATTTCAATGTTCCTATTCTCTGTGGTGGAGATTTCAGCCCTCACTTATTTCCTAACTAACATAGACAAAAAGACACAAAGGGAATAAAAGAATACTACTTTCCCATGAAGAAAAATGTTAAAAGAATTTGAAAAAGTAAATTGTCTAAATATTTATATTCAAGACATTTAAATCTTTGATTTGTAATATTTTGTCATTGTTTCTGTCTCTTTCTTGTTGCATCCATAGTTATTCGATTAATTTAAATTTAAATTATTACTTTATATATTTGTAATGAACTTGTATTTTTTTTTAATTTGCAAAAAATGCTTTTTTTTTTTTTTTTACTTTTACGAACATATTTATACGATTTTCACAAGTTTATTTCATAATTATTTATATATTCTAAATAGATACGAATTAACTCTTTAAATTCGATAAAGGTATATTGATTGATTAATAATTTTTGATGAATTTATTATAGTTTTCAAGGTTAAAAATTGTATTTCATCGTAATTTCAATGTAAAACAGATAAAAAATTATTTTTATTGTTAAAATCATGGTTTGATAATCCAAATCAAAAAATCAAAAAAATAATTCTTTTATAATTTGAAAATTAATTTTTTATACAAAATAATTTTATTATTTTATACATATTTTTTTAACATTTTAATTAATCACACCAATATCAAATATTTAAAAATTTTAAATCATATTTTTTTAATCCAGTTTTTTTCCTACAATATTACTAAATTAGCCTAAGTAATATTGAACTATATTGAAGGTGTGAAGCAAAGATCAATTTCTACATTGACCAAACATTTCTTAATGGAAAACACTTTAATTTGTAACGCCGATCAACATGCGACCAAAATCGGAATTCAGTGTTCATTTTCTTTTGTTGCAACGGTGGAGATTTTTCTTAGGGTAAATTTGAAAAAGATATCATCAACAATACAATAATTGTTAAATGATATAATGAATAAGAATTATTCAAAAAAGAGAAATAAAAAATAAAAAATTATTAAGAAGAAAATTATGAAGACAAAATTACCTTTGATAAAAAAAATCTTCTCCTCCCTTTTTCTCTTATTTTTTAATTATAAATATTTTTTTTAATTTTAAAAAATCAATTTTTTTATTTACTTTTTTAATTAAAAAATTTTTAAAAATAAAAATAATATTTCTAAAATTAATTTTTCTTTATTTTTTAAATTTTAAAAAAATAAATATTTAAATATTTTATTTTTTAAATTTATTTTCAATTAAAATTTTTTTAAAATAATATTTTTTTAATAGAAGAGAAAAAAAATAAATTTTTTCATTAAGGATAATTTTATCTTTATAATATCTTTTATAATAATTTTTAATTATTCATTTTTTTTAAATAATTTTTATCCTTTAGATCATTTAATAATTATGTACTTATTGAGAACATGTTTTTCATATTTCCCTTTTTCCTTACCGTATAAAAATACTTGTAATGATAGTGTCCTAAAGAAAATAATGATGGTATCGGTACGAGATATATAGTACAAAATATCTTTCCGACTTGATTTTGTCATGTCTCTATGCTCCTCGGATTATGACATTTGGCAAACCTCCTTCGGATGGATTTCATTTACCAAGATCAAGCCTAATCCAGGACCTAACAAAAACTTTTAAATATAATTTCGGGATTTATTTATGTAATTATTGTTATTAAAGAGTAATATCCAATAAATTAAGATTTAAATATTAAATAATTTTTTAATTTTCGGAATTTCATATTTTTTATATAAAAAAACTTTTGAATATGATATCATAATAATATGCCAACTACTTTTAAATCAAGAAATGCTTCACAATTTTCATTTTAGCATCTCCTAATTAATTAGTATATGTTTAAAATCTATTATCATTTGGTCTTATTAGCTCAAACGATAAGATGAAGTGAAATTTAATTTTTTTTAAGCCAAAATTTATTAATTAATCAAAAGGTTACGAGTTAATCAAAACTAGCAGTGAAAGAAATACATTTTACTATAAATACGAGAGAGAACCAACATATATCTCCTTAAAGATACAACGCAAAAATCCTAAAAATCTTTAAAACACAATAAGAGAATACGACACAAACAAAAAAAAGTCAATCGAAAAAAAAAAAAAAAAAACCTAAAACATGGGAAGAAAAACAAACCAAAACCAAAATTTAAAAGAACGAAGTAACTCTCAAATAAGAAAATTAGCTGCAACTCAAGAGACCACGTCAAGAAATTCTTTACGAATCAATAGTGACGTTGAAGTAATATTGAACTTAGCAATATTGAATACGACACGAAAAAATAACTAAAAACATGAGATAAAAACGACACGACACGAAAAAATAATATGAATACGACATGAATATTAAAATGTCTCAAAATATATATATAATATAAATTATTAATATATCAAAGTTTATATAAATACAAAATACTTAAAACACGATTATGACACGATAAAATATAAAAACATGATAAAGAAACACGAATTATCAGATATAAGTAATACCGAAGGCACCATATCAAAGGAATGCATATGAACTGAGCATCGAACTTCATCTCCCAATCATTTATCCGCCGGCCGTAGTTATAAAAAAGCAATCATCTTTAGAACCAACAAGCTTCATCAAATAAGACCCATGAAATTTCTTAAATCCAAAAGATTATCCAACAAAAATCACTAAGTATGATCATTATCAGTCGAGCTGTAACATTCCTCTTGTTGTAGTTTATCAATTATAAAATTTCAATCTAATGTTTTATATCTTAATCTTGAAATTAAAAGATGAAATATTATGAAGGGAAATGAAACAATTACCTTTCGTTTTGTTATTTAAAATTAATAATGAGACTCAATATGTGCAAAAGAAGAAGAAGAAACATTTGCAGGAAGGCATTGCAGGAAGCTCTTTTTTTTTTTTTTTTTAAGACAATAGTTTATCCATCATGGTGCAAATTGAATTTTGAAAACGTTATCCTCAAAATATTATGCCTAATCGAAGAATAACAAAATTGCATTTCAAGTTCTTCTTAAACAGTTATGAACCAGAAAATTGAGAGTGAAAGAAGAGAAATGATTCTTGAAAAGATTTGGATGTAAAATTGTATAAAATAAATGTTAATAGAAGTATTTATAAATCTCAATAGGTGTTAGTAATATCTCTTCATAATTAAACATGTCTTTAATAAAGAATCACTACTTTTGAAATGAAATATCATGTCCAACGGACATATTTTTTGAATTCTAAAAATGAGTGTTCAAATGCCTGACCAATAGCATTCGAATGCTTAAGCAAATTTTTACTCAAAATACATTTTAAACTTGTCACTCGAATCCTCTTCAATGATAATCAAATTCTCTTACTTATTTTCATTTAAAATACTTATTAATTATTTTTTAACTTTATTTTTTAACAAGTATGCATGTTACATGATTTTAAAATTTTATTTAACTTTAAAAACATTTGAACAATTTATTTATCCTAAATTTTTTATAAAAAAAATATTAGTATATAGCTTGAATGCCAAAATCAAATGAAGAAATGAAATAATGTGTAATCTCTAAAAAGTCAAAACCTTAGTTATCATTGTCAAAACGGGTGATTAAATTAGGTAATGCTAGGGGAAGGAAATAGTAACAAAGGAGCAGTTGGGTTAAGTTAAGGCATTCTTTTTTTTGTTGCTGTGGGTCATTTTATCCTACGGTTATTTTATGTACCCACCCAATAATTCACTCGTATCTCTTTCTCTCTCAAACTTATCATTAAAGCCTGCATGACTTCAATTATTGCAATGATCCTAATAGCATGACATTTCTGACCTGCTCACATCCTCAACATGTGTATTTTAATTACCTCTTTCTTCAATAGCCACCCCCCACGCGCGAGGGACCACCTCTCCCTCTCCCTTTTATTTACTCAGACTCCCCCAACCTCAAACACCCATTCCTACAAAAATTTCAATCATATTTTACATTCATTGGATACCCAATTGTGGATTTTTTAAGAGAAAGTCTAACTCTGCTTAAAAGACACAAAAGAACATTGCCCATTTGTTTTACGATTATGATTATAATTATAAACAAATGCAAAATATTAATCAGTTTTTAATGATATTAATTAAGATAATATAAATATAATTAATGAATTATTTTATTGAATTTATTAAAAATGATGTATTAAATATAAACACTTTTTTAAATAATAATTAAAAAATTTTAATTAATATTTGTAAATATCAATTAAACAAAAAAAAAATTGTTAACAAGTACTCTGAAACATTTTTTAATGTTGTTATATATTATAATATCTTCATTCAATATATTAAAAATAATAAATAAAATAATAAATTATTTTATTTTATTTAATATTATATTATATTATTATTATTATTATTATAAATAATATATTAATTAATTTTAAAAACACTCCTTATCCCTTAAACAAATTCTGTACAAATATACTTACAAACTTTCTTTGGAATAGTAAAAGAAGGTTTCTTTGTCTGCTTGGATTGAACATAACCAAAAGCAGTTTCTGGTCAAAATCTCATGCTAATCTAATCTGACTAGGAAATTACTTAACTCCTCTCTTCTTTTTTTTCTTCCCAATGTTTTTCTCTGTTCAAACATCAGGCTTAGTTCAAAAGTATTTTTGGATCATTCTAGCCAATTGGATAATGCCACCTAGGAAGAAACTGGTAAAGGTCACTGTTTAGGTTGGTGAGTCAGCGTTCCCAGGCTTCCAGCCCCATTCCCAGGGGTCACACTTCATTTCAATTACGTCATTGGAGGAAATGTTAATTGACTACTCGGAAACTGCAAATCTTGGTTTAAAACTTTAAATTGGTCATCATTTGAAAACAAACAAAACAGCAAACAGTGCCAATGCTAAATAATTGTGTTTGGTTAACAATGCATTTTAATCATTATTTCCTCATATCATCATGATGACTATAATATATAGTAGCATTTAATTAACATTATAGTAAAAAAAAAAAAAAATGAAGTTAGGCAAAGGGGTTAAAAACAAGTTGGATCCAAAGGGTAAAAGAAGATTTGATGATCTCTGCCGTCGGATGAAAAAATCATTTTCTCATGTTGGGATGATATGATGATTTCTGGCCCTTGTTTGGTGAGAACACAATAATTCAATAACGTTGTGAAGTTATTTAATGAACAAAATGCTTCCCATCAAGTATTTAATAATGGATTGTGCTGTGGAAAGTGGTGCTGCCACTGCCATGGCCATGGGTAAATACATTCTTCATGAAAAAACAAGAAAAAAAAAAAGACGCTTGTCGTTGCCTGTACCCGATAAAAAGAAAAGATTTGCTTAAAGCCTCATGTTTTCTCTGTCAGTCATCAGTCATCCCCCCCATCTTCCTCTTTTCATTTCTTTAAAAAGTCAAATTTATTCAAATTCCATTTGTTAATACCCTAACCAATGATTTTGCTCTAACCCTTTGCCTTTATTACTTGGAAAATCTCTCTCTCTCTCTCTCTCTCTCTCGTGTATGAACCGGTGTATATTTATATAGCTTCACGTGTGTTTGTCAACCTGGATTTGTCGGTCAATCTTTACTCGCACAAGGCAAATCAAATAGAAAGGAGTGTCATATAGGAAGGGGGTGGGTTGTGTGTTTACTACTTTACATTAAAAAGAAGATTGGATAGGGTTTCCTTCTTAACTCTCTTTTCAGGGTATATCTTTTCTTCATCAAATCAAAACCAAAAAATACTACTAAGAACAAGATATTCAAAGCCGTCTTTGCAGTTGTTTTTTTGGGGTTCTCTTTGCAAGAAAAGGTTCATGGAGTTGGCTTTGAGCTTGGGTGATCCCTCAAAGTCATTTTCGTTTCTTGACAAAACCCCAAAGTTATCAAGCAAGGATCTAGGGTTTTGCATGGGGCTCGGGAATGGGTTCAGATCACAAGAGAAAGGGGATGCTTTTGGAGGTGAAAGTAGAGGTCAAGCTAGTAGAGATGGAGATGTCAAAAGGGTTTCTTCAGATCCACCTCTTCAGCTTGATCTTCTTCCTTTCTCTCCTGTTCCTCGTACCCAACCTTCTTCTCAGCTTCGCTTTCCTTGGCTCACTGATAATAGTCAGTATTTTATTTACCCCTTTACTCCAAGCTTCACGTTCTTGTTTATCTTTCTGGCTTTTGATAAGAAATGGAAGAAATTTTTTGAAGTTTCCGTTTCCTGTTTACAAAAATATATTACTACTAACATTTACTGTTAATTACGTAGCTAGCCTAGTCAAAGCAAAAACTTCCATTTTTCCTAATGAAGAAAATTAAAAAACTGTCCTTTTTTTCTTCTTCTTTTAGTTCTCTTTTCAACCAAAAATGATATTTTATGAGATATTTAGATCTGGGTAGTTTTGGGTTTTGATTATTTGTTTATATGTTTTTCTTTTATCATCTGACTTGAAGAAAATATTAACTTTTGCATTGTTACATTAGTGATAGAAACGGGTTCATCAGAAGGACCGGGAAGAGGATTAGATGTGAACCGATTGGCGCTGCTGGCGGTGGCAGATGAAGCTGAGGAAGGGGCGGCGCTGTCATCTCCCAACAGCGCGGTGTCTTCTTTTCAGGTGGATTTTGGGATTAGAAACGGAAGCAGCAGAGGGAAGAGAGACCTGGAAGTTGAAACTGAAAGGGCTAGCTCAAGAGCCAGTGATGATGATGAGAACGGTTCAACTCGGAAGAAACTCAGGCTCTCTAAAGAACAATCTGCTTTTCTTGAAGAAAGTTTCAAAGAACACAACACTCTCAATCCTGTAAGTCAAAATGAAATAAAATAAAATTCTTAAAAAGAATTTTCTCTTTATTTAGGGTTCTGGTTTTAATTTTTTGATTGATTTTTTTAATGTTGGTTCAGAAGCAAAAACTTGCCTTGGCCAAGCAATTAAATCTTCGACCTCGCCAAGTGGAAGTTTGGTTTCAGAATCGAAGAGCAAGGTATATATATATATTTTTTGGTTGTTGTATTCAATAATTGCCAGTAATATCCATAACTATTTCATTTCCTAGAAGTCGAGGCATTTAATTTATTAGCAATCTTTGTGCTTTAAGAAAAAATAAAATATCATCAGCTATCTGTTTTCTTTTTAATATTATGTAATTTTTTGGTTTTCTTTTTAAATTTTGATTGAATAAAATGGGAAAAACAGGACAAAATTGAAGCAGACGGAGGTAGATTGTGAGTATTTAAAGAGATGCTGCGAGACACTGACAGAAGAAAATAGGAGGTTACAAAAAGAACTGCAAGAATTAAGAGCCTTGAAAACTTCTCAACCATTTTACATGCAGCTACCTGCCACTACCCTCACTATGTGTCCTTCATGTGAGCGTGTCGCCACCAGTTCCACCACCGCTGCAACCGCTGCCACCGCTGGCAGCAATGCCGATGCCAAAACTGGAGTCTTACCACTGTCTAAGACTAGAGGATACCCTTTTTCTCCTCTTCAAAAACATGTGCCACAGCCCCAAGCCCACCCGGCTGCTTCATGAAACCATTGGATATGACCAGTCAAAAGATGCGACTACCCCCTTCTTTTTTTAATTTTGTTAAATATTTTTGGCTTGGAGGAATTTTTTTTAATTTCCGAATTTTTTTATTTGTCTCTAGCAGTTTTCATGATGATGGAAAGGGGGAAAAAATGAGATTTAAGTTTTTTTTATAGATTTTGTTTTGATTGGGGGCGAAGAAGTGGAAGAAATTTTGGTAGAAAGCTGCCTGTTTTGTTTGACCAGGAAAGAAATTAATTAACTATATTATAGTTACTACCTAATGTAAATCTAATGGTTTGTGTATTGATATTGAATATAATCGTATTCCTAGAGGTTTATTTTATTATTTATATTAAAATTCTATTAACGAGTGTTTATAATCATAATTTAAAATTATTTTAAAAAAATATTGCATGTTATTGTATAATTTAAATAATTTTTGTATATAGATACATAGGATATTGCCTTTCATCTCACAATTTCCAACCTTCCCTTTGTTGGAATTCAAATTCAAGATCTCTTAGCCAGATCAAGTGTGATCAAAGTTTGCTAACTAAACCATGCAAACCACCAAAATTTGCTTACTCTATTTGTGATCAAATCAACAAGCTTCACAAAGACTTTAATGGGGGAGGAGTATTTTTAGACCCGGTAATATTGGACACAAACAAGATATGAAAAAAATAGTTAAAACACGTAAAATAACACGAACACGACATGAATGTTTCAAAATTTATATAATACGAATTATTAACGTATTAAAATTTATATAAATATAAAATATCTTAAATATAATTATAACATGATAAAATATATGAATACAATATAGATACGCTAATTGCCATTTGTACCTCTGATAAGAGTAGGACTCATCTCATGAATTGGGGGATGTTGCTTGTAAACCAAAGGATGAGGGTGGCCTAGGTTTGAAGAACTCTACAAATATGAGCAAAGATTTGCTTGCAAAATTAATTGGGATGGAGGCTACTGGAAGAGGAGGAAGGTCTATATGGCAACTTCTTAAATCTAAATATTTGAAATTCAAAGATCTAACGTTTGCAAACAAAGCTGGTAATATGTCCTGCACCAAGGAGATTCTTGCAAAAGGACTCAAATGGTGAATTGGAGATTCTGGAAATGCCAATACATTGCTGATGTCGCTTTGGCCGAGTGGTTAAGGCGTGTGCCTGCTAAGTACATGGGATTTTCCCGCGAGAGTTCGAATCTCTCAGGCGACGTCCAATTTTTCTGCCCTTTTAGTTTTGTTTTTTACATCACGTTTCAAAAAGAAATGGAAGTGCAAAGTCTAATTCTTAAAAGGAAGGGTAGTAGGTACAATTAATGGTACGAGCAATGACATTCAACAATCTTAGATACAAACTAGAGCGAGAATCTGGAGAAACAATGCTGATATAGCACACCTCGTGCTTCAACAACTCAGATGAACTCGTATTATATATGTCCAGCCTGGAAGCTATCTTCTAATACATTAATCTCGCCCAAGCTTATATTATTTCTAGGTGAAAGATTCAGCATGCAGATATATACATAATGGAAAGAGATCGTGCAAAAGGCTAAAAGGTATAAGGGCAAGGAAAATGAGAAACAATCCTGATAATAGGCAGGAATTGAGGTTTTAACTGCCAAATTAATGAACTTTAATCATATCCAACCTAGCTAGGGAAAGAATCCTTACCATATATACTGCCCCAAAACACATAGGACTTTGACATGTTCACTTATAAACACATGTAAAGATGCAAACATGCTCACAAATATATATATATATATATATATATATATATATAGTTGATCATCCCATCAAAGTATCTAGATAAGGCTCATTCAACCGCCCACACATTAATTTGATAGCACTAACAAACAATTAATCCCTGTATGTGAGGTTCTCTTTTACTCTTTAGTTTAGTTATACGCCATTAGCAAATATATATCCAAAGAAACAATCCCATTACAGTTAACTATATACTATCAGTTAAGGATCAAGATATCAAAGTTAAAGGATAAACAAACGATTTGAATATCCATCTACCTGCAGTATTTCACTGCCTTGAAGTGCAAGGGCTGCCACGGTTGTCATTTTCTTATTAAGAATTGATCAGTAGTCTAGGGTGTCCGTGTAATTATTGTCCTGACCATAAGGAAAGATCGTAATCTACTGATATTGGTTTATCAATCAGATGGTATGGTATCCAAAGTTATGGTGAAATAATCTACTGATATTGAGATGCTTATGGCAATACCATATACAGTCATAGAGATCAGAAAGTAAAATGATTATATAACAAGGCAAGAAGGAACAAAAGAGCTCAAAGCAAACGTAGTTAGGTCAAGCAAATGGGATATGACTGTGAAAGCAAGCAGACCAAGCTCTCTCCATCTATAACTTTGGATTATATTATTATCATGCATACAATGCAAACTTATCCAAGTTAACCCATCTGCTGATCATCTGCTCTCCAATCTGTAAATTCTGTGTCAATGTTGGAACTTGTATAATTATTTCAACGCCTTGTAATGTTGATGAAGAAGTTGCTTTAACCGATTTTGGAGCCGCAGTTTTTCTACTGATAAAGCAGCTGGAACCAAATTCTTGAACTTTAAGGAAAAAAGAGGAAAGAGAGCTGGAAGTGGAACCAAATCCTGCTTCACACATATAGAGGGTTGGATCAGTGAGTCCTTTGTAATAAGGACTGCACGGGCTGTTCCTTTTATCTTGAACTTTAACGAAAAAAGAGGAAAGAGAGAGCTGGAAGTGGAACCAAATTCTGCTTCACAAATATTTCTTTCGCGATTGATATTGAGGGTTGAATCAATGAGTTTGTTCCTTTTATCCGCACTACCAATAATATAATTGCTGCAGATATGAGGGAGGCTTACGAGAAAGTATGGCTTGCAACTTATTATGTGCATCCAAACTCTCCTCTGTTAAATCAGAAAGCTCGGAGGGATCTCGTTGCTCCGTCGTCTGGGATTGATGTAGTAGCCTGGTTTGGAGGTTGTGATACTGATGCCTGGATCACATATTGAGGAGCCTCGCGGGATTGTAGCTTGACTTGCCATCGAATTTGCTCAGCTGCCAGGATCTGCAATATGCTAGTAATACTCAATTTGTTTGCCTACGTACCAAGTACCAACTTTTCTTTTGTAAGTTTTATTTTAATATAGCGGTAAAGATGGATGTTGCGTGTCATAACGATTTTTTGACCGTCGGACGAATTTTAAAAAAATAACATATGGAGTCGCCACCAAATTTTTTTGTTTAGGTGTGATCAATCACCCATTAAAATAGGTTTTAATAAAATATTTTAAAATTAATTAAAATATTTTTTAAAACCAATTTCGAAGTCTGCGCTTTAAACCAGAGAGAAAACAAAATCGGATTCGGGAGTCGGTTACGTGCGGGGAAGGATTAGCACCTCCACGACGCCTGTTTAGAAAACGATACTATTTAATCATGTGTTATCCTTTAATCTTGATAAAACGATTTTAATTTTGATATTTAAAAATAATTCTCATAACTCTCTTTATTGCAAATTTTTGTATTTGTAGAAAAGAACAAATTATTTCATTTAGGAATAAAATGAAAATCTTTTGCATCAGAAACTTTCACCGAATTCTCCAACGTCTAGGCAGAATTTGAGAAGAGTTTCTTCGCTTTCGAATTTGCATAATACTCTTCTAAATCAAATAATGTTCATTCGTAAACAACAATTATTCAAAATCCTCCAAAGTCTAGGCAGGATATCAATATTTGTTTTTACTCGGAATATTATTTTATTTTGATTCGTAGGACCCTCTTAAAACTCTCGGTTTTCTTTTTTATTCTATTTTATAATAAAATGTGATACGCAATGAAAGGAATAATCAATAATAATGAATGAGCGTATATAGAAAAATAAAGAATAATAATTTAAACAATAAATTGTTTGTTTTTTAGAAATAAAATTTTATTTGGGCTAGGATAAGAATCTTCGATGTGAGAGTTTTTCCAAATTCTCCATCGTCTAGGCGGAATTTAGGGAAGATCTCTACATTGAAAAATTCTTACCTCGGTCCTTAAAACTGACGTATTTCCATTTTTTTATCCAAAATATACAACAACGTGGATGTTGAATTAATTTAATTGTAAAATGGAATATGTTATTTTTTAAAGGCAATCGAGAACCCTCGATGTGAGATATTCCCTAAATTCCCAATCGTCTAGGTGGAATTTGGAGAAGATCTCTACACTTGAAAATTCTCGTTATAAGCATCTTATTATTACTATTCGAGAAAATTATTTTTTTTTATTAAAAATTTTATTTAATGTTTGTGCTGCGTAACATATTATAAACTAAACGAATAATATTAACATGCCAACTAAGGACGAATAAATAAGCACGAATAAGTGGATGACATAAGGAATTGATTAAAAATATATTTTATTATTTTTATTTATTACTTATTTTAATTATTATTTTGATTATTATTTTTTTATAGGAATAAAGCACGAACCCTCGACAGATGTGAGAGCCTTCCCAAATTCCCCAACGTCTAGGTGGAATTTGAAAAGGCTCTCCACACTTGAAAGTTCTTATAACGAATCTTAAAACGACCATATTAAAAAATATCGGGATTCTTCCAACATCAAGGCAAGAATCAATAAATCATTTTTATTTTTTTTAATATGTTGTTTTATACAAATTTTGAGAAAATTATTTATTCCTAGTGCATTTATTTTTTCTATAAATTTTCATTTTATTTTTTTTTTTTAAAAGAAAAGGAAAGTAAAGTATGTGTGATATAACACGTAACCAAAATGAATTTTATTTATTTTTCTATTTTTATTTTTATAAAGGAACTTCATTATTTTTATTACTCATTTAAATAAATTGACCTTAATATCTTTAAAAATAAATAAATATATATAAATAAATAAATACATGGCAATTATATATATATATATAATATAGGCATTTATGTAAAAAAAAAACTTGTATAAGCATTTAAATAAAAAGGGCCAAAAAAGTACCCTAAACAGGCTTCACTGTCAAGGTCTAATATGCAGGTCTGAAGCCCAAATCCAAGCCTGCTGCTGGCGGGTCAAATCAGGTCAGTTGGGCCGCGGGTCGAGTTGAGGACCGAACGGGTCGGACCATCCACTGGCAGCACGCGGATCCCTTTTTTTTTATCTGGTCGGGTCGGGTTGCGCGAATCTCGGGTTGCTTGGCGGGGCAACGCGCGGATCTTCCTTTCTTCAGAAAACGCAGCGTTTTGCTGCAGGTATAAAAGTCAACTTTTCCCTTTTTTTTTAAAAAAAAAAAATTCTCAGACTTTTTCTCTTTCTTCAACCTCTTTCTCTTTTTAATCTAAAAACCCTCCCCACTGTTCTTCAATTTCCAGTCGAAAAACCCATGATTTTTCAAAATTCGGCATCGGCACCGTTGTATGCCGCCATCGCCGGTGGTTTTTCCTGCCAAACCCGAGCTAGAAACCTTCCTTTTCTCTTCCCCCTCCCAAAAACCCTGATCGTTTCCTCCAAAACTAAACCAAACCTTGTAGATCTAAGCTCAAAACCCAAACCTTTTCCTATTTCGATTTCCCTCTACGGTGGTCCAATCAGTTCCCAAACTTTGAATCGAGCCTCGCCACCTCGTTCCTTACCTAACCACCATTCAGAATGGTCAAATACATGCCCAAACCCTCTTGGCCCAAAATACCCGAAACCCTAAGAGTGGTTTTGTTTTGTTTGTTTTTGTGGTTGCGATTGGTTGTGGGTGGTGGTATTTTTTGGTGGTTGTTGGTTGTGGGCAGGGTCTCAAGAATGGGGAACCGAGAGCCAGTTGTGAGGCTCGGTTGGGATGGGTCTCTTTTTTTTTAGAAGCCAAAAAAACCAAAAAGAGATCCCTCGGACTTCTATTTGTTACAATTTTTATGGAGCCTTGGAAGCAAACTCCCAAGAAAATCACAGATTTTCTGGGATCTTTGAGGTTGCTTCGAAGGATGGTGTTCCTAAAGGGGAATTGTATGTGGAGAGGAAAATGGTCTAGGGCTGTTGGTAGGTTCGTTTTGGGGGTGGCGTGTATGGGGCTGGCCTGAGGAATGGTGGTTGCTGCCAAGGGGAATGGCTGCTTGGGGGTGGCTGCCTGACAGGGGGAGTGCTGCCTGGTGGCTAGAGTTGCAGGGAGGGGACTGGCTGCTATAGGGGGCTAGGGTTTGGGATTGGGCCTGATATGATTTAATCCGAGTGTTACTCGGACAAAATTAGGGCATTACAGCTGCCCCTCTTTGTACATTTTTGAGGATCAAAAATAGAGCAAAGACGTAAGCAATAATTTTGTCCAAGATCATGAGTGCACGCGTTTTAAAAAGGCTCCTTTGGTTGGAGGTTTTATCATTTGAAAAATAAATTGCCCCTCTCTTCAGAGGCTCTATCAATCGAAAAAATAAATTGCTCATCTCCTCAGAGACTTTATCACTTTGTAAAATAAATTGCTTCTTTCTTCAGAGACTCTATCACTTGAAAATTTTAAATTGCTTCTCTCATCAGAGGCTCTATCACTTTGTAAAATAAATTCCTCCTCTCATCAGAGGCTCCGCCACTTTGTAAAATAAATTGTTCCTCTCATCAGAGACTCTATCACTTGTAAAAATAAATTGCTCCTCTCATCAGAGGCTCTATCACTTGGAAAATAAATTGCTCCTCTCATCAGAGGCTCTATCACTTATAAAATAAATTTCTCCTCTCATCATGGTGGTTTCCAACTTCCTGCTACAGTCAGTTTTCATTTTTTCTTGTTCGCCTGTCATTCACATCTTTTTTTTTGTACAATGATAATTCCTAATTGTTTGCAGTGTCATGACAATGCAATGCATGCTTATGATAATGGAATGCATAACTTAAGGCTCGAATCATGATTCGATGCCCCTGTGTGTATTTCATTAACTAGTGACTCTTCCAAAGCTTGATCTGATTAAGCCTCTTATCCCATTCTTTATAAACCTTTTCTATCTTTTCCAATTCCTTTTCTTTTCCTTCTTCGAGTTGACTAAATGTCCACGATTTACTTCCTTAAAAGTTCTCATCCTTTTTTGGTCGGAATCAAAGCTTGGTACATCTCTCCTCAAAACAATTTCACATATCAATCATCATTTCGATCATTGCTTTCTTTATTTCCAAAGGGTATAAATAAATCATGTCTCATACTGCCCCATCGTCTCTGTCTCCCTTTCTGATTTTCCAATTCTCAAATTTCTCTAGAGTAATTATGGAAGCTCCGTTTATGCATTATTCATTTATTTATTATTATTCAAATTTCATGTCAACATAATGCATTATCTAAAGAAAATTTCAAAGAAATAAAGATAATTCAATTACAAAAATTTTTGAATTGGGATATGTATTTTCATTTTAGCGAAAGAAAAAGAACATACTGGCATTAATCAAAGAAAAGAAAGAAAGACAGAATAGGGATAGATCCCTACATAATGAATACTCAAACGATCTCAATCGAGCTAATCCGAACTTCTCTTTTGAAAAGACTATTCATTGATGTCTTTGACTCTTTCGAGAACGTCCAACCACTAATTACTCTTAAGACCTTGTGCAATTCGATCATGTCATACTTCGCTACTTGCTCAGTCTTTCCATCCTGCTTTAATCCCTTGTTTCCTGAATCACTTCACACGGGTTATTGTCGGTTGTCCCAACTCTTGTTTATCCTTCACCTAGGCCGCCCTTTAGGGTTTTTGACCAAAATCCATCATTTGATTCGAACCGCCCTTTTGGGTTATAAGTTTGAACCTCTTTTTTTTTACTCAAACCGCCCTGTCGGGTTTTCAGTTTGAATTGTTTTTCTTTTTTTAAAAAAAAAATATTTATTCATTGCATCGACATTGATTGGACTTCTGCGCCGTCCATTTATGCTAAAATCATTGCCCCTCTTGAAAATACTCTTTTTACCAAGTACGGACCTTCCCAGTTCGATACCCATTACTGATTAGGGAGGACCTTCTTCAAAACCAAATCACCTTCTCGAACTCTCTTGGGCGAACTTTTTTATTATGTGCCTTCATCATCTGCCTTTGGTATAACTGGCCATGACACAGTGTGGTTATCCTTTTTTCCTCGATCAAATTAAGTTGCACATAGCGGGCTCGAACCCATTCCGCTTCTTCCAACTCGACTTCCATCAAAATTCTCAAAGAAGGGATCTCAACCTTAATTGGTAAAACAGCTTCCGTCCCGTACACCAAGGAGTAAGGAGTTGCCCCTGCAGAAGTACGCACTGAAGTTCTGTAAGCGTGCAAAGCAAATGGAAGTTTCTCGTGCCAATCTTTGTACTTATCAGTCATTTTGGCCACAATTTTCTTTATATTCTTGTTAGCAGCTTCTACTGCACCGTTCATCTTGGGGCGGTAAGACGCCGAGTTGTGATGTCTGACTTTGAACTGAGTATAAAACTCTCTCATCATGGTGTTGTTTAGATTGAGAGCATTATCTGTAATGACTTTCTCCTAGAGACCGTACCGGCAGATCATTTCCTTCTTTAAGAACCTACACACCACGGATTTGGTCACATTAGCGTAAGAAGCAGTTTTGACCCACTTCGTGAAGTAATCGATCACCACCAAAATAAACCGATGCCCGTTTGAGGCCTTAGGGGTAATTGGCCCAATCACATCACTTCCCCACATAGAAAAAGGCCAAGGCGTTGTCATGACATGCAGAGCTGTCGGAGGAGCATGTACCTTATCCGCATATATCTGGCACTTATGGCATTTCCAGACATACCTGATGCAATCCCTCTCCACGGTCATCCAATAATAACCTGTTCTCATAATCTGCTTAGCCATCATATGGCCGTTTGCATGTGTTCCACAAACCCCTTCGTGAACCTCTTTGGGTATTCTTTTAGCTTCGGCCGCTTTTACACGCCTTAGCAGTGTATGATCTCTACTCTTTTTATACAACACTTCTTTATCCAGGAAGAATCCCATCGCCATTCTTCTCAAAGTTCTTTTGTCATTTTCTGCGGCATATTCCGGTACTGTTGATGCTTTATGTATTGTAGGATGTCATGATACCACGGTCTCCCATCTGGCTCTTCCTCAACATGCTCATCTTGAACATTAAGGCCAACGTAGTAAGGGCGTCGGCCATTTGATTTTCTTCTCGGGGTAGATAGTTGAATTCAATACTTTCGAATTGCTGAACCAATTCAACTATGAACTTATGGTAAAGGACCAACATCGAGTCTCTTGTCTCCCATTCTCCTTTCAACTCACAAATGACTAGGCAGAATCCTCGTACACCTCTAACTCTCTTATCTTCTTTGCAATAGCCGCTTGAAGTCCAATGACACAGGCCTCATACTCTGCCACATTATTGGTGCATTTGAAGGTTAATCTTGCAGTAATTGGGTAGTAGGTCCCTTCCGACGATATCAAAACTGCTCCAACACCATGCCCTAAAGCATTCGATGCACCGTCGAAATACATTTTTCATACGTCCTTCTTTGAGTCCTCGTCGGGAAAATCGAACTTCACCGGCTCAAAATTAGGGCATTACATTGGGAATATCCAAACTCTAAAGAGTTCGATAAAAATTAATGAATGTTGAGATGTGTTAGGGCATCATGAACAATGATTGATTTTTGTCGCAACTCAAATGGGCTGCAAAGTTAAGAAAATCAGACGGGAGGTCAAACCAATATGATTTTCGATTTAATTGATTCAATTGGTTAGACATAATGATTCATTTAAAAAGATTTTAAATTTTTTTAAAATAATAAAAATATACATTTGGTTTAGTGATACTAGATTATGGCACACCCACTATGTGGGTGAATGAAAAAAAGTGAATAAAAAATTATGTTTAAAAACTTTTATTAGTGGGTAATTTGTAACTTATAATTACGGGTAGTTTTTTTAAAAGAAGTGGATAATTTTAGAAAATATGTTGATAATTTTTTTAAAAAATAAAAATCATATAAAATTAAAAAGTCATCAATAACCAAAATGTCATCAATAACCTTGGTATGTTTTTTGAAATAACAATTTTTTAGTTTTTTTTTTGTCTTTTCACCAACTGAGTTGGTGTTACTTGACTCAGTAACACCAACTCAGCCATTCACTTTATAATAGTATAGATAATAAATTTTTTTATTTTTTTTGGTCTTTTCACCAATTGAGTTGGTGTCACTTGAGTCAGTGACACCACCTCAGCCATTCACTTTATAATAGTATAGATGATTTTTAGTATAACTCTAAGAGGTTATGGTTCAATTCTCATTACTTATAAAAAAAATTTGAAAAATATAATTAAAAAATAAAAAATGGGTTTTTCCATTTTTTTATTGGCTGAACCAATTTTAAACCAGTTTAAATGATTTTTGATTCTTTATATAGCACCGGACCAGATAGATCTTTAATTTTCGATTAAATTGATTCGATCCGATTTTTTCATCAATAATCGACTTATGGCGTCATTTTCAGGATTGATAAGTAGTTAGGCTATGATTATTGTCCTAACTATAACGACAGGACCTGTAATTTAATCTAACCAAAAATTTGTTTAATATCCTAACTATTTTCATATCATTTTCGAGATCAAATAAGTATAACTGAGGTTCAATAAACGGTTTTTTTATCAGAATATAGCTAAAAAAATATTATTTATCAAAATACCGTTGTTTTCAAATTAATTTCCAAAATTCGCTTGTTTTAAAACTAGCTGAGAAATCGCCATCTCCCATGGCAATTTTTCAGCGTAAAATTCTCAAAAAACACCAAGGGAAATCGCCATGGGGGGTGACGATTTTCCTTGGTGTATTTTTAAAAAAATTCAAAAAACACCAAGGGAAATAACCACCCCCCATGACGATTTCTCCTAGTTTTTTTGAAATTTTTTTCAATTTCACCAAGGGAAATCACCATGGGGGGTGGCGGTTTTCTTTGGTGGTATATATATATATATTTTACTTAAATTAAAAAAAAAGCAAATTTGTTTTTAAAATTTGTATTTTAATTTTAAAAATTGTAAATTAAATAAAAAAATTATCTTGGTTTGTTTTTTTATTTTTTTAAATATATATTAAAATTTTATAATTTTATGAAAAATAAAATGTAATTTATTATTAAAATTTTATAAAAATAAAATTTTATTTTTATTAAAATTTAAAAAAGAAAATTATATTTCTTTTTAAATTTTTATATAAAAAAATTTTATTTCTTATATAAATTTTATATAAATAAAAATTTTGATTTCTTATTTAAATTTTATATGTGAGATCTGTAACAAACAGGTATAAAAAAATTTATCTTCAATTGTTTTAATTTTTTTTTAAATATATATACTAAAATTTTATAATTTATTTATTTTTTTAATTTTATAAAAAATGTAATTTAATTTTTATTTTTATTTTATAAAAATTAAATTAAAATAAAATAAAATAAAATAAAATTTATTATTTTAATTTTATAAAAAGTAAAATTTTATCTCTTATTAAAATTATAAAAAAAATATTTCTTATTTAAATTTTATATAAAATACAATTTTATTTTAAAAAATGTATTTCTTATTAAAATTTTATATAAATTAAAATTTGATTTCTTAATAAAATTTTATATAAAAATTAAATTAATTTCTTATTTCAAGTTTATATAAAATTAAATTAATTTCTTATTTGAATTTTATATAAAATTAAAATTTTATTATTATTTTAATTTTATGCTGTAGAAAATATTGGAATTGGATTTCTTCTGCAATGGATGGGACTAATGATTTAGGGTTAGGGTTTCAGTTATTTTTCAGTGAATCAAATCCTTGAGAAAATATTGGAATTGGATTCTTATGCAATTGATGGGAGTATTGACCAGATTTAGGGTTAGAGTTAGGGTTTCAGCTATTTTCCAGTTAATAAAATTATATAGAAAATATTGGAATTGGATTCCTTCTGCAATGGATGGGACTAATGATTTAGGATTAGGGATAGGTTTCAGCTATTTTCCAGTCAATCAAATGCTGCAGAAAATATTGAAATTGGATTCCTTCTGCAATGGATGAGACTAATGATTCAGGGTTAGGGATAGGTTTCAGCTATTTTCCAGTCAATCAAATGCTGGAGAAAATATTGGAATTGGATTCCTTCTACAATGGATGGGACTAATGATTTAGGGTAAGAGATAGGTTTCAGCTATTTTCCAGTCAATCAAATGCTACAGAAATATTGAAATTGAATTTCTTCTGCAATGAATGGGACTAATGATTTAGGGTTAGAGATAGGTTTCAGCTATTTTCCAGTCAATCAAATGCTGCATAAAATATTGGAATTGGATTCCTTCAGCAATGGATGGGATTATTGGACAGTCTGATACAAAGGATGGGATTTATCATCAGTTTTTGCATTGAATGAGTTATTAGTTTTTTAATCAATTAACTCTAGCCAGAAAATGAGAATCAGATTCCATCATGTACAAAGGATGGGATTTTTCATCCGGTACAACATAATGAACCATTATAAATTCATAATACTGATGAAGGTTTACAGTACCCCCTACAGCAGTTTTTCAATCAAATTTTTTTTGAGTGCTAATACCTCCTCATTCTCATCATTCTATATTTCTTCTTTCTTTTGCCGAGTGATAATACCTCCATTCTCATCCTTCTTAGTTTCATTACTACACAACATGAGCAATAGAGTGATCGCATTGGTCTACTATAATGGCTAAATTCATAATACTGACGAAGGTGCTACCTTTGATTGTGAACGTCCTAAAAGTTTTCGTGTTGAAGAAGACGTCACATTAGAGGAACTGAAGCTGCAAATTCATACAAAAATTAAAGCTGAAAATAGAAAAAGAGTTTCAGAGGTTAAGTATAGACATCCTCTTTCTATTGGTGAAGGATGTGTCCGATATAGAACATTTCCACTTGAAGATGATGATGATGTCAGATGCATGTTTTATGCTCATGAGACATTTGCAAATGTTGGTGTACTTAAGTTATATGCTGACATAGAGGATGTTCATGATGATTGTGGACCTTCAAATGTTCGCACTACAGAAAACTTTCCCACAGAAGATGATGATTCTGGGCCGTTCTATGTTCACACTACCTACAACGTTCCCACAGAAGAAGTCGTTCCGCTATCTCAAGCTACAACGTTTCATAATTCATTAGTCTCACAAACAATTCCTACTACCCTCGAAGATGAGCCAGCTGGTGTTGATCCTGTTCCGTCACGTGGAGTCCATGGTGAATACGTTGGTGACTTTAGTGAACAGGAAGAGGATGCTGAATTCGCAAGTGATAACAACAGTGATTCTGACCCAGACGTCGTCCCTGCTGAGATCAACACTCATGGAGATCTTCCCCCATATGAGGCTGCATCCCATATGCATACCCTGAATCTAGAGGCAATGCAAGTGCCAGAATTTCCTGAGTATGCTCATACATTAGCTACGCTTCTAACATTTGATCCATCTGCAGTTGATCTGTGTGTTGGGTTACAATTTCCAACGAAAGAGGCTGTGCTTTCAGCTATTAAGCACTATAACATCAAAAACTCTGTAGATTACAGAGTAATTGAATCTGAGCGGACCAAATATTATGCCAAATGTCTAATGTATGGGAAAGGGTGCAATTGGAAAATAAGGGCAACTTTTATGAAGAAGAAACAGGCATGGGAGATTAGAAAATATGAAGGGCCTCATACTTGCACATTGGGGAGGATTTCACAAGATCTTTGCAAGTTAGATTCTAACATGATCTGTTCATGCATTCTGTCATTGGTCCAAGCAAATTCGGAGATCTCCGTTTCATTTTTGATCGCTGAGATGCGAATCGGTATGGATACATCACCTCCTATAAGAAAACATGGAAAGCAAAGCAAAAGGCAATTGTTCGAGTTTTTGGCGATTGGGAAAGATCGTACAATGAGCTACCTAAATGGTTAGGTGCAATGCAACATTTCGTGCCTGGTACAATTGTGGAATTGCAAACGATACTTGCATATCACGGTGATCGATTGGTCCAGGGTAAGAGAATATTCCATCGACTATTTTGGACATTTAAGTCGTGCATTGAAGGGTATCCGTATTGTAAACTATTGTGCAAATAGACGGTACTTTCTTATATGGAAAATACAAAGGAACATTATTGTTAGCTATTGCACAAGATGGCAACCGAAACATACTGCCAATTGCCTTTGCCATTGTGGAGGGTGAGACAACAGAGGCTTGGTCATTCTTTTTCACTAATTTGCGTAGACATGTGACAAAACAGCCTGGCATATGCTTGATGTCTGATCGACATGATGCCATCAAAGCTGCGATTAGACGATATGATAGTGGATGGAATCCTCCACATGCATATTCAGTGTACTGCATTCGATACATTGCAGCTAACTTTATGAAGAAGTTTAACAATAAGGAATTGCGTCGACATTGTTAACATGGGTATGGAATCAAATCATAGTTATTTTATCTCTTATATTTCCTTTAGTATATAAAATAATACTGAAATTCACAAGTCTTTTTTTTTTAATTTTATTAGGATACGAGTTGAGGCGACCGAATTTTCATTTCATGTATGAGAATCTTCGTGGAGAAAATGCAGAGGCGGCTAATTGGCTTGATAGGATCACCAAGGAGAAGTGGGCCCAATCATATGATCAAGGAAGAAGTTATGGCCATATGACAACCAACGTAGCTGAATCTATCAATTCGGTGTTGAAGGGAACGCATCATCTTCCCATTACTGCTTTAGTGCAATCAACATATTATAGGTTGGCTGCCCTTTTTGTTAAGATGGGAAACAAGCAAATTGCAATGATGGAGGGAGGGCACACATACTGTGAAACAGTCACACAGACTATGCAAGAAAATCGCAAGAAAGCTAACTCTCACTTTGTTCGTAATTTTACACGAGCAATCAATCTTTTCTGATTGAAGAGTTAGTTGATCCATAAGAGGGTGTTTCTACAATGAATTACAAAGTCAAGCTTAGTGACATGTGGTGTGACTGTAGGAAGTTTCAAGCACAAAGGTTCCCTTGTTCACATGTAGTTGCTGCTTGTGGACATGTCCATGTAGATTGCATGCAATATATGGATAATGTCTATTGACTGGAAACTATATTGAATGTTTATAGAGATGAGTTCGAAGCAGTTGAAAATGAAGGTTATTGGCCTCAATATGATGGTCCAGAAGTGTGTCCCAAACAAGAAATGCGTAGAAATCCACATGGTCGGCCAAAATCAAGTCGTATTCGTAATGAAATGGACCTCAGGGAGAAAGGCCAACCAAAACGTTATGGATTATGCATAAATGAAGGTCATAACCGTCGAAAATGTCCACATCAATCTGGCACATCGGGGGAGAGTTCGCATCAACAATAAAGGAATTACATGTTTTCATAACCTGTAATATTTACATATTTTGCCATTAAGAGAAAATGTTATGCAAGTTTTTTTTACTTATCATGTAATTTGAATTATTATTTATATAAAATTAAGAAATTTTATAAAAATATATTGAATAATATAATTTATTACATTTTTATAAATTAAATAACAATATTAACATTTAGTTAGATATGCTGAATAAAAAAATTAAAAATAACAATTAATTTCCTAACAAATTTAAAATAAATAACATGAAATGCAAAACATATAAATTTATATATTACAAATTTAAAATACATTATTCTCGTTATATTGATAAAAGTACATTTATTCTAATTATTGCATGGTGTAGAGCAACAGTGTCGAGCTCTCCTAGTGCGTGGAGGTAATCGTAAATACCTCCTGCTGTAACCGCCACTGGTTTCGGTTGTATGTCATCAGTCATTTCTTCTGTATCAAAAATTTGAAACCCACTGCTGGAGGAGCCAACACCTAGTTTACCCATAACGGGAACCTGACTACTAGATAGACCCAGAAATGATGTACCATCAAATGCTGACGCAGGGGTTCCAAACTGATACATTGATGTTAGATATGCTGAACTTGGACTTAGGATGGGGAGCTGGTCATCTAACCTCGTCATTGGCGATGATGGTCGGTAACACTCATCAACGTCATATCCGAGGTAACTGATGGAATAACGATGACTGGATGGTACTCCATGATCCCATTCAGGTTCAGGATGACTAAATGACATCCTCGGTGCTGTGAAATCCGATGAGGCCGGTTGACACGTCCGCCCACGTTGTCAGCTAGGTCTAGGAGCTTCCATATCCTGTGTAGGAGGGACTGAAGTTGAAGTTCGTCCGGTAAATGGCATACTCCTAACATCCTCATACACTTACGGTGGACAAAAAAAAGGTCGACCTTCATTTTTATACCATCCTATGTAATCATCAGATGGGTTGAAATTATTACCAAGAATCGGATAACCTGTCGAAATTCGTTGACAACATATATTCCACCAATGGATCCAATATTCATGCTTCGCAGGCCAGAATTCCTCATGACGACCACGCATGTCGATCTTGTGAAGCTTATCAAGGTTCACCGGGGTTGCAGGAATTGGTTGTTGCATCCCAAATTGTCGCAACACCCTGGTAGTTTGGTGCCACTCTACATATGAAAAACATATCAATGCTGTGTTTGCTTTCCATATAATACAATTATTGTAGGCATCCGATGGGAGGCATGCCATAATTTCACTTGAGGAATATGGCATCCACAGAAATTGCAAATAATTATTACAAATTATTAGTTTCATATGGATTAAATACAAAAATACTTGAATGTAACAATCAAAATATTTACCTTATCATATCCTACTCGATCTAGTCGCAATCTTATACTTGCAAGGTCGTTCAGAGTCTAAATAAAATCTCTACTCCTACTCCACCTGTTAAAATATATATAAAATCTTAATAGACTTATAAAAATACAAGTTTGTACAAAATTAATAAAATAGTAAAGATTATTACCGGCTTGCAAGGGGGTATACAGCCGAAACATCCACGCGCGGAGCAAGAAATGGCAGCCGATATGAAGCCCATGATTGTAGAAGCACTAAACATCCACCTATGTCATGGCTTTTTGGAACTGTAGCTCGGCACAGTTCTCTATACAAAACCGCCAAACACACAGAACCCCAACTATAATTTGTCACATGCTCTAAATCACGTAGTAATGGAAGATACATTAAATGTACCCGACTGCTCGATTTGTCAGGCATCAGTAATCCTCCAATCAAACGTAAAATATATGCTTTAGCAGAATATTGTATCTGTTCTTCAGTTGCGTGTAATGGAAGATTTTGAAAGGATTTCAACCAATTTAGTCTCACCGTTGGGTCAGATACATACTTATCTGGAGGTACCGAGCCCAATAGATTTTGACACTCTTCATTCCAATCTAGCAAGCTTCCGCCTGTAACTGCATCGCCATGGATCGGAAGTCAAAGTTGAAGCGCAACATCTTCTAGAGTTACCGTGCATTCACCAAATGGAAAATGAAAAGTGTGCGTCCCGGGTCTCCATCGTTCGATCAACGCACTGATTAAGTCGGGTTGTATAAAAAATCGTCGAATTTGAGTTGCGTGATAAAATCCGGCTCTTCTTAAGTGGTCGATAATAGATGGATGCGAGTCCTCCAATGTAAATTTCCTCGAACGTAACACGTGACGAGTATCCTGTTGATAATTAATTAAATTAAATTAAATAATAATAAAAATTAATATAGTATAAAATTATAATAATTAAAAAATTAATCAATATAAAAATTAAAAAAACTCTAAAACTATAAAATACCAAAACAATAATAATATAAAATTTTAAAATTATTTATATAATTATTAAATAATTAAATAATATAAAAAATAAATAACTATAAAATGAAAAACCAATAATAATTATAAAATTATAAAACTATAATAATAAAAAATTATATAATATAAAAATTAAAATTATATAAAACCATAAAATTAAAAAATAATAATAAAAAAAAATTAAAAAACTATAATAATAAAAAATTAAACAATATAAAAAATAAATAATTATAAAACTATAAAATGAAAAAACAATACTAATTAATAAATGATAAAACTATAATAATTAAAACATTAAAAATATAAAAAATATAAAACTATAAATTTACAAAATAATAATAATTAAAAAATTACTAAAAATTGATAATGTAATACAAATAATATTACAACAATCTACTTACCTCTTTAAATATAACCTCTGATATGTGATTTTTTTGCAACCTCAATAGTGATGATGAAGCCATTTTTAAATATTGTTGTAGAAAAAAAATTTGTTGGTAGAAAAAAATTGATTGTAGAAAGAAGAGAGAAAATAAATATAAGTTGTAGAAAATAAGGGGGGGTTATTTATAGAAGAGTGGTGTGTGTGGGGGGAGGGAGGGAGGGGATTTTGAAGGCAACGGTCAAGTTACCGTTGCCTTCAAAAAAAATTTGATTTTTTTTTAATTATTATTTCTTTGTTTTAAAAGGTTATATAGTAAAATTTAACTAAAAATTTTTAAAAAAAGTTTCATAAAATTTAAATAAAAAATATACTGTTGGACTTTTAATTTAAAAAAAAAAAAAAATTATTATAAAATTTATTATATTTAATTTACAATTTTTAAAATTAAAATACAAATTTTAAAAACAAATTTGCAATTTTTTTTTAATTTAAGTAAAATATATATATATATATATATACCACCATGAGAAATCGCCACCCTCCATGGCGATTTTCGTTGGTGTTTTTTGAAAATTTTACGCTGGAAAATCGTCATGGGGATGGCGATTTCCCAGCTAGTTTTAAAACAAGCGGATTTTGAGAACTAATCTGAAAACAACGGTATTTTAGTAAATAATTTTTTTTACCTATATTCTGATAAAAAAACCTCAATAAACCCTTTAGATAAATCAATTATTGTATTTTCAAAAAGAAAAATTTTAGAAACAAATTAAAGAAGAAAAATAGACCGACAAGTATCTTGTCTTGATAATCAATAACTTTTATAATTGTTTTGATACTTTTGGATATAATTTTGGTAATATTTGAACAAATTGGTAATTTTCAACATAATTTTGGTAACCTTCAAATGGTTTCGATAACTTTTATGATTTTGATAGTTTTTAATATGATTTTGTTATTTTAATAATAATAACCTTTGATATAATTTTGATAACCTTTATAATTTTGATAATCTTTGATATATTTTTGGTAATTTTTTATATAATTTTGATAACATTTGATATAATTGATAATTTTTTATATGATTTTAGTAACTTTGATATAATCTTGGTATCTTTTTGGTATCTTTAATATAATTTTGATAACATTTGTTATAGTTTTGGTAATCCTAGATATAATTTTGATAATTTTTTAAATATAATTTTGATAACTTTTGTAATATTTTTTATACCTTATGTATAATTTTGATAATTTTTTTATAACTTTGGTAACTTTTGATATATTTTTGGTGTAACCCTTGATATAATTGTAATAACCTTTGATGTAGTTTTGGTAACCTAATTGATATAATTTTGAAAACCTTTGTAAAATTTTGACTTTGATAACCTTTAAATAATTTTGATAACATTTATAATAGTTTTGGTAATTTTTTATATAATTTTGATAACATTTGTAATAATTTTGACAATTTTTTATATAAATTTGATAACCTTTGATATAATTTTGGTAATATTTGATATAATTTACCAAAAAAATATCTAATAGTAAATTATATATATTAAAATAAATAATATTGATTTATTATATTTTTCACGTGTAAAGCACGTGTAACATAAATTAGTATATATATATATTAACTACTTTGGAATAGATCTGTTCAAGGATTGAGTTACTCGTCCAAACTTGAAGGTACGCCACGCCCGATATTTAAGAGGATTTGGACAAAAATATTAAGATCGAAACATGGGCTTGGCGAAAAAATGAGTCCCGTTTAAAAAATGGACTGGGCTTGGCTCCAACAATCAAGGCCTGAACCCAACTCATTTTTTATTTATATAATATATTTATTTTTTATTTTATATATATTATATAATTTATATCATATAAAGAATAAATATATATATAGTATTATAGTGTACACATTTAAAAATATGCTAAATTATCCATATTTTAGAATTTAATAAAAAAATAGAGATAAAATTACTAAAAATTAAATAAAAAATAACATATTTATTTAATTTTAAAAAAAAAAAATGGGCAGACTTAATTTTGACTACTCATTTACAAATATGAGCGAACTTGAACAGAATTTGAAACTCATATTTCGAACCGGACTGAATTTAAACAAATATATATGGTGTTAATATCATACTTAAATCCGACCCGACTTATAAACACACCTCTCAATTGTGGAGTGCTAAAAAAAAGGAAAACATAAATTAAGATCATAACTGAGAATTAGGTGCACATGAGCATAGGATAAATAAACGAGAACTTTACTGAAAACATAACAGAACAGATCTGATTGTGTCCAACAACAAAACAATGAACATAAACATAAACATGTCATCTCTGTCAAGACAACAAATTCTGCATTCTACAATAAAATCCGGTTACACTACCAGCTACATTTAAATATTAATAATTTCCCACTACTTTTTTTTTTTTAAAATAAAAAATAAAAAACGTATAAAAATCTGCACCAGACCATTAGATTATCATTAAAAAAAAAAGAATAATTTCTCTAATAGAAAATAGAAATATAATTTTAGTTGAGAGACGTGCAAACGTGAATGCACGTAGAAGTAGGTTAGTTTTAAGATTAACGGTTAAACTATGAGAGACCCGAATTTCTCGCAAAACAGGGGAAACAAGTGTGTCTGTTCCAATACAGAGTCATTACAGAGCAAGGGGGAATAAACAGAACAAAACAAAAAAAAACAAAAAAAAAAAGCTGAAACAACCTAACAAGAATTCTTTAACTTTTCTATTTCCTATAAAGATTTTGTTTCTCTTTCTACAATTTTTCTCTGTCATCAACCTTCCCCCTCTGTCTCTCTCTGTCAATCCAGCCTTTCGTAGCTTTTTTTTCCCCATTTTTACCTTCTTTTGATCAGATCATAGGCTTTAGGTATGTTTGTAAGGCTTCAATGGTTATTTCTCTTTCTTTTTTTTTTTTTCTTTTTTTTTCCCTTTGTTTCATTTGAGATATTGGCTCATTTGATTTTGCAATGAAATGAATCATATATGCATTGAGAATTGATTATGTTGCTGCTATGTGTTCTAATCACATTGATTGTTTCAAGATCAATCATGTTGATAAAATCCCAAGTTGCTTTTAAAGTCTTGATTGATTTTACTACATTTGAAGGCTAAGCTTAAATTGTTCTTTGAATCATAAAATAAATAATATTGTTTCATTTTTATTTCCCATGCAGGAAAAGATGTGATTTTGCATTGAATTGATAAGAGAGTTATTTCTTTTCACTGCATGAAAAATTTGAGATCTTAAGAACATCCTGAGCTATGTTCTGCTGCGGAGGTGCAGAGGAGGAAACCGACGGTCCACCTGCAAGCCAATATACAGCACCACCTAGAGGAGGAAATCAATTCGGTGGCGCTGGTAATTGTTTTTTCTTCCCTTATATCTTTAACTTTTGAGCTTTATTTGTTCTATTTTTCCTTCTTGTTAGGCCTCAAGAGTCATCATTGATTTTCAAATCCTTAAAATGCAATGTTTACTTAATGTTTTTAACAGGCAGTGGAAGAGGAGAGCCAAGGGGTTCCAATGTGGTTAAAAGTGGGGCTCCTCAAAAAGTTCTTCCTATTGAAATTCCAGCTATTCCATTAGATGAATTAAATAGGATGACTGGTAACTTTGGTACAAAGGCTTTGATTGGAGAAGGCTCTTATGGCCGAGTTTTCTATGGAAAGTTAAGTAACGGTGAGCCTGCAGCAATAAAGAAGCTGGATACTGGTTCTTCACCAGAACCAGATTCTGACTTTGGAACACAGGTGAGACATAGAGAACCCTTTTTGTTTCCCCTATTAAAGTGATAAGTCTAGAATTTAGGTTTGATCCCATTGTTATTGCTACAATGATTTTGCAGCTATCACTTGTTTCAAGACTTAAAAATGAACATTTTGTGGGGTTGATGGGGTATTGTTTGGAGGCAAATAACAGAATCTTGGTATATCAGCACGCGACAATGGGATCTTTACATGATGTATTACATGGTATCCTCAGTTTCATCATTCATCTTTTTGTTTGGATTTTGGGAATTTTTTATTCATTTTCAGTATCTTTTTGTTTTTAATCAGGGAGGAAAGGTGTACAAGGAGCTGAACCAGGTCCAGTTCTCACCTGGAACCAAAGAGTAAAAATTGCATTTGGTGCTGCAAAAGGTCTTGATTATTTGCATGAAAAAGTTCAGCCTTCAATAGTTCATCGTGATATCAGATCAAGCAATGTCCTTCTTTTTGATGACTTCTTGGCCAAAATTGCCGATTTCAACTTGACAAACCAATCTTCTGACACTGCAGCTCGACTGCATTCGACTAGAGTCTTGGGTACCTTTGGGTACCATGCCCCAGAGTAAGTCTTGTAATTTAGCATTTTATTTTGTTTATGACTATTAAGCTATGTTGCTCCGACTCTTCATTTTTTTTTTTGAAGTACTTGTGTCAGACACCCGTGTCCGACATATATTCGGACATGGGTATGGGGATATGACCCTCCATAGATCCTCCAAATACATGAAAAACTTGGAAAAAATTGAACATACCTGTGCAGACACGTACCTCTATCTGACATTCACACCCGAGTCCGAGTAACATAACTATTAAGTGCCAAACAAGCCTATTATGGATCTGAACCTATAAATTGATTTGAGTTATTAAAATGCTGCATACCTGCATATGATTGAAATTGAACCTGTCTTAGGTTATCTTCTTGAGTGTTTCCAATGTTCGAAAAGTAAGATATAATTTTTCAGGAACCATGACCTTAGAGATTTTTCTGTATCTGAAGAAGTTGCATTTATTATCGACAAACAATGAAATTAGTAGTATCATACAATCAACTTCTATCTAGTATCTGATTCGTGATATTACCACAAGTAATGAAATCTTTTGCTTCAACATTCTTTCTGTTAAGAGACTTGAACAGAATTTTTCCCTAGTATATTACAGTTTTATGCTGTCTTGTTGTTTTTTGTGTTGCTCCGACTCTTCATTTTTCTTGAAGTACTTGTGTCCGACACATATTCGGACATGGGTATGGGGTTATGACACCCTCCAAGCACCCTCCCAATGCATGGAAAAGCTTAGAAAAAATTGAATATACACGATCGGACACATACACGTATCCAACACTCATAACCGAGTCCGAGTAACATAGTTTGTTTTCCCATTATTCATTTTAACTTTCTTTCTGTCTAGGTATGCTATGACCGGGCAGATAACGCAGAAAAGTGATGTATATAGTTTTGGAGTTGTTCTTCTTGAGCTCTTGACAGGGAGAAAACCTGTAGATCATACAATGCCCAAAGGACAACAGAGTCTTGTTACTTGGGTGTGTTTTTATTTTCTTTCTTTTTATTTTTTTTTTTCCTATTTGTAATTGCAGCCAATTAGATGTGTCTCTAACTCATTTCCCAATAATGCAGGCAACTCCAAGATTGAGTGAAGACAAGGTTAAGCAATGTGTGGATCCCAAGCTAAACAATGACTACCCACCAAAGGCAATTGCCAAGGTTGTTGTCTCTTCTGAAACATTATTTTCGTATGACTTTTCTGGTTTTCCAGATTGCAGCTCATGATTTTCCTTTTAAATAATATTTATTTGGATGGATATCTCAGCTGGCAGCAGTTGCAGCACTTTGTGTCCAGTATGAGGCAGACTTCAGGCCAAACATGACAATTGTTGTCAAAGCTCTGCAGCCACTTCTTAATGCAAAACCAGCAGGAGCAGAATCTCAAGCATAATATATATATATGACCTAAAAAGCAGTAGTGAGGTTTGTGTAGTTGTAATTCTTTCTTAATGTTTTGTAATCTCATTACTTAATGAAGTCGATTTTACGATCAAATATATTCCCTAGAAGGGTTTACTTCAATGTTTTCATGTTCATAGATTGCAATATAAATTTTTTGTTCCGAAGTGAATAACACAACATTGCAGTTCAATCTGCAGTCTAATCTAATATACTTGCTTTTGCTGTTAGAAATACAATATAAATTTACTTAGAAAGCCTGATATCCTAATCTTGGCAAACTCACCTTTGCAGTCCTTCATCTAAGATAACATTCGATTTAACCATGGTCGAATCATCTTTCAGAAGCACCATTTAATTTGCTCAAAACAAAAAATCAAAAACCATATCCCGATAGTTGCAGCAGCAGCTCTGGGAAATAACTATGAACGTAGTAGAGAATAATATTCATCAGTTTTATGGGAAGGGGAATTTCTGAAACACAATTTGGCAAAGCTAAAAAAGCACAGTAAGCTGAATGTGATAAACAACTCCAGGCATAACAAGCTTGATTTATTTATATTCATTTAACCAATTCTGTTCTTCAATCAATCTTCCAGGAAGTTATTGTTCACCATGTATGATGTAACCTGGATGATTTCAATTCCGAATCAGCAATGATTCTGCTTGACGGATCATTGTGTAGCCCAACTTGTTTTGAACGTTTGAAGCCCAAATCAATCATGGATTTTTCAAACTTTAAGCCCACCTCACTTTAAAATAAAAAACCACCTTTTTTCCCCCCTAAAGGTTATAACTAGACGTGTACATGGCGCTGGCCGAGTTCAGGTAAAATATTAAGGATTTTTGTGATTGTTCAAGTTTGGTTCTGCTCAAAATATGAGCAGAATTTTATATCCAAGCTCTGCTGGGCTATATAAGAACATTGCCTAAGGCAGCATATGTCTGATCAAATTTTTACACAAAATGATCCATCCGTCTTAAAAAAAAGATCAATCCTTCTTAAAAAGGATAGGTTTTCTTTCAAAAAATTATATAACTAATAGTAAAACAGGTGGGGCCGAGCCTGAGATATGCTATGCCTAAGGCCCAACTCATTTTAAAACGGATCTCATTTTTTATCTAAACCTGTTTTTTAGACTTAATATTTTTCTCCATATTCTCCAAAATATCAAACAGACTTTCAAAATTAAATGAATAGCCTATCCATGACAGGTCTAATTACAACAAATAAATATCATAAATTTATTATTTATTGCATTTATGTATTGTCAACTAAGATTTGGTATAAAATATATTTTAAAACATATTTTAGGAGTAAAATTTTAATTACACTTTTATTGTAAAAAAATCAAATTGTTTAACTTTAGAAAAAATAGCATGGAAATATTTATTTAGATTAATAATATAAGTCAAACTTTGAATTAGAGGATTGCGTTTAGTCCCATTAGTGGAAAACCCAAAGAACGTGGATGCCATATATTGGCTATGCACAGTGTAGAACAATATTTGGCATCCTATATTTGATATTTACATAAAGCAATATTATCTTTTAAGTGCATTTTTACATTGTACTTTAGATTATATTATATTTTAACTCGAGGTTTAGTTTAGATGATTTAATCATTCAAAATGAATGCTAAATTTTCAACATGATTAAGTTCGACTACATGCAACTCTTATCAAAAAAATGTTTGAAAGAATTACAAAATGAAAATATGTAAAATTTGTAATAAAAAAAAAAAAATCACAATTACTTTTATGATCCTAATGCCTAATGATGGAAAATCACAACCGCTGTCACATGTACGTAATAGGCATAATATATGCACATTTAATAAAAAAATATATACAATTAGTTGACAATAAATATACATTAAAAAAAAATTCAAAACCCTATGTTTATTTATGAATAAGAGAAAAATATATTTATTGATGTACATATATTTTAAGCTTATTGTACATATCTTTTATATTAAAGTATATATCGTCTCAATTTACATACATCTCATATTTCATACATATTTATAAAACTTTTTTGTTAATTTGTTATTCCGTAGGGTGCTTAACTTTAGAATTTAGGAATCATATTTTTTAAAATATAAGACTGTGTTTAAAATTAACTACCAAACATAATTTTTTTAAAAACAATTTGTTTCTTATAATTATTGATGTACATATATATTATAAAATAATTGTACATATCCTTTGACTAATTGTACATATATTATGTCTGTATGTACAAATGAAAATAACGTGTTTTACACCCATTAAATATTAATGTAATAACAGTAATTGTGATTTCTTCTTTAAATTTTTTTACTTATTGTCATTTTCTTTTCATTAATTATTACTTTTAACAATTCCATGGACAATTAAATATATCTATTAGACCATCTCATTTTGTAATTCCCAAAAAAATTACATTAGACTTTTTTTAATAGTAATTAATGTTTAAAATTAATAAAAAAATAAAAAAAAAAAGATTTTGCTAACAAGTGTCTTAATGACACTTTTTAAAATTATTAAATATAGTAATGTTTTCATTCAATATATTAAAAATGATGAATAAAAATAACATATTAACTAACATTAAAAAATGCCTCAAAAACACTCGTTAGTACAACCTAAAGTAAAATTAGCTGGGCCTATTTTGGTCTTGGATCCGTCTAGAGACTAGATAAGCATTAAACATATGGAAGGCAATAGATAGTGCGAATTCGGATATCCGCAATTATCCTATCCGTTTTTTACGGATTCAGATAAAATTTGGATTCGAATATTATAATTACTATCCGCAGTGAATTCGAAGAGGATGTGTATATGAAACTTCGGATATCCATTATCCGAATCAGCATTACTTATGCGGATAACTGATTCGGATATCCGGATCCGCTTACTTTTGCGGATTCAGATTATGATATCCGAATCCATCCATTTATTTGAATTTAAAATTAATTTTTGTTTGATTTATATTTTTATTTAATTTTTTTTGACTTTATGAATTCGGATATTTAGCGGATTCGAATATCCGACGGATAATGTTATTTAATTTGGATTCGGATTTAATGCGGATAATAAACGGATTCGAATTTTAAAACAGTTTTGCATATTCAGATTCAGATATTACAAAAAAAAGACAGATATTCAACTCGCTGTCATCTCTAATTAAACAAAGGGTAGATACTACCCTTTTTCTTTTCTTTTTTCGATGTAAAATTTCTTGGGCTGCTTTGTTTTTAATCTTATATAGATCTATGTAAAAAGAATGAGTTATTTGTTCGATCTGATTTAAATTAAGTTTTGGATAAAGTTTTTAAAATTTGGATTCAATTTAATTTTGACTTATTTTTTTAATTAAAAAATATTTTTATTTTATTTTAAAAATATATTTAAAATATAAAATATTTAATTTTTATTATTAAAAAATTAAAAAAGAGGCGTTGAAGATTAGATTAACTGGACCAAGCCATGGGCAAAGATTTTTCCATACCAACTAAATTTGTTCCAATTTGATCCGACCTATGAACATCCTAATCTTGAATTGTTGATTTTTAATTTATTTTTATAAAGAAATACAAAAACAAAACAAGTTGATAAGTTCCATTATTGTTATCTTTAGAAGCTTACAGATCAAAAGAATTAGGGGAAATTTGACAAGTATACAGAGGTAATGGTGCCCTATTATGTTAAATATTATTATGTGCTAAATTGCTAATTCAAGAATGGTCTCATTTATCAACAAAATGACAACATCCATGCCTCAATCTAAACTAGAGAAAGAGAGAGAAAGAAGATGACAACACTCTCTCATCATACATACAACATGTGCTAGCAGGGTGTAAATTTGTTTTTCTCTTCCTTGTTTGTTCATCTCTCTCCTATTAGTTCTTTGTCCATTTTTTCATTAAAAATGATTGAAATTTAACATTTTAAATATATATTTATTATTAAATCAAACATTGGGAGTGTGATTATTTATCCTAGTTAATTGAAAGCATAATGGTAATATCAAATAAGATAATAGTAAGAATTTATTTTTATTTTTTTCGTTAATAAAATTTTTATATTTCACAAAAAATGTAAAATAACTGTCATATATATTTTTAATTGTATTAATTTTTTTAATGTTATCTTAAAGGATACGTGATAGTCTTCTAATTTGCTAATGGAATATATAATTTTTATTGTGTGGTATTATTTCATCCATCATTAGTAGAATTTTTAAATTTAATGGGTGACACATATTTTTAAAGCATATTTAAAAAAATAATTTTGAAAAGTAAAATATATAACAATCACTTAATCACACTTGTGAAATTAAAAAATTATATTTTTAATAATTTTTTTTCTAATTGTAATATTTATATCTAAAATTGTGAAAAAAAAAAGATGCCCTTGATAGCATGATAGCTAATTTGCAACCAAAATCAACACACTTAATTGTACCAGAAATAGTTACATCCAATGATAACTTGATATACTAGTTAGTTGATGTTCACAACTTTTTTCTTTCTATTGATGAAAAAAAAAAAACAATTTTTTAGGATGGATCCTTGCAAAATTTTCAAAATAGCCTATTATTTCGCCGACGATAATAATAATAAATAAAATAAAAGGGGACGGCTCCATTTTTGTATGTTAGCGGAAATCCATCCCATACTTATAAAGATATACGTGGCAGTTATTGATTGGGTTTTAACATGTAAAATATATGTAATTATTCGATCATAATATATATTTTTGATACAATTAAGAATTCATTTAAAAGTATAAGTTTCAAAATAATATTTTGATACATCGTATATAATTTAAAATTATAATCGATTATAATTTTAAGTAATATGCTTTCGAACTGATTAAATATTATGTGAAATTTATGTTTTTAAACGGTAGATTCTCAAATTTTTAACTGTCTGATTAGACTTTTTTATTTTTCCTATTCTTGCCCAAAAAGGCCCAACGGTTCGCGCATGTTTTAGGCAGCCCCTCAGTCACCAAACAACGATTTGTACTTGTTTTCAAACCGGTAATGGCATATCTAAATTTGATAATATGTTTAATAAATATAAAAATAATATATTTATTATATTTGTATTTAAAATTTTAATAAATTTAATAATTTATATTATATTTATATTTATATCATTAACTTTAAAAAAAATCCAAAATATGACACATATATATAATAGCAAATCCTTGACCGGTTGAAGACATATTTGTCATTTTAACTTTTCTCGTTTAATAGAACAAAAATTAAACTCGATAAAAATATTTACATCTGTAAGAAATAAAAACGGACAATTTATGTCATCATTTTTCACATTTCATCATATTTATATAATAATAATTTTGTTTATATGTTAATTTCTTGTATGCTGATTGTGGATATTTTAAATTTATAAGTTTTTTTTAGCATATTTTAAATTTATAAGTAGTGTTAAGAATTTGTTATATTAATTTTTTAATTAATTTTTTTATATATTTTTAAAAAGGTATGTGTCGTTCAATTAAACTAGAATTAAATACATCTATTATGTGATTAAAAAAATTATATTTTGAAAGAAAATAATATTTTTTAAATTATTAGTTATTTTTTTAAGTAAGAAGACATATATATAACTTTAATATTGTATTTTATAATAATTTTATTTAATTATTTTTTAATTTATCAATAAATTGATATCATATGACTCATATACTAATTCAATTGAACGTGTAGTTAGAATAGAGAAAGTAAAATTTTAAAGTTAAAATGTAATGTAAGTATGTAACAGTGTTTTCATTTTAAAGTTTTTAACCGTGCTTCCCCCATGGCCAAACAAAGCAGCCTCAAAATCCATCCCCACTGATTTTCTCTTACAAATATATATATAAAACAAAAAAACGCAGCAGCAAATCTGGTCATCGTCATCAACCCCCAAAACCCACCCTTTCAAATTTTCCCCTTTTCTCTTCGATCTCTTTCTCAAATTCAATCCGATTTGGATCCCAGGAAAAAAAGAAGAACCCATTAATCATTTTCACGATCTTTGAATTATATTTATATTTTTTTGTCAAATCCGATTCAGTTACTGAATCGGTTGTTTTTTGGATCGGTAAAACAAAACGGAATTGAAGGGCTGGAATGGAAAGATTGGTAAATAATTATAAATCAAAGAGAGTTTGAGAAATCAAAGGATGCCAGGATTAGCGCAAAGAAATGAGCAATATAGTAATGCCTCATTTGCGTTTTGGTCTAAACATAGCGATGATGTTAGCTACAATCAACTCCAGAAGGTATTCGATTTTCATTTTCTTCGCTTTATAATTTTTTCTGGGTTACTTTTGTTGAACTTTTCGGGGATATAATTGTTTTTACTGAATTGGGATTGGATTGGATCAGTGTTTTGTTTTCCTTTTGGTTTATATCAATGGGTAGTTTAAGTTTGAGTTGGATCTTAATTTATTGGATTTTAATTCTTTTTATTGTTTACCAGATCCATTTTAGAGAATTTATAATTTTGATTATGTGCCAATTTTGATAATAATATTCGATTTGTTGTTTAATGACATCTGCTTTTTGCTTAGAGACGTTAGACGTTAGTTGCCTAGTTTTGTTTAGAGCCAAGGCACTGATCTTTAGTGCTATTCCTGGTTTTGAATTGAGTAATGGAAGAAATGGAAATTAGAAGTTTGATATTAACTTCGTCAATGTCGGTTCTTAAAGAATTTTTTTACTCTTTGTTAAGCTCAACGTGGCATTCCGTCGTTTTCTATGGTATATTTTATTTTTTGGCTATCAAAAGTAAGTGATTGAGGAATTGGGAATTCAAGGAATGGTCCTTGTTTTCCATTACCAAATAAGGATAGTGCTGTACCCAAGGGGGCATCCAAATGGTTAGAATGTGAAACTCCAATTTGGAGATTGCAGATTCGAGTCCTTGGGCTGCGAGGAGGCAGGGTCTTTGGGATAGGTGAGAGCGACCTCCTGTTGTGTAGCCCAAGACCTAGTGGGTCTCCACACTATGCTCTCCACTCTCATATGTACCAAAAAAGATGGATAGTGTTGATTATCAAATTTAATGATGGATATGGTTTATAAATAAGTGGTTTAATGATTTTCTTTTCTGATTAGTTACTAAGATAGAGAGCTATGTTTTTGTATTCTAGTTCTGGAGTGAGCTGTCATTGCAAGCTCGGCAGGAGCTCCTTAGAATTGATAAACAAACCCTCTTTGAGCAAGCTCGCAAGAACATGTACTGCTCCAGATGTAATGGGCTACTGCTTGAAGGATTTTTGCAGATTGTCATGTATGGAAAATCCTTGCAGCAGGAGGGAGGAGCTGGTAACCTTCATTACAACAGGTCAGGAGTCTCAAAAAACCAAATTGATGGTGGATTGAGTATGATAAATGGGTCACAAGATGAAATTCAAGAAATTCAAGATCCATCTGTCCATCCTTGGGGAGGTTTGACCACAACTCGTGATGGGTCACTGACACTTCTTGATTGCTATCTGTGCTCAAAGTCTCTCAAGGGACTCCAAAATGTTCGTGCTGGTCAAATTGTTTTCTCCGATATGTTTTCCCTTATTTTGTCTAGTTGTTGATGTTTCAATTGAATCAGGTGTTTGACAGTGCACGTGCAAGGGAGCGTGAGCGTGAATTGCTTTATCCTGATGCTTGTGGTGGGGGAGGTCGGGGTTGGATAAGCCAAGGAATTGCTAGTTATGGAAGAGGACATGGAACAAGAGAAACATGTGCACTGCACAATGCCAGGCTTTCTTGCGACACCTTGGTGGATTTTTGGTCAGCTCTTGGAGAAGAAACTCGGCAATCTCTCTTAAGAATGAAGGAAGAGGATTTTATTGAGAGGCTCATGTACAGGTGTGTTTATAGATCCTTCTTTACTGTTGAATGTGTTTCATTTGCTATATTGTTCAGCCGGCAAACAGTGTGAAGTCTGATGTCATTGATCAAGCAGCTCTCATTGGAGCTAGAAATATAAGGCTAGTGGTTGGAGTGTCAGGACTATGAAGAGGTCAAAAGTTTTAATTGATGGTGTTAAAGACTTGAAAGTTTCATTTATGTGCCTTTGAAAGCTATTTATATTATGTGTCCTTCTCCTAGTTGACAAATGACTAGCCCTGTGAAGTCAATTTAGTTATGGAGCATCTGATTTCGTAGCTATGAGAGTGCAAGTCTTTTAAATGGAAATTATTGAAATAAAACTTGTGATGGGCCGTGAAGTGAGGAAATGAAACTCCTGCTGCAGACTGGAAAAAGATATTTCCCAAGATTAGCACTTTAGCAGGATTGTTTGACATTATTTAATCCATTATTTGAGATATTTCAAAATGTTAACCGACAAGGTACTGAGTTTTTTTTGTCGGTTGACTTAGCCATGTGATAAGCTTTATCAAAGCAGTCTATGATTCATCTTTCAATGAGTTTGTTCTTTCATACTGTGGTGTAATTCTAGAAGATATTGTGACTAGTACTCCTGGAATCATGTATTGACCTGTAGCAGTTGGGGTTTATACTTTTTTCTGGCTTTCAGGCATGATATGAAACCATAAGGACCAGAAAGCCCAACCTTTAAGAATCATCCATCCTAGCAGCTTTAAAGGCATAAATTACAAAGAAACCTGCAATACCTGAGTGTTGCTTCCTTTAGAGGGCAGTTAACCCTAAAGAATGGCCTCTGTAAATGGTCTTTTATCAAGAAACTAAGTAGTGGATAATGGGGATGACTGATGTTGGCCAAAATTTTTCTATATTGGAGGAGATCAAAAGAAAAGTTAAGAATCGTTTAGAGAATGAAAACAATATGATCTTAGAACCTGCACATACAAACGGTTAATGAGTAAGCTGTGTGTCTGTCTCTGTCCCTCTGTTAATTCTTTTTTGTTCCTTCGATTGAATAGTCAATTGTAGGCTGTCCAGTTTTTTGATCAAAGGAAAAGCTAGAGAAAAGATCTGATGAAATCGCTGTTACTCTTTTCCTTGTTACAATAAATTCAAAACAGCACCCTCATGAGACAAATCGTATTTTCAAGGAAGCTATCCCAAATATGTGTGCTTTGTTTCAATGTTTGTGGTTCTAACTGATTCTTGTGGAAGATGGACTGGCAGGGTGAGTTGGAATCTGAAGTCCCTGAAATGATGGATAGTGAAAAATGCTTACACTGTTTGCATCAGTTTTGTTTCAAAGAGAAAAAAAGGCCTCTAGATCTGTTGTTTTTGTTTGCTCAACCATGTGGACTTTCTTTAACGGATTGCTGTCGTGCTTATCATCCTTCATGTTAATTTTTCAATTCAGTAAATATTAGTTGTTCTGATGGAGTCGAATGTTACTAAGACATTACACTTTCACTAGATAAATTAGGTGAAAAGAATTTTCTGACCAATGACTATCATTACTGGTGTTTGTAGGCTAGAACTATAACCATTTGAGAAAAATATGAAACAAGCACTAATAAGCAAATATGTCATAAAAAAGAAGATGAAGATTTTGAAAATGTGTCTTTCTTGAGAAGTGCATATGAATTGAGGCTGTAAAAATGGTGGGATTGGTGGGATGTGCTTAGAGGGATATTGAGAGAGTAAAATTTGTAGCCTCCTTTTGTAAGAAAAAAATTAACATGAGACAATTTCTTTTGAACAATGAAAATGAGACATTTAATGGAATAGCTGAAAAGGATTTGCATCTGCTTTTACCTCTTCTGCTCATTACCTTTGTTTACTTTAACTTGGTGATAAGTAGAAGGGATGGCAAAATTATCTTGCATCCAAGGCTGCCTGCATTATACTCTCTCAGAATATGACAATTGGTTACATACGGGCAGTTACCTAGCAAAATTGGTGGCATAGTCTTACTCATTCTTTTTCCTCCTAGAAAGCTTTGCCCTAAAACTGATTTTATTTTTACGTTTCAAAAGTCTCTTCGTTTTTGTCCTTCCGAGAGTTTCTACAGAATTATCGGGCATAAGCTAAACTTTACTCATTTACCAGCTATTTATGATTAGTTCTGTCTTTGCAACATGCCTTTAAACTTCTGCTCTCTATTGTTTTGTATAGATCTCGCGACTCATATTTGCATCTATGTCTCAGGTTTGACAGCAAGAGATTTTGCAGAGATTGCAGAAGAAATGTTATCCGCGAGTTCAAGGAGCTGAAGGAGCTAAAACGCATGCGTAGAGAACCTCAATGCACTAGTTGGTTTTGTGCTGCGGATACAGCCTTTCTATATGAGGTGCTTCGTCCATATCTTTAACCTTTTCGTGCACTGAATAGTGTTACGATACTATCTATGTTCATCTTTTGATCTACTTGCTCATAAAGAACGTATGTCTGAAATTACAATTTTGACTAATTTAGTAATAATTTATTGAGATTGTTGTCAGAATTTTCAAAATATATGCGACTTACACAACATTTTTCTTTACTACTTACCCAGGTATCTGGTGACACAGTCCAGGCTGATTGGCGCCAAACTTTTGCTGACACCGTAGGAACTTACCACCACTTTGAATGGGCAGTTGGAACTGGGGAAGGAAAATCAGATATTATGGAATTTGAAAATGTTGGCATGAATGGAAGTGTTCAAGTCAATGGCTTGGATCTTGATGGCTTGACTTCTTTTTATATCACCCTGAGGGCCTGGAAATTGGAAGGCCGCTGCTCTGAGCTTTCTGTAAAAGCCCATGCATTAAAGGGCCAACAATGTGTGCATTGCAGGCTTGTAGTTGGAGATGGTTATGTTACAATCACAAGGGGTGAAAGTATTAGAAGGTTTTTTGAGCATGCCGAAGAGGCCGAGGAAGAAGAGGTAGTTGAAACTTTGTGAGGCTTATAAAAAAGGTTGTTTTGGATAATTGTGGTGTTGAACTTTTAGCTCATTTTTTCAGGATGATGATTCCATGGACAAGGATGGAAATGAACTCGATGGAGAATGCTCCCGTCCCCAAAAGCATGCGAAGAGTCCTGAACTTGCTCGAGAGTTTCTTCTTGATGCGGCGACTGTTATATTTAAGGAACAGGCATGTTCGAATCTTTTCAAATTTTTTGTGCTTCAAAGTCTTGCAATATGCCTGCCATTCTTTTCAATTATTTACATAAAAAAGAATCATCTGTGAGATTCTTTAATTTCCATTTGATAATTAAACCTCTCTGTGTCTGTAGAAGAATGTGATCAGTAGGAAGGTAACAAAATCTGGTGTATGTTAACGACTTGACGTGTTAATTAGCAGCAGGCAAGTTATTAGTCAGAATTCAGTCCATTGTCTTTGACAGAATCTCTGTTTAAAATGGTTTTTGTTGTTGAAGTTTGTGCTTTAGAGAAGCAGGAGTAATGATAAATGAAAATTTGTCGTTGGTTAAACTTCGAGAAGGATAGAGCGTATGCTTTAAACTTACATGAGTGTTACATAAAGTTGGGATTATTGTAATTACTTTGAGAAAGATTACTATAGGATGTTCATAATACTATAGCTACTTGGCTGGAGGGAGGAACTGCAATTAGTTTGTTGTGTAAGCAATGATATCTTGAGACAAGTATGAAGCCAACCTTGCTAACTTGCTCGATCCTTATAAGTTTGTTTGGAGACAAATGCTAATCTGCCATCTAGTTAGTTGTTCTGAAATTGTTAAACAAATCCCATGCAGGTGCTCAACCTCATTCTCCTTTGCTCAAACTCATGTTAATACAGAGGCAGTAGCGCATTTTGGACTGGTTAAAATGAATCTGTTTTGGGAGTAGTCTAAAAAGATTCTTACTTCTAAGAAATAATAAGCAATAGTATTCAATCTAAAGGAGTGAAAGTACACTAGTGCTATGTTTAGGAACATGAATTTGAAAATTTGGATTTGGATTTCATTTGCTATATAAATTGTGAAAATGAAATGCATATGTTATGTATAAATTAGTTAAGACTCAATATGATTATATATTTGAAAGGTATAAAAACATGAATTTCAAATTCACAAATAGCTATAGGTATTTCAAATTCAGCACTAAATATGTTTTTTATTCATGGATTTAAAACATAATCATCAATGTTACTTTTACATGTTTTTTATTCACAATTCAGACTACTTTTGAAATCCAAATCCATATTTTGAAATCCAAGTTCCCAAACGCAACCTAGAAGTTTTAATCATAGGGAAGAACACCAGTGGTTGCCTGGTGGGGAAGAGTGAGTTGATCCAAGTTTCAGAGTTAAATGCTGTGAGAAAGTATATAGAGCCTGTAATCTAAGTGATGTCATCTGAAATCAAGGCTAATGAGTTCAAATTTAAAGCTACATATTTGGTCCTTTGTTCTGATATAGGTGATTGGCATTATATCTGGCAAAATTCAAAGAAATGGTTTGCTTATATACATGATTAACAAGGTTTAAAAGATTTTAAGTAATTGAATCACAAGATTTACAATGAATTTGTTTTGTGTACTTTTAAAATTGGTAAGAATAAACTTGGACTTCGTTTAGTGCTTCTTGTGGGTTGTGTCTATGGAGTTGTGGCACAGAACACATACAAGTAAAGTTGTTTGTGTTTCTATTATTGCTAAAATTCTTGTTACAAACATCAAAGCAATTTATCCATTTTGATATTCAGGTTGAAAAGGCTTTTAGGGAAGGAACAGCACGCCAGAATGCACACAGTATCTTTGTTTGTCTTGCACTAAAGCTGCTGGAAGAACGTGTTCATGTTGCATGCAAGGAAATTATTACCTTAGAAAAACAGGTCTGAATAATTGGTGATACTTCAGGATAGGTTTTCCTTCCTGCCTATCAGGAAATGTAGGAGTCTATTCTCTATTTTTCGATAAATATTACTGACACTATGTGATTTTTACAGATGAAGCTTCTTGAAGAAGAAGAGAAGGAAAAGCGTGAAGAAGAAGAACGCAAGGAGAGGAAAAGAACAAAAGAACGAGAAAAAAAGCTCAGGAGAAAGGAGAGACTGAAAGGAAAAGAAAGCGAGAAAGAAAAAAAATGTGCCAAGTCAAGTATTACTCCTGTTGCTCTTGATGTCTCAAAGGAAGAATCTTCACCAATTATTGAGGTTGAAGAAAATATTGCTATTAATTGCAGAGACTCTGTGAATGACACAGGTGGTATTATTGTGTCTAGACCTGGTTCTCCAGATGTTCAAGGAGAACAGTTTTTAGATGGGCATTCCACTTTAAGTTTGCAAAGTCACTCTTTTGACAGTCCTTATGGAGATGGTACAAAAGTAAAAGATGGGAATGGCTCTTTTACAATGGAGCAATCAAAATTTGCTCGCCGGAGATTGAAATTTCGCAAGGATGGTCAATTTGATCCATCCCTGAAATGGTGCGATCGGCGCCGGTTTGCTGTTGTTTCAGAAAGTGCTCCTGCTAATAGATCTGAGCTGAGATATCAAGGTGAAAACTTTGAGGCCCCTTCCAGGAGCATCAATGGATTAAATAGGCAATTAAGGATATGCAGTGCAAAGTCCAACGGTCGGAATTGTGGTGTTAAGTATACTGAGAAGTTTCAGTGTTCCAACAGTCGGAGTGACAGATATGACTTCTACTCTTGCAGTTGCGCTCAACACAATGAATACAGAGCCAAGACAGAGCCACGTGTTTCTGCAACTAGAGTAAGTCGAGAGCCCAAATCTGTGAGCAAATCAGAATCTGCATTGGATATGTCCAAGCAAGTCTATCGAGGTAACAAGTATAATCGAGAAGATTACATACGTGAAGATTGTGGAAAACTGAAAAATAAAATTATTGTTGGAAACAATCCTTCTGCTCGAGATTCACTTCACTGCAAGAAAGTTTGGGAGCCCACAGAAGCCCAGAAAAAGTACCCCCGGAGCAACTCTGATACAGATATTACTTTGAGGTCATCTACTTACAATGGAAGAGCTGGACCTGATGATAACTTTATCAAGTCATCTGGTGTGACATACTCAAGTGAAGCTAGTGTAAGTTTGGGTGAAATTGATCATGAGCACAGCAAGGTTAACAAATCAAGAAACTCCAGCCTTGCAACAGACGAGGACTTTCATGTGGAAACACAGGATCTATGCTCTTCGCCGAATGCTGCATATGAGGAAATTGGAATTTGTCCTATTAGAAACCCTACCTTGAATGGAATTTCTCATTCTATGATGAGTAGCACATCTAATTCTGATAACTGCTCTTCATGCCTTAGTGAAGGAGATAGCAATACCTCCTTTTCGAATCATGGAAACCTGGAATCCTCATCAACATCAGATTCTGAAGATGCCAGTCAACAATCAGATGGGAGAGATACTTCAGTCTGCATGCCAAATGGCTTCAGTGAGTGTCAGGTGAAAGGAATGGATAAAAAACAGGATGTCAATGGAGGGGTTGCTCTGGAAAGCCAGGCACTGTTTGGACATTCACCTGATGGTAGAGGGAACAAAGTTCCAGGAAATCTGCCGACAAAAACTGCTGAAAATTCTGATAATGGAAAAGCAACTGCTGTTATGGGTTCTCAACATCAAGGCATGTTTACATCATTGCATAACCAACATATACAATTTCCAGTGTATCAAGCTCCTTCAACCATGGGTTACTACCATCAGAATCCTGTTTCTTGGCCAGCAACTCCAGCTAATGGATTAATGCCTTTCCCTCCTCCAAACCCCTATCTTTATACTGCCCCTCTTGGCTATGGTTTAAATGGCAACTCACGTTTATGCATGCCGTACGGCACTCTGCAGCATTTAGCCACCCCCCTGTTTAATTCAGGTCCTGTTCCAGTTTATCAACCAGTTTCAAATGCCAATGGCTTGCATGCAGAGGAGCAAACTCAGATTCCCAAGCCTGGTACAAGAAAAGAAGCTTTCACTGAAGTTAATACAGAGAGGGTTGTTCCTGGCAGGCTGCATGCAACAGAACAAGCAGCAGCAAACGGAGAAGGTAGGCAAAATGATGTCTCTGCCAAATTGCAGACGGATGATACTAGCTTTTCCTTGTTCCATTTTGGTGGACCTGTGGCTCTTTCAACAGGATGCAAATCTAATCCTGTCCTTTTGAAAGATGAGATTGTGGGAGAACTTTCATCTCAATTTTCAGCAGATCATGTTGAAAATGTTCATGCTTGCAATAAAAAAGAGACTACTATTGAAGAGTACAATTTGTTTGCAGCGAGTAACGGCATAAGGTTTTCGTTCTTCTAATATAATAGTTAGGTATAGATGACTGTTTGGCAATTCAGTCCCTACCTTCTTGTCCAGAATATGCAAGTTTGAGAGTACTTTGTAATTCGGTATACAATAATCTTACTGTGTAAGAAAATCCAATTTTAGCTTAATAGTTTCTTTAGTAGATTGCTTACCCAATTTGTCTCATTGTTTTATTTAAAGTAGAGAAAGAAAAATGTTGGGAGAGTGCCATATAATGTTTCAGGGCTTTGTTTATGAAGTCAGTTTTTTTGGATTAATGAAAGCTTTGGTGGTATGAGATTTTGTTTTCTTGGAATTTATTTGGATTTGTTGTCATTTCAATTTCAGTTCTTGAATGCTTCAGATTCTGATCTATCTTAAACATGGTTTGCTTCAGATGAAATTAGCATCCCTCAAATCCTTTTGTTTATTTTGATTCCTTGAGCAATGGGCATTTGAACTTGCATGTCATATTTGAAGCTCTTTTTCATGTCCCAACTCCCAAGTGACATTTTGAATTGGATTTGTTAATGATGCATTGGAGCTTCTTAGAAGAACAATAGCCATCCCTAATAATAAGATTGCTAAAAAGTGAGTAATTTATATTCTGGGTCACTGAATTTTATATTAATTTTTATGTAGGTTATAAATTTTTAATTTCATCAAATTACATCACTGAACTCCTATTATTAGTAAATTAGGTCACTTATGCTAATTCCGTTGAGTAATTCTAACGTAAAAGCTGACTCAGTATGCATATATTTTTTACATATCATCAAGATAATGCATGACTGACATTATAAATAAAAAAAAATTTCACGCTGAATTTACTTTTTCGTTAGAATTACTTAACGAAATTAGTATAAGTATAATAAAATTTCAATGATGCAATTTGATAAAATTAAATATTTGTGACCTATATAAAAATTGATGTTAAATTCAATCTCTTAAAACAGGATAGCTCTAACTTTCTAAGAATCCAAACAGCCTAACCAGCCCAATTTATTTACCAAATCAGGTTTTGAGCAAAGGACAAAATTGATAGAAAATCTGTGAATCCAAACAGCCTAACCAGCCCAACTTACAATGGGCCAACTCAGAAAATCAAGTGAGAAACAAAGGTAGAACGGTCAAAGCCCAACTTTCAGCCTAAAGTTGCAACTTGTTGTCTACTTTCGATTCGAATCTTTCTTTGACTACCAACGGACCTCAGATCGGACGTTTTTCATTTTTCTTCCCAATAAACGAACTTTCCCGAGAAAACACTTTCCTTTCTTCTTCACTTTTCTTTTCAAAATGGCGACACCCCAATTCCTATCATCCTTCAAATACTCCGACAGCCTAACAGTCGTAGCCATCTCCTTTTGCACAGCCATTGTCTGCGAAGCCATATCCTGGCTCTTAATCTACCGAACCAACTCTTACAAATCCCTCAAATCCTCAATCGACAAAGCAGCCAAGAAACTCGAAACCATGAAAACAGATCAAAACCCAAACAAGTTATTCAATAAAAAATCCAAAACCAAGAAAATCGACCGTGTCGAAACCAGCCTCAAAGAATCCAGCCGTGACCTTTCCTTCTTCAAGTTCAAATCTGGGGCTGTCGTGGCCCTCGTTTTGATCGTCGTTTTTGGGTTCTTGAATTCGCTTTTCGAAGGGAAAGTTGTGGCCAAATTGCCGTTTAAGCCGATTGGGGTTGTGATGAAGATGAGTCATAGAGGGTTAAAAGGGGAGGATTCCACGGATTGTTCGATGGTCTTTCTGTATTTCTTGTGTTCGATTAGTATAAGGACTAATTTGCAGAAGTTTTTGGGGTTTTCGCCGCCGCGAGGAGCTGCTGGTGCTGGGTTGTTCCCAATGCCTGATCCCAAGACTAGTTGATTCAATTTTGGTTGATCTTTGGGGGATTAAGGAACTGGGTATGTGATTTTGTTTTGTTTTGTTTTTTTATTTATAATTTTAGCTACTGTTTGAGAATAATGAATTTAGTTAATGGGCATTTGGAATTTTGGATTTTTATGTGATAACTAGTGACAATAACTGGTTCTATATTTAAATTTTTGTTCTCTGCATTTGATTATTGTTAACTTTTATGAGGAGTAAGTTGGCAGAGATTGAATTCTAGATTGGATTAAATGATTTTATATGCAAAAAGTAGAGCCCTATACTATCTGATTCGACTTCTGAGCTATGAGAACCTGTAGGCTCTGTGATGCCTAGATTGGAATAATTCATGTTTGATTGTTGTCTTTCTCTAATCCTATGTTACTTGGACTTGGGTGTGAGTGTCGGACACGGTATATTCAATTTTGTTCAAGATTTTCATACATTTTGAGGGTCTTTGGAAGATCATATTTCCATATCCATCTCTGGATATGCGTTGGACATGGGTGTCAGACACGGATATTTTAAGAAAAATGAAGAGTTGGAGCAACATAGCTCTAATCTATTAAAAATGTTTTACTGAAAAGTTTGTAGTGGATGTTCATTCAGTTTCTTATTGAAACTTTCAAGGATCGAATGTCTGGCACAACGATTTATTACATATCATACAATTTATCCAATCTATGAACTGGTAGTCTAATATATGTTAGAGATAGAGCCCCTCTTACTTAATCATTTCATAATCTAGAGTTTTTTGTGGAAACGGGTATTAGATCCACCATAGATCCTTTGCTTAGAGATTGGTCCTTAAGCTTTGAGAATGTTGTTTTATTTTCCTTGTTCATTTGTTCGGAAATGAAGTAAATCTCACTGTACTCTTCGTTCTTTTTACCTTTTCAATTTGGGATTCTATTGGAAGCTTGAAGAAAGATGACCTCTATTATTTATAGAACTCACTGTTACTAGTTACCAAAAAAAAACTCACTGTTACAAGTTACAACTAAGGAAGACATCATACTTGAAAGTGCTATTTCTAAGTAAAAAATACTTATGAATAGAGAGCTATTGAACTTTGAAAATAAGGTTTAGATTTTGCATGCAAAAATCTGTGAAATAAGCTGTTTAGTTTTATACTGTGTTAGGTATAGTCTACAATCTAGTGTTGCATAATGCATTTATATTGTGGCCTGTTTCTTCTGCTCTAAGTTCATTTTGTTCTATGGAATTGTGTGCAAATGGATTGAAGCTAGGATATCTTTCATGAAATTGAAGTAGATGAATGAGTGGCTTTTGTCTTCTTATTTTGTACTCGGGATTTTTAAGGCACGCAATGTCATGTGATTTACTCGTAGTCACTTAAGAGTGCCTTGGAAATATATTTGTGTATACGGGTGGATATCTCTAACCTTTAAGGTTTAGTACAGACAAATTTCCATTTGGTGTATCAGAAAACTGAAAGCTGTGGGCTACCTAAATTTTCCTAGTTATAAACTCATCACCCTTTCCGTTGCCCCTTATATTTTTCCTGGATTCTCCTCTTTAGCCTATCTGGATTTTTTAAGTTGAGAAAGGTAGAAATCCTATGTCTTTTAAAATTAAACTTATTATTAGGTTTTTTTTTGTTTTGTTTTTGTAATATGATTTCTCCCTCTGGTTAAGAGGGTAAATATGCCTCTTTAGATAACTGGCTTTCATCATTGAGGTGGAATTTTACTGCTTGACAATGGAATTGAAATTTCATGAATTTTTAAGATATCAAAGTTAAACTAAGATTATTTCTTATTAAAATTTTGTTACTACAAAATATATAGACGTCAAACTCCGAGTAGGATAGAGACAGAAACAGTAGGATGTACACATAATGCAGCAAAAGTAACTTCTCACATAGACATAGGAAAACAGGCAAGCAGATCTGCTCGGTTGTTGCTTCCTCACTTGAATCATGTAGCAAACTATAAATGCATGAGAAGTATAATGTTTTGGTTTTAGAGGCCTATTTAGACCAGCTCTCATGATGCATATTCTTTTTATTTTATTTTTTTTATAGACATTTGAGGTTGTCTGGGTTTGATCTTTGGTTACTGAAATTAAGCACTCTACTAACAGACTACATGGCTGTTGGCATCAGGACGATATGATATTCTATTATCCCCTAATGGGACGAAAATATCAGACATAACTCACTTTATGTATGGTTGGTGCACCAAATCCAAAATCAGCTATAATCTTTTCATCAATCAGTCTTTTTTCAGTGTCCAAGTCATATGCGGATACAACATGCTCTGCTTTACTCATAGCTAGTGCAAAGGATGTTGGATCCCTAAAGACAGCCTCTCCATTTTAAAGGCAACTGGCGAACACCGCCAAACTGCTTAACATGTCGCCATCGAATTGGGTTTGTCAAATCCTAACAATAATGTTCCTTCAGGCATGGATGCAACAAAAGTGGAACCATGAACAACATAAGCTTTTACATCAAACTCTTCATAAGACTTTGGAAAGAAATAAGATCAAGAAGGGGAAACCATAACACAATTTCAGGATTAAGTAGCTCACATCTAGGCCTAGGTTTAGGACCCTCTCGGCTGAAACATGATGTGAAAGCATAAATTTTTCCACCAAATGTGACTACAATTGGGTCAATTTTGGGAGCATTCAAACGGGGACCTTTGGTCAAAAATGCTTTGGGATCATGAGTTGGGGTTGGGGGTAGAGCCTTTTTAGTGTCAAACACATGGGTATATAATGGATACCTCTTTTTGCTGCGAGCTTCAGACCAAGAGATTCCCCGAATCATATAAATTTTAGAATCCAACGCCACAAAACTCATCAAAGAAAACATGTAAAGAGAGGCGGAAGATTGATCTGATGTTGCCTCTTTGACGCTCAAGTGAGTACATGAAGGAGATGAACAGAAAGCAAATGTTAAAGGAAATGAGAATGAAAATGAGAGGGTTAGGGTTACTTGGGAGAGTGAGATACCTTAATGAAAGGGAGAGAGACGTGAATAACGTGGTGTGACGAAATTGGATGATTCTAACGTCGTACGCTCATTACAATGCATGGGTGATACGCGTTCATGATCAATCGTCAGAGATGAGACAGTCAGTGATAATCACGTTTAAACTTGTTAGCTTGTGTTTGAGGTGGAGCGTAGAACTAAAATGCCCTTAAGCTTAAATCTCTACATCTTCTGGCCCTAGCTCTTTTAAATAATTTGATAATTCATACGAGATGAGCTTTCCAATGACAAGTCAAAACTCAATGGTGAGCTTAAGTCAGCCAGTAAAAGTTGTCGTTCTTATGTCGACATACTTAGGTTGGCAATTATCAAATGTTTGCAAATAATAATTGCCAAAACATTGTCGTGGTACTTGGCCTTCTAAATTGTCATAGTGTAATTTGGTACTTGGTATTTTAAATTACATGCAAAGAAGATTGTGCACGAGTGAATAGTTAGACGCAAGTATATAATCTGATCTAAAACAATGAAAAGACAAAAAAAAAAATGATGCAAGGTCTATGCTAATACGCAAAAAAAATAAATTAAACTAAACCCCTAATAATGTGATAAATAGAAAGGGATAGCTCATAGTACCAGTATTAATTAACATATCTGAATAATGTACCTTTTTTCAGGTCTCAACTGAATCACCTAAAATTATCTTAAAACCACTGATACAGTTCTAAGAAAAAGAATTGCAACAAAAAGAAAATGCAAAACCTTTGTCTCATTTTCCTGCATGTTAGAAGCTTTAATGTTTTAAATTGTAAGAATCTGAATAATAAAAAATCTTACTGATTATCAAATACCTACCGCTCATGTTAAACCATTTTTGGTGTTAAATCCATATATAATATAACCCCCTTTCTTACAATTTTCTTACATTTTTAAAACTTTGCGAAAAGTTTTTTCTTTTTAGTTAATCTATGCCACTGAAAGATCATTCTTTTTAATTTCTTTTTACATTTTTGACGAGGTTAGCATTTAAGAGTTAAGACTCTATTTTGAAGGTTTTGAATTTAATTTTGTTTGAATGGACAGATATAATTTATGAAATAAGAGAAATGTTATGTCCCATTTTGGATTTTTTTTTTATTTTATAATTTGATTAGGAATATTGTTAGATTGTCTAAACTTAATCTCAATCTCTTCTTCAAAAGATTTTAAGAACACACTCTTTCCTATTGATATAATGTTCTTAAAACATATTTATGATATATTTTCCAATCTAATATCACATGTACTTAAATAAATCTTAAATTCTATATATATTTCAATTTTACTTGAATCTGGTAATTCGTATATATGTGTTATGTTTTGTGTATTTTTTTTTCCGTATTAGACGTGTAAATATAAACACAGAATAAATTATTAAATGTATCAAAATCTTAAATGAAATTGTGATAAATGTATAAAATGTATCATATTAATCGTGTCATGTTCGTATTATGCTTTTATATCATATTCAAATTTACTAAATTTAATCTTATATAAAAAAATTACTAAAAGAGAAACAAAGGAAAATGACGTATTGTATTAGCTGTGGAAAACATGCATGATCCCGCACGTGCATCATTTGTGGACCTCCTCGGCACCCCATTAGTTCATCAATATCGACGGTTACAATACACACAAAATTATAGAAAAAAGAAAAGGTTTTTCCTTAGTTGGCTCCCAGACAACACATTATTTATTGCATAATTTTGGAATGTTATAAGGGCCTTTAATTTACAAAAATCCAACAACAATTTTAAGTCAACTTTTTTACTCCCTTCCCTACCCTTCCTTTCCATTTTGTTTGTGTATTATGTATTTTTTTATTTACTTAATAGTAATATTTAATTTTTTTTGTTGTTGATATTATATAAGTTATGAAACATCTTTTTTTATAAATCTAAATTAATTATTTTCTTAAATTCTATAAAAATCAAATAAGATCAAAAAGAAAATTTTGAAATGAGTATCTTGTTGGCTTACCGCGAAGAGGGACTAACCCTCGAAAAACTTGGTTTTGTTGGTAAAAAAGGTAAACGTGGCTATGCATGCATAAAGAGAGAGGGGAAAGAATTGTACTTTGCTTTCTGTTGTCTGTTTGATATTAATAATGACAACCAAAAACTTATTGAGAATTGAAAAATGAAATTAATATAGGATGAGGATCAAATTGAAAGAAGGTAAGAGGATCTTGTAAGTAAAATTTATTAAAAAAACAAATAATTAAAAGAGTGTTCGAGTTTAAATTTCAAAACACGTTTTAATGTATAAATCAACACGTACTCAAAGAAAAATAAGAGAAAACAAAAAGAGAATGTACAAAATATAATCTTAAGATTTTGAGCTTTACTTTATACCCTTTATACTTTAAAGATTTGGATTCATGAAAATAGCGGTTGTACTTATTATTAAGATAACTGTATGGCATGTGAGTCTTTGGACAAGTTTTTTTTTTTTTGAAGCCATCTAATAACTCCTATGATGCGTCTCATCTCTCATGGTCTAATTTTATATTAAATTTTAAACTTTGAACGATATTGAGTATAACAAATAGTAATTTTAGAAAGTATCTTTACTCATTAATAAAATCTTATTATCAATTAATACTTTCTTGTCAAATAATTCTCTCGTCCATTGAATATATTTTTCTCTTTATCATTGTATGAATGAGTTAATTAATTTTAAAGTTCAAACCTTCAAACCAAAAAAAAAAAAAAGCCTCATTTAAGTGAGAATGAACATTAATATTGTGAAAGTATATATATATATATATATATTAGATGAGAGAACTTCATATTATTGATATGAAGTATATGATGAGAATAAAAGTAAACAAATTTTTTTATAGAGAGGGTTTTCTTTTGTTATTTTCTTAAACCAAAAGTAAAATTAGTGCATCATTAAATTGTTTATACTCTTAGGATTAAAATACGAAAAATTATCTCATCTGTCGTTAGTGAAATTTTTAAATTTCACAAGTGAGATTAGTACGATAACACATACTCTTTAAGATATATATATTTTAAAAAATTGACATGTAGTAATCTCTTAATTTCACTTATAAAATTAAAAACTTTTACTACCAATATATCAAAAACGAACTTTTATATTGTAAGTAGTACACATAATTCTTGTCCAAGTCGTTTTAAAAAAGAAAAACTGAAAAGAGTATTTTCTTTGACTTGGATCAAACCAAGGTTAAAGAGACTTCAGCTCACCTTGGTTGTTACTCTTACATCAGTGACCAACCTCACGTGTCTGTCTCCTTACTTCTGGACTTCATGCAACTTGTACAAGTTTCACTTCTTAAGCTCACATATATCAAATTTCTGATTATACTTTCTATACAATAACATCAAGTGATTATTATATATTTAAGCTAAAACTTTAATGTTAATCCTAAAACAAATTCTATAAATAAGTAGTTTCCCCCTACTTTGCTTTGACAGCACCCACCTTTCTCTTCTCAATAGCTTGACTTTCTTCTTAATTTGTTTATCCTTTCACTTTCTCAATGTCTGCCATAGCTGACTCTGCTGAGAACTCCAACTCAATCCCTCGACAAAATTCTAGCTTACCAGTCCCACCTGTGGCTGTACTGTTGAGCGAAACCCCTGAAATTACTCATCCATTCGAATGCTTCCGGTGCTCAAAGAGGTTCTCTTCCACACAAGCCTTGGGTGGTCACCAGAATGCTCACAAGAAGGAAAGGAATGAGGAGCGGAGGCTCTATGTCGAGCAACGCCTCGCATTGAAGAAGCAGTCTCCGATGACTACTATTCCATCGCCTACGCCTCTTTTGATTGTCCAACCTGATGGTAGTGTCAAAAGTTTTGGCCATTTTGCACAACCAGGGCTAGCAGCAGTGCTGACTAATTACTCATCACTGCCTAGCTATGGTCCTATGGTGCAGCTGCAGCCCTTGGCTCCCGGCTTTATCTATAGCTATGATGATCGTCTAAAAGCGCCAGTTTTCATTCCTGCTGGGTTCGAATACGGTCCAACAAGGACTGGAGTCAATGGTGGAGAGGTCCCATATGAGGCTTCTCATCAAGAAAACCAAAATTATCATCCTTATGAGAACCCTGTCAGTACGAAACCAATGCCGTTGAAACTGTTTCTGAATGAAGAAAGGGATTTTTGGGCAAAAGCTGAAGAAGATTCCAAGGAGTACTACTCAGCTTCAACTGCAACAGATGCTGGTCCATATGCTGATCAAAGTCAAACCACTTCAAAGGAGGAGGAGGTGAACTTGACTTTGAGGCTCTAATGAAAGAAGGAAAAGTTTTGGAAGAAAAAGCAAGGATGTTTAAGGGCATCATCAATGAGAATCTGCTGAATATGCAAAAAAATAAATAAAGCTTATGGGGAAAAAAAAGAAAAAAGAATGCCGTAGTCATGGTCCTCTTGCATATTTCCAAACTTTGTTTCTTGCTTTGTCAGCTAAGTTCTTAATTTGTTGTTGTTATGTAGCTAGAAACTACAGCTTCTGGCCATGGTTAGTTATTATGATGCAAATTTCAAATAATGTAATTCTCAGTTACCATTAAGTATAAAAATCTAGTTTAGTTAAGGTTTTCTCCTTTTTCTGGTGTTTTGAAGAGCGTTATGCACAATTCAAATTATTAGGAATTTGGCAAATATGTCAAGCATAGCTAAGACCAACTTGTAGAGGAAAAAATCATTAATCAAACAGCTGAGCTTAGAAACGCCTACAACAACCCTACAATATCAATATTATAATATTAATTCCGGGTCTTGATCATTAACGAAAGTGCTTTCAATTGTATAATGTATAAAACAAACATTAGATTTTCATGCAATGGGTAATTTTTCAATTTAAAATTTCTCCCAAACAACACATGAACATAGCAGCAGTAACATTAATAATCTTTTAAAGTGGATAGTTAATTACCCAAATTTGGTTTTATTGAACTACTACTCCTCCTTGGACTGATGAAAGTAATGAGATACCAAGGGGTGGAGTTATTAGAATTAGGATGAGTCTGCAGACAGGGTTAATGCATGCATATACAGGGAGTTGCCTATATATATATATATATATATATATATCTGAGAGAGTGGTACTAATATTCCGTAACTACAAGTCGAAAAAGAAAAAAATCGTCGAAAATTTAAAATAAAAATCCACTGAAAAAGGAATTTTTAAGATGACAGATTTCTTTCGAAAAAAATTCAGTTTTTTTAACGAAATATTTCTAAAAAAAATTCCGTCGAAAAAAGAACTCTTTTTTTGCAGTGCGTGAGAAAGGTATAGTACTTAATTAGTTTCCCTTTCTTCAAGTGTTTTCCCTGGTTTGCTAGCTATCCCTTTCCCTTCTATTCCTTCCCTCATTTCAATAATGAACCAGTTGGCTAAAGCAATAATAAAAACATAAATCTTTGGAAGAGTCTGAACCAAAAACCAATTAAACATCAGAGAATGGCAAAACTACAGATCATATAAGTGAACTGTTATAATGTCCTTATTTATTAATCCAAATTGTTTGACTCTAAAGATTAGCTAATTTTACTATACCTTAATTTCCCATTTCTATTAAAATGATGTGTTTTTAACATGACTACATGAGCCACAATTTCTATTAAGGGTGCACATATTATATATATTATGTGACTTTTAACATCCGATTTTAAGACCATATTTTTTATTCAGGTCCAGCACTCTCTACCTCTATATATTCTTTGCTTTGTGTTCACCTAATCCATCACCCCTTTTCTCTTTCACTCTGCGTATTTCCTTTGCCTTTGCCTTTGCCTTTGCCTTTGGTCTAATCAAACAAACCCCACACCAGCATGGCGCAACCAGCAGAATCAGACTCCAAAGGAAAATCTGTTGTTGCTTCGTCAGAAGAGCCAACGGTTGAGTTCAAGTGCCCAAGATGTGAAAAAACTTTTCACTCTGGACCTGCCTTATGTGGCCACCAAAACGCCCATCGTCTGGTGAAAGAACCCATGAAAATGTCACCGGTTCCGAATAACCCTCTTCCCCCTGATGATAAGCCTGTGCTGATCCCTGCGGCTCCTAAACCTGGACCCAATCCTAGAAGGGTCAAGCAGATTGTTTCTAAGTATCCTTGTGCTGGAACTGTATTTCCTCGTTGTCATCCTTACAGGAGACTAATAAAGGAGCCTGTCCAGGTCCATCTCGATGAAGAAGAAGAAGTGAATAGCTACGATATTATTCCTAATAAGGAACCTGATGAAGGTATGGATTTCCTGAGGCAGCTTGAGGAAAAGGAGCCTCATTATCATCCTTATGAAATGGTAGTACCAGAGTACAATGAGGAGAACTCTCTCCTTCAGTATCTCACCATGGATCTGCTGGGTGAATGGATGCCGATAAGTAGTTTTGGAGATCATGGTCACCTCGGAACATCCTCTGGGGGAATCCTGTCTGATCCTGCTATCTTAAGGAATTATCCGATGGAAGAAGCTGGGGAAGCTGGTCTTCAGACTGGTTCCAAGACAAGCACTGGGCATTTGGACTTAGAGTTGAAGCTAGGGTTTTGAGGGAAGATTAGATACCTGTTGTTTTTCAGTGTCAATGGATGTAATTTGGGTCTGCTTGAATTTCCTTTTTTAATTATGTCAGTTCAATGTTGTCTGCTTAGCCCTAAAACTCAACCCTTTTGTTTTTAGGTACAGATAATCTACAAATCAATCTGTACAAGGTCGGCCGGTGCTGAAGATACAAATAAGTCTAGGGTTTTAAATTGTTGCTTTCTGCTGTTTAGTGTATCAAATGAAAGGAGTCAAAGAATGTTTAATTTCTCTTATCTGAAATCATAAAAAAAATGTTCTTCTTTTCCCCCCTGAAATCTTGAATATGTTCTTGATGATCTCCTGCTAAAAATTTTGTAATTAGCATCTAAGATTTGCCCTTCACAAGCATGTGATATATACTGAAATGAGGTTATTTTTTCTAAAGGAGGTGTTCAGGCTTAATTTAAAAACAAGAATTGATCAAGATATTTTGGTCTCCTTAACTTCCTATATTTCCTTAGGATTTGTATTCATTGTACATTTGCATATTTCATTTTTTTTCCATTAGAAGCGGTTCCTAGGAGATCTCTTTTAGAAAAAGGATATCTATGAAACCTTGCAGACTGCATCTGATTTGCTGCATATTTCCTCACCTAATTTTTTCATGTCATTTGATAAACTCCTTAAAATTTAGTAATAATAATCATAAACTCAAATTTCTCATATATCAGTGTTAGTATATATATATATATAATATAAGTATAATATATATATGTATATATATATTTACATCAAATACTACAGCCTCTAGTGACCCTTGAACGTACAAAATATATAATAAAACATGTGTAAGTCGATAAACTCGTTACAACTTACTTGAAATCATAAATATTTACATTTACAAATAGAAGAAACTACAAATTAATTCAATAATATATAATAAAACACGTGTAAGTCGATAAACTCGTTACAACTTACTTGAAATCATAAATATTTACATTTACAAATAGAAGAAACATCAAATTAATTCAATAATATATAATAAAACACGTGTAAGTCGATAAACTCGTTACAACTAACAGTAGTCATAAATATGTATATTGACAATTATAAAAAACGACAAATTAATTTAATAATATATAACCGAATACGTGTAAGTCGATAAACTTGTTATAACTTACAGTAATCATAAATATGTATTTTTGATAAATATAAAAAAGGAAAATTAATTCAAAAATATATAATGAAACACGTGTAAATCGATAAACTCGTTATAACTTATTGAAATCATAAATACTTACATTGACAAATAGAAAAAATTACAAATTAATTCAATAATATATAATAAAACACGTGTAAGTTAATAAACTAGTTACAATAATCATAAATAAGTATATCGAAAAATATGAAAAATGATAAATTAATTCAAAAATATATAATAAAACACGTGTAAGTCGACAAACTCGTTACAAGTTAAAATTAATTATAAATAAATATATTAACAAATAAAAAATGTTTAATATTCGTTACAACTTACGAATAATCATAAATATGTAGAGAGTACAAATCTATCTAACAGCTAAAAATGGAGTATCACAATTTCATATTGATTCGTATCTTGTTAAGGATTTATGATAAATTTAAAGAAAATGCAGTATTATAATTAGAAGCTACCTTTCCTAAGAAATCTGTTTTAGAAAAAGGATGCATATAAAACCTTGCAGAATGCATCTGATTTGCTACATATTTCTTCATGTTATTATAAACTGGTTAAAATTTAAAGAAAATCCAAATTGGTTAATAATAATAATCATAAACTCAAAATTCTCATCATGTAGTATATATATATATATATATATATGTATATATATATATATATATATATACTACAATTTTAATGATCATTGAAAGTACAAAATTAAATAGATTTATGATTTAGAGAGTAGTTTATTATAGAAGGTCTATGACAAATTCAAAGCTTGATTTATCCATATTTTTGTTTTCTTTGACCAATTCGAATGCATATTCATGGAAATAGGTTGGTAATGGTGGAGCGTTTTTTTTTTTTTTTTGGGTACATGGAGGAGGAGCGTTTTTCATGTATGTATATGATAGCATAGCATTTATGATGATTAATTAGAAAATCCAAAGGGATGAAAGCTTCCTAATTTTTCAGTGGGTCCAATGGGATTCATATATAATTTTGTTTTTCAACCATACATAAAATTAAATACCCTTCAATTCCCTTTATTTAAAAGTTAAAACTCCTTTCATTCTAATACTAAATCTAATAAAAGAGAAGGGGATTCCTTTTCCTTCCATATTTGCTTCACAAGTGGCTAATAATTCCACCAATTAATGCGTCCTTAGCTGGGTTTTATATGGTTACTATATATTGTAAACTGCCACTAAGATTTATGTTCAAACTTTAACTTGGAAAACTGTTAGGTTGCTGTGGCCCAAATTACCATATCTGTCGACACTACAAGAAGACGTTAAATTACCGACGGAATCTTTATCGATGGATTTATTCCGTCGGTAAATCACTTTTTCAGCGACGGAATTTAAAATATTACCGACACAAATAGTATATTACCGACGGAATATTAGCGACCGACTAATTCATTCGATAATTTTCATTGGTAAAACTTTGGCTCCAACGGCCTAAATTTTCGTCGAAATTTCACCGACGGAATTACCATAATTACCGACGAAACTTCCGTCGGTAATAAAAAAGCACGGATTTTGAAATTGATAATAAATAAAAATTTATTACCAAATTAATTAAAATAATAATAAAATTGAACGATCAAAAACTATTACCGACGAAATATCCGTCGGTAATATGACTATTCCGTCGGTGATACATTTTCAGTCAATAATACATTACCGACGGAACAGACATATTACCGATGGAATTGGCATATTACTGACGGATATTCCGTCGGTAATATTATTTCATGGATTCTTATGTGCAATAAATGCAAATTTCAAATGTAAACGGTCAAAAATTATTACCGACGGACAGTTCGCCGGTAATATTTAGATTCCGTCGGTGACATATCACTGACGGAATATGCGTCGGTAATACCTTATTACCGACGGATGGAGTTTGAATTCTCGTCTAAAGTATTATCGACGAAAATTTCGTCGGTAATAATCCTATTTTGTCGGTGATAGTCTCGGGCATAACTAAAGCCCGAGTCTTCTTCTTCCCCATTTTATTTCTTTCTCTCATTCTCTGTTTCTCTCTTTTGGTCCGATCGTCCCCTACCTTCCGAACCTCGCGTCGTCGCTGTCCGACTGTCCCTCACGAGCCATCACCGTCGCTGCTGCGTGCGCCACTAGCTGAGGCGTCCGACCACCTCGCCTGGTTCAAAGTTTAACTTTGGAGGTGATTTTTAATCCGAAATATCTTTTTAATCCGAAATATCTTTTTAATCCTAAAATATCTTTTTAATCCGAAAAATCTGAATGTGTTGGTTGTTAGGTGAAACCGTGCCTGATTCAGATTTTGCTGGAATTGCTGGAACCGCTCCTGATTCAGATTTTGCTGACATTCTTCAGGTGATGTAGCCTTCAGTTCAATTGATGAGTTCAAGCATTTGTCTTTGTAGTGTGGTTGTGATAAAACATGATTTTTATTTTGATTGTAGATGTGCCATTGTGATAAAACATGCTTTATGTTGGAAATATCTTTCAATTATTTTCAAGTTTTGGATAATAATGTATATTTATTTTCTGCCTTGAAGTTTTGTTTTGTAATGATGCACGTTCTTCTTATTCCTATTATTGTTAGTATCAACATTATTTTTATTTTTATGCTTGCAATTATTATTAATTATTAATTATTTTAAATTTTTTAATATTGATTTATTTTATCAAAGTAAAAAAACTTTATTTATAATATATAGTAATAAACATAAAAATTTAAATAAAATAATAATAATAGTTTATTTGTAATTATAATTTAACAAGATAATATTAAGAAATATATAAGTAATAGTAAAAAAAGAGTATTTTAGGCAAGTGGAAATTATTAATATTTTTAAACTATTATTAAATATAATAAATTCTTAGCTTTTCTACATATGCAAGTGAAAATTATTTTGTTCGAAATTTTTTGTAAATATTATGTTAATATTTACAAATATTAATTTAGTATTCTTACAAATGCCTAAATAAAATTAATTTATTAATTTAATTTAGGCAGAATTAAATTTATTTTGTGGAAAATTTCTTTTTTATGATTGTTAGTTATGAAATTGTATAATGTGTTATTGTGATTATTTTTCGTTATTGTTCATTGTGAGTGTTATTTTATTGTGTTATTCTGTTTATTTATTAATAAATTTAATATTTTTTATTTTACAGATAAAATGCGAGGAGCAGGGCGTAAAACTACTAGAAAGAAGAAACAGAGTTCTATGTGGGATGCTTTTCGATCATCTGGAGGATCGTCCTCAGGGCATGCTACACCAGAGTTGCCACCTGCGTCTTCTCTCTCCTTACAGTCTCCACCGAGGCAGTTGCCACCTTATTCAGCTCCATTGCCACATATTCCATCTGCACTACCTCCATCACCCCTGCATCCCTCTACACTGCCTCCTTCTATAGTGGATCCATCCAGATTGCCTCCCTTTACAGTGGCACCGTCCACATCAACTCTCGCTCCACTGCCACGGTTGACACTTACTTCAACGACTCAGGCAGATCCCGTGTTACAGGCGTCTACCTCACCGCTGGATGAAATTTCACAGTTTTTACTTAATGAGCCAACACCGACGTATTTCGCGGATGATGGCACGAGGCAACAGATAGAGGTACCTACATCACATCCTACGCTGTCTATCGGTACTGCCATTGAGCAGAGGAAATGAGGTAGAGGTCGGACGAAAGGATTACCGACACCGAGTAATCCGGATGACAGGTTTTGACTGTCAATTCTTCAAAACACGTAAGTTAATAATATTTCGATAATTTCATTATTTGAGTAAAATAAATTATTGTCCACTAACACGTATCCTTGATTTTAGGACTTTCACGGAGAGTTGTGTAAAATCGACCATTGCCTCGATCTGACATCAGACAACACTATAACAGACCGTGGCCTACTTGGTCGAAGATACCTGTTGACGTGAAACTGTCTATGTGGACTATATTTGAGGTATAATTTGGTTAAAAGTCAAATATAATTTAATTATGTTTAATAGTATATATTAATTCATAATGTCTCATTGTAGAGAAAATGCCAGTAGCCTCCCGAGTAGACACCATTGGTTAGGAAATTATGGGAGGCCACATGCAATGATCGATTCAAGGACATGATGAATTTTGAGAGGGACAAATGCCATGTCCTTCTTTCAAACGAATCAAATAGAAGACTGCAAGGGTTACAAGTGTGATTGGATAGCAGTCGATATTTGGGATCAACTGATTGATAGCGTCTGGAGTACCGACGCTTGGAAAAATAGGTCCCAAAAGGCCAAGGGTAATGGGAACACGGAGAAAGATGGCAGCATTACGAAGCACACTGGTGGATCAGTTCCTTTTCTAGTTACCGGTGAAAGGATGGTAAGATTTATTTTTGTTTTGCAATTTATTGTTTAAAAGTTTTATCGTATAAACTATGTGATTTTTTTTTATTAACATAATTTTCTCTCTTCTTTTAATCTGTAGTCACAAGAGTTGTAGCGCAATGTGACTTTCCTGGAGCTGTTTAACAAAATCTATAAACGTGCAAAGGGTCACGATGATTACGTAGACAACAAGTCTAAAGCTGTAACTGTAAGTATTTAACTTTATCAATACTTTATATATTACATTAATTGATTATACCAGATATTTGTGTTTATGTACGTGTTCATTATAATGACACATATTAATTGTTTATATATTTAAATATTTGTGATTGTAGAAAAATTATACTGCCTCGTTGCAGCAAAAATATGGGGATAATACGTCTTCATATCACGATTTCGACCCTCAGTCCTGGTCTAATGCTATTAGGGGCATTGAGACTACGCGGACGCATATTTATGGGTTTGGAACGAGAACGAAGAGAGGGCAAATTTTCGATCCACCCGGCAGTCACCAAAGTTCAGATGCAGCCAGTTACGCTCCATGTGGTCCTAGTACTACACAGCAGCTGACAGCAATGCCGTCTGAGGACTATAATGCATTGAGGTCCGATGTCTCGCAAATCCAAACATCAATCGTGAGACTTGAGAATATCGTGACGAGCTGGAATACAATAATCGCACCTTTACTGCAGCCACAAATAGCAGCTGCATTAGGCAGGATCGAAACAAGTGCTACCGGACTCAGTGTTGCCTTAGGCATGGGTGTTGGATCGAGTGCTGCCGGATTCGGTGCTGGATTGAGTGCTGCCGAAGTCGGTGCTGCTGGAGGCATGGCTGCTGGACTATGATTGAGTGCTGTCGGTGCTGAACTGAGTGTTGTAGGAGTCGGTGCTGTCGGAGGCATGGGTGCTGTCGGAGGCAATGCCGAGGTAGACAGTGAAGCCGATGACAGCAATACCTCGTGATGAGTTCTCTTTTTTATATTCGAGAGATACATTTGAATATTATTTTATTTATATTTTACGGATTTATTTTATATTTTATGGTATAATTATATAAAATTTTCATTTTCATTTTTAAAGTTTTAATAATTTATTTTTAAATATTTATTTTAAATATTATTTAAAAAAATAATTATCGACGGAATTATCCTTCGGTAAAGGATATTTACTGACGGAATATTTCATCTATAATAATTTATTATTGACCAAATCTATCCGCCGGTAACTCAATTACCGACGGAATATATCCGTCGGTATATCTATCACTGACGGAATGTTCCGTTATAATGTTCTATCGGTAAAGAAATTTACGACGAAAGTATTCCGTCGGTGATAAAACAATACCGACGAAACTTTCCGTCGGTAAACATCCGTCGATAAAGTTTCTTTACCGACCGAATTAGTATCACCGACAGAATTTTCCAACGAAAAATTTCGTCGGTGATACGTTTTACAGATGAAAAATATGCTTTTACTGACGGATTATTCTGTCGGTAAAAGTCCGTCCTCTTATAGTGAAAAATGTTCATTTTTTATGTTGATGAGGAATTGAGGATAAAGGATAAATGGATATTATTGTTTTTGCAACCTAGAAGATTAATAATTATTGAGTAGTTAAATGATTTGACCAGCAATTAAGTTAATGTATGATGTTAATTCTATGAGTGTTGCTCTTATTTAAAAATAATTAATTAAAAGAGTTCAATATGATATATATATATATATATATTAGTTTATGCTATATGTGTTTTTACACGTGAATGATATAATAAATTAATATTATTTATTTTATTATATATAATTTATTATTAAATATTATTTTTTTTAAAAATCTATATATTAGATTTTTTGGTATAAAATTATATTAAATGACATTAAAATTATTACAAATATTATCAAAATTGTATCAAAGGTTACCAAAATTATTACAAATGTTATTAAAATTATTATAAATTATATAAAAAGTAGACCTGCTCATGGGTCGGCTCGGACCGGCCCGCTGGCCTGAACACTGTTCATCATATATATATATATAAATTTATATTTATATTTATATATTTTTATAATTAAAATTTAAAAAATAATATTATTATAATACATAAAACACTGTTCTGGGCCGGGCCGACCCGGATTAAGAAGTGCCTGCCCAGGCCCGGCCCAATAAAATGTTATCAATATTATCTCGAAAGTTATCAAAATTATATCAAAGATTACCGAAATTATATCCAAAGTTATCAAATATTATTAATAGTTACTAAAATTATATTAATGGTTATCAAAATTATATCAAATGTTATAAAAAAGTTACCAAAATTATATCAAAGGTTAAACAAAATTATATAAAACGTTACCAAATTATGTCAAAAATTACCAAAATTATATCAAATGTTACCAAAAGTATATTAAAGGTTGTCAAAATTATATCAAAGATTATCAAAACTATATCAATTAAGGTTACTGAAATCGTAAAATTGTTTTTTACCAAAATTATATCAAAGGTTATCATAATTCTATCAAAACTTGTCAAAATTATTACAATGTTATCAAAATTATATCAAAGGTTACCAACACTATTAGAAATATTATCAAAATTATTCTAAAGGTTATCAAAATTCTTACAAAGGATTTCAAAATTATATCAAAAGTTACAAAAACTATATCAAATGTTACCACAATTATATCAAGGGTTACCCAAAATTATATCAAAAGTTATCAAAATAATAAAAAAGTTATCGAAATTATATCAAAGATTGCCAAAACTATATCTAAAGTGCCAAAACTATTGCAAAAGTTATCAAAATTATATCTAAGGTTACCAAAATTATGACAAATGTTAACAAAATTATATCAAATATACCAAAATTATATAAAAAATTACCAAAAAGATACCAAAATTATATCAAAGGTTATCAAAATCATATCAAGATTAACAATTATATCAAAGGTTATCAAAATTATATCAAAGATTACCAAATATATATCAAAGGTTACCAAAGTTGTATAAAGGTTATGAAAATGACAAAATCATAAAAGCTTATCTGGATCATATTGAAAGTTATCAAAATTATATCAAAGGTATAAAAAGTATATCCAAGATTACCAAAACAGTTACAAAAGTTATCAAAATTATATTAAAGATTATAAAATCTCAAAGGTTATAAAAACTATTTAAAAGTTATCAAAACTATATCAAAGGTTATTAACATTGTAGACACCTAATTTTGTCCGGGCCCCCTAAACCAGGTAAATTCTTCCTTGTGCTTTTTAGAATGCAAAAAATCTCTTCTCATCTTGCAGATGGTTCTCCAAGACTTGTGATTCGGAGTTCAGCATGAAAATTCAACTCCGAAAATGTCAACTCCAAAAAAGTCAACCACTAAAAAAGTCAACCCTTAGTCAAAATCAAGATCTGAAGTTGAATTGAACAATGGCGAAAGAATTTTGACGATCTGAGATCTACAACGAAAGATATTGAGTTCGGAAGATAGGTTGCAGAAATTCAGTGTAGGGGAAGACAAATTTGGATAAAAGTGTTTAAACGATCAAATTGGTTAAAATTGGAGGTTCCAAATGGAATATAATTAATGACTACGGGTATTGGAAGGGCCAATTGGAAGCAGAACCAAAGGAAGAGTCAATTTGGAAGAAAAACCGAAAATTAGAGTTTCGGTTAAAAAGGTAAATTTTTGCAAATTTGGGGAAAACTGCAAAGATGGCCCAACTCGGTGAAATTAAAGCCCCCAATTGATGAAGAATGAGTAAACAAGATAGCCCAAGGCCCAGTTTGAAGTGAATCCAAAGGAAGAGCTGATTGGAGCAAAAACGGAAAAACGAGAAAATTCTCGAGTTTGAAAAGGGAAAAACAAAATCGGACGGGAATTTGATTGTAAAAATTGGGTGTTTTCGGACCAACTCAAATCAAGATAGGACAAAGAAAGTGAAAAGATAAAAATCAGGAATCAGAGCTCATTTGAAAAATGGCAAAGTTCGGGTGCATTAAGCCGAAATTCCAGAAGATAATTTCGGAAAAAATAGCAAACGAGCTCCAAATTTTTTGAAAACTTCCAGATGTGAGTTTTATTATTTTTGGAAGAGATCGGCGAAGAAAAATCCAGAATCGGAGCTCATTTGAAAAATGGCAAAGTTCGGGTGCACTGAGCCAAAATTCCAAAAGATAATTCCGAGAAAAAAAGCAAACGAGCTCCAAATGTTCTGAAAACTTTCAGATCTAAGTTTTATAAATTTTAGAAGAAATCGGTGAATAAAAATCCGAAATCGGAGCTCATTTGAAAATGGCAAAGTTCAGGTGCACTAAGTCGAAATTCCAGAAGATAATTCCGCAAAAAATAGCAAACGAGCTCCAAAAATTGTGAAAACTTCTAGATCTGAGTTTTATATATTTTGGAAGAGATTGGTGAAGAAAAATCCAGAATCGGAGTTCAAATGAAAAAAGTGAATTTTGGGTGCCACTAACCGAAAAATCCAAGAGAAAATTCTGCTAAAGATAGGAAACGAGCTCAAAAATTTTTACAAATCACCAGATCTCAATATTATATTTATTTGGATTGATTGGAAAAATAAAAAATAGGATTTGGGGTCCGTTTGCAATAAAATCAAGTTTGGGATCCAAAATACAATTTTACCAAAAAAATCCAAAGGGGCTAATTTGCAATTAACAAAAATATGAAAGGTGAAGGAATTGCTGGGATATTCCAGGCCTTTGGCTGGCCATACATGGGGGAAGGGTTCAGATTTAATTCATTTCATCAAATGGTCCATATCAAGCTACAAGATGTCATTTTTAATGTTATGAAAATATCTTGCTCATCCAATGGCCTAAGTACATTATGAAAAGATGAGTACATCCTTGAATGGCCAAGATCTAATTGCAAGATGACATTTTTATTGTCATGAAAATGTCCTCATCCAATGGTCAATATTGGTGGAAGAAAGATGAGCACAAGTCATCCAATGGTTGGAATTGCATGTAGCCAAATAAATATCTTTGCTCATCCAATGGTTTAGGCACCTTATGAAAAGATGAGTACATCCTTGAATGGCTAAGATCAATTGGCAAGATAACATTTTTATTTTCATGTGAATATCTTGGATCCAAGGGCCTATATTGTGTAGGAAATTAAATGAAAAAATCTAGACCATTGACACCAACAAAGGGGTGGTCGGCCAAGGCATGTAAAGGGAGGGTTTTCATTTTTTTTTTCAAGAGGGAAGTGGGCTGATTTTGAAACAAGGGCAGTAGCTAAAACCTTTGAAAAAAAGATTTTTGAAAGAAAATAAAGAAAGTTTTTGCTAAGGTAGCCATTCCTCTTTGGTTCTTACATTTTTTCTTTCTTCTTCTTCTTCATGCTATTCTTTATTTTTTCATGTGATTTCCTACTACTTTCTTGTTGTTCTTGCTTTTTCAAAACAAATAAAATAATGGTTAGGCTTCATGATCTTGATATGAATCAAGTGATAATGGTTAGGGTGGGCTTTGTCTAATATACCAACTATGGAGTTCATTTCCATATTTTTTTCATTTTATTTATTTATTTATTTGTTACTTTAAGTTGCTTATTTCTATTATTGTTTATCTTTATATGTATTTATATTCTTGCTAACCATCTTGTTCTTTTGATTTATGACATACTTTTGCATCTTATGGCCATTGTCATATAGTTTACTAGTTTAGGTCATTTCCATTTTTCATATCATTTTCCATAGCATTTAGTTAGGTTATTTTACATGACATTTCTCACAACATATTGGCTCCTAGGCCATTCGGCCACATAGTTTTTTTTTTTTAAGCTTTAGGTTTTGTTTAGTGCCATGTCATTTAGTCATTTAGGCCATTTTCATATGCTATGTCATTTAGCCATTTAGGTCATTTTTATTATTCCATGTCATTTTACATGTCATTTAGTCATTTAGGCCATTTTCATATGCCATGTCATTTTACATGTCATTTAGCCATTTAGGTCATTTTTATTATTCCATGTCATTTAAGCTTTAGGCCATTTTCATGTGCCATGTCATTTTACATGTCATGTAGCCATTTAGGTCATTTTTATTATTTCATGTCATTTTACATGTCATTTATGCCATGTCATTTTACATGTCATTTAAGCTTTAGGCCATTTTCACATGCCATGTCATTTTACATGTCATTTATGTTTTAGGCCATTTTTATTTTCCATGTCATTTAAGCTTTAGGTCATTTTTGCATGCCATGTTATTATTCCATGTCATTTAGGAACTAGGCCATTTTCATCATTCCATGTCATTTGCCATGTTATTTAGTCACTAGGTCATGCATATTCCATGTCATTTATTTCATGCATTTTGACATTTCTCACTTGATTTTTGACTTAAGCCAATCAATGGCTCAAAGCCAAGCTTTAATGAGCATACTTGTGGAAAATTAAGATTTGTCAAATTGGATTTTCTAACTTTATGATTTTTTCTCATTAGGCAATCCTTGTCCAAATTTTTAGAAATTTTTACCAATGGTTGTAGGACCTTAGAGGAGTCTCTAATATTTTTATTTTGATTTTTGGACGTTTTTATCAAAGGTTTAAAAATGTTTATTGGTTAAGCAGTTTTTTACCTACTATTCTGTCTTTCATGAATTTTAGGGTAGGTCATCCTTAATCTAAAAATTAAGCCAATTTTTCCCATATATTTAGACATGTTCTAAGTCTCCCATAATTTGTTTAGATTTGTTTAAAATTTTTTAGAAGGGTAAAAAATTTGGTTTCCAAAACTGGTCAGAAAAGTCAAATTTGCTTTTATGAAATAGTAATTTTCTGTTTTGGTTAGGATACAAAGAGGGGGCTGATTTAAAACATTAGTTGCTGTCTCAGGTTAATTTCCAAGTTATTTTAATCATAAAATCTGATTTTTTAAGAGTCAGGTCAAGGTTGGTCAACCCCGGGTTTCAAAACTAGGAAAAATTAGAGCCTTTTAAAAGGAATTTTTGGCCAAGTGTTATTTTATCCAAAAATTCTGATTTTTTTAATCCTAGTCTGAAATCCGAATTAGAAAATCCAACTTAGGTCTCTTCCAAAGGTAGTCGGATGTCTTTTTAGATATACGAATATCCTCATTTTGTGGGAGAAATACATTTCCATGCATTTGCATTTTTCATATTCATGCATATTTTATGACATTTAATTTTTGCTATTTTGATTATGTAAATTCCATATATATATATATATATATATATATATATGAATATTTCATAGTGATGTCATGGCTTTGATTTAGATTTTATGTTGTCATTTTGATTATGGCATAATTATGAATATTCTATGATAATGTTTGCCATTTAATTTAGATTTTTGCTATGTCATATAGATTTCTAATATGTCATCTAGGTTTTATCATGTCATTAATTCTTGCCATTTAATTTAGATTTTTGCTATGTCATATAAATTTCTAATATGTTATCTATGTTTTATCATGTCATTAATTCTTGTTATTTTATTTAAATCTTTGCCATGTCATTTAGATTATGCCATGTCATCTAGATTTTGCCATGTCAAGCATGCCATGTCATTAATCCATATGCGATGTCATTAGTATTAACTTGCATATTCATAACTATCTCTTTTAAATGTTTTTTAATGCAATAAAAATCATGATTCAATAAAATAAAGTTATTCCCGAGTTGAAATGATTCATGAGTTTTCTTCCGGGTTGTTGGGGAGGACATCATCAATTATCATTAATAACATAATATTTTTTTTTCAAAACGAGAATGATTTGGAAAAATTTCCAAATAAATATAAATTTTTATATTTTGCCGGGCTTGCCAGGGAATGCAGGAAAATTTTGAATTAATAAATTCTGGATCATTTTCAAGTCAAGTGGAATTATTTTTCTTAAAAGCGTGAATTATTTTTAAATACCAATTTCAAAATCGACTTTTTATCGAAACTCGAGATAACATATGATTAACAAGGTACCATTTTACATGGGCGTTGTGGGAGTGCTAATCCTTCCCCGCGCGTAACCGACTTCCGAACCCGTTTTTTGATTTTCTCTGATTTAAAGCGCAGATTTCAAAATTAGTTTTTAAAAATGTTTTAATTAATTTTAAAATGTTGTACAAAACCGGTTTTAATAGGTGGCAGATCACACCTAGCCAAAAAAAAAAGATTGGTGGTGACTCCATTTCTTTTTCGAGGTTGTTTTCAAACCCTCATTTTAATTTCAAGAGGAATTAAGTCGTCTTTTCCTCTGTCTGTTGTTTCCCCCACCTCACTCGAACGGGTCCCATGACGATGGATGAATCATGTATCGACAGCTTGGCGACTCCACTGGGGACCATAGAGAATCAGGCCTAGAATTAGTCGTGTGTTATCAAAAGTCTCGGTTTGTCGGGTTTAATTGGTGTTTAATTGTAATTCTCACTTTTTTTTTGTGTGTGTGTGTGTAAATAACGAGAATTTTTGGAAATAACAAAATGTTTCTAATATGTTCATTTGCATGCATATTATTACTGTTCTCTGGTTGGTTAATGCGTTACACTATTCTTGATCTTTGTTTTAATGAATTGTTGGGGTATTTAGGATAGAGGTCGTAGAATAGGTGGTGAAAGGTTTATTGTTCCTCCTCACACACTACACTTGCGTTTGCATATCATGAGCCCTATACCCGAGTTTCTTCCTTTTAAGTGGAAGTAAAGTACCTACGCTTCGTGTGGCAATAGCCTCCGCATAAGCTAGCGAAACACTTTTGGAGTGTCAGATTACCTACGCTTCGTGTGGCAATAGCCTCCGCATAAGCCTGAGAAATGTACTCTAACGAATTGAACCCGCTTTAATCGGGGTGCCTTACTAGTATTCACCGGCGACAGTGAGGAGCAATTTGGAGCCTTTTTAGAACCTAATGCAACCTCATATAGTGAACCTAGGCGAAGTCATGTCGAATTTCCGTTAGAGGTACCGAAGCTAGGAACACATGGAGGAATGTTTTTGATCTTTTTCCATTTATTCCTACATTCTAAATAAGTATTGTAGACCGGGCAACGATATATGTGCATCGCCTGTAATAAGTATGATAATCCGCCCCAAAGGCACCGTTATGCCTAAATAAGTAGATACTGTTGTGGCACATGTTCATTGATTTTCTACTTTGCATGGATGATTTTACCCTTTTCATTTGCTTTGCTTCTTTTTTCCACACATCATTTGTGATAATACTGAAACCTATTGTTTTTGGGTTATTTTTGAAAATTCTTCTTATACATGTACCTTTTTAGATATTTAAAAAAAAATAAAAATAAAAAAAGAGTTTTATTCAATGAAAAATTTTCTTCTTTGAAAAAAGAAAATAAAGAAAAAAGAAAATAAAAAGTGATATTAAGATTTTATTTTCCTTGATCTTTTCATTTGCATTTTTTGCATAACATACACATTATTCAAGCAGTTGTAAATGTGAAAATTCATCTCCTTAAGCATCTTCGCATTTTTGCACGGTTCATGGATTGATTTGTTTATTCTTTGCATGCATCATCAGGATTTCTCTGTATATGTTCATGCATTAATTTATTTATTCTTTACATGCATCATGTTGGCATCAGGTCGTATTCATAACATACATAGTTAGCATGATTTCTCTGTATATCCATGCATTAATTTGTTTTTTCTTTACATTCATCATGTTGGCATCAGGTTGCATTCATGACATACATAACTAGTCAGCATGATTTATTTGTATATACCCTTGTGTTAATGCATTTATTCTTTACATGCATCATATTGACATCGTGTTGCATTCATAACATAAATGATCACTCATAGGGGAGTGCATTTGGGACATGCATGGCCATTCACTATATATATCCGTACATTGACTTGTTTATTCTTTGCATGCATCATATTGACATCGTGTTACATTTACGACATTCATGGCTCATTCATCATGAAATACGTTAATGAGATAAAAGAGAAATTGACTTAGTTTTAAGAGCTTTTAAAGAAATTTTTTTTCAAATCAGAGGTATAAGAATCACTGAGAACCTATACAACACTTGTCAGGATTCATGGAAGGCAGGAACTTAGATAAAATGGAAGGAATGAGACAGGCTCTGCAGGAGACACAAGAAAGGCTAATTAAAAATCAAGAAGATTAAAGAACAAATAGCTAAACTGATGGAATTGATGTCCACCACTATCAAAGGCAAAGGGCATATTGAGGACTCCGTTGAGAGAGAAAGAACCATAGAGGTTAAATATTTGGCTAGAATATAGAGAATGGAACAGGTTCAGCAAGGGATAAGGAAGAAGTGATTAGAACTCAGGAAGAGGTCCGAGAGAAAATGATTAAGCTGATGGAGTTGATGCCCACCACTGTCAAAGAAAAGGGGCAGGTTGAGAATTCTACTATAAAAGAAAAATCGAAAGCCTTGGGAAATGATTCGGAGAATTGCCTCCCTTGCCAGTTTGGGTTAGCAATAATCAAAGGGCAGAATTCTCAAGATACACAGCTACAAAATACACTACCAGCTGTTAGAAAGGGAAGCTTTGTGCACTGGAGGAAACAAAGATATTCGGGAATGGGATCCGAAAGAATTTAGTTTGGTTCCTGATTTAGTCATTCCACCTGAATTCGAGGTCCCCAACTTCGAGATATATGACAGGACAACTGATCCAATAACCTACCTCAAAATGTTCTACCACAAGATGGTGAGCCATGCAGATAATGATAAGTTATTGGTCTATTGTTTTCATGATAGCCTCAGTGGGTCTGCAAGCAGATGGTATAATTGGCTGATTTGGGATCAGATTTGTTCTTGGAGTGATTTGGCTAAAGCTTTTTATAACCAATACAAGCCTATAACTGAAGTGGCACCGAACCGTCTCTTTTTGCAAAGTATGAGGAAGAAGGCCACTGAAAGTTTCAAAGAATATTCTTACAGATGGAGAGATATAGTGATGCAGTCAAATGAGTATATCTTATTTAATCCTTGCACTAAAAATATTAATTGTAAAGTATAGCAATAAGCAAGGGTCTAGTCCACAGGGATTGGTGTTTAGCTTAAGAATTATTAGTTTACACTTAATTTTAAGGAAAACAAAATAAAAGGTGAGGTTTTTAAAATCAGTTTAAAAGTAAATAAAACAAAAAAAATTATAAATCAAGTAAATAAGAAGTAATCAAATATGAGAAAAGTATGGTTAAGGTTTCATTCTCCACCACTAGACATCATTGAGAATCAATAATCAGATCTATCAATATCAATTAATTATCAAAATTATCAACTGTAGATAATAACAAGCTCTGTTACCCTAATCTTTCCTTAGTTCGTCGTTAAATAGGACAAGCTCTCTATTTAATCTCTAACCACTAGACAATCTAGAATAAGCTCTCTAGATTTAATGTAATGACAACTTTATGATGAGAAAGATAGGTTGATCTAGGCAACAAACACATAAGCCCGGATTGTTTAACCTATGTTATGTTCCACTTTGCAATTAGCAAAAACTTGACCATAATCATTAATCACAAATTGCCACTTATGAATAGGAAATCAAGACAATTACATGGATCAAGACTCCTAAACTAGCAATAGATAATTATCAAGATCTATCTAGTTCGCGACCTAAACAAATCAAGACAACATCATGAACAATTTTTATGGAAGAACATAATCAACTTTGATAGAAAATTAATGATAGATAAATCTAAAAATTAATTACACAACTTGTCTAGGGCTTTGAAATCACCCTTAATAAAATAAAAGTTTAGCCGTGCATAGGCATAGTTAACATAAACATGAATATTCAAAAGAAACTAAGAAAAATAAAATAAAACTTGAGAGATTAAAGAAGAAGAAGATTGATAAATAATCAAAAGCATGTCCTAGTTGGTGGCTCAAAAGATGGTATTTATAGAGCTTTAAGACCTTGGAAACCCTTTCTTGTTGATCAAGAAAGTTAGGAGGCAAAATAAGGCAAGTTTAGACTTTTTCCTGATTTTTCCCTATTTTGCAGTTTTTGAAGACAGCAACTCAGCACTGCAGCACTGGCCATAGCGCCAACTTTCTGACTTTTGGGCTTTCTGTCCACTGACTTCGATTTCGTGGCTACTGCACTATCTCGCACTTCGTCAACTGATTTGGATGACCATCCGTTGTCCGATTTAGGCATGTAAACTATAGTTGGAAAGGTATTCAAGTCATCTTCAAAAGTCAAGAGGAAGTTTTTTCAAATAAAGTCTTTAACATAATGATTTCTTAGCAACAAGCTTCAGAGGTCAGATCTGTCTGATCACTTAGTACTAAGAATTTGATCTTTTTGACTCCAAAATATTCTTCCATCTTATGATTGTGACTTTATAAGCTCTTTATCGTCATATTTGACATGTTTTGACTTTATCTCATCCAAAATACTTATAATTCACAAAAATATAATAAAATGTCAAGGAACTTAAGAATTAAAGCACATAGTATAAGGAAATTATACATGAAAATATATGAAATTAAGCACTTATCAAATTACCCCACACTTAGTTTCTTGCTAGAACTCGAGCAAAATTAAATAAAAACAAAATAAGAAATCCTAATCTAATCCACTTTCAATAAAAATGAGAGACAATCATTAAACAATTCTTATAACTAATCACTAACTTAAAGAGTTTCACAAAGAACCATGCTTGATAGTAAAGGTTTTGAGTTAAGCTAACATTAAAATAATATATCTCAATCAAAATAGTGCATGTTAAAACTTAATTTCAACTTCTCACATGGGATACTCTCATGATTTTCACTCTTTAAAGTAGTGGTAAAGTGTTTACACTCAATCAATCTCATGAAAACAATTCTACCATATGCTTGCTTGTCCACCTATTTTCCACTACTTAGATCATGCAACTTCATGAATCAAGAGGTCTTTATTCAAGGTTGTAATGGGGCCAAAGGGTTGTAATAGGGTTAAAGAAATAAAGGATAAAGATATCACAAAGGTTCCAAAGATTTCTTAGAGTTTGGAGATATAATAAGATCATACAAATAAAACTTCTCAAAACTCACAAAATAACATAGGCTAAATATTCATGTTGAGCCTTTGCTTCATTCTAACCAACTTTGTAACATCTTTTTCTTTAACCAAAAGTTCAAGAGATAATTCAAAATTTTTTTTACAAGTCAATATCAAGTCTAAATATGCTTCTTTCTCAATCAACATATCATATTAACACTGGCTCATGAAAAATAGTGATATCAAGCTTAATTCCCATGAAAATGTTACCACTAATGATCAATTTCAGACCTATTTAATTCATATCTCATCATATTATGGAAAGTAACTAGAACACACTAAAAACAAACTAATAAAAAAACAAAAGAAAATCCTAAATTCTTTTCCCCCACACTTAATTCTTACATTGTCCTCAATGTAATTCTATTATCCCCAAATATAAGAATCATGTGTAAAAGAAAAGAATTACTAATCAAAATAATCTAAAGAAAAACAATAAAAGATAGAATGATGGAGAGTAAGGAATAGCAAATCTGATTATAATATGTGCTCTCCATCTTTTTGGGTTGCCTCCCAAGAAGCGCTTGGTTTATTGTCCTCAGCCTGACTTAGACCCATGCCTTCATTACTCAATATAATTTGGCTCATAATGTGGCAACTCCTCGATATCTTGCAATGGAAAGTTCTTATAATAAGGCTTCAATCTATGGCTGTTTACCTTGAATGCTTTATCTGTTTTGGAACTTTTGATTTCAACTGCACCATGAGTAAACACATTAGTAATAACAAAAGGTCCAACCCAATGAGAATGCAATTTACCTGGAAACAGCTTAAGGCGTGAATGGAAAAGAAGAACTTTTTGTCCAACAACAAAGTCTTTTCTTGATATCATCTTGTCATGGAATGCCTTAGTCTTTTCCTTGTAAATCCTAGAATTCTCATATACATCATTCCTTATCTCCTCAAGTTCTTTTAACTGAAGTTTTCTTTGCTTACCTCCCTCATCCATCTCCATGTTGCATTGTTTGATAGCCCAATATGCATTATGTTCTAATTCAACCGGAAGATGACAAGGCTTACCATAAACAAGTCGATAAGAAGACATACCAATGGGTGTTTTATATGCTGTCCTATAAGCCCAAAGTGCATCATCTAGACGTAAACTCCAATCCTTCCGATTTGGATTGACAGTTTTTTTCAAGGATGGATTTTACCTCTCGATTTGACATTTCAACTTGCCCACTAGTTTGAGGATGATAGGATGTGAAACCTTATGTGTGATGTTATACCTTTTTAAAAGTGCTTCCATGGATCTATTAAAAATATGAGTACCTCGATCGCTGATTATGGCCTTTGGTGTTCCAAACCTTGCAAAAATGTTAGTCTTCACAAAATCTGAAACAACTTTAGAATCATTAGTTCGAGTGGCTTTTGCTTCCACCCATTTTGAAACATAATCAACAGCAAGTAATAAAAAGATTACCAAAAGAAGAAGGAAAAGGTCCCATGAATCCATGCCCTATACATCAAAAATTTCAACAATTAATATGGGAGTTTGAGGCATTTTATTTCTAGCACCTAAGTTACCTGTTCTTTGGCACCTATCACATGACTTGCAAATGAGGTATGCATCTTTGAATAAGGTAGGCCAATAAAATCCACTATCAAGCACTTTCATGGCTGTTCTTTTGGGTCCAAAGTGCCCTCTACATGCATAAGAGTGACAAAAGGTTAGAATAGAATGAAGTTCATATTCAAGTATGCACCTTTTTATAATCAGATTAGAGCAATGCTTCCAAAGGTAAGGCTCATCCCAAATGTAGTATTTGGCATCACTCTTGATCTTATTTCTTTGGGCTATTGTCAACTCTTGTGGCAACTGATTGGTGACAAAGTAATTAACAATATCAACATACCAAGGGGTTGTTGTGCTTATGGAAAATAGTTGCTCATCAGGAAAGTTCTCATGCAATGGTAGTGCATCCCCTTCATGAACTAATCGGCTAAGATAGTCCACAACCAGGTTGTCCTTACCTCTCTTATCTCTTGTTTCTAAATCCAACTCTTGTAAGAGAAGTATCCATCTAATCAACCTTGGTTGTCAGAAAATACAATTACTTTAGTACCAATTAAATCAGAACAGAATTTCTCCAAAGCAAATACAACAGCCAAAAGTTCTTTTTCAGTAGTGGAATAGTTTAATTGAGCATCGTTAAGAGTTTGGGAGGCATAATATATGGCATGTGAGGCTTTACCAACCCGTTGGCCCAAAATGGCTCCAATGGCACAGTCACTTGCATCACACATAATTTCAAATGGTATGTTCCAATCTGGTGGTTGCATGATAGGAGCTTATGTCAAGAGTTCCTTTAAAGTGTCAAAAGCCTCTTTAAATTTATCATCAAAGTAGAAATCCACATCTTTTTGTAACAGCTTGCAAAGAGGTAGTGTTATCTTTGAGAAGTCTTTGATAAATCGTCTATAGAAACCTGCATGTCCAAGAAAAGAACGAACCTCTCTCACATTTGTGGGAGGTGGTAAAGAATGCATAATATCTATTTTAGATTTATCTACTTCTATTCCCTTAGAAGAAATAACATGGCCTAAAACTATTCCTTGTTCTACCATAAAGTGATATTTTTCCCAATTCAATACAAGGTTAGTTTCCATGCATCATTTAAGTACAAGGGTAAGATTCTCTAGGCATCTATCAAAAGAATCACCATAGACACTAAAATTATCCATGAAACTTTTATGATGTTCTCTATATAATCTGAAAATATACTAACCATACACCTTTGGAATGTAGCTGCTGCATTACAATGACCAAACGGCATACGCCTATAAGAAAAGGTACCAAAGGGACATGTGAAAGTGGTTTTCTCTTGGTCCTTCGGAGCAATTGCAATCTGATTGTAACCTGAAAATCTATCAAGAAAACAATAATGAGAATGGACAGCTAAACTTTCAAGCATTTGATCAATAAAAGGTAAAGGCAAGTCGTCTTTGCGAGTTGTTGAATTAAGTTTGCAATAGTCAATACAAACTCGCCACCCTGTTTGAATTCTAGTAGGAACAAGTTCATTCTCGTTATTTTTAACAATAGTTACACCAGACTTTTTAGGAACTACTTCGATCGGGCTCACTCATTTGCTATCCGAGATAGGATAGATCACTCCAACATCTAGGAGCTTAAGTATCTCCTTTTTCACAACCTCCATAGGTGGGTTCAATCTTCGTTGTGCCTCTCTTGTTGGTTTTGATCATTCCTCTAACAAAATCCGGTGCATGCACATGGAAGGGCTTATTCCCTTGATATCGGCAATTATCCAACCAATTACTGTTTTATTCTCTCTAAGCACCCGGATCAGTCGTTCTTCTTGCAAAGGTGTGAGCTCTTTTGTAATGATGATCGGTAATGTGTCCTTTTTACCCAAGAACACATATTTCAAATGATTCGGTAATGGTTTCATCTCCAAAGTTGGTGCCTGCAAAATTGAAGGTAGAAGTTTCTCATCAGATATAGGCAAGTCAATATAAGAAACATCATACCTTTTATCAAGATATGACAACACTTGTAGAGATTCAATTTCCTCTTTTACATGTTCACTCAAGGCTATTTCTTTTGCACAAACAGAATTTAGATGGTTACTTCCAAACTATCTTCACCATCTAACTCGTAAATTTGCTGCATCAAAAAGTCAATTATGTCAATAGAAAAAATAGAATGCACATCACTAGGATATCTCATGGCCTCAAAAATGTTAAAACTAATTATTTCACCATCAAATTCCATAGTGAGGGTTCCATCATGCACATCTATTTTGGTCATAGCTGTTTTTAAGAATGGTCTCCCTAATAGAATGGGTGTTGGATTAGAAGACATCTCATCTTCCATCTCAAGAACATAGAAATCAGCATTTAAAACCAACTCATTAACTTACACTAGGACATCTTCTATAACTCCTCTAGGATATGTGTTAGAACGGTTAGCAAGTTGTATTATAACATCGGTTTCCTCTAATGATCCTAGATTCAATAAAGCATAAATTGAATATGGCATGACATTAATGGATACACCTAGATCTAGCATAGCACGCTCAAACCTGGTGTTTCCTATCTCTACAAGGAATGGTAAACATACCTGGATCCTTGCATTTAGGTGGGAGTTTTTTTGGAAGAATAGCTGACACATTCTCCCCCACATTTACCTTTTCATTCCCTTTCAACTTCCGTTTAGAAGTGCACAACTCTTTTAAAAATTTGGCATACCTTGGCACTTGTTTGATAGCATCTAGTAAAAGAATGTTCAACTCTACTTTTTGGAATGTTTCCGAAATTTTCTTCTCTTGCTCCTCTTTCTTGGATTTTGCTAACCTGCTAGAAAAAGGTGGAGGAGTTATATAAGAAGGAAAAGATGGTTTAGGAATTACCTTTTGTAGTGGCTTATTGGGATGTGAAGATGATGCCATGGTGTTGTCCTCCCTTTGAGCACTATCCTTTTGTGGTGTCTCAAGCTGTTTCCCACTTCTTAAGGTTACGGCATTGGCATTTTCTCTGGGATTCACTATGATTTGGAAAGGTAATTTTCCGGAATCCCTTGCTTGTGATTGACTCATTATTGTTGCCATTTGATTCTCTAAATTGTGGATACTTTCCTGAAAACTTGTCCTTGTTTCCTAAAGGTTTGCTTCCATTTTTTGTTGAAATTGCAAATTATTATTAACAAGAGAATTGATGAGGACTTCAAGAGACTTGCCTGAATTTTGAGATGGAGGAACTTGTTCTCGGGTTTGGTATGGTTGTTGCGTTCTTTGCTGAAAACCCGGTTGTCTATCATTAAAGGGTGGATGAGCAACTTGTGATTGGTTTCCTCCATAATTAAAGTTTGGATGATCCCTCCATCCTGGATTGTAAGTGTTTGAGTAGGGATCATACTTTCTTGGTTGGCCCGAAAATCCACTCATAGCATTAACATGTTCGTTTGGATAATCTTGAAGTGTTGAACACATATCAGTTTGGTGCCCCATGTTTGAACATATACCACAAGCCTTAATTTGCTGCATTTGACCTACAGCCATTCGTTCCACAAGAGAAGTCAATTTATCAAATTTTTGTTCAAGGGGTGATATACTTACCTCATTCACTTTCTTTGGTTGTAGTGGTAGTTCATCTCTCATGTTGAACTGTTGTGAGTTGGCTGTCATATTGGAGATGAGAAGTCTAGCAGCTTCGGGAATTTTATCAACTAGTGCTCCCTCACTTGCTGCATCTATCATGCGTCTCTCCATGGGCAAGAGACCTTCATAGAAATATTGGATGAGCAGTTGTTCACTTATCTGATGGTGTGCACATGATGCACAAAGTTTCTTGAACCTCTCCCAATATTCATACAAGGATTCTCCGTTGTATTGCTGAATCCCACATATTTCCTTTCTAATGTTGGCAGCCTTAGATGCTAGGAAATATCTTTCCAAGAATGCTTTCTTCATCCCATTCCATGTAGTGATAGTCTCGGATGGTAGGTAGTAGAGCCATTCCTTTGCCTAATTAGCTAGAGAGAATGGGAATGCTCTTAACATTATTTGCTCTTCCGTGATTCTGGTTGGTCTCATGCTAGAACATACTACATGGAACTCCTTGAAGTGTTTATTTGGATCTTCTCCTGCAAAACCATGAAAAATTGGAAAAAGATGAATCAGGCCAGATTTTAATTCAAATGCTACCTCAAGAGTAGGATACTCTATGCACAATGATTGTTGATCCAAGTCCGGAGTGGCTAGCTCCTTAAGAGTTTGGTTGTTTGCTGCCATCTCTCCTTGCTCCTCTTGGATAGTTTGGATCAACTCTTCTTTTGTTCTTTGGTGGGCGGCTATGAATTCTCGAATTCTTCTAAGCCCGAAGGTTCTTCTTCTTTGGGAGATTGGGACATTCACTGAAAAAGAAAACAAGAAAATAGACTAATTAAAATAGAAAATAAGAACAAACCAAATAATTAATAAACTAAATAAAGCAATCCCCGGCAACGGCACCAAAAACCTGATGCACTCAAATGATTATATCTTATTTAATCCTTGTACTAAAAATATTAATTGTAAAGTATAGCAATAAGCAAGGGTTGAGTCCACAGGGATTGATGTTTAGTTTAAGAATTATTAGTTTATACTTAATTTTAAAGAAAACAAAATAAAATGGGAGGTTTTTAAATCAGTTTAAAAGTAAATAAAACAAAAATATATAAATCAAGTAAATAAGAAGTAATCAAATATAAGAAAAGTATGGTTAAGGTTTCATTCTCCACCACTAGACATCATTGAGAATCAATAATCAAATCTATCAACATCAATTAACTATCAAAATTATCAACCATAGATAACAACAAGCTTTGTTACCCCAATCTTTCCTTAGTTCATTGTTAAATAGAACAAGTTCTCTATTTAATCTCTAATCACTAGACAACCTAGAATAAGCTCTCTAGATTTAATGTAATGGCAGCTTTATGATGAGAAAGATAGGTTGATCTAGGCAACAAACAAATAAGCTCGGATTTTTTAACCTATGTTATGTTCCACTTTGTAATTAGCGAAAACTTGACCATAATCATTAATCACAAATTGCCACTTATGAATAGGAAATCAAGACAATTACACGGATCAAGACTCCTAAACTAGCAATAGATAATTATCAAGATCTATCTAGTTCACGACCTAAACAAATCAAGACAACATCATGAACAATTTTTATGGAAGAACATAATCAACTTTGATAGAAAATTAATGATAGATAAATCTAAAATTAATTACACAACTTGTTTTAGGACTTTGAAATCACCCTTAACCAAATAAAAGTTTAGCCTTGTACATGCATAGTTAACATAAACATGAATATTCAAAAGAAACTAAGAAAAATAAAATAAAACTTGAGAGATTAAAGAAGAAGAAGAAGATTGATAAATAATCAAAAGTACGTCCTAGTTGGTGGCTCAAAAGATGATATTTATAGAGCTTTAAGACCTTAGAAACCCTTTCTTGTTGATCAATGAAGCTAGAAGGCAAAATAATGCAAGTTTGGACTTTTTCCGATTTTTTTTTCAGTTTTGTGGTTTTTGAAGACAGCAACTCAGTGCTGCAGTGCCAGTGGCCAGCACTGCAGTGCTGACTTTTTGACTTTTGGGCTTTTTGTCCACTGACTTCGATTTCATGACTGCTGCACTATCTCGCACTTTTCAGCTGATTTGGATGACCATGCTTTATCAGATTTAGTTGTGTAAACTATCGTTGGAAAGGTATTCAAGTCAGATTAAAAAGTCAAGAAGGAAGTTTCTTCAAATAAAGTCTTTAACATAATGATTTCTTAGTAATAAGCTCCGGAAGTCAGATATGCCTAATCACTTAGCACTAAGAATTTGATCTTTTTGACTCCAAAATCTTCTTCCATCTTATGATTGTGACTTTATAAGCTCTTTATCATCATATTTGACATGTTTTGACTTTATCTCATCCAAAATACCTATAATTCACAAAAATGTAATAAAAAGTCAAGGAACTTAAGAATTAAAGCACAAAGTATAAAGAAATAATACAGGAAAATGTATGAAATTAAGCACTTATCATATAGCAGCCCAGGTACAGCCGCCCTTAATTGAAAAAGAAGCTGTTGTCCTATTTACAAATACATTGCAGGCCCCATGCTACGATGAACTCGTTGGTAATGCCATGAAGGACTCCACGGGCAGGATAATCCCAAAAGAGATAATGAAGGAGACAGCCAAGAATGGAAAGCTCAAAGTAGGTGAGACATCTGGTAGCAAGGGAAATTGGGAACCCCAGAGAAAAGTAAAAGATATCCAATCTATGAACTATGGTAGGCAACAGATGGGAAGCTTTGTCCCATATCCTCCACAAACCATGTACAATCAGTTCTACCCTTCCGTGAATAATGTATATCAGGGATCCTTACTTATACCCAATGTCCTCTCAATGTAATTATTTGACAAATCTCCAACCTCAGGCCAGCCAGGGAAAGTCAAAGAATATTCAGAAAAGAGATCAGTTTGAGCCACTATCCATCTTCTACTCTGAGTTGTTGCCCCAGCTTGTTAAAAATCGACTTCTCACTCGAGTGCCAGTAAAGCCTATCCGACCCCCAAACCCAAGCTGGTATGATGAAAATGCATTTTCTGGTTATCATTGCGAGATTTGAGGTCATTCCATAGAAAATTGTCTGTCTCTAAAGTGAAAGGTTCAAGCACTAATCAGTAATGGGTAGATAGATCTTGAGAAGAAACAGAAATTAGATAACGGGAAGAACCCACTATTTGTTCATGGTAAGACAAGTGGAGATGTCAGGATGGGAAAGAAAAGCATACATGGGTTTATGAAGCAAGAAAGAAATCAAGTTAACCTGATTCTTGTGTAATACAGTTTGCTGAGTTTTGAAGAAGAGAAGGCCAAGTGTCATGTAAGGCCCCCTTCCCAAAAACAACCACGGGATAACCAAGAGAAGATTCTGATCCCAATCCCTGACCTGCTGTCAATGCTGATAAAGAATCAGTACCTTACACCTATGCCTTTGGAAACAGCTCCAAACCCATCAGCAAGGAGTTATGACCCTAACAGCAATTGTGAGTATCACATGGGGGCAATTGGAAATTCGACTAAAAAATGCAGACAATTGAAGGAAGTGGTTAAAGGTATTTTTCATGATGGCAATTTCACTTCAGAGCTTATCGAACATTGGAAGTCCGCTTTGCCATAAATCAGTATCTTCTTAGGGTTTTAAAGAGGAGAATTACTATCTTTGAAAGCATGTCAATAGGAGCATTCTGATGCATGTAGTTCTATTGGTGTGCTGTCGCAAGCAACCAAAAATAAAACCTTTACTCCTAAAAGTACATGTAGTAGTGCAAGTAAAGATCGTTCCCGCGGAGAGTGTTTAGCCTAGTCTTATGCTATGTGAACAAGGATGAGGGGTGTTTTGTGTATAACTAAAATAATATTAAGAAGAACAACTAAGGAACAATTAAACATTTTTGAAATCAATCAAAAGAACAGACATTAGTCTAAGTCAACATCCACCATCGGAATTTCACAACTGATCATCGATGCAAGTATATATCAATTCATATTTTGAATATTCACCGTTGGAACTATTTTCCTATCTTTCCTTAGTCGTAGTTAATTAGAAAACAAGCGATCTGATTAACCTTAACTACTAAACAACCCAAACAAGCGCTAAAGGTTTAATCTAGTAGCAACCTTAGGAAATAGAGAAATCGGTTAAGCTAAACAACACAAGTACAAGCGGTTTGCATTTTATTTTGTCGAACATTCATCCTAAGATCTAATAATTTAGAGGAATCAAACAATTACGGATTTGAAATGTATCTAACTTAGCAGTAGATTGCAACAAATAATAAACTAGTAGGCCTCCTAGTAATTAAACGAGACAGTCATGAAAATAGATTCAGAAGAACATCCGATACTCAAGGCATGAATTGAACAATAAAAACAAATTAGATCTCACAGTTTTATTGATTCCGAGGCTTCTGTTTCCTTCGACCAATTATGAAAGTTAGCCGCGAAAGGGCCATGATAAAAACTCAAAAGAGAAGAAAAAAAAGGAAAAAGAGGAATACGTTAAAGAAAAAAAGAGAGGAGTGATACTAATCTGATGACCCCCCATTTTATAAAACGTTCAGCCCTCCCATCCTTCTTAGAAGCCTATCTCAATCTCCTAAAAATATTCTAAGAATTATCCTAAGATAACAATATAATATCCAAATCTGATTATTTAAATAAAAGATAAAGCCTAATATAACTAGGAAAGTGGTATTATCAGCTAGAATTTTTGTCCACCAAATCTGTAAACGTTCCAGCTGAAATTTGTGTAGGTGCAGTAACTTCAAGCCCAATTTCGACCTTGATGCAGATAGTATCGCTCAAAACGCAAAACATGAAAGTTGTATAGCTTTCTCTTAGTGTTCCATAGCATCTTGAATCATCTCAATCTGAGCTTGGATGAGAGAGTTATTCCCAAATTACGAAGCGATGTCGAAACTGTCCAAAATCACCCAATTAGCTTCATTTTGCATTTGACACCTCAATTTGCATCCTAAATCAAAATATAAGAATAATGAGTACATTTAGGCACCAAATAAGTATAAAAGATTAAACATTAGGGGAGAAATATATGATATTTTGCATTCTCATCAAATTCCCCCACACTTAACTTTTGCTCGTCCTCGGGCAAAACTCAAATTCACTTTCCCAAGAACACTAAGGTTGAAAGACCATCAACAAAGAACAACTAAGCTTTTCCAAACTCATAACATATCATGAACAAACATGTTTAAGCAACTTACAATTACTTAGTAAGCATTTTCACTCGAAGATGGAGTAAACTAATTACATAGAGGAAATAAACATTCAAGTCTCATGTGTTTGAAGGGTATGTATTTTGCTCAAATTCATTCCAATGGAAATGATCTACCATAGGCTTGCATATCTTCTCATTCTCCACCATTGTATCACATGCATAATACGAATCATAAGGACTTTTTTAAGGGTTGTAACGGGGTTTAGGATTAAGGTGGAAAATATTTGGGAGTGTAGTTCAAAAGCTATCTAAACTAGTGGAGCAAAAATATTCAGCAGCTTTCACCTTGTATATATCATGAATAAATAGACCCATTTATTGGAATTTTAGGAGGAATTATGAACATGGACAGTTTGTAATATGAAAAGCAATTTCCTCCATCACTTTTTTTTTTACTAACTAAAAACACCAATAAATGAAGTCACTAATTGAGAATGAGAACATGTTCCATTTCACCAGTCATAGCCATACCACAAATCCAGACACCCCCACACTTATTTCTTGCACACCCATACATATCATAATGATGAATAATGCTCCACTAGCTTTACGGCTTGGGTTGTCTTTCGGGTTTAAAGCTTGTAATGTGGGTTCACAATAGATAATAAAGCTCGAAGGGGTTCAACAAAGGGAAAAATTAATTACAAGGTAGGCTATTAGGCTTATGTAGCTTATAACAAAGAGGGCCTTAATCATGTTCATGCATGCATGTGTCAATATGACCTCGAAGAGAATCAAGGTAAGTTCTAGAGAAACAAATCCATGAAAGAATATCTCACATGAAAGAAAATAGTGAGACTAATATGGATGTGTCAGTCTAAAGGCTCAAAATCTCACTGGCTTTTGTCTACCAAATTTAGTCACTACCATTCTCAAGGAAAATAACTAGACTAATTAATTCTAAGTTGAAAGATTACTTATTCAATCATGTTATGAATTTTTCAGGCTCAATTGAATCTTGCTCATGACATACACAACCAAAATCCCCTCCCCCACACTTAAAACTTACATTCCTCAATGTAAGGTGAAATGCAAAGAAAAGGCAAAAATATCCAAAATATAAATACGAGAATAAGAAAACAAACTCCCCTTAGGTTTCCTCCCAAGCAGCACCTTTGTTTATTGTCATTGGCTCGACTCAAGTCTTTCTTCTTCAATCAGTATAAATTGGATCCTCAAGGTTCAATTTTTCCACATTCTCTACTTGGAAACCTTCATAGAAAG